>JAREYC010000006.1:71292500-72612500 GCA_030015325.1 Cryptoblepharus egeriae | reverse complement strand
ACAATGCCTTTAAATGTACAGTAGTCCCTCAGTATCTGCACTACCCTGTAGATATTATATCCCCTGATACTGGAATTTGTGCCTTAATGCCACAAACTGTGTCATTTGCAGAGTTGCAAGGCAGTCTTCGGTGCCCACATTAAGTTATTCTGGTGTATGCCAAGGCCACGCCAAAGGGTAATGTGACCTGGAAGTAGCTTCCAGGAGTCCAGATGTTTGTCCTGCAACCCTGCAAATGGCATAATTTTGTAATGTGAAGATTGGGGAAGCTATTTTCTTATGGATTTTTATCTTTTGAAATATTTTTAAAAGGGGTCCTTTGCCTTGTGGATAGTGAAATCTGTGGACGCTGCTAGACCAGGGCGTCCATACGCCTGGAAATGCCCGGACCATGTAGGAATTTTGTCATTGGTCTGGACTGTCTGGGCCAATGGCACCTTGGTCCAGCATTCCAGGGGCACTGAGAGGCACTGGGAGCTGTTTCCACTCAGCAGCGGTTAGAAGCAGCTAACCGCAGCTGAGATATTAAAAAAATTAACTGCGCATGTGCACGCAGCTGGGAGAGCTCCTAGTGTCTCTGCATAGGCGGAGACCTCAACTGAACTCTTCCGTCATGCGCCAAGTGAGAGTGAAACAGCCCCCACTGCCTTCCAGTGCCTCCCAGTCACCCTCCCACACCCCCCAAAAGGACTCCTCAGACCCCAAATATTTTGCAAAAAATGTTTTTTAATAAAAAAGTCTGGATTTTCATGTGAAAATCCGGACTTTAAAGTGACCAGGTCAGGAATTTTCAATTTTTGGTCTGGTCACCCTATGCTAGACCCACTGATAAAGTGAATCCACTATATATAATCACCATCACAGAATGAAGGAGAAGGGAGGGTGGTCGAGGAAGGAGTTGAAACCTCTTCTGAAGGAGTAAATCTAAATAATATTTGGGGAGAGTTGCTTTATTTCCAGAAACTGTCATGAATTTCTGTTTGTTCATTCTGTGCATTGGAGAACCATAGAAGGACTTCCAAAAGTAAAGTTCTGTTCTATAAATCCAATGAAGCAAGCAGTTCACACCACGCAAATATAATTATGAGTCATGTTTATACATTTCAGTCATGGGACTGGCATGAAAGAGAGAAAGATTTGAATTGCTCATGACGTGTCTGTATGTCCTAGCTGGCCACAAGCTCTGAGGTTATGAAAGACTCTAGTCTTCCTATAGATTTGGTCAACATATTTGATTATTAAGGGCAGTTAGTTCTTATTTTGCATGAAAAATATGTGTAAAATTTCAAAGTTGGTAGATGCTGAACTAATCTACAACTATATTTCAATATTTAATTTTGGGTTCTCTTCAGCAGTTACACAACAAGTTGGTTTTGGGGAAATGTACCTTTTTAGTGAATAAAAAATAGCAAACATGGAAACAGCCAAAGCTAGAAAGGGTGCAAAGCACTAGGTATTGTAAGGAGTCAAAGTCATTCAGGAGCAACAAGAAATGGTGCAGCAAGTATCTCAATTTTGAAAGATGTGTTAATACCCACACTGCCATGTTTATGTAGAAGTAAGTTTGAATGTGTTTAATTAATTGACTGTAATTATTTGATATTTTAGCCCACCTTACTCCTGGTGAGGACACTCATGGTGGCTTACAAAATAAAACTGGTAATGTAATATCCATTAAAAACAACAGAGAAACCCAGTGGATTTAATGAATTATTAACATTAAAACACTAGTCAATCATGTCAGCTATTCAAAGCCATCCTAAGCAAAAAATGTCATAAGGCCCTTCCAAAAAGTCTCAAGAGAGGGAACGGTTCTAAGTGTTTAATGGTACTAAATGTGCTGCAACCTTTAACATTTTTAGTTGTGTAAGTGTGCAATCCTGACTTTAGGCCATAGAGAAAGTCCCAGCCAAGCTGGCCTAAGTAAGCCATATCCTGAACTGAGAAGCGAAATCTACAGGGCTATGAGGCCTTACTGCTTCTGAGGACCAAGTAAGTGGCATCTTGGACGGCTTGCTCCTTAGGAGATCTTCCTCAGATCACATTGAACAAGGAACAGCTGTGGAGCCTGCCATATAAGGAAGCCCAGGAGTCCTTATCAACCAGTCACAGCTGCAACATGATACTGCAGTACCTGTAGTGTAGGGTGGTTGCAAGGGGAATGGCAGCTGGAGTGGGTTGTTGTAGTTGTGATGTATCCTGAGGTTGAGAGGGAGGAGTGGTGCTTATGCCAGCCTAAGACTTAGAACTTTTTCTTTTACTTCCATTTTTACTCTGGTTTATCATGGAATCCAATTGGTCTGCTCAGATTTACCCCTGCTCCTGAGGCAGCTGGGAGGGGGCATGTCTGCCCTGGAAACAAGGTCCAGATATGGCCTAACTGTGCTGTTATGGGGCATGCCCCACATGCCCTCAACACACCCCTGCTGAAATGCCTAGGCTGGCATTGTTAGTCTGATGCAGATTCATTTGTTTGCGGCCAGCCTAAGTGGACTCACGCTGCCTCAAGCTTTTTCTGGTGCAAGTAGGCTGGATTATCTGGCATTAGGCTGGCCTAAGTGCACTTTAGGATTGCAGCCTAAATATTTAGCTTAACGAGTATACCTAACATTAAGATGCATGGTGGTGATTAGATTGGTAGAGATGGGCATTAAAAAAACACCACCTGTATTGTATCAGATTTATGAATACATTGTTTAAAATACATTTGCAGATTTTTTTTCAAAGAGGGCATCTCTCTGTATTGCTGTATGCAGTTAGGAAGCTGGCTGCACTTTCCATAAGTGAACTGCTTCCACATCTCCACTTGTCATCCTAGAAGCACAAGGGAAGAAGGTCCACTGTGATTCCATTTTCCATCCCTTTATGTTTGTGAGATTTCCTTTGATAGCTCAATGGAAGCTGAAATGCAGACACATTAGACACTCTGAGAGCTGAATTCTATCCTTTGCTACCCCACACCATGTAGTATTACTGAGAGAGCATGAGCCACATTCCATGGGTGGAGGGGAGTGAATCAGACTGTCTAGAAGAGATATATAAAAATCTTTTTTTAAACATAGTTTTCCATAGATAGTGTGGTCTGTGCTGTGTCTCTGGGCATCACCAGTTTGTTAACTTGTGCTTAAACACCTTAAAGGCTTAAGGGCATCAGTGATATGGCACACCCTATTTGGGCTAATGTTGGACTACTTGGACTAACTGGTTGTTGGACTAATGAATTGCAAATGTGCAAGGTGGGGACAAAACAGGAATGAAATGTATTTCTAATGACTTAGCAAATAGGATTCATATTGGAAATGGGCCCTTGGTTATATAATTGTTGAGCAATATAATAAAACAATTTGGTGAAAATTCAGTATATCAATTTTTGTGATACAGGAAATTGAGAGGCCAGACTAGAGCTAGTTCTGCTGGTGCTCTGTCAGCACGGAGCATTGCAAACATGCCATAAAGCATGATCCAATGAATGCAGCCAACAAATCAACCCAGAAAGAAGTTTTTGATAATTGCATTGAGCCCTATGGAAAGTGGAACTGAGCTAGACAGCTGCATTTACTCATAAGCAAAGGTGTCAATTCTTCAGTATAAATGCTTTGGCGTCCATGCAGTAAAAAAGAAACGTGTGTTTGCTTCTCACATGTTTTGTTAATGACAGGCGTACTTGCTAATTTCATAATGCATAAAATGTCCTGCGTCCCACTGACGTCAATGGCATATTTTGTGTACTTGTTTGGGTAAAAGTTAAGATGACCGCTAAGATTTCATGTACCATTGATTTCTGGTATGTGTAACTTCCACTGGCTTGTATGCAGAGAGTGTTCGATGAAAGGGATATGATAAAAAGATTAATCTTATGAAGTATGGTTTTTGTTGCACCATCAAACAAAAGCAATAGGAACTCTTAGGATATTACAAAGCAGATGCAATATACTAAATTATTTGAATTCTTTGTCTTTTTTGTTCTTACAGTTCTCCAGTGTATATTGTAGATGGATGGTACTTTTAGCAACAATAGGTGTTTGTTTAATTGATGAAGTGAGTAATATGAATTTTGTTTTGCTGGACAAGATCTTCCAACAAGGATAATCCATGCAGAATTCAATTCCATATTATATGTTCTGCTCATGTACATAAACAGAGAGCAAACTTAAGGGTTTGCAGGAGGAAGTCATTAAATTTATTGAGAAGTTTCATCCTATTACTATGCACTTCCTTCTCTCAAACGCAAACACATATACTCTACACAAGTAGAAGAACAACAGTCTTTTTATTGACAATGGATTTATAAGTACTAGAGTTGCAAGGACTACAGTTCTCATTTTACAGTCAACACAGCCTTGCTTCTGATATTCTATCCATCTGTGAGCTCCAACATGTAATAATAGCAGTGCATCAACAAAAGGTGCAGCTTTCTAGAAATACTGGACATCAACAACAAGGTGCAGTTGCTTTCAGAGTCATTAATGTTGATTGCAAATTCCAATCCTATACCTACTTACTTGGGAGTAAGTCACATTGACTGGAATTGGATTTACTTCTGAGTAGATATACATAGGATTTCGTTCTAAAGGCTATGATCCTAAGCACTCTTATTTGGGAGTAACTACTGTTAAAATACAACTTACTAGTAAGTTAATGGGAACAGGACTGGCTGTTTGAATTCTTTTAAATCAATTTTCTTTGGATTAATTTTATATACAACTAGTGAAAAACATAACCGCATTGCGGGAATAAAATTTCCCCGTATGCCATTCCCCCAATGTTCACCGTCCCCACAATGCTCACCGCCTCCCCCATGAACACCGTCCCCCCATGCACACCATGTGTCCTGTCACGGAAAGGACACCCTCCTCAAATTTCACACATCTAGGCCTGGCTGTTTTGGCTGGGCGTTGATGAGTGAGTGACTTTTCAGTTTTATAGATTTTGTACCACCTTTCCCCCTAAAAAGATGTGCCCCAAATGGCTTGAAGTTTTTTAAACAAGCAATTAATATACAATGTAAAATATCCTTAATACAACAAATAGCCACCCCAATCTCACCTAAATCAAGGAATGCCAAATGTCATAGAAAAGCTTTTAGATGTCTCCAGAAAGTCGGAAGCAATGGATCCAATTTCAATTCAAGAGGCTCTACAGTATAGTGCCTAGAGATTGACGTCATTTATAAACATCTTGTACTAGTTGCATTAACATTCTGCTTTGTGTAATTGTCAACATCTTGAGCAGTAAGTTCCATTTAAATTTGTGTACAGTGGCTCCTTCTCATTCATTGGTCTGGCTTTCATAGATGTGACTCAATATGGGTGCTGACCCCACAGTAACATCCTGGATGCAACCAAAAGTGTCTTTCACATGTATGGGAAGTGATTTGGATGCAGAGGCTACACACAGCTTCCCCAGCCCACCTAATGCCTTCTGGATCCATCTGAAGCACTAGATGACTCCAGAAGGCCTTTTGAAGTCTGGAGTTGCATCAGGTGGCATTCTTGGATGCACCATCCCTGATCATATCAATACAGGTACGAAAGAAAATTATTGGTTCATGGAATAGTAGTCTAGCTGTGCTTCATGACCTTAAAAAAATCAGAAGTAGCTTTCTTTTCCGGCTGTACAAGTTATTCTGAACACAGGAGAGGTTGTGGGCAGATGTTCATGGCATCTGCTGGGCTTCAAAGACTCTCCAGGGACAAATGCAGAGGACATCGGATGGGCTGATGGTCCCAACCTTCAAATAAGTGAAACCATAGATGCACTGCATTGGCATCCTTCAGTCTTGAAAGACTATGTTATCATGCTCTGAGTGTCCTCTCCAGGGCACGATGGCCTGGAGATTAATATGTAGGATAGACTTTTACCCAAGCAGCAAATCCCCCCTCTCCATGTCACTGAAATAGTCCAAAGGAATGGCAGAGCCGATACAACTGGTTCCAGCTGCATTGCAGGAATTACCAGAATGTGATTGTACACAGTCACAAACTGCTTCTGGGACTCCGGCTCTGGATTTGCCTCGAGGTTGTCTCCTGAAGCCTTTCCCATAGTTGGGTATAGCCACAAGGCAGTGGAGGTTTGAGGTGGGAGTTTCCTTCTCCAAACAACCCACATTCAGTGGGATTTTGGACAGGTTTAGTCTGGCTCCTCAACGAAGTCCTGTCTGGCATGGGAGTCCCTGCCAATAGCTATGCGACCATCAACATAGCCCTTTGTATCACTGGAGCACACAATCCCACTACCACAAAAAGGTACTGTCCATTGGTGGGGAAACCATAGATAAGGAATATACAAATACAGAGCGTACCTCCCTCTCCATGAAATGTAACAAAAACCGTACTATTTATCTAATATTGCCTACAAAGATTTTTTGATCTTTTCTGTAATTTCCTTAAATTTGTCCAAGTAATCCTCTATAGTTTTGTATGCATGTTATGAAAATGAATTTCTATGCTAGAACACTAGAACCCACACAAAAACCTAACATACAAAAATAAATCTTGCCAATTTTAGAGCTACAATCCTATATGCATTTTCCTGGGAATAAGTTCCACAAGTGTTATGGGACTTGTTTCTGAGTAGACATGAATAGGATTGGCTGTAACTAACAGAAAACATGTAATTGTGAAGGTGGCCTTCCCTTTTCACAACGGCGGCTAAATATATTTTATCATGAGTTTTGGAAATATGTGTAGTGTGGATAAGGGGTAAGCCACAGGCACAGGCACAGGAGGCATTACCCCTACAGGCACAGGACTAGAGGCATTATAATTTGATTTAGGGCCATCTGTTTCTTATTTTAGTGCAACCTTTTGCCTAAACAGGTCTCTTTTTTTCTTTGTAGAATAAAAGTTACACTTTACTTTGGCTAAAAGTGGCTTTGCAGGCCAAAGGTGGGTGTTAGGATGGACTTGTTTTCTGTGTTGCATATGAGTAACAAAGCAGTTCCTTTGGAACATCCAGATGATGGATTTTATCAGACTAGCATACGGACAAATGTTTCAGTTGCATCACTTGGAACTGAAAGTGCCACATTGGGCACTCTGCACACTACAGTGCACACACATTTTTTGTGTACATAGACTTATCTATTCCCTTCAGTTGCATGGGGAGCTATGTATGCACCCTCTTGGCACATGTGAAGATGCTCACTTTGTGATGACCATCCTTAGACAACCATCTTAGATTACCCTTAGAAGACCATCTTAGATCTTAGCTGACCATCTTAGCTGACCATCTTAGCTGACCATCTAAGGTTATCATCTTAGATGACCATCTAAAATTATCATCTTAGATGACCATCTAAAAATAGCCTAATTTGCATAAATTATAATTGCCAGACAAAAAATCCGGTTGGTCATAAGTGGTTTGATGGTGGTGGGTGTGAACCAGATTCCCTGTATTTAAAAGAGACTGTTGAAAAAGAATCATGAACAGCAGCAAAACAGCACAATAGCACTTGTTGGCAAACTTTTGTACAAGCTGAGGAAGGTTATCCATTGGTTCTCATGCTTCTGGGTGCAGATCTTTTGCAAATAGGACAGTTTATACTTTTCTCCCTGAACTGTAAAATGGCCCTTCCTTAAACAAGGAGGCACTATCAGTGTGTAGCAGGGGCAGCTATTCTTTGAGTACTGGGATGTTCCCTTACTCTTCACTCATGTGTTGCATCAAATTGCAAGGTGATAAATACCTCAAACTTTCAGATCTGGATGTAAAGAAACTTTCAGAAGGAGATACTCTGGAGATACTCTGGATGATACTGAGATGTGGAGATACTGTGAATACATTTGTAGAACCAGGGCACGGACTTAATTTCCTATGGAGATTAAATTGCCTCAAGTTTAAAATCATAAAGATGGGGGGGGGGTCAGGATCTTTGGATGAAAATGATGGCTTCTGGCACAAAAATTGGAAATGGAATGTACAGTCAGAACTAAATGTACAGTTAACTAGTTCTCTAGCCATAACTGAATTCATGTTATTTTCCAGTTTTTTTAAAGTTTTAGATAATTGGTGTGATCTGTGATAAAAAGGAATAAATAAAACAGCAAAAATCCTTTTGTGATAGATCCAAATTCCTCTGACAGCAGTAAATTCACTTAATTATTTGTGCACAAAATTTGAGATTAGGACTGTAAGTACCCAAGTAAACATTCTTGGAATCCGGACAGCTGTCACTTGTGATCACTATAACCCTTCAGAGTAGCAGGATTTCATTTATGATGCTTTTAACTTGAATAACAGGAAGTCTGATCTCCCACTTCAAGAGTTTGAACAGTATATGGGTAAGGGTGCAAAGCTCTATATAATTTGCTTGGGAGCAAGTCCCACTGAATGAAGTCACATTCATTTGCCAAATAAACACACGTCAAACTGGGCTGAAAAGTAGTTTAAATCCAATTACTGGGTTTAATTTGTTTGTGGTTTGACATCAGAATAATATAAGTTAAACTTTATTCTTAGCATGAATTTCCTTCCTTTTCAGAAAACAAAAAAGGAAAATAAAATCAGAGCCATGCCTCTATTTGAGCAGAACAAATATACAGATGTATTTGAAGAATCTAAATTTGAATAAAAGCAAATGTCCTGTATATTCTAGAGTTTTGCAAGGATGCCCTTAAGCAAGTTACAAATGAAGCTAACAAAACTGGATATAAATACTCCCTTGTTTTGGCATTAGCACAATTTAAAAAAATGTTGCTATTGCCCACAACCAGATTATTTATTATAGAGATAGCACAAGTAGCAAATTTTCAATATTTCAGTTGACAAATTTTGGGGGAAGAATTTGGCAGAAGGGCTGTCAAGTGGAGCAAAATACATGTTGCTTTTCTTTTTTTAGATGTCTCCTTAAGTCCAAAGGTATATGTGCAAATGCAACGTGTCTTATAAATTTAAACAGACAGGACATATTTTGTTTCAAAGCAGAGGAAAGCTAAAGAGGGGGGAAAAGACACTAAACCAAACTCTGATGAACCAGTTTTTTTTTCCTTCGGAGGGCTTTCCCTTGTAGCACAGAACCAGATTAAGTGCCTCAGATGAAGCATGGAAGGTTTCAGCTGCAAAAGGGTTTGAGACAGGGACTGGGAACAAAAGGGGGACAAGGCTGCTCGGGTCTATAAACAAACAGGGACAAGAGAATGGAAGGAGCATTGCAAGCCGATGAAGGAATTATTTCTTGTTTGGCAAAGGCTGAGGACTGGCCTCTTCCAGCCGCTCTTAACACAGCCCGCCATATTAACTTATTTTCTGTTGTCAAGGATGTTTGTGGTGGATTCTTTTTATTTGTTTACTCTTGTTTGTTGGAGCTAATCACAACTTAAGCGGGAGTCCTTCTGCGGCCTCCTCTTCGCAGGCTTTATGCTGGGTTTAGTAGCTGCGGTGACCATTCAGGCATAAAAACGTGCTTATCTGCAAATGAATGGCAGCTCTTTGCTTCATTAAAGCCTCTTTCTTTTTTGGCACTCGCATTGTGACCCTTTGATATTAATTCAAAGGGCAATTAAAGAATGCGGCCCATCTTTGAAGTCAGGCATTCAGGGCAAGGAAGGGGATGAACCTGGGACTCTGATGGACTGTGCGCATTCAACAGGCCTTTTCAAGGAAGTTTGAAGTGACTCAGAGAAAATGGGCAGGAGAAGGTCAAAGAGAAAAAAGGGGCTAAAGAAACAGTCTGTATTTGTTCGAAGTATTAGCCAAGCAAACTGCAAATAGCAACAAAATGAAACAGTTAATAGAGCAGCCAGACAGAGGCATGTCAATCACTTAACTTGAAAAGCATTGGGCTAACCAAGGCTTCAGTCCACTGTGTTATCTAATTATCTTGGGAAAGCCACTAACTGGAAGTAATAGTATTGTATTTCTTTCTGCTTAGTGCTCAGAAAAGGTGATAAATACTCTCGTCTTCATAATTATGCAACATATATACATAAAGGGGAGTGTATGGCCATATTGTAGGTTGGCTCGGAAAAGAAGGCAAAGGAAAAAAAGGATGCCCCAGCAAATCCAACTCCAAACAAAGCTAACAAACCAACTGAAAAGCAAATAATCCGAGGCTCTGCATAGCGGCAGATTAGCATGTTTGAAATTCTTGCAGCAGTTTTTATATGTAGCATGCATGATTTCCAATGGAAGAAGCCTTAAAGAAAAACAGATTTGCAAAGGCAAAGGGAATTTTTTTCTCTCTTTCGCTTTTTAAGGAATACACACAATGCTAAAGCTCAGACTTTAACCCACAACAAAGACAAACCCTGGGAGTTTAAGTTGAGGCCCTGTCCATCCTTTGCATATAGATTCCAGGGATGCTAAGTTGTTACAGCACATATGGTCTGTCTGAGGCCTCTCTTCATTATAAGACCACAAGAGGGTAAGATTCCACTGACAATTTCCTTTGGTTTTGCAGATTAAATGAGAGCCGAGGGGCCAATTTTTCTCCCTCCCCCCTTACCACGTGCTAAATGCAGTGAAAAATCTACCCTTACAAAGACCACATAGGTTATAGATACTGGAGTTACAAACCTCTAACTCAATGATTTTCAACCCTTTTTATCACACGGCACGCATAACATGACATTGAAATTGTCAAGGCACACCAGACTGTTCAAATCCCACAATTTTCCTATTAATGAATGTCAATCCCCAAATTCCCGCAGCACACCTGAGGACAATCCGCGGCACACCAGTGTTGATTTTCGCCATGGCACACTGGTTGAAAATCACTGCTTTAACTCATCAAATTGTCCATTTTAAAATGCTGTGGTCCCAATTCTAAAAATTGGTGGCCGATATACAGGTCTGACTGAGACAGTCATCTCAGGCAACAGACTGGCTTGAGGTTTGAGGTGCCTACCTCCATCCATCCACTCACTTCCACTGCTGCTGTCTCTTTCCTCCCCACAGTCCCCCTTTGGAAAAGGAAGGGGGAAATGGTGGGCACTTCCAATACAGGGGCTAAGTAAGGGGCATCACTAGGTAACGGGGCAGAATTTGGCATCTCATCCCAAAAGGTCATGGACTGGCCTTGCCATTGAGCAACCATTTAGAGACAGTCTAGCTGTCTCCCTGATCAGCCTGAGAGTGACAAACACAAGGTTACCATTTCACCCGAAATGCCAGGACGTGTCCTCTTTTCTAGCCTGTTCTCCAAAAAAGGACAAGTGTCCTCCATTATGGCCTGTCCTTCGTGACTGACCAGGGAGGGAGGAAGAGAGGGAGAAAGACACAACCTGCCTGGCAGAAGGAGCTCTGGAGGAGCTGGAGGGGCAGCACTGATCGCCTCAAACCCACCTACCTGGAGGCTCACCCTCCCTCCAGAAGGGAGTAGGAAGTCTTCTGGCTCCTGGCACCAGAAGCCTCTGCATGTCTACTCAGAAGTAAGTCTCTTTGAAGTCAATGGAGCTTGTTCCTAAGAAGGGGTCATTAGCCCAATCCTGTATCTCCCTACTCAGAAGTAAACTCCTTTGAAAAAGGGTGACCATATGTTCTTTTTTCCATGACATGTCGTCTTTTTCAGCCTTATGTCCTGCAAAAACAAACTTCATTGTCCTCATTTTCCTTGTGAGTATGCAGCATGGAGTCTTCTTATAATTTATAAATTATATGTAATATGTGTAATAGTTTCAAATTTAAAATTTAATAAGTAATAGTGTTTCAGTTAACCAACTGAAAGCAATACATATGAGTGTTTTTAGCTTTTATATTGTCAAGGCCTACATTTTTCTTGGGTGTCCCACCTTTTGGGGTGCTTTGTTTTCTTTTTTGGTTATGACATGTGGTCACCCTGATAAAACATCATACTCAAAAAACATCAGCTGTTTTATCTAGACAATATGATGGTTCTGCTCTCCCAATGCCATCCTTTCAACAACTCTGCTCCTGCTGAAGATCTGGGAGGGAGAAGGAGGCCTGAGAAGGCATGCTGCAGGGTAAGGGGAAGAGTGAGATGGGTGAGAGACGGAGATACTGCTGAGGATCTGGGAGAGCCCAAGGATCACACAATGATCACCTCTCTGCATAAAGCATCTCTCAACTGCTAAACCATCAGGGATTGGACAAATTTGTAAAGTACCATCACAGGTTACAAGCCATGAAGGGTATGTGTAGATGTGGACAACCTCAGATATAGGAGGGCACCGGGATGCAGATGTCATATGTGCTCCCTGAGAAATCTGGTGGGCTGCTGCAAGATAAAGGAAGCTGGACTAGATGGGCCTTTTGGCCTGATCCTGTGGAGGCTTTTCTTATGTTCTGAGCAAAAGTAGCATAGCTAGGGTAACCAGATGCCAAACCAAAAATTCCTGAACCCCAAGGCCAAAATTCCTAATCCCAGGCCAAAATTCCTACCCGCTGAAAAAAATGGCCAAAAATGTATTTTTTTGTTTTTGTTTTTCAGTTTTTTGACCATAACTTTTGATAGGAAGGAGATATCTCCAAACTGATTTTTGCATTGGATTTTGCTCTTCAATACAAATCCAACGACATATGGCATGATGGTTTACTGTGCACTATCATGAAGTTTCAAAATGAAGCCAAAATGTAGGACACCCGGACAGGAGGCTAAAAATCCGGACAAATCCAGGTTTTTCCAGTCTTCTGGTCACCCTGAGCATAGCTAAAAAAGGCAGCCCATGTGAACACTGGATCTCTCTCAGCATGATACCAGTAACTGGATTCCCCTTATAATGAAAATATGATCTAGATCTGCATATATCTCTTCTTTTTAGCTAACGAGTTTCTATGTAAGAAGAAAGTGCATTTTTTCTGGCAATCATCTTCTTAATGACATCACTTCCTACTTAATGATGTCACATCTTGCCCACAGCAAGCACCACAAATGCTATTTGGCTCACTATATGAGACCGGTTTGACATTCCTGATTTCTAACCACTTTATTTGAATGAGTCAGCCAGCTATAACATCTACAAACACCTACTGTGTAGTGTGGCATCATTATCACAGAATGAATTTCCAATTGCCCCAGCAGTGGCTGCCATTGACTCACAATGACAATGAGAAAAGGTTTCAGGCAGCTCTATGTATGAAATTTGGTACATGCATCACACTGTGCTTGTCCAGCAAGGTAGGAATTCATCAGTAGGATGCTGCTGGAACTTGGATAATCTGTAGACCAGCTCTTAGTTGCGAGTTCTTCTCAGTCACAATTCCTTTCTTATTTATCATATTTAAATCTTACCTTGATTTGCCCTTACCAGATTTCCATTAGTAGGACTCTATTATTTCTACTTTTCCATCAGCCCTCTTATTCCCAAAGAGGCAATAGGTGTAAAGTGCACCAAAAAGGCAACAATTTGCCTTCAGTAGGCTGCTGAAAACTATCAGCCCAATCCTATGGTGCTAGAAACTATAACTGCAGGCTACCACCAGGAAAAAAGTCCCACCACATAAGGGAAGTAACCCTCAATGGGGTCACCCAATTCTGCAGCAACCTATTGGTTGCAAGAGAATCAAGAGCCAGTGTGTAACTCTGGAAGGTCCCACATGGAGACTCTGGATCCAGGTCTTCTAGTCTCATCCACTCCCAACCCTTACCACACCTCCTTCCCAACCTCTTACTGATGTAAGATAGGTGTAAAGTGCACAGGTTACTGAGCTGTTAAAGACTGCTGCTTTTTGAATCAATTTCCAAAACATCTCCAAAGACAGCCTCGTATCACCTAAGCACAAGATACAGCCTTAAACACATGCTTAGTGTTGTGCAGGTACTGAAATATGTTTAAAAACACATGCTAATAATTTGAGTATTATTTAGCAAATAAATACCAAATGATGACTACTATAGGATTACTGAAATGGTTTTCATGTTGAGTTTTCGTGCTCGTTTTCAATACCATTTTGATTCACTTCAAGTCAAAACCAGTGAAACAAGTCATTCATGTATCAGTCATTGGCTTTGACATGATAACTTTGCATGATAAATGACAGGCAAGCATGGGGGGCAAGTGGGGTATTTGTGGGGAAGTTAACTGGCAGCTGTTCAAAACCAGGTCTGTAACAACAGAGCACAGAAGTACTCTGCCATAATTTATGTGAGCTAATAACTGTCAACATCCCTTTATTGCAGCCATTGGAATATCAAAAAAGGAATTCCTGTATTCATGAGACACACAGGACAATTTCAAAGCTCGTTACAAGATCATTTTATGATCAGTGTATGACCACTTCACTGTCTAGGAATTCCAGCTGGGCTAATTATACATAGCCACTATCCTCTCCCTCCCACCCGCTATCCGTCTCACTTGTTTCTTCTACATGCCCTTTTCCAGTACTCTGCAATTGCCTCATCAAGACCCATTTAAATCAAAGCAACATCTCTATTGGGATTTTTTTGGGATATCTAAAGATGGAAGCAATACCTCAAAGAAAAAGTACTGATGTGCCATTGTCATGCAAAGTACATAGCACAATCCTAACCATGTCTACTCAAAAGTAAGCCCCATTGTGTTCAATGGATCTTACTCACAGGAAAGTGTCTTTAGGATTGCAGCCTTAGTGTATCCATCTGCGAGCATACAGAATCATCTGAATTCAACCTTGTTTATGCTACTGGATGGATGGATGGATGGATAGATAGATGGATAGATGGATAGATAGATAAGGCAAACAAGAGACCTCTGCACATGTGCTGTGGATTTTGTAGAGATTGCATGTGCTGAATCGGTGAACAAGACCCCTTCAAAAATGAACGAAACAAAAATAAAACAATTCATAAAAGGCCATGCAGCTGACAGAGGTCATCTTCAGGGGTCTATTCATCACAAAAAGGTGGGAAATTCAAAGCTTCTGCAAATTGTTTGTATTTTGCCATTTCACCCAATTTCACCCAATTATGGTAAACCAGGATTTGGCAAAATGATAGTTAGAAAATCTCCAAACGATGATTTGACCCTGATTTGAGACCCAAGTTTGAAGACAAAACTATGTTTTTTTGGGATAAAAATAAAAAGTGAATGGTCCTTTCCAAATCTCATGCAAACACTTCATTCATGGTGCTTTCCAATCACATGGTGTGACTTGTCATCCAGCTTGTTTGCAGGGATCTACTGAAATTTGAGTCTTTTTCTACTTCTTTAACAAATTTATCAAGTACAACAAGGGTGTCTGGCAGTTCCAGTATTTTATGGTCCTGCTTCAACGCTTTCATCATAAATACCAAAAACATTTTAGAAATAGTTTCTTAAGATATTTCTAGCCTCCCTAGAGAAGGCTTACCAAGCCAGATAATTTTATTTGTTTTTATCTTATATTTTGGAAGTGTACATCCAGTTTTTTGCCTTTAAATTTTTTGGGGGCCCCCAAGAGAGTGGGGCCCTAAGCTATAGCTTGTTTAGATTATCCATAAATCCAGCACTGGCTCAGGGCACACTTAGGTGGGTCTCAAGCCAATTTCAGATTTGTCCCCATTCATTTTTATGTATGTTTTATTTTTAAAGTATTAGACTTGATACTTTCCTGGTATATGACTGCATTTTGGAGAAATGTTTACAGATCTGAACTTGTAACAAGCTGCTGTGTACTTATGTTTTTAATAGTCAATGAAGTTTATCCTTGCTAAGTGTGAATAGGATTGCAGCCTTTGGCATGTCTAGGGAATGTTTTTTAACAGACCAGCATCTCTTGAGAGTGTTAGGAGGGTTCTTTGTTTCAAATATTTTTTCACTTATTGTAAACTTTTAATTTACTTAATTTTAATTTTAATGTGTTGTATGAGGTGTTTAAAAGTTTCCTGTGTGATGATGTCACTTCCAGCCATGACATCACTTCCAGATTAAGGACATCACTTCTGATGTTTCTCAACTGACTGTCATTCAAAAAAGTGGGTCCAGGTCCTGAAACTTTTGAGACCCAATGGTGGAAGTGGAATTCCTGCAAGTGAAAGTTAGTGAAAGCATCCCCTTCCTATCCCCTTAGTGGCATGATCTTGGAGTTTGAGTAGGTGTTCTTGCCCCTTCCTGACGCGTAAAGGGTATCTTTACATGAACTGGGGACTCAACCTCCAGTATGAGTACTATTGGTTTTGTGTATTTTTCTGCAGGGTTGCTAACTTTTGCTTTCAAAAATTTTGGTATCAGGTTGGGGACCAAGGTAAAACTAGCATACTCCAGTGCATCAGGGAATGAAGGAAATTGTAGTTACTTTATTTTACTCTTTTGTTTGGTGTCATCAGGCAAGGTACATAATAAATCTCCTTCTAGATGTCTCCATCCAAGGATGCCTCCATCCAAGGCAGCCTGCACAAGAGATTTCTTTTGTAAACAGAGGGTGCTTCTACTTTCACAGGATAGAAAACTAAATTTTGCCAATTCTTCTTTTCAAGCAGCAGCCCCCATAATATGTGCAATCATGTATTATTGTCTCATGAATGGGCTGATGGGCACAGGGGTGCAACAAGAATGGGGAATCAGTAAAAATTATTTTAATTCTTGCCCAAATAAGAGTGCCTTTCATTAACAGAGAGAATTCTTAGGGTGTATCCCATCATATTCTTGTCTTTGCAGTTCTAGAATTTAGTAGTAGGGAGAAGAACATGACAACAAATTCTTTTATTAATTTATAAATTTTAATAAAGGTATCTAGGCAAAAAAGTTACCATACTGTCCAAATAGCTAAAATTAACTAGCATATCATTGGTGGTTTAAGTAACAGTAACTATATATCAAGTGAAGTATTTACATATGGAAAAGCAACATCATTGACTACAGATTGAGCATTTTCCGAAAATTCAGAATACTCCAAAATCTGAAACTTTTGAGTGCTGACATGAAAACAGAAGAGGAAAATACCTGACCCCATGTGACTGGTTTCAGTCAAAATACAGGCATGCATAACAGTTTATTCATTTCCCCTTGTAGAAAAACATAGTCTCAGCTCACTTCAGCTGCTATATATCTTTGCATATGAAATATTCCAAAATTAAAAAATCTGAAAGAGTTCTGGGTCCAAGCATTTTGGGACCTGTACTAGCTTTCAAAAAATCCCATTCCTTTATGTACATTTATCTACTTCTCTTTATTCATGCTTTTTACAAATAAGATTTCTTGTAGTATTTTCATTTTGTGCCATATTTTAAACTTCTGAATTCAATCTAAGTGTATACTGTGTATTCTTTTTATTGATAAAAATTATCTAGAAGTGTTTGAAACTTCAAAATACAGCAGTAGAATTCTTCACTGATTTGGAGTTTACTCAAGAATTCCAAACAATATAAGCCTTTGAGTTTCAATACAGTTTCTCTTCAGTTAAAGTCATCGAATATAGATCCATAACTAAGCACCACAGACAGAATGAAGAGCACAATCCTAACCATCTCTGCTCAAAAAGTAAGTCCCATTGTGTTCAATGGGTCTTACTTCCAGGAAAGTGTCTTTAGGATTGCAGCCACAATAATGTGTAAGCAGTGGTGTAGCTAGGCCAATTGTCATCCGGGTCCCTTAAATATTTATCACCTCCATGAGACCCAAATTATTTAATTAATTGTTATTAATATTATTTAATATTAACAAAACTATTATACAGTATAAAATATATTGTATAAACTCTTTATAAATATATAAAATATATATTTTATAAACTCCTATGTGATATTCATATTTTATAAAATTAATTTCATATTTTATAAAATTAATAAAATTTCATATTTTATAAAATTAATAAAGATTTTTTTTCTTCATATTTTTATACCACTCTTCCTCTAGGAAAGCCAGGGTGGTGTGGCTGAGAAATGGTACCGTAATCTCAGCCTAACTGAAGCACGGGTATATCCACCTGGCCCTCCAGAGAGCAGTCTTGGAGTTGAAGCCCAGGTCTACCTAGCAGATAGATCTGGTCCTGTATTCTGGCAGGGGCCCAGGTCTATCTGTTTGGAAGAAGCGGCTCTAGAAGGCCGTCTAAGAATTGGCCCAAGTTCCCAGTGGAAGCTCAGGTTTACCCACTTATAAGATGCAGTCCCAAAATGGGAACCCAGGGCTACCCAAAAGGTAGATCTGGGCTTCTAGGGCTTCCATCTGTTTGACCTGCACTCTGGAGTTAAAGTAGTGCTCATGGACCCTCTAAACACAAAGATTAGTTCCACCCATATTTCACCACCCAAAGGTGTCACCTTATTGGTTCCAAGCTGTGTCATAATAACAATTCACTGGCTGTAGGAATCAAATTGGGAAGTATTTAAATAAGAAACTCTTTTTGTTTTATAAGACATATTTTGTTTTCTAGGTTTTTTGACATAACTTTTGATAGAATGGAGATATTTCATTCCAGCTTTTTTCATTGCATTCTGCTATAAATTAAAAATTGAATTGTATATAACATGATAATTTTATTCATAAAAATCAATATTTCCACTATTTTGGTTACTACTGGTGTCAGTCCTTCCCAATGATGTCACCTTACTAATACCTTATTGCAGTGGTTCTCAGCACTGGACGCATTTTTTAGAATGACAATCTGTTTGAGGCCCTCCATAGGATATGTCATAGCTGGACATGACATCATTAAGGAAATTAAAAGAAATTATTATAAATAAACTAAAACAAAAATAATGAAATCAGGGAAAGCCAAACTTTTCCACCAAGTGAATATTCTCTGTAAAGAGTTTGCAATAATATGTCCTCTTACACACATTTTCAGCCCTACCCAGTGGTGCTGCAGTGGCTCAGTGGTTAGAATGATGGGGTTAGAATACTGCCTGACCAGAATTCCACTAAGCAGGTCAGCAGTTCAAGACCCGAGTACTGCAAGACAGGGTAAGTTCCCGTCCTAAGCCCACCTCCTGCCAACCTAGCAGTTTGAAAGCATGGAAATGCAAGAAGATAAATAGGTACCACCTCAGTGGGTAGTTAACATCATTCCATTTGCCAAGCCAGCCACATGACAATGGACAATGGCTTTGAATTGGGGATGAGTGCTGTACCCAAAATCTGTGGCTGGTGACTGTATAGGAAACAGGGCAACCTGCAGTCAATCATTGCTGGCAGGACAAACTGTCAGGGACCCTTTACCTTTACCCAGTGCCCAATAAGATTTTCAGCCCTCCTCAGTGCCCTGTCCAATTTAAGTTCTTATATTTAAAACAAATCACTATCAGGACCAATCTGGCTTTACCTGTCTAAAAAAGATTAAAAATTCACCTTAGCATTTGGAGCCTCTTTTATTCTTTTTAGTGAGGGTTTGTGGCTGCCTTTTGTTGTACTCTACTTTCATTGTATTGGAACCATTATGTTAGACATGCATTCCTCTTTGCCTGACCCGACCACAAGCCAAGGCATGTTTTTGTTTTAACTCATGAGTATAAGTGTAAAGAAATGAAGCTTTCCATAGGACTTAATGAATTCATCAAATTGGAGGCAGGGACTTATTTCCTGTGTGTGTGTGTGTGTGTGTGTGTGTTTGGAAGAGGGGCTGCATTCATTAGATTGGAACCATTCTGGTGTCACTGGATTCATTCAGCCTATCCTTTCCATTAAACTAAGGGTGAAATCCAGAGTAACTATGGGGAGTCCTTGCTCCAGAATAAGAATAAATTACTTTGTATTGCAATATGAATTTCCCATAGGTTTTCACTAGGTGGTGCAGTAACTATGGGTGCATGTAATGTCTCTTATGTGCTCCCATAGGTACTCTGGATTGTGCCCTATGGCAAGTTTTCCTACTCACAAGTAAACATATGATGTAGTTCAGTCACATTTTCCTTACGGTACTATGCATATGTCTTTTGATACAGAAGACAGTTGCATTCAGATTTTTTCCATTCCAAATATGGAGACAGAATGGAGATACTTAACTCTGTTTTTGTTTTTAAATTGAATTCTGTTGTATACACACGGTGTATAGCATGAGGGACATTCCTAACCTCTGCGATTTAAGTGACTTTGATCACCAATGGTGTCATCCCCTAAGGGTGTCATCCAGATTTCAAGAGCCCTAGCCCTCTAGCTACACTAGTATAAACAGGTTTGTCTATTGGTTTTCATGGCCAGCAATAATCCAACAATTTTTATATTCTGGTGGGAAAACCATAGTTTTGTCAAAGAATTAAAATCCACGTTGTTAAAAAAGTTCAGTGTGTTGTTCTGTAACCTTTTTCAGAATGTCATCAGGGAAATGAACCTTGAAAGGACATTTCACTAAATAACATTGATTAAGCCAGAATGAAAAAGAGAAACAGGATCCTATGAAAATCCTGGTGAAAATCCTGTGACAAAACAAACAAGACCATTTGCTGATACATATTTACTGTTCACCAATGATGGACAAGGATTGGATTGGTATCCAAGAGAAAGTGCACCTTGCGTTGTATCTTAATGCATTTCATTGTCTAATATGGAGAAGCAATATGAATAAACACAGTGACATGGGTTATCTTTGGGTCACAAACTGACTTGAAAAATCACCCATTCAATGTCTATGGCTGCCATCCAAAAGACACTATCCTAAGAGTAAGATTCATTGAACACAATTGGACTTATTTTTGAGTAGACGTGGTTAGGCTTGTCCTCTACGATAATAGTTCAGTAGAACCTGTTCAAGGGGAAAACCTACACACATAGAGAAAGCTTAGAGAATTAATTTTATAAAAATATTCTGCTGAATTGTGAACTCTGGAAGAGAAAGTATAGTAATGGGAGACAACCGCTTTTATCAGTGGTCACATATGTTGATGAATGTAGTGTTCAGTGAACAAGCTTTGTGGTACTCTCCAAGCCAAGAAGAAAATAAAAGACTGGAGGAAATAACATACAGTAAGGATGTCTTGCCTCCCTCAACCAATACAGCTATTACAAATATTGTGCCTTTGATGTGTAGATAGTTCAAATCCTTCCACGTGATCTTACTGTAAGCTGTGCTATTGCTGAGAAGTGGGCTTGTCATCTCACCCCATTTGACAATGCTGTGTTTCCCAGTTCCCACAGCCTTTAGTGTGGGAACCCCGAATCCAGGGAATTGGTGATCAGTAAAGAAGCCTGGCAGAATTCCCTGCTGTGCAACAGCCCACAAAGGCCTCCTGCTTCTTTGACAAGTTTGTGCTGTCGAAAATCCTGCTATCTTTTGTGCTTCCCGGTTAGATTCTCCTTATTTACATTTTAAAATAATAATAATAATACAGAATATAGCTCCTTTTCAATCACGCTTACTCCAACAACTATACAGTACTTTCTCCAGCTTTAGAAACATTAATTTTAAAGGGCGAGCTATATGTTGCATTTGAATTTTCTGTCAAGTGTGAATTCTTTCTAAAATAAATGATTTTTCTGAACCATAAATAATATGCAGTGCTAAAGGAAATTTGAAAATATACAGACTGCCATTCAAAAAATCATTCTCCATTGAATGTTACTAAAAGTAGAATGAATACATTGTCACCACTGCTTATTTAGCATTTAACGTGATGCGCCAAGAAATCCTGCACTCTTGAGATGATTATTAGCATAATGGAAACCTCACGGTGCTCATAAAAATGGTAATGTCGTCTGTTGATGTTCAACCACAGCAGTGTTACTATATTAACTGCTACTTCTTTATGGCACACCCTTGCTGAAGTTAAGAGCCATTAAGACCTGTGGGTTTTGATGTAGGAGTTTTGCGTATGTGCTTAACTTTGCCAGTTGGCATAAATGGGACTAAAAAAAGCTTAACTTTGGCAGAATTGCATCTTTCCTCTTAAAAATATGACTTGCGTGCTACTATGCCTCCTTTTATGTGTGTGTGTGTATATATAAACGGAAATTATAAAAAAGTATCACAAAACTAAAACAGCATCTGGACTTTAATTTAGGGCACAATCCAGAGTAACTATGGGGAGTCCTTGCTCTGGAGTAAGAACAAGTTACTCTGGATTGCAATATGAATTTCCCATAGGTTTTCACTAGGTGATGCAGTAACTACGGGAGCACGTAATGTCTCTTATGTGCTCCCGTAGTTACTCTGGATTGTAGCCATAGTTGGCAGTGCCTGGGTATTATTCAGGGTAAACGGTATTACTTGGGGTAAATCCCTTTTCTCCAAGTTGCATTCCCTTTCAAACCTGTACTGGATGTAGGATAGGCCCTATTCCAGTGCAAGTTAGGATTGAGCCCATTAAGTGTCTCTAAATATTTTGTCAAACTCTAGACTTTCTATACTGTTGTTTTTCTATTGAATTCACAACACTTGCCTGGCATGCTTGTACTGTATCCAGCAAAAGTACTGGGACTGCTGCTGCATTACCACAGAGAAAGGAAGCAGTGGTGTAGGTAAGGGGGTGCAGGGGTTAGCAGTTGCACTGAGTAACAAGCTTTGGGGGAGTAAAAAGCTGAGCTTGACACCAGTGGTCAAAATTGAGAAAATGGGCTATATAGTGGCGCCTCACATAACAAACGCCTCACGTAAAGTATGTTCCATGTAACAATTCTAAATTTCCAAGGTATCCTGTTTTATGTAACAAATCTGCTTCACGTAACAAGCAGAACCCTCTGGCGCCTAATGGTCATGCATGCTATGCAGCCCTGATGCTCCACGTGGAGGCTCTTTAAAAGGGCTGCTGGCCAATGCTGCTGCCTCTAACCGCTCCCAACTTGGGGGCACTTGCCTGGGAGTGCCGAAGGCACCTGCCCCTAGGTGTCCCCAAGTGCTCCTACCAGCCACCTTAAACCTCCAGCAGCAATCCAGGTAAGCCTCCCAGGAAAGTGTCTCTGATTGCAGCCTCCTAACCATGTCTACCCAGAAGTAAGCCCCATTGTGTTGAATGGGTCTTGCTCCCAGGATAATGTCTTTAAGATTTCATTAACAGTGTTTTGTTATCATTTTTACATACAGTTAATATTTTTATATGAATATTTTGGGGGTTGTGGAACCAATTGTCTGAGTTTCCATTATTTCCTATGGGAAAATCCACTTCACGTAAAGAGCGTTTCACATAACAAACATGCCTCTGGAATGAATTAAATTTGTTACATGAGACGTCACTGTATATGAATAATGCATTGAGAACATAAGTAATAAGAACATGGTGTATCTGCAGTGGTTAAACTTAACTACAGGGTAATTGAAAAATAACTCCCTCTATTGTAATTTATAAGTATTTTAAAATAGGAAGTTACTTTTCAAGCACCCTGTATAACTATTTTTGATAATGTTAGAAGTTCAGTCCATAGTCTTAAACTACCTCATAGGACTGCAATCCCCTGCAAAACAGTTGTACAAAAGAAAACAGTTTTACAAGGAGACCCTTTCTGGTCAAAATGCTGTAATGACAAGGAAAGCCCACATGGGGAAGTTCTTACTCCCATTCTTACTCTCAGGCTACAGTTTGAAAAATACTGTACGTCATAGAAAGCAAGTCCTGTTGAAATCAGTGTAATAACCTTTCCAGGCAAGGCTAAGATTATGCTGTCAGAGCAACGTATGCACAGGTTGTAAATCTATTTTAAATTAGTACAGAAGGCATCCCATTTATTTATTTATTTATTTATTTATTTATTTATTTATTTATTTATTTATATCCTATCTTTCTCCCACCCCATCGGAGACTCAAAGCAGCAAACAATACATTGAAGAATTACTTTCTAGTATATCATCGCTGAAGGCCATCAAAAGGATTGAAATAAATTATTTCACTCTGATAATTGCAATTATCAGAGAATTATCTGACTGCACCTGCAATTTCCTGCAGCCCCTACCACTAATAGCTACAAAGTGGACACACTGAGCCAGAATCTTTTATTTGCTGCACAGTTTAAAGTAGCATTTCCAGTATTACCAGCTGTTTTTGAAGCAATATTTTAAGGCTATTATTAAGCAAGATTTATTTTAATTCTACTGCTATTCCAACAATTACTACAAATAAATATAGCCTATAAATCATTGCTGTACATAATACTATATGTTTAATGCTAGGAGGTCTTCTACATATATGTTCTGAAAGGACCTTAACTGGTTCTAAAAGGTTTATATAACAGTAGATTTCTTCCCTCAAATCCTTTCCAATCGACACAATTAACTCCTTTTCATTTTGCATAAAATTCTAATCAGACCTCTTTTCAAATTCTGTGGTTGCTAAAAGCTTTCACTTGGCTCGAGTCAACATCATAATCTCGCAATCATAAAAAACATATCTTAAACAAGAGCCTCTAATCTAGACCAATTTCATCCCTCATTTTATTCTTATCAGTCTTTCAGTTTCCATCATAATTGTTCTTATTCTTCTTCTAGCTTTGGTTGTTTTGCTACATCCATCAATACTAAAGGAAGTTTGTTTATGTATTGCCCACTATCGTATGTAAAAGTTTCAGAAGGGCAAAAATGGGGGAAACCAATTTACTTGCATGCCCGGAGGCCTCTAACCACCACTGTGGGAGTCAGATGCTTGGAAGCCAATCAGCTTGGCACAATGAAAAGTTTACTTTGAAAACTCCTTGTCTGGCTTTGCATCTGGTTAAGGCTTCAATAGGATTCCTTGTGTTTTCTGCCTAAATGCAGAAACCACAGCATTTTGATTTTTATCTTTTTCATAAGAGAAGTTTCTCATTTAAACATTCCTCTTAAAAATTCTTGGAAGCAGTCAAAGCCTAACTTAAGTGAACTATCTTCCTAAACTGTAGATCACACTCTGCACCAAATTATTTCAACAATTGGCATCAAATGGTCATTTAAGATGAATAACTTTGGCAGTTGGCATTTTCATCTTGTCTCTTATGTACTTAAACATATTTAAGGACCTAATCCTATGCCCCACACTATAGGCCCATAGTGTTGCAAATATGCCTAAAGGCATGTTTACGAGCCCTACCACTAGGTCTCTCTGTGATTAGGTTGTTAAGTGAACATTCAGCCCACTTTATTGCTTTTCTTGTGAACAGACACTAGCTGGCACACGGGCTACTGGAAATAGTATGCCTCTTCTTTGCATTAAGACCTTGTTGTGTAAGCAGACACTATGCTGCAGGCTTATAGAGACATGACTGCCTCATCAGGAGGCTCTTTTTTGTTCTTTGATCACTGTTGTATATGTGGTCCATCATTAAGTGGATGGTTGTTAAGCGACACATCCCTGTAATGTGAAAAGACAGCCAAAAGAAGTAAAAAAAATCCCCTTGCCTAACATGTTATTTCTTCAAAGGGCTGAAGGAAGCAAGTCTGTAGAACGGTGCAGGTTGGAAAGAAAGCACTTTGGGAATCACAAGATTTTGAAGGCACTTGATGGCTGACTTTATGAAATATGAGGGGCAGAGGACAGATTGGAGATAGAGAGAAGAAAGAATCTTGGAGAGTATAGAAGAGTACGTTAATCTGGCATACAGCAGCCAGAGAAAACCTTTCCGCATTGCAACATCTAATGTGGGGTGGTATGGCGTGGGGTGAGAATGGATGTGATCAGGCAGTCATCTCTGGTGTGAGAATTGTGGTGTCACAAGGACATGAGTGGTCATTATTTTCATTTGTGGAACTATGCTTGTATATAAAGTTGCATGTTTATTTGTTCATCATTAATAGAAGATGTTCACCTGCTTTTAATTTTTCTTGTTAGTTACAAGTTTGGGTTTTGAGCAAAGGGAAAGAACAGTTCTCAGCATCTGTTTACATAACTGCAAATAAATGGCAGACAAAGGAGAGGGTATACACTTTAAAAGGGTATGCACTCTGAAGTGCAGTTGTAGCATGGGTACAACATGAAACATTTGAGGCTCTACATTTGTCTAAAAAAAAGCACAATCGTAACCATGTCTACTCATAAGTAAGCGCCATTGTGTTCAATGGGTCTAACTCCCAGGAAAGTGCCTTTAGGATTGCAGCCAAAGAGTTTTAAAATCTCTTGGATAGGAACTGATGCATACACACTGCCAAATGTCCTGATTCAAAACACCAGTTATACCAGTGCTTTTCAATCTTTTCACTGTCACAACCCAGTTTGGTAGCCACACTGTTCACCTTGCCCAGAATGCTTTGGGTTTTCTGGGTAGCAAAGTTACGCAGTCCATCTAGTTTGCCATGCCATGCCCCACAATGTCTTGTGACTCCTGAGTAGTGCCAGCCTGCTGCCCAACAAAAATCAGATCATGATCATGTTAAGTGATACCATTTGTGGCTCCTGGTAGGATCTTACATGAATCCACAGGTCAGAACTTACAGATATTATTCAACTTTTAAATACTGAAGTAGTGGCCCTGCTTCTGTTCAAGATCATAGTGGGGGTGTGTGTGTGTGGCAGTGGAGGTTTTCCATTGCTGAAAAAATGGCATGGGGGCTGGTAAAGGTTAAACCCCATTTTACTGAGTGCTGAAGTTCCATTTTGAATCACAAGGTAGGACGGGGTAGACTAGTTGCTGTGGACTGTTGGGGATCTATTAGCTGATTTCCTGTCACCCAGTGGTGTAGCTAATGATGATGTAGCCCAATGCAAAGCTCAAAATGTTGCCCTGGAAGTGATGTCACAACTGGAAGTAATGTTATCCCTGTGTTGCAGCCATACTAGAAGTGTTATGTATATATTCTGAATTCTCATTTGGCAGTGGTAATCAGCCACATAAATTGTTGAACTGAGGTTTTAGATGAAAATTAGCCATACATATATGTCAGGATTTAAACCAAATTTGTATTTAACCTTTTCAGTTCCCTTGTTTTGGTAAAGGGTGGCTCTAAATTCTAAGAATAAAGTAGGTAATATATTGTATAGAAAGATTTCCAGGAGACTAAACACAAAAGAAACCTTCACCTCCTTCATCCATAGAAAAAATTTTGTGAGGATTAACCTTTTGAATTCAAAATACAGAGGAGCTTAAGAGGAAACCTAAATACCTTTTATGTACTTGCTAGGAACATACATGGAATGAGTTGCCTTTAGCTTTTGCAAGGTCAATATCAAATGATGAGAAAATAGTTTGCAATTGGGGAGGAATAAAGCAAAGAAAGAGGTTTAATACCTTGAGAAACACTGTTTATCTGGGCACCAGGATGGATCACACTGTAAAATGAACAACAATAAGCAAGCAAATCAAATTACATTTATAGCTTGCCTCCCAGAGGAAGCCAAGAATAAACCCATCAAATAGATCTACTCATTTTTTGTCTTATACTGGATAAAGAACATGACTGATATCACTCTGATCAATGAGATCTCAGAAGTTTTTACTGTTGGCCTAAGTGCATTTTATTTGACTGTGGACATAATCCAGAGCAACCACTTGGGCCAAATCAAGTCACTTGCTCCAGCTCAGGGTATTGGAAACATGCTCTTCTTGATTCCGCTGGAGTCTGTGTATCATTCACAATGCACTTCCACACTTGGCGATTGGTGGCAGTATTTCTAGCAACAACATGCTATAAAGGATATGTTTCAGAGTGGGGAGGGTGAGGTGGATGCTTGTCAGGTCTATGTGGGTGGGAGCACAGTACAGTACCCTTATATACTTGGCGACAACACTATATATTCTAATCTATGCCTAGTCTCAGAAAAAGCCTCATTCAGTGACTGGGAGAATGCTTTATGATTAACAAGTTGATTCCTTGTGTGGCTCTGGTGTGATTTCTGTAATAGACTAAGCCCTGTTGCATTTCATGAAAGAATAAACAAGAATGTCTCAGAGCATGTGCAGAGAATCTTGGCCTCACAACACAATAACTACAATCCATATTATTATGTCTGGTATTTGCTTTAAGGCTTAGTAAGGCAGACAGGTTTGCTGATAGCTGCAGTAACCCTTAACTTTAGACATGAAAGCCTGAACATGTACAGAACTCAGAATTAGTTGTATATTATTACTCAATTACAATAATTGCACTAGCTATTGGCATAGCATTTTTAGGAACTCAGTGTACAAGTGTTAAAGCTATAGTTTGAGTTTTCACTTCATTATTATCTGTATTGTGATAACCCCACAAAGCAGAATGAAACTATATTGCATCTGTTTGTCATGATTTTAAAACATCTTATCTTTTAAAATAATAACTAGCAAAACATACCCGCGATGCAGGAGTAAAAAAAACCCCATGTGCAACATCCCACATGAGCATCAACCCTCCATGCACATCAACACCCCATTGATGTGCAACATCTGCCCATGTGCAACATCCCCCATGCACACCAACCACCCATGTGCATCAACATACCATGCACATTTGTCCCCCTATGTGCATCAACCCCCCCTGCACATTATTTCCCATTTGCATCAATCCCCCCATGCATAAATGCATCAAATAAATAATAAATAAATAATAAATATCAACCTCTGATGCGCATCAAACCCCCATGCACATCAAACCCCATGTGCATCTACCCCCACTGAGGCACAAAGTCCCCCCATGCACAACATCTTCCCATGTGCAATGCCCTCCGGGTGAACGCTCCCTCCCAGTGCATCAGACACCGGGCACCAAATTGGCTGGATGTTGATCAGTCTTCAATGTCAAGTATAGGACAGAAACATGTTGCACCCCTTTGTGCTCCTATTTCATGCTCCGGTGTCCAGGGGTAGGGACAGAGCATCCTTCACTCAGGGATTCTCAATGTAAAGTATAGGGAGGAAAACACCTTGTGCCCCCTTTTCACCCCCTTACGGTTGGAATTTCAAAAAAAAGGTTCTTAGTGGGTGCCTCCATCATGGAAGGAACACCCACCCCAAATTTCATGCTTCTAGTAAAATGAGTGCGTGAGTGAGCCAGTGAGTGACTTTTCAGTTACATATATATATATTTGTGCTTCGCATGCGGTGTATGCAGCGCCAAGCATGATACCATAGTCTTTCAAGACTGACGGACGCCTGCTTTTATATAGATATAGATATAGATATAGATATAGATATAGATAGATGGATAGATGGATAGATGGATGGATAGATAGATAGATAATGCAGCATCACTATGCATTCCAAGGGGAAACAAAACGTTGACTAGCCTGCTCATTGTTCCTTCTCTTTCCTGACCCTCTTTGTTCCTTTACAGATTGTGGCTGCATAATTTTGTTATAGAGGGAGAAGCACATGAACACAGATAGAGGGGACACATTAGTGAGTGTGAACAATATTGCTGGGATGAAGTTATTAGAGAGGTAACACCAGAGTGAGTTAGTATGTCTAAAGTGTTTATTTAAATATTAAGTATACAGTAAATGCAGTCAAATTGATTACTTCTGTGTTAAATGTCTTCCTATTTGAAACTAGTCATAAGTTATTTTAGGCAGTTCTGGGAAAGCTGAAATCAATTAATATTCAAAATAGGCCACACAGCTATGAAGCCAAATATCCAAGGGAGTTGCTGCTGTTACGAAGATGTTAACTGTAATCTAAAGTATTTAACAGTGATTTGTAAGGAGTGATGTCAGCAAAAATCTTCAGGGTAAATATCTACCTTGGGATCAAGTAGAGAAGCACGTTCTTTTTAAGAGGATTAGCCTTATTTATTCATTTATTATTTACGGTGTCTTGGAATGTTTTTGAACAGATAAAAATCTTGCAATATATAAAATGTTTAAATACTAACTGTTTGACTATTTTTATATACAGCTACTATAGTCCAGTTTTATATTCCTGATCACCCTATGACAGCATTTATGCCTGTCATGTCTAGTCACATGCTAGCTATCCTCACCTTCCACCCTTTGTCAAGGGTTCCCTGTTGTCAATGCTGACACCCTTTGCTATAGGTGCTGGGGCACTGGGTCCCTGTCTGTCATGCAGGGTGACTATATGACCAATTTTTCTGGATTTGTCCTCTTTTTGAGCCTTCTGTCCGGGTGTCCTCCAAAGGGGCTTCATTGTCCTCCATTTTGGCTTCATTTTGGAACTTTGAAATGATAACCCCATCATGTCATGTGTTGTTGGATTTGTATTGAAGAGCAGAATCCAATGCAAAAATCTGTTTTGAAATATCTCCTTCCTATCAAAAGTTATGGAAAAAAGCCTAAAAATAAAAAATATGCATTGAGCTCTATGGGAAAGTGAAAGTGCCCAATATTGCGGCTTTACTCGTGAGTAGCCAAACATGCCACTGTTCTCCAGAAAGACCAAGCTGAGAGGAATCCAAGACCTTGTCTTCCTTTTGAGGTTTAGGTCACCCTGTCTGTCATGGATCTTTTGAGGTTTTAGGTCACCCTGTCTGTCATAGTACAGCAATGGGACATTGTTGATCTTGTTATGGTGTTCGAAGGCTGATTCTCAATGCTGGTGCCTAATGACTCATAATGAAGACAATTTTTGAGCTGAAAACTATCACCAAGGTTATTCTAGGAGTCCTAGCTGTTCAGATATAGCATTATAAGGAAGACTTGACTTGGCAAATATTGGAGATTTTTAAATAATAGTTTAACAGGCAGCATCTCTAGAAGATGGCAATGGACAACTGTTCAACCTCTTCCTCAGACATGCAGGCCTTGCCATCTTCTAGATGCTGCCTGTTAAGAACAAATCAAATTAAAAATCATATCTTCAGTCAACAATGTCAGAGAAACCCAAAAGCTCTACAGCAATTTAGACCAGGATATGGTAGTTAGTGATCCTGAATGAGGATTTCTGAAATGTGACTTGAATTTGTTTTGAATTTATTCTCTCAATCCTAACCAATTTAGGCCAGTATAACTCATTCATCTCCCTGTTCCCTTGGTGGTGTGGGAGGCCAGTGCGTGTCTGTGCACTGGCTTAATCCCCCCAGGGGTGATGCAGAACTGTCATATAGCGCTTTTGCGACACCCCCCAGGCCAATATGTTTTTGTGCTGGCCTAACCAGGGGTTGGGATTGCCCTGCCAGATTGATAGAAAAAAATCTAAATGATCTTGTTATACTTTTCTGACTGCCTCCCTTTGAATAACTGACCACGACATGGTCAGCTATAGTAGATGCAGTAGCTGGTTGATATCAACAAGACTGTCAGAAAAGTAGGGAAAAGTCAGATAAGTTGTGGAAGATGGAGTATGTAGCAGTGTGCTAAATACATTTTTGAATGCATTTAAAATGTCCATGCAACCATGTGCTTAATGGGGTTTCATTTGGATCTTGGAACGTATGTGATCAGTGGTGGGCTCCAACAGGTTCGCACCTACTCTATAGAACCGGATGTTAACAAGAGATAGGACATATAAAGTTTAAAAATAGCCATTTAAAAGTGGTTGCCGGATGGGCATAGAACCGGTTCTTAATTTCTTTGAAGCCCATCACTGTATGTGATGTATCTGGACCTAAACTGCACCTTTCCCTGTTTCACACATCTTCTCATGGGAGCACGTCAGCTATAGAACAAGAAAGCAGCGATGTTGCAAGCATACAATATGTGTTGCAAAGTATTTGGGAACAAAAACAACATGCAATATGTGTTGCAAAGTATTTGGGAACAATGTAGATCATGACAAAATAAAAGCTAAAAATACCCTTGTACAGTTTTTCATGTAGTTAATTTAAACAATATATTCCTTATTATTACATTTAAAACTATTACATGTGATTTAATTACAAGAAGGCTACATGTTGCCTGCTCACAAGAAAAAGGAGGACAGTTAAGATTTTTTTTCCAGGCTGAAAAAGAGGACATGTCCTGGAAAAAGAAGACATATGGTCACCCCGAGTACACACAAACCAGTTGACGGCACAGAACACTGATTGCAACTCTCTTTTTTTGCCTTTGCATATTATTTTTGGGCTTAAGGTGCTGTGCTGTACACAAACAGAGAATATGAACGATCCGATTGTCAGCTCAGTGTTATGCTGTCATTCTCTTTGAAGCCATGAACTATTACATTAAGAAAAATCATACGCAAATGGTAGTGTATGCCGGTAAATCATACACAAATGGTAGTGTATGTAAATCTGAGTGTGCCGGCAAAACCGTCTCGGCATAACTGTTAATATACACAGTTATATTAAGCATGAAATGGTTTAACTAATGATTTATCTGGTCCACCGCTGTGCTGTGGGCAGCTGTACGATTGCTCTCCTTAGCGAGTCATCTCTTTAACAAAATGTTAACGCACAGATGGGCCGTAAGCTGTCAGTTAACTATTATTGTGCGGGCATCTGCTTGCTTTCAATGTACTGCTTGATGTATTCAGTCACTTACTTAGCTGCAGCCTTCTGAAAAGCAGAGCCTACTCTGATTGGCAAATAAAATGTTCATTTGTCTCTTCTTCCTATTGTTTTGTTTTGGTAACACATGTCAGCAGCTCAATTACGCAGTTCATTAACAGCTCCCAGTGGTCACGATGGCCAGCCCATGATAAGGAGAGTGATTGTGGCACATATGGGCAGTAATAGCCTGTCTCTTGGCAATTGTAAATAAAAATCACTCGGTCTTTCCCTTTTGCCCCAGCTACTGTTCTGTTTTTCCCTTCCCATACAAAAGACTCGTCTTCAGAAAGTTACGTTTGAGGCCAAATTAATTACACTTCTCATGTAATTGTGAACTTCTTTAAGGCAAAGCCAAGAACTTATATTTTATAAGTGAAAAATTTCATATTAATTGAGGTATTTCTTTAAACAACAAAACATTTTCTCAATTCTCAAGTTTTTTTCTTTCCACAAAAAATGTCGTTGGTGGAATGTCCTCATATTAATATTATGAAAGGTGTGAAATGTTGTTTGTATGTATTTTGTACAGAGCAACAGTTTCCAAAAAGGTGCAAAAGTTTAATTTGGTTAAGGGTTGGTTGTGGTCAGAACTAACCCTGCTGTAGCAATGTATTAAATAGCATGAAAGTAGTTTTCAGCTAGATCCACATTCTGGTAAGTGACCTATAGCTGAACTATTTTATATGAATCACATTTAGCATTGCTATAAGAGGATGTAGAACTTAATAACCCTACAATCCAGAGTAACTTCAGAAGCACATAAGAGATGTTACGTGCACCCGTAGTTACTGCACCACCTAATGAAAACCTATGGGAAATTCATATTGCAATCCAGAGTAAATTGTTCTTACACCAGAGCAAGGACTCCCCATAGTTACTCTGGATTGCGCCCTAAGTGTAATTCCAATAACTTTTATTTTGTTAAATTATGGAGCATGTTATTAGCACATTACCAGTATTTATATTATTACAGATTTAATTATCAGTATTTCACCAGTGAATCAACAAGCTGAACATTACCACTGAAAGTGTTTTCCGACTCTAATGACTTTAAGATTTTCCAGAAAACAAAGATTTTCCATAAAACAACTGAAGATGAATCACTAGTCCTAATGCCAGAGGATGGAGAAAAAAAGAGAAGCTGTTCTCTTTTTTCCTCCATCTCCTAATATTAGGACAAGTGATTCATTTTCAGTTAAATGTTTACAAGGCTGTAAACATGATTTCCGTATAAACACACAGCATTCCCAACCTGCTATGTAGTTTCAGTTTAAGAGTTGTCACAGTGTGGCAATTTATAACAGCATCATAAGTCAAAAACCATTCATTTACACTTGCACTTTGAGTGTTAAATGTAAACATTTTTTTTAGTTAAAAAACTTGACTTTAAAAGATCTGATTTCCTAATCTCAGAGGCAGAGCACCAAAATCAGTTAAACTGACTTCTGATTAAATATGGGTAGGAAGTCAAACCTAGGGCACAATCCAGAATAACTACAGGAAGTCCTTGCTCCGGTGTAAGAACAATTTGCTCTGGATTGTAATATGAATTTCCCATAGGTTTTCACTAGGTTGTGCATTAACTACGAGTACACGTATTGTCTCTTAAGTGCTCCCATAGTTACTCTGGATTGTAGTTAGTTAGTAGCTAGTTAGATTTTTTGGTAGTTTTTTAAAGATATGTAAGCAATTTTTACTTTTTAAAGAACTGTAAGAGTGATCAGGTAGATTTTCACTTGGTTATAGTTTCACTTGGTTAGTTATACCACCATAGTTGCTATTACGAAATAATTCCAGTATTTATGTAGGAAATACCATTGTAATCGACTATACATCTCTGGTCTACATGATTAAATGATGCCAACAATGGCAGCATTTGTGGATAGTAACAGGATTTGACATTAGTCAATGATGTATATAAAATAATCTATAATGCTGGAAATGGAGAGCCCATTGTCCTCCTTTAACTGCTGATGAAGAGCTCTCTGGAGACATTTTACTATTGATTGAACATCTTGTTCTGTCCCAAGTCAAATCTTCCCGAATAAGAATAGAACTAGACAGGATACTATCTATTCCTAAGTTATACAATAGATATACAAGGCTGAAAAGCACTCAGTCACAAACTTCACTCATTAGACTATGGCTGCAATCCTAAAGGCAGTTTCCTGGGAGTAAGACCCTCTGAACACAATGGGACTTACTTTCGAGTAGACATGGTTAAGATTGCACACTGAGAATGCAAAGTTTAGGATAGATAATGTGTGGCATCAAAGTAGATAGTTTGGAGAGCGACAAGAACGATTAGTGGGATGGAAAGGAAGCCCTACAAGGAAAGGTTAGGGGAACTTGGTATGTTCAGCCTGGAGACATACCTGATTGCCCTCTTCAGATACCTGAAGGGCTGTCATAGGGAGGAAGGGGCTCATTTGTTCTTAGCTGCCTCTGAAAGTAGAACTAGAACCAATGGGTACAAACTGCAAGAAAGGAGATTCCGGTTGGATATCCGGGAAAAATTCCTGACGGTGAGGGCAGTTTGGTAGTGAAACAGATTGCCAAGGGAGGTGGTGGACCCTCCCTGACTGGAGATCTTCAAGCAGAGGCTCACCTGTCAGAGATGCTCTAGGAGGATTTCCTGCTACAGGCAAGGGTTTGGACTAGATGACCTACTGGGTCTCTTCCAGCTCTATGATTCTATGGTTCCCCTGTCATAGTTTTGGAAGGACTGCATAATGCACATCCAGGAGGTTCACTCATGCACAGTTTGGTGTGACAAATACAATGGTGATTTTGAAAAAGTAATTAAGCAGTTTTACCAGGGTCTGTTCATCAATAGACCTCAGAACTGGCACTTTTTCATCTGTCAGCTGAATCTTTAAACCATAAATTTTTAAATAGGACTTTTTTTTATTGGTACTGTTGTTCTGTGAAAGAGTCTCACAGAACCTTTCAATTACCAGATATTTCCATTCATGGTGTGGTTATCTTCTGTCAGGTACAGGCTACAGCAGCTTTGGCTATTGCATTAGATGCCCGACTGATGTTATTAGATGCCCTGTTAGATGGTATTGAGAAATAACTGGGGAAAGACGGATAAGTTTCAGAAAACCCCCTAAATCCAATGCACAAATGCTTTATGTCCCCCTTCTGCCTGAAGCACAGCAGGCAGAACTATAAGAGGGAGCTTTATGTTGTGCTGGCTAGACTTCCTGAAAGACTTAGTACCAAAATGCAGATAAAGCATAATAAATGTGCTGTACTGTACATAAGCATTCTGTTTTGGCCAACCTTCCATAAGTTGGTTTTCGAAGTAGGATCTCTTTCTGCGCATGTTCAGCTTTGTGGAGGGGTTTGAGATAAACAGGGAAAGATTTGTGCAAAGTGAAGTTGTGTGGCTGTGTGTTAGTGTTATAGAATGCTTTACATAAATTCAAAATTACATAAATTGGGGCTTACATAAGTCAGAGACTTTCTGGAATAACTCCTTCCTCTTAAAATTCAGAATGCAATGAAAGCTACTTCTATGTTATGCTAAGCTGTGTGAAGGGTACTTACTTTAGGACTATTGCAAACCATGCCTCCTGTGACCCTTGGATACCAATGGAGTAAAGATTTGAGCACCATTTGCATTATACCCAGGAAATGGATGTGGGTGGTGATAGCATGTTCTGGTGTTGACATATGTACACATAGAATGTAGGGTTCCTGGCCCTCCTGAGGTTGTCCAAATGTGTAGTGAAGAAATTGTAGTAAGGCCAGCAAGCCTTACTTCTCCTGTTCCCATCTTCAGATTTTCAGATCCTTGGGTTTTTTGTATGGACAGGGCTATATCTGTATTTATGACATTCAAATAACAGAAGATCTAACTCATTACATGCTCTATAACTCACTCTATTTCTTTCCTAGGAATATATTTTTATCTGAATGTTAGCTTGAACAAGATTTTGAGATAACATTAACCAAGCACAGTGATATAGGCTGCAATCCTAAAGACACTTTCCTAGGAGTAATATTCATTGAGCACAATAGGGCTTACTTTTGAGTAGATATGGTTAGAATTGTGCTCATAGTCAAGTATGTTTCATGCTAAGTGGCTATTTTTGCTGTACGTTCCCAAAATTTTTTTAAAAAGAATTTTGTTTTGAATTAGGATATAATTTATTTTTAAGAAGACTGTTCTAAATTTTGATATGGTGTGGAAGCCTATTGATAACTATCTTTTTTGTTCTGCATTTTAGACTTTAAGCTGGGTAGCATAATATAATGTCAGCTATGCTTAATATTGTACATCTTCAGTCTTGTTATGACCTATAATTCAAAAACAAAGATTGATATGATCTAAAAAGATGTAACATTGGGGCCAGATGAACGATCAGACTCCTTTTCTATGTCCATATTTTTAGTTTCTGGGGCAAGTATTTTTAGCATACTTAGAGGGAGGGAAAGTAAGTAATTCAGGCACCCCAATATGTACCCTTCCCATTCCTCATCAAAGCCATTCTGGACAGCAGTGGTAATATGAAGTTGCTCACTGAAACAAACATCACCAGCATATTGCCCCAGAAGTGATGTCATCCCCGGGTATTTTTAAAACGGAATTTGAGGGAAAAACCTGCCTCTTCTTCATCAGAAGTTTGCCATCCATTTGTTCTGCTAATAGCTAAAGCATCTATATGCTGGTGCTGTAGAAGATTTTGTCGCTCACTCCCACCCCCCACAACAACAAAATCAAATTTAATTAAGTAAAAAAATGAAAACTGTGTTCCTTATTGGTTAGGGAAACTGTGCTGGGGCAAAGAAGAATGGTTATTCTTTCCCTGCTAAATATAAGAGGAGCACCACTTAGAAGTGTCTGTATACCTAGTTAGCATGGATAACTGTATTATGATATGTATATGGAAATGAGAGCTGATTCATATTAACACCTTATTAGTTCCATAGAGTATCAGAATTACATCTCTTTGGTTCTCAGAGCAATCAGTACCATGGGAACGTTTTGAATTTAAAAAATGCACGTCTTGTTCCATAGGCTTTTGTTTTTCTAACCTTATTTCCAACCTTTCCAACAATATACGATGGTATTATTATTCATACATAACCTGTTTTTCATAATTTTAGCCACTAGTCTCGAGCTCAGCTTGTTGCCCCCCTAAAAGTTTGTTGCCCAGTACAATTGCACCCCATGCACCCCCTCGCTATGCCACTGACTGGAAGAAAATTTATTGTTTTTACTTTTGTTTCACTTTTGTTTTGTTGTTTATGAATGTACTCACCAAGGTCCTTCCTTTTGTTATGAAAGCTCCTTACTATTACTATGTAAACATGTACTCAACTTTATCTAACAAAGGCTTAATGTATTTAAATCAAGGCTTCTGTCTTTTTCTCCCCTCCCCCACCCCCCACTTCTCTGCATTCTGCCATCATGTTTGCAAAGCAAGAATGTAGCTCTTGGCACTTATGACACCACTAATTTATTTTAAGCTATCCTTGTGTCCTCTTTTGCTTACAAAGCGCAGGTGGAAGAGTTTCAGCAACATTTTCTGCAAGGGTTTCAGCAGTGTGCCGACAGCAAGTGATCCAGTAGACACTGTCCTGGAGTAACTAGCAAACTACTAGTTTGCTTGTTCCTACAGGACAATGTCTACTGGACCACTTGGATGGATGATAAAACCAATCAATCCAACACAATTTTGTTTATAAACTCACAACATAAGGCAAGTGTCTTCTGCAGAGGAGCTTTTTTGTTATTAAAAATCTGTTTTATTATCAGTAGTTGTTTGCATACTTGCAAAAAATTAAAGGCTCAGTCCTATCCACCTTTCCAGTGGTGATGTAGCCACAATGAAGCCCTGAGGTATAGGAAAAATTGTTCCCTTACCTTGAAGAGGCTTCTATGAGAGACCTTCTCACCACAGTCTGTAGTACATGCCCCACTGACACAGATACATCAGTGCCAGAAAGTTGGATAGAATTGGGGCCTTAGTCTGGAAACTTAAGCACCGTATTCTGGGAGTAAGACACAGGGCCTTACTTTTCAGTCGATATGTTTAGGATTGTGCTGGAAGTTCATTAATTATTCTTAAACAAGGATGTGGAGGATTTCACCCGATAATCACAAACCCCCTATTATTATAAAAGAGGTACAGATACAATATTGGATTTAAATGAGAGCCTCAAAAGACTGGGCAAGAATCCAGAATGCTCATTTATGAGAATGTGCACACTGGGTATTCTGCTGTGCCACAAAATGAGCTCCAAGGTCTTTATCTCTAACTACGTATAGTAATGTATGTTGGGAGCTTTACAGAGTGCACAGGTGGCTGCATACTGACATTAGACCTTGTGAACTTGTCTCCTGCTGCCTACCATATTCATAAGTAATCTGTACTCTCCTCCCAGGGTTGTGAGCACTTGGGGAGTTGCTAAGTGTCAGACTGTATTGGTACTATTTTGATTAGTGCAGACCTGGCAGGGGTTTATTTTCTTTTTAATGACCTCTTGCTGTGAATCTGAGCTTTCAAAAGGAGGAGAGAGGAGGCGCGACAGAGCATTACTGGTGGGAGGAGGCAGGGATAGAGAGAGAGAGAGAGAGAGAGAAAGTCAAAGCATTGCTATCTTTGCTGGAGGAAGACTTGTGCCGAGTAGCTGGCTCTAAATTTCTAATTTTATTGAAGATTCCAATGGAAATGTTTCCTTAAATGGAAATGCTTGTACAAAATGGTTCAAGGGCCATTTTGTTTTCTTTAGGATGTTTTTCCCCACCCTCCCCAAGTGGCAAAAGGCTTCCACTAATATTGCTCTATGGTTAAAACTAGCAATTGGCAAAACCTTTTGGTTAAGACAAACAGAAGTCGAAGCCCAAGTTGGAGTGCCTTGCTGATGGCTTGTCTGCACCAAATGTGATTTATTGGAGAACTGCTGGAGGTGGTTTTATTTTTTACGTTTTTAAAACATTAATGATAAGATCGTTTAATGTTTCAAGGCTTAAAATTCTGCTCTCTTCTCTGGAGGAAATAAAAAGAAACTGAGAGGAAGCCTCCAGGTGCTAAAGTCTCTGGACTGAAGAGACATGGATTAACCTTTACAGAGCATCCAGTTCAATCTCCCCTAAAAAAAAAATCCTCACCATCTCCCCCCTTCTCATCCACTTCGGTTTTCTTTGTGTCTCCTGCATCCTGCTAGGCAGGTGTCAGAGGCCTGAATGCGAGTAAAAGGCCCTGTTGATGGATACCACAGATGGAGCGTGGAAATTGGCAGAATAGACCTCAGCCACAGGCCATTTCTAAGGATTCAACAAAGCCGCCAAATAAGTCAACAAAAATCCTAAAGATCACAAAGGGAAAGTGTCATTTGTCATTTACTTTGAGCCCACGAGGGGGTATCAGCCTTACTGGCACTCCTCCTCCTGCCTTGCACCCGAGTAAACATGATCCAGGTCACTTGCATCACTTTTACTACAAAAAGGATACTGCAGGTTAGAAATCAGGCATTAAGCCCACTACATACCCTCAAACATTCAAGAGAAAAAAGCAGGTGTATTTATAAATTTGTATTTGTAAATCATATGCAAGATTTGGGGTATAATAGTGTTAAATTGGATGAAATATTTCCTGGGGCCTCTAAATACAGGTGAAAACTTGATACGGTTTAGCTGCATCAATATGGCCTGTCTGGTGGTATGTCCTGTTCAACATTTGTTCCTCCCCCCCACCCCAATATTTTCCAAGCACAGTTTCTTGGTAAACTAGAAATATATGTGTCACAGCATTAAGAACATAAGAAGAGCCTCCACTGGATCAGGCCAATGGCCCATCTAGTTCAGTTTCCTGTATCACACAGTGGCCTACCAGATGCTTCAGGAGCACATATGAAATGTATGTGGCACCTTGTGCCCAGGTGCCCTCCATTTTGAGGTTGCCCACCTCTACATACACCCCTCATGGCATTCCTCTACTAAAACACTATATACTATTCAGAATTGCAAAATTCATAACCTACTTTCATATTTCTGTTATTAATTAAAATATTGGTGCAAGTGGTTAAGACACTGTGCCTGTTAACCAGCACGCCAGGGTTCGAGACCCGGGTCGGCCCCACAAGACAGGGTGAGCTCCTGTCCTTAGCCCAGCTCTGCGACGCCCGCTGGATCCAATCGTATTGGCTCTGCCTTTCCTTTGGACTAATTCAGTGGTGTGGAGAGGGGGGATTTGCTGCTTGGGTAACAGCCTATCCTCCATAACAATCTAACCCAGGCTTTCATGCTTCATATGCAGCACTGACAGAGGCCTGCTTTTTTATTACCCTCACATTAATCTAAAAATGGAAAATCCCTTCTTTCACCACACACACAAAGTATATAGCAGCATAACACATTACAGTATTCAGCAGCAAGATTTAATCTAGGAATCTGTCAGAATAAAAATGTTTTGATCAGACATCTAAAGGTTAAGTTGGAAATGAACCATCTTGACTCCTAGGGCAGGGAATTCTACAGCCCTGGTGTTCAGCTGGGGAAGAGGTTTCTTCCCTGCTGACCTGCTTCTGATAGAAGTTAAAGTAGATCCTCCCTTGGAATTCTTAATGTCTAGCTAGATTGTGTGGGGATTGTGAAGCTTTGTGAAATTTTCTTTGAGAAAGATTATATTTTGCCAACCAATCAGCTGTGGTACCTGGGACTGGATGGGGTGATGCAATGAAGTCATTCTTTTGCATCACTTTGTCTCCCTCTCTTGCCTATGTGCCACCCTCTGATTTGGACCCAATTGTTACCTAGGGGTAGGTGGGTGGCTATTCTCAACTGTGCTAGCCAATCTGAGTGCAGTGCATCCTTCTAGCAGGGAGCCCAGACAACCCCTGGAAAGCTGGGGATGGTCAGTTATACCAGCCACCCCCTTCAAGCTATGCCACTGCAGTCCAATAAGCGCAGTTTAAAAAGTACATAGTGGTAGGCACAAATGCAACATGTAAGCTAAGTGGAAAGTTAGGTATAATACAGAAGTGGAATCATATGGTATGTTACAGCATGATCTGCACTGAATGCAAAGCTGAATTGGTTTTAGAGCAGTGGTACTTGAGCATTTCAGCCTGGGACCCCCTACTGAGAATGACAGTCTGGGACCCTTGGAAGTGATGCCATGACTGGAAGAGACATTAAAAGTGCCCATTGCCAGATTCAAAGATGGCTGTGCCCAGCTCTTCACAACCCCCTTAAAATGAAGTTGTGACCCGTCAAGGGGGTCCAGACCCCCACTTTGAATACCACTCTTTTAGAATATCCAGTGGTTAACCAAGAAAGAACACCAAGAATTCCACTCCCCTTCTTATTGGAAAACACTGCCCAAAACTTTGGGCAGAAAGGAAGGAGTTGAAAATGTGACTCAAGAGATAATTAAATGACAAATAGACATTCAAAGCAGCTCTTAGGTTTTCTTTTCTTTTCCCATCTTTAAGCAATCCAGCACTAGCTTACAAGTCCTTCAAGCTGTAGCAAGAGTGGAGCAAGGGTGTAGCATTGCTTAAAATTTTATAATTTTTTTGCTAACAAAGTGATGCCTTTTGAACTCTGAAAGCCTGTCTGTTCAGAGAGTTGTAAGTGCCTTGTCTTGGATATGTAATAAATATATGGTTCTTAACCGGCTGTCATGTTTTGCTTCCTTAATTATTCAAATGAAATATCCCGCTGAGAGGGCAAACAATGAACAGAACCAATGTTTGTGCATACTGTTTGGCGTTCTGCCTAGGCATGCCTGTTTATGATGTCCACTGGGGGAATTGATCATTACAGAATTCCATGTGACCAAATCCCTATGAAATTGCACAAAGATTTGGGGTATAATAGCGTTAAGTTGGATGAAGCATTTCCTGGGGCCACCAAATGGGTCATGAGGGGTTAAGGGACAAAGAATGGCTCTCTCATTCTGTAATTCCTTCTTTAATTAAACTTCATGGCTATCCTCAGGATGGTGGGTGTTTATGGGTTTCTCCTCCCAGTCTGGAAGGAGGAATTTGTAATCCTATGGAATCTGACTGTTGTTCTGGACTTGATCTTTTTGGAGACTGATTGCTTGCTTCCTTTCTTCCTTGCCTGTCAGATAGTTTGGATTCCGTATTCAAAAGGGGAGGAGCAAATATTTTTGAAAGTAGGGCATGATCCAGTCAGAGGGAAGAGTCACTGAATGAAATGGGTGGGCATTCAATATGTATGTACCTTCAATATGCATTTACCTTCTTTAGATTCCTTCCACTGAGACTAATGAAAGTGCTTAACTTTAGTTGAATGAGATGAATCACTATAAATGTGGTTCTTTCACAAACCAGCATTTACCCATGTAAAAAAAGTTGAAGAGAATCAACATTATCTACAGTAGGGGCAGTTTTACTATGGCAGCACAATGTAGATTACTGTATTTAGTTTTTTATATTATTTCAGTTCATTTATTTAGTTCTTATGGAAGATCTAGGTGGCACCTTTCAAAATAGCAATTTGTTGAAGCAGGGCAATCATATTTTCTGATGCTCAGTTTTTGAGAAGAGTGGATTGCAGCAAAATAATACCATAAATAAAATTATAATCAAGTTCTTTCTACTTGTGATGTTGTGGTCACTACCAAATCTATGGTAACACCCGAGTAGGATTACCCATGATATTTGTGCAATCACATGGAAGTTCTGATTACTATAGCTGAATTGGGGTATGGGGAACACATTTTTCGGGACTAAAGTATTGCACGTTAAGTACTGGGAAAATGCAATTTATCCACAGCACAAACACGGTATTGAAACACTATAATGGAGAAGGGCAGGGCAGCAGGGCAACAACTGTGTAATTATTTTGCTAACAGAAAAGCATCATCTGGAAAGGAACTCTTAGAATTAAGCTACATTTGCTCAGTGTCGGCACTTTAGGTTCCTGTGTTTTGCCTGAGCTTTATAGACCAGATGTGTTCCTTACAAGCATCAGTTCTGTTTATTTACATAGCTACATAGCTTCCAAGTGGGAAGATCTCTGGAACTGATACTCTACTATTTCATATTGATTTGGGGAGTTTACATGTCACCCTGCTATCCAGTTTTCTTATTTCTTCTCCTACAAGGATTCCATTTTTCTTTCCATCAGAAGGGAACAGACATACATAAAGCAAGCACCCACTGTGGTGCAGTGGAAACAGTACTTCTTATCTTCTCAAATTTCTTCTCATCTATGAAATCTATGAAGTTTGCTGGGTGATTTGAGCAAGTGCCATTCACCTCTCTTAAGTGCCATTCACTCTTTTATAAGTCAAAGTAAAGGGTTGGTAGAAAAATGTAATTGATTTTAAGAGTCTATTTTCTGTCTTGCACTAAAGGCACAATCCTAATCAATTTAGGCTGACCTAACTCACCTGGCCTATTTTCCAATGGTGATGTGGGGAGGTTGATGTATTCCTGTACATTGGCCAACCCCCTGTACCCCAAGGAGTGGGGCAGAAGTGTCTTACGACTTTTTGACAACCCCAGGTCAGCACATGACTTATGCTGGGGCTTAGGTCTGTGGAGGTTTGCAGCCTAAGGCTCTGAGGCTCAAATAAGCTTATGACATGTAAAAATATTCCTTAGTTTTTTCCTGTTGAATGATGGAGTTTGTGTCCTCAAGGCTCCATCTACCTAATATCAAAAGGGAACATTTAGCAGAGTTAAAACATACTGCAGATTATATAAAAGACCAGCAAAATGTACCCATGGTGCAGGAGTAAAATACCCCCCATGCGCAACCCCCCATGCGCACCAACCCCCGATGCACACCATCCCCCATGTGCATCAACCCCCCCATCTGCATCAACCCCCCATCTGCATCATCCCCCATGCACATCAACTCCCATGTACATAAACCCCAATGTGTACCATCCCCATTCGCATCAACCCCCATGTGCACCAACCCCCATGCACACCTTCCCCCCATGAACAACAACCCTCCCATGCATTGTAACCCCCCATGTGCATCACCTCCACACAACAGTCCCTCATGTGCACCATTCCCCCAGTGCACCATCCCTCCCAGTGCATCAGGCCTCAGGCACCAAATGGGCTGAATGTTGATAAGTCAGTTTTCAACGTTAGTATAGGACGAAAACACGTTGCACTTCTTTTCAGCCCCTTAAGGGTTAAATTTCTCCATGTTGCTTCTTGGTGGATGTTCATGTCACAGAAGGAACACCCTTCCCAAATTTCATGCTTCTAGGTCCAGGGGTTGGGGCAGAACATCCCTCAGTCTCTTCAATGTAAAGTAAAGGGAGGAAAATGTGTTGTGCCCCTTTTCACCCCCTTTCAGTTGGAATTTCCCAAAATTGGTTCTTAGTGGATGTCTCCATCACTGAAGGAACACCCTTCCCAAATTTCATGCTTCTAGGTGAGGGGTCTGGGAACTTTTTTACCTTTTACCCCAAAATATATTTAGATATGCCGACGTTATCCCCTTGATTTGAAAGGAAGGAAATCATATATTATTATTTGATAATAATAAATATTTATTTATTATAAATAAATAACACTTTATAGGAAACAAAATAATTATTTATTATTATTATAAGTTTCCCTCCCTGCCTAAAGGTTCCTATGGAGAGGCTTCTCCATGGGCAGAGTATCCTTTCCTGATCTCACTGGCACACACCTCAGTTAGGGAAGGGAAAGTGCCAGTGAGGTCAGGAGAGGACACTCTGCGCACGGAGAAGCCTCTCCTTGGCAACCTTTATGCAGGGAAGTCATTTTTTCAAGATGAATGCCCGCAGTGCTCGGACTTAGCTGAGCAAAGCCACAGCTGGCTCACACTGCTCCCCAGTGCCCCCAAGTGCACCCTCTATTGTTATCTTATGGAAAGTCATCTTAACCGCTCTGGAGCAAGGGGCTTAATTTCACTTTAGGGTATAGGCCTCAGTCTATGTTGTAAGGATAGTCCATCCCTCCACAGACAGAGGTGCACCATGAAGATCAGCACTGAGCTCAACAGATAGCAAGGTGATATTTGAGGGGCAAGTGGCTAAGACACTGTGCTTGTTAACCAGCAGGCCATGGTTCGAGACCTGGGTCGGCCCCACAAGACAGGGTGAGCTCCTGTCCTTAGCCCAGCTCTGCGACGCCAGCTGGATCCAATCGTATTGGCTCTGCCTTTCCAATGGACTAATTCAGTGGCGTGGAGAGGGGGGATTTGCTGCTCGGGTAACAGCATATCCTCCATAACAATCCAACCCAGGCTTTCGTGCTTTGCATGCAGCGTATGCAGCGCCGAGCACGATACCATAGTCTTCCAAGACTGACGGAGGCCTGCTTTATTTGAGGGGATTTACAACTATCTCATTAGGGTCAGTTGAAAAGTATTGTATCAAGATCACTGCTAATCCTCTATAAACCACTGGCCCTACCTAGTTTGGTATTGTCTATGGACTATTTGCAGCACTCCAGTGTTCTTTTCCAGCTGGACCTAGAAATGTTAGAAATGGTAGAAATCAGTTTGGCATTTTTGGCATTCGAAAAAGGTCCTCTGTCATTTCATTTCAGCCTTGTGCATGCACAGCTGTACCTGTATATGTATTGATTAACAATGCTGTATTTGTCTTTTTAAAAAATTCACATATACAACAATTATCCATCAGTATTGTTGCTAGCCCCATTAACTGATTCATTTGGCATCATCAAACTGGTGTGTACGGTTTATTGTTCCACCAACACTGTGGAACCCCTTCCCTCTTGATGTAGAAACAGTTCCCTCCCCAGAAATATTTAGGCGAGGCATTTCTGAGTCTTCTGAGCTCAGGCCTCCCACTTTCAACTCTGGTTTTCTGGTTTTATACATCCAAGTTTTTAGACTCCACTGCTTTTAGCTGTTTTTATAATACTGGTTTATTCTTCCTATTAAATATTGTTTTACCTTGTCTTTAAATGTTGTGGTGCATTTTTAATGATTTTAAATGAATTTTATTGATCCTGTCGTTTTAAGGCAGAATACTAACCAAGTCAGGGCAGCCTAACTTGCAAGTGGTTAAGACACTGTGCCTGTTAACCAGCAGGCCAGGGTTAGAGACCCAGGTCCTACAAGATGGCATGAGCTTCCATCCTTAGTCCAGCTCCTGCCAACCTAGCAGTTTGAAAGCATACAAATGCAAGTAGATAGATTGGTTCCACTCAGTAGGAAGGTAAAAGCGTTCAGTGTGCTGTCAGCAGTCATGCTATCCACATGACCACAGATGTGACTTTGGATAATGCCATCTCTAAAGGCTTAGAAAAGGGGATGAACACTGCATGCTAGTCACAACTAGCAGTACAACCTGCAGGGGACACCTTTACCTTTAACTCACCTGACATATCTTCCCTTGGTGGTGTGGGAAGGTCAGCATATAATAAATCAACTATATTTCTATACTGCTTTTCAACAAAAAGTTTACAAAGCAGTTTACAAAGAAGAGTGAAATAATTACTGTGCACTGAACTTCCCAGGAGTGGAGCAGAAGTGTGTTATGGCACTTTTGTTACACTCCCAGTTCAGCATAGGACTTATGCCAGGGTTTACGCTGGCTTAACTGGAGATTAGGATTGCAGCCTTAATGATGTTTTAATTGAGTGTATTTTTGTTTGTTGTGATCTAACTTGAGTCCCTGTGAGAAAGGCAGGATATAAATAAAATAATAATTGTCTAGAGATAAACAAATGCAATTGTATAGTAAATTTAGGTTCCCTTCTCATGCTTACTTATCCCAGTAGAGGTGTTGTGAGAAGCTACAGGATCTTTGAAGTGCTTTAGTGGGGTTTACTCACAGGAAAGTGTGTTTAGGACTGCAGTCTAAGTATTTATTGCTTTGGGAACAGGACCTTCATTGCAGACATAACAAAGCAGTGTGGATTGGATTTCACATACTTGAGGTGATGGGGAAAAAATGGTTGAATATATTTGAATATATGATGCTGGAAAGAAATCTGCCTGCAGGTATTCCAAAAGCTAAGAAAAGTGGCTATATTAACTGAAGGAACCATTGAGAAGTATTCACTCATTTAAATGAAATATGCCATGGCACTCTCAGACAAGACTGTTCATTGTCTGGTTTGATGGACAATCCCAACTTATTTGAATAAAATTTGTTATCCAGTGCTACATTTTTCTGGTACCTTAATTCCGGATTCTTTTCTCCACTCTAAATTTTAATGGTTTCATTAATTGATTTGTTTCCAGCTTCAGCACCCCAGTCTGATGAAGGTTCTGATATAGATTCTGAACCAGATTTGCCACTGAAGAGGAAACAACGCCGGAGCAGGACAACTTTCACGGCCGAACAATTGGAAGAGCTGGAGAGAGCCTTTGAAAGGACCCACTATCCTGATATTTACACCCGGGAGGAACTTGCACAAAGAGCTAAACTCACTGAAGCTCGCGTCCAGGTGGGTACGACTTAAGCACTGAGAGACCATTCTTTAAACATGTTGGTGGATGTTTAATCTTTAAAAGAAAACTACAGAAGGTACACCAGCAACAGCCCCTGGAAAAAAATGATCTGCAGGTTGGATGAAGGTAATTGCTTCACCCCTGCTAAATATAAAATGACACCACCTTAAACAGTGCCACTTTGCTAAGCATGGATTTCAAAATTGGTGGTGAGTAAAGCCATTTTGGGAGGGCCCTATCTCATCTATCATAAGGTCCCAGGTTCAATTTCTGGCACATTCAGCTTGGACTAGGAAATTCTTTGCCTGATACCCAGGAGAGACATTTCTAGTCTTTGTTGACTATGCTGACCGGTGATCTAATGAGTGATCTGACTCATATAAGGCAGTTTCCTACTTACTGCTCTCCTGCAGGTATAGTTTTGAAAGCATTGCCAACAGTATGTTGGAACTGCTGTTCATTGAACAGCACAGAGAGGGTGTAATGGGTAAGTGAGTTGCTTGCTGGGACCTTTGGATTTGATAATGTCAGACTATTATATTAGTTTTAGAGGTATGAAAAAAAATTTGAATGAGTTCCTGCCCTACTCATAGTTGCTTACTGAGAGTGCAGTTCTAACCAATTTCGGTCAGCTCAATTCACCCTTTTCACCATTCCCTTGGTGGTGTGGGGAGGCTGACACATGTCTGTGCACTGGCCTAACACTTTCTTTCAGGAGTGATGCAGAAGTGCCTTATAGGCCAGGATAGGATTTGTGCTGAAATTTGTCAGCCAAACTTTGGGAGTTAGAATTGCAGCCTGCAGGTTGCAGTGTAGGCCAGTCCAACCCATCCACTCCCATGCCTGTGGTGGTGTGGGGAGGTTAGTGCATGTCTGTGCACAGGTCTCACACCCCCTACCCCAGGAATGATGCATTTTGTGATTTCTCCAAGCCAACACGGGACTTGTGCCAGCCTAACTAAGGGTTAGAATTATTGCCCAATCCTATGTCTATCTGTTCAGAAAAATGTCCCATTAATTGGGATTACTCCCAAGAAAGTGTGAATAGGATTGTCGCCTGAGTCTCATTGAGTTCAAGAAATTTGTCTGATGCTACATGGACGACCCAAGAAAAATAGTTACAATTCACTATTCTGAAGTGTTAATTCCAAAGATTTAAAACTGTTAATTGTCTAAGGGGACAGTTCTAATCAACTTTAAGCAAGGAAAGGGCAATGCAGCTTCGAGATAAGAGAATAAACATTACCTTATCTTGAGAAAGCCTCTGTGACTGCCACCCATAAACAGGATGAAGCACATGCCCTGTTGGCACAGATACATCACTGCTGGAACACTGGTTAGGATTTCGGTTGATATTAACTATACAGAGGGGCCAAGAATGCATACACACTTTAACATTTTGTAAAACTCAAATTGAATTATGACAGCAATTATGTTTCCTCTAAAGATGTCAGTTGGGATGTCAGTGTCCCAAAATGGCCATCACAACCTTGCACTGCTCTTCCTAAAGGATTAAAAAGCCACAAAGGTTTCTGGATGTTAATGATGACCACTTTGATCATCTAATATGACTGCATGACTTACATGCATGACTTACAGCTACCCTTTGACGTTTATATAAATTTATTAATACTATTTTTATGCATGTATTTTTCATGTTTATATATTGAGAAGTGTTTATATATTTTTTGGCCCCTCTGTATTTGGCATAATTCATATATATTTATATTTTTGGCAAATATATTAAATATATTTGGTAGTAAAACTGTGGGAAAATTAGGGAAGTCGTATTCTGAACAGTCAAACAAAGTTTGAGACTTTTAAAAATCTGGCATCAAGCAAATTTTTCTGCTCAATACGTTTTCCAAGTATCTTTTAAATTCTGTTCATTATTCCCAAGTATTCAAACTGGATATGAAGGCACAATAATTGGAACTATGGAAAGCAATCTACAGTGGGCATGAACTGTACTTTGAAGCAGATCCATTGGGAGTATTATTCTGTTATCAAAAGGATGTTTGCTAAAAGACAAATGGTTCCAAAACAGATGATGAAATTTCAGAAAGAATTGTTCTGAAGATAGGTAAATAGGACAAAGGAGGATTGGTTACACATGCAAAAATTAACTGTTTAGGGATTTTTAAATGAACAACCACCTGAGTTAATTAGAACTAGAAATAGGTATTTAAATTTCTTATATATTCAGTTCTCTGATGTGTGAGCTTTAAAAGTGATAATGAATGTTCATATTTTTCCAAAGCAGTGACCCACAGTTACAAGAAAAGCAGAAGTCTCATTAACATAACAGCTGTCTTAATGTGGCTTTAACCCTGTGACTTTTTACATTCCTTATGGCTTCCTTGGGTTCCCTTGGGACACATCTTGTCTCACACTCACTTCTGTGATCTACAGCCTACAAAATTCCCAACTATGTTGAACATATGGACTTTTTGCTTAAAACAGCATGGAGGTTAGGGGAGGGAGCCAGTCAATCAATGATTAAAATACCAGAACAAAACCTTCTGGGAATTAAATATGAACAGGAGTTACCCATGTCCCAACTTGTGGGTGTTTAAGTTTGTCCATATTTTACAGCGCTGTCACCCAAGTTTTCAGGGCAACGTTTCTCAAACTGTGGGTCAAAACCCACTTGGTGGATTGCAAACCAATTTCAGGTGGATCCCCTTTCATTTCTATATTTTATTTTTAATATGTTAGACAACGCTACCACAGTATGTGACATTTGGCAAAATGTTACAGATCTGTACTTTTAACAGGCTACTGTTTATATGCTTTAAACAATGATAGTAAATTTGTCTTACTCTTAGGTTAAATGTGTATAGGATACCCTAGGTAAAATTTTTTTTAAACAATTTCCTGATTAATGATGCAATTTCTGATCAGAATATCACTTCTGTGGGTGCAAGAGATTCTCATCCAAAATGTGGGTTCCAGTGCTATACATTCCAGTGCTATACATTCCAGTGAGAACCACAGCTTCAGGGAGATTGCGTTCAGCCCTTTCATCCCAGAAATTACTACCTCTCTACACCCCCAGTTAAAGACATCTATAGCCATACTGTGTGCCACTGAATTTCTATATAAATCTTGTAATTCTGTACTAAGAAAATTCATATTCTACACTTGGAATAAATTACCTCATATAGAAATGCACTGAATTTGCATAATGGTATAATTTATGTAATTGTTATATCCAAACCAAGCACTCAGCTCAAGGAACTTATACCCTCTTGAGAGGGTTGCAAATGTGCTGTACAGCATATTTGATCCTCCTCAAGTGTTGGCTGGCCTAATGGTAGAATGCATGCTGGTCCATGGAAGCTGAATCCAGCCTCCTTGCTGAAGAGACACAAGTGCAATGATAACAAATTTAAGCCAGCACAACTCACCTGTCTCCCCATTCCCATGATAGTGTGGGGAGGTTGGCATATGTCTGTGCATTGGCCTACCACCCCAGGAGTGGTGCAGAAGTGCCTTATGGCACTTTATTCCAGGCCAGCACAGGACATGTGTTGGGACTTGTGCTGGTCTAACTGGGAGTCTCAGTAGGTTTGCACTGGCCAAACTCGGCCAGCATAGAGCTCTGGGAGTGTTTGGAGAGGGCAGGAAGGTGTTTTTTTTTTGGGGGGGGGGGCATGGTGTGTGTTGGTGGTGGGCAGTCAGGTAGTGGATGGTGGAGTAGCAGCAGGTGGGGCCAGGACCTCTCTAGAGTTGCCATAATTCTCTTACACAAACCCCCTGTCAAACTTGTCAGTATGTAAAAGCAATCCCCCAAAACTGGGACAGTCCTGGTTTTACAGAACATATGGCAACCTTGCCTCTCACTTATGCCAGATCTTGATCCTATTCCCAGTCAGTGGGCACTGGACTGCTCAGATCTGCACCACCTTATGGCACCTCATTAGATGGCGTAGATGTACTGTAAGTAGATCCACTGAAGCAGCAGCATCTCTCCCCAGGATAAGAGAAAGCATTTCCCCTTGCCCCAGACTGACTGCTTGCAGCCTAAAACACACACAGGATATGGAGTCTGCTTACCAGCCCCCAATCACCAGTCATGATTGCACTGTAAATTAGTTACAATTCCCTTGAACATTGGCGTAGAATTTCTAGGAAGACATTTCAGTTACGATTGTCTCAGAATTGTCATCAAAAGCTATAAACCATCTCTAGGCCTGCGGCATTAATCACACTTGGATTTCTGTCTACCATGTTCCTAGTACAGAAACCATGCAGTGTTTTAATCAGTATCAGTGATTGCTGATAATGTGCGATGCTAGCCAACTCATCTGAAGTCAAAACCTCTTTGTAGAAGATTATTTTAGACAGCAGAGGTATATAAACTAGAAGGGGGGAAGGAATTGTTTGAAGCTTAGAGGGACACGATAAAACGAAGCCTTATTATTGGGATTTTTGTCTTAACAATGAACTCGTCATTCATTGGTCTCCTTTTGGAGCACGTACAGTCTATCAGTTGTGACATTCAAATTAGACAGGATGAAACAGTCAAGTATATTCAGATCTGACAAGGAATGATGACCCTGTAAACCTTTCCCCATCTCTGATTTCTACATATTTACATTTTCCCTTTTTTGTTATCATTTTTTCCTTAAGTAGTTTGTAACAGAACAAGGCAACATCCTATTTCCGCGACGCTAGTTGGGTATCCTTTCAAAGCTGCAGTTTCTCCTGAAGGTTTGCCTTCATGAAATTGGCTTTGACAGTTCAACTGCTTTATCCTAAACAGAGAATTTCCAATGTGCTTTTAAGGCAACAAGATCTCTGATTCAAATGGGCAAAACATTTGAAAAGGGAATTCAGCAAGACAATAGAAGAGAATGTCTTCTAAACAGAGTCTAGGCTTTACAAGGATGAATGCCAAATATATATCAAATCAAAAGCCTGGTGCATTGATAAAGACACATTTAATTTAAGCCAGAAAATGTATTCTTTGCTGTGTTACCATATAGAAGAAATATATAATTTTTGGTCAGTTCAATGGCCATGAAGAAAAGAGTTTGGGGGCGGGGAGAATTGGAAAGGAAGGAAATTAGAAGAGAGAATGAGATAAACTCAATCATGGCTGGGGCTGAAGCATGAGAAAAGATACAAGACCAAAACTTGTGTGGGGAAAGGGGGCGGGGGGGGGGGGGGTCTGCTGCTGCAGAAATTTCCCAAAGACAACGATGAAAAAACCAACCATGATAAACAATATATATCATTTTATTATCAAAATATCTGATATCGTTGGTGTATTAAAACAGGTCCTAATAATGGGTGAGATGATGAATAATGAGTTAGGCTTTCTGTTGTTTCTTCCCATGACTTGAGTCATGCTTATGTCATTGCTCTCGTTTCCACAAGACTCAGGCAGTTCAATCCTATGCTGGCTGGAACAAGCAAGTCTGTCCTGTATCCAACACAGGGTAGGATGTGCCTGACATGAAGCTTGGGAAAAAAGGGTTTACTCTATATCCTGTGTAGTGCAACAGCCACAGCTCAGATCTGCACCAGCGAAATAAGAGACTGATGGGGCTTTTAAAAATCTCTGAGATGTGTCATACAGCACATTTACAACACTCCCAAGTCAGTGCAAGGGACTTGTGTTGGCTCAACAAGCAGTTTGGATCATGCTCCTTATCTCTTTTTTCACTTTCGTTAAGACTGGGGGTGTAGTCCTAAACAGTTTAGGCCAACACAACTCACCCATCTCCCTGTTCCCATGGTGGCATGGGGAGGCAGGTGCATGTCTGTGCACTGTGCTCACCCTCCCCAGAGTGGTGAAAAAGTGTCTTATGGCACTTCTGCATCTCCAATAAGGCCAGCTCATGTCTTTAGCTGGGACTTGTGCCGACCTAACCATGGGGTATGATAGTGCTGTTAGTCTCATGTTGCAGTATGAGCAGGATGAGCATATGCTATAATCCAAAAAAAGAGGACGGGGCCACCCAAAATTTAGGACATGCTAGAAAAATAAAAGCTAAAGACAGTGATGTATATTGCTTTTGTGTGCTTTATTTTATTTTATTTTATTTTATTTTAAAAATTTATATCCTGCCTTTCTCGGGCCGGTAGCCCAACTCAAGGTGGCTGACATAAAACATAATTAAAAACATAAATAATACAATTCAGTAAAATCAATTTAAACATACAAGCTAAAAACATATATGTTAAAAACAATAAAACAACAGTCCCCTAACCTCTGCCCCATTAAAAAGCATTTTTGAAATAAAAGGTTTTAAGGCTCCACCTGAAGCTCTGTATTGAGGGAGCTTTCCTCAGTTCTATGGGGAGGGAGTTCCAAAGCCGGGGTGCCACCACTGAGAAGGCCCTATCTCTGGCCGCCACACATACAATTTAAACACTACATTATTTATTATTACACTTAAAAACTATTTCATATAATTTATTAATTACAAGGTGACTTCATGCTGCCAGCTTACAAGGAAAAAAAGGACACAAGGCAAAAATCCAAGAAATGTCCTTGGAAAAGAGGACATGTCACCCTGTGTGAGAGGGATGAATGGTAGTGAGAAATGGGCTGAAAGGATGCTGGATCATGTGTGAAAAGTCCAGCCTTTGATCTCATCCTTGGTGTATCATGTTTGAGACAAGGCTTGAAGAGTTTCCCACGATATAGAGAGGCTCTGTGCACAAACGTTTGCTTTTAAGAAGCTCAGTTGGCTTCCTTGAAAATGCAAGATGTGTCATAGAAATGAAGGTTAGTCTTTGCTGAATGCACTTAAAACCAGTTGTAGCAGTATCTCAGTTGCCTTTCATCTTTTGTAGGTCTGGTTTAGTAACCGTCGAGCCAGATGGAGGAAGCAAGCAGGGGCCAATCAACTGATGGCTTTCAACCACTTGATCCCAGGTGGCTTCCCACCCACTGCCATGCCAACTCTGCCAACGTATCAGCTATCAGAATCTTCCTACCAGCCCACTTCTATTCCACAAGGTATAGTTGGAAACAGAACACCCTATTGCTTGGTCCTTCGTTTTGTATTCTAGTTCTTTGTAGTCTATAATAGTAGAAAGTTATTAACATCTTGGGAAATGCTTTATCAGGCCTGATTTCCAGTACAGTTGAGCATCATGTCCAATAGGATCAATACCAACATGGAAGACCTAAGGTGGAAATCATTTTAGAGACACAAGTGAAGGAAATCTTTTTATCATATGCTGTACTTATAATTCAACTAAAAACAAAAGGCATCAATAGCATAAATCATTCATTTCTGTTGGGACAATTATCCAAACAATTGGGCCAGTTATAACTGATAACAACTGAAAGCAGGTAGGGTAAATTATCATCCATTTAACATGGTTCTGAAACCAGGGAGTTGCAGTGGATTGATTTGCATGACACGGCAATAAATCCCAATAAATAATCTAGAGGTTATTACAATCTAGAGTTCTGATGATTGCAACAGAGTTTATGATACTTGAAACCAGTTTTCAGTCACATGTTCTGTGGCTTGGAGCTACTTAGACGTGCCTAAGGGTGCCTACTGGGCTCTGTTCTTTTTTGTGGCTGATCTCTGTGCCATGTCACAATATACTTTTCTAACATTCTTCTATTTCAAAAGAGGTTTGTCATGCAGTAGAGGGGAATGAGTCACTGCTCAAGGAGCACATGTCAAAATCTCCATTAGGCGCATAGATCTACAGCACAATCCTGGGCATCCATTCTCGGATGTAAAAATCATTGTGAGTAACGTTTGAATAAGTAGTTGGTTTTTCAGTGCAATCCTAACTTGCGCTGGAATTTGCAGGCCAGTGTGGTTGCACTGCATCTAGCACAAGTTTGAGGCTGATGCTATGCTACCAAGAGGTAATGGGAAACGTTCCCTGTACCCCAGTTATCATAGCAGTAGTTCCAATGAGGGAACAATCCTAGTCAATTTAGACCAGCACAATTCACCTATTTTTATTCCTGCGGTGGTGTGAGGAAGCTGGCGCATGTCTGTGTAACTATCTGTGTAGCCTAACTATCCCCCTCCAAGGAGTGGTGCAGAAATGTCTTATGGCACTTTTGCAATCCCAAGCCAGCACAGGATTTGTGTAGGGATTTGTGTGACCCTAACAAGGGGTCAAGATTGCGCTGTCATTCTACTTGGATCTGTGCCATCCTGGTCAGCCGCAGACTGCCTAGGAATAGATCTTGGTTTCTGCACAAATGTTAGGTCCAGCAATGCTTCCCATTCCCAGACAGTCTGCCCACAGTTCCACCTGTCACCCACCCTCTCTGTATCCCAAAACATTTAACTGTACAATCCTATGTTTATTCAGAGGTAAGCCTCATTCTTTTTGACAGGGTTTTGTTTCAGGTAAGCATAGAAGACAGAGACTTTATAAACCATGTATTGTATTTCATTGTATTGGAGATGCAAGAAGGAAGTATGTTATTGATTTGGGAATTGGCCGAATTCAGACTCTTATTTTTAATTTTATATTCTTATTTCTAAGGTTTTCCACTAAATATACTGATCCGTAGTTTTTCTGAATTTTTCTGGACACTTGCTCTTTAATTGACTTGTTTTAGGGGTAATATTTTCATATTTTTGTGTTGCTTAGAGTACAATCCTAACTATCCCTACAATCCAGAGTAACTACGGGAGCACGTAAGAGACATTTACGTCAACGTAGTTACGGCACCGTCTCATGAAAACCTATGGGAAATTCATATTGCAATCCAGAGTAAACGTTTCTTACATCAGAGCAAAGACTCCCTGTAGTTACTCTGGATTGCGCCCTAAGTCTACTTAAAAGTAAGCCCCATTGTGTCTTACTCCCAGGAAAGTGTCTTTAGGATTGCAGCCATAGTTTTGGATAAAATGATTGTATTTTTTAAAAATCCTTTGTCAGCCATTGTAAGGTGTACTCAGTGTAAAAGCAGGTTTTTTTTAAAAAATAAAGATTATTAATTTCATATAGTGGAGTCCTACAGAATTTAGTTAAATGTTGTGGCTCATACATAATGACCAGGTTTGGGTTGCTAGGCTTTCCCCTCCTTCCTTATGTATCCTGTGATGTTCCATTTCAGTTCTGATTAAGGCAAACTGTTGTTTTCTCAAATATCCAAACTGGGCAAAATATTGGAAAAGCTATAACATGGATCCCAAACATAACCTGTAGTTTGAAGCGGGTTTCTGATTCTATTTAGAAGCATACTATGGTTTGTGCAAATCACAAATTTGGGATATAATGACAATGCAGTCTGTTTGAATTAGGAGGTGCCTGAATGACTCAGAGTGCATAAGGAAAAGAGGGATGTAAGTCAGAGAACGAGACCTGAAAGCCTAGGGCAAGTGGTTCCCAAACTGCAAGAAGAGGTTCTCTGGGTATTTGAAGAATCTTTGCAAAAAACCTAACTACTTTATATAGGGTGTATAGGGTTGTAGCCTAAATGGCTATAGCCAATGGCCTTGTAGATCAAGGGAGCCACCAGTCAAAAAAGTTTGGGAACTACAGGCCTAAGTAGTTCATGACCATATGAACCATGACCATATGAATCAAGTTTTCATATGAACCATGGCCATATGAATCATGTTTTCCATTCCATATGAACTGAATCAATATGTCGCTTAAACACTGAACAATGTTAATTTCTGGTCTAAAAAAATGTACTTGATGAATCTTTCTCAATATGGAATTCTTCATCCACAAACCTGGACATTTTCTCATTTCTTTGCAGCAGTGTCTGATCCAAGCAGTACAGTTCATAGACCTCAGCCTCTTCCGCCAAGCACGGTACACCAAAGCAGCCTCCCTTCGAACCCTGAAAGCAGCTCTGCATACTGCCTCCCCAGCACGAGGCATGGTTTTTCCAGCTATACAGACAGCTTTGTGCCTCCATCCGGGCCCTCAAATCCTATGAACCCTGCCATTGGCAATGGCCTTTCACCTCAGGTCAGTCCTGCTTTTTCAGACACAGGATTTGCTGTATACCCAAACTAAATTGTCTATTCCCCAAGGCCACAGTACAATGATTTGCCAAATTTAAACCATAAAGTATTCTTTATATGAGCCACATGATTTCAGTTTGCTGGTTTCCTTTCACCCCCTCCCACTGACGGAATCAAAAGTCATCGCTTATATTTCCTTCTAGGCAATGTTTTATAATGTAATCATGGAGACTTCCAGCATGTATTCAATTGTCAAGCATTTGTGATATACTGCTTTTCTGAAACAAATTTTATTCCTAGCTTTAAAAATAAAACAGCCTCCAGTATCATAGATTTGATCTTGATCCTGGTGTCAGTTTGTAGCGAAAATAAGTAAGAGAGTCTGGAGATGTGTCCTTTAAAATTATTCTTTTTAACTTAAATCCTACAAGTTGAATACAAGATACTCTTGGCTCAGCTGACGAGCAAGGCACATCGAACTGTGGCTGTAATCGAGTTATAAATACATAAATTAAGAGCATTACTCCACTCAGGAAGCCTATAATGACTTGAAGGCCATAATTGTTTTCCTAATTTGCATGAGCTTTCCTTGGATGATCATGTTAATAAATTGCCTTGATAATTGGGTGTCAAAAAGGTTGGTTAAATTTCTTACTCCTGGCATCTGCCTTGGGGCTGACATTATTAACGATTGCTAAAATATTTGTTAGGTTTTTTTTATTGGTGTGGGCATAGCACAGGTGTTTAGGAGAACCATCCACTGAATTCTGAGCAAATGTCACAAAGAGGAGTGGAAAATGCAATCTATAATTACAATCAGGGATCTGTTCAGGGCAGCCAGTGAGAGTTTTAACGGCTTTATCTTCTCTCTGCTCTTTCGTTCTGTGTGTTTAAAAAAAAACAGAGGGAAGCTCAGAATGACACAAATGAAAAGTGAAAAGACAATTATACTCAATTACACACTAATCACTGACTATCACCACTGCCTAAGCAGTGAGAGGGCAGCCTAATAGGCAGAAAATGAGATTTTAATAGCACAAAGGGTGGCCAAAATAACGACTCGGATATCTTTGCCTTCTTGGTTTGCTTTAACTTTTGGTTTGCATCTTACGAGTGCACTTCCTGGTTCCTGCGCTATGGTGATAACTCTGTGCAGCCAAAGAGTTCAAAGGCACCGGAGTTGAAAAGAATGAATAGCAAAGGCAATGAAATAAACATTTTTGCCTAAAGGCAAGAGTTCATAAACCCTTTTTTGTAACAGTAAATGTAATTAAGTTTCAGAGATTCCTACAGCACATAGTGGGGTACAAAACTTGATGGCTTTAGACTTTATTAGAAAAAAAGTCCAGTATGAAAACAAGTGGATGTATTTCCTGTTAAGACTTTAATTAATATTGGTTTTTGAAGTATCTTCATTTTTTAAAAATGCAGTTTTCAACAAAAGGGTTGACATTTTATTATGCTGTTAGACTCGCACTGTGCAAAGCTTCCCTCGTTTAAATATAAAAAACGTTTCCGGGGTTCAGAATTAATCCATCAAAACCAAGCAAATGCCATTGTTGTCTAACCATTAGAAAAATGTTCTTCTAAATGAAAACATTTTTTGTACATTGTGAGAAGAAAATGAAGGTTAATTAAAGTTTGCATGTTTGATCAAGTGGGATTTTGGACAATTGTAGCTGACTGTGACCACCTTCCTACTAAGTAAACCAATTGCTTATTGACTATTGACATTACGAAGCTCAGATACTGGAACTGATAAAATGGGAACAAGTTAGTTGTTAAGAAATAATATCTTTTTTATGCAGAGGTATTAAGTTTAATTGTTATGAATCTTAACAAGATTATGGTGGTGGAATGGTGATAGAGAAAAAAACTTCAGTGCAGAAAAAAAGATTCAGAACAAGATTCAAAAAGCTGCTGCATTGATGTGTAGCATACAATTACTATTCTAAGGGCGCAATCCAGAGTTAGGGCAGTAAGGAGTGTCCTTGTTGGGCTGCCCCAACTATTCGGAATCCAGAGAAGAGTTATGCTGCATCCAGAGCATCAGGAAGCCTAGGCTGCCCTAACTGCTCCAGAGCATGCTTAGGAGGCACCAAGTTAGTGACACCTGAGGAGGGCTTCCTCCTGAGGAGACCCCCCTCAGATCACACTGAAAAAGGAATAGCTGTGGTGCCTGCCTTAGAAGGAGTCCCAGATGAGACTGCCAGGACAGTCTCCAGTGAATACAAGGGGCGTCTTGGAGTGGCCTGTTGTATCCCCAGGTTAGTGGGCTGCTGTACTTGTGCCATATCCTGATGTTGAGAGGCAGGGGTTGCAGATGGGCTGGCCAGGAACTCAGAATGGCAGCTGATCTTTATGGCAAGAAGAATGTGGTTAGTGGTGTCAGCATCTAATGTCAAGCATTGTGTATGTTTGTATTTGAATAGGGTTGCCATGATTTTCTTTCACAAAATTGGGACAGGAGTAGACCCTCTGTCGCATTTGCCGATATGTGAACACAATCCTCCCAAATTGGGATTGTCCCTGTTTTTTGTGACATATGGTAACCCTGTATTTGAACAAACAAAATCAATAAACCAGTCACCTCTATCTAGGCTTCTGCTCTAGTAAAATGATGCTATGTAGGCCATGGTATCAGTAATGGACTTAGTAGTGTGCGATAATGAAATTTTAGATTAGAGTGTCAAACATAAGTTTGTCCTTACCCATGAAACCACATCAACCCCACAAAGGGTGTAAAGCTTTGGCAGGTGCCATTGCTGCTGTACCCATCGTATTCCTAGGCCTGATACACTCTCCTCGCCATCCCTGTCGCCACCCTCTTCACACACTGCCTATTTCTATCCTCGCTTTTCTCTTTTTAACTCCTTATGTGGCTTAACAGAAGTGATGTGCATCTGTGGTTCATTGACACATGACCCTGCCACATGGACGTCTTACTCCTTCCAGAGGCAGTCAAGCCACACTCCCTGGCAGAGTTGTATTTGTTATGGCAGGAAAGTGCACTATATTGGTGGAACATACATTTGTCTGTCATAGTTACAAAGAGCCCCTTAGGGCTGGGCCCTAATAGCTATCCCTTTGATGCACTACTATGCATTGACTCAATTCTCAATGACTCTGTCAGAAAGTTATAAAGTTTCCTCAAGCTGTGTATGGCATGTGGGCCTTTTGTTTGATACCCTGATCTAAAATATATTACTGCGGCATCTTTTAAGTTAGGAGGAAATTTAATTCCTCATGTTGAAAAGCTCTTATGATTTTGAATTTGCCTTTTCATTTCTGAAAGTTTTAAGGATTTGTTATCCGTTGACGCTGCCCCTTTGGAATATTGCTGGAATTCAAAGAACCATTGTAAGAACTCTACAGAACTTGGGCAGATCCCATTAGATTTTTTTTACTTTTTTCCATTTGACCGCTGACTCTATACCATAAAACAAATTGTTTTTGAAAACCCTCTCTACTTCAAAAGTGATTTGCCATGTGACATTGTAAAGACAGAGGGCTTTTGTTGACAAACACAAAGTCCTCATGGAAAATCCCTTTGGAAATACAGGGCCGGTTGCACGATACTTTCAATCTCATCCAATAGATTTAATGACAACTGGAAAAAATTTCTTGGGGCAGGTGACCACTTAAGAAATTACCTGGCCTTACAAAAACATCCTATGATTTTGGGAACCTCTGAAACCTACAATAAAGTAGCCAGATTAGGAAGCAATGAGCAAGGAATACTACTGGAAAGAAATGGGTGCAGTAACATATCCTTGGCAATGCACTATTTTTTCAAGTATCACCTGTCCTCTTTTTGAATTAGGGAAAGAGGAGAAGAGGTAACACTTGTTGGCTAATGTAGATTAAGGAGCTTAGGCATCCCTGCCAACGGGGCAAGAGACACTATTTCAAGTGCGTGTTCCTCCTTTATTTAGCAGGGAGAGAGTAACTGGCTCTACACACCCCAGCAATGTCTATTCAAGTGGCTTCTGCTGGTGTTCTTTTGCATTTTAGATTGTGTGCCCTTTTGGGACAGGGATCCATTTTTCATTATCTTTGTAAACCACTTTGTAAACTTTTTAGTTGAAAAGCAGTATACTCTGTAGATAGATAGATAGAATGCATTGTGATAACAAATATGCAACTACTACTAACTAATTAGACTAAGGGCACAATCCAGAGCAAGTTCAGCCTGCTCTGCCCTAACTGCTCTCTCCTAACTATTCTGTATCCAGAGCAGAAAGTTATGCTGCATCCAGAGAGTCAGGAAGCCTGGGCTGCCCTAACTGCTCCAGAGCATGCTAAGTAATTGACACATGGGGAAGACTTGCTCCTGAGGAGACACCCCTGAGATCACACTGAACAAGGAACAGCTGTGGTTCCTACAGTGTTGACACGACTCTGCGCATCACCCAGTGCGGAAGTCTGTGCGTCACCCAGGGATGTGCGCACCTCCCTACTTGGACTGCACAGTTGCCAAAGTTGGCGCCTGCACAGCTGTTTCTGAAGCCAACAGTACTTTTCTGAAGCCCTTCGGCTTCAGAGGAGACTGTGTAGGCGTAAGAGTTGGTGCCTGTGCAGTACTCTTTCTGAAGCCATTCGGCTGCCATTCCGCCTCTGAGTGAGGCCGAATGGCTGTGCAGAGGCACAGACTTCCTCCACTCTAAGGAAGTCTCCTCTGAAACTGTTCGGCATGCTCAGTGTGTTTCAGCGCAGTGCACCTCAGCTGGCCATTTGGGCCAGCTCCTAGGACAAGTCTGCTTCGCCTTGGAGCAGGCCTGAATGGGCATGCTGATGCCTGGGGCCTGCCAAAGGACAGTCAAACTCCTCCGGCACATCACCCCCTCTGGAGCGCATCACCCAATGCAGCCCACACCAGCCGCACCAGTCTGGTGTTGCCACTGGGTGCCTGCCTTATAAGGAGTACCTGATGAGATGCCAGTACATTCTACAGTGAATACAAGGGGCTTCTTGGAGTGGCCTGCTGTATCCTGAGGTTTGTGGGCAGCCGTAGTTTGTTCCATATCCTGAGTTTGAGAGGAAGGGGTTGCAGCTAGGCTGGCCAAGAACTCAGATTTTTGGTCAACACTGCCATTCTTACTTGGGCCTTATCATGGACCCCTATGGGTCTACTCATTACTATACCTGCTCCTGAGGTGGTATATCTCTGAGGAGCTGGAAGAGGGCATTTCTGCCTTGGAAACAGGCTCTGGATACAGAATAACTGCTCTGCTCTAAGCAATGCTAAACATGCCCTCAACATGCCTCTCCTGAACTGGATAGGGCAGAGCAGTTAGGGCAGAGCAGGTCCACCTCTCTTAGGGCACCCTATGTTGCCTTGCTCTGCCCTAAGCCTTTTCCAGAGTAACTGGGGTGGAGCATCTTGCAGTTGCTCCACCCTAGTGATAGATAGGGCAACCCAAGGGCTCTTATGTGGACAGATTAGTTGCTCTGGATTGTGCTGTCTGCCAGGGTTTTTCTAACTATGGTTGGGACTATCGTGGGCTTGCAGACCAATTTCAGGTGAGTCCCCATTCATTTCAATATTTTATTTTTGATAGACTAGACGCTACCATGGTGTGCAACTGCATTTGGGAAAATGTTTCATATCTGTACTATTATGTATGTACTTTTAACAGTGATTGTCAGTGGGACTTACTCCTGGGTGAGTGTGGTTAGTACTGTTGTAAAGGACTGTTAAAAATGTTTCCTGCCTGATGATATTACTTCTGGATTGTACCTTAAGAGTACCACAGTGGAAACCACAGTTAGCACAAATTTCAGGAGACAGGCCAGGGATGCCAGTCCTTGACTGAAGATATATAAAACTAAAAAGTCATTGACTGACTGACTGACTGACTGACTCACTCACTCACTCACCGCTAGACCTAGAAGCATGAAATTTGGGGAGAGTGTTCCTTCCATGATGGAAGCACTCTCTAAGAACTGGTTTTAGGAAATTCCAACTGGAAGGGGATGAATAAGAGCACAGCGCTTTTTCCTCCCTATACTTTACATTGAAGAATCACTGACTTAACAATTTCCAGCCCCAACTCATAAACTTAGAAGCAGGACATTTCAGGGAGTGTATTCCTGAGATGTGAGTACTCACTAAGAACTGATTTTGAGAAATTTAACCCCTAATGGGGTCAAAAGGGGTGCAATGCATTTTTGTCCTACACTTAACATTGAAGACAGATAAAACCTAAGCCCAAACCCTGCACCTGCCTGGGAGGGGTGCCCATGGTCCAGGGAGTGAGGCATGGAGGGGGAGTATTGCATAGGGGTGTGTGTTGCATGGGGGGTGAACTGCATGGGAGAGTGCGTTTGCTTGCGGGGAGTGATGGGTGCTGCACAGTGGGAAGGTATTGCACAGGACAGGAGTGTTGCATGGTTGTGTTGCACAAGGAGGGTATTACATGGTGGTTAAGGGCATGCCCAGGCACATGAACATTCACATTTTGCTATTTATAATATGTAATAGTGATGCTCATACTATTCTGAACTTATCCAATACATTTTTAGCATTTTGTGCTTCAGGTACGTTATCATAGAAATCCTTGAATTAATACTGTTAGGGTCTGGGATTAGTATTATCCCTATACGGCATATGGGAAAGGATGTGCTGAGAGGGAGAGATAGTGGCTTGCCTTAGGCCACCTAACTGAGTTCATGATTGAGGTGAGGTTGTTACTTCTAAGGCTACTGGTCCTTGGCATGTGTTAAAGTCCCATGAGAACTGAAGAGGTGAACCGTGGGCTGAGAATGTGATCTTTTAGGGTGTCATTTTTTCAGTGGGGGGTGTGTGGTGAAGAGGTGGGTTTTTCCAGTGAAAAGAGTTCACAGCAGGTAATGCCATCTATCTTCCCTGTAGTTTGAAATGTTCAGTGTAGTGATGAATGAGGGTATCTGACCCACATCTGTTTTACATTAGAATGGAACATTGCCTTGACATCGTTAAGAGCATTTGTCAAGATTCCCTGGACAGAGCTTCTGTAAATTACATGCCGCAAATGTGTCAGGGTCAGATAAGAGGATATCATTAACTCCACTAAAGTTTACTCATGGTCCTGTCAGTTCAACTTAATACGTTAACAGCCAACAATTTTCTTTGTGCAGTTTCATTAAATCTTTCAATCAGGGAAAGAAGGGGAAAAATGTATCAGTGTAGCTCCAAAATGCAGGACATGTTTGTCTCTCATAAATCATATTAATTGCAGACATGGTCACAGAGCATATTAAATGCAGGCATGCGTAAATGAATTAAAACACATGAGGATTTTATGATACCTAGAGTAGGTCTGACTTGCAATAATACCCATCATATCAAGTGGCCTCGCCTTTCATTGAAATGGCAATAAATGTTTTCTCAGTTTCATAGGATTTGGACTATTGAGGATGGGTGGGTGTCCTTTAATAATTTGATAACAAGCCAGATGTTGCTGCACATATTTAAACTGTCATCACCCACCTCTGCTTCAACATAAAAGATCAGATTGTCAGCTGTTGTGAGGATGGATTCATTCCTCATCCAAGTGCTGGCACTATGATGCTAGAAGCCCTAGGCAAAGTCCTGTACTATCTCCCCATAGTACCCCTAGCCCACTCCAAATACCACTGCTTCCAGTACTGAGAGCTCAGGGTTTAGGACAGCCAGGTGGGCCTTCTGAAGAGTATGACTCCTTTCCTACTGCCTAACTTTGGCCTGAGCAGATGAAGTTCTTTATTATCACTGAGAATTGCAGCATAATTGTACAGATATCCTCTATTAAAAAAAGGATTTTTTATGATCTGCACTTTCAAAACATCTCAGTTATATCTGGAAGTCTTTCATTCAACCCATGCTCTGCTCTTTCAACCTCTCTCTGCTATTCCAAAGGCAAAAATATACGTTCTCCATGTTGATTTGCATGTGACATGGTGATTCAAACTGGGGTGTGTGTATGTGTGTGTGTGTGTGTGTGAGAGAGAGAGAGAGAGAGAGAGCACTTTATCTCTGGGTCTGTTCCCATATCTGAAGTGTTAGAGAGAGTCCATTTGCAGAAATCTCTCTGTTACAGCAGGAATTTGCAAGATAGAAAAGGGATTGGAAACATTTGTAAAGTTAAAGAAAAAATCCAAATTTCAACTGTTTTCTGCTTTTCACCACTGCTCTGATCCTTAACTTTCAGTTATATATGTTTTCGTCCCAGAATATAAAATCATTGTTTTTTTCCTAGAACAGTATTTTTGATCTTGTTGCAAGCAAAACTTTGTCTTGCCTGTAGCAAGAACAAGACTTTAATTAATGGATTAATTAATGGATTAATTAATTAATTAATTAAAATTAAGATGTTTTGGTCCTCTCCAAGGCTTGCTATCTCTACTGTACCTGGATGTGCTACACCTTGTTTATCCCCTGGACACACACTGTATCATGGTATTATGAAAAAGACTTAGGGCGCAATTCAGAGTAACTACAGGAAGTCCTTGCTCCGATGTAAGAACAATTTACTCTAGATTGCAATATGAATTCCCCATAGGTTTTCACTAGGTGGTGCAGTAACTGCATCGATGTAAATGTCTCTTACATGCTCCCATAGTTACTCTGGATTGTAGGGCCATGGTGTTTGAGTGTCTATTAGGGGATTGAAAAACCAGGGTATCTTGTAAGCAAATTTGCCTAAAATAGAGTTTTCCTCTTTCCCTCTAAACATTTATTTAACCTCAAATGTTATGTAGTGTTCAAACACACCTGCTGCATTTCTGATGAATAAAATCTTGATGTTATTTGAAACAGGGAAAATACTTCTAAAAAAATTTCAGCTGTAATCACATGCAGCATGTGGTCCCAATCTTGGAGCTTGATTTTTTACTTTACTTGATCTTTAAGATCAAAGACTTTAGTTTTTAATACCTATAGAACTAGGCCCCACCTCAGTAGTATGTTAAGTTTAACTGAGATCTATGCAGGTGTGTGAGAAGTGAATGAAGAGACACAGGATATGCAAAACCTAAACTGGAATGAGAAAACAGAGAAAGAAAACAGCCTTTTCTTTCACTCTTTATGAAATCATTTAACAAGAATAAGTGTATTTCCTGAACAGCTAACAGTGTGTGTCTGTTTTTCTCTTATTTATATTCCTTTTTCCTTCCATGTGTGGAAGCTTAAAGTGGATTACCAGAAAAAAATCACAGTGCATACAGTAAACAGTACAACAAAACAATGACATCCACTTTACAAAAGTCAAAACAATGTTCTTTACTGTTCTATCAGCCAGTTTAAAAAATATTAAAATTATGTGTTAACATAATGGGGAATGTAAATTGGGCTGTTTTCATGCAAAAACAAAACACAGTACTGTATTTTAAGATAGTGTGTCATCCCCGTTTGATTGTTATTTTATATTACTGTTTCTTGTAAAATAGATATATGCAATGAAAAATAGAAGAAATATTTTCAGAAAACCCATAACATAGCTGGAATGACTCTATTTCAGTTTAGATACCTTGGCAGCGGTTTAGAGAACAATCCTAATGAATTTAGGTGGGCAAAACTTACCATGGTGGTGTGGGAAAGCTGGCACATGTCTCTGCACTTGCCTAACCTTCCCAGGAGTGGTGCAGAAGTGCCTTTTGGCACTTTTGCAACACCTCCAGGCCAACTTGTTGGGACTTAATTGTTGGACCTTAAGTGTTGGGACTTATTTAAGCCTAACTGGGGATTAGGATTGCAGCTTCCAAGGATTTCCAAGTCCTATAGGCTTCCTATGCTATGCTATATACCACTTGCTCCTCCTGAAGTCCTTAAGAAATAGAGATAACACAGCATGGCTTCTTAAATAGCCAATTCTTAAATAGCCTGCCAAACAAGTGGAAGACAGACCTGCCCTTCCTGTAACTCCTTGTACTGTGCTATAAGGTCATGACCCATCCCACAAGAAGGAGTTTTTCCCTTTAGGCTACTAATTCCCTTATAGCTTTCAAAGAAAAAGGACCTAGAATCTAATTATCTCAATGCTAATCAACTGCAGAATGAATCCAAAACTCTCTGAAGAATCCCTAAGATGACAGTTTGGGTTCCAATTTATTTGTTTGCCCAGTTTTGAGGATTACCAGTAGACAGGCCCAACCTTGTTACAAAGGTTTTTACATGGATTTTTTTATACATGGATTTGATTCAACACAAATGACCACTGCAAATCACAGTTTAAAAAACTGCCTTTCTACTGTTGCAGAGTGGCTGCAATGCAATCATTTCATATCATTTCATTTTTCAGTCCCAGAATCAAAACTCTGCAGATATTGAGGCACTACCTTATTCAATTAGGTGTAATAGAGGAGCTAGAAATCTGGAAGTGGATGTTTAAACCTATTTTCCCACTGTTTTCTTTAATTCAGGGAGGTTCTTGAATGGAACCCTAATGGAGAATAAGAGACACCTGTATAAGTTTTGCCAAGGTTGGATACATTGGCTGGCAACACCATTTGATAGAGATAACTAGAAAGCAGGATTAGTTCAAGATTGTTTGTGATGTATCCAATGGAAGGTACACTTGGCAAAATATACAATACCTTACAGTGAACTTCCAAAGTTAGTAACAATTAACATCTATTAGAAATACCGTTGAATTTCAGATAAAAAGAATAAAATGCAAAAGCAATAGAAAGAAGTGCCAACTTTATGGGAATGAAGAAAGAATGTGTGGGAATGAATGGGAGGCTAGATTGGCAATTTTCAAACGGTGCACCACAGCATATTTGTGTGCTGCTAATGATCCATGGGGTACCTTGAGAGTTGGGTGGTTCATTTATAAGTAGGGTCATTGGAAGATGAGAGCCCCCTACCAGCAACGTGATGTACTTTGTCAATTGTAAAAAAAGAAAGAAAAAAAGAATAGTGTGCCCTGACAGTTTTCCTGCCCTGTCAGTGTGCTGTGAGATGGAAAAGGCTGGCTTTAGATTGAGTCGGAAATAATGCTCTGAGAAACTAGCTTATGGACTAAATATGGTTTCCAGTCAGGGAATCTAGGCCTAAAAGTATCATCTGAACCAGTCCCTCCTCATTGTTGTATCACAAGAATAGGAAACTGCTAATTTTCTCATTTCTGGTTCATGTTTCCCTTCTGGAGGAACATTGGATAGCATTGAATTGAATAAAGAAATAAACTGGGGGTTCATGCAGCTCATTGAACGTTATCATTTTATGCTATTGTTAATTATGTATGTTCGACTTTAGTCAAATTGTGATGGTTGAGCCATCTAGATCTCTAAGTATTTTTTAGATTTGCCATTTCTAGTGTAAATGTTAACTCAGAGCCAGAATGAATGTATTTTTTTTTCCTTTTCAGTCATTTAAATGTGTCATAAACACATTTATTCAAAAGTAGGCCCTGTAGAGTTAAGTGATTTGTGTCTGTGCATAGACAGATGGGCAGGTGAGCATCCTCAAAATGCCAGATGTAGGGAAAGGCACCTGGATCCAGGTGTTATATCTGCTCCCTGAGGTATCTGGTGGGTCACTGTGAAATACACAGCGTCTGGACTAGAAGCTGGACTAGATGGACCTTTGGCCTGAGCCAGCAGTGGCTCTTCTTCTGTTTTTATGGTTTTTACTTCCTGATAACCAGACTTAGAATGGCAACTAATTCAAAGGTAACAATCCTCAAAGTTACTCAAGCTGGTAGGGAAGAAGATTTGTGAGCGTATAGCATGAGCTCCAGAAACTACACTTGAGGCTCTTTCATGTAGCAGTTGTGAGAGTAATGGTAATAAGGAAAGGTGTGCTTTTCCAGTTCCAGTAAGACCAGGTTCGTTGTCATTTGAGGCTAGACTTCCAGACAATGGGATCTGTGCTTCCTCTGTGCAGAACTGAGCAGATGCAAGCAGCCAAAAATTGCTCTGAGTTGCTTAGGGAATGGGGTTGGATCTGGCATATTGCCAGGTCCCGGCCTTACTTCCAGCTCCCGGCCCACCCACCAAATGCCTTTTTCCTGCCCTCCCCAGAATGCCTCTTCCCATCTCTTCCCTGCTCATCTCCACTTGTTCCAGACCTGGATTCAGATTCCATGGGCTGGTGTACCTCCTTGCACCAGCGTGGCTTCCAACTGAGACAGCGTAAACTTGCTTGACGGTACATTTATGACCATCATAAGCTGGTGCAAGGCACTTTGCTGTTCTAAAGTAATCTTTGGATGCACTGTATGTCACTCAGTCTACTTGAGTGAAAACTGCCACTACTACAGCAGTTCGGGGTGGATAGAGAGATGTGAGCAATTGGTTATTAATGAGCCACAGATTCATTGTAAACATCTTAAAGAAATGTATCTTGACTATATAAAATTTGTGAGATCATAATCATAAAGAAAAGGTTTGAAATTGAAGTTCTTCTGCAAAAGTAATGTACTTCTGGTACTTGAGTCCCTCCAGGAGAAAGGTGGGATAGAAATAAAGTTTATTGATTTATTATTATTTATTTCTGTTGGATGGTAATTTTTGCCAATCTCCCATAATTCTTCAGTCTTCTCTGCCCCATTCAGTGCTGTTTGGGGACAGGGAAGTCCCTTGATGACTACAAAACTGGATTTCAGCAGGCAGAGGATTACAGTCCTAAATTGCAGCACATAATTTGTCTTCCATGAGCTTCCTTCAGTGAATGTTCCTTAAGATAAAAACCCTTTGGCAGTAATAGAAGTGTACAGTAGGATGTGTACTGTTCAGATGAAGGTCATGCATGTCAAACAGCTGAAATGGGAAGCTTTCGACATAGAACTCATAAATAGCTACATAAATACATTCTATCATTTTCTGAACCAGTAAGATCTGCCACGATCATCTAGCCTAGAGTGTGCTTTTTGAAAAAAAGAATTTATACTTCAAATGATAGATCTGGTGCCTTTAGCTGTCTGAGAGTCTGTTGATACAAAACAAAAACAAAATAAAAACCTCTCCATGAACTTGAACTGGACATTTCTAGTTCTTTGGCCTATCTTTGATCTTGCTACATGTTTTAGTTTCCCCTGTAAATAGAAAGTCGTCATTATTCAATCATGTGTAAGGAAAGTTGAGGCTTAGATTTCATGCTCTTTTTTGTCGTCAGTATGCACGGTTTCTAAAATGTTCCTCCCATAAGCATTCTCAATGCTCAATGCCTGTTTTGATATGTTTGGTGTAAGAAAGAGCCAGGGCACAATCCTAACCTATTTAGGCCAGCACAACTCATTTGTTACCCATTCCTGAGGTGGTGAGGGGAGGCTGGCACATTTCTGTGCACTGGTCTAACTCCCCCCTCCCCAGGGAGTGGCACAGAAGTGGCTTACTGCATTTTTTTGATACCCCAGGCTGGGTTAGGTTTCTGCAGCCAAACACTTAAAACTGTATCTGAATATATGATAATTTGCATACTTACTTGACTTGACATATATTGTCATAAAATGAGCACTTCATAGCACAGAGAAAAGATAACACCACATGAGACTCAATCAACCGTGTTTTTAGCCAGTTTTATTGATAATTTCTATGGTGGTGGAAGATTAAAAATTTTAAATTTTTAAATGTTTTAAAATGTGTTAAATGCTTATTTTTTGTTAGCCTCCTTGAGTTGGCCTTGCCAAAAAAGGCAGAATAGAAATACCATAAATAAATGAATAAAGAACAAGCCACACAGTCTGTCTTTTACATTTAATGTATTGCATAATGGGCAAGTCCACATGTTGTAAAACTGTATTCTGATATCCAGTCAATACTGTCTGCTTTTGAATAATTAACTGTAGATTGTTCACTATTGACTGCAAAAGTGCCTCAATATAAATGGATTGACTCCCAACCTCAGTTAGTTGACCATGTCGCAATCTTAAGAAAGACACCACAAAGTGATTAGGGAAAAAAAGCAAGTACACTACCTTCTTATGTGAAAATCATTTTTGTGAAGACATTCTTAATACTAGCCATTAAAGACTGATTGCCTCTACCTTTAAACATTGCATAGAAGAGAGATTTTAGGTAAGTGCTGCTTTTAAAACCCTAAACATGCCTTAGTTCCTTCTTCTATGCAATGGTTAAAGATACAGGCACTCTGTCCTCCATTCTATATGGTCACCCTGAATTTTATATATATATATATGGCCTATATATATATATAGAACTTGCCTAAATAATTGTGACATGTATCAGCGTCATAAAACAATATCATTGTGACACGTATCAGGATCATAAAAGAGTCTTTCCCATATAAAAAGGTTTTCCCATTCGTAATTTTTAAAAAATCCCACCAGTACAGTATATTTTATATGAATCTATTACTTTTTAGAACTTCAGGTCTAATAGCAAATAATACATAAGCTACAAATCAAATTAGCAGACCTGTGTTATTGTTGTGCAGTTTTTAATATAGTTTGTCATGCCAATTTATCTTTTTCCTGCTATTCTTTTTTAGGTAATGGGCCTCTTGACTAACCATGGTGGTGTACCTCATCAGCCCCAAACTGACTATGCCTTGTCACCTTTGACTGGAGGCTTAGAACCAACCACAACAGTATCAGCTAGTTGCAGTCAAAGACTAGACCATATGAAAAGCTTAGATAGCCTGCCTACATCCCAGTCCTACTGCCCACCAACTTACAGCACCACTGGTTATAGTATGGATCCTGTCACAGGATATCAGTATGGACAATACAGTCAAAGTGAGTATTTAATATATGTGAGAGGGTTTCTGGGTTTTGTTTCTCTTTGTCATCTGCTAGCATCATACTCTAGCATGAACAACAAATTGAAACTTACTGTGGAACTGGGTGGCTTGAAGAGCCATTTATGCAGGTATATGTGGGCTCAGTTTTCAGTAATGTCTGTTGAGTTATATGCTGCAATCCCATAGGCTTAAAAAACATATATATGCAAAAATCCCATAGGCTGCAAAAACAGAACAACCAGGGTAAAATGTCAGGGCCTTATTAATCCTGACTGGCTTAATATATATATTAACCCCTGATTACATACTTATATTTATAAGCATGTGTATGAGTATATGAGTACGTATATATGAGTATGCATATGTATAATATGTATGCATATGTATATGTATACACACACATACACACACATTGCTACACTGCCCAGTGCAGAATGCAAAGTGCCTTTAACCATTGGACCCCGGGGTGCAGGAAAAGGTTCCTCAGGAAAACAAGCAAATAAATAAACAAGCAAATAAGCAAACAAACAAAAATAAAATACAATTATGGGGCCTTGGACTTTGTGGGGTTCCTAGCAAGCCCTATGAATAATATAGCCCTGAGAAATGTTGCCTCATGCCCGAAACCCTACTATCAGTGATTTCTCCATTATATAGGTGTCTTTCCTGGCACCTGGATTGCACCAGGATTGGTTCTTTGAGCCTCTCCATGCAAAGAGGGAAGAGCTTCAGCCCCTCTTTCCTACAACTCCTTAGCTGAGCATGACCATAAAAATACTATGTTATGTCCCTTTTCTATTTTAATAGTAAAATTGTAATAACCCACATTACAAGATGAACATTATTGCAAAAGATGTTTATTTGCTCATGTTTTACGGTCAAAGAAGCTGACAAAATATAAAATATCTAGATAACTAGATGTTAAACTAGATAATTCTAAGCAATTTAAAACCAGAGACAAAGCTGAAAATGGTTTCAAAGCTTAAAATTGGCAGCACAAGGCCATTAAAAGCAGAACTGAAAAAAGCCTGCCGAAAGATAAGTGTTGGTTGGGTTTGTCTGTCAGGAGGTGACTTAAGACGGAGTTATGCGTACAATCCTTTGAGGGTGTCCCAAACCTTGGCGCAACAATTAATCCCTGTTCCTTATGCCCACAAAACTACATTTTGGATGTTAGTTGAGCCTCTGAAATTGAGCCCAAATCATTTGAAAGAAGAAACCGTAATCCAGTTTCAGTGATCAAGCTCTTCTCTTGTCTAGACAGAGAGAGGAAGGCTATTTCATTGCAGCACCTGCCAGCTGGGCAACACCTTTGCTAACATCAATGCCATCTACTAGTGCAAACATTATGGCTTCGGAATATACGCACTATTTCTAATATACTTAGTTGTTGTGCTCACTGCTCCAAAAAGATATGAGCAGACATGTGTGGAATTTTTCATATAAATTCAGATTGTTCACAATAATCTCTCAGAAGTGAAAAAGTAGGCAATTATTTTTAGTCAACGTGAATTAAAATTTGTTAGGACTTTTCAGACTGGCAGTGCAGTCCTAACTCTTAGTTAGACCAGCACAAATCCCAGCATACATCTCATGCTTGTCTGGGGGAAATGAGTGAATTTTCCTTGTCTAAATTGGTTAGGTTTGCACCCTGAGTATGTTTGCCTTGGAGTTTTTGTCCCGAATTGTGTGCCATCTTTTGACCATCCTGAAACACACACCATGTACACTTGTTTCTTTGATCTTCTTTCTTAACCTTTAGTCCCAAAAGGATCTCCAAAACGGTTTACTTAAAGAACTGTTTAGGGTGCAATCCTAACCATGTCTACTCAAAAGTAAGCCCCATTGGTTTCAATGGGTCTTACTCCCAGGAAAGTGTCTTTAGAATTGCAGCCTTAGTTAATTCACAATTTAATTCATAGGACAATTAGTTCATTAGAAGAAGTTAAAACCACAACAGAACTTGCAAAAGAAAGTGTACATTTTGCATATGAATGGCAATTAAGTAATTTTAGAAAGATACACAAGTGTTGTTTTTTTTGGTAACAAAAATACAGCACAGCTAAAGCAAATCTATTATCTTCATCTCAAAGTACAGCTACATTTTGCTGCTAAGATAGTGGATTGTTCCAGCAAATTTCTGCTGCATAATTATTTTCTAAAGTGATGTCAACAACATCTTGATGTTATTAATTGTTGAGACATGAAACCTGATTGCCATTAGGTAAAACAGAGGGGCTGTCCAAAATGAAATAACCACTGGCATTTCACTATTAGAAACACATGTTCTTAATGAGGTCAGCTCAAGAATCATTATAGTATATAATCCCAGATACATCGAGTTTTGTCAAACTTGTCCTAAGAATAAAAATATTAGTCCCTTTCCTTTGATATAGCAGTATTAAATATGACAATGTCAACCTGTAGTTGATACTGCCCCTTGCAGTGAGGTTGTCACAGCATGACTTTAAAAAGCTTCTTTTGCTTTCTTACAGGTGCCTTTCATTATCTGAAGCCAGATATTGCATAAATGAACTGTCCACTTCATGTTAGAGCCAGCCTTGTTCCTGGTCTCATTCCAATATTTGGAATGGAGCGATCTTCTCACCAAAATGAGGTCCAGGATGGATTGATCACACAAGAGATAACCGGACTGTTATGTTCTTTACTGCAATCAGTGCTTTCAATAAGACATTTGGACATGCTGGGGAAAGCTCAGAAGACAAAGACCACGGGCAAAAGCAGCGCAGTTCAGCATTGATTTGTATAAAAAATGGCAGTGTTTGAAACTGCTGGCTAAAACAAGCATTCCATTTTTAGGTCGTTGAAGAAGCATGGATTAATTTGGACAAAATGTTCTAAAATGTCGCAGCCGAGCACTGCAGACTCAAATCTCTTTTAATGTTCAATGCCGTCTTTGGACTCTGCTTCAATTGGCAAGCGTGGACTGGAGAACACTGTTTTTTTTTACACACTGGAAACTGACCTCGAAAGGAAATGTTAAGGTCTTTAGGAAGCTAGACTAGATGTTTGAAGACTTCCAGAAATAAGTTATTGGTTATCTTCTTGTTCTTTGTAATCATGTTGTTAATAAATGTCACAAGCAAGGGTCTTTCTTCCTTGCATCACAGCCGATATTGTGTAACATGAAGAAACGTTTTGCAAGTTTTTTTGTGTGTGAAGTTTTCCTAGTCCATGTTACCTCCTGGAAGAAACAAGCAAAAAATACACAATACCTTTGATTTCCATGACTGCTTAACAATGTGCAATATGGCGTACCTCACCAAGCTTTGGTCACAGCCAAGGCATTATATATAGAATCAAAATTATATTTTTCCAGGTACTTTTATTTTTACAGTACATCATTCGTATAAGACGCTGAGGTGTCACAGTCTCTTGTTAAATGATGGATCTCCAATTTATTAGATCAACAGGTGACCCTTTTGGGTGAGATAATACATTTTAAAATTCTTATGTTTACATTCATTTTAGCAAAGCACAGAACATAAATCAATATGTCTCTGTAGTTGTCATGTAATTTTAAATTATACAATGACATCCAACATATAAAAGAATCTGATGGAAACCAAGGTTTACATACGTTGATTGCTGTGACATTTTCAAATGTCAATAAATTTGTTTTTTTTGAAATGTTAGGAGGTGCAGGAAGATGGCAGACAGTGTTAATTTATTTTTCTTTATTGGAACAATGAGTGAGGTAGGGCACAAATACATTCCTTGTAGCATCCAAGTCAATGAACGTAGTGAGTTAGTAAGACTAGGTAATAGTACAGAAATTAGTTCACACATTGGTCTTAAAGGGTGATGGAACAAAATGCTATCATTTGCGTTACAGCCTCTACCAACAACACATGTGTTGTAAAAAAAGTCTCATATTAAAAAGTGCGGTAAATATTTACTATTTATAATAAATAAACAGCTATGGATACTTGCCAAGCATTCCTGGTTTTTTTTACTCTTGTGGCAGCTCAGTGATATAGTTTAAACTGACTTTAAGAAAAATGCTTGTTACTGTTATTATTGTTACTCTTACCGCAGGATCATTCATCAGTGCTTGAAAATGGATATTATGATCAGAGAAATCTGTGCTTCAGGAAACATATCGTTTGAGGACAAAATTGCAGATTATGTGAAGCTTCATAATCTCCCCCCTTCTGCTTTTTTGCATGCTGGAGCAAAGATTCCCCAATGGCACCATAGGCCCCCCAAAAGAGTTGGGACTGCATCTTGGTCTCACCATGCTCCAGACGTGGTGTGACCCAGGTTTGGATTGTACCCATGCATACATTTCAAACCAATGTGTTTAAAATCATGTCTACTTTTTCTTAAAAACGTTATGACTTCTTCCAATGAAATTACCTGCAATACTACAGTAAATACATTTCATGGAGGTTTGATAAGCACCAGTGAATTCAACCCACTTCTGATCAGGTTTTCTGTTATTCATTATGTATCAGATTAGTTTTGCTGGATCTCCATACTGTCTAGAGCACTTTCACTGTCTAAAGAGCTGGTGTGATACTGTCTTGCATTATCCACTCTGTCTTTTTACTAAAACAGGGGTTACAAACTTTTCAGCAGTATAGTGCCAAACTTATGCTACAATGTTATTCCACATGCCGACATGATTATAAAGTTACTTTATATATAAGTAATATATTTTTATTAATTTTATTTATATATGCATTATACATTGCAAAGAGGCTTACTTCTGAGCAGAGATGCTCAGGATTGTGCTCTAAGAATGCCCTTTACTATACTCCTTCCTGAGAGTAGGCTCCATTGACTGCAAAGGGGCTTACTTCTGAGTAGAAAGTGTAGAACTGAATTTATAAGTATGCACTCTTTTCTACCCCTTCCATTCTGATAGTGCCAGGGTGGGGAGAGACAGTGTTGTTCTGGGCACAGGCAATTGTGATGAGACAAAATACTGAGACAGCAGCAGTGGCAACATCTCCTAGCTTTGTGTGCCAGGGGTGCCTTGATGTACCGTCAAGCACTGTTCTGAGTGCCAAGCTCGTCACTAGTGCCGGGGGTTGCCTACCCCTGTACTAGAACTTCAAGGGCCATCAACTGCTGTTAGATGCAGAACTGTGTCATAGGGAATGCAGTCACAATAAAGGAAGAGGGATTGAGTACAGTGCAGAATAAAGCACCTGCTTTTCATGTAAGTTGTCCCAATTTGAATCTGTAAGGTTGAGAGAAATCCCTGTTTAAAACCCTGGATTGCTGGTCTCCATCATTGTGGGCAACACTAAGCTAGTTGGACCAGTGTCTAGCATAAGAAAGCTTCCAACATTCATTGCAAGCAGGAATGGCAAGGAAGGGAAAGGGTCAGACACTGGTTAAGGGTCTGATGGGCTAGAAAAAAATTAACAACCAGTTCTATGCCCATCTGGCAGCCACTTTTAAATGGCTATTTTTAAACTTTATATGTCCTGTCTCTCATTAACAACCGGTTCTATAGAGTAGGTGCGAACCTGCTGGAGCCCACCACTGGTTAAGGGTGTACAGTTACTGAAGCTTTCGGCTGACCCTTAAACCGTCAATAGCCAACAGTACCAATGGCAGCACTCAATGTGTCATTGTATGTGAAGGGAGTGGCACTGGAGATTTGGCCAAAGGATTCCAATAGTGGTAACAAGATACCCCAGAGCACACATTCCGCTTCAGAATTTATTTTCAGTATCATAACTGACTACATACTTTTTTTTATTTTCCCACCCAATCCAGTCCTCTCAAGCTTTGTCTATTTTAAAGTGAGGAGCCTTTTTATTGCTTCTGTCAGCAGTTGCTGGGAATCAGAAATCCTAGTTGAACTATCTGAAATCATGAAGATATCATCCAGTAGTCTACATCTGCCCTCCCTTATTCTAAAATAAAATGGACTTAATTGTCATCTGAGGACTACTGGGAAGTCATGTCATCTGTTTGGAAGCCTCCTAAGAAGCCTTGATCCCAGGTACATGGGTAGCCTGGTTTAGATTAGCCAATATATGAAAAGTGTTCTGAAGATGCTCACCTGTGCCTTCCATTGTTCCATGTCTTATTGACACAGAAAATAGGTTTGTGGTTTAGAACTGATTTGAGTCCAGTTCAGTATCTTTGCTATTGAGCTCTAAAAGAATAGGGAGGGGAAAAATGCATTATTTATAAGAAATACTTTTCTATAGAAGCTTTATATTACAACAAAGGTAAATGATCCCCTGGGTTTATGTAATCTCAGATGTCTGCAGCATAAAGCCATTGTGGTCAGGCACAGTTTATTACCAAACCTCTCAGGCAATGTCAGGAAAAATCAAAATACAAGTGAGAGAACATATTTCATTTGACCTTTACAGACTAATTTAATCAAGTTAGCCTGATGCTCAAATATGAAAGAACATCTGCTGATAAGGACAGAACTGTAGCTTCCTTGGATTTCCAAGTAGTTCAGAGGCGTCATTAACTATTCAGAGTCCTCTGCAGGTCTGTGATTAGTTTTAAATGCTGAGCTGTTTGTTTCTGTCTCATTGTTTTAAAAGTGAATGGAATTTTTTTTCTTTTATTCTGCGTTGATTTAAGGAACCAAGATATGCAGTATTTCCATATACCTATACACATTTTACTTTCCATATACCATACACATATCACTTTCTAGTTGCATTAAACTCCAATTCTATACACACTTTTTGAGAGTAAAACCCACAGTACACAGTGCGACTACAGAGTGGACATGCATAGGCTTGAGTATGAAATTTTCACAATACTGCTCTTCCTTGCACAGGGTTAATAATTGGCCAAAACTATCTTTTAATAATAATTGGGTTATTAATTGGCCAAAACTATCAACTCTATTTCAGAAAGACTCATGGACAAGCATGGATTAAAATAGATTTAAAAATAATTAAATAAGGCTTCAAATGTCAATAAGGTTTAAAACATTTCATTGGGTTTCTCTTTAAAAAGATTGCTTGTTTTAAAATGAAATCTGAATCACAAAAGCAAACATGCTACATTCTACACTCATACCATGACACTCAATTTACGACCCCATTTCAAACAGACTGGTTAAAAGCCTTTTTTCTATGTAAAAGAAGAAGCCATCAGGACAAAATTTGATTTCTGAGGCAAGTGCTAAAAAGATGAAGTAACTGGTCAGGAATGTATCAGTGTGTAGCAAATTATGATTATCTATGACTATCAGCACAGAGTGTGATCATTTATGTGGCTTGGGCACTCGCACACTCTTTCTGTGTTCTTCTGAGACAAGAAAATGTGCAAAAAGAGCTGGCATACCTCTTGCAAGGTTGATGCACCTGCACCCCACGCATTGCTGCACTGCTTCCTTTCGTATATTCTCACAGTAACTTTAGATCATCCGGTGGTGTGGGATGGATCAGTCAGTCTTATCATAGCATGCAAGGGGCTCCTCCAAGACCATTCAGGGGAGGGGGGAGAAGGGCCATATGGCTCAAAGGCGAGTTGCCCCCTTCATGCTACGGTAAAGATCCCTCCAAGAGTGTCTGCTGTGCTCCACTCTAGCCATGCCATTGAGATCAACTTCCTACCCTTTCAAAAATGGCTACTGTATAGTTTTAGGGCTCTGATAGTGGTTAATGGCAGGTGTCGACCTGACGATCAGCAGTTCCGCACCCAAATACTGCGGGATGGAATAAGCTCCCTGTGACTTGCCCAACTCCTACCAACCTAGTGGTTCAAGAGCATGTAAATGCAAGTTAATAAATAGGTACCAGTTTGGTAAGAAGGTAACAGAGTTTCATGGCACTTTGGTATTTAATCGTGCTTTCCACATGATGATGGAGATGTCTTTAAACAATGCTGGCTCTTTGGCCTTGTAATGCGGATGAGCATCACAGGTCACGGCTAGCAGGGCAACCTGCCGGAGACACCTTTACCCGTTGCCGGATTTACGTATAAACTAAACAAGCTATAGCTTAGGGCCCCACTCTTTCTATACATATTTTGTTATGTGCAAATGGCTTTAGATGCCTATTAAGTCCAAATAATTCCATATAGTATATATTCAACACAAAAAACAGTGACAATTTGTTATTAACAAAAGACAGCTGGACATATACAGGAAACTGGTCCGGATATCCTCATGGAGTGCGTTTGGGTAAAGGTGAGGGGGAGAAACAAGAAACAAAACATTGTGGTGGGTGTCTACTATAGACCGCCAGGCCAAGAAGAAGGAGTAGACGATGTCTTCTTGAAGCAACTGGAAGGTGTTGCAAAGAAATATGAAGTGGTAGTAATGGGGGACTTTAACTATCCAGACATTTGCTGGGAGACAAACTCAGCCAAACATTGGAGCTCCAATAAATTCCTGATGGGCCTGGAAGATAACTTCATGGTCCAGAAGGTGGAGGAAACAACAAGGGGAGAGGCCATCCTTGACCTGATCTTAACTAATCATGAAGAACTGATTGACCAGGTCAGCGTGGCGGGAACTTAAGGGGAAAGCGATCATGAGCTGCTGGAATTTAGAATAATGTGGGAAATAAAAAGAGTGCACAGTGAAACCATTATATTAGATTTCAGGAAAGCTGATTTCAACAGGTTTAGAGGAGTCATAGGCGGAATCCCATGGGTTGATGATCTAATGGGGAAAGGGGCCCAAGATGGGTGGGAGCTCCTTAAGAGGCAGCTTCTACAAGCTCAGTCAGAAACAATTCCCATGAGAAAGAAAGGGGGGGAAAACTTGAAAAACCAGGTTGGTTCTACGAGCAACTTGGGGATCAGCTGAAGTTAAAGAAAGAGAACTATAGTGAATGGATGACTGGTAAGATCCCCAGGGAGGAATACAGCAGCCCAGTCCTGTAGGGAGAGGATCAGGAATGATAAAGCTCAGTATGAGCTGAGGCTGGCCAGGGGAGTCAAGGATAACAAAAAGAGCTTCTTTAGATATGCCCAAAGGAACAGGAGGAGAGACGAGGGGGTGGGGCTGCTCCTGGACAAAGATGGACAACAGGTTTCTGGAAACCAGAAGAAAGCGGACCTGCTCAACTCATACTTTGCATCCATCTATTCTCGGACAGAGGGCTGTACAAATAGGGGTGGAGGATCATTGGCTGATTCGGGGATGTGCTTGCATCCCCAAAGAGGTAATGAAAACATGGATGGTGCAGAACAGCAGATTAAGATTGACAGAGAACTGGTTCGAAACCTCTTAACTGGCCTAAATGAATTCAAGTCATTTGGACCAGATGAGCTGCATCCTCGAGTTCTTAAGGAACTGGCAGATGTCCTTGCAGAGCCTCTGTCGATCATCTTTGAGAAATCCTTGAGGAGTGGAGAAGTGCCACTGGACTGGAAGAGGGCAAATGTAGTCCCAATCATTAAGAAGGGGAAAAAAGAAGACCCGGGAAATTATAGACCAGTCAGTTTGACTTCAATCTTAGGCAAGATGTTAGAGCAAATCATAAAACACACAATTTGTGCACATCTAGACAAGTACTCGGTGATCAAAACAACCCAGCATGGATTTACCAAGAATAATCTTGCCAGACAAATCTGATCTCCTTTTTTGATCAGGTTACGAGCTTACTGGACAGTGGCAATGCTGTGGATGTCATTTATCTTGACTTCAGCAAAGCATTTGACAAGGTCCCACATGACATCTTAATTGGGAAGTTGGAAAAATATGGGCTAGACGAGGCAATCATTAGGTGGATCTGTAATTGGTTCAATGGCCGCACTCAAAGGGTTTTAGTAAATGGTTCTGCATCAACCTAGAGATTGGTTTCAAGTGGAGTCCCCCAAGGCTCTGTCCTGGGCCCAGTCCTCTTTAACATTTTTATCAATGACTTGGAGGAAGGGATACGGGGGAGCCTGATCAAATTTGCGGATAACACCAAGCTGGGTGGAGTAGCAAACACATCAGAAGACAGGAGAAACCTCCAGGAGGATCTGGATAAACTGGAATCCTGGGCTGTAACAATAGAATGAACTTCAACAGGGAGAAGTGCAAGGTTCTGCACTTGGGCAATAAAAACCAAAAACACAGGTATAAAATGGGGGATACTTGTCTGAGAAGGAGCTTAGAGTCACCGTAGATCACAAGCTGAACATGAGTCAGCAGTGTGATGTGTCTGCAAAGAAGGCAAATGCCATTTTAGGCTGCATTAAGAGGACTGTAGCTTCCAAGTCACAAGAAGTTATCGTTCCTCTTTGCTCTGCATTGGTCAGACCTCACCTTGAATACTGTGTTCAGTTCTGGGCACCTCACTTTAAGAAAGATGCAGCCAAACTGGAGCAAGTCCAGAGGAGAGCGACAAGAATGATCAGTGGGATGGAAGGGAAGCCCTACGAGGACAGGTTGGGGGAACTTGGGATGTTCAGCTTGGAGAAAAGGAGGCTGAGGGGAGACAGGATTGCCCTCTTCAGATACCTGAAGGGCTGTCATAGGGAGGAAGGGTCTCATTTGTTCATAGCTGCCTCTGAAAGCAGAACTAGAACCAATGGGTACAAACTGCAAGAAAGGAGATTCTGGCTGGAAATCAGGAAAAAATTCCTGACAGTGAGGGCGGTTTGGCAGTTGAAGAGATTGCTAAGGGAGGTGGTGGACTCTCCCTCACTGGGGGTTTTCAAGCGGAGGCTTGACGAGCACCTGTTGGGGATGATGTAGGAGGATTTCCTGTTGCAGGCAAGGGGTTGGACTAGACGACCTACTAGGTCCCTTTCAACTGCATGATTCTATGATTCTATGTTATAAACATATGAGCCAAAACAGCTGGACCTAAAAGCATGAACTTTGGGGAGAGTGTTCCTTCTAGGATGATGTTACACATGGGGAGGGGTGTTGTGCATGTGGAAGGGTGTTGCGCATGGGGGGGAGGTGTTGTGCATGGAGGTTTTGTGCATGGGGGAGGTGTTGCGTATGGGGGTGTTGCTCATGGGAGGTGTTGCGCATAGGGGGTGTTACACGGGGGGGGGGAGTACTTTACTCCCGCAACGCAGGTACATTTCGCTAGTTATTCATAAATTATATGTAATGTGTTATTTATAATAGTTTTAAATTTAGCAATAAGCAATATAGAGTTAAATTAACCACATGAAGGCAATATATATATGAGTGTTTTTAGCTTTTGTATTCTCATGTCCTCTATTTTTCTTGGGTGTCCTATATTTTGGAGGGCCCTTGTCCTCCTTTTTTGGTTTTGACATATAATCACCCTGCTTTCTGGGCACATAAAGCAAGTCACATAAAGCCTAAGTGCTGCTGAAATCCTGACTTGGTGTTTCAGACTTGCTGACTAGTGATGTCTGCAGTGAAAACATGTTCACATTCTTATGTGAGACAGATAAGACAGGCACCATTAATGGGCATGACGCAAATGTCAAGAAGCAGAATGGCTTGTGGTGATTGTGATATGGCTACTCACCAAAATCAGACTGACTTAATTGTCAAAGAGTCTCTCCAAAGAATGCTTGGAACACCAATTTGGAAGGGATTCAGGATTTGTGAAAGAACTATAAGCTCTCTCCAAACTAAATTTTTTTAAAACAGATTTGAGGATTATCGACTGATAGTTTAAACTGGAAATAAGTATAAATTCCTGCTTATAAAACAGGAATTCACTACTACATATGCCAGCTCCCACATTCAATTTAGGATTGCCAGCTTTGTTCACTGGTCCCTTCTTATTCAGTTGTGAACAGTATCTTTATCTGTGTACATTAACAGGTGATAATACTTGTTTCCCTGCATTGAAGAATGTCAGTTGCTGATCTTTGCTTATCAGGGAGAGGCTAATGGCACAAGAGCAGGTAAGGCCAGTTTTTCTGATAAGTTGGCAATCCTGCTTTTGAAGCAAGAGGAGAAGGAAGTGCAGGGAAGGAAAGCTTGGTGAGATGCACCTCATCTGTGATAAACAATCCAGATGATGATGATGATAAACAGAGTGATCAATCAATCAATCTATCTATCTATCTATCTATCTATCTATCTATCTATCTATCTATCTATCTATCTATCTATCTATCTATCTATCTATCTATCTATCTGTTTGACTTTTCTTCATCAACAAGGGGTTCAAACATTGTCCAGAGTATGAAAAGGTTCCTCTCTTTTTTCCTCCAAAGGAGTTAGCTATGTGTTTCAAGGCTTATGGAGCATATTTGACACCACAGATTGGGTATGCTTACAGCCACATCCCATACTCACTTATCTAGAAGTAACCTCTGTTGAACTATACTGGAATTACTTCTGATTGTACATGCATAGACTTGTGCAGACACTTGATAGACACATAGACACTTGATATGAGATTCTTGCTATGATAACAAAATCACCTCCCGGTTGCAGGAAGGTTGCTGGTGGATTTGGGGAAAGGTTTAGCAACAAAATCCCCTGCCCTTCATATTACACATGACCAGTGCTGAGGGGTGTTTGAGAGGTAGGGGGAATCATTCAGGTGGGTCCTCTGATAGATATGGATGCTCACCCTGACCTGGCTAACCCCTAATGCTACCTGGTCCCAAGTGACCCAAAATTGTCTAGCAATTTGCATTCTTATGGGGTTTGTTTGATGAGGTTAAGAAAGCAAATTCTGCTGTACTTTCAATTAAGTTGTGATGAAATTGGTGGAATCTAAGGAGAGCAAAGAGTTGGGGGTTTCCAAACATAGCAGGCTCCAACTGCACCCATCTTTCTTTAAGACTGAAGCAGTCCCTTGGGTGAGACCAAGGAGACCCTCAGCCAAGAAAGTTCAGCTCATGGGAATGACAATCTGTCAAACTGCAGAGCTATTGCTTCTATTCTGATTTTGCTCAAATTCATCAGGGCAGATTAACTATGACAGTTTATTCAGTGACTAAATCTTGATACTTTTTTCAGGCTTAATTCATAACATAACTGTAAGCTATTGCCCTATGTTTATATTTCCCATCCATTTCTCACATTTCCAAAGCAGACTGATATGCGATCCCAGCAGTTTAGCTTCCATAATTGGCATTTTTCTAGGACCAAAAGGAAACAAATGCCTTATCCCCCCATACTTATTTAATTTCTGGGAAACAACAAGTAACATGGTTAATCCACTGTTTGATCTTGGTTCCCTCTGCTGAGTGTTCATTACTCTTTTAATCTTATACTTTCTTTTTAATCTTCATTCATTGTCCCTGCCATCACTAGAGGAATTTTTTTCCCCTGGCAGGATCCTATGAAAATTGCAGCGTGGGATTAGGAGCCCAAGCCTTATGTCTTTTTGTTTCTAAATATGCAGCTCTGGCCATCCTATCCCTAAACACAGTCAGTATCAATTGTCTGGTATTCTGCACAGGAAGGAAAAGTTGCCCTCATTTCAAAAGAACTTGCACCCAAGCCAAACTCAAAAGCTTTCTACCCAACATATGTCCCTGAAATTTCTCTAACACTCTTGTTTACCCCATTGGTATGTTTCATCCTGAAAAGTTGTTTGCTGATATAGTAGATCTTAAAATCAGGATGTAAACCTTTTAACTCAAGTAGTTCCACATTGTGGAGCAACTGATAAATGTAATTATGAAAGTTCAACATTTAAAGATGTAATGAGCTACATTTTGAACTACACCACATCCTGCCATAAATTTTAATATCAGGTATCTTTAATATCAGAGCCTCAGGTCTCTCAGGCTGCAATCTGCCCCTCTTACACAGGATTAAGCCCCATTGATTATATTAAGGCTTACATCAGAGTAGACATGCAAGGCTAGGGGTGCAATCCAGAGTAACTACGGGGAGTCCTTGCATCATTAATAAGAACAATTTACTCTGGGTTGCAATATGAGTTTCCCATAGGTTTTCACTAGGTGGTGCCATAACTACGTCAACGTAAATGTCTCTTACATGCTCCCGTAGTTACTCTGGATTGTAGGAATAAGTCTCTTAGATCCTTTCCATTGCTCTGCTTATACAGGAGCTAGCATTGCCAATTATAATAGGGTTTACTTGTACACATGCATAGGCTGGTCTCTCAAGAGAGGCTGAGCAGGTGCTGGCAGAGCTTTAAAATCAGCTGTATCCCAGTTGGGACTACTTTTTTCGCTTGTTTATCACATCACTTGTGTATCAAGTGAAAATTAATCAGAAAAGTTGCTTGTCTTGCAAAACATTCTCAATCCAAGTTACTCTCAATCTGAAGTTTTACTGAACTTGTATTACTTTGTCTCCTGCTATCCTAGAAAAGTACATTTTCAGTAGAAAATTATATTTTATAATCTAGCAAGAGTCAGGAAAGCCAAAGTCAAAAACCATGACCCAATTCTATGTAATTGTGAATTATTTGACCCCAGATGTAATTTACAATTTAAAAATTTATTCTCCATCCCAGGTGAAATCACTTCCTTTGTATCAATGAAGCTGATGATTGGATTCTTAATTTTGTACATCTTGTCCCATTCAGTAAAAAGACAGTGAACGGGGCAATGCGCATGAGTAAGATGAGGAGAACGTGGTCCTAGCTGAGAACAAGATTTGGTATTGCTTTTCTCAAGAAACGTTTTTGCAATTGTTCTTTATGAGGAGTTTGCATCATTTTAAGGGCTAATTTTAAAACAAATAGTTAAAATGTAAAGGCAGTGTATTTCTCCTATAAATCGTACAGTCTACACATATAACATTACAGGCTTTACTTTCATCTTTCTTTTTACAACAAACCCCTAATGACAAATGCAGGCTGTATAAGTGATACCGATATACCCGCAATCTTAGCATGTGAATTAGTCATCATACAGTCGGTTCAGGGGTCAGGCTTAGAGAAACAGTGCGTGGTTGGCAAAGTGCTAGCCGGCTGAGGTGCTTTCCACTTCAAAGTCCCTGGGCTGGCTCCCTAGAATTCAGATCACAGGAAGAAACAGCTGGCATTGTCATTTGTGGCAGCCCTACTCATTTTTTTTCTTTTTCTGCAGCCAGATAAGGTTTCACTCCTTTGTAAAACAACAATTTACTTTAGAATGACTTAAGCCTGTAAAACACAATGGGAAGCAGGACCCACACAACCCCCTGTGCTTTGCTATTATCATGCAAGCAGACCTGACCTGTGACAACCCACACTGGAGACTCAGACAACCCATTGCTCTTTTTCTCCAAATACTCCATGCAACCCACTTGTCACTGGCAATCAAGTATTTAATTTCCCGAGAAATATTTACAAGCAATTCCCCCTCAGGCAATCTCTTTTTTGCATATTCCCAGGGCTCCAGGGAGCATGACCGTAAACCATTGCTCTTTATCCATAAGTGAATCCCTCAGCTTTTTCATCTCTGATGACCTCAGATTGTGACTGAACTTTACCAAATCATTCATAATTCTGCAATTGAATAGGTCACACTGTAATGCTTCTTGTACTCGGACCTGTAATTTGATTTGGTTGTGGGTCGTTTTGGAAAGCCTTCCAGGAATAATTTAGCAAAGGAAAATGCCAAATTTTTAGCCCAAGAAAACCAAAAAGCCCCCATTCATAGCCCCCAGAGTGAAGGGGTGACAGGAGGAAAGAATTGGATTTTACTGATAACTCCAAAGAAAATATTGTTTGGGACACTTCCAAAATCTCACTTGCAGTACAACAGTTTGCAGGCATCATTCCACATGCTTTTTACATCCTGCTTCAAACATGGAAAGTTTCTTCTGTGACAGCATGACACACAGACATGCCAGTGCTGTCAAGCAGAAGCATGGTTGGCATCAGGTGGGTGGAGATGGAGGCCATAGAACGAAAAACACTACATTTGCATTGGCATTTCCTCTTCCCATCTTCCCTACTAGCCAATGAGAGCATCCTTGAAAGGCCACATGAAAATTGAGTTGCTCTGGGGGATGCTCTCATTTTTTGGATGGGATGCTGGTTGCAGTGATGACATGAATCTTTCAGCCAACATGCTACTTAACCACAGTAAGAAGTGGGGGCAGAAACAGAACACAGCACTTCAGATTTATTTATTTATTTATTTATTTATTTATTTATTTATTTATTTATTTATTTATTTATTTATTTATACATTCATACATACATACATACATACATACATACATACATACATACCCTGCCTTCACCAACCTGAAGGCTGAAGTGGCCCAGTGGTTAAAGACACTGTGTTGGTTGACCTGAAAGTTGGCAGGTCGGCGGTCCAAGATCCAAAAATAGAGTGAGCTCCCAACTGTTGTCCAGCTCTTGCCAACCTAGCAGTTTGAAGATACATCCGTGAAAGTAGATAGTTCCCACTGCCACATCCAAATACAATTTTCTTCCTATTCGATCATGCTGAAGCCCTGTGTGCTGGTGTAAAAATGATGAGATCTTAGGGAAATGGTACAGTTTAATAAATAAACAAACAAACCAAACAAATAAATTAATAATACTGGTATATCTTTTCTGGTTACTGGATTGTTCCTTTGACATTTTCAAGGTGGTTTACATGTACAAGCTTCTATCAACCCCAAGGATATTTTTTATAATAACAAAGAAGTTTTTATTTTTCAAGACACACTACTTTTCAGGTGGATAATTTTCTGTCTGGTTATCATTCTGGCCGTGTTGCCTCCACACTGAGGTATGGTTGCAGCCAGCTTCTTATTTCTCAGCAGGCCTCCATCAGTCTTGAAAGACTATGGTATTGTGCTCAACGCTGCATGCGAAGCACGAAAGCCTGGGTTAGATTGTTATGGAGGATCGGCTGTTACCCAAGCAGCAAATCCCCCCTCTACGTGCCACTGAAGTAGTACAATAGAAAGGCAGAGTCCATACGATTGGATCCAGCTTGCGTCACAGAGCTGGGCTAAGGACAGGAGCTCACCCTGTCTTGTGGGGACGGACCCAGGTCTCAAATCCTGGCCTGCTGGTTAACAGGCACAGTGTCTCAACCACTTGCGCCACCCACAGCTTCAACATCATCATCTTCAACAGCTCCCCACATACAGAGCTTCCCAGTGATCTTGAACTGGTAATCTTAAGATGTTTATTTGGGTCTTTACAATGACTCTACCTTCTAACCAGATCTTCTATCTGCCTTTAACCAGGGTCTGACTGTGTGGAAGAGTGTCTGGAGCTCATCTAAGTTGTATTTGTTTTATGATCCTGCTGATAGCCCTGTAACAGTTTTCACCAGGTCCCAAACATGCTGTCAGCAGCTCTGATCATGTCAAAGGAAAAAATACAAGCAACTACCTGTACATATTGGAAGCTGCTTTCATTATGAGTATTTTCTTATTCAATTATTAAAAAGGATAATTTTATTTAAAACCATGACCCTATGAATCAGACCATGTACAGCACTAGTTCCCAGCCTGTCATTTGTGGACCACAAGTGATCTGAAATACCCTGAGAAGTGGTCAGCATGGTCTCAGGAAAAGAAAATCACCTTTGATCATTTCCATCATCTTCCTGAGCAATCACTTCATCACAGACCACCAGAGAGGTGGAAAATGGACTGCCTGCAGTGGTAGTTGGGGGAATTCCATTCTCCACTTTCTCTGGCAGTATGTGAGGGAGTGTTGACTTGGGAGATGCTTCCCCATGGATTATCAGAGAGGGCAGAGACAACCCACAGTTGGCATTACATGTGGTTCCCCAACTATTTCAATTTTTGCTTTGTGGTCTGCAGGCTCCTAAAGGTTGGAAACCACTGATGTACAGTAATGGCAACTGTTTCATCAAACGAGTCTTTCTCAGTCTTACATGGAAATAACAGGGATTGAGCCTGGGACCTCTGTGTTTAAATCCTGTGTTCCACCACAGAGCTGTGGTCCCACCTGCCACTTGGATTAGATTAGAACAGGTTTGTGATACCATAAAGGATAAACAATGTCCACAGATGTTTGGTATCCTGGCATTTCATTTATTTAGCACATTCCAAACCTGATGACTTCTATTTCTTTCATGCTGTTTTTGCTGTTTTATGAATATTATTAATATTGTTAACCTTTGTGGCTACTACACATATGACTAAATTCTCAATATACAGTAAGTCCACAACTTATGACTTTTCAGGATGTGAATTTTCATAGATACAAATGTCCCTGCAAGAAACGAACTTCCAAAGATACGAACAGATCAGAAATCGTCAAATGCAGAGGTGTGCTTCTGTGACCTTTTCTGCAATGTGTCTGTCACCTCTGCACACAATTTTGCGGTCTCTGCAGCAAGTATAGAGCATCCCGCTGCATGCATTGCTCTCCCATTGTGCCTGGAGCTTCTGCTGGCACATGTTGAGCACCCTTCATCCTGCATAGATGTCCCACTACCACATCACTCATCCAGGATGTTATTGCCACATTCAAAAAATATTACCCAAGGCACACTTTTCATCAAGCAATGAAGGTAACTGATGAGAGGTGTGATCTTGAGACAATTTTAGAAAGACTACAACATTTACTTCTTCACTTCCTCTGTTACCATTTTGGTACCGTTTTACCATCCCTGGCCATGGAAGTGTGTTCAAAAACTTTTCCCGGGTCTTTTCTCTAGCTCTGATTGTCTCCAGGATACTACTCCTGAAGTATATCTGATGACGGGTATAGCCCAGATGTATTGTGATTTAGGACTTTAGGATTTTCTTGAATGTCCTGATGTATTCACACAATTTTTCTTTTGGCTTCAGTATGTTTGATATTATAGGCCTGAACTATGCTCAGATATTTAAAACTAGCTTAAAAGCCACATCCATGTGGCACTTTTAAGCCAGCTCCAGTGGAGGACGTTTTGGGTCTTCGGTCCAAAACTAAAGGTACCTCTGGTGCAACTTAGAAAACAGCAGTTTTGAAGAAATAACTTTGAATTCCTCAATTCAGTTCATGGAACCTGAAAACCTCACTGTAGGTTTTGTCAGTTATTTTCAAATTTCAAACATCAATGCTGGATGTTACAATCAGTGATGGGCTCCAAAGAAATTAAGAACCGGTTCTCTGCCCATCTGGCAGCCACTTTTAAATGGCTATTTTTAAACTTTATATGTCCTATCTCTCATTAACAACCGGTTCTGTAGAGTAGGTGTGAACCTGCTGGAGCCCACCACTGGTTACAATATATGTAGAGAAAGTGTGGGTGGAGCTAGAGGACTTGTGTGGAGTTGTGTTGTGTGTGTGTGTGTGTGTGTGTGTGTGTGTGTGTGTGTGTGGGGTTGGTTTGTGTTTGGGGGTCAATCCCAGGATCATCTTGATTCCAAAAAGGTATAATATGTCTATGTAAAGCAGGTGTGGGCAGAACTAGAAGGGTTTAGGATGTGTGTGGAATTGTGGGTGTGGAGGTGTGGGGTATGGGGTATGGTTGTTTGTGGGGGTTAATCCCAGGATCATCCTGATTCCAAAGAGCCCTCTACATATGTCTATGTAGAGCATTTGTGGGCAGAGCTAGAGGGCTAGAGGGACAGACAGAATTACCGGTAGCCTTTTATTAGTATAAGATGTTCTTTCTCATCCAAGTTCTTAATATTATTTCCATTTGGCAATTCTATTCCTTCAGTTTTTATTATTGTCCCTCTAATCATTGTTAATGCAGCACACTTATCTAGTCCAATCTTCATAGACATATCACTACTACAGATATGAACTGTGTTTATTAATGATTCTATTTCAGATAGAGACTTTCCATATAACTTAAATAATCCATATAGAGAAGATGATTTATCGTTTTTATGTTTGGCATCTTGTTATTATTATTGTCATTAACATCAGTTTTTATATGACATTTTTCAAATAGAAGTTCACAAAGTGGTTTACACAGAAAAATCAAATAAATAAATAATGAAGGGCTATCTGCTATTTCACTCAGGCCTGATGTGTAGAATCATGCCAATTTCTATTCCATCTACCCTTTTGAAAAAATGATGCAGTTGACTGAAGTTCACTAACAGTGCAATCCTAAGCCTTTCTACTCAGAAGTAAGACTTTTTGTATTAAATGGGGCCTACTCCCAGGAAAGTTTGTTTAGGATCGCAGCCTAACTTGCTCAAAACCTCTTTGGACTCCTCACCCTTCAGTCCACAACCATCCTAAACAAATTGTGGGCAGAGGTTCTTCCAAACCACATTCATCATCCCAGCTATCACCTCATGCAAAGTAAAGTCAATGTTTTTTTACTGTCTTGTAGATGTTATTTATCACCTATTTACACAGCATAAGCAAGAAAGCCAAGCCCAAGAATGAAAATATTAATGAATTGCTCTTTGTGGATGATCAAGTTTTGATAGCAGATCCAGCTAAGGAACTTCAGCAATACCTTCAGCCCATGAATCAAGAACGTAAGATCAAAAACATGAGAATCAATCAGTGCAGAAAAGACTGAAGTGATGGCATTTGGAAGAGAAAAACATACCCTAAACATTACAATAGAGGAACCAAGGATAAAACAATTATCAGAATTTAAAAATCTGGGAACAACATTTGCTGAAATTGGTAGGATGGATGAAGAGATCAACATACAGTTTAGGCTGCAATCCTAAAGATACTTTCCTGGGAGTAAGACCCACTGAACACAATGGGGTTTACTTTTGAGTAGACATGGTTAGTAAGTAAGGTAAAACAGGCACTGGGACAGTTAGTGCCACTGATACAACTTAAGGCAATACCAAGCAGTACAAAGAAGCATCTCATACAATAGTCATCTTCAATGTGAGGGTCAAGAACCCCTTGTGGGGGTTGCAACTTCATTTCAGGTCAGGAAAAGTTGGATGCAGCCATCTTGGAATCTGGCACTGGGCACCTTTAATGTAACTTCCTGCTGTGACATCACTTATGGGTGGTAGGGGGGCAGACAGATTGTCGTTCTCAGAAGGGAGTCCCAGACTGAAATGCTTGAATACCACTGTCATACAAAGTATATTTATTACTTCTTTCACTGCCAAACATGGGCACTTACAACAAAACATACAAGGAAGATGGTTACAGCAGAATTGAGATGTCTGAGAAAAGCTGTTGAGCATCAAGAAGGGATCTAGATCTTTACATCTACCTCAACACCCAAAACATCTACCTCAACACCCAACACTCTACACAGACATATTGTAACATCCAGCAATGGGATTTGTGGCCAGATGAGGAGGGAACAGGTAAAAATTCAAGTTTAAAAATAACTGACAAAACCTACAGTGAGGTTTTCAGGTTCCATGGACTGAATTGAGGAATTCAAAGTTATTTCCTCAGAACTGCTGTTTTCTAAGATGTACCTTTAGTTTTGGGCCATAGGCTCAAAATGCCCTCCGCAGGAGCTGCCTTAAAAGTGCCACACAGAGTGTGGCTTTTAAGCTAGTTATAAATATCTCAGCATAGTTCAGGCCAATAATATCAAAAATAATGAAGCTAAAAGAAAAATTGTGTGAATACATCAGGAGAGTCAAAAAAATCCTAAAGTCCTAAATCACTATACATCTGAGCTATACCCATCATCAGATATACTTCAGGAGTAGTATCCTGGAGACAATCAGAGCTAGAGAAAAGACCTGGGAAAAGTTTGGAACAGACTTCCATGGCCAGGGAACTCACAGGGGAGGGATCTGGGGGAGCAACCTGAGCCAGGTGTGAGTGTGGAATCTCTGTGTGGCAGTGCGCAGGCTGTGCCTTATCAATGTGCTGCTCCCCATCACTGTAGGCAACGGTGTAGCTAATGATCATGTAGCCGCGTGCAAATCTCAAAATATAACCCCAGAATTAATGTCACAACCGGAAGTGATGTCATCCCCAGGTATTTTTTTAAAAGAAAATTGGAGGAACACCTACCTCCTTGTCCTCAGCAGTTCACCACCATTTGCTCTGCCAGTGGCATAGCTAAAGTACCTATTTGCTATCTGGAGTTGAAGAAGATTTTGAAGATTTTGTTGCCCCCCACCCCCGGCCTGCAAGAACAAAATCAAATTTAATTAAGTAAAAGTAAGAAAATCGTGCCCCTATTGGTTAAGGAAACTGTGCTTGGGCAAAGAGGAATGGTTATTCTTTCCCTGCTAAATGGAAGAGGAGCACCACCTAGTAAGCACACGTAACTGTATTATGATATATATAATACATGATGTATATGATGTATGTACTGAGAAATGATTCATACTAACACCTTATTAGTTCCATATAGTGTTTGAATTACTGTACATCTCTTTGGCTCTCAGAGCAATCAGTAACATGGGAACATTTGAATTAAGAAAATCCACTTTTGTTCCATAGGCTTTTTGTTTTCATTTTCTGGTTAATTAGCCATAACTTTTGATAGAAAATAGATATTCCAAATCAGTTTGTTTAATTGCATTTTGCATAAAATTACTTTTCCAACGATATGTAACATGATGGTATTATCATTCATACATGCCCCCCTTTTCACAATTTTAATCACTAGTGTCAAGCTCAGCTTATAGTAAAGGTTGTAGCCTGGAGCAACTGCACCCCCTGCTCCTTCCCTAGCTATGCCACTGAGTGTATGTCACTATTTAGTTTGTTTACTATACTGTAATTAAAAATGTAACATAAATCTGTTATATAATAAAGTAGTGCAATTAGGTAAAAATCATAACACAAACCCATTTTCATATTATTATTGTCATATAACTCATTGTTTAATGCAGTAAAATTAAATTTTGAACCTTCAGCTATGTGCTATAATAACCAGTAAACTTTTTTATCTCAAGCCTTTTATAATCGGGATGCACATTAGATTCGATGGTCCATTAGTTTTGAATAAATACGGGTACTCCAGCCTATCAAGATCTCAACTCAGTTTTTTTTTAGAAAGTAGTGAGCTACAGTCAGCAAAATCTTTTCAAGACCAGTTCATTAGGTCCAAAATCAGTTTAAAACAGGACTTGATTCATTGGGCCAAAGCAAAAACTTTGGCTAAACTCATCTTCTCTTTGCTGCAAATATTTGTTTAATGTGAGCCTGGCACAGGAGGTCAGTTTCACAAACATGATGATTATTTATATTGGTCACTTGGCTTGGGATCAGTGCCTATCTTGAAAAAATGCCTTCTTATCAGGCCACTGAGACCCTCTAAGTGCTTCACAGCATTCCTTGCTAAAAGAGGAAACAACCAAGGGGCTGATTCAGATTCTTAATGGGGAAACACTTCCATGGATCAAAATAAGACCAGGATCAGGTCCCAAGTTGCTGAATGTCCTTGTTGCTTTTTGAAACATTTAATTCCACGGCCTTAGCAGTGGCAACATGAACAAAACGGATTTAGCCTCTCTCATCTCTCAGTGTGTCCTGCAGCTTCTGGAAAGAAACTCAAATGCAGGGAAAAATGCGACAGAGAAGAAAACACCAAAATACAAACCATATGACAACGCCTATTTCTTCATTCTCTTTGTCATGTTGTTTTACTCTTTCCTGGCGTTGACTGTCTTTTTCGGTTATGTTCGCTCCAAGAAAGCCATTTCAAAGAAAGATCCTTACCAGGAGTTCATTGAGGATAAGGATCGAAGCAAGAAGTGGAACACGAGCCGGCCCGTGGTGGTGAAGTTTGACTTTGAAGAGGAGAGCATTCTTTGAAGTACTTAAAACCAAAATGCTTTGCAAACTGTACTGGACTGTCTGTGTCGTCTACATGTCAAAAGAAGGTCTGCACACATCTCCTGCGATGACGTCCAGCACAATAACTGAAACCACTGGCTAGAAGTAGGTAATGGAAAAAAGAAAAAGGGAAACAATGAAAAAGCATTTCCCCAGTTGATGGAACTATATTTATTTTGTGGAATGTCCCTTTTCAGAGATAATGGAATGGTCTGCACCCATTTTACTCTCGTGGAGGAAAGTGAGATGTTGCAATTTTCTGCATAGCTTGTGATCTCTGCTGGAAGAAACACTCACCAAATCCACCCTATCCCTGACTATATCATGATGTCCAGAAAAGGGGGAAAAGAAATGGATTCATGCTTGATCCTTGCTTTCCACTGGCATTTTAGGACTTGTGAGTTACCTTATCTGGGGACACCATCTCATCTGCCTCTTATAAGTCAACTGGATTTGACCTTCTTAACCTTATTCAACATGTATTCCACATTTCTGTATCCCTCATATTTGGATATGTTGGCAGAGATTTCCAACCAGTGCCTACAGAAGGTAATTAAGAAGCATTTGACCAAAGAAACAGCAGCCCACATGTTCACTGGTTGTTATGGGCAAAATCCAGAGTAACTACAGGGAGTCCTTGCTCCGGTGTAAGAACAATTTACTCTGGATACCAATATGAATTTCCCAATAGGTTTTCAATAGGTGGTGCAGTAATCACGGATGCACATAATGTCTCTCATGTTCTCCCGTAGTTACTCTGGATTTGGGGGTATGTCTCTTTTTCAGCCACAAATAGCAGTTAACATATTTGATCCCATGTGAGGAAGAAAGTATCTATATGAAGCTAAATATAACTAAAATGGTTTAACTTGCAGGAAAACCAACATGATTTTTTCTGTTAAGAAATAGTATCCATGTTATTAGCTATAACTTGATTTGTTTATTCAGATTTACTCTATTTTTGTAAACATGTTGTATCATAACCTCTGTAAACATTTTGTATCAGATCCTCTGATATACATCGATCTGCACAGTAATTGCATCGTTTTGTGGAATGAAAACAAGAGTTGACGTACAATCATTTCCACAGACGTATTCCCTTACCCCCCTTTTGTTTGGGTCTTAGAGTGAAAGTCAGATATTTTATAAAAAACCAAAAACATCTCATTTGAAAATCACTTTTGTTTTGAGTTAAAAAGTAAATTATTTAAAGTTATTTAGAGTGGGGAAAAACTGAACCGAATTTTCATACAGCTATAGTTGAGCAGATTTGGGAAAGCAAATAAATTTTGCAGAAAGTTTTAGTGTATTATTAAGTGTATTATATTATCAGCCTTGACACAGAATCACCCATTTTTACTGCAAATTTGGTTTTATCTAGTAGATTTGTGTTAAAGCCAAGGATGTTAAGTGTGCTTGGCAATGATCTTAAAACTTCATTTTCCATGCTCTTTATTGAATTGCATCAAAAATAAAGTTAACTCCTGCATTGTACATTCCTAACATGTGACATGTTTCTGAAGTCATTTACTTGGAAGTAAGTCCTAGAGCTATAAATGGAATATATTTCCAAGGAACTGTGCATAGGATCAAGATTTCAGGAAATGCCTGGTTAATATGATGAGTAGCGTATGAGCTCTGTTGTTTCTTTACAACTGACTGTTTTGACAGGATGGTCTCAACCATTTGTGTAGCATTTTTATCTGGCTTGGTGAACTAGGAGATAGTGCAAAGATGTGAAGAATTGTGAACTAAAGCAAAAATACATGTGACTTTGAACTGTGTCTGTAGACTACAAGCTGAGAGGCTGAAGTATAAACCAGGACTTTCTTATTTCATTAGCTGGTCTAAGGACACAGCATGCCATCAGCCTCAATTGTCATAGAGGGATACTTGTTTTACAAGCTTGTAAGGATTCCATCAAGATTATATGTATGAAATGTTTCACACATGCAAAAAGCATGACACAATATATTCAGAAACATCATATCTAGTGACCTTCTAAGGACTACATTCTCTTAACACATTTTCAGTTATAAGAGAATGCAGGCTGATCAAAGGGAGTAATATCTAGTGATTACGGTTCATGCACCCCCTTCCTGTTCTTTACTTTACCTTTTTTTACTAATGAATAAGGAAGGAAATCTGGTTGTTTCTATCCCCTGCTGCCACCCTAGTCTACAAATACTAAGCAGAGAGGAGCCATCTGGGAAACTCCCCCTCCCAAAAGAACGCTGAGCCTCAGGGAGTTCTTATTAGAATTTTTTTTTAAAAAAATCATAGTGCATTTGCAAGAGTGCATATGTTAGTGCATATGACAACACACTGAATTATCCATGAACATAAACTAGACAGGGAAAAATAAAACTTCAACTACAGGCATCCCCCATGGGTCCCAAATCTATAGTATCATCTCAAACACAGCTCAAAATGTAAATAACAACAACAACAACAATATGGGGGAAAGTGGAGGGGAGGGGAAAGCTAGCCAACAAGCTGCTGTGTAAAAAGCAACATCCATCACTTTGGCTCTCCTGTCTTGACACTGAAAGTTCAAATCCAGGAATGCTGGGTCTGTGTTCTTTCAGGTCTACTATGAAACGTAATGTTGGTTTGTGGAAGGTGCACCCATTTAATTTCCATTAGGTCCAGATGGTGCTTAAATGCTACTCAAAAGCAAAGCACTGCACTTACTGGAGGTAAATGGGTGTACCTTCCTCAATTTAGACATCTAAATGCATTTTATTCCTAGTGGGAAGAAACTGAAAAATGTGAGAGGAAGATCAAGGAATAAGGTTACAAGCCTTAACTTTAACAACAAGCCTTTCAAGCCTTAAACTTAACAAGGAATAAGGTTACAATGGATATTGTTATGTATGGTGTTTTGTATATAGCACCTATACCTCCTAGTTTGAGATGTAGGCTAGATGTGTATGGCAAATGCATATTGGATTCACATATCTTGATGTCTTGTGTGCTTTCTGGATCATCTGGTGGACCACAGTGAAATACAGAAAACTGAACTTCATGGGTCTTTGGTCTGATCCAGCAAAGTTCTTTATAAAATATTATTTTACCTTGTGAAGTTCCTGGGCTGTACAAAGAGGCAAGAGCTACAAAATGCAGTGCCTCAGCCTCAAGTGCCTGTATCCTCAAAGGTTTGTAATTATGCACTATCACTCACTCGAACACTCGAACACTGTTAGAGATATTTTGGGGTTTTACCTATCCTTTGGATTGTTGCAGCTGGCAGGTTGTTCTTCCAAGAAGAGAGACACAGCGGTAGATTGAGTTGCATCATCTTTTCTTTATTGTCAGCACAGCACAGGATACAACAAGGCCCTTCATACAATTTGGAATCCAGTTCTCTTCCTTCCTATTCTTAAACCTGTCCTAATATATACTGTGGTACCCTAAAAAAACCACATCCATTCCTTGTCCCTCATTGGCTCTCAGCTCATGACCATCTGAGCTCGTGATCAACTCATGATCAGTCCATGGCTCGGGTTCATGGGTCATGGCTTATTCTGGTGGTCATGACCATACTCATGGGCATCTTTTGACTGACCATCCGGGGTCCACATCCTGTTGATATCTGGTCATCTTAAACTTTCTATCCTTGGTTCTTTAACCCATATGAATACCATTGTTTAACATAAAGAGGAGAAAGCCATAATCCCTGGCTTTCCTCCCACAATCCCTTCAGATGCCAAAAAGTCAACATGACATGTGGTGGTGCTTTCCTTGCTGAGCTTTGCCTTGCTGTAGCCTTTATTGCCATGCATGCAGTTTTGTTAAACGGGGTCTTAACTTCCAGTCTCAGTTATGGAAATTCACATTTTTCTCCAACGACACTATTTAAAAAGACTCCTTCTTCAATCTGTTTCCTGTTCCAGACATTAACTAGGTATCAGTACTAGGGTATTTGAGTCCTGGGCAAATGCCTGCATTGGGGCCCCATGCATCACTCAATGGCACACTTTGTGTGCAGTTGTTGCTACTATTTCAAGGGTTAGTTTGGGCAGTTGGGCTGACTGGACATGGGTATGGTCAGTGATTGACCTAACACCACCTCTCCTAGCTTTCCTAGATTTTTTGTAATGGACAAGCAGAGCTCATCTCAAAGGAGATATGAGAGTACTCCATGCAGAGACTTGAGGTTGTAGCTCTTGCAATGCAAAGAAACCATTCTTGCAATGGTTTCTCCCTGTTCTTTTTCTTTTGGGCAGAAGAATCAGAAAAATTGGATGGCTGCATGTAATGAACGATCTGAGAAAATCACCTGCATCATATGTTATTTTAGCAATAAGACAGATGGACACATTGCTATTCCACAACATGAAGACTGTCACCACATATGGATGTATACATGTACCATACATATATGTTCCCTACATGGGAAGGTGCATGATTTCCATGGCTGCAATCCTAACCTCTACTTAGGCCGTCTTTAGCCGTGGCATAAGTCCTGTGCTGACCTGGGGGTGTCACAAAAGTACCGTAAAACATTTCTGTACTATTCCAGGGCAGGTTAGGCCAATGCACAGACATATGCTGACTTCCCCACACCATCACAGAAAGATAGGCTGGGTGAGTTAGGCCGGTGTAAATTTCTTAGGCTTGCACCCCATGCTTCATTCAGTCTGAGATCTTATTCATTTGGCTCTTTTTTGGTGAACAGCACCCCTCTGAAATGATGCCACTTTTAAAACTATCGAAGAAGTTCACCAGAATGAGGCCCTGTTTAGACACCTCCTTCCATGTTTGGCTGTTTATGATTACTTTGGAGCCCTCCTGCCAGTTTTTCGTCCACATGAGTGTTCCTGTTCAACCCAATTTGAATTCATTTCAAGAGTAAGATTTCACAAAACAAGGCATCAAAGGCTTTACTAAAATCCAAATATGTTACATCTACCACTTTCTCTGTATGCCCTAATTTTGTAATTTAATCAAGAGATATTTTCTTTTGTGGTAAGATCTGTTGCTGATACACTTCTCTTGCTGAAGACAGCTGGTGCCTTCTATTTTCTGAAATGAGGCTGTTTTGTTTCCTCAACAGCGTTTTCTGGTTTGTTTCCTTCCTAGTATGGGAACTCAGAAATATAAACTTGGTAGGAAACTACAAGGACATCTAGTCTGATCCCAAAACTTCTATTTTAATGAGCAGGTTAGCCTGCTAACTAGGCAACAAGCACTTTTTCAAGCGGGTGCTCCTCTTTTTATTTAGCCAGGGGAAAGTAACTTGCACTCCTTACCCTGCAGCGTCTTTTCTAAATATAACTGTAGTCAAGAAGAAAGAAAAACAAGTCCAAATATTACCAGTAGATATAGTAATCCCACGTGACAGCAGATTAGAAGAAAAACACTGAAAAAATAACAAAATACAATGGTACCTTGGTTTACAAGCGTAATTTGTTACAGAAGTCTGTTTTTAATCCAAATCACTTGTATATGAAAGCAAATTTTCCCATAAGAAATAATGGAAACCCAGATGATTCATTCCACAACCCAAAAATATTCATATAAAAATGATTACAATACTTGGTTACACTATAATACAAAATAATAAAGAAAATACAAAAGAAAAATAAAACAAATTAATCTGTACTTAGGCTGCAATCCTAAGAAATTTAGGCCAGTCTAATTTACCAGGCCTTTCTTTCTGTGATTGTGTGGGGAAGTCAGAGTATGCCTGTGCATTGGCCTAAGCCGGTAGAAGTATCGTACTGCACTTTTTGACATTCCCAAGACAGCACAGAACTTATGCCGGGACTTAGGCTGGTCTAAGTGGAGGTTAGGATTGCTCCCTTAGACTCTCAGGTCTCTCAGGCTGCAATCTGTGACTTTTTTGCAATCTGTGACAGAAGTGACTTTTTTGCTTGTTTTACAAGATATCACTTGTATTGCAAATCAAAATTTGTTAGAAATGTTTCCTTCTCTTGCAAAAAAACTCTCAATCCAAGTAAGTTTTAGTCCAAGGTTTTACTGTATAAAGATTTACATAGAAATTGAAAGGCTGTGGCAGAAAAAGACCAGAGTGATCTCCGTTGCTGGTACTCTTGGTGCTATTCCACAATACCTTGAGGAGCACCTGAATAGTATTGGGGACCCAGAAATCAACAGCAAAATTCAGCTTTATGGGAACAACTTATATCTTGCAACAATATGTATAACATCAAAAAAGAATAAAAACTAGCCAACCCAGGTCCTTGGGAAGGACTTGATGCTTGAATAAAGGAAACCTATCAGAAACATCTACTTCACTGTGCAAAAACCTATAATAATAATATCATAGGTCTCTAATTTTTCAGTTTCCAGAACCAGATCATTCACTCTTCTCACTTTTGTGTCTGTGGTGGGTTGGAGTGGATTCATTTTGGAAAATAATACACAGATGTGTCTTTAAAAAAAGGAGACACTTTTAAATGAGCCATAATAAATGTATTAAGGGAATATATCTATCCTAACCACACTTTCATAGGAGTAAGTACAATTGAACCCAATAGTGGGTTCAATATTGGGCGGTGGGTGGCGCAAGTGGCTAAGACACTGTGCCTGTTAACCAGCAGGCCAGGGTTCGAGACCCGAGTCGGCCCCACAAGACAGGGTGAGCTCCTGTCCTTAGCACAGCTCTGTGACGCCAGCTGGATCCAATCGTATTGGCTTTGCCTTTCCATTGGACTAATTCAGTGACATGGAGAGGGGGGATTTGCTGCTTGGGTAACAGCCTATCCTCCATAACAATCTAACCCAGGCTTTCGTGCTTCGCATGCAGCGTATGCAGTGCCGAGCACAATACCATAGTCTTCCAAGACTGACGGAGGCCTGCTTATTTTAGGGGACTGTGGTGGCTCAGGGTTTAAAGACACTGTGAGTGCAATCCAATGCACGTCTACTCAAAAGTAAATCCCATTGGGTTCAATAGTACTTACTCCTATGAAAGTGTGGTTAGGATTGCAACCTGCACCTGTCTACCTGAAGGGTGGTAGGTCAGCAAGAAGAGGAGGAGAAGATGAGGAAGAAGGGAATATATCAGAGGTGGGCTGAGCCTCCCCTAAGATCCGGTTCGCTGGAAGTTGGGGGGATGGGGTCGGGGTTGGGGCCGGGGTCAGGGGGCGGGGTGACTCCGGGGGTTGGTGCGTGCACATTGTGTCTCCTCCAGCTGGAGGAGATGTATTGCCAATGCGCCAAGGCCGGCACGTGAGCAGTACATCTCCTCCAATTGGAGGAGACACACTTGTCTCCTCCTGCTGGAGGAGGCGCACATCGCGCGCACCTCCTCCAGCAGGAGGAGACGCGGGGGGGGGGGGGTGAAAGATGATGGCCGGCGCGAACCAGTCCACCCTCTTTTTCCTTTCCCTGCCGCTGGTGGTTCACCAACGGCAGGGAAAAGGCAAGATCCAGTTCGGGCGAGTAGGCCCGAATCGGCATCTGCCCACCCCTGGAATATATATGCTGTCACATTTACTCCAATTGACATGAAAAGAGGTTGCATAGCTATGATGATTGCAGATACCTCTCCATGATACTAGCAAATTAAATCACGTCTGATGATAGAGACATATTTGCTACACTATTATTTGAAAGTGTTGTATTGAATGGTATCATCTGGTGACAATCAATTGCATTGCACAGATCAGACAAGAAATATGAGACCACAAGAAAACCCTACAAAATACGTAGACAAGACAAATTTACTGTTATAAGAATTGTGGAAAGATTATGTTTCATTTGCTTCTCATTACATAAATGGTCAGGGAAAAATTATTGGATCTAATAAAATTTGTTTTATGTGCCTGAAATTTTTTGGTTTTTCATTTTAAATCTAGCTGGCAACTGCACTAGTGTGGGGCTGTTAAGAAAACCTTTGAATGGTTTTGAATGAAACAGTCACAATTATAGACCCTACCCTACACTTTTAAAAACATGTTTCAGAAGAGGAAAGCCTTCTAGGTTGTGGAAGCCTTCTTCCATGCACATTGTGAGTTGAAAAGGTAATCCTTTTCAAATTTGAATAAATTTGCATAAATGTTCGTATAAGAGTGTATGAGAGACAGATCCAGAGAATTATAAGGCTTGGCTGTGGGCCGGATAGGGGGTGTTGCAGCAGCCCATAGGCCAAATTGAGACTCTTTGCAAGCTACCTCTGGCCCCTGGGCCAGTGTTTGAACCTTCCTAGTATATATATTCTCTGGTTTTTTTGTTCCCCAGTTGATTGAGTTCTTTTTTTCCTTTGAAACTTGCTCAGTTTTGATAACAGTCTTTCACAAAGTGAAACTTACTTTTTTCTCCAAAGCTAAAGTCTTTCATGTATTGTTTCTTTATTTTTGTATAATTAAAGTTTCCAGTTTACATATTTAGGACTTTTGTCTTTGTTGTATTACCCTGTACTGATTTTAAATACTTTGTAAGCTCCTTGGGCATTTGTTTTAGTATAGGAAAGGGGGTATGCATAGGGTATAATTGCAATGAATGAATGAATATTTCAAACTTGATTTTATTTAGGCTGCAATCCTCAATTGCACTTAGGCCAGCCCATCTGGAACTTGGGCTGGCCTAATGCTGGATAGGTCAGCCTAGCTGTGCCAGAAAAGGCCTGGGCCAGCGTAAGTCCACTTGGCTGGCCCAAGACAGATGGACCTGCACCAACCTAGCATTGTTAGCATAGGCAGCTCAACAGGGGTGTTGAGGGTATGTTGAGCATGGTTTAGAACTGTGCAGTTAGGTCATATCCAGAGCCTATATCCTAGGGCAAACATGCCCCCTCACAGCTCCTCTGACTTAGGCCACTTCAGAAGCAGGCATAAATCTCAGTAGACCCAGAGGAGTTCATGATAAGCCAGAGTAAAAATGGAAGCAAAAAAAATTGTTCTAAATATTAGACTAGCCTAACCATCACTGCTGCTCTCAACCTCAGGATATTAGATGACTTCAACAACAAATCACAGGATATGGCACAACTATACAGGTGAGCATGCTTCCCTTGTGCTGCTGCTTCTTCAGCAGTAGTTAGGCCAGTAGTTAGGCCAGCAGTATTTAGGCCAGCCCTGTGGATTTGGTCTGTCAGCACAGAATATGGCCTACCTTAGGCCAGTTTAGCTGGGCCATTCTCTCTGGCCTAAGTCAAGACTACATCCTTAATTTCTCACTTTACACAATTTTAGTAAAGGTGTGTTTGCATTTAGGTATAATTCATCAACATATATTGACTTAACTGCTACAAATGATATCCTGTTTTGTTTATAATACTGTAGATAGATGACAGATAGATAGATTTAATTGACTGATTGATAACATTAAAAAATTACATGTGTATTCTGATACTATGAACCACAATTTTGGTATAGAAATCCTTCCTGGTGTAATTCAAAGCCTGAAGTACGCCATTTAGGCCCATAGCCAGGATTCCAGATGTGGCCATGCCAACTTCCTTCATTTTCCAATAATAGTCAGCCATCAGGGATTCCTCATTGGCGTGGGAGTTTAGCAAGGGAAGTGTTTGGGGGAGCCCAGAGATGGTTGCTGGAACATCTGGAGCACCAAGTGATGACAGAATAAAAGAAAACAAGCACATCTCATCCTGCAGAAAATGCAGCACCTGTCTTAAGGAGGTAGTCCTAATCACTTGTCAATCCTAACTTAGGCTGGCATAACTCATTGGTTTTCCCATTCCCATGGTGATGTAGGGAGGCAAGCACATGTCTGTGCACTGGCCTAACCTTCCTCCATACTGTTTGTGATGCAGAAGTGTCTGATGGCACTTTTGTGACATACCCAGATCAGCACAGGACTTATGCCGAGGCTTAGGCTGGTGTAATTGGATTTTAGGATTGCAGCATTACTCTTCTACCACAAATCAGAACAGAGGAGATTGGGTCTATGTGAAAGGGGGCTTCGTTGCATGGTTCCTCACCCTCACATGATATTTTGACTGAAAGGAGGGCTTTGCAGTGCTGTATACAAGTGGCACACAAGTCTCCCTCTTCCCTGTACCTAGAAAGAAAGAAGCAGAAGGATTAACCACATACCAAATGGGGGGGGTGAATTGTTTAAAAAACTTCTGGGGTACCCTGAGCTTCTTGGGAACAGAAAGTGATACATTGAAACACGCTGATTGACCACTGATATCCTCAGAGCCATAGCACTTGTTAAAAACAGCAATATCTTGTTTACAGTGTAAGACGTTTAGAAAACCCTCAGTCAACTCGAGTTATCAGAAAGAGGATCTTTATTCAACACGTGTCGGGCAAACTCCTTGGATTCATGTCCCAAAGTGAGGAGCCGGCCAAGATGGCTGCCGGCCTTACTCTTTTATAGTGGCAAAGCAGGTTACAGAAGCAAGAAAGCATTATTCTATTTTATAGGCTACATTATACAACATGATTATAACAAACAAGTCTAACTGGTTTACAGGCAACCACGCTTGGTTTATTGACGAGCATGCTCAGTAATGTTTGAGCATTTCTTTGGAGTGATTTCACCTCTTCTGATCACACTGCACCAGGCTGGGTTGTATCTTATACTTAGTAACTATGAGCTATGCCTAGGCTTGGGAGCAAAGCTCTTTGCAGTTAACTTACAGAGCGGCCATTGTTCACTTATTAAGTTTGGCACCAGATCACGGCCATGAAGAAGACCTGACTGTCTCTGTTTAGCTGAGAAGGTTCAGGCTATAGCTACATTATGCTGACGGAGAATTATGCTGCGTTGTGCTTTTAGCTAGAGGTTTGGGCCTAAGATACATTGATTAACTTTGTGATGTTCAAAGGGGTGCTGCAATCAGCCTGGTCAGATTCGGGGGGGGGGGGGGCTTTCAGCGCCCTACAACAGTCAGACCTACCATCTTTAAATGATAATAAGTGGAAAGCTACCGGAATAAGGTCCTGCTGTTCGGAGTGACAGTCTGTAGCAGTGGTTCTTGACCATTTCAGCCCTTCTGAGAATGAGAACCTCTCTGAGACCCTCTGAAAGTGATATCATCAACATGGAAGAGGTCTGATGGCCAGAAGTGATACCAAACAGGAGGTGGTATCACTGTGATGCCAGAACTCGTCTGTGTCTACTCAAAAGAAAGTTCCATTATGTTCAATGAGACATTACCGGGAACACATGGATTGCAGTTTGAATGCCCCAATCCAAAAGTGCCAAATTCCAAGATGGTGGAACCCAGCTTTTCAGGAACCCCCTGAAAGGAGGGGGTCCTGAAGTCCACTTTGAGAATCACTGATCTATAGGCTGATGTGTAGCATGTTTTATAAACACTGGAAATACAGGAAAGGCAACGTGTGTTTTCCATTCTTCATCTGCTTATGTGAACTGCTGGAGGAATTTTACTCCACTTGAGGAGGTTCTAACGCAGGCAGAGGAGGATTCAAAGACACATGTTCCCTCATTAGAAAGTAATGTGGGGCTCAGCCCTCACAGGCAGTATAGCAGAAGAGATGTGGTCCAGCTGTTTTGCACACGGTAGGGTTGTAGCAATGTCAGTGTAATTCACTCTGTGTGGTTTACAGCTGCGTAATCCCATCAGGGTGTTCATTTTCAAAGACTTTATTCAATAGCTAAGTTTCTTAAACATGGACAGGAGAGTGTCTCCACATTAGACTTCCAACAAATAAAATGAATGAATCAATCATTTGGGCAAAAAGAGATATTCTATAGCTCAGTAGCGGTAATAAATTCAAAGCATATCGAAATGCTGTGATCCCAAGCATACTTCCCATAAAGCTGGATTCATTGCAATCAACAGGTTTTACTACCAGTAAATATCTGTTAATTTGCAATGAACATATTGCATGGGTAAAAATTGCTTTTCCATTTTATGGCAGTTTTATGCATAGACATAGGAATTCAGGAGTACAAAATGCTGTAAGGCCTTTGTAAGCAGAGGAGATTCAATAATAAGAAATATCTCAGGCAAAAAAATGGAATAGTTTAAGAAATATTTTGTGAATGTGTTTGCAGAGTTTTTGTTTGCAATTTAGAACTGTTAACAGACCAGTCCTATCTAGGGCCATGTGCAGTGGTGGTCTTCGGGGGTTCTCACTGGTTCTATAGAACCCTTTGCTAATGAGTGCCTGGTTCTGAGAACTGGTTACTAATGGGACATAGAACCCGTTGTTAATTTATTTGAATCTCATCACTGGCCATGTGCAGATGGAACTTGTGTTCTGCCAGCACAAAACCTGTGCTGTTAGCATGGATGCTGCAGCAATGGTGCGTGGGGTGACGCTGCCAGTGATTATGGCTGTCAGTCCCAGTCACATACCAGTGCCCGGCCCCACCAGAGAAGCAGGGTTACCAGACGCCAAAATGGAAATTCCTGAACGGCAACCCCAAAATTCCTGATTGAAGGCTCAAATTCCTCCCTGTCCAAGCCAAAATTCCTACCCACTTAAAAAATGTAGGACACCACAAAAATGGAGCAAAAAATGTAGGACATGTTAAAATGAAGCAAAAATACGTGTATTGGTTTCCTGTACTTAATTTCAAAACTTTTGAAATTGAAAACCTTTTAATATACAGGATTCTGACCCAGACATGTAAGACGCTCTCAAAGCAATTTGCAGCAATACAAGGCATGTCAGTGACATGCACTGACACACACCATGCACTCTCTCTCTCTCACACAAACTCCCCATGCATTGTTGCACACATACACACAGACACACACAAACACAAACTCACCTGTTCTGCAGAGGCGCAGCATGCATAGGATTGGCCCCTCAGACTGCAATCCTACCACAGTTTCCCTGGGAGTAAGCCCCATTGTCTCTAATGGGGCTTACTTTTGAGTAGGCATGCATAGGACTGGGGGAAGCCCCCGTGCCAACCGAGTGGCACCATCCAGCGGCATGCGTGCCTTGGGGAAGCCCCCCTGCACCATCCGAGTGCTGCGAGCATCTGGGGGAAGCCCCCCGCGCCAACCAAGCAGCGCGCGTGCCTGGGGGAAGCCCCCTGCACTGTGGGTGGGCGGTGCGCGCCAGACAGAAGTCTCTGAGGCTGCCTCAGTGCGCGCGCAGCTACAGCTGTGCGCACAAATGTTTTTAAAAATTTAAAGGGCCAGCACAAGCTGGTCCAAATTCTGAAGTCTGGAGGGGCTCTCTTTTGTCCTGGACAAAGGAGCATTTTGGAGGAGACCTCCAGAAAATACCAGAGGTCTGGCAACCCTGCAGAGAAGGTAGACTGTCAGGGGGGCATTCTGTGATATACCGGGGAAGCATAAGGGCCTGCCATGGGCATGTCTAGGGTGGGCTGGTGGGAAATTTCACAAGCACTAGTGTGTCACTTATGTCCTATGATATTCAGCCCCTGGCCCACTCAAATTTACAATTGCCACATACAGTAGTGCCTCACATAAAGAGTTTAATTCATTCCAAAGGCAAGCTCTTTAAGTGAAACACTCTTTAAGTGAAGCAGATTTTCACATAGGAAACAATGGAAACTCAGACAATTGGTTCCACAACCCCAAAAAATATTCATATAAAAATATTAACTGTATATAAAAATGATGAAAAAACACAGGAATTGAATTCAAAACACTCTAATATAAAAACCTTTATGGTCGAGGATGACTAATTTTCACTAAAAGAGTCACTGGTGTCTTTTGGAGCATTTTTAACAAGGAACCTCTGTATGTGTGAGATCTATCTGTGCAAACTAGATAGGTAATCTGCAACAGCAAAGGGGCCAGATCCTATGCTGTCTACTCAGAATCAAGCCCCATTGAATCTACTGGGGATTACTCAAAGAAAAGTGTGTAGGATGCAGCCTGACTTCAAGTTTGCAAGAAGAGCAATGGCAGAGGGGCCAGATCCTATGCTGTCTACTCAGAATCAAGCCCCATTGAATCCACTGGGGATTACTCACAGGAAAGTGTGTAGGATGCAGCCTCACTCTTTCCAAGTTTGCATGAAGCATGGCAGAGAGGCCAGATCCTATGCTGTCTACTCAGAATCAAGCCCCATTGAATCCACTGGGGATTACTCACAGGAAAGTGTGTAGGATGCAGCCTCACTCTTTCCAAGTTTGCATGAAGCATGGCAGAGAGGCCAGATCCTATGCTATCTACTCAGAATCAAGTTCCTGGGGCTTACTCACAGGAAAAAAAATTGCAGACAGGGAAGGTGGTGGTGGTGGAGCAGAGAGGGGAAGTTATAATGGGATCCAGGCAGGGGGGATTCCTTGGGGGGAAGGGGTCTATTTGAAGGGGGGCTCAGAGGGGGGTGCAGGAGGAGTTTTCCCTCCTCCCTGATGGAGTCTGCAGTGCAGAGGCTGGGCTGGCCACATGTTTGTTGGCTTCAGAAGCCATCTTTGTTGGTGGACTGAAGACGCTCCTCTGCTCCCTCTGTTGGCCTCTTCGTATACTGCAGGCAGGAGGAGAAAGTCCTGCCTCAATCTCTCAGCCCAGCCAATGCAGGCAGGAGGAGATGGAGTCCAGCCAATGGACACTCATTATTCAAATCATGCTTGTTATGTGAGGCAAAATCCAATAGAAATTTAAACTCATGTGGAACACTCGCTATGTGAGGCACTCGTTATGTGAGGTGCCACCGTACTGTAGATGGCACAGTATTTACTTTAAAAAAGCTTCCTGTTCTAATGCAGTGAGGCCACATTGCTAAATCATGTTGATCTAATTGATTTAATAGATCCATTCAACAATATTATCACTTTTCCTGCCTTTTTCCTGAAAATAAGAACACATTCCACTAACAGATTTCCAAGGAATTATTCTCCCAAGACATTATATTTTTGAACCTGAAATCTTTCAGTCTTTATCTTATAATTTCTGAATTTAAAAAATTCTCTGATTTCTGGATTAAAAATGTCTGTACACATGACTGTTCTGCATTCATTTAGTTTTAAAAATAACTTGATTTTCAACAATGCTGTCTTAAAGAATTAGCCACTAATATACTTATATGGGACAATGTTTCCTTTCTGGAATTAATTGAGTTTGATTCCATAACTCAGAAAATTGTAGTAATAAGAATCATGTTCCCAGCAACACTTTGCCTGTTAAAGAAAATGGGAATCAACTGTATAAAAGCAGTTTAGACCCATCTGGTAATTTTAATAGGTTTTTTTTTTCTTTTTAAATTGTGAATAAAAATAATTAAATGAGGGATTTTTTTAATTATGTGTGCAGCTGGATTATATTTTAACGTTTTGTAGGGTAACATGAACAAGATACTGCGTCTCTTCCAAGGGTATTGGTTGCTTCAGTGAGGTCCTCGGAATCAACTTGACATAGCATTTCCCCCCAATGTCAGTTTCTCATAATTGCAAGCCCATGAGTGTATGCAAGTTTTTGTGCTTTCAGAAAAATCAGTGCACTTCCATGTTCTGATTTCTCCATAACGCTTATGAATGGGTCAGTCTAAGAACCTACAATTTCTGTGGCCTTTAATCTTTTGCTTACTTAAGTAAGCAAGGACTCCCAGTAGTTACTCTGGAGTGCGCCCTAAGAGCACAATCCTAACTATGGCCCATATCCTAAAGTCAAATTAAACCCTTTGCTCTGGAACTGTAAGGGTGACTTTCCATAAGATAACACTAGACCAGTGGTTTTCAATCTTCCTAACACCATGACCCCTTTATAAGTTCCTCATGTTGTGGGGACCCCCAACCATAAAATTATTTTCGTTGCTGCTTTATAACTGTAATTTTGCTACTGTTATAAATCGTAATGTAAATATCCGATATGCAGGATGTATTTTCATTGTTACAGATGAAATGTGTGTTCTATGCACACACTGAACACAATGGGATTTATTTCAGAGTAGGCATGCATAGGATTCGGCCCTGAGGATGCAATCCTATCCACATTTACATAAGAGTAAAGGCCCCCCTGACTATAATGGGATTTATTTCAGAGTAGGCATGCATAGGATTGGGCCCTAAGGCTGTCAGTCAGCCCCAATGTGCGCGCAGCTACAGCCAGAGGTCTGGCAAGCTTGACCTGGTCCCCTGCATCAGGGGTCTTTAGGCGACCCCCAGGAAACCTCTAGGCGACCCTCAAAAGGGTCCCAACCCCCATTTTGAGAAACGCTGCTCTAGAGGGTGATGTAACTGTGTGGACTCGTAACTGCTCTGGATTTTGCCCTAAGTCTACTCAGAAGTAAGTCCCATTGTGTTAAATGTGTCTTACTCCCAAGGAAGTATGTTTAGGATTGCAACTATAGTACATTTTTTTTCCAATTGCAGAAGGCAGAACTTTAGATCAAGAAAAGAATGGTGGGGACACCACGGCTAACATGGATTACCCATGGCTGATCTTAAGTAAAATGAAAAAATGTTGGGAGAGGTGATCTCAAAACTTCTGCATCTATGTCATTTTGTCTTGGTGTGTCAAATCAATGGCAGCTCTGCCAGTCCTTGCATAGGGATCAGGATCTCCACATTTTGACTGGAGCTATGCTCACTTTACTAATAGGGGCAGTGTAATTTTACAGTCATGTGCCACACTGGTGAGCAGCACCATATAATTTGATATGCAGAGACTGAAATAGCAAGCACGACAACAAACAGAAGCTCTCCATAATGTTATTTTCCAAAGACATTACCTAATTAAATTTGTGCACTGGCATCATGTTGAGTCTTGAATTACTCCTTCCTCTTCAGTTACTTGATGTTTAGCAGTAGTGGCCTATGATTCAAAGCTGCAATTCAAAGAATTCTGTCCTCTCCATTTGGAGGGAATAAATCCTTGTAAAATAATCAGTGCTATTTATATGTGAAGCAAATCTTTGTCAGTGAAACAAAGGCAAAACCCAGTTTTTTTAGTTTCTAAAAATGGGAATCACAAATAAAAATTGTGTGATCTTCAAACCAGCACATGACCACATGACTTCAATATGAGTGTATACCTTCCCTCCTCCCATCAGAGGTTCCTAAAGGTCACATTTTGTGACATGGGTCCTGGTCGTCTTTCTCAACAAAACTTATGGATAGTTTTCTCAACAAAACTTATGGATACTGATATTTCTCTGCACACGTTTGCACAAATGTATGTGACACAATGAAGTGGAATAACATTGATGTGAACAAGGGTGAAATAATGAGATTTATTTCGGGCTTAGGGTTTAAATGGAGTTAAAGGTAACTGGAGAGTGGCAAATTAAACCTGACCAGTATAGAGTTCAGTCACCAGGGATTGTAGGCCCCTACATGCGTAGCACCATACCCTTTTAGTCTGCAAAGTCTATAACCCTCAAAGTCACTGGAGGTGAGCAACATACAGAAGTGGTTTTAGCAGTGACTGATTCCTCAGAAGACAGAGAATACCAGTAGGAGCATCTAAGCCAATAGGTGAATAGCATTTTCCCACCCTCCCATGGACCAATGGGACCTACACATATTCTAAAGGTCCAGCAATGACTCATGGTCTTATGAGGTATGCCGCTATTAGCCCAGAGGGAATGCTAGGCTAGCAGTCTTTTGGACTCAATTAGTGCCTTTGCTGGCAGAAGGTACTGGTGAATTTCAGCGGCCCACCTATATGAAGCCATCCCCATGCAATAGACAACAACAGGAATGCAGCTGTTACTCTGACCATGTAAGTACTACACAAAAGCTTGCTTCCAGCATTTAATACACTAGTTGGCTCAAACAGAGGTAAGTATTTATATTCCTGCTTTTCCCCTCAAGCAACATGCTTAAGGTTGGAAAGTGTTTCCCCTGCAACAGGTTTTTGTTCCATACAGCTGTACGCAAGAGGATCTGTTTTCTCTGTCTCCAACTTGATGGCTGTTTTGTTTGATCAGTCTCAGATGAACGACGCTGATGCATTTTGGCTGCCTGCTCTTCCTCAAGGCTCTCTTGCTGGGGCCTCTGTTTTGATTTCACACTCTGTCCATTTATAGGCAGGCAATAGTTCAGAATAATGAAATGGCTCCCTTGAGACTCTCTCACTTTTTTGTGGGACATATTTCTGAAGTGAAGCATCATATTTTTGATGCAATTTGTTCTTTGAGATGCTCACATGGAGAAGAAAGGTGAGGACCCTGGGCTGTAATATTTTTCAGTTGTCTCCTTACGTTTCCTCTTTACCTTTTTCATCTTGTCTTTCATCATTAGGCAGCTGTACCACCCAACTACTGTAATGTAGTACTGAAACTCAATGAACTGTATTTAAGGATATTTTCTTTTCTTTTTTCCAGCGGCACTTCCTGCATTGCTCTTTACGTCAAAGATACAAAGGAAAGCCGTTCTGGACTAACCAAAAGAAGCATTTATTTTTAAAAAGAAAGTTCCTTTGATAATCAGAGGCTGTTTGTGTATTTACTCAAAGAACATATATATATATAGTGCAGGAAAAGATCATTGCCCCACTGAGACTTGCCCTGATTAACCCTAAGAGATCTAATCAACCAATCTATCATCGCTGTTAACTTGAAAGTTCAGGTAGTGTCGATGGGCTCCAATTCCTTCTACAAATATGAACCTACTTCTCCTTTGAAATGAACAACCTTCTTTATTTTTATTCCTATGTGTGACAGTTTGTTTCATGGTTCGGTGATCCCAAGTTTAAATAAATGTCAGCTAACAACATCACTTAGACTGCAATCCTAAAGACACTTTCCTGGGCGTTAGACACATTGAACAAAATGGGGCTTACTTTTAAGTAGACATGGTTAGGATTGTGCTCTTAGCCCCTTTGCTTGCTACCATTTTACAGCCTCTTGGGCTTCCACAAATACGTCATTTTCAAAAAAATCCTGGCTCAAGGAAAGTGATAGACAGGTGCAGGTGCAGCTATGAGAAGCTAAGGACCTCAGCAAGATTTGGTGCAGCAAAGATGAAAACAAAGACATGAGAAGATGAGTAATCACAGTCACCTAATATTCAGGTTGAGGTGAGGATATATAATCTAAAAGCACTATCCCAGACATTGTGCTCAGAAGTAACCCCTGTTGAACTCAGTGGGACCTATTCCCATAGAACTGTGTAAAGCTTTGCAGCCTAAGGGTCCAGTTAGGGTGACTATGTGTCATAACTTAAAAAGAGGACAAGGACTGCCAAAATGTAGGACATTCAAAAAAAATGCAGGACAAAATAAAAGCTTAAAACATTCATGTACAGTGCTTTCATATGGATAATTTAAACACTATGAGTGCAGTCGTATACACACTAACCTGTCAGTTACTTATTATTAAAGTTAAAACTATTATATGTAATTTATATGTAGTATATCTGTAAATATATATGTAATTTTGGGGTGTGATACTAGTTTGCCTCCTTGTGGTGCACGCTGGATGCAAATTTAGATTTGTTGATGACTTGGCACACAATGAAAGCATGGAGGTATTGGACTGCTTCCTCACTGAGGACCTTAAGACCTTAGGAAGATTCTTTACTGATTGGAGATTCACACCCAGTGTCAGTAAAAACAGTGACTACTTGTTTCCATCCTAACAACAAACTTAACAATGCAGCCCCAAAGGTCTACCTGAATAACAATGTGACGCCCTTATGACCCTCACCTCAAATATTAACTTTGGGGTAACTTTGGATCAAATTCTCTTTTATTAAGAAGCACCTACACAAGATGTCTGCAAAAATTAATACCAGGAACAACATACTCCAGAAAGTAAGAGAATCATGATGGGAAGCCTCAGCCTCTACTCTCAGAATATCAGCACTAGGCATGGTCTATTCTGCAGCATAATCCTGTATAGAGGTGGGCTGCAGCCAGTTTGCACCGGTTCTATAGAACCGATTGTTAAATTGGGCCCAACCCTAGCAAACTGTTAGCTGGGGCTAGGATTGAGACCAATTTCTGGCACCCCCTCATTCTGGCTAGGTCCGAGGTGGAGCAGCAGGCAGAAGCTGCTGCTCCATCTTCAAGCTAGCCAAAATGGCACTGTGCGCAAAGACTTTTGAAATGGCACTATGCATGTCCAAGACTTGCAGTGTTTCGCAATGTGCGCAGTGTGTCTCTGTGCACCCATTGGGCCTTGCTCTGGAGGTGAGGCCACTGCACATGTCTGAAGTCTTGGACATGCACAGTGTGTCCCTCTGTGGGGCCATTTGCTGCTGCGGGGCAAGTGCTGCTCCGCCTCCCTAGTGAGACCAACCAGCTCTGCAGAGGAGACTGTGCATGTGCCAACAATGGTATGTGCACAGTGTGCACCTCTAGCAAGGTGAAATGGCCCCGCAGAGGCGCAGATGTCCTCCTTTCCAAGGAGGACCTGGTGGCTCCTCCTTGGAGAGGAGGAAGTCTTGTCTGAAGCCAACCAGCTTCAGAGGAGACTGTGCACACGCCAAGGTTGGCACATGCACAGTCTCCTCTGCAGGGCCATTTGTTCTCACTAGGGAGGTGGAGCGGCAAGTGCAGAGGCATAGACCTCCTCCTCTCCAAGGAAGGGCCGGTGGCTCCTCGTTGGAGAGGAGGAAGTCTCCTCTGATGCCAACCGGCTTCAGAGGACACTGCGCAGGCACCAACCTTGGCGGCTGCTCAGTGCATATTCTGATGCCAGTCGGTGTCAGAAGACGCACCGCGCAAGCGCCAACTTTGGCACATGTTAACCGGTTTGCAGCCCACCACTGATCCTCTTCCCCTGTATGGCTTAATAGGTGCCACACTAGTAAGATTGATGCCAGACTAAATGAAATCGGGAGGGTCATAAGTGGTTATATTAAATCTACTTCTACTTGCTGGCTCCCTGCTTTGAGCCACATAGCACCAGTAGCTCTGTGAATGCAGGATGCCTTAGTGAAAGAATACTACAAAAATATGAGAAACCCACTTCTTCATGTGCATGCTGATCTTCCTCACCCCTCAGCTGGCAAGCTTAAATCCAGAAATCTTACTTTGGCAATTGCAGAAGAGCTACCTAACATCTTTAACATCAGCATGCAATGGAAAGCAAAATGGGCTGCTGAAAGCCCAGGTACAGGCAGTTACATAGATGATCCTACACAAAAGGTGCCAGGTTTTGACCCACCTCACTATCATTGGTCAACTCTGAACAGTACATGTACCCTACATGGTGTCTGCCAGGACTCACTGTTTAAAAGGGGTCTTGTATCTACCCTTCAGTGTGACATTGGTGCTCCTTGACAAAATATTCATCACATTGTGTCTGAGTGCCCACTGAGAGCTTATACCAGCCCAATGTCTGATTTTTATTTTTCAATATAGACCACTCTGTCCTTGAATGGCTGGGTGGACTGGACATTTGGTTTACCATAAATCCATGTATTTGCTATATGTTAAATAAATAAATATATATGTAATTTATTACATATAATTTATTAATTACAAGAAGAAAAAATCCATATAATTTATTAATTACGTGCTGCCTGATCACAAAGAAAAGGAGGAGAATGAGGCTTTTTTTTTCCAGGAGACAAGGCTAAAAAAGAGGACATGTCCTGGAAAAACATAGGCCCAGTCCAATCCACCCTGGGCCCAGTCCAATCCAACTTTCTGGTACTGCTACAGCTATGTCAATGAGGAGTGCCCCTCATCTTCCACTGAGGGAGTTATGGTCCTTTGCAAGGAAAGGGAACGTTTGTTCCCTTACCTCCAAGCTACATTATGACTGCATTGATGCTGGAAAATTGGATAAGATTGGGTTCCAAATAGCTCTAATAATACCCACACCAAGACAGTTTATTGAAAAAAAGGAAGTGAGGGATAGATCACGTGTTAAATATGCAATAAAGATGCTGTTGAAAATGCTTTTCCTATGGTGAGTGAAAATTATAATTATCAGTAATGATAGATCATGTGGATTGTCACATTCATATTATTGCCATCCCATTATCCCTAAATCATACCGTTGGAAGACATATGATAGTATGAAGAGCATGATGGTAGCAAACCAAATGGGACCATAATATATTCTGGCCAGGACAGGGATCATTTGCCATGGGTAGTGCAGGGGTGGCCTTCTTGAAGCGATGGGCACTCAAATACCATGAAGACTGTTAGGCATACGGCTGAATACAGTTAAAAGGTACAGATTATGGCTGGTTGTAGTAACTTCTATTTTCCTGTCAGCCTCAGAAGACTCTGGTTCTTTGCCAGGCCTGTGGGCAAGGAGTCTAGGGATGCTTGGACCTCTTTCAAAATACCATGAGAACTGGAAAAAAAATGCAGGACTCATACCAAAGAAAATACTGAGTCTTGTCCAAGATGGGATATGTTCTGAAAGTTCTTTGTCCAATGATCGTGTCTTGGTGCAATAGATTTTGTGTTGACTCTGACTTCTTGTGGTATTCTTTTGCCTATGTTCCACTGTGCTTGGAGCACTGTTTGCTGGGAAATGTTGGCTGTCAGAGCCAACTTGGACACCTTGTAGACTGTCTGGGTCTAGACAGGGTTACAGAGTAATATTTAAGCTAGGTTTAGAGTTTGGAGTACATCTTTGCTAGAATTTACCCTCTTGTGTCTTGGACATGAGAGTGATCACTATCAGGTTGTGCCTTTTGTTGTAAGATAGAGGTTAGGGGTTTGTTTTTAAAACACCTAAGCACCTGCAATTTTCCTTAAATTTCATTTTTTTATAACGCAGATCTAGCACAAGATTTTTTGAAGATTGTTATACAAACAGCAGTACAAATATAGAGCTTATTGCTCTTCCCTGATCCTCATAAAACAAAAGTTTTCAGTGAATCATTTCCACGCTTCTGCACTTGATCATCTTCTGCAGTTCTTTAGACAAAAGTCTACATGGTAAGTTTTCCTACTATAAACATGTTGTGCCTTGTTTGTGGGATTTCCTGAATCACAAATTTCCTGAATCACAGGTCACTAAGGTTGAATCAATCAACAATCAGTCATATTTGATTGTCCCAGTCATCAACACTGCAACTGCACAGAAGTCACATTGCTACACTGCACGCACGTTATAGTGTGCTCCTGTCAAAACTGGAATGTTTGAATTCCAAGCTATGCAAAACAACAGCAAAAGTGTGCTGTGTAATGGGACCTAAATTGGCTGATTGTGATTACGTTTGATACCTAAATTAATATTCTTTCTGGCCATGACATCACTTCCAAATTAAAGACATCACTTTCAGTCGGCCTGACAGATTGTCATGCTGAAAAATGGATCCTGGATCTCAGTATGAGAATCAGTGATTAAAGAATAATATGGAAACTGACACATCAGTAATAGCTGAAATTTTTCTCTGTGTGTGTCTCTCTGTAGAAATGTTTGAAACATAGTGCTCAATCTCAAGGTGATTGAATTTTGAGAGACAGGTGCTAAAAAGTTCCCATTGTGTGTCTGATACAGAATTGGATCACACATTATATTTTTTGTGATGACTGGCACATGAACTTTCAATTTGTATGTGTGTATTACAGAACAGCCATCACAGCAAATTTTTGTAACACCCACACTTAATGGCAAACACTATAGTTTTCAAACCATTTCAGACTTGCCAGACGAAGTGCTGGCATACTCTAGCAATGAGAAATCCAAGGATGTACTTGCATGTCTGAATTGTCATGCAGCTATTGACTATTAGTTATTAGCTACCCTTAACTATTAACAATTCCATGAAGGTTTGAACATAGCCAATCTGGCTAAAACTGCAACAAAATTAATGGAGCTCAGTTAGTTTATGCTACGCTATGAAATGGCACCCTGTTTTTACTCTAGTGCATTTGTATGTGTCATAGTTGTAATTTTCCAGCCAACCTGTTTTAAATTTACATCATTGTTTATACTATAAGCAATCACATCTCAGAGCCATAGTGCATTCTTGGTGTGTGTTTTTCCCCCAGACATTTGGTTTGATGTGTTTTCCAATTTCTGGTCCTGGCACATCAAGCTTTGAACAACAGAACATATCTTAGCCTTGAGAAAAGGAAATACATTCATGATGTAATTAGCAGAGCTGATATGTTTAGCCCTCTGTCATGGCCCTATAGAGTTTCTTGCTTCTTTAAACTTATTTGTATTCTTAAACTCAGTACAAACTAATAAAGACAAAGGAAGATTTTTTTTAAGTTGACGGAATGGATGTTTAAATCTAAGCCATAGTTTCACGGAACAATATAAGCCTCTTATTTGAAAAAGTTAATCATATTTTGGTTCATCTCCACCTAGTTGTGCATAATTGTTTGTATACCCATATGCAAATTGCTGAGATCACAAATTGCTGGGATCCTGCTGAACCCAAGCCAATGCATATCTGGTAGAATTATGCACCTTGCAGCTGATCTTAGATTAAGGGCAAAATCTAGAGTAACTATGGGGAGTCCCTGCTCCAGTGTAAGAACAACTTACTCTGGATTCCAATATGAATTTCATAGGTTTTCACTAGGTGGTGTAGTAACTACGGGTGCACGTAAAGTCTCTTACATGCTCCCGTAGTTACTCTGAATTTGGAGTTAGGGAGATTCAGGGCTTGAAACAACTTCACTGCTCTCAACAGCTTTGGAATGTTCCATCTGAAATGTGAAATTTCATGCAGTGTCACAGAGAGTCCTCGTTTCCTAGCCGTAGCCAGTAGGTGTGCATTCTGTTTGGAAAACCATCATATACTCTAGCTGCTGTACCACTTTGCTTTAAAAAAAAAATAAAAAATTATTGCAACTTGTGTTTGAATACTGGCAGACACTGTTTGAGCTTGAAATTAAGTATTTTTATTATTTTTTCTAGCTGCCCCAGTAGCACATGTTACCATATTTACTCAAATTTAATGCACCACTGAATCTAATGTGCACTCTTATTTTAAAAGGCTTAAGATTAAAAAAAATGTTTACTACTGACTGCAATGTGCTGTTGCAAAGCAGGTACAAAATTTAATTTTACTACATATAATAATGAGTTATATGATCATAATAAAATGGCAATGGGTTTATGTTATGATTTTTACCTAATTGCACAACAATTTTACTTTTTACATAAATGTGACATTTTAATTACAATATAGTAGACTGTTAAACTAAATACTGAGCTATACTTATAATCAAAATACTTGTATTTACTCAATTCTAATGCACCACTGAATCTAATGTGCACCTCATTTTTGGAGACTAAATTTGGATGAAAATGGTAAGCATTTGATTTGAGTAAATGGGATATATCTTGGGTGTCCTCAGTATGACAAACCCTGGGTGACAACTTGTGCTAATCTTGTGGTGTTTGCAAAGAAGGAGTCTATTTACCCTTGCACTCTCCAGAAAGACATTGAATTGAATTATGATGTGCTGGAAAGCAAAGGATGTACATGCCTGAATTGTCCTGCAGCCTTAATTACTGACCAATCCATGAAGGTTTATATTTATAGGTACACCTATATACCTTATGCAGTATATATAAACCTATAAGGTTTATATTTATAGGTACACATAACACTATTTTAAATGAGAACAAGCCTCTAATAATACACAGAGCAATTTTTGCAGCTGAATGTCATTGTACCAGATCTCATGTGTCTGTGAATTATTGTGAGTCTGTTTGTGTGTGTAGCTTAGTGAATAACATACCCCATATTATGTTAAAGCACTAGGCACTAACATTTCTTTCAAGAATCAAATCAGCAAAGAGCCCCAGTATGGAATGTGATTGGGACGGAGGAGATGTGTAAACCCCTTTGACACTGTCATGTATCAGTCATGGTATCAGTCTGTCTCTCCCACTGTTTGTTACTTATAAATGAAAAAGGCTCTCATTGGTGCCAGTTGGAGCACTTGTTCCTTATCAAATAGCATGCAATCCAGACAAAGACTGTGGTAGAAGCAAGGCCCTCCTCTTCCATACTGGCTGCCCTCCCTTCCCAGTAGCTGGTACGTTCGAAAGAAAATCTACTGACAGGTTTAATGCCATGTGTAGTTAGGCACATAATAAGTTGATTAGCATTAATGGCCAAGGGATAAATAAGAAAAACCTGTGGGTGCAGTAGGCCCCCATCCATTTGGCTTACACATGTGGGCAGATCTACTTTTATCAGTCCTGTTATCACTCTTATTCAATATCTGTTAAATACCAAAAAATGGGCTAATGATGGGTGATGACAAGGAAGTTAAACTACTTACAATTTCCAGCACAAATCTAGCTAACATTGGCATGTCCCATATTAGTACTTCTTTGCTGCTTCCCTATTCATTTCAATAGAGGGTTCACAGGAAATCATCCCACTGGATTATGCTCTAGGTTTTATTTTAAATTCATCCTAAGTGGGTTACATCTATCACAAGAAGCAACCATCTATGTTTGAAGGAGCAATAATGAACTGAATATAGCTGAATATTAGCACGCCAATGTAAAAAAAAGTTCTGTATATATAAAACTGAAAAGTCACTGACTGAATCACTTACTTGACTGACTGATTCACTGACTGACTCATCAATGCCCAGCCAAAACTTAGAAGTGTGAAATTTGGAGAGGGTGTTCCTTATGCGATGGAGGCACCCACTAAGAACCAGTATTTGGAAATTCCAGCTTAAAGGGGGTGAAAAGGGGCACAACACTTTTTCCTCCCTATACTTTCCTTTGAAGAATTGCTGACTGACCAACGCCCAGTCCCAACCCCTGGAACTAGAAGCATGAAATTTTGGGAGTGTATTCCTTATGTGACGTGACCACCCACCAAGAAATTTTTATAGAAATTTAACCCCTAAAAGAGTGAAAAGAGGTGCAACACATTTTCAGCCTACACTTAACATTGAACACTGATCAACACCCAGCACCAAATAGTGCACCTGCCCAGTAGGGAAACCCACAGTTGTGAGGGAATGGTGCATAGGGAGGAATGGTGAACATGGGAGATGTTGCATGTGGGGGGGATGTTGCACATGGGGGGATGGTGGATGGAGGGGATGTTGCACATGGGGGATGGTATGGGAGCATGTTGCATGGGGGTGTTGCTTGGGGATATTGCATGGGGGTGGTACATGGAGTTGGTGGTGGGTGGGTGGGGATATTGAATGGGGGAGTGGTGATGCACAAAGGGTGCATGGAGCAAGAGGGGACAGAGGAAAATGGTGCATGGAGGGGAATGTTGCATGGAGGGGGGATATTGCACTTAGGCTGATGTTTCATGGGGGAACATTGCATGGGTGGTGGTGATGCATGGGGAAGCCTGCACCAAGGGGGGTGTTGCATAGGGGAGAGATGTTGCACCTGGGGGCGGTGCATAAAGGTTAATGGTGCATGAAGGGTGATGGTGCACTGAGGATATTACTTTTGCAACGGCAGGTACATTTCACTAGTATTAGTATATAGCTGAATATTATTGTGCCAGTTTCCTAAAATGAAAAAAATTTATGGAACACATTTTAACAAGTACTGTTTATGATTTTCTTGGTCTGATTTTAAATCCAAAAAGTTTACAGAAATCAATATCTGTGAGAGGCTCAAAAATATTTAGGAAAAGCTATGGCAGCAAATAACAACAAACAATAGAGTTGTTCTAATTTGCTGGAAGGAAGAGGAACTGATGTCAAAACTGATTTTGCTCTTTTCAGAAGGAGTAAAAATAACAACCGTTCTAACAACCTATCTTCAGTAAAGGATAAAAAACATAAATAGCAATCTGTATCCAACGACTCTATTATCCAACCAACAGAAAAATCCTGGGAACCAGTGATACAGTTTAAAGCGCCTGCTGAGGAGAGTTTGAAAAGTGGCATGTTCTAGCATTATAGAGATATAACCTGAGTTATAATTGCCATTCAAGATTGTTTTAGCAATTTTCCAATTAATTCTGGGATAGGAGATTTTTTTATCAGACACTTTTCCTTCTTTTTGAACTGTTGGAAACAGATGTATGACAAATTCAAACCAGTGCGGTTGTTTTGATCTCACCAATGACCAAGAGACATTTCAAGTCACACACAGATGGCCACATGTGGCTCCCATTGACTTCAATGGTTGCTATGTGTGCATCTAAGGACACAACTTTTGACCAGTTTTCATGGCCCTGAAAGCAGGTCTCTCTCATCATATTAACTACAGACATGTTGCTTTTAGCTCACGTGTTAAAAATTGCCTCCAAAATATCACTGATAACCTAACAGTTAACTACGTAAACACAGTCTTACAAAAGTGACACATTTCATGGTCAAGTTTAATAGTATCATGAGTAGTGGAGTGTGCTACAGATACCAAAAAGTGCACATTTCTGTGAGTAAGCTGTTTAAAGGCAATACTATATAAGTGCAATTTTACCAGTGTGATATGATGTGTGGGACAATACTGGACAAACACCAAGAGCCTGACTACCTAAACATTTTATTCTAGTGCTTCCAGATTGAAAGTATTTCTAGCTCTTTACAAAGATAGCATCTAAAACTGAAGTCTGGCTCTTAAAATGTTGACAGAAGTATATATAAATTTGTATTATTGTTCTATTATCAGATCCTGGTAAAACACAACATACCATAATATAATATCAAACACCACAACTTGTAGGAGGGTGGAAAGCTTCATCTGTGGGAACGCTGAACATGTGGCTCTTGCTCATTTGGAGGGTACACACATGCAGAAGATTCCAGGTTCAAACCCTACGATGTAAAGCTGGTTTGAACCAAAAAGATCTCTCTCTCTACTCAGTCCTATTGGGCTGCCTTGCCAGCAGAACAGTTGTTCTTCCAGTGCTGGTTGCCATAAAACAGCTGTAAAAGACACTCTGGCAGCATCTGTTGTCAGAAAGCAGCACAAAGTCGGGAGCCTTTCCATATATGTTGTCATCACATTGGCTGCCTGTTGGAGCATGTAAGCTAGCATAGGATGTTGAAGACAGCAGTCTTCCCAAATCTCAGAAAGCCCCATGGACATGGGTGATGGATCCCACCTATGGGTTAAAGCAGGGGTGTCCAACCTTTCAGCTTCCCTGGGCCACACTGGAAGAAGATGAGTTGGTTTGGGCCGCACATAAACAATAACAACTTTTTTTAAAAAAAAGAATGCAGGACAAAATGTAGGGTGTCCTATATTTTGTCCTACATTTTTAAACCTTGGAGTAAGTCTCATTTACTCTAACAGGGCTTACTTCTGAGTAGTCATGATGCATAGGATGGGCAGCAATCCTCTCCAAGCTAAACCTTCGAGTCTCATTGATTATAATAGGGTTTTCTGCTGAGTAGCCATGCATAGGATTGGGCTCTCACACTGCAACTTGGGAGTAAGCCTCATTGACTTTAGCGGGGCTTCCTTCTGAGTAGGCATGATGCATAGGATGGGCTGTGATCCTCTCCAAGCTTAACCTTGGAGATATGCTGCAATCCTGAACACACTTTCCCGTGAGTAAGACCCATTGGGTACTTAGGGTTGTAGCATATCTCCAAGGGTTGTAGCATATCTCCAAGGTTAAGCTTGAAGAGGATCATAGCCCATCCTATGCATCATTGGGCTTTCAGACTGCAACTTGGGAGTAAGCCTCATTGACATTAATGAGGCTTACTTCTGAGTAGGTCTCAAGGGCAGCAGGCAATGGCTGGGATACAGGCTGAGGCTGCTTTCGGGGGAAGCGAGTGGGTGAGTGCTGCAAGGTCTGTAAAGGCCTGAAGCATTCTGAGTGCCAGGAGGCAGGTAGCGGGAGGAGCCAGGCAGCCCAGACCGGATTTGTGGCAGCCGCCCAGGGCAGGCTCATAGAAGCGCGTGAAATTTGGAAATGGCTGCCACCACAAAGCCAGTTTTTCCAATGGTGGTGGCCAGCTTTGCAGGAGGGCCGCATCCTCCCTCGTCCTGGGCCACATGTGGCCCACAGGCCGTGTGTTGGACAGGTTTGGGTTAAAGTATCTGCAAGAGGTCTGGTTATACCGAGGCTCGATTGTATTCCAGTTGTCTGGTTCATTTAAGCACTTTACTAGTGGTAAAGTGGTAAGTAGTGGACCACTTTACTAGTGGTCCTAGTGGTAGTAGTTGTCACCGTAGTTGTGGTGGTAGTAGCAATGCATTATATACACTTAATATTTATTAGTGTCAGTAAATAAATATTAATATGAAATGATATGCATTTTAATTATTAAAAGTTCAGCAACCATTTTCTGTTGCTGAGTCTGTTGAATATGAACAATTTCTGATTTTGGAAGATTGTATTGCCCTATTCTTTAGCTTGCTCCTTTAAATTCCATATAATCAATATACTGTATTTGTTATATTGTAGTTTATGCATTGTTGTGTAATAAGCATGTTTGGAACTTTTGCAACATGTAGTAATAACAAAAAAAATTGCAACTTGTAGTAAAAGAATTACTTAGTTCAAAAATAGCAGGGTCAGTATTAAGACAACTTTAAAAATGCAAACTCGTTATTCTTTCCTAAAACTCCTTAGTACAAAAAAGGCATGAAGCATTTTCTTGAAACCTTTAACTGAGCAGGACTATTGAGGGTTTTCTGCTGAGTAGCCATGCATAGGATTGGGCTCTCACACTGCAACTTGGGAGTAAGCCTCATTGACTTTAGCGGGGCTTCCTCCTACTTACCTCCTAAGTAACTCATTCTAAAGAGCCAGTCCTACCTATAGCTGCAATCCTAAGCCCCAGTTAGGCTGGCCTACGTTCCTGCAGAAGTCCGTGCTGGCCTGAGGATGTCACAAAAGTACTATAAAAGTGCTGTGCCATTCCTTCGGAAAGTTAGTCCAGTGCACAGACATGTACTTGCCTCCCTACAGTACCGCAGGAAAGGAAAGACTGATGAGTTGTGCTGGCCTATGTTAGGGTGTTAGGACTGCAGCCTATGCTGTTTAGTTCTGACTCAAGCAAAAGCCTATGGGATGGGAGAACTGAAAGCCTGGAGACTGGCATTTCTTAACAGTGCTGTTGTGTGAGGAACGTGAAGACAGGAGGGATGGATAACAGGACCAAGATGCTGACATTTGGTCCGCTGCTGTAAGCAGAGGCAATTATCTCTGGTTGCTCGGCTGGAAGACCACACTGTACATTTATAGTCGCAGGAGCTGGCCAAGCTAAAACAGAGACCTCTCCTAGAGTGCGGTTGGAAAAAAATATACAATATTTCTATTCTTTTCTGAAAAAGGCATACAGTAGATTTTTCAAGGAGATATTCAGTTTTGCATAGGATCAAAAATTAACTCGGCAGAGATGCCAAATGTCCTAGGGCATGGTTTTTTTCAAATGGGGGAGGGGAACCTTCAGCTCTCTTGAGGTTTAGTGGGGTCTGCCAAGGACATTTTCATTATTATTTTGGAATGCAGTGTTAACCCATTCTGTGGTCAGTTGGTTCTCCTGGCTTTGGGCAACTGAATTAGGAATGGCCAAATGCTGAAGGTGCTGTCTCTTTATGGAAATACAGTTGATGAGGAATAGGTTGGCTTCTGAGATTCCCCCCTCCACCCCGCTGGAGTAGAAATGGATGGTGGAAGAGTCTCACTCTGAAATAACAAAGAATTCTGGGATGCTCTACCAATTTATGTAAGAGTATGAACTTGAACATTAATTCAACAGGGGTGGTGCCCCTGAAAATGTCCTGTCTTGGCAGCTGCAGAAATTTTCTATATTTCAGTATAAACCTTTATTGGGAATATACTGTTTTTGCCCTTTTTGCTACACTTAGTTGACAGCTTCTTGAATGCATTGGGAACCATCTAGGCCAGAGGAGATAAAAAGAAGAAAGGGACATTCATGGCAAGACTTCATATGCATTTGTTTGGATGAAACATAAATGTCCAAAATGTAAAAGTTGTCACATGGCCCAATCTTAACCTGCCCTGGAATAGGCAAATCAGCAGGTCTATCCCACATCCAGAGTAGGGATGGGGCTGGTGGCAGCTCAGCCTGGGGCAAAGGGAATCCCATCTCCTTACCCTAGTAAAGGTGCAGCAGCATGAATGCTGCTACTCCAATCTGTGCCACCTCAAGGTGTGGTGCAGATCCAAGCAGCCAGAGCTGATCCAGACTGCCTAAGACCAATGCTGACCCTATTTCCCACTCACTCACGGCCAATCCATGGGTCCACCTGTCCTCCCCATGCCCTGCCTCCAGCTTTCCCAATGCCTCCCTGACCCTTGCACCAGCCTGACTTGGCCGGTGCAGGTTTATCTTTGCATGGCTTGGGCTAGCCTCCCTGCTCACATTGGCATGAAAGTGCATTATGGCACTTTCACAATACTTTTGGACCCGTTCCCATTTTGGGATTGTGCCCACATTATCTTTGTGTTTATCTCTTAAAATGTTTTCGATTCAAATATTTAATCCTCAAATTTCTGCAATGCAGGAAATATGGCTCAAGAAATAATGAGCTAATGAAATAATGAACTTTATTTCAAAAACAACTTTTGTTCCTTATATAGTCCCCTTGCCCTGGTAGTTGCTTCCATTTATATCTTTCTATCCCTGAGCCGGATTCTAACTCCTTTTGCACCACAGTTATTTTCAAATTTTTTTTCATTCTAAAGTAATGCATATATATATTGCAGGCAGAAAGGCCAACTGTTTTAAATATGCTACCCTGAACATTTGGCTTGTTATATGAAAAACAATTTTTAAAAGCAGACATTTCAGATGTAAAACATATTCATTTTTGGTGCGGGCTGTGTGTGGATAGATGGGAAGAATAACTGGGTTATACATTCTAAGGCATTTGTAGTTGCTGTAGTTATCTTTAAAATTAAAATTGCCCAGGTTTTGAGACCATAACACAGTAAAATTTCAACTTTGGTACCTGACATTTTTCCCATACTGCAATGGGCATTCTCAAAGAATACTGATTTTGAAGAAAACACTGATTTTTAGACTTGCTCATTTAGATTTAAAGGGGAATCTGATCCTTCTACCATCTTCTGTTCCCCATGTTCTTAAAGTGCAAAATTCTTGTTTCTTTCTATGGAGGGAGCCAACCATTACATATAACTTAGTATTTCTGCTCCTGTCCTTAGCCCAGCTCTGCGACACCAGCTGGATCCAATCGAATTGGCTCTGCCTTTCCATTGGACTATTTCAGTGGCGTGGAGTGGGGGGGAATTGCTGCATGGGTAACAGCATATCCTCCATAACAAACCCAGGCTTTCGTGCTTCACATGCAGCGTATGCAGCACCGAGCACGATACCATAGTCTTTCAAAACTGACGGAGGCCTGCTCTCTCTCTCTCTCTCTCTCTCTCTCTCTCTCTCTCTCTCTCTCTCTCTCTCTATATATATATATATATATATACACACACACACATTAGCGAAAAGCACACTCGCATTACGGGAGTCTGATGGAGGTCTGCTTTCCTTTCTGATCATATCCATATCTCTATTCATAGTTGGAGTGTCTGTTTAGCTTTAAAACTTTAAGGATGGTTGGAGTTTCTATCATTCTTTGAGAAAGCTCATCATCGGAATAGGTATGAAGCCAGTTAACCAAGATTTTAATGGACTGTGATCTCAAAACCAGGACAATTTTAATGTTAAAGACATGGATTGGTATAGAAGGCATATCTAAAGTAGGGAATTGAATAAAAGGGTCTTCTGCAGGAATGATTCCAGGAGTTAGGTTGGAACTGGAGCTTATGTCCATCAGAAGGCCAGGCCTAGTAGGCCAGGCCATCCCATGAATGCCCCCAATAATAATGATAACAGGAGGAGTACAGGAGTTCAATGTTCCATGGCTTGTTTAGAAGAGTGCTTTGTATGCCTAGGACCAGTGATGGGATTCAAAGAAATTAACAACCGGTTCTATGGCATGCCCATCTGGCAGCCACTTTTAAATGGCTATTTTTAAACTTTATTTGTCCTATCTCTTGTTAACAACTGGTTCTATATAATAGATGCAAACCTGCTGGAGCCCACCACTGCCTAGGACTTCCCACAACCTGGTGCTGACATCAATTTCCATCGATCATAGTCCTCTGATTATTCTGAGTCTTCTAGCTTTTCTAGTGAATTATTTTTCTAACCCCACTGTTCAGAGGAGCTCCTCCACCTTTATTCTCAACACAGAGTGTGTGCAATATTGGACTCGGTTCAAGTGTGACCAATGCCTAACTGTCCCTGGAGTCTCCTGTCCTGGTTTAACTCACTGTCACTTGGGAACTGAAAGAAGTGAAATCTGGACTTGAGATATTATATAGAAACACTTTGTCCTTGATAAGTTAAGATCCCAGTATAATTCTTGGCTATGCAAAATAAATCTGCTACCAGTTGCTGAGGCCACCTCTTGCTATGTGTATTTATGAAAGAGGGTGTAGTTACAATGGAAATGTTGGTCTAGTAAAAAGTATCACATATCCCCCTTAGGTCCTTGTCTGCCCAGTGATACTATAAAATGAAATGATGTATGACACAACTACGAACTCAGCTGTCGGTAAACTCAAAGATATGTGACATGATTCATATTATGGCAGAGAGGCCCGCTCAGTTACTTTACTTGCTTCTTCTCCAAAGGGTCTAATGTGAAGATTTATTCTTATGGTGACCATAAAAATAGCATGGATAGATCAATGTTGTTGATTCTGTTAAACACTTAAAGTTTTTCCTTAGCACACTAATTTTCACAGGAGAAAACCCTGCTTGCTCAGGGTGGTGTATTTAGAAATATGGGAAAAAGGAAATCATGTAAATGGCCTTAAGGGCATCATGATGACCTTAAGGCTAACCTTTGTAATACAAGAGCAAACATGAATGTATGCATGGTCATGGCATCTTCACAGTTGGCCCCTTGTGAGAGGCTCCACTTTGTTGACAGGCCTCCAAAAGGCCACCTGTCCAATATCTTCCTGGAGAGTGGCCTTTTAATAAATGCCCAAAAGGAAGGATAAACACAAACACACATGCACATATGTACAGATGCATGCACAAACACACATGCACACATGTAACTATAAGACTGAAAACTGTACACCAGTTCATCAAATATACTTGTTGGGCATGATAGTGAATAAGTAACTCATGAGTCCTTCGGCATATGAAAACTGCGTACTAAGAAGATAAATGGTTTTAATTAAATATATGAAGAAAAAAGAAAGCATGCACAGTATACTGCCTTTTCCCTTAAACCCCCCATGTCCCTCCCCCCAAAATTATTTTAAGACTGTGAACATGATTTTCTGTGGCAATTCATATACATTTCTGCTTCTGTTGAATATTCAAGTGAACTGGATGGTTGATATGGGTTAAGGTGATCTTTTAGATACCCCCATCTGGGCCATTTGGTTGAAAACCACATCTTTTCTTTTTTCCTTTAAACTGGAAGCCTGTGAAGATCTTAAGCAAAGCCACACTTCATTTATGTATTTAAAATATTTATAGCCCTCCAGAATTGTTTAATCGTTTGATTGAAACAATTAAAAATAATATGATAGAAACAGCAATTGCTGGACAATGTTTGTACCATCTGGGACTGATCTGCATGCAACAACTGTCCAATCACTGGATCACTCAGCCAGGGAATTTCAATACTTGGATATCTGCAGAAGTGGAATGAGGTGGACATATGGAGTATTTCATTGCAAATCAATGTAGTTTGTAGTATTCTGTCTCCAGAGAGTTTGGATATAAAGTTATAATAGCAAGGGAATTATTTGCAGGACTGGTCTTGTGACTGGAAATTGTAGCTGTTTGATCAGTTGCCCATATCGTGTATAGTGACTGCTGAGTCCTTACTAAGATAGCATCTGTGGATGACTTTGTAGGCACACACCATTCCATTTTCAATTCTGTTATGCAACAGGCACATTATTTTTCGGGAAGGAGGGCATGTGTTGCATGCTGAACATGATTTCTTGCTTCAATCCTAAACCATTTTTTTGAGGTTTCATTTCCTTCAGAAGCAAGTTAGTTTAGATTCCAGGATGATAGGTCGAGCCTACAGTGATGTGCAACTTGGCTGTGACTCATCACGAGGCCATCCTTTCTTAATTTTCTTGCATAAGTATGTTTTTATAAAGATACAGCTTTCTTTTTTTCCTTCCCTGCTGTTTTCATTTACTGTATATAGCATGGTTCTTTGCTAAGACTGTACCATGAAATGCTCCCCTGAAACCAGCTCAACCTCAGCAGATGTTCAATGTAGATGAACATGAGCTCCATCTCCAGGAGATTCTTGAATGCCACAGAGGCATAAGACCCAGGCTGCTGGTAGTGCTTCACATCTTTTATTGTTTCCATTATTCGTAACAAATAAAAGGTAATCTCTCTTCTCCACCAGTTAGTTTCACCGCTTTTTTGCCTTCCACCTCTTGCCTTGGGGCACCCAATGCAGGGTGATCAGATGTTATAATCACAAAAGAGGACAAGTACTGGGTGACATCACTGGCCAACATTTTTAAAATCTGGATATTTTTGAATAATACCATAATGTTATGTTAAGTATCAATGTATCAGTGTGTAATTTCATGCATAACGCAATGAAAGAAACCACACTGAAATGTCTATATCCTATCAAAAGTTATAGCCAAAAAAATCCAATGGGGTGGGGAAATGACACATCACCCTGCCCACCGCCAGGAGAGTTTTCCCCACACACTGCATATATGTACTATCAATCCCATAGGACAGATAGCATTCTCAGTCAGATAGATAACACTTTCATTCAGGCTGAGGCTTCTGAAATGGTTATATCACAGAAACTCAATAGCTGGTTAATTAGGACTAAAGACACAAGTCCTTACAATTCCTCAACAGAAAGGAAAGAAAATGGGTTTTAAGTTGAACCTAAGGTTTTATTCCTACTAACAAATACTTGATGCATATGTGAAGTACAATTCACAGTACTAATAATTAAAGAAATATCTGAGAGCTACATTGATTTCAGACAACAGTAAAGAATGTTTACAATTCTGTGATTAAAATAAACCATAGCACAGCCTTGTCCAAAACTGCTACCCAACTATAAATTGCACAATTATAAAAATTATCAAAATATCAGTTGCTGAGGTTAATACTGAGAAACAGAGAACCAAACAACACCCTGGCAGTATGTACTTTGCAATCCAATGATTTTCTGCTAAATATGTAAACTCTTAGTTAACTCTTCAGTTGAAATAAACAGTTGGAGTGTGCTTTGTATTAACTCCATCAGCCCTATAAATATTGATCTCACCTCTATGGATAGGAAGCTTTTAAAGAAATATTTTGTTCTTTAAGATAAACTAAATAATATTATTTGTAGCTTCTTTTTAAAAAATCAGAAATTCCAAACTGTCTCTGGCTTTGAACTTTACTTGTTTTTTTAAAAATTTTGTTTTCCATATTTTAACTTGTTAAAAGTTTGTGATTTCCAAACCGTAGGTCTGAACCCACCAGTGGTTTGTGAGCCCATTTTTGTTGGGTACGAAAGTTTTGGAAACATAAAAATTTTTTTTGCAAGCACTGTTGTCCAGTCTGCAGAAGAATAATATTGTTAGCTGGAATGCTAATCTGTGGTATGAGTTAACCTTTATACCCTCAAATTAAAATGCCATTATTTTCCAATTTTCTTTATTCATTGGCATGCTGTAGATCACATATGAACCCTGTTTTAGCCTTTTGTCCTGCCCTGAAGTCTCTAATTGCACATTGTGCTCACCAGTTCAACTTTATGGTATTCTGAAATGATGAAACTCCATTTACAGAGTGTAGAAAATGTCTACACACGTATACTACTATAGTATATGAAATGTCTCTAGCAACCTCATGAGCACAGGGCCCAGATTATGATGAATGATTTCCTGCTAGATCCCTTTAAAAATTTGTCTAGTGGGTCACGATAGATTGTCGTTTTAAAAAGTATATCTCAGTGCTGAAAAATTTGGGAAACACTGAACGAGATGTAAAGTTGCCACAATTCCACAACTATTATCTCTCTGTTGGTTTGAAATAGCTTAATCCTATACATGTGGCTCAGAGGCTGTGTTTGTCAACCGCCAGGCTGAAGTTCAAGACCTAGGTGCTACAAGACAGAGTGAGCTCCTGTCGCTTGCGCAGCTCCTACCAAACTAGCAGTTTGAAAACATGTAAATGCAAGTAGATGAATAGGGACCACTTCTGTGGGAAGGTAACAGCATTCTGTGTGCACTGGTGTTTCGTCCTGTGAGCCACATGATTGTGAAAGTGTCTTCGGACATTGCTGGCTCTATGGCTTAACAGGATGAGCACCGCTCCCTACAGTCAAAATGGGATGAGCACCGCTCCCTACAGTCAGTCATGACTAACAGGGTAACCCGCAGGATACACCTTTACCTTTATGCATGGGTACTCTTGTGTTCAAGGGGGAGCTACTCCAAATATAATGTGTATATAATAGTGTGCGGCCTTAAATCAGTATGTAAATTCCTGTTTCCAAACAGTGAACAAAAGTACTGATGTTTCTTATTTATCATGATATGTTCAGATTGTACTTCTCAAAACAACTCCTTTGCATTGTTGTTGCTATAGAATTGCTTAGAGTTTCTAAACACAATACCTTTGCGTAGAGTTGGTAACTTTTAAGCAAAACTTGGCTTTGGTTTATAACTTTTCCTTCTTTCTTTGTTGTTTCTTCCTCTCAGGAATAGACTTTTTGGTGGAAGTAGTTAAAGTGAGAAATTTCTTCAGTGCTTATCCATGGATAACCGTGGTTGAATGCAAACTTATTTTAGATTTTGCAGGATTTTCTACAGTGGAACCATTTGGTGAATGGAAAATTATTGCTGAACACTTCGTGCCATCTAGTGTTCAACCTGGATAGAGCAGACTGAACTAAAGGACTTTCAGACTATGGTTCATTGATTCTTCTGTAACCACCAGTTCTGGGGGACATCCTTGTTGCAGACATTGGTGGTGGTGGGATACTTCTGTTTGCTCTTGTTGCATTTAGTGTGGCTTGTTGGGTGGTTCAGATTGTGAAAAAGGAACACAGAAATAATCAGCATTATTTTATTAATAAAAAGAGAAATATTGCTCGGTTTCATGACGTGAGGGCACAGTCCCAATCAACACCAAGGTAAAAATATCTTTTCTGGAGAACCTTCTCCAGATGATTCCTATTTGTATGGCTAGGAGAGTGACAGAGAGAACCTAATCAACTTTCCAGAATGTCCACCCTAGTAAGGTGCTTACTTTCATTTCTTTTTGAGAGTAAAGATGAAAAAGGTCTAAAAAGAGAGGTTTTAGGTTTGATCTTCCAAGGAAGAATTGTACAGACCTCCTGGATTCACATTAACCAAGGCAGATGCCAATATTGGAAATGCAAGTGGGGCTGGTTGATAACCCTAATAAGGTTGATAATCTGATAAACTGTCTGTTCCACAAACATTACTTCATGCTGAATTGTATGTTGAGAGAGGTAGGACAGAAAATATTTCTTTACCCAGCATGCAATTAGTCTATGGAACTCATTATGACAGGATGTGGTGATGGTATCTAGCCTCAGTGCCTTTAAGAAGGGACTGGGCAAATTTCTAGAGGAAAAATCCATCACGGGTTACAAGCCATGATAGGGATGTGCAACTTCTGGGTTTTTTTTAATGTGTATAAACTCAGAATGCCAGTTACGGGGGAGGGCACCTGGATGCAGGTGTCTTGTTATCTTGTGCATTCAGGCCCACACATAGTAACTGTTCATATAATTTACATGTGTGAATTTTATATAATGCTACTACATTTTGCCATATGAATAAAGAAATAACTTTTATATATCTTGTTTACCATATGAATAAATACATAACTTTTATATATTTTAACATCTGAAAAGTGTATTTTTGGTTTTTCCCCACATTTGGTCTCCTGATATTTATATTTTATTTTGTTGCTAGTGTTATTTGTGGTTTCACTTCACTAACAGTTCCATTTTGTCAAATTTTTGTAATATTTTGTAACTGCCACTGTGTGAATACGTAAGTGCTTTGCTGGATCAGGATGATGATCCATCTAGTCCTATTTTCCATATCTCACACTAGCCCACCAGATGTCTGATGGAGCACTGAAAACCACATATTACCTTTTGCTTCTCCCTTACAGCAGATATTCAGATAGATATACAGTGGTACGGTACTTTGTAAGACAAACACTTTGTAAGAAGAACACTTTGTAAGACAAACTAAAATTTCTAAGGAATTCTGCTTTGTAAGACAAACAGTGTCTTGTAAGACAAACATTTGGCAGAGTTTGGCAAACATTTTTACAAGGAAAATTTATTGTAAAACGAACAAATTGATGGATCTGCAATATGAGCAACAGCAAGAGGTTCTGGAGGAGATCTCATCTGCAGAGGAGGAGGAGAATAAGGAGGAGGAATCCCTCTCATCAAATGAGATTAAGGACCATTCTAAACATTGGGAAATTGTGCAAAATTGTGTAGAAAAGCACCACCCAAATAAGACTCTAGCAGTGCGAGTGATGAATCTGTTTAACGACAATGCAAGGTCAAATTTCCGTGAAATCCTCAAAAGTAGACAAAAGCAAGTGTCATTAGAAGGTTCCTTGTGAAAGTTGCTCTAAAAGACACAAGTGACTCTTTTAATGAAAATTATTCATCCTTGGCCATAAAGGTTTTTCTTTTCTGTTTTCATCATCATTCACCATCATTCATCATTGGCATCCTTCAGTCTCGAAAGACTATGGTATCGTGCTCAGAAATAGAAGTCCTAAAACAGCGTCTTTTATGACTAAACAGGCCAATTCGAGAGTGGCAACCCCTTCCACATGGAGGGCAGATACAGTCAGTCCCCTGCCCAGCCCCCAGATTTCGCTGTTTCCGGGACTGCCTCTTTGTCTCAGCCTGCCGAATGAGTGTCTCTTCGAATTGAAGAAGGCCATGCTGCATCTTTTGCCTCCGCACTGAGCGATCAGAGGTCAGGGTTTCCCAGTTGTTGATGTCCATTCCCATGACCTTTAGATCCCTCTTGCAGATGTCCTTGTATCGCAGCTGTGGTCTTCCTCTAGGGCGCTTTCCCTGCGCTAATTCTCCATACAGGAGGTCTTTTGGAATCTGACCATCTGCCATTCTCATGACATGTCCCAGCCAGCGTAGACATCGCTGTCTCAGAAGCATGTACATGCTAGGGATACCAGCACGTTCCAAGACTTCACCATTTGAAACTTTGTCATGCCAAGTGATGCCAAGAATACGTCAGAAAAAAAATTCTGTTTTACTGTACAGTATATTACAGTGTTTTTTTATTAATATTACAGTATTTGTGTTCTATAATATACTAGAGTGTTTTGAATTCAATTACAGTGTTTTATCATCATTTTTACGTACAGTTAATATTATTATATGAATATTTTTGGGTTGTGGAACCAATGGTCTGAGTTTCCATTATTTTCTATGGGAAAATCCGCTTTGTAAGAAGAACGCTTTGTAAGACAAACATGCTTCTGGAACAAATTAGATTTGTCTTACAAGGCAGCACTGTACCTCTAAAAACCAGAGGTTGCCCACATTATAGTTGGCAAGGCTTTTTATGTTGTATGTTTTTATTGTTGTGGGATAGCTGGGTTTCTTTCCAAAACCGGAATTTATAAAGTATTTTACCAAACATTCTATTATTGAATTGCTCTATCAGTCACTTAAATTGCAAACACTCAGAATCAGCCAGCTAGTATATGCCCACTTTTGAAAAATAGCAACAGCAAGAGTGATTTATATATGCATGTTGCCATTTTCTGTGGAAACACTGGACAAACAGGTTGTAGTTTTCTCTCAAGTGTGTTTGTTATTTGATAGCACCTCTGCCTAATTGTGGAGATAATTCTTTGTCTCGCTCTCACTCCAAGGCTTTAAAGGAATTGGTTTGCTGTTGGAAATTTGATATCATTTTAACTGAGGTGTAAATGAGAGTTTACTCCACAGCCTGCTGGAGTTCACTTGAGCTTGGGAGAGCCAAGAAACGAGGCCTGGCAGCTGAGCCTTACCACCTTGGGCAGTTTCTTACTGCCAAAGGGAGGCAAGAATGACGGGTAAGGGCAACACGTTGAGTGGTTGAGAAACATGGATAGACGTTTGCTTTTTTGTGCCAGTTTAACTTGAAGCAAAGTTTGGGTTTGACTGTGGACAGTGTTTTGAGTCCTGCCAAAGGTATTCTTCATTAAGTGTGTGATTAAGGCTGCAATCCTAACATCTAGTTAGGCCAGCCTAAGCCCCGACATACATTATGTGTGGATCTGGGGGCATCTTTGGAAAACATTTTTGCACCACTCCTGGTTAGGTTAGGCCAGTGGACAGACATGTGCTTGCCTCCCTACATCACCACAGGAATGGGAAGATTGATGAGCTCAGTCAACCTAGGTTAGGATTGCACCCTAATACATAAAATTCACTACCACAAGATGTGGCAGAGGAAAATAAATCATTGGTGGAGAAGCCACCATGGCTGCTACAACAGTCATGATAACTATATGGAATGTCCAGATTCTGAAGCAGTGAATATAGGAATATTGCTGTTCTTTACAGAGAACAATCGAAAAAAGGTGATTGACTTCATTTCCTACCTGTGCACTTTCTGGAGACATCAAGTTTGGTTATTCTGAATTACACAATGTTGTTTTTGGTTGACTTTGCTGGAAGATTTCTAAGATGACATTCACCATTCAGGGCTGGCCCTGTAGTAAAGGTGTGCCTAGATAAACCAACATCCTGGAGGCATTTTGGGCAGGGAGAGTATGTGGCCATCTGTTGTGTGACACAGTGGATGGCACAACAGTGCCATCAGTTAAATCCCTGAAGGTGGTGAAGGAAATCTTAATGCCAGGAACCATTTTGCCTGCACTTGTTTTGTGTGCATTTGTAAATAGCTGATGCACAGTGGAACGCAGCACTTTTTTGGTAAGCCCTTGTAAGAACCTGTTGCTAATGTGGCGTCCAAATTATTCCAGATTTATTTGGGAATGTTTATTGACAGGTAAAGTATTTTTAAAATAAACTCACACCTCCCCCCCAAATCTCTCTGTTTATTGTGATGTGTGACTGCAATTATTTTATTAATATCTTTACCTTTCACAAAATAAATCTGTTTATTTGAAACATTACCGAATCCAGCCTTTCACTACTTAAGAGCTGCAGGGATAGTCTCTGAAGTTTTTTTGCAGAAACCTTGGGGATCTAGCAGTGCTCCTCCTCCTGCCTGCTTCTTCTCAGGTAGGTGTTAATGGGTGACCTGCAATCACTTGGCTTTGAGAGAATCTTACTATCTTGGTCAGAGGACATAATGTGAAAACAGAACTTACAGTCCAATCCCATGGAACTCCATTCTTGGTCTTACAGCTGTGCCATGTAATCAGGGGTGGGCCTGGCCCAACCTAACAACCGGTTCGCCGGAAGTAGGCGAGCCAGGCAGGGTCAGGGGCGGAGCTGAGGTCAGGGGGTGGGGTCAAGGGGCAGACCAGCTCGGGGCGAGGGGCGGCCCCAACCCTGGCGCACTGCAACCCTGGCGTCCTCCTGTTGAGGACGCAACTTCACCTGTGCCGACTTTGGTGGAGGCAGAGTTGCATCCTCAACAGGATGCGATTGCCCTTGCGTCAGTATTGATGCAGGCGGAGTTGCGTTCTCTTCAGGACGCGACTCCACCTGCGTCAAGATTGACGCAAGCGCAGTGATTGGCTCCTTGGGGGTGAACCAGTTCGCCTGCGTTTTAGCCCACCGCTAGCAACCGGATCGCTAGTGGTGGGCCAAAATTAACAACCGGTTCTATAGAACCGGTGAGAACCGGCTACAGCCCACCACTGCATGTAATACATTACATCCTGTTGGGGAATTTCAGCCTTCCAAGGAATCCTTGGTTAACATGTGCCAGCCCACTAGACCTACTTGCACCTGTGACATCTCTATAGTTAATGAAGGTTCATATGGATACAAGTCAAGAGACTAAGGGCACAATCCAGAGTAACTATGGGGAGTCCTTGCTCCGGTGTAAGAACAATTTGCTCTGGATTGCAATATGAATTTCCCATAGGTTTTAACTAGGTGGTGCAGTAACTATGGGTACACGTAATGTCTCTTACATGCTGCCATAGTTACTCTGGATTGTAGGGTAAAGCTGGGAAGGAGGATAGGATATTGTTGTGAGACACTGCTGGCAACACCACTCCTTTTCTGCCCTAGATTTGCTTTCCTCCATGCCCCTTTCACTGCCCCACACCCTTTCCCTCTTCCCACATCCTGAGCTGGTTCACCAGTGCCAGTGGGTATCTTTGGTTTACTGATCTCACTACTTGTGGCAGTGGCTAGATTGTGCTGACTGGCATGTTGGGTATGTACAACCTTCTGATTTCCAGGGTCAATTTTCTGATCCCTTCCCAGATGTTGGAAATTCTTGCCCTGGATTTGAGAACTCGGTAATTCCAAGGTTTCATCATCATAGGAGGAGTTGCACACAATAAGAGCAAAAGAGGGCTGAAGGTAGAAAATATTGTACATAGCCAAGAACAGAATTTTTCCTTTTTTAAAAAAGAAATTTGTGACAATTTCACATCTGCAATGCCTGTTATACATTCACATACAGTAATTTAAACACATGGACTATTTTTAAATGTGATTTTCCTCTGCAGAGTGACTGAAACCATAGCATTGTGTGTTTCCATGCTTATTGGCGCTAATCATGTACAGAGCCTTTCTGGTGGGTGTGAAAGGTTCAATTAAGATGTCAGTCTTTCCACCCACTCAAATACCCTGTCCCTCCACTTAGTGTTTCACCCATATTTTTTCCAGTAACATTCAGCTGAAAATAATTACACAATCTGTCCAAGGCAAGAAAAAACAGTGAACAAGTCCCTGCAATGTAGTTTCAGAGCAGGTGGCTTAATCTTATACATAAATAATCATTTCAGCATATACTTCTGATTACAGATAATAGTTAATCTGGTAACATTAGCCTGTTCAGGTGTGGCATCTTGTTCGATGTGTCATAACCTGCCATTTATTCACACTTTCTGGGTAATTATTTAATGAAAACCAGATTACATGTTGTTTAGATGTCAGAAATTAAAGTGCCAAATAACCTGCGGACAATCCGTTGATCCTATATCCCCCCTCTAGCTTCCTGAACTGCATTATAATTATTTAACTTCATAAAGGGACACAACATAGTTTCAGATGCTGCTTTCATATGTATGTCAAGAGAAGATCTGGCACTCATCTAGCATTCATTTATATACTCTCCTTTATCCCCAAATTGACTAGCAGTGTCACAGATGCATGATGTATGTACCACAATGTCTTGTGTCATTCAGAGAATCTGTGCTCAGTGACTTGCTGGTCAGACTGTATTGCCTTCCATCAAAAAAGCTAGTGTCAGAGATTACATCAATTTTTAGGGAAGGCCCAGAAGTACTTGATCCATGATGGTTGTTGCATGAAAAGAAAATTAGTCTTCTGATGTTATCATGTGATTAATGTGAGAACTCATCCTTAGTAATGGGGAAGATTCAATTATTGTTGACTTGAGATGTGGGGGAGGCAGATGAGACAGAACTGTTCCACAGAGGCATCACCAGAGGGGATGCGGCTTGCACCAGGTGCTTGAGAGTGATACACAGTGGGGGGGAGGTGACATGCACTGGGAATGACAATACAGTGGCGCCTCACGTAAAGTATGTTTCACGTAACAAACAAAAATTTCTCTAGGATTCTGCTTCACGTAACAAACTGTGCTTAACATAAAGAACACATTCATTGGCAGTTGGGGCAGACGCGCTGGCCGGCAGCCTGTTTAAAAAGTGACTGGACTTCCTAGTGCACCTGCCCATAGTGAAAGCAACACTTCCATGCTGTTCCTCTGGTGGCCAGGTGTCCGCTGGGCAGAGGGAGAGAAGAGCAGTGGAGAAGAGGGAAGCAGCTCAGGGCTAGCCAGAAGGGAGCAGGGAAGAGACAGGCTCAGGATGGAGAGAAGGAGAAAGTGGGGAGACACTTTGAAGGTGTCTTGGATTGCAGCCTCCTAACCATGTCTACCCAGAAGTAAGCCCCATTTTGTTAAATGGGTCTTACTCCCAGGAAAGTGTCTTTAGAACTGCAGCATAAGTAGACTTCATAAGATCATGCACACTGAATGCATGTTTTGAGTTCAATCCCAGTGTTCTGTCATCATTTTTACATCCAGCTAATATTTTTATATGAATATTTTTTGGGGTTGTGGAACCAATCGTCTGAGTTTCCCTTATTTCCTATGGGAAAATCCATTTCACGTAAAGAATGTTTCACGTAACAAACATGCTTCCAGAACGAATTAAATTTGTTATGTGAGGCATCACTTCACTAGTAACCAGAATGCAACAAAAATCATGCTATATACCATTCAGTGTGTAATTTACAGCAGAATGCAACAAAAAAATAATGGGACTAGAATATTTCAATTCTATCCAAGGTTATGGCAAAAAAAACAACAACCAAATAAACAAAACAGAAAACAAAGATGCAATTGTCTTATGAAACCAAAAATAGATTTCCTTTTTAAGTGTTCAAAGAGCTATTGAGGTGCTGCTTTGACAGAGCATGGTACCAATAAGATTTTATAAGGTGACACTCTGCGGAGAGTGTGACACCAGAAGTGACCAAAATTGCTAAAAGGTTGGTTTTTAGGAATAATTTATATAATGTTCAATGCGTAATTTACAGAAGAATGCAATGAAACAAGTCACTTTGTAATATCTCTATTCTATCAAAAGTTTGACAAAAAAACTAGGGGGCTGGGCAATGGTACATCTTCATGCTCACCACTTAGTGCCCTGCCCACTGCATGGGAGGAGGTCCATCATGGGGGTGGCATGCCAGCACTCACACCAGGTGGCGCAAGCCCTAGTGACACCATTGGTGCCCCATCATAGTATAGTCTGTGGAAAAGCTTTGCAGCTGGCTGCTCACTTACATTTGAGGAGACTCTTCTTGCTTCCAAGAAAGTGGGTTTAAGGAGAACCTCCTTAGGTGAAAGTAAGCAGGTCAGCTGCAGTGCTTTTCCGCAGACTGACAGAGTGGTTCTGCCTCATTTGCAGCCTCCTCACCTCATATCCTTGGCAGTTGCCCACCACTACTTCTTAAATCCCAGGCTGTTGTCCAAGTTAAATTTATGCAGGTCACCACACTGCCTAGAGGATTTGTGTAGACAGTCATTAAACAACCTCATGAACATATTGTAGCTTCCTGACCAAGCAACCTGGTCAAGCATCTTTTGTACAGTTGGAAAATACATATTGGATGCAATCCTAACCAACTTTCCAGCACTGGCATAGATATGCCATGTGAGGCATGTGCAGTTTTCTGGAGTTGGGGGCAGTCACAGAGGCCTCAAAGAAGGCAATGTTTGTTCTCTTCCCTCAGAGTTGCATTGCCCTTACCCAGCAGCTGGAGAATTGGTCAAGACCGCATCCATTGCCTCTTTAAAAACTGTAAGAGTCGTGCAAGAACTGAGAGAGCCAATCTTAGGACTGCTGTGGGGCATATACTGAGTAAGGGGAATGGCAAGCAGAATTTCCACACTATTGCAATTGTTGATTTTCTCTATTTGTGCCCAATCCTATGCTTGTCTGCTAAGTAGTAAGTCCCATTACAGTAAATGGGACCCCCAAATCCAGAGTAACTACAGAAGCATGTAAAAAGACACTTTATGTGCACCCGTAGTTACTGTACCATGGGCTGTGGGTGGCACAAGCAGTTAAGGTGCTGTGCCTGTTAACCAGCAGGCCAGGGTTCGAGACCCGGGTCGGCCCCACAAGACAGGGTGAGCTCCTGTCCTTAGCCCAGCTCTGTGATGCCAGCTGGATCCAATCGTATTGGCTCTGCCTTTCCATTGGACTAATTCAGTGGCGTGGAGAGGGGGGATTTGCTGCTTGGGTAACAGCCATAACATCCATAACAATCCAACCCAGGCTTTCATGCTTCGCATGCAGCGTATGCAGCGCCGAGCATGATACCTTAGTCTTTCAAGACTGATGGAAGCCTGCTTTATTTTTAGTTACTGCACCACTTAGTGAAAACCTATGGGAAATTCATATTGGAATCCAGAGTAAGTTGTTCTTACACCAGAGCAAGGACTCCCCATGGTTACTCTGGATTTTGCCCTTACTCAGTGGCGGGATTCAAATAAATTAACAACAGGTTCTATGTCCTAATAACCTAAAGTAACAAGAGGTTCTACATCCATAGAACAACTGGACTTACTCCCTGGAATTTGTGGATAGGATTGCATCCTTAGTTTCTATTAGTTTCTTGATTCTCTATTAATGTGTATTGTTGAATTTCTGCAAGTAATGTGCAGTGTTGTAGTAGGAAGAGTGACAGAACCACTTTGTTCTTGCCATAGACCACAGCCACATCACCAACTTACAAACAAGGAGGCTCTCCTTACACCCAAGAATGTAGGTATAAGGAAATATTTCTTGGAGAGCCTCTTCAGTTGTAAATGTGTGGATAGCTGATTTTCTTTTCCATGGAAAACAATGGACTTTTAAGCCCCACCTGCCACCCCCGCACTGCACATCCTTGATGTAAAATCTACACAAGATGTAGGCCAAATTTTAACAAATCGAGAAGATCAAAACACACGCATCTCTTGCATGAATTGCACTCTCAAAAAGGGTTGCAAATCAAGAGCTCATAATCTGCAGTTTTCCATCTTTGTTCTCTCTAACTTGCAGAGTTGGAGACCTGCAGATCATTCCCAGTGTCTGTGGTTACATTAACTCCTAAAAATAAACCCCAGCTAATTGCATTAATAGGGCTGCAGTGGTTCAGTGGTTTAAGATGCAGTGCTTGTGAAACTGAAGGTTTGGCAGTTTGAAACCTGAGCACTTTATATCAAGAGTGAGCTCCCAGCTCAGCTCCTGCCAACCTAGAAGTTCAAAAACATGTAAATACAAGTAGATAAATAGGTACCATTTCAGTAGGAAGGTAATAGCTTTCTGGGATCCTTTGGGGTTTGTCCACATATGACCACTGAGACAACTTAGGACAATGCTGGCTCTTCGGCTTTGTAATGGGGATAAGCACTGCCCTTAGTGTTGGGCACAAACCTATGGGGGATACCTTTACCTTTAATTGCATGGATACCTTCTTTTACAGCAATAATTGTATTATGTTTAGCAAGGGAAGAACAACTGCCTCACCCCAAGATAGAATCATTTCCAGGTGCTGTCCACTGATATCTACCTTGTTTCTTTAATAAAAGACTGAGATCAATTATGGGACCTGAAAATTTTTTTCAATTACAGTGGTACCTCTCATAACAAGCACCTCACATAACAAGCATTTCACATAACAAGTCTAAATTTCCAAGGAATCTTGCTTCACATAACAAGTTCCACGTCACTTAACAAGCTGCAAAGAAGGCAAATGCCATTTTAGGCTGCATTAAGAGGACTGTAGCTTCCAAGTCACAAGAAGTTCTAGTTCCTCTTTATTCAGCATTGGTCAGACCTCACCTTGAGTACTGTGTTCAGTTCTGGGCACCTCACTTTAAGAAAGATGCAGCCAAACTGGAGCAAGTCCAGAGGAGAGCGACAAGAATGATCAGTGGGATGGAAGGGAAGTCTTACGAGGAAAGGTTGGGGGAACTTGGGATGTTCAGCTTGGAGAAAAGGAGGCTGAGGAGAGACATGATTGCCCTCTTCAGATACCTGAAAGGCTGTCATAGGGAGGAAGGGGCCAATTTATTCTTAGCTGCTTCTGAAAGCAGAACTAGAACCAATGGGTACAAACTGCAAGAAAGGAGATTCCGGTTGGAAATTCGGAAAAATTCCTGATGGTGAGGGCGGTTTGGCAGTGGAACAAGTTGCCAAGGGAGGTGGTGGACTCTCCCTCACTGGGGATCTTCAAGCAGAGGCTCGAAGAGCACCTGTCAGGGATGCTCTAGGGGGAATTTCTGCTGGAGGCAGGGAGTTGGACTAGACAAACTACTAGGTCCCTTCCAACTCTATGATTCTATGATTCTAAGATTCTAAGCACTTATGCAGCCCTGACACTCTGCGCAGAGGCTGTTTAAAAGGGCTGTCAGCTAGCGCTGCTGCCTCTAACTGCCCCCAACTTGGAGGCAGTTAGCCGGGGGTGCCAGAGGCAGCTGCCCCTAACTGCCCCCAAAATGCCCCCACCGACCACCTTGAACCTCCAACAGCAGCCCAGGTAAGCCTCCCAGGAAAGGATTGCAGCCTCATAACCATGTCTACTCAGAAGTAAGCCCCACTGTGTTAACAACCTTGGCATGCGCATGCGCCAAGGTTGGCGCATGCACAGTGCGTCTTCTGAAGGCAAATCTCTTCAGAAGAGACTTCCACCTCTCCAAGGTTCCTCCTTGGAGAGGAGGATGTCTGCGCCTCTGCCGCTCCGCCTCCCTGGCAAGGCCAAATGGCCCTGCAGAGGGACGCACTGTGCTTGTCCGAGACTTCGGACAGGCGCAGTGCGTCTGCGCAACCATTGGGCCTTGCTCCGGAGGTGGAGCAGCTGGCCTCGCCTCCGGAGTAAGGCCCAATGGGTGCACAGAGACACATTGCACATGTCCAAAGTCTTGGACATGTGCAGTGCGTCTTTGCGCACAGCACCATTCTGGCTAGCTCCGAGACGGAGCAGCAGCTTCTGGCTGCCTCGGAACTAGCCGGAATAGGTGGGTGCCGGAAATTGGGCCCAATGCTAGCTACCGGTTCACTAGTGTTGGGCCCAATTTAACAACCGGTTCTATAGAACCGGTGAGAACCGGCCTGGGCCCACCTCTGCATATAATTGAGGAGCTATTTACAGTGGTATGGAAAGATCAGGTCTTTATAAAATACTGAGTGATATTTCCATTTAGCTAATAACTATTTTGACTGTATCCTGCAATGGTTGGATTTAGCTTACAAAAATCAGAGATAAAAGGTGTAGAGGAATTCAAGCTTAGACCCCATTTCATTCATCCATGAGCAATCGTCATGTTTTGACAGTCTCCAGATCCTTCAGTAACTGGAGCCCACAGCTTAATATTGTGAAAAAAGTGTGATGTAATCTGATCAGATGGGAAAGCTCCAACAGGCAATCTAGATGCTGGTTTCATACAGAAGGTACCCACGTTAGAATGACTCCAGCCAAGATTTTCAAATGGGGAATATTGTTGACATGCTTAAGTGAAAGAAAAGTGTCATCCTCACTAATCCTGTTTTGAGCTGGATTAAGTTTTGATTAGAGAAAATTATTTATGTGATGGCATAAAACAGGCTATTTCAGGCAGAATGTTGCAAGAAACTGTGACACACACAGAGCATTTTTGTGAAGCTGCTCCCACAATGATTTTCCATTCATTGTCCGAAACAAGTTGTTACAATGCTTTTGTCTAGAAAGGTGACAAATCTTTCAGGGAACCGTTTCAAATGACAACATTTTAGGACAGGGTTTCTCAATCTGTGAGTCTTAACCCACCTGATTGCTAGTGGTTTGTGAAGCTGAAACTGACAAGCTGATAACAGAAAAGGAAAAAGCATGGAAACTTGTAGAAAGTGAAACTAAGAGCACAATCCTAACCATATCTACTAAGAAGTCAGCCCCAATGTGTTCAATGAATCTTACTCCCAGGAAAGTGTGTTTAGGATTGCAGCTGAAGCCTCACTGCTCATTTACTCATGAGCAGATGTTCATACCTTGGTCCATTGTAAAGGGAAGGACTGATGAATCCAATGACTCCAGAGTGCTTCTGATTGGATGAATGTAGCCTCTGAAAAGGAAATCTCTTCCTCCAAACTAATACATGTATTGAACCCTATGGAAAGCAAACCTAAGCTACACCTTTGCATTAACTCACAAGTGAGGAACCATATCTTGGCTTGTGATGAAGATCAGATGAAGGGAAACGCAAGGCTATTAGAATTGTCCTGATTTGATGAATGTGGAGTTCAATAAATGTTCCAGAATGCAGCCTTGCCACCACCATAAAAGAAGATATTTCAGCTGATAAGGTGAAACTTTTTTCTATTTTGGTCTTTCAAAGTTATTAGGGTACTAATAGTTTAAAGCATTCCGACAGCAAGGGCCTCATCCACATTAATATTGTTGCATTGTCACCATGACATCTGCATATCGTTGGAGTGACATCTGTGTGCTACCACCATGGTGTTGATGCAAGTCCAATGTCCATGTCATTATATTGGTGTGTTGGTCTGACAAAATAAATAAATTTTGTCAGATGCTGAAGCTGAAGCTCAAATAATTTGGCCATCTCATGACAAGGGAGGACACTTTAGAAAAGACCCTGATTCTGGGAAAAAAAATGAATGCAAAAGAAGAAGGGGACGGCAGAGGATGAGGTGGTTAGGTAGTGTCACTGAAGCAATAAATATGAATTTAGACAAACTTTGGAAGTTAGTGGAAAATAGGGAGCTTGTAATGGGGCAGTCTGTGGTCCATTGGCTCATGAAGAGTCAGACTCATCTTAATGACTGAAAACAATAACAGCAACAGTGTTGTTATATGGGGCCATCATTCAAACTGGGTGAGCAGCAGGGAGTTCCAGCCATGCCTAATAGCTAATACCTTTTCCCTGCGGGGTCAAGAGAGTCTATCTTGCCTTGAAGGCCATTTCCCCACTCCTCCCCATCCTGTAAAGTTAAGAAGTTACTAATGTAATTCATTGCTACTGGACAATAGCAGAAGCGATGGTAAGAGATCAGAGGCACATAGACAGGAACAAAAAATCATGGTAATTGCTTTTTAAATTTGAAAATATGTGGTTTAGGAGTTTGGAAGAAATCATAATGGAAGAGTAAGCTGTGTCTCTGCTATCTTGTCACAAAAAGAAATTCCAACAAAAAGAGTGAGATATCTTGCGGTTGTAAAAAATAAATATGAATATTTGGGGTTTTTTAATTGGAAACTTTTTCTAATGTTGTGATGTTTTACACATTTATTCAGAAAGAGAATGATACAGACCATTTAAAAAGTTCTCTTGATGTATTAAAATTCTATTTTCCCACATTTGCTTATGTTCCATTTTTATCTTCCCCTTCCATATTTGAAATCACTAAAAGACACATTACTTTATACTTATGAGTGAACAATTTCTGGTATAATAATTAACTAAAATTATGTAAATTAAACATAAGCTTCCTTTTCCTGTGTCTTTGTATGCAGAGAAATTAGGAATATGGCTGTCTTGTCAGTTTCATTAACTTTGCTTCTTAACAGATGGGGCAACAATAGCTCTGAAATTAGCACTTGCTTTCTCTCTTATTGTATTCCTTCCCCCGTCTTGTTCTCCATGCGGTTCATTGTTTTTGTTTTTAACAAGTTACATGTCAGTTAGTGATGATCCCAATGCTGACCAGATTGGACAAGCTCGATGTCAAAAAAGTCAAGAAAATACTATTGGTGCTTGGTCTTCTACACCACAAAACTGATTGTGGGTTTTTTTGTTTTTATTTTTTTAAAAAACCACTTTTCTCTTGAATCCTTTTGTTAAGTAGACAAGACATCAGCTTGTCAGTTTCTCTGAACATTCTGTTTCAAAGAATGGATGGAACAAGAAGTCATGTACCCTGACAGTTGTTCTACATGGTTGTTCTACATGGATTTCAGATAGGGCACTAGCTGTAGCTTGGTTGTAGAGCCAGTAGCTCCACAGGTGATAGTTTTGCAGGTGCCATAATGCACCTGCACAATGTATAAACAGTCCTTCTACTTGCCATGAGAACCATTTTGGGCAGTGATGGCAATGGGTAATGCAGTGGTTCTCAAATTAGTGGGTCATGTTCAACCAGTCTAAATAAAGTTTTCCCCAACTGTTTTAAAGGGGTCTCCAAACTTTTAACTTCAGGGTTCTTGGACCTTTAAAGGAGGGAATTTCAGCAGATGCAGCTTTTCAGCTCAGATCACAAGCTGACATTCCCTCTTCTACACAATTGTTAAAGGACCAGGAGCCCTGAAGTTAAAAGTTTGGAGACCCCTGTTTTAAAGAACAGAGAAGAGGCGAGGCAGAGATGTGATCTCCAAGACTGCATCCTTCATTGGGGGAGGGGTAAGTGAAGGTGGTTGTACTTGCTGTACTTTAATGAAGGTAGGGCTGCAGTAAGCTCCAAATGGTGCAGGGAGCCCTGAGAGCTCCTCAAAGCTTTGAATGTTAAAAAGTAGTGATTAAAGAGCACTTCTGTTTTCCAGGAGGTACTTTTAGATGTGCAGCCCACATCTTCTGGAGCCTGTTGCAGCCCTACCTACAATAAAGTAAATGCAAGCATTCCATTTTTGCCCCGAGAGCAGTGATTTTCAATCTTTTTCTTCTCATGGAACACATAAAAAAAACCCTGAAATTGTCAATGCACACTATCAGTTATTTTTTCTGTTGACAAAGGCTCACCAGACGGTTCAAATCCCTCAATTTTCCTATAAATTGATGTCAATACCCAAATTCCCATGGCCAGGTGTCCATATGCGCAACTCAAAATGTAGGACAAGGGTCCGAAAAAGTCCAGATTTTCAATTGAAAATCCGGACTTTTGGAGTGACCACATATTAGTGTTGCAATTGAAAACTTTTAATTTCCTACTTAATTGAGTTTTCTTGTATCTGTATATTCAAAATTTTCTTGCTTTGCAATATTATTTCTGGCCATGACATCATTTCCTGGTTAATAACATCACTTCCAGTAGGTTCTGGATAGATTATCATTCAAAAAAGAAGGTACAGGTGCTAAACAGATAGAGAAACACTGCCATAGTCTATGTGTGAGACCAGGCTTTGGACAGCATTAAGCTCCCATCGTGCTTGCAGACATGCTTGAATTTAATCCATGCAAGGATTAAAATATGCAGAGCTCACCTCAAGTATCAACTTCAGTACAGCTGAGTTCAATACCACTGAGTTGAGGTGCCTCTGAATATCAGTTGCAGAGAGGCAAATGGTGAGTGAGGACCATTGCCTTCATATCCTCCTGTGGATATCATATCATATTTTATCCTACTTCGTAACCTTCATATCCTACTACATATCCTACTTTATATACATACCAGAAATATTTGGTGGACCATGAATAGAAACAGGATGTCGGACTAGATGGACTCTGGGTTTGGACTCTCTTCTATATATATAAAAGAGAAAAGTCACTGACTGACTCACTGACTCACTCATCACCGCCCTGCCAAAACCGCTGGGCGTAGAAGCATGAAATTTTGGGGGAGGGGGGGTGTTCCTTCTGTGATGGAGGGGTGCACTCAGGCTTTCCAAAATTCCAACCGGAAGGGGGTGAAAAGGGGCGCAACGCGTTTTCCTCCCTATACTTTGCATTGAGAATTGCTGACTCATCAACATTCCGCCCCAACTGCTGGGCCTGAAGCATGGAATTCTGGGAGTTCCTTCTGTCACCTGAACTCCCACCAAGAACCATCTGGAGAAATTTAACACTTCAAGGGCTGAAAAGGGGGCAACGTGTTTCTCTCCTATACTTAACATGGGAGACTGACCAATATCCAGTCAATTTGGTGCTTAGTGCCTGGTGCGCTGGGGGGACATTGTTTGGAGGAAGGGGTTGCACTGGCAAGGATGCTGCGCATGGGGGAAAGTTGCGCATGGGGGGAAGTTGTGCATAGGGAGAAGTTGCACATAGGGGGATGATGCGCATGGGGGGATGATGCGCTTGGGGGGGAAGTTGCACATGGGGAAGTTGCACATGGGTTGATGTGCATGGGGGACTTGATGCACATGGGGGGAAGTTGTGCATGGGGAAGTTGTGCATGGGGGTTGATGCACACGGGGGAAGTTGCGCATGGGGGTTGATGCGCGTGGGGGAAGTTGCGCATGTGGGGTTGAGGCGCATGGAGGGAAGTTGCGCATGGGGAAAGTTGCACATGGGGGGGTTGATGTGCATGGGGGAAGTTGCGCATGGGGGATTGATGCGCATGGGGGAAAGTTGTGCATGGGGGGGGGTTGATGCACATGGGGGGATGGCATACGGGGGAATTTTACTCCCGCACCATGGGTACGCCTTTCGCTAGTTTAACGAATAAGAGGATTGGGAATTCTACTTTTCTTAGAGCACAATCCTAAATCCAGAGTAACTACGAGGAGTCCTTGCTCCGGTGAAAGAGCAACTTACTCTGGATTCCAATATGAATTTCCCATAGGTTTTCACTAAGTGGTGCTGTAACTATGGGTGCACGTAAAGTCTCTTACGTGCTCCTGTAGTTACTCTGGATTTGTGGGTAAGTCTACTAAGAAGAAAGCCCTATTGTGTTCATTGGGTCTTACTCCCAGGAAAATGTCTTTAGGATTGCAGCCTTAGAGCACAATCCTAAACATGTCTACTCAAAAGTAAGTCCCATTGTGTTCAATGGGTCTTACTCCCAGGAAACTGTCTTCAGGATTGCAGCCTTAGTGAAGTGCAAGTTCAAACATGTAAGTGGAACTGGGACCAAAAAACAAAAAAAGTTACTGCACAGTTTCATGAACTGCAGGAAGGGGTTTGGCATGGAAGGATTAAAATCCTGCAAGAAACCAGATCTCTTAGTGCTTATACTCAGTGATGTAAGTGCAAATATATGAAGATGCAGATACCACAGGAACACGTAATGCTTGTTTTATTGTCAAAACAGTTTTGTAAAGGCCTAACTTGTTTCAACAAGATCATGAAACAGATGGATAAAAGCAAATACTGTACTGCTGGATAATTTAAAACAAGTTTCTGAATTTTTAAAAACGTAGCACTCTGTCCAGATTCAATTTCTGTTTATTTGTGACAATAGTTACTGGCAGCTTCAACAGTTTCTGGATGACTTCTAGAAGAGATGGTGGACAGAAGCAGGTTGCATGAGCTTGCTTAGTGCACAGTGCTGATTGTTTCACTTTCTGCCATTGTAAGGGATCTTCTCTTGCATCTAATGTAATGGAGCCCACAAAAGTTTCCGCTGCAATAAATCTGCTAGGTCTAAATCACTACAGCACTCAGTTTTTATATTTGCTGCTACGCAGAGTCATGTCTTCTCAGAAGTAAGTCTATTTTTGTTTTAGGATTTACTCTCCAGCAAGTGTGGAGAGGATTTGAGCCTATCTTTGCAAGTGATGTTAGCTCATTAAACCAGAAGACTGGTTGGCTTTATGTGATAATTTGGAGGTAGATTGCCCTCTTGCGTTCAATAACACAATAGCAATGAAAATAAGCAGACAATGATAACGTTCTTAGAAGATAAAACAGGGATGATCCCCTTTGCTTGCAAAGTAGGGATTCTTAACTCGGGGTATCCATACCCTTTGGGTTATAGGAACCAAATGGTGGGGTATGGGACCCTACTTCCAAACAATTAAAATTGTTTTAAAATTATTATCACAATCTTCAGTATGGATTGAGGCTTTGTTTGAATATATAAAGTACCTAATAGGACTGGTGATGATGATGAGTTTGACAGCCTGGTGCAGGGGTTTCCAAACGTTTTGGCAGGAGGGCTACATCATCTCTCTGACACTGCGTTGGGGCCAGAAAACTAATTTACATTTCAAATTTGAATAAATTTAAATAAATTTACATGTAAGAATGTACTGGAGTGGATTACATGGCTTGCTTAAGGGCTGGATAGAGGGGTCTTGCTGGGGCCCACGTTGAGGCTTGCCAAGGGCTGCATCTGGTCCTCTGGCCAGGGTCTGGAGACCCCCAAACCAGTGAGATTTGAAGTTATAAAAAGTAAGGAAGCCCTATTGTCGAATCACTAGCAGCCCCGTGAAGAGGAGAAAAGAAATCAGAGAGGTATTCCTCCCCTTTCTGGTGCTGCCATTATTATTATTTTATACCATTTTTTTATTCTGCCCTGACCATTAGTAACTAATAATATGTGAGCTGCTCTGGGTCCCTTGTTATCTGATGGGCAGCAGAACATAAATACTTGAAATGAATAAATATACTGTAATCAAGTAAAAATGGAAATATTTTAAACATTATTTAGCATGCTTGCAGGGATATTCCGAACCACATCAGAATATATTGTAAAATGAAATAATGATCTGTTAAGATGCAGTTTTTAAGAGGATGTTTTACACAGGCTCTAAGAGGCTATTTTTATCTTTCATTTTTTTAAAAAGTGTTCTTACACTTGCAGTGTTCTGAGAATAAGATGGAATAACAACAAATACAATGTTGAGACTGTTGTAGTCTTAACCAATAGTGATGTGATTATAATCCTTCACATTTATATTTTGAGTGTGCAAAGGACACTGTATGTATTGATGGAACCATGCGAGGTACATATTATTATCCCTACATAGCTACTGAGATGGAGATTTGCCTAGGATTTAGAGATGGGGTGGGCAAACACAGACTCAGAGGGCATTTGTGGCATGGGGCACCCCCAATTTGGTTTGTAGGGAGCCCTAGTCTCCAATGAGCCCTGGCCAGTCTGTTGGAACGTGTAATGGTCCAAAACTGCAAGCTGAAACATCCATTATCCAAGTGCATTAGTTCATGTCTCCATCTTTCTTTCTTTCTTCCTTTCTTCCTTTCTTCCTTTCTTCCTTTCTTCCTTTCTTTTTGCTTTTCAATGACATTATTTTAACGCTCTCTCCCCAATTCCTTTGATCAATTTATGTCTCCACATGCTTCTGGCTTGTTCCTTTCACTGTACAGGCTGGTGTGGCAAAATGTTAACTGTTTTTTTTCCTGTGGTTTTATATTTCCTTACAGGTATTAGTGGGCTGTGGTGGCTCAGTGGTTAAGACACTGTGCCTCTCAACAAGCAGGCCAGGGTTCTGACCTTGCTGCTCCAAGATGGATTGAGCTCCCGTCCCTTGCCCAGCTCCTGCCAACATAGCAGTTTGAAAGCATGGAAATGCAGGTAGATAATTAGGTACCACCTTGGTGGAAAGCTAACAGTGTCCCATGCACCTCCCCTTACAGTTATGCCAGCCACATGACCACAAAGACATCTTCGGACAGGTCTGTTCTTTGGCTTAAAAATGAGGATGATAACCTCACTCTACCATTGGTCACAACTAGCAGCACAGCCTGCGGGTGATAGCTGTACCTTTACAGGTATTATAGTTCTCAGGTTATGAAATAAGCTCAGTAAAATTCATTTATTTTCTGTGTCTAATATATTTATTGATGTAAATTTATTCAAATTTGAAATGTAGAATCATAGAATCCTAGAGTTGAAAGGGACCTAGTAGGTCATCTAGTCCAACCCCTTGCCTGCAGCAGGAAATCCTCTTACATCATCCCTGACAGGTGCTTGTCAAGCCTCTGCTTGAAGACCCCCAGTGAAGGAGAGTCCACCACCTCCCTTGGCAATCTGTTCCACTGCCGAACTGCTTGAACCACCAGGAATTTTTTCCAGATATCCAACCGGAATCTCCTTTCTTGCAGTTTGTACCCATTGGTTCTAGTTCTGCTTTCAGAAGCAGCCATGAACAAATGAGCCCCTTCCTCCCTATGACAGCCCTTCAGGTATCTGAAGAGGGGAATCATGTCTCCCCTCAGCCTCCTTTTCTCCAGGCTGAACATCCCAAGTTCCCCCAACCTTTCCTCATAAGACTTCCCTTTCATCCCGCTCATCATTCTTGTTTTTCTCCTCTGGACTTGCTCCAGTTTGGCTGCATCTTTCTTGAAGTGAGGTGCCCAGAACTGAACACAGTACTCAAGGTGAGGTCTTACCAATGCAGAGTAAAGAGGAACTAGAATTTCTCACAACTTGGAAGCTACAGTCCTCTTAATGCAGCCTAAAATGGCACTTGCCTTCTTTGCAGACACATTATTATTTGCAAATTAATGAATTAATTAATTTTTTCTCAGCCCCTGAAACAGTATCAGGGAGACAATATGGTCCTCCTGCAAAATTTTTGCCCACTCCTGCTGTAGTGGAACTTAGGAAGTTCATGGCAGAGGTAAGATTTGAACCGGATTTACCATGAAGTAAGTGAAGTAAGACCCTTTTAAAATCAGTGGCATTTGCTTTCAAGTACCGGTAAATGTTCTGAGAATGTGGACTCCTGAGTATTTTTTTATCACAGCTTGTTTACCTGTTAATTGGGATAAAAGGATTTTTCATCTGAATGCTATTTTTCAAGAATACTTTGGCACTGTTTTTCAGTGGAAGGGGTTGGGTACATTCAAGAAACATCTAAAATGCCGGTTATTTAATATGCCGTTAATATCCAGTGCTTAGGAAGTTTCTCCTATTATTGTTAAAACCAATCAAACCTTCTCTCTCATAAATTACAGAGCGCTATGTTTTCAACCTTTCTTTTTTCCTCTTTTGGAGTCAGATCACTGTCTCCAGCAATTGGGAGCTGCTAAATTGGATGTTTCCTGGAGCTGCCACTTTTCCTGTGAAACCTCAAAGAGAAAACACAATTCATGAAATCCCTTCAATAGGATATTATGATGGGAGGAGTGTGTGTGGTCTTTAAGACAATGGAGAAAATTCTTGCATTTAAAATGTAATTTCATTTTTTTCTGTTTTACACTACAGAGTTTGGCAGTGCAGGGCCCTTTCTTTCAAAAGCTGCCTGCTTTAAGTACTAAGAGGATTACAGTTGAATCCACTTTAATGAACACCTGTGATGAGGCTATACCTGTTAAAAGAACAGATCAGAGGTAGAGCAGCCATTTTAGATGGCCGGAGGAGAAACCCGGTGAAAATAATACATCAGTGAACAGAGGAAAAAGATTTTTAAACTAATGTATGCTGTAATCCTATCCACACTTTCCTAGGAGTAAGCCCAATTGACTTTCGTGGGACGTCCTTCTGAGTAGACATGTTTTGGATTGGGTTTGTAGTATATTTAAAAGAGGTAACATTGGGTGGTTACATCTTCGTCCAAAATGTTCTGGTACAAATTTGTCAATCCTTTGGAATATAAGCATCGCCTTCCATCCTGTCTCAGATCTGGTATCTGAGGTTTCAGTTATCTGCAGTTCTTCACATTCCCATTACATTCTTCACAAACCGTTCCCATTACATTCCATTTTCTTCATTAACAAGCAGTCCTTTTTCTTAATTTTTACAGATGCAACAAGAAGAAAAAGAGAAGCAAACAGGCAGCCTACATGGTAGCGGGATACAATCAGAAAGTTAGGACATTAACATTCACTGTAAATGTTCGCTTAGAGCACAATCCTAACTGTGTCTTCTCAAAAGTAAGCCCCATTGTGTTCAACGGGTTTTACTTCCAAGAAAGTGTCTTTAGGATTGCAGTTTTAGTTTCCTCCTTGTGTGCAGGCTGCTTACCTACAAATCATATTAAATTTAAAGCATCTATAGAAGGGAGAAACATACTGCTTGTTAATGAAGAAGACAAGTATGGATTTGGTATTGGTATGGGGGTGCAAAACTTTGCACCTAAAGGGTTCCAATATCTGCAGCTTCTTTATCTGCCTGGAATTGATCTCCTGCATATATGGGAGTATGTGCTATACATACTTTTACAGCCCCGTTCTCTCCAGGCTGATATGCACTGGGCAGGGATACTGATGTAGTGTCCACTGCAGCTTGCAGGATGAAAGACGAATGAAACAAAATCTTTTACTTATCTTCTCCACCACTCCCTACTACCCTATAGGCCTAACCGGGCACCTATATGAACGCTTTTGGTAGCATAGATATATTGGGGTGAAAGGGCCATACTGATCTTGGAATGGGAGCATTGGTTCCCGCAGATATTTCCATTTCCAAGATCTGGTTCCAAAGCACTTCTGCCCTGGCCAGATCCACACCCTGACCTCCCTCTGATTTGGCCTTGCAACCAACTGATCTGTATCAATGGCTACTCTGCAGGGTGCAAATGCCAGTGCAATCATTGTTTTGCAGTGATGGACTGTGAGATAAATTGCACTTTATCCAGGGCTGGTATTCTGTACCAGTTTTTTAATGCAGGGGATTATGTAGGTAACAGCTTTTATCTCCCCCTTCTTTTGTTCTTTCCTCTAGCAGTTGTCTCAGGAAATGAGAAACTTTTGCATGAGACTGTAATGGCCAATTCCACTAAAGGAATCATAGAATTTTTGCTGACTGATTATTTTACTGGCTTTAATGCTTTCTTATGACAGTAATGAAAATCTTGAAATAGCCAGCTGATGAAATGTTGAATGAGAAAGACTGTGCTAACCTTTTATTGGGGCGGAATTTCAAATCTGTTAATAGCTTGGTTGGTTGGCACAAGTGACAAGAGTGTTAAAATAATCAATTAATATTAAAAAAGCAAGTCCAGAAGTTGAATTAAAGTCCAGTAGGTTTTGTTCAAGGAGAAATAATGATGAATAGATGTGGCTGACACTGCTCAAAATGTGCCTTTTCCTTCTAGAAATAAAATAAGTAAAGAAATTGTCTTTCAAATATTTTTACATTTAACCAGATAATATAAAATAATATGCAGTGTTGCTATACCTGCCTACACATGAGCTCAACAATTGTAGCATCAAATAATATGTGGAATGGAGTATCTTATTTTATCTTGCATTTCTTCATCTTTGAATTCATCTTGAAAAGACATAAATTCCCAGAAAATCCTAATAAGGTACTGACCTACTTAGCTCTAGCAAGGTAATGTATTATCTCAGACCATGTACTAAATTGGTTGGATATTGGTTGCAAATATTGGTTGGATATATTGGTTGCAAATAAGCAAATAAGGTAGCAAATAAGGTAGCAAACTTGCATCATGCATTATAAATGGAGCAAAACATTACCCTGGCTTTGAGCTAGCTTTTTGCTTCCTTTTTCTATTGTACTATCCACTAGTCATGTAGGTGTAAATAAATGTGTTAACCCTGATCTACAGGTATGGATGTACACATTGCAGGGAAAACTGAGTGCATGGCAACATGCATGTACATGAAGAGCATGCAATGTTACATGCAATGTACATGCAATCTAGTATTCTGGTAAGTGGAAGGATCTAAGTTTTTGCATATGGAAGGTGACCAGATATCATAATCGTAAAAAGAGGATAAGACCCCCACAAATATAGGACACCTAAGAAAAATGTAGAATGTGACAAAATAAAAGCTAAGAACACTAACAGCCCAATCCAGAGCAACTATTCCTTGCACATAAGAGGCCATAGGGTGCCCTATCTATCACTAGGGTGGAGCAACTGCAAGATGCTCCACCCCAGTTACTCTAGAAGAGGCTTAGGGCAGAGCAAGGCAACATAGGGTGCCCTAAGAGAGGTGGACCTGCTCTGCCCTAACTGGGGCAGCCTAAGCAGCTCAGGAGAGGCAAGTTGAGGGCAAGTTTAGCATTGCCTAGGGCAGAGCAGTTACTCTGTATCCAAAGCCTGTTTCCAAGGCAGAAATGCCCTCTTCCAGTTCCTCAGAGATATACCACCTCAGGAGCAGGTATAGTAATGAGTAGACCCATAGGGGTCCATGATAAGGCCTGAGTAAGAATGGTAGTGTTGACCAAAAATCTGAGTTCTTGGCCAGCCTAGCTGCAATCCCTGCCTCTCAACCTCAGGATATGGCACAACTATGGCAGCCCACTAACCTCAGGATACAGCAGGCCACTCCAAGCATCAATCTTGCACTAGAAGAACTGCAGCTGTAACTGGTTGTCAGGAACTGCTGGGCTTCCTTATAATGTAGGCACCACAGCTGTTCCTTCTTCAGTGTGATCTGAGGGGGGTCTACTCAGGAGCAAGCCCTCCCCAGCTGTCACTGACTTCGCATGCTCTGGAGCAGTTAGGGCAGCCCAGGCTTCCTGACTCTCTGGATGCAGCATAACTTTCTGCTCTGGATACAGAATAGTTAGGAGAGAACAGTTAGGGCAGAGCAGGTTGAACTTGCTCTGGATTGCGCCCTAAGGTATATTGCTTTCAAGTGATTAATTTAAACACTATTTTATTATAATTTGTAAACTCTTAACATACATTTTATTACCTGTAGTGCAAAAGATGAAGGAAAGGAATTTATTAATTTCAAGAAGGCTATATGCTGCCTGCTTACGAGGAAAAGGAGGACAATGAAGATTTTTTTTTTTCCAGAACACAGGCTGAAAAAAGAGGACAGGTCCTGGAAAAAGTGGTTATATGTTCACCTTGAGCAAATGGTTAAGATGCTGTGCCTGTTAACCAGCAGGCCAGGGTTCGAGATCTGGGTTGGCCCCACAAGACAGGGTGAGCACCTGTCCTTAGGAGCTGTCCGCGACACCAGCTGGATCCAATTGTATCAGCTCTGCCTTTCCATTGAACCAATTCAGTGGCGTGGAGAGGGGGGATTTGCTGCTTGAGTAACAGCCTATCCTCCATAACAATCTAACCCAGGCTTTCGTGCTTTGCATGCAGCGTATGCAACGCCGAGCACGATACCATAGTCTTTCAAGACTGTTGGAGGCCTGCTTTGTGCATAGGGGTCTGTTCATACTCTCTTTGTATCATGTGTGCATGTAGGTTCCATGCAAATACAGGCATCCCCCTGTTTCTGTGTGGAATATTTTCCTGTGTTCTGCAGAAATAAAAACTATATTTATAAACTGATGACTCTTCCTTTGCAGGCTATTATAGAAAGCTTGAGGAGGAAGCTTAAAAAGCAGTCAGATAGAATGCTAGATGAAGGAGAGAATGTGAATAGAAAGAAGGAACAAGAAATATAGGACTAAATGAAGACTGATAAGTAATGTGTGTGGGTGCGGGGAATGGCAGGTGAATTGGGTATAGGATCTGTAGATCCTTTTGTTTTTTTAAAATTCTGATTGTTTTGTGTTTTGATAACAGATATTTCAATGCCGCAGTGAAAACTGAGCAACAATTGCTCTTTTCCAACAAGAGTGAGCAGACACACCCAGGTATGATCACTCTTTCTGGTGATGTGAGAGGCTGCAAAATAGAGCAGGTAGAAAGAATGGTCTTTCCTTGCTTAGATAAGTGGGCAATGATCACTCAGAACGATTGCTGGAAAATTGCTAGGCAATGCTCATTTTTACTTTGTTCTATGTTCTAGTACCATTTAGTTTGAGATGTATTTAGTAGTGGGATAGGGGATAGTTGGGTGTATGGTACACCTGGGGTGTCAAATGTGCCATCAGATAGCTAGTAGACCTGGCCTTCACCTTGATATCACCTGTGGATGCCAGGTCTTCTGGCCTCTCAAAGCAAATAGTACAGCTGGCCTCCACCAGGTGATTTTGAAGCAGAGCCCAGGTCTCCCTTCAAGTAGCTTAACTCAGGTCTGAAATACCCTGGCTATGCCACTGGAGGCATGAACCCCTGTACTGCCTCGCCATGGACTATGCTTGCTCTTGTCAGAAGTGATTGTTCTCCAGTTGCCTGTGTAATGTCTTCATCTCTTTCTATGTTGTGCTATGAGGCTGCAGCAATTGTAAGAGAAAGATGGGCCCCTGCATTGTCTTTGGAATGCCTCCTATTGCTCTTTGCAATAGAAAGCACTATGTACTTTAGAATGCCTCCTATTCCATGCAATGGGTGAATTTCATCACATTTAGCTTGGAGTATTGACAAACCCATCAATGAGGCTGCTGTGTTGTTGAGGCAGTTCCAATGCAGATTTAATTCCTAAGTCCCAGTGTGGAGTTCTCTGTGCATCTTGACACCCTGACCTTCAGTGTATACACTGTCAGTAAAGGGAGTCAATTGGTGTACACAATGGAACAGAAGTGGAGGAATGAACCCAATACAATTAAATAAATAGGAACATCATTGAGGGCAACTACATGTAAACACCTGCACCCATGCACTCAGAACCGATAATTGTATTGGTAGTAGAGTAAGCATACTGTGAGATATTTTTGCATGAAATGCTGCCATTTTTGTCATTAATGGGTTGCAGTCATAAACGTTAGTACAAAACAAGCTGCATTAATTGTTTTAAAGCTGATCATGTTTGAAGGTGTGGAGATATTTGTATATCTGGAGATGTTTGTTTTATATCCTTGAAGCCAGCTACATGTAGAAAGTTCAACTGCATTATCATAAAGTGATAATGAACGAGTGTGATGTTCCCAAATACAAGTAATCAAAGTGTAGCCCACCTGTGATCACAGTTAAAACCAATTGTTTCAAATGCTGTTCCGAGTAATGAAAGTTACCATGGTAGTGCAACACATGCTGTAATATTCGCTTTTGGGAAAAGCATTGTTGGAAAGATTTAAATAACAACTCTGCACAGTGAGCAGGTGAATGGAGTGATATGTTGATAAGCAGTCACTTCAAAGATAAGTTCACAGTCAAAAGCTGGGAAAATGCTGTGCAGTGCAGTCCTAAGCATGTTTGCACAGAAGTAAGGCTGTAATCCTAGACACATTTTCCTATGAGTAAGTCCCGAGGGATACAATAGGATTTGTATCCTATTTGTATTCAAGTAGACATAAAAAGGACTGGACTGTAAGAGGTCTACCTGGGTTCAATGGGATTTACCTGAATAGGTGTGCTTATGGTTGTACCAAACGCACATAGGAGAGTGGTAGAATGCTGAGATGATAGCGTGCATTAATGCGGGCATGCCAAAAAAAAGACCCCCCAAAAAGAGAATAGCACAGGCCTTCGCCTACAGTCCGTAACATTCCTGTCCTTTTTGCCTCTGCATGTTGCTACATCAGTGGATCAGGTTTAAGAGAGATTTCATGGGTAAACATCTGAGCAGCCCCTGTAAGGACCATCAAAAAGTCATCCTGTTTGGGTGCTCTCCAGTTCTGTGGAACCAGCGCACATCTCTGTGTGTTGTTAATGTGCAGAACAGTTCAGCTGCACTATTGTGAAGTTGTCCTCCCAACTTCCCTATAAAGTAAATAAGATTATCATCCCTATATTGTAGCTGAAGCAGAGAGGCTTGCCAAAAGTTATCAACTGAAATTGTGGTAGTACAGGATCAAACCAGATAATTCCTAATTTGTATCTCATAATCTTCGCTGCCATGCTAAACCATCCCACAATAGGACCCTTTTGAGTGAATATAATCTGTTCTTGGTTTCTATTAGGTCCTTTGGAGCTGTTCTGACCCAGAACCTGCAGAATGGGTAATAACCACCTGCATTACTGCCATTCGATAGTTATATTATTTCTATCCAAATAGACATGAGAAAATTAAAATTCGACAGATCCATCCCACTCTTAAAAACTAGGTGGCACTGCAAGACTGTGGGTTCCCTTCAACGTCCTACACTTGTAGAAAGAGATTTAAATTGAAATGGAATGAAAAAGCTTTGAAGTGTTAAAGTTTGAGCAAAACCACACATTTTTAAAACTACCTCTCAAATACATACTGCTGGACATGGAAAACAATACATTTTCCACAGAAAAACAGCATAGTTATATTTTATAGGCACTAACGTACACAATTTATCTGGCAGATTGTATACAACTGTTATGGGATCCTATTCCTGGGAAGTTCTCCTATAAAAAAAGCTTATTGAAATTGGGTTTTCTTCATACATACATAGTATTTATGTGGAAATAGATGTTTTATAGCAGCCAAATGCATTCGGGTTCCACTGGAATGTTTATTTTGCCACAAGTATTGACATTTCAAAGTGAGAGGATAAATTTGAAATGTACTTCAAGGTTTCTCACACACACATCACCTTTTATCTCATCTCATTCCTTATGTATTTTTATTTTCCCCTCTTGTTCTTTCCGTATCTAATTCTATTCCCCCTTACTTTCTCTATTGTATATATTGTGAATTAATCTGTATAGTGCAAAATAAATTAGAGAAGTTACTTACAGGTACATTAGAAGTACAGGTACAGTTACATACAGGTACATTAGAAGACTATTGGGAAGTTATTGTTTATTATAGCATTTCAATACATTGTTTATTAAAATACTGTCATTGGCATAAACTTTGAATGATAGTCTGGTCTTTGAATGACCAGGTAGGAGGTCTGGTCTAGAGGGTAGAGCCTCCGTTTGCCTGAAGATAAGAGCTAAAGGTTGTCGGATCTAGATAACCGGAAGTCAGATCCCTTCCAAAGCAAGACCTTGAAAAGCGGCTGCTGTAGCTGAGATTTTCCATCTGCTTTTCAGTGGGAGTGTTTTGTAGTTCTGGTCCTTCCTGGTAGGTGTTATAGGACAACCTGTTCGATGCCCTGGTGTGTGACATGTTGGGTGCCACAGAGTTTTATCCAGTCCACTACGTTGTTTTAACATCTATGTGAAACCTGAGACATGAATTTGGGACAAATCATCTTGAGTTTTGGAATGGAATGTTATTAGTATGTTGTAGATGATACCCAGCTCAGTTTCTATATACTAACTATTCCAGTATGTTTATGTTAAACCCTGGAGTACTGCCTGGAGCCTGTGGACTACCAACCAGTTCTGAATGGGCTTGTATCTCCAAGATATAAGAGCAAGAGCAGGTATGCACCTTGAGAATCCTCCTGTATTCATCTCTCCTCCTGGATTGTTGCTTTGTCATTCAGTCATGTCTGACTCTTCATGACCCCATAGACTGCATTAGAACAGGCCCCCGTCCTCCACCAGCTTCAGAAGTCCATTCAAATTCATGTTCATAGCCTCGGTGTCACTATATAATCACCGCATCCTCTGTCGTTTCCTTCTCCTTTTGTCTTCAATTTTTCCCAGCATACGGCACTTTTCTAAAGAGTCCTCTTTACTCATGATGTGGCCACTTCAGCTTCAGTATTTGTCCTTCCAGTGAACAGTCAGGGTTGATTTTCTGGAGGATGGACTGATTTGATCTTCTTGCAGTCCAAGGAACTTAAAGAAGGCACTCAGCCTTCTTTATGGGTTACCTGAATTATTCTCCTGGATTACCAGATGGAAGCAGTGATGGGGGAAGCTTTGCCAACTTACGTTGATGTACCACCTAAGGCCATATTCAGGTGGATGGACCAATCTACACTGTTTCATGCCTTGGTAAACTCAAAGCTCAACTGTTTGTAACACACTTTTATATGGGGCTGTCTCTGAAGACTGTCTGAAAACTGCAGCTTGTGCAGAGGTTGCTGCTTTGGCTGCTGTATTGGCTGCTAGTTTGTTTCCCATCAATTACAATTCAAGTGTTTTAAAGAGCTTTGTTCAGTTTGGGACAGAGTTATCTCTCTCTGACTATTGCATCCCTATATAGAAAAAAACAACATTCACCAACAACCACAATTGCTATTAGCTCAGGTTTGGAGTGAATTTAGGAAGAGGCACCTTGCTGTAATCTGATCAAACATGGAATAGTTCATAGAATCATAAGATCCTAGAGTTGGAAGATACCCAGTAGGTCATCTAGTCCAACTCCTTGCCTGTTGCAGGAAATCCTCTTAGAGCATCTCTGACAGGTGCTTTTTGAAACTCTGCTTCTGCCTCTGCCTCGAGTTTCTATGTGTGCATAGGATCAGCACTGTTCCCTGGGGCAGGCAGAGGAGGGACAAACTTGAAAGTGGCAGTTATGCCTAATCCAAGTCAAGGAGTCTCTGGCTGCTCCAGTCTACTTGGATCCTCATCACTTTTGGAAGTGGCTTAGATCCAAGTGACTGCTCTTGTCTTACCCTGTGGAGGGAAAATGGTTCCCCTTCCTTGTGGTAGCAAGGCAGCATCCCTGATCCTTGCACTGGAGTACAATAGGCCAGCATGCCTATTCCAGCGCAAGTGAGGATTGTGCCCAGCATACAAACCCCAATCATGTATTCACGTAAAAGAAAACTGTGTCTAGTTTGGTCCTAAGTTCCCATTCAGACTTGTCCATGTCATTTTACATGTATTCCTTAGGGCAAATGCCCACTAGCTTATCTCTGCTGTTTTTCTTATTCTATATTTTAACATTTTAAGCAGTATGAGCACCAGAATTTATGCTCAATGCAATTGGAATGCAGTAAAAAGTGGCAGAATTAGTGTCATTTAAGCTTTCTGCAAGATGGCTGATAATGCAGATTCAAAAAGAAATATTCATGTTTTTAATGATAAGGGATTTAGAACACCAAACCACTAGAGCACATTGAATTTCTTTCTAAATGTTAATGTTAAGCAGTTATTGCTTTCTTTGTAGCACTGTAAACATTTTCTTTGGGCAATCATCATTTTGCTTTATACTGTTAACATAGAAATATTGCATAATACAAGTCCTGAGCCTTCATGATTTTATATCTGTTATTTAGAAGGTGTAATAACATTAATCCAAAGGTCCATGAAGTGTATTTTGATTCCTCTGATGCACTAGTAAAGAATGGCAGCCCAATACTATGCCCAGTAGCACCAAAATGGCTACTGCTGCATCCCATGGGGTCAGGGCAGCTGCTAGAACCTCCTCGGGGTAAGAGAATTTTTTTTTTTGCTGGTATTGAACCGAGGAGTCTTTAAAGGGCTCTGCAGACCAAAAGGAGGCATAGGATTCACTGACAGATCCTGCCACTATCTTGCCCCGCCAGGGGCTGATCTTCCTTCTGGCCCTCTTCCCTTGCCCTAAATGCCTCCCCAATGACCAGTGGGGAATCATCAGGCACCAGCTCCTCCTCTTTGATGTCTTCTTGGCACTGAGGCCCTTCAATGACTGGCATAGGCCTCAGTCCCTGTGTCTCATCATCAGTGCCACAACAGAAATGCTTTACTTATGGCACTTTTGCAACAATAGTTGCCTAAGCAGTGCAGCGTCTGCAAACGCTTCCTGGGAATAGGGTTTGGGTCTAAAATTTCATGAGGATAAGAGTAAAACGTTTTCACCATAATCCAAAGGAGTCAGCAGTGCCAGTATAAGGATATTAAAGGAAACCAGTCCAGTGGGATTCTGTGTATCACACTGTATAGTAATCTTAGGGCTGCATTAGTTCAGCTGGTTAAGACATGTTCTTGTCAACAGGCAGGCCAGTGTTTGGGACCTGGGTGCTGCAAGACTGAGTTAGCTCCCATCCTTAGCCCAGCTCGTGCCAACCTATAAGTTGAAAGCATGGAAATGCAAGTGGATAAATAGATACTACCTCGGAGGAAATGTAAACAGTTCTATGCAGTCATGATGGCCATGTGACCACAGAGACGTCTTCAGACAACACAGCTTCACAGCTTCAGCCAGCTTGAATCAGGGATGAGCTCTGCACCCAACAGCTGGGGCTAGTGCCTACAATGGCACAGTCACAGCTGGCAGGGCAACCTGCCAGTGACCTTTACCTTAACATTATCTTTAAGGTAATCCTAGGATTGGCTAGACACAGAGGATGAGATGAAAGGAGAGAAGTTGAACACAATATTCTTTCTACAGTTAAGAACATAAGAAGAGCCTCCACTGGATCAGGACAAACGCCAATACTTTCCAGCTTCTTGTATCACTCAGCGGCCCACCAGATGCTTCAGGGAGCACATATGACATCCAAGTGCCTGCCCTGGATCTGGCATTTTGAGATTATTCACCTTTACATGCACCCCTTATGGCTTGGAACCCATGTTACAAGCAATAGCTTTTTGGTACAAATAGATCGACCTTGTGAGAAAGACTGCACTATGAAATACTGATGTGGCCAGTTGTGGGAATGACAGAAGAGCCGTTTGGTCTGGGCACAAGGCAGGGAACCACATATTTAAACACTAATTTTTTTATTTGCTTCTCTATGGATCAATATGTGAAACACTCTCATTTTTTATTTTTGTTATGGCCAGGAACCTCAAAAGGTAGAAGTGACTTGGGCCTGTTTGGACTTCCAAGAGGACCTTGCAGATGATCATACAGATTGAATAATTAAAACTAAACATGGGGAATAAAATAGGAAAACATCCTTTCTGTGTTGGCCTGTCCATTTAGTACTCCTCTGTCTCCCACAGTCTGTTCTAGCCTCAGCTGCTGTGAAATCTTTACTGGAGTCTTTGCCCAATCATTTGGACATCCTACAAATCTAGACCAGTTCTCTGTGACAGGTTTTAATCTCAGCCAAGTGGAAAGCTTTTCCTTCTCTCACAGAAGCTAGACTTTAGGCATTCTCACATCGTATCTCCCTCAGCAGCTGGATAATTACCTTGTGAATTACTTTGGCTTCAGCTCAACAAGCCCAATACAGACAGCCAAATCCTGCACAAATTCCGTGAAGAGGCCCAGCACAACCAATGATCTCTATAAGCTCGCAGGGCTTACCATACCCCATCACACCACTCCAACACCCTGTTCCACCTTCCTTCACCTCATTTCACTTCTGCATTGCTCAGGGGTCTTCTCTTCTTTAGTGCACAGTGCTCCATATGCTAGCACTCATGGGCCAGCATGATCCTTTCCGCCAGCTCAGGCAAGTGCTATGCTGTCACAAAGTGTTTTACTGCAATTTTTCCAATGCAAGCACTGGTACAGTGCATGCTGTGCCAGCTCATAGGCCAATGAGGATTGTGCCAAAAGCCACAATATACTAATTTCTATACTTCCTTCAAAGACTCACTTCCTTCACTGGAAGGAATTTCTTCCAACATAAGAGCCCTTTGTCTTGGAACTGAACCTTAGGGTGCAATCCAGTGCTGGTGATGCCACATATTATGACTGATAATCACATCTGTGATTCTGGTAATTACAATTAGATAGGGTTTGATAGATATTATAAGAAAAACTTCTTGAAAATTTTTAGCTTTAGCAAAAGAATTGGCTTTTATGGGATTGGTCTGTGGAAAGCAGGTCTGGAATTAGTTATGCATTTTAATGATATGGAACCTTCATAGTCCTCTGCTATGGTCTTCTGAATAATACATATTATAGAAGTTCCCTAATAGTCTGTGTAATATAGAAAGTTATCAGTCTCCATTTTGTAAGTCAAAATTCTTCCATGCCATTACAGTCCCTTGGCCTTGATCATTAACTTGATATTGGATCTATTTTCATTAGAAATGGAAAATCTTTAAAATTTTTATTAGAATATGTGCTAATACTAATCTATCTCCATGCTTAGAGGCTGAACGTGAATTATAATAAATGGAATATTTTTAATGTCCTATTATGCACTTTCTCCTTAGGAATCCAGATTCAGTTGCTGAAGAAGGCATAATATAAAACTGCCCATGATTGTAAATCAACAATTAGAAAAAAACTGAGAAGTAAATTTCAGAAGAAAATGCCAATTACAGAGTCATTATTAACTCAGCCCAATTTGTCTAATACAAGAACAGGAGATTGTAGTTTAGCATCTGATAGCATTAGATATCTGATGAGAGTTTCAAATACTTGGGGATTACAAAGGAACATTCTAGCCAGCACCTTAGCTCACCCCACTATTTTCCCTTTGTCTGAAAATTCTTGCTACCATATTATTTTGTAGCATGTGAACACAGGATCTTATCTATTCAATCACAGTGAGACCCACTGAGAACTCATGGATCCCCATTTGCACCATCATGCACTGAGTTATGCCAGAATAAGATAAAATAGAGAATGAGGTTTCAGATAAATCTATATTTCTCACTTTCTTAGGTCGTCTGATATCAAAAGACAACAGCACAACTTTTGGTGTTTTTTTCTTTTTTTAATGTAAATGTGAGTATTTGAGTGACATAATGTGAACAGTAACAATGCTTCATTTTTCATTGTAATTTTTCCAGTCTTTCCGCATCCTGCTTTTCAATTGGGAGAAAACAGACCATGAATGAAAGATCAGCCAGCCAGGCTGGTGATGCCCTTAACTTAATATCACATCAATGCACCTGTTATGATTTAGCTATGTCTTGTTTACTATTCCTATTTCATGTTCGCGGCATCCAGCCTTGTAGGTCTGAAGAGTAATATATAAGCTTCAGCTAAAGACAGCCTGTGTTCTGGATTCAATTTTCAGAGCATCTTTTCATGGCCTGGTTATAAGCCCCTGAATTATGGCACTGTAATAGAAATGCTGACAGTCTCTTTGCTGTCGCTCTGATAGTGGGTGTTATGAGCAAATGGCATTATTAGATTTTTTCCCCTTCCAGGGATGGTTTTATCTTATATTTGCAATGAAACTGCAATTCTCCTTTCCACCCCACTCTTTGGCATACCTTCTCAAAGGTTCGTTTCAGATCTGAAGGAGGATGAGACAGAATGAAGAAGTGCTCATTGTATCTATTCCACCCTTTGTTTGGTTTAGAGTGAAGGTTTCTCCGCTGTCTTTTTCATTTTGCACTCCAGCCAGCAACTGTGTAATAAATACTCTCAACTGAGGCCAGAATCAGACATGCTTGGCTTTTTTTCCTAGTTTCATGTCTGCGCCTTCTACCTTTGGATCTACCTGGAAACCCCTCCCCTCTGCTCGCTATGCTGTTTTGCCTCTCTTTATTCGTCTTGATCCCCAAGACCCAAAACTTCTATTGATATTGCAACCAATGCAATCATACTCTAAAGCAAGCTGTACAAAATGGGATTCCTGCTTTTAATTAGCTGCTGCTGGGTCATTTTCATCTTTTTGATCATTATATTTAATTGTCATCTTTTATTTTATGTTTGATATGTTAATCCCATTGAGGGTAGCCTTCAAAGTGAGGCCAAACTGGCAGCTTATAAATTTCTGAATAAATAAAGAAGCAAGCAAACACATGCCCTTGCCCATCAACAGGCAGATAAGCAAAAGTGGTACTTTATATATGTGCCTAGAAAGCTGTAATCAATAGGAAATCCACCACATTTTGTGCCAGCTGAAGTTTTCAGCCTTTGATTCCCTTGTTCAAGCGAATCAAATATAAAGCACATCATCGTCATATAGCCTTGAGGTTTCAAAAATTTGAATGATATTTAAAAGTTTTAACGTAACAAAAAGGGTCACAGCTTTCTTTAGCAGATGATGCTGATGAAATATGCTGCTAGGTTAAACAATGAACTGGAATTCCAGACTGCAAGGTGGAAGATTATCATTCACTATACCTGAATAAATTACTGCGGGAAGACAAAAGTTGGTGGGAGATTGGTTTTCTATTGAGCCCCAAGACTGCTCAGTTTTTAAAAAGGTATTATGAGATTTGCACATACCTCATCCCCAGTGAAACTATTTTCAGTCTCCAACTGTAGTACAACAAGGGCAATCCACCTGTTGAAATCCACATGCAAATAAAGTGTACTTCCTATATTTGCCATTTTGGTGAAGACAACATTTGGCAGAACAACACACATATCTCTCCAAATTGTGAGAAATATGAATTTCACATCAGGTTATCTCTGCTGATGCAGACCCAAAGGTTGAAGCCCAAGAGGCTGTCTAGCCTGAGTCCTAATTCAACAGTGACTAGCCACATGCTTCTGGGAAGTCCTCCAGCAGGCAGTTACCATTCCCTGTTGTTTTCTCCTCCACAGATGGAATTCAGAGGTTTTGAGCCAAACTACACATGGACTTTAAAGCTGTTCTTAAAGGAGACTAAAATCCAACCCACCTTAATGACATGAAGGGAAATAACTTTTTAATGGTAGTGAGAGACGAATTCATACAAAAACATTCTCGTCATTCCCCACTCTCTTTGGACACTTTTACTAATGACATGCTGCAAAGGCATAGGTGAAGCCATGATCATACAACCTGATCCTAAAATGAACTAAATGAAAAATTCTTTATGGATAAAAAATAATCAGGAAGTTGCATTATGTACTTGAATGTTCTGTAACTTGTACTGTTCCTCTAATACCAGCTGTCGAGAATGAATGGATCCTATGACTCATTCAATTCCTGTGACATTCAGAGCACCAGTTTATCCTATTTCTACATCACATACACACACACATAAACAGGAGGACCTCCCAGGAAAAGAGGTGTGGACATCTCAGGACTCTGACGCACTCTCCCAAACTACTGGACATTGATTGGTCCATAACTATAATAAGCCAATAAGAAATCTCTGAGGGAATTTTGAAAAACTAATTGAACATATTCTTATCTTGATCAATCCCAACTGCAGGTCTGATCTAAATCCGTGGCTTCCAAACTGTAGGTTGCAACCTGATTTTTAGTGGGCTGTGAAAACTGACAAGGAAAATATATTGAACCACATGGAAAGTGAGATTGAGTTGGAATGCATGTTCACTTATGAGTAAGCAACCATGCCATGGCTCTTATCAAAGGCCAGGTGAAGGAATACAAGGCCACCAGAATGGCCCTGATTTAAGCCAGAATGGCCCTGATCAGAAGGCACAATCCTTACTATAGTAAAAAGGATAAAAACAGGTATGAACAGTTAGTAAAGTGAAAATTTTTTTGTCCTGTACACACCTAGAATGCAGGGAAGGAGCAGTGAAAGAGCAGAATCCTGACCAGCTCTCCATTTTTAAGATCAGAATTGCACTTCAAAATCACAATTTTGGCAGCCTCCGTTTATATATATGTTCATTTTTTCCTACGGTCAGTATGAAGACAGAACTGCTACTGTATTTATTTTTAAATGTTTTGCAGCTCCTTCTACATTTGAGGCTTTTAAAGAACTGTTCTCTGATGACAATAATGTTGATCAATTTCTTTTCATAGTCCTTGCTCTATGAGTAAAAGGGCCTCTGGAAATAAACTGTCAAGTGACTTCTTGACTAAACATCTAAGCCCATTGACTCCTGATCCACTCAGATGGATTGGAAGAGCAGAAACAACAGATTGTTAAAAAATTGATATATATTGACATTTGGTTGAATTTCCCACATCCCACAGTCATGGAATGTGTTCACAAATATTCCCACCCACTGGCTCACCACACGTTGTGGAGAAATTCCATAAGGTTATAAGCTATATAGTGCTCACCAGGCTGTGAGATGTGAAAACATTCAAAGAAAGGGACTCTTTGCCAAAAAACTTTGATGGAGAAGTCACCTCATCTTCAACTTGAAAATTTTCAAATATTTAGCAGAATAATCATGGCACTGTGATCAAGCAACCCAATCACAGAACTTGCTCCTTCATAAGGAATAGCTAATTTATCATGCAGCAAAAGATGAGTATATCTTTTTACATTTGACAGCCATCAGGAGGTGTGAAGCAGCATCATGATTTGTTCAACAAATTTGATTTGTTGTAATTTAAATTGTTTTTTAATGCTACCTTGAATCCATAAAGACAAAGGCAAGATAGATTCATTTTTCAATGAATAAAGTAATAAAGGAATACCGAGTAAGAGAAACAATATACAAATAAGGCTGAAAGTTCTATTATTAATATTGCTTTTCTTATTGACCAGTTCAGAGTTCTGAGCTCAGGATAGGCTTAGGGCAGAATCCTATACTTACCGTCCTATGTGTTGATAGGTTCTCACCCTGGCACTGAATCCATGTGCTTCTGGGAGTGCTGGGAAGAAGTTCCTTCATCTTTCCAGTTCAGTGGTGGGCTCCAGCAGGTTTGCACCTACTCTACAGAACCAGTTGTTAATGAGAGATAGGACATATAAAGTTTAAAAATAGTCATTTAAATGTGGCTGCCAGGTGGGAATAGAACATGTTGTTAATTTCTTTGAAAACCATCACTGCTTCCCACCCATAATCCCAGATCTCCTGCTGGACCAGGTAAGTCAGTGGGAGAGGTGGACAAGGCTGAACGAGGGCAGGGAGTAGGCAAAGGAAGGCAGAGAGGAGTAGGGTGGATACATCTGTTCTGGGAAAAGAGACAGTGGTTTGGCAGCCGTGGCGGCTGTTGAATCCTAATCCACTTCTTGGACCCAATCCTGCTATATGGATCCACACAGACCCACACCTACTGTTAAGCTAATGCAGGTCAAAGTAGACCTTTATGCACAGTGAAGGCTTAACCAGAGGAAACCTCCACAATTGCCTCCATAGTATTCAGTATTACTGTTTTAGTGTCTCTGCATCAGTGGTGGTGAAATGGATAGGATTGGGGCATTTTTAGGCTTCCCATGTAAGAATAAGGTTCTTGCCTGTGAAAAGAGCAATTCTTTTGCTCTCAGTTGTCCACTACAGCATCCACATGGAAGTGAAGGAAGTTGCAACCTGAATTTTTCTTAGAAGTTCCAGGATAACAATGTGAAACCAAGAAACTGAACATGCAATGCTTATGGCAGCCAATTCCAGCTTATTTAGAACTAGCAAAAAGCGTACCCGCGTTGCGGGAGTAACTTCCCCATACAGTATCCCCCACGGCGCATCAACAACCCATGCACAACCTACCCCCATGTACAACATTCCCCTGTGCGTAACTTCCCCCATGCGCATCATCCCCCATGCGCAACTTTCCCCATGTGCATCATCCCCCCACGTGCAACTTCTCCCCACGTGCAACTTTCTCCTTGTGCAACTTCCCCCCCGTGCGCAACTTCCCCCGTGCGCAACTTCCCCTAGTGTGCAACTTCCCCCTATGCGCAACGTTCCTCCATGCACAACTTCCCCCATGCGCAACTTTCCTACATGCGCATCATCCCCCGTGCTCAATTTCCCCCCATGCGCAACTTCCCCCATGCGCAACTCCCCCCATGAGCAACTTCCCCCATACGCAACTTCCCCCATACGCAACTTTCCTACATGCGCATCATCCCCCCATGCGCATCATCCCACATGTGCAACTTCCCTCCACGCGCAACTTCCCTCCATGCGCAACTTTCCTCCATGCGCAACTTTCCTACATGCGCATGATCCCCCCATGCAGAACTTCCCTCCTTGCACAACTTTCCCCATGCGCAACTTTCCTACATGCGCACCATCCCCCATGCGCAACTTCCCCCATGTGCAACTTCCCTCATGCGCAACTTCCTCCCTGTGCATCATCCCCATGCGCATCATCCCCCCATGCACAACTTCCCCCATGCGCATCATCTCCCATGCGCAACTTCCCCCATGTGCAACTTCCCTCATGCGCAACTTCCCCCCTATGCATCATCCCCCATGCACATCATCTCCCATGCGCAACTTCCCCCATGCGCAACTTCCCCCATGTGCAGCATCCTCACCAGTGCAACCTCTTCTTCCTAACAGTGCACTGAGGCACTGAGCACCAAACTGGCTGGATGTTATTCAGTCTCCCATGTTAAGTATAGGAGAGAAACACGTTGCCCCCTTTTCAGCCCCTGAAGGGTTAAATGTCTCCAGATGGTTCTTGGGGGGTGTTCAGGTGACAGAAGGAACTCCCAGAATTCCATGCTTCAGGCCCAGCAGTTGGGGCAGAATGTTGCTGAGTCAGCAATTCTCAATGCAAAGTATAGGGGGGAAAACACCTTGCGCCTCTTTTCACCCCTTTCCGGTTGGAATTTCCGAAAACCAGTTCTTAGTGCACCCCTCAGTCACGGAAGGAACACCCACCCCAATTTTCATTCTTCTAGGCCCAGCAGTTTTGGCAGGGCGGTGATGAGTCAGTCAGTCAGTGAGTCAGTCAGTGAGTGACTTTTCTATTTTATATATATAGACTAGTAATAGCCTGCAGCTGTTGCATGTGGTGGTACGATGTACAACATTAATCAGTAAAAAACCATCCCACTTTCCAGCAACTCAACTGCCCTTTGGCCACCTTTCTCCTCAATGGCTCTCCTCAATTGCCTCCCTAACCACTTGTCAGCCTTGACCTGTTGACAGTTGGAATGATGACAGTTGCATTTCTTCAACCTGCTAGACTGACACTGAATGTAGGCCAGAAGACGCAGGCACCCTTACACACAGCTTAAGGCTTTTATGTAGAAAGAAGGTTACGGCCCTGTAACCCTGGAAAATACTTGCAACTAAAGGGTAGTAGGGAATGAGTAGTCGGGAAGGAGGGGGAATTCATGAACAAAATGATTGACAAGATTACATGGCAGGTTTAGGTGTGGAAGAGAGGGAAATATTGTCAGCACAGTTTGGGGGATATTTTTGTACAAGGATGCGGTACATCATCTCAGCATTATATATAAAATCTGAATTCTCAGTGACTTTGCTTATTTTATATATATTTTTTGTGCAAATTATTGCAAACATTTTAGCTTCAGGGAAACTGTTCTCATCGTCTTTCTTTCCACATGGCGCTAGCTGAGAGATATTCATGAAAGATTCACCAGGGCCAATTTTCAAGGAGTATAAGCAAAAGCAACATCAATATTTCAATGTCTTGAAAAATGTGGCTATTCTCGAGTCTTGAAGAGATAGTTAGAAATCATGGCATTTTAATGGGTTGAACATTCCTTGAGAGATTCTTTATGAAAATTTATAGGAAGCAAGAAACATTTTTCTCCCTAACTAATATTTTGAGAACAATAATGTTTTACGGTATACAAGGCAACAACAGTATCGGAAGGGATTGCGACTGGTGATCTTTTCATCATGGTCCTTGTGGACTACGAGTTTCCCAGGCAGTTTCAGCTGTCACAGTTGCTTAGAGTTCACTGAGCTGTTTTTAGTTACTCATTCAAATATTCATAAGAACCGAGGGCTGCAGTTTGCTGTCTGGTAACAACTTCATTTTCTGCTCACACAGAGCTTGTCCTTGTGGGAGGCCGTTCTCTGACCCAATTGGCTCAATCGCGATCACGTGGACTTTCAAGGATAATGGAGTTTCCTTGGGAGTAGGTGAAAGAAACATGTTCCACCTTTTATCTTTGCTTGGCTGGAGGATGAAAATGATTGCAGGCGACAGTTATAGATTACCAAAGAGATATGAAATGATCAAACCTGTATCAAGCACTGGTTTGCGCTACTGGAGAAAGCGCATCCTTTAATTATTTACCTTGTGGGATGGCTCACACCTCAGGAAACCTTAAAACGGCAGTCGTTTTGTGCAAATATTTACTTAACAATATTGTATTTGAAACACAGTGATGAAAATAGGTGTAATTTTGTGTAATGTTTCTAGGAAAGACCAATGGACTGTGACATTTCCTGCATGGGAGCTGAATCACAGGAGTGATGGCGTTTATTTCATTAAAGCTGGCATTCAATTAACCCTTCAAGGCAGTCAAATCCCAAAACTGCTGAAGAAATTAGCAGAACGGCAAAGATATTATAATTGTTCTCCATTTGATAACACAAAATTTTAAACATTACCACATAATAAGATGAAAGATTTCTTCCACTGAACTAGTAATTTTAAAAAATCCACATATGGACAGTCAGTTGTAAACAGTCTATCTGGGAAGCAATGCACATGATGATGAATGAAAGGATAGTTTTCGAGTGCAATCCTAAGTATGTCTACTCAGATATAAGTCCCATTGTGTTCTATGGGACTTACTCTCAGGAAAGCGTGTTTAAGTTTGCAGCCTTGCAGCCCAGTCCTATGCATGTCTACTCCGAAGAACCACATTATAGCCAATGAAGCTTACACATAGGTAGGTGGGCATAGGATTGCAGCCTTTTTCTGCAATCCTAAAGACAATTTCCTGGGCATAAGATCCATTGATCACAATAGGACTTACTTATGAGTGGACATGGTCAGGGTTACCAGACGCCAAACTGGAAATTCCTGCACAGCAACCCCAAAATTCCTGATTTAAGGCCAAATTTCCTCCCAGTCCAAGCCAAAATTCCTGAGAAAATTCCTGTAATTAAAAAAATTGTCCAAAAACGTAGGACGAAATGTAGGACATGTTAAAATAAGCTTAAAATACTTGTATTGCTTTCCTGTACTTAATTTCAACACTATATTACCTTTTTAAGGTAACAGACACACACAAACCCGGAGGGGGAGGAGCAGTGGGTGCATTCAGGGGTGGCTGGTGGAGGGTTTCTCTGGGGTGGGGAATGTAGGTGAGGTTTGTGGGGGGAGGGGGTGAATGCAGGGCTGGTGGGGGTTTTCTTTGTGGTAGTGAGCACAGGCAGGGCCAGGGGAGTTCGTGGGGGTGGCTACAGGATAGTGGGTGCTACAGGCAGCAGGGGAGGCTGGTGGGGGCTTACTTTTGAGTAGGAATGGTCAGGATTGTTTTCTAAGGTTGCCAGTATGAAGATCCCTTCCTGGGAGTAAGACCCACTAACTGCAGAGGGCTTACTTTAGAGTAGACATGGTCAGGAGTGTTTTCTAAGGCTGCAATCCTAAAGATCCCTCTCTGGGAGTAAGACCCATTATCTGCAGAGGGGCTTACTTTTGAGTAGACATGGTCAGGAGTGTTTTCTAAGGCTGCAATCCTGAAGATCCCTCTCTGGGAGTAAGACCCATTAACTGCAGAGGGGCTTACTTTTGAGTAGACATGGTCAGGAGTGTTTTCTAAGGCTGCAATCCTGAAGATCCCCCTCAGACCTGGCTCCCTCTGGCAGCAGCTGGGAGCGTTTGGAGGCTCCTGCAGCCCCGACCCTGGCAGCCTCTCTTCTCCCTCCTGGCCAGGGACGATCCTGAGCCCAGCGGGGAGCCCCAGAGGAGCAGGGCTGGGCAGAGCGAGCAGGCAGGCAGCCGCTTGCAATGGCTCCCGCGCTTTACTGAAGGGGCGGCTCCTCCCCCTCCCCGCCTTCTCTGGCCTCCCAGCCACTCAGAAACAGCAAGGCAGGGAGGGAGAGGAGCCACCCCTCAGAATAAGCACAGCTGCTATGCAGCGCGCGAGATTCAAAGTGGCGGCCGCCACCAAGCCTCTTTTGCCGGTGGCGGCCAGCGTTTTTCAGCTTCCGGAGGGGGGCAGGAGTCTCCCGGAGGCGGAGCTTGTTTTCAGGAGGCCTCCGGGGGATTCCGGTCATATGAGAACCCTGGACATGGTTAGGATTGTGCTCCTTGTCTCACAAGAAAAGTGTGAAACATTGAATGAGCTGCTACTAAAAGCAATTAAAAATATGCAGCCCTGTTGCCAATTAGTTCCAGCATACCACATGCCCATCTTTGGCCCTTATAGAAATTTGATGGTATGTGTCCTTTTTGAGGTCATAGGATATTTACACACGGTCTTTTATTCTAAGAATTCATCTGACATGCAGTCCATTTGTCTATGCTTCAGATTAGTAGCAAAGACCAGAATCCACAGGAACCACACCTGCAGAACTCAGGAGTGTTATTAGGGGTTGACCAAATCAGAGCTTGTGGCTGTGATAGCTCAGTGGTTAAAGACATAGCACTTGTCAACGTGAAAGTCAGCAGGTTTGCCGTTTGAGACCTGAGTACTGCACTATGGAGTGAGCTCCCATCACTTGCCCAGCTCCTGCCATATTAGCAGTTCAAAAGCATGTAAAAGCAAGTAAATAAATAGGTACCACTTTGGTGGGAAGGTAACAGACTTCCGTGAGACTTTGGCATTTAGTCATGCCAGCCACATAACCATGGAGATGTTTTGGACAAAGATGGTTGGACAAAGCCTTGTAATGAAGAACACTGCCCTTAGAGTTAGTCATGACTGGCAGGGAAAATTGAGGGGGAAACTTTTACCTAAGGTCACAGCCTGGCTCACACCCCTCAGTTTAACTTAGTTAGGGCATTCTTCAAACTGCCCACTTCTTATGGCAGTGGTAGTAGTACACCATGTGATATCAGGGTAGAGAGTGCCAATAGGGGCCCAGTGGGGAGGCCACTGCTTCAGCGACTACACTGGCTGCCCATTCGTTTCCGGGCTGAATTCAAAGTGCTGGTCCTGACCTTTAAAGCCCTAAATGGTTTGGGTCCAGGGTATCTGAGGGACCGCCTTGTTCCGTAGAATCCGACCCGTCACCTAAGGTCATCTGAGGGGGCCCTTCTGACTGTGCCGCCACTAAGAGACGTGAGAGGTGTGGCGGCCAGAGATAGGGCCTTCTCGGTGGTGGCACCCCGGCTTTGGAACTCCCTCCCCTTAGAACTGAGGAAAGCTCCCTCACTACAGAGCTTCAGGCGGAGCCTTAAAACCTTTTATTTTAAAAAAGCTTTTTAAATGGGGGCAGAGGTTGGGGGGCTTTTATCTTTTTTATCTTTTCTGTTTTATCGTTTTTAGTCTACGTTTTTAGCTTTAATCTAATTGTATTTTAATTACATTTTAATGTGTTTTTATCTCTATTTATTATCATATGTAATTTTAGTGGTGTTTTATTGTTTTTTAATTGTTTGGCCGCCTTGAGTTCCCCCCTGTGGGGGAAGAAAGGCGGGATAAAAATTACTTAAAATAAATAAATAAATAAATAAATAAATAAATAAATAAATAAATAAATAAATGTGCCAGTGGTTTGACTGCACATTGACATAATTTTGGGGCACTTGCTGTGAGAACGAGAATGACAAATTGCATGCCAGAAATGGTTAACTAAAAGCATTTAGTTAATCCAGGATGCACCAAAACCAGGATGCACCAAAACCACCACTACATGAAAAGATTCAAACTCCCACTGAATCTTGAAGATACATCATGATAAAAACTCTCAAACCAGTGACTATCACCACATCTTGTGGCAATGAATTCCACAGACCATTTAAGTGTTTACAAAGAAGTACCTCATTGTGTCTATCCCAAATTTCCCCATCAGTGACACTGGATGATCTCTGGTTTTAGTATCATGAAAGAGTGGGGAAAACAGCTCTTCACACCATTTGTTTATGTCTGTCTGTCTGTCTGTCTGTCTCTCTCTCTCTCTCTCTCTCTGTGTGTCCCAATCTTGCTTTTTCCATGCTGTTTCTTTTCTTTATCAAGGAGGTGCTCCAGCCCTTGCTCACGATTAATTGCAATTGTTTCATTCTGTTAACTTTGTAGATCAATTTGTTAAAGTGGATGTTATTTCAAAGTGAAACGTCTGTGTTCAAGGTCACAAAACTTTCCACTTGTGCTGTGTGGGAGTCTTACATATGGATTCTTTCCTTTGTAGGAAACTGACAGAAGATGTTGAACACGAAGAAGAAGGATTTGCCAATAGTAGAAAAAGAAATATTAAATAGAATATCATATCTGCTGGATAGATTAACAAATCTCTGCTTGCTCGCTTCAGAAGTCCTCCTGGGAATACTTCAGCTTTTTGTTCTGCCTTTCTATTTGAAGAATGCTGGACTAGGCATTATTATAATTAACTAAAGCTGAAGCAAATATTTGCAAATGAATTCTTATCCATTCAGATCTGCTGACTTGATTCACTTGCATCAAGAGAAAAGAGCTTCTTCTGAATTGTCATATTCATGCTTCACAAACTGTCAGAGCAAACATTTTGCAGGGCCGGTAAAATTCTTTTTCGGCCTTAGTTGGTCCAGGAGACATGGCTGCATTCCGTTAGGCCGGCCTAAGCCCCGGCATGAATCCAGTGCAGATCTGGGGATGTCACAAAAGTGCTGTAAGACACATCTGCACCACTCCTGAGAAAGGGTTAGCACCGTGCATGTACCTTACAGGTATGGGAATGAAAAGACCGATGAGTTGTGCTGGCCTAGGTTAGGACTGCACCCTAAGGTTGTTGAATCAAGTCATTGCTAGTATGTTGACAAAGGGGCAGGACTGGCCTGTGGCCTCCCAGCTCCCTGGTGCGGATTTGAGAACCCCATAGGACAGGCTGGAACTTGACATGGGGTAATAGCATATTTACTCAAATATAATGAGCAGCTTTTTCAGGTGAAAAAATGCTGAGAAAGCTGGTGCACATTACATTCACTGGCACCTTATATTTTTGTATTTATGGCAGATTTTACATGTGCCCTGACAATTTGATTCTATGAATTAGCTTTGAAGGTTTATAGCAACAGTTTTGTGATTTTTGTGGTATCTTGCAACTTGAGAAAAGGCACCCCAAATTAACTTGGTTTTTGCCATTTTTCTAGTATTCCGCCTCCGCAAATAGACACATAACAGCCATTTGCACCATTACCATGGGAAACAATGAAACAAATTATAGCTCTTCTGGAAGCCTTTACTACTTGGGAGTTTGTAACCTTGGAAATGTATCATGAAACATCATAATTGCCGTTTCAGTGTGTACTTCCCCAAATGCAAGTAATGTTTGAGCATACATCAAATGCTTGTTTCAAACTTAGAAACCTGATTCTCGGCATGTACCCATTGTCAGCCTTTCCATTCAGCATCACACTGGGAGGCTGCAAGGGATGATGATTAAGACTTTATGATACCACATATCCCAGGCAGCAGCAACAGGAAACAATCTCTAAAAATAGCCTTTAGTGCTTGCCTTTTTTCCCTCTGTAAAATGTGCTCTGAGATGCACTTAATAAATGCACCAGACCAGAAGAATCAGCTGTAATACACAGATTTCCAATTCTGCACCTGACAAGGAGTTTGCTTCCATAGTTGACTTCAATTTATATGTGGACAGGGGGAAAGTTCACTTTATTGAAACTATTCATGATTCCCTCCTCCCATTGTAGTCTGAGATGTGTCTGTTTGGGCTCACAGTAACAACCTCTTCACCTACAATGAAATTGAATAATGGTTTGTATCCTGCTCTGCTGTAGAGAAAATGCTTTTGTACTTTCCACTGATTCTGGAAGTTATTTCCTCAGAGACTCTGTTGACATAAACACATGGTCTGAAAATGGCTTCAGTGCCACATTTTGCCCTCACATGAGACAGTATTCAGCTTCCTTTGAAAAATAATCAAACCGGGGGTGGGGGTAGGGTAAGTTGGGCTATACCGGTGGGAACAGCTGCTCCAGAAAATGAATGGTTTGATCAAGCTGCGGTGCTGGCCCAATGTTGCAAATTATGGAATTATCACAGCATGGGGAGGTGACCTAGGATATTGCATCAACATGGGTAAAGTCACCATCATGCCAATGGAAAAAGAAAATGGGGAAAAGAACCTCATTAGCCATAAACACTGACATCATTTATACATACAGACTGCAGTATATAATTCATACAATCAATTTACAAAACGACGAATTTTTTTATAGTGCTCCATGCAGAATTGGATTATTCTACAATAGTGTTGCTCAACCAGTGATAAATGAACCACCAGTGGTACATGAGGTGGTGTTGGGTGATATATGTAGGACACCTGGACACCTCCTGCGCAGCAGTGAGATCAGAAACACAACACAAAGAAAAAGTGCTCCAAAGCATGCTTTTCCATGGTGAAAATAGATTTGCAGCCACTGTACTTGTATAAGGGTGGGCAAGTTCCTGTTGTAATTATCTGATAGATTACCAATTTTTGGGATATATTGTTGATATTTAATAATTGGCACTTAATAATTGGGTTTTGATATTTATTAATTGGTACTTGAGCTCTTATTTTGTGGCTTAAACCCTTAAAATAAGGTATCTGAATCCTTTTTTGGTGGGCCAATTGTATGTACCAACATAATACATATTTTCAACATAAGAACAAAAGAAAAGCCCCACTGGACAGGAAAAAGGCCCATTTAGTCCAGTTTGCTATATATCACAGTGACCAGTTGGATGCCTCAAGAAGCACCCAAGACATTATATCATATGCTGTACTCCCTTGCATGTCACATTCAAATATAGCCTAGTAAAAGAACTAGGACATTGCATAAACATGGCTTGTAACATATGATAGACATTTAAATCTAAATATGTTTAAATGTAGACCTTTTTGAGGCATCTATTTTTTGCCGTTTTGTTTGTTTTTGGATACTATTGTGATATTAAATTGGGGTTTGTGGTTGTTTGAGGGCAGAAGATTACTAAGAGCAATTTTACTTTTCATGCTGAGAATAATCACCTGGTTCATAGTACATGTATGATTACATGCATGTTGAACTGCTTTTGCATTTGTTGTGTAATTATAATGATGTAGAGCATGCAAATATTCCATTTTCTAAATCATGTTGTTATAACATTGAGGAAATCTCATGAATCCAGTACAGTGAGAATATTCAGATCCTGGTATATTCAGTGTACCAAATCTTGAGTGGGTATATTTGTGAAAGTTTGTTCTATCCAATATTATGACAAATAGCATAGAATGAAACCATCTGATGCAGAGTGAGGATAAATTCCAAATACTGAAATATTTTGGACAATGTTCTTCCTATTGCATGACAGTGAAATTATGTGGTTTTCAAGGGTAATAGGATGTCAGTAAATAAAGAATTACCTTGAAGTGTTTCTGTGAAGATTTCATGTTACAACTTTCAATAAGACATTATTTTTCATTAATTAAGATGCTCATAGGCCTCAATTATATTTTCTCTAAAACTGAAAAGAAGAATTGTATGCATCAAATTCAAGAAGTAAATGACAAATTGATTTGTATGGAAAGCACTGATGATCTTATTAAGCATGTCAAGGAAATCAAACATATTAGATGCTATAAATATCCATTTTTTCTTTGTAAAAAACATTCTTCCATTTGACTGGCTAATAACTGCTTAGAATTCCAAAATACTGTACAGTGTTATTTTAAATAAAGAGACCATCTTATGAAATAGACCTGCTTACTTTTTTATCCTCTCTCAAGAAGTTGATATTATTGTGCTAGTGTTAGCTATTTGAAAGCCAGATGTCATGCCACGCCAAACTGCAAAGGAAAATGATGGGAAGTGATAGGCTGAGTTGAAGTAGGCTGGAGGTTGAATTGGGGAGGCTTGGGGGGGCTCTCCTTGAAGGTCTCCTTTTCTCACTGAGCCCCAGCCTGTTCAATAGGGTTACTGGGTCTATGCCAGGACTGCTCTGCTGGACTTTCTGGACCTGATCTGTTCCTTGTTTCATCCTACCTATTTTTATCTGAAATCAAGGGGGAAAATGGGAAATGTATTTAGAATAATAGAAACATAGTTGGAAGAGTCCGCTACATATAGCAGGAAATTCTTCTAGAGCATTTCCAACAGACGCTTGTCTAGCATCTGCTTGAAGATCCTCAGTGAAGGAGGGTCCACCACCTTGCTTGGTAATCAATGCCACTGGTGAAATGCCCTGATAACCAGGAATTTTTCCTGATATCCACACAGAATCTCTTTTTTTGCAGTTTCTACCAATTGGTTCTAATTCTGCTTTTAGAAGCAATTGAGAGCAACCTTCTTACATATGACAGCCTTTCAGGTATCTGAAGTGTGCGCTCATGCCTCCTATTAGCCTTCTCTTCTCCAGGCTGAAGAGACCAAGTTCTCCCAAACTTTCTTTTTAGGGCTTCCCTTCCAATCATCAGTCTCATCACTCTCCTCTGCACTTGCCCCAGTTTGGTTGTGTGAGACGTTGCTAGCCCCCCCTCCCCCCCAGAATCTGACCAGGCTGATTGCAGCACCCCTTGAGCACAACAAAGCTGATCAATAATATGGTTTGTCTATCATGGGCCTAAACCTCTGGCTAAAAGCACAATGCAGCATAATTCCCAGTCGGCATAATGTTGCTACAGCCTGAACCTTCTCAGCTAAGCAGAAACAGTTGGGTCTTCTTCATGGCCGTGATCTGGTGCCAAACTTGGTAAGTGAACAATGGCCGTTCTGTAAGTTAACTGCAAAGAGCTTTGCTCCCAGGCCTAAACACAGCTCATAGTTACTAAGGGCGCAATCCAGAGTAACTACGGGGAGTCCTTGCTCTGGTGTAAGAACAATTTGCTCTGGATTGCAATATGAATTTCCCATAGGATTTCACTAGGTGATGCAATAACTACGGGTGCACGTAAAGTCTCTTACGTGCACCCGTAGTTATTCTGGATTGTAGGGTAAGTATAAGATACTACCCAGTCTGGTGCAGTGTGACCTGAAGAGGTGAGATCACTCGAAAGAAATACCCAAACCTTATTGAGCATGCTCACCAGTAAACCAAGCATGCTTACCTATAAACCAATTAGAATGGTTGTTAAGATCATGTTGTATAATGCAGCCTATGAAATAGAATAATGCTTTCTTGCTTCTGTAACCTGCTTTGTCACTATAAAAGATTAAGGCCGGCAGCCATCTTGGCTGGCTCCTCACTTTGGGACATGAGTCCAAGGAGTTTGCCCAACACGCGTTGAATAAAGATCCTCTTTCTGATAACTCGAGTTGACTCAGGGTTTTGTAAAACATCCAACAGTTGCACCTTTCTTAAAGTGAGGTGTCCAGAACTAGACACAGTACTCCAGGTAAGGTCTAAGCCAGGAGTCCTCATTTTAAACAGTAAACCAGTTCACTGTCCCTAACACACTGTCGAGGGCCGGACTATAATCCGGACTTTTGGAGAACGTCCTACATTTTGCTCTACATTTTAAAAACACTCCCCCGGGGCTTACCTTTGGGGTCTTTTGGAGCCTCTGGTGTCTCTAAACACCCCCCCAGGTGGGAGGAGGCTGCAGAGGCGCAGAGGACCAGTGCGGGTGGCTTGCCAGGGAGAGGCTGCTGCAGCACTGTGGTGCTGTGCAGGTGCCCCTGAACTTCCCCTGATGTGGAGGAGCCTCTGGGCATGTAAAGACACCGCCCACCCTGGTGGTTCGGCGGGGGGCAGGACAGGAACAGGAAGAGGCTCCTGCAGCCACCTCGCTGCGGTGAGGAGGAGCCTCTGGGCACGCAAAGATGCCGCGCGCCCTGGTTCTCTGTCTCCCACACAGCTGAGGGCAGAGGACCCACCGCCAGGCTGTGGGGAGGCCGTAGGCCGGATAGAGGGCCCTGGAGGGCCAGATCCAGCCCGCGGGCCATACTTTGAGGACCCCTGGTCTAAGCAGTGCAGAATAAAGAAGAACTTTAACTTCTTTATTACAATGCAAGTTTGCTGTCTGATTCCTGTCAATAGGCCTGTCATTATGGTTCTGCCTAAAGTGACTCAGAAATAGAAGTCAAGGATTTGACACAAAAGCCCAGCCCAGGTTGCTAAAAAAATAACCTAGTGAAAACTTTTAAAATTCATAAAATAAAAAAGTCTTTTTTTGTATTTTTGAGAATTATTCAAAGTCAATTTGGTAGTGCATAGAACTTTACTCTGCCAGTTCTCCTACCCACTTCCTGAGTGAAAAAAATCCCATACACTAGTAGCATCACTAGGAAAGGGTGTGGTAATGGAGGAGCTGCAAGGTAAGTGCACACTTGCCAGCAGAGCCATTGGGGAAGTAAAAGCAAAACACCTTTAGGAAGGACAGGTTTTGCTAGAAACAGTGGAGGCCTTTTTGCCTAAATTATTCTGAAGTGATACTGGCTAATTTTTAAACTATTTATTTATTTATTTTAAAAATTTATATCCCACCTTTCTTGGGCCATTAGCCCGACTCAAGGCGGCTAACATAAAACATAATTAAAAACTTAAATAGAACAATTCAGTAAAAACAATTAAAACATACAAGCTAAAAAAAGCGTATAGAGTAAAAACGATAAAACAAGAGCCCCCCAACCTCTGCCCCCTTAAAAAGCTTTTTTAAAATAAAAGGTTTTAAGGCTCCACCTGAAGCTCTGTATTGAGGGAGCTTTCCTCAGTTCTAAGGGGAGGGAGTTCCAAAGCTGGGGTGTCACCACTGAGAAGGCCCTATCTCTGGCTGCCACACCTCTCACATCTCTTTGTGGTGGCACAGTCAGTAGGGCCCCCTTAGATGTCCTTAGGTGATGGGTTGGCTTGTACAGAAGAAGGAGAAACTATAAACTAGGATCTATATATTTTGTAGGACCACATTCAATCCATTAATTTGGAGATGAAACCCAAAGTTGAATAAGTTTAGGTCCAACTTGAAATGAGGTGAGACTTTCCATACTGCGAAAGTTGTATACTTTGAATTCTTCCCTCTTTTAATGTTCAGACTATTCTTTAAAGGGCTGCAAGCTATGAGCTGGCCAGAACATTCAGTGTGAAAGTGATTTGGCCTCCATAACCCGAATAACCCAGCTAACAAAAGTGGAGAAAAGCACACAAGAAGATGTGGATAATAGTTTCATTTTTTCATTAATTCAAGTTACAAAAGTGGAGGTTATTTTAGACCAGAATTTGAGATACATTAAACCACTGAAATGGTTTAATTGGATAGACTCATCACCTGTATTAGAATTTTAGTAATAGACAAACATAATTTAATCTGGAAGCATGTTTGTGTTACAAAGCTTTCTTTACACAAAGCAGATTTTTCCATAGGAAATAATGAAAAATCAGACAATTGGTTCCACAACCCAAAAATATTCATATCAAAATATTAACTGTATGTAAAAATGATGACAAAACACTGTAATCAAATTCAAAACACTGTAATATAATATAGAACTCAATTATTGTAATATTAATAAAACACTGTAATAAGTATATTACAGTGTTCAGTAAAAGAAAAAACTTTATGGGAAAGGATGACCAATTTTCACTGAAAGAGTCACTGGTGTATTTGAGCAATTTTAACAATGAATCTATCTAACTTGCTTTTGAATCCTTTTGAGGATTTCACAGAAATGTGACATTGCATTGTGATTAAACAGATTCATCGCTCACACTGCTACAGACTTATTTGGGTCATGCTTTTCTACAAAATTTTGCACAATTTCCCAATGTTTACAAATAATTCCTCTCATTTGATGTGAGGGATTCCTCCTCCTTATTCTCCTGCTCTGCTCCAGATGAGGGCTGCAATCCAGAGGTGCACTTGGGCTGTCCTATCTATCACTGGGGTGGCCCAAGTCCAAGATGGGCAGCCCACAAATGCTAGATAAGGCTTGGGACAGCCTAAGGGCACAATCCAGAAGTGGACCGTAACATGGACCACCCTAGTTATTCTGGAAAAGGCTTGGGGCAGCCTAAGGCAAAAGTCTTCACTGGAGACTATACTGGTGTCTCATCAGGGACTCCTTCTAAGGCAGGCACCACAGCTGTTCCTTGTTCAGTGTGAACTGAGGATGGTTTCCTCATGAGCAAGCCCTCCCCAGGTTTCACTGACTTGGTGCCTACTGAGCATGTTCTGGAGCTGATAGGGCAGCCTAGGTTTCCTGACGCTCTGGATGCTGCATAAACCTTCTGCTCTGGATTCTGAATAGTTGGGACATCCCTGCTAAAGCACTCCTCACTGGCCTCACTCTGGCTTGTGCCCAAGATCTCCTCCATAACTCCTTGCTGTTGCTCATGATGCAGATCCAGCAATTCATTTGTTTACAACAAATTTTCATTGTAAAACTGTTTGTTTTACAAGGTACTGTTTGTTTTGCAAGGCAGAATTCATGAGAAACTTTAGAATTTGTCTCACAAATTATTTGTCTTACAAAGGACCACTATATTAAAATATAAGTCACAAATTGAAATGCAACAGATTCATCTACTGAAATTCTTAAACTGGTGGGGCTTCCCAGTTCTAGAGGGCTAAACTAATGTCATAGAAAACTGGATGTGAAAGTGTACATAATTAAAAGAATAAAAATTAATGTGTAGAGACATTTGCCTTTATTTTACTAACCTCTTAAGGAGTAAACTAACAAATTAACTAACAAATTAATTAACATTTCTGGAAGAAATGTTTAGATTAAATCATTTTTGTTTTAAAGAAAATAACCTTTTCTGTGTTTTAGTCTGACATCCTTTCTTTTATTCTTTCTTTTATTCTTCATAAAAAATAGATGCCAAAGCTGAATTCCATGATATTACATATGACTTTTAATAATGAAATGAATACATCAAGCAAACTATGTCCTGATCGAAGATGTGTTTCAGTTTTCAGTATGTATGTTGCAATATAACTTACATGGTTTCTGAATCTAACCTTCAAGCCTTTTTTAAAGTATTGAATTCCAAACTGTGGCTGTGGTGCTGTTATTGTTTCTATTTTCACTCCTGTACCTCAATACCAAGCCAGTACAAGCTGCAATTCGTGGAATTGTTCATCTACTATATTTTAATATACTGTAGATTGATTGGATTTTTTTTGCTATGGCTGCAAATCAGAACTTCTATTTTTATCTGACTGTGTTGTATTGGAGATACAAATATACATTTCCTGCCATACTATGTGGTACATGCCTTTTCCACCCAAGGTTCAGCTTGATGCCATTGATCCCTGAACTTAATGAAAATATTAAGCTCCTACTTAATGAAATATTACTCATGTGTTTCTATATGTCCTAAATTAAATCTTAAGAAATGTTCTTTTGCACTCCATGTCAGATGTCAGACCCTGCCCCAGGTTGTCTGAAAATCCATGATCAGAGCTCTGAAAGGTGAAGGTGTCCTCTGCAGGGTATACTGCTAGTCATGTCTGACTGTGGTGTGGTGCTAATCCCCATTTCTAGAGCTTTAAAGCCAGCAATGTCAGACATGTGGCTCGCATGTGCACAGAACACTATTACCTTCCCACCAAAGTGGTACCTATTTATCTACAATGGTGCCTTATTAGACAAACATAATTCATTCTGGAAGCATGTCTGTCTTACAAAGCACTCTTTATACAAAGCAGATTTTTCCATAGGAAATAATGGAAACTCAGACGATTTATTCCACAACCCAAAAATATTCATATAAAATATTAACTGTATATAAAAATGATGTCAAAACACTAATCAAATTCAAAACACTGTATTATACAGAACACAATTATGGTAATATTAATAAAAACACTATAATATTCTGTAGAGTAAAACAGGAAAGAAAAACCTTTATGGCCAAGGATGACTAATTTTCACTAAAAGAGTCACTGGTGTCTTTTTCAGCAGCTTTAACAAGGAACCTTCTAACGACACTTGTTTTTGTCTCCTTTTGAGGATTTCATGGAAACGTGACATTGTATTGTCTTTCAACAGAGTCATCGCTCGCACCGCTACAGCCTTATTTGGATGGTGCTTTTCTACAAAGTTTTGCACAATTTCCTAATGTTTACAAATGTCCTTAATCTCATTTGATGTAAGGGATTCTTCCTCCCTATTCTCCTCCTCCTCTGCAGATGAGATCTCCTTCAGAACATCTTGCTGTTGCACACAATGCAGAATTATCAATTCGTTCGTTTTACAACTAATTTTCATTGTAAAACTGTTCGTTTTATAAAGCACTGTTTGTCTTATGAGGCAGAATTCCTTAGAAATTTTAGTTTGTCTTACAAAGCATTCATCTTACAAGTTGTCTTACAAAGTATCACTGCACTTGCATTTGCATGCTTTGAACCGCTATGTTGGCAGGAGCTGGGCTAAGGATGGGAGCTCACCCTGTCTTGGAGGACCTGGGTCTCAAACCCTGGTTAACAGGCACAGTGTCTTAATCACTTAGAATCATAGAATCATAGAATCATAGAGTTGGAAGGGACCTAGTAGGTCATCTAGTCCAAACCCCTGCCTGCAGCAGGAATTCCCCCTAGAGCATCTCCAACAGGTGCTCATCGAGCCTCTGCTTGAAGATCCCCAGTGAGGGAGAGTCCACCACCTCCCTTGGCAATCTGTTCCACTGCCGAACCGCCCTCACCGTCAGGAATTTTTTCCGGATTTCCAGCCGGAATCTCTTTTCTTGCAGTTTGTACCCATTGGTTCTAGTTCTGCTTTCAGAAGCAGCTATGAACAAATTGGCCCCTTCCTCCCTATGACAGCCCTTCAGGTATCTGAAGAGGGCAATCATGTCTCCCCTCAGCCTCCTCTTCTCCAGGCTGAACATCCCAAGTTCCCCCAACCTTTCCTCATAGGGCTTCCCTTCCATCCCACTGATCATTCTTGTCGCTCTCCTCTGGAGTCACTCTCCAGTTTGGCTGCATCTCTCCTCAAGTGAGGTGCCCAGAACTGAACACAGTACTCAAGGTGAGGTCTGACAAAGTACAGCTATATTCTTCCACACATTCTTGAGTTTTAAAAGGAATATGCAGCACATTTCTTTCATTACCAAACTCAGGACAGGCTCTTGCAAAGCCATGAATTCAGCATGAAGCTGACTTCCCATAGTCATCAGCAATGTCTTGTATAAGGGATGGAGTTACTATTGTTGATAACAGTATGTATAGAATGCTTTTGAACAAAAGGATTGAAATGGAATTTTTTTAAAAAAAATCCACTGAAAGAATGCCATGCACAAAAAACCTGGAATATAATCAGTGTCATATAGTGATTGGAGAGTTGGACTAGGACAGGGTTTCCCAAACTAATTAGGGTCAGGGTGCTGCTGAAGTCTCTTCTTCAGCTTGGTGCTGTTATTTTGGATTGCATGTAATCTTGCAAGATCCAACACAGTGGCACTCAAATCTGATTAGAACTCACAAGATCCAATATGGTAGCTTCCAAATCTTTCCAGTTCTTGGAGTATTGAAGATGGTGGCACCCAAATGATGAGATTAATCATGAGCAATCCAAGATGTTAATGCTTAAGTCTCAGGAGATCTCATGCATTCCAAAATAGTAGCATCCAAGTCTTACTAAGAAGTACAGAGCTAGTAGGAGGTATCCCCAGGGATATCCCACTGTGCGTAGTTTGGCAACTATTGGACAATAACCTGGAAGCCCCAAATTCAAATCCCCATAAAGCTCATTCAATCCTGAGATATGATTTTTCAGCCTAATTTATCTAACTAGTTTGATGAGAGAGAACTTTCTACGAATCTTCTATCCAGAGTTCCTGGAAGGAAGGATACTAATGTATTGATATCTCTTGAGAAATGGAAGAATATGCTAAATGGCTAACAAGACTATCACTTGAACAAATGAATGTATACTTAACACACTTCAAGATGCATATTTTACTTTATCTACCTCTGGTGCCTGAAATGATTGCTTTGGAATATTTAATGATTTTTCACATTTTGTAGTATGAGAAGAAAGAGAATCTTTAGCCCTTAATAGGCTTGAAGCTCTAAGACAATTTAACCAACTGGCTCCTTTTTCACAAAACGACCTGTAAATTAAATATATTTAATTATATGCAATTAAAGATGATAACTGCTGTAATAAAGGCAGGAGACTTATTTGTGGAGAAGAATCTTCTCTTTTTTCCCCCTTATCAATGTAGGGAAACAATAGAGCAATTGAAGATGAAACTGTTTCCAAATGAACTATTATACTCTTAATACGTTTTTCATTGCTTATACAGATCTGTACTCTATTATAATGGCCCAAGACAAAAAAACCCACCTGAAGCTCATATTCTGAAAATGAGTTATTATGAATACTGCCAACATTCCTTTAAAAATAGGTTGACTTTTATAAGACTTTGTTGCAAAGAATAATTTGAAAGGCACAGCGCTAAACACACCTAATTATGCTTTATTTCATATGGAACTAGACTAATATAAACACCTACGTTTGAAATGGGTTCTTTCCACAAAGGAATTATCAGGCATCTACTGTTCCATTTTCTGAAACAATTAACAAAGATGAAAAGAGAGACACTGCTCAAAAACGAATAGGCTTTGAAGTGTCCTTTCATCTAACCCAGGAACGACAAGGATCCTGCTGTGTTTTGTCCTTTTGCTATACAGTGTTTTATAGCTTCCTCTGACTCCTTGCACAACATCATTCTGACCTGAACAAGGCCTGCAGGTACTTTTTCCTCCCTCCCAATGGCAAATATTTGAAAATTCATCATCTCTCGGGCTCTTGCTTGTGCAGTTCTGACAGATATGAAGGAAACAAATTGGTGTTTTTACAAGCCATTTCCTGTAGTTGATCCCTCCCCCATCCCCACTGCATTTTATCAATTTGGCCATTTCATACCATGCAATCTTACCCGTATTCCCACTGGGTGCACCAGTTGCAGATGTGCACTAGTAAATCAGTACTTGAAACGGGAACATTTCCTCCAGCTGTACCAGATTGGCTTTTTGCTGTTTTTTTGCAGTTGGTACCAAAACCAACACACATCACTTGGGCATCCTGCATCTCCAAAGAGCAACACTTAAATCCATGGGTATTATATATATACCAGAACTGGCACTGCTGACCCAGGACGTTGGTTTGCACCAGCACTAAGAATGCATCACCACTGTTGATCCCAGTGCCAATCTGCACTGTTCAATTCCAATGCCAAATATAGATTGGGTTTATGGTCATAAACTGGGTGAATAGTCTAAAGCCATGTTTTTCAACCAGTGGTACAGATATCACCAGTGGTACCTGAGATGTATCCGGTGGTACTTGCAGGACCTGCAGACCCTTGCCAACTGGCAAAAAGACTAACAATGTGACAAAAAATGATAGGAAGCTCCAGTGTGCGCTTTTTGCATGCATGAAAAACCCTTCCACCTGCCCTGAGCACATTATCAGTGTTTGTTGTATTATGGCCTATCAATCCAGAAATAACAGTGATTACATCATCACTGGTAGTACTTCCAGTAAATGAACCATGTGCAGTGGTATAGCATGGGACAAATGTTGAGAACCGCTGGGTTACATTCACTTTTAACATGGCCCTTGATTAAAATAAAAAAACAAAAACTGGGTCAAGTACAATCCAAAGTAAATAAATAAGGGTGGTACGTAACACTGATCAGGATGTTGAAGATGATCCTAATCACTCCTAAAGGAATTTCAGATGTTCATATCAGATAAAAAGGAAGGGGGAAAAAAGCCAGCTACAAAACAGAAACATTAGATGTGTAGATCAACAAGGAAAAAACAAGAGCCATAGACAGTTGTCATTGCCCAAAGGCTAAAAATGAGCAAAGCTATCACAGACGTTGCTGTTGTTTCCACAACTAGTGGAATGATCTATTTCCAAATGATGATGACATTGTCATGACCTGCTCAGGAGGCAAGCAGCCTGCAAATATGTCGACAGCATTTTATGATAAAAATGGATGGGTTTATCTGACTAGTGATGTTATCTGGGGGGCATACAATGAGCTTGGGAGACAGGAGTGTGTTTGTTGCATCACATTATGGAAATGACTCATTTGTAGGACTAGTGATATTCAGTTTATAGAGTGGTTCAAAGAGGAATTACAACTGTTGGCCCATTAAAAGAGCCCATAGACTAGAATGACTAATTTGAAGGCATGCTTGTGGGCCACTGATAACTTTATTCTAGAGCAAGTATGGCAATAGTGGGAAAGACATAAGAGGTACTACAACCAAGGCTGGCCCAAGTCCTCTTAATCCCTCAGACAACATACCAAATGCCGTCTGATGATGAGTCAGCCTCTTCTCCTCCCAATCTCCAATGTTCTAGCTCACCACTCTCTTCATCATCTGACTGTTCCTTTTCCAGTCAAGGGAAAAGAAGGATGAGTTGAAGCACATAAGCATAGAGTTGAAGCCCATAATTGATCTCATGCCTGAATTAACTGTATCAGTTGGCCTCAGGGATGGGCCGGCATTGACTAAAATGGATGATGCACAAAAATCTCCCAAATTTGGCAACTGAGTCTCCAAGAATGAAGCATCTTGCCTATCAAACACTATATTTAGGATGCATCCTAAATAAGTTTTCTGTTAGACACAGTACAACTGGTGAGCACATACACCCTCGATGATAAACTCACAGTCTCTGCAATATCCTAACCCCCCCCCCCCCCCCGCACAGGGCTTCTGCACTAGTACTTTTGCTGGTGTAAATTTGAGTAGGCTAATTGAGGAGACTAGGGCTCTACCTGGGATATAGGAACAAACATTCCCTTACCCCAAGACCTCCATTCTATACAGTTCCAATGCTGCATATAGCGTGGGTTGTGCAACCCCCACATGCCAGTATCAGATAGGACACCGGCTGTGAGTTGAACAAGTTTGGCACCCCCAATGGGGGATAAAAATGCATTACATAAACAATCCAGTTTTACAACACTAGCTAACTCTCTTGCAATTAACCACAATGCAGACTGCCACATGTTTTTCTGGCAGAGCTTCTATGCCTTTAACAGCTTTCCTTGATATCCAGTTGTTGTGATGCCAAATTTCTCATTTACTTGCTGTACATCTGTTGTACATAAAGCCTGCCAAAATAGTGTTAGCAATCCTAGTTGCTGCCTATAAGAAAATGCAAATTCTAAGAATAATTGGCTGAACCAGCAGAACTTTCTGATACATAAAATTATAGAAATAGCCACAGACACATCTGTACGAACATTTGCTTCTTTTCTACAGCTGTAACTTAGTAAGTTTCCTAAAACATAGCATTGGTCTATTTATGGCTAAAGCATCTGTCCAAGATTGTTCAGCTAGACCTTAAGGAAACATCCCCTTGGGCCCAAAGTACCACTATATCCTTAGATCTTTAACCTTTAGACAGGTCTACATCGCCAAGCAATGATTTATTCTCTTTTCAGTGGTTGTGACCTTCTTTGCCTACATTCAGTCTTGCAAGATACTCGCAACTATGCAAATACATCAGCTGTCTTGAATGGACATTGTCCTGTATCATTAAAAGAAAACATTTGACATTTTTTATTTGTCTTGGTAATCTTAGAAGAGGGGGTTTATCTTGGGAAGCTTTAAAGTCTATGATAGTGATCCTTTTTTAGCATACTTTTCTCCTGGCGTATACTTTGTCGTTCTGATTTAGCAATGTGTGAATTTTTGTCCATTTGCTGTCTTGGCTCCCTCTGTTTAAACTCAGGTTAGACCAAACTGCAAATGTTCTTTGCAATTGTAAAGCAAATTTTTCAATGAAAGCAAAAGAAAAATGCATTTTAGATAGCACAGAATACAACAGACTCAGGTCAAACCTAGGATTGATTGTAAAACATTTTAATTTTAATTTATTAAAAAGAAATTAAAAAGTGTTCTATGTGACACATTGCAAAATTTTTCCATTCACAAATATTTTTCTCATAGCTAATAACCCAGGCTACTACTGAGTCCCCATTTTTATGTTGCTGTTTTGCAAGGTAACTGGTAATGCTTGGCAGATTTAAACACGCTCATTGGTTAAACAACTTTTAGTGAATTTCAAATAGTGAAATTGTTATTGTCTTTGCAGAATGTTAGTAATGCTGAATATTTACATAGGTGCGTCCTTTACACACAAGAAAAAGTTGCCTACATTTTATAAAGATTATTGTTTTCTTTTAGGTCTTTCATACGGATCTCACGCAAAGTGTTTCTGAAACATTCTTAGCCCCTACAGGTTTTATAGATAGAAAGAAACGTCTGGTTTCGGTAATACGGATTCTTTATTATTTTTAGAAATGGAGGGGGGGATGGTCAGTTCCTGAGAATGCTAACTGCAAACCCTTACTACAGAGTTACACCCCACACCTCACTAGGACTACTCTAGAATCAGTGGCTTGAATTCTGTGACCTAAACCTGGTAATTCCCAACCCCTGAGGGACTAACAAAAAGCAAGAAGCAGTTTCAAATTCAAGAGAATTAGGCTTCACACTTGGGTAAAAACCAACTGGGTAATGTTAAGTTTGTTGGCTCTTTTAGTGCTGGGCCTCCAGCCCTTTGGACCAATAAATTCCTTAGAGGTCTCAGCTCTTGAAATCCCCTAAGGAGAAAGAGGACTGAAAAACTGGGCTCATTCTAAAAGACCCCCTTGTTTTCCTGCGAGGTAAAAAAGACTGCAAGATGTAGCCTGCACATTTTTACTTGAGTGGACTTGTAATGGCTTGCTTTGCCTGCAGGGGGTTAATGATAACCAGCAAGCCACATAAAAACACAGGATATAGATAATCACATCACATAGGTAGTCTTGTATTGTAAAGGCAGAATTAGACTGCCTTTATTCCCCCTGTTTGACACACTGCCTGGCAATCACCCTTTACCTGCTCCCCTTTTTTTCTGCAAGATCCCATTTTTTTACTCTTTCATCCATATTGACTTTGATGTACCTGGTATGACTTATATTACAACAGTAGCCTCAACTTACTGGGGTAACCTAATCCTACCTACCTACCTATTTACCTACCGGCATATATCTATCTAGCTATCTACTGTATTTATATACTGCTTTTCAACTAAAATGTTCTCAAAGCGCCATACAAAGAAAAATAAAAATTAATGACTAACGGGTCCCTGTCCCACAAGGGCTCACAATCTGACAGGCTGCTGATCCCACTAGAGACGTGATGTCCTGTCCAGAGCCCCGTGACCCAAAATTTGCATCACTTCTTGTTCACCTCCGACTGCAATTCCTCTGTGGAATTGAGGGGCTGCATAAGGCCTTTGTCTGGCCCTTGATAAACCTTCTGGGGCCTTTGGAAGGTCCTTTAAAAGTATACAGGTCCCCACTTTCTGATGGTTCATTTTCTGACAGTTGTGCTCTTTCAGTTATACCCAGGTCTCATTCATTCAACACATGATTCACTTTTTTCAACCTCTCTCTATTGGTCAGATATAAAGGCTAAAATTGTCTTCCCTGATGTTGATTTGCATGTGGCATGGTTATCAAATTGTCACTGGCATTTCTTTATGACTTTCTTCAGTAAATAACCATCATTCAAATACATAAGATATTCATTGTCCATACATGCCTTTGTTCGTTTTACTTTAATTTGTATATTTTACTGTATTTTTGTATTTTGGCTATGTCTTAATAAATAAGTGTTATTTAAGCTTTTGGAAATGATATTTATAACTTTTTGGTGGCCATTTTGCACTTGCAAGATGAAAAAGACTGGGTTCCACTTTTCAAAGGTTTTCACTTTTGGACACTGCTCCGGTCCTTGACCCGTCCAATAAGTGGGAGATGCCTGTAGTTTCTGATTTTACCAAAAATCAGGACTTTTCTAAGGTTTTTCAGTGGTATCTAAAGAGTCCTTCTCTTGGGGTGTGTGTTATCAGATGAGATGCTGCTTCACCTGCCTCTAATGACCACATATCCCTGTGTCCTGCAGCACCTCAGTGCCTAAACATCTGCTACTGTATCCTGCGGGGCAAGGGAGACAGCTGGTGGTCTCCTGGGGGCAAGGGAACATTTGTTTCTATATGGGCCTAAACTACTTTTCCCATGTGCAGGTCCACCCCTTCCCACCTTCCCCAGCCCTCCCACTGCTCTGGAATGCTTCCCCACTGCTAAGTGCCACTGCTGGCTCCCAGAGGTTGCTGAACTGTCACAGAGGCCAGAGCCCACATGTGCTGCCTCCCTTCTTCTGTGATGGGCCTTATGGCATGCTTGATGTTTCCCTGGAAGTGTATGGGAAATCATCAGTGGCTTAGATCAGGATCAGGCCATAATATTTATCTGTGCTAGGAAAGGTGTTAATTGGAGGGCCATTATTTTCTGCCAGACAAATGAAGGTTAGAGACAAAAGTCAGAAGAGGAGACACCAAAGGGTCAGTGCATAAAACTCTTGCTTTATGGAGTCCGTTTTTAAATTCCTGCCTATGGCAGCTGCAATGATCACGGCTGAGTAAATATTTCAGTATTGGCTGTCCAGCACTTTAATTTTTCCCTGAGTTACATTTGCACCTTTCTTTCTATGTTCATTGGAACACCACCCATGTACCTCTATCTTGAAACAGAAAAGATGTGACACTTATAGAAGTGGAAAAAGAATTAATAGGCTGAAAATCAGCGAGGGGTAAAGAAAATGAGGATTTGGACGGGAAGCCAGATGATAGATCCTGAGATAACACTGAGAGGAATTCATTATTGGCTATATTGGTCCTGCTCTATTGAGAATCATGACTCTCCCTTAGATTAGTGCAAGTTCCTTGCTGGTCTAGACTCCAAACATTTTGGGTTTCCAAATGTTACAGGCAGAGGGCTGTATGAAATAACTGGCATGGTGTTGATGGCCAGAAAAATAGTTAAATAAAAAATTTGAATAAATACATGACACATGGTTCTTAATGAATGAATAAATGAATGGGCTCAAATTTTCAAGATTTCTCCAAAAACCCACATCACAGAAATAAACCACAAAGTTAAATGGACCCCCATTTCCCTACCTCCTCACCTTCAAAGGCTGGCACATGGCACAAAAAGTTACTTTTGGATTTTGGGAAAACAAGGAAATTATTTTGAGGCCGTTAGAACACCCTCCTGATGTGGCCAGAACAGAGCTCTGGTTGTGTTCAGTCAAGCAGGCCAAAGGTTTGCAGGTCAGCAAAAGATTGCCATGGACTGGATAGAGTTTTGCTGTGGGCCACATCTGGTCCCCAGGCCAGGGTTTAGAGATGCTGGAGTCTCTAGACCAGTGATTTTCAGCCTTTTTCATCTTACTGAAATTGTCAAGGCACACCATCAATTGTTTTCACCATTGACAAGGCACACCAGACTGTTCAAATCCCCAATTTTCCTATTAACAAATGTCAATCACCAAACCTCTGTGGCACACCTGAGCACTATCCACAGCACATTGATTAAAACCACTACTCCAGACTATTAGCTAGAACATTTTCAAGATTTCAAAGAAAAGACTTTATCAGCCCTATTTGGAAATCTTCAAACACTTTCTGCATGTGCCTGAAATACTATGCACAGTTTGACCATATAGAATGGAGGACAAAGTGCCTCTACCTTTAACCACTGCACAGAAGATGGAATTGAGGCAGGTTTAGCTCATCATAGAAAGGTTTAAAAAGCAGCACCTGTCTCAATTCTCTTTTTTATGCAATGGTTAAAAGCAGAGGCACTCTGTCCTCAATTCTGTATGGTCACCCTAATGATGTATCCTGTGCCTCTCCAGCATAATCATTTAATGCAGTGATTTTCTATCTTTTCCCTCTCATGGCACACTGTCAAGGCTCTAAAATTGTCAAAGCACTTAGCAGTTTTTTGACAATTGGCAAGGCACACCAAACTGCTTGAAGCTCACATCCCCCTTGAAGCTCACATCCCCCTTGCTCATAACTGACCCTTGCCCAAATTCTAATGGTCCACACCTGTGGACCATTTGTGGCACACTAATGTGTGGTAGCACACTGGTTGAAAATCACAGATTGAATGCATCAGTATTCAGTATCAACTGGAACCAATTATTTTTTTGTTCTTCTCCCTACTTCACTTGACCTTTCTTACTAAAATGTAACTAAGAGTTGTCCCTCATTATCCACAAGGGTTCCATTCCAACCCCCTTTCCAGAATCTTCCCCCGGAAGACCATCTGTATAATCAAAAATTAGGAAATAACATTACCTAGAAGTCCCTCTGTATGATGATATTTTTCATCCAATAATTTTTTCCTTTAACATACTATTACCTGGGCTGGTGTTTTTGTTTTCTGCAGTATGCTGCTCTGTCGATCTACTTATCATTTATCACGCTGTCACCCATCTCTTCAAATAAAACTGATTAATTTTCCCTTTTTTCTTTAGATATCAGGTTTAATAAAAGGAGTTTTGGAATCTGGATGATCATTTAGGAAAAAAATAAGGTTATATACTGTAATGCTGCAATCTTAAACACACTTTCCTGGGAGTAAGACCCATTGAATACAATGGAGCTAACTTTTGAGTAGTCATGGTTAGGATTGTGCTCTTTGTGTAAGAGGATGTTATGGAAAAATAGAGTGAATCCTTCTTTAAAAGGTTAGTCATTGGGTGTCATTAAATGTTTGCCAGATTGAGTGGTGCACGTTCCTGTTCTGGCACAGCTCTATAATGATAATGACTTTTATTCTGCATTAATGTGGATGCCTTGAGCACCTTTGTAGGACTTTCATTGCCAATTCAGCATTAAAGTACCATTACAGTAAAACATTACTGTAAGAGTGAACACCTGCCAAACATTTCTCAGAAGAGCACTGTGCTTTTAAGACAAGAGAGATACTGTCTTCTCTTTCATGTAAATGTCAGAGATGAGACTTTTATATTGATTGGGACAAAACAATAGTGAGCATATGTGTGGAAGCAGCTGGCAACTGTCTCTGTTGTGAGAAGAATATCATGCTTGTTTCCAGAATTCAGTGAAAATGGAATTCAAGACTTGAATATTATAGTTCCCAATTTGGGGGCATCCTCCTATGGATGGACTTCCTATATTTTAATATATGCATTTCCATGCCTTTTCAGTATAAATTTTCTTCTTTTGCAGCAAAAGAATTTGCATTTTTGCAATGCTGGTGTGCAGTCCTCAGAATTTGCTGAGCTTCATTTTCACTGGATTGGGACTGTTTTGGTGGCCTTGTTTTCCTCTTTACCAGACCTGAACATAAGCCAAGGCATATGTCTGCTTTTTTGGAGTAAACGCTAATGTATAGCTTACTTTTGCTTTCCATAGGGTTCAATACATTTGTCATCTGGGGGGGGGGGGGGCTGTATTAATTGGCTTGGTACCATTCTGGTGTTAGAATTCTTCTCAGCCTGCCCATTGCACCCATTCCAATGTCTTCTCAGCCCTAACCATTCCAAGTTAGCCTACTCACGAGTAAATATGCAATACAGCTCAGTTTCACTTTCCATAGAGCTCCAAGCATTTTTTTCTAGTTTTTTGGCCATAAATTTTGATAGGAGTTATTTTTCAATGCATTCTGCTGTAAAAAACTCATCCAATGGTTGAAAGCACGATGTGGTGCAGCTTTAGTGCATCACCTGGTGTGGGCTGCACCAGCCAGCGATGCCACATTCCCTGCAATCCAGAGTAACTACGGGAGCATGTAAGAGACATTATGTGCACCCATAGTTAATGCACCACCTAGTGAAAACCTATGGGAAATTCATATTGCAATCCAGAGCAAATTGTTCTGACACCGGAGCCAGGACTCCCCGTAGTTACTCTGGATTGCGTCCTGAGTCTAGTAGGTCTGGTTTGAAAAAATTTACTTTCCCATGTTTGAATTGTACTAATACATGCCAGTGCTTATGAAGAACACTTGGGCTGCAGATCCACTACAGCTTTCATCCACTTTCAGTACACTTCAATTCCTCCAAAGAATTTTCCAATGCTTGTTAAGGAATCTGAGAACTGCTAGAGCTACCCTTAACAAACTACCTTGACAGTGGATTAAAGCTGTAGATAGGCTAAGATTAAGGGACCCACATTTATAGTTTTATTCTGGACCAGACACCCTAAAGCCTGGGCCCAGAGGATTTTGGTGCCCTGCACTCCCTTAGGCCTGCTGATGGATAGACAGTGTATGAAGGAACTCCTGAATAACCCATGGGTGCACCCAGAGCCAATAAATGCATGACAAATACAGGGTCATTAATTGTGGGTGTGATCCAACTCCCCTCTATGAATCCACTAAATTCCAATGTTCTGAAAAAAGACTTGAGTTTTGGGAGAAGCACTGGAATAAGCTGAAGAGCTCACCTCTGAATTTTGAAGAACAGCCTCAACATCTATCCAGATGATATAATTCAAAACAGCTCTCATGAAGTCCTACATTAATTCCTTTGGGGTCCTATTTTGAGCTTGTGCGCAAACCATTACATTTTCCCCTCTCATCTTTTCAAAAGTATTTTGAAACAATATATAACAATGCCAGGATGGTTATGAGTTTTGCACTTCATTTTAAAAAATTGGTAATCTGTATGATCAAAATATGGGTGATTGTGTTATAAAAATGAAGGGCAGACTGTATCTCGGTTATTTTTGGCACATTTCCAACCCCTTAGCCAGAGTCCCTTACAAATGTCCTCCTGTTTGCAAAGGTCCTGGGGGGACCTTATCATCCTTGTTTTCCACCAAAGTTTATTATTAAATGGTGTTCATGTTCATGACGCGGTGACAATCCTGAGAAAGATTCATGTCTGGATTATATTCTTAGCCATTATAAATCAGCTCTGATGACAGAGATAAGCTGAAAGCTTCAATAAATAAAAAATAAATTAGAATATGAGAAAGCCTCAGGCTGTAAAGGCATAAATATAAAATTGAAGACCAACAAATGAGGAAGGAACCCACTGAAATAAAAAAAATGATAGTATTTGGCTTTCATGCAATGGTTTTTAAAATAAATTTTTTTTTGGAAAGCCTAACAAAATATGAAACTATCATAAGGTGAAAAATTTATTTAGACCACTGCTCTCCTTTCCTCCATACCTGAGCTTTGTCTGTCTTGTCTTTATCAAATTCAAGAAATGGGAGAGGAAGATCAGTGGAGGTTAGTATGTGGACAGAATTGGGCACTCCCTGCCAGCAAGCAGAGTGACCACTTACCTAAGGTGACCACTTCTGTTGACCATGCATGGGCCAGCCTTGATGGAAACAGGTTCAATGAAGTGCATGATGCCAAAAGGTCAATAACAATTGTACAATTTTACCATTTATGTATGTATTTGGGAGGATTTGACAAGGCCTTACTGGTTGTGGTAGAAGCTTCATATCGAGTGTAACATGTCATCATTTTGAAGAACACTTTGGGGGAAAAAATGTAGACACAACCAATTAAAGGTTATCATCTCAAAATCTGATATATCCTAAGCTAAATTCTCAGTGCATCCTTAAAATTTGTCTCCTTTCCAAGTTATACATTGTAATGGAGTCTTCCACTAGGCTTCAGCATACTGATGTAAATGGTGCCACTCAACTGTAATTGCTTGCATGCTATTCTATTTGCAGAAATGAAAACATCTCTCTGTAATCTTGTACAGTCTCCAACTACTGTTCTACAGCCACGTATTTTGCCAGGAATTGCACTAATGTAATCAATGTTATAATTAAACTTCTTTCCCTGTAAATATATATTTACGTACTAGGAAGTTGACAACCAGCTGCTAAGAAGCCCAGGATTTAATAGTTTGTCTCATCATTTACAGTGCTTCTGGAATGTTGATGTGATTGATTACATCCACAGTACGGGATTGTGTATTTTTTTTTTCTGCAGTGAGTATCCTATATCAGGAGAATTGATTATATTCCCTGGGAGAGGTCAAACCACAAAATGCAAATGTTAATTATTTTTTTGGATTAAAAGCTAAAAAACAAATGAGTGAATCATTTTTATTAGCAGGCTCCTTAATGATTCCACTGTCTTTTGAACCCCAGGAGTTTAATCTTTAAATGTCTGCATCATGTCAGCAATAAAGCCAAAGGAGTTTGAAATTTTAAAGCGAATAGTTTCTTCTGTATTTGGTAGATTTATAGCTATTGACTGAGGATCTTCTTGAGCCTCAAGAGATGTAACAATTTGTCCACTACAAAGTGTAACTATGGGCGCAATCCTGAGTAACTATGGGGAGTCCTTGCTCCGGTGTAAGAACAATTTGCTCTGGATTGCAATATGAATTTCCCATAGGTTTTCACTAGGTGGTGCAGTAACTACGGGTGCACATAAAGTCTCTTACGTGCTCCCGTAGTTACTCTGGATTGTAGGGTATATCTTCTCAAGATGCCCCCCTCTGCAACCCTGCTCCCTGCCACTGCTTCAGTGCAGTTAAAATGCAAGCTTCCTAAAAAGCTTTCAGGGTCACAAAATAACAGTTTTATTTATTGATTGGAACAGATGCAAGAGGATTATTATTTTTCAACTTGCTGGACTAGGAAAAGAAAGTGTCATATCCAGAATGAATTGCCGATAATCCCAACTATAAGTCATGCTGAATAATTAAAGCAGTCACTGTCTGTGGGGGAAATAGTTTATAGACTGCCCTGTTTAATGAAAGTTCATTGCACTCAGTGGTTTAATATGAATGCCACCTGAGATTTAAATGAAGGTTTGCATATCAGTAGGTTACAGCTCATCAGTCCTTGTAACGATTAAACCTATCTGTGCTGCCGGCTTCTGAAATTCAATTATGATCCAGAATTAACATATCTGAACATCCTAGAAGATTAAATGGATGGAAGATATTCCCTCTTCTTCCTATACTGTGTATAGAATTATAGAAATTACTCCTGCTCACAAGTTTTTCTTTGGATTTTAATGCTATTCCTGAACCTCTGGAAGGACTTTAACTCTGCTGTTACCTTTGGGTATAAAATGTATAGAAAGGCCAGGGAACTGCACACTTCTATTGCTCCATCTGTCAGAAAAGGCACAGAGTCCAATAAACTACTAGGAAATCGAGGTGGAATGCTGTAAACTCTTCTATAGAATCTCTGTAGGTGGAAAACCCTGGATCGAAATGCAATTTCGTACTGAGGGCATATTGCTGCTGCCTAGACAAAAACTGGGGGAGGTTTTCAGACACACAATATCCTAGGGACACAGCCATGGAGAAAGTCTTGTGATCATCAAGAGTCTTGAAACACTATAAGGACCAATACAAGTATTACAGCATCAGATTTGTGGACTAAGGTTCACTTCATATTAATCTGTTACTATCTCACTGTTCATTAAAAAGATTTGTGGTGAAAAGGAAAAAAAATTTAAAGGACAAAGGCTGCAATCCTAAAGACACTTTCCTGGGAGTAAGACCCATTTAACACAGTGGGGCTTACTTTTGAGAAGACATGGTTAGGATTGTGATCAAATACCCTTATGCTCATTTGCGATGTTTGTAGCATAGCTAGGGTTGGGGAATTGCATGGTAAGTGCTACAAGTGCACGTCCAGCTGTTCACTATTGGAGCCATTCCAGGCAGTGATAGCAGTGGTGCTGAATAAACTTCAGGCTGATCTGCCATTTTGGTGGGTTCACCTGAAATCTGAGATCAGATGATCAGTGGACCTGTGTGTGCCAGTCCCAACTGAAACGTTGGTCATTCCTCTTTGTCTTGCTAGCTTTGTTGATAGAAAGGCAGGGAATTCACAAGGGGAGCTTAAGCATGTGGCCCGCAATGCCACATTAGGCTTGTGGAGAGGAAATTTATCCCTACCTCTACTGCCACCCAAATCCTTGAAGAAACCCTTCCCACAAACAAAACAGGTGGAGACCTGTAACAAATGACATTTTTTCTTCCACTTCTCTTTTTGCCTGGCCCATTCACTTTCAGTGCAGGTATCATCATATGTGCTGCCACAGCAGACAGAGTTTCAGAGATGCTATATGGACTTGCACACCACCTGCACCCATTTCTGAATCTAAAAGGAATGGCATTGGTATCTTAGTATGGGCTGTTCTGTGGAACCTCTGTCTGTAAAAATACTGTGCCTTTTAGAAAAACACCTCACACTTCCTGCTTTAAATAGCCTCTGTTTGTTTGGTGTATGATTTACAAGGCTGACTTCATGAATCAGACAAAAATTATTAACCTATAAATCGTCCCAGGACTAATTTGCTTACCAGGAGGAAACTGCAAAGCCTGAGGGCATCTTAACAAAACTCATTCCTAAAGCAATCAAGCCATCACATCATAGTCTGACTTGGCAGGTGCAGTTGCACTGCTGCGCTTGGATGTGTAAAGTTTAATTAATGTCTCTCCCCCCCCCCCATCCATCTACTCAAGGCAAATCTTGCCATTAGACAACCCTGTCTAACAGCTACAGGAAACTTACAAGGGAACGGAATAGACTGTGGAAAGAATGCATTGACTGTATATATCTTTTTGACTCTTTTTGGAACATGTGATTCCACTGCTCAGGGACAGCAGGCAGCAAAGAACAGAGGCCATCAGTTCAAAAGGGAAAGAAAGGTCCAGCTGTAGGTAAAGAACCCTGATAGAAAAAGGATTTGATGAGCACAGGTGCCGAGTATCACAAATGTTCCATTAGGCCAGTGGTGGGATTCAAATAAATTAACAACAGGTTCTGGGTCCATAGAACAACAGGTTCTATGTCCAATTAGTAACTGGTTCTCAGAACTAGGCACTCATTAGCAAAGGGTTCTAAAGAACATGTGAGAACCCACGGTAGCCCACCACTGCATAAGGCTTACCCACCACACTCAGTGCTGAATCACTGCTAGTGCTGCCACATGCCAGTCAGTGCTGAGTCCAGCATTAGCCAGAAGCCCACTGCATGCCACATGGAGCAAAGGATGAGTTCCAGGAGGCAAAGATATTTGCCAGGGGGCATAATTTCCAGCATGAAAGAAGGGCAGATGGAAGGAAGGGGAGAGGATGGGACTGGAGCTATGCTCTGCCGGATCATGAACCCCAACCTTTTGCCCAACACATCATAATCTCTCAACTCCATGCAGCAAAAAATAACCTCACTGCAAGGCTTCTGTCCTTACTCCGGGAGGGGGATGAATGCCCTCTTTGCCCATGGAGATAACAGTATCTGCCCAGCCTGCATGGGACATACTGGCAAATGGGACAGAGGGTCCTGTCCCAATTTTGTAGAAGAGAATTATGGCAACCCTACTCAGAATGCATTAAAAGATTTTAAAAAACATTACTTCTGGTTTACCAAGGGAAATTGGAACAGGCTTTTAATACCTGTATTAGCCATCTTGAAGCTTTCAGTAGCCCCTGCTGCCACTGCAACACATGCTGCCTTCAGAAGAGGACTGGATTTCCCTTCAGTGGGCTTAGGCAGAGCTGAGTAAAATCTGAGTTAAAAGTCTGAGTAAAAACCAAGAGAAATATGTGGATAATCAGGATCCACTTATATTTCCTTCCAGGCATTACCCAAGCAGGTGATGCATGTGTAATTGATAGATTCCACAAGCCATCAATGCTCATTCAAGCAAGTGTCTTCTAGACATCCAGATTTATTGAGTAAACATCCACAAGGTGGCTATATGAACAAGGAAAGAGGGCAAAGCCCCCAAAACATAGGACACCCAAGGAAAATCTAGAACATGACAAAATAAAAGCTAAAAACACTCATGTATATTGCTTTCATATGGTTAATATGGACGCTATATTGCTTATTATTATTAAATTTAAAATATTATAATTTATTACATATAAATTACAAGAAGGCTAAATGCTGCCTGCTCACAAGGAAAAGGGGGACAATGAAGTTTTTTTCTAGGACACAAAGCTAAAAAAGAGGCTGTATCTTGGAACATCCATTGCTAAGAAACAAAATATACTATAGTTACAGCACTATCATGTTAGCTTTCTATGGTCTCTGATGCATCTTACAATTCAAATATTTATGCATAGCACAGCAAGAAATGTAAATATTTTATTATAGTTTGGGAAATGTTTTCCAGTATAAAACATATGTGGTATAGTCTTACATGGAAGAACTGTACCATCTGAGAAATTTTTGATATGCATTGTGGAAGCCTTGTCAATCTGTGCTCACCACATTAGCACTACTTCCACCTATATTTGGTCACTTTCATGTTGTTCATTTTTTCCAGTAGACTGTACTGTATTAGGAGAACAAATCTGTGAAACTTCTTTTTATATATATAAAACTGAAACGTCACTGACTGACTCACTCACTGATTCACTCACTCATCAACACCCAGCCAAAACTGATGGGCCTAGAAGTGTGAAATTTGGGGGTGGTGTTTCTTCCACGATGGAGGCACCCACTAAGAAACAGTTTTCGGAAATTCCAACCAGAAGGGGGTGAAAAGGGGTGCAACATGTTTTTCTTCCCATACGTAACATTGAGAATCCCTGACTGATCACTGCCCTGTGTCAGCCCCCAGACCTAGATGTGGGGAGGGTGTTCCTTCTGTGACATCAAAACCCACAAAGAACCGATATTGAGAAATTTAATCCTTAAGGGGCTGAAAAGGGGTGCAATGTGTTTTTGTCCTATACTTAACATGGAAGACTGACTAATCAACATCCAGCTAATGCACTGGGAGGGAGGGTGCACTGGGGGGATGGTGCACATGGGGATGTTGCACTGGGGGAGATAGTGCACATTTGGGGAAGTTACGCATGGGGGTTGATGCACTTGGGGGATTGATGCTTTGGGGGGATTGATGCTTTTTGGGGATTGATGCTTTTGGGGGATTGATGCGCATGGGGGTTGGTGCGCATGGGGGTTAGTGTCCATGGGAGGGTGATGCGCACAAAGGGGTGATGCGCATAGGGGGATGATGCGCACAGGAGGGTGATGGGCACGGGAGGATGGTACACATGGTGGTTAGTGGACACAGGGCTGGTGCTCATGGGGAGTTGGTGCTCATGGGAGAGTGACGTGCATGAGAGGGTAATGTGCATGGGGGATGCTACGCATGGGGGTTGATCTGAGCTCCTGCAATTTGCAAGTAGGGGCAAAAACCAGAGTAACTATGGGAGTCCTTGCTCCGGTGTAAGAACAACTTACTCTTTATTCCAAGATGAATTTTCCATAGGTTTTTGCTAGGTGGTGCAGGAACTACAGGTGCATGTAAAGTCCCTTACGTGCTCCCATAGTTACTCTGGATTTGGGGGTAGGCCTAGTTTCAACTCAGAGCAATTCACAAGTAATTATGACTTGTGGGAAGGGAGGAGTTGTGCCTCTTAAACTAAAAGTTCATGAATTTTTCTAAGACAAGCTTAATTGCCTGCCACATTGCCATGGTATGCAGGCTGCCTTTAAGCCATTAATTCTGACTTAAGGGATGTTTATTCTTTGAATTTATAGGGCCATGCTCAGTCACTTTGAGACTGGAATTGCACATAAATAAATCACATATTGGCTGCAATCCTAAAGACACTTTCCAAGGAATAAGACCTATTGAACACAATAGGGCTTACTTTTGAGTAGACATGGTTAGGATTGTGCTAATTAGGCTTCACCTGTACTGTAAACTAAATGCACATACAGATCCAACCGACTAATACATGGATTTTTTATACACAGGTTTGACTCAACATGAATGCAACATGAACTGCAAATGAGAAGAAATGTGCCAACTTAGAAGGGTATTTATTTCTAAGCAAATTCATTTTCTTCTCTTATTGTTAGCACAGCTTTAATCCTTGTTTCCAGTAGGTAACTAATTTCTCCTCTTTCTATTAACTACTTGTACTTACCATAACTAATTCTAGCACAGACTTATTTGGGGCTGTATTGTTTACATGTCTTTTTATTAGGCCGATATCTGTTAAATAAGTTGTGGCTGATTAATGCCTTCCAATGAAATGTGGCACTGTGCAGCTTTTCGGCTTGTCACTGGATGTGTCAGGATGTGTCACTGTTGACTAGTTTCCCCCTTTCTCCTTCCGGCTAAATGGCAATCTGCCACTGCGGGCAGGGAGTAGAAAAGAAAATATTTGGCTGAAGTCAGAAATTCATTTGTCTGGAGTTGCTTTTCGTGTCATGACACTCAGTGTAGGTCTAAATTCCCAATTATTGAGAGATCATGCACAGAAAAGAGACTGCTGGAACAGATCCTGGTTCACTTCTATTGCAAATGTCATGGCATTTGCAAATCATAACAGCAGAGGGGTGGCATCTTCACATCTATATTGTTCACAGAGCATCAAGCTAGATCTTAGAGGAATGTAAGGTTTTTAGTTCAGCCAAAAAGGTGTTTATACCATTGCCTGATTTCTTTTTCTTACCCTGTCACTTACAGCTCAGCCTTACCTAAACCCCTATTCAGCAATGCAGCAGTGCCGCATAGCTTCTGTTGCATCCAATGAAGGATCTGTGGCTTCTGGAGGATCTGTGGCTTTTGTATGGATCAGCAGCAACTACAGGGCAACTCTAACCTTTGATCCCTGGTTAAATCTGACTTGCTTAATGAAGGCAGATCAGGCCAGCGAAGCATGTACCAGGGATTCAGCATGTACTGCTGCCACTGATTCCACAAGCAAAGCATGTACCAGGGATTCAGCATGTACTGCATGCCACTGCCTCATTCTGCACCTGTTACTGTCATTCTGCAAAGTGTCACACTGCCAACACAGTGTCCATTGCTTGCCATGGGCTGGTCATGGTTCAGGCCAGCTGAGACATGTAATCAAAAATATTTTTACTTCCTTTTTCCATCACTTACTCGTCCATCCATCCATCCTAATCCTAGTCCACCCATCCATCCTAATCCATCCAATCAATCCATTTGGTTGATATAAATGTTATAGGCCAAAGGGTGCATGTCCTGCTTGGAACAGTGATACAGGATCCTGCAGATGTTGTTGTTACAGAGATTCATTCCAACTTGCCTCTGGCCAAATCCTTGCCCTAGCTATTCCTGCCAACATCTTCCCTGCACTAACCTGCACTGTGACCCACCGCCTCTGGCACAAGGATTACCAGCTGCTATCCCATCATCAGTGACTGGCTGCAGCTATGGCAGCCTATGTGATAGGCTGACAGGTCATGATATCAGACACTGTATCATGTGGTTGGAATTGAACCATGAAAGAAATTTACTAAAAAGTAAGCTACATTTGGTTGAATTATAACCTTGTAGTTGGTGAATGGATGTTTCTTTCATTGGTGGAGAGTTGTACCCATGCAGGACCCCTTCCAAAGTGAAATTCTTCTTCCTTCATGACCATTATTTTGCATTAACTGAAATATCAGTCCCAGTACGGCATATGCAATTGCTGTTGCTGATGGCATGACCATTGCAGCTGTATGATTTTTACATAGTTTGTTATTGAAAGAGACAACTTTTATCAAGTATAAAGATGATCATGCAAATTGTTTGCCATTTTAAATGTGATTTGCCACCTGCCTGATTGTTCAGAAATGCATCGCATGCTTAATTAATCTAATTAGTTCATGCGTGCATCAAAAACAAATTTCCAGTCACTTTCATCATAAAAGTATTTTTGTTTTCCTTGTGTAATTCAATTCTAAAAAATTATCTAAGGCTGTTTAGATGCCTTAAAATAAGACTTGCACTCAATATCACTCCAGTTCCTTTTCCTCCTTGGTTTATATTGATTTTGTTAGAATCATCCATCTATGGATATGGCAGCCCTTTTTGCTGCTTTCAATGATAAGAAAATGAAATTCATTTCTGAGATAGGAAGAACTGAGGCTACTGAGAAGTATGTTGTGTTATATGTTCGGAGCGCCTGTCTCCAGAGGCTCAAATTCATTTTTCACAAGTGAAATTAGTTTAGTGCCCTCGTCTTTGTAACAGCGTATGATCGTGCATGTCTATAGACTATGATGTGATATCGTAACAAATCTGTGCCCACCTAGGGTTTCATGGTTGTCACAATGCTGTAAATCAGGATTGTTGTGAATGTTACAGTGATGGCATTTGTGTACAGTCGAGGTCTTCCTTTTCCAATCCTTTTTTGAGCTCCTTGAGGGTTGCCATATTTTCAGCGATTAATTCCGAAATAGAATATTGAAAGAAACATTTTCTGAGTGCCTTGAACACAAATTTAGAGGGAGGGGATTTATACCAAAACTTCAATGTCAAGTATAGGGTAGAAAGCATTTTGAACCATATTTCAACCCCTAAGGGGTTTAATTTCAAAAACAACTTGTTTTTAATGGGTGCTCACAAGATGGAAGGAATACGCTTCTCAAATTTCATGCTTCTAGATACAGGGTGTTGATCAACCAGCGATTTGTCAATGTAAAATATAGGGACAAGAACACATTGCGCCCCTTTACAACCCCTACCAGTTTGTATCTGTTCTGCTAGTTGACAGTCAATTGTTGAACATTTCCTTGCAAGATTCTATAGTCTTCAGAGATTTCATGACTTTTAACTAAATAGGTATTGCACCAATCAGAAAATCCATCTGATGATAATGGTGTGGAAGAATTTGAAAAGAGTTTGCACACAAAACAGCATACACGACCAGTTTCTGGTGAATATACTAACCATTTTGCAGTATTTTTCACCTTCACCCTTTTGGGATAGAACGAGCTCTTTAAACAATATCTGTCTTGGTTTGCAAAAGACCTCTTTGACTTTTCAATGAACCATCTGAGTGCTGACACTCTGATGGACCTTTTTCTACCCAGTATACAATGTCATCTTTGCAATCACCCCATGCCATAGCCCAGCATCATTCTTTTGCCTTCTGTGCTTGTACTACTCTCTGGATGGTCAATCTGAATATTTCTTGCTTCTGTCATTGAAACAGATTCTATAGAACGAGATGTACCAGGTTCTGTATCAGGAATGGGTTGAATATCACATGACTGACTTGCTGTGGTATAGGCTTTGGGTTCATCAGGCACCTTATCTGTCTTTGTAAAAAAGCTATCTAATTTTGGTAATTTGCTAAGCTCTTATTTAGCTTTCTGCTTCTCCTTCCTCTTTTGAGCTCCACTTTTATAACTTCTGGTTGACATTTTAGAAACTTAGTAAAAGTAAAAATTAGATAGTAAAATATAGTAAAAATTTTTACTATAATGATAATATTTATGCAGGCCAGGGTTCAAGACCCGGGTCAGCCCCACAAGACAGGGTGAGCTCCTGTACTTAGCCCAGCTCTGCAACGCTGCTGGATCCAATCGTAGAGGCTCTGCCTTTCCATTGGACTAATTCAGTGGCGTGGAGAGGGGGGATTTGCTGCTTGGATAGGGTAACAGCCTATCCTCCATAACAAGAGGATAGGGTAACAGCCTATCCTCCATAACAATCCAACCCAGGCTTTCGTGCTTCGCATGCAGCGTATGCAGTGCCGAGCATGATACCATAGTCTTCCAAGACTGACGGAGGCCTGCTTTTAATATATAGTATTATAGAAGCAAGTAGGGGTAATTGAGAACTGTACTAGTAAATAATAAAACAGGCCTACAAATAATCAAGATGAATATTTTTCTAAAGAAATTTTATAATGGGATCAAAATAAATAAATTATGTATTACACCTGCTGAAATCTGGATTGAGCCTAGATGGAAGTTTGTAGTGGCAACGATGAAATTTGAAATGTGGGATTTTATGAACCATCTCGTATGCTGAGATTATTAGAATTGAAGAAATATTCCTCCCCATTATGCATTTCTACTAGCAACAGAACTTTGAAACAGCTACTGGGATTAATTAATCTCTGGTAGTGATGGATTCTTCTTGCAATTGTTAATTTCCATTTGATTTTCACTGGTCAAAATGACATATTTAAATCTCACACACTCAAAAGGCAACTCTAGGGGTATATTTAAGAAATATATTCAAGACGCAGAAATTAATGTGAGATTTCTACAAAGGAAATTAATATGAAAAGAGTTTAATTTGCATACTGGAACTGGGAAGGGGGATTATTGTGAATATGTTTTATGGAATAGGAGGTATCGAGAATATTACAAGGGCTTTTGACCATAATTTGGTTCTCTTTAGGGCCCTAGTAAAATAGTTCCATTAATATTTCTATTGGATGATATAATTTATGGCATTGAATTATATCAAGTGATCATCTGAAGTGCTCACTGAGAGGTTTGACATTCCACTTCCCCCATAATTTATAATAATATTCCTTTTAGTAATCTTTTCCTAACTTATGATACTTGGCATTCCAAGTGGTAGGTGTATCCACAAGAAGCTTATAGTCCAGTCCTCTCAAGGGCCTAGGGTGGTAAATCTTGTGTTCCACTGCTCTAGATTCAAAAGCTATGCTGTCATTACATGCAACAAAGCCACAGGTGGATATGGCACTGTGCACATGCCAGACTCACCAGATGTTTCACAAGCCTAGGTATAATAGAGGTGGGGCAGATTGTGGGTGGTATGTAAGGTTCAAGGAAGGCTGGGGTGGGGGCTATGAGGGTAAGAGTCAGGGAACAGGTGGGAGGGGAGCATCCTTAATAGTAAAGGCACACATCAAAACCATTCCTCATTTTTCAATTCCATCCCTTCCTCTCCTCAGATATTTGACAACAAAATAGTAAGAGCTCAGGCATATGCCATAGCATTGCAGTCTGATGATTAATTAGAATGGGTATGGATAGACAAGCAACTATGAAGGCTTGAAGGTCATACAGTTCACTATGCCGACCTAACTGGTTCTTAGACCAAGGTGTCCAAAGCTTTAATAACCAGGTGGAACCATGTTGTCCTTCTACATGGCCTTAATCCTGCTTGAGTTGATAGCTACAATGCTGCTCTTTGGCTACTTTAAGCAATGATGATGGTGGTGATGATGATGATGATGCTGGCGGCCTGCTCCTCTGTGTCCATTGCACCCTCCTCTGGTTACACATAATGGTGAAGAGGAGATGGCCGGATCCCTTCTAAGAGAGCTATCAGTTCACATTCCTTAGTACTTTGCACCCTGTTCATCTTCCCTGGAGCCTCTGTAGTCTGTTGAAGCAGGTTCTGAAGCAGCTTCTGTGAACAGTCTACAAGTATACGATCCCCTTTACTTTCTAGGATGTACTCAGATCCTACTTTTGTGTACCATGTGTATGGTCACTCTCACCCTCAAATGTAGGGTCAGAGAGAGATAGAAAATAGGATGACTACCAGTATCCACTCACCATTAACATAAGAGATGGGGGGGACTGGGTCATACCCGATCACCTTGCCCTTTTCTATGTTTGACCTCTACATTTTTAAGGTCATGTTGGTATATTTGGTATATATCCTTTGGCACAGGACCAAACACAGGGCTTCACAGGGCTACAAGATATCTGTTGAAAGAATGATTTCATTGTCACGCATCTCTTTGAGCACGTAAAGCTGTAGCTGAAAAGGCAAGCACAGTTCTACCTGCAAGAGTTGTTTGCTCCTTTAGATACAAGACTCTTTTCGGGATCCTGACCAGTGATGGTCTCCAGCAGGTTCGCACCTACTCTATAGAACCGGTTGCCATTTAAAAGTGGCTACCGGATGGGTATAGAACAGGTTGTTAATTTCTTTGAATCCCGTCACTGATCCTGATGTGCAAAAACAGGCTGCATTTTTTCTGCATCCTTGTTTGCATTCTAACTCCGCTCATGTGCAAAGGAATGAATGAGGTGTAAGCTGCTAATACCAAAATTAAATTGAACAAGCAGAGAACTGTATTTTGTGAAATCTCATCTAATAACAGCTTCAAAAACACACAATGAAAGTGTTATAAACATAGAACTTGCTTTTGAACAGTACAATCCCAAGGAGTTTTTTTTTAAAATCCAAAGCACTTATTTATAACAATTAAATTCATCTAATCTATTTGACAATATTCACGTTAAAATGCCAGGCATTTTTTTAAACTAAGTATATTTATGCATTAAATCTCTGCAGGGTTTCGCATTTTGCAAGAGCAGCTATAATAATAATTAGAAACTGAAGTAACTGAAATGGTCTAAGTGACTTTATTTGATACAAATTCTACTGATTTGACTGAATTAAGACAAAGGAATACATTGTGCATTGTGCGGGTGATGGAAAGTGCTATTCTTTCAGGTCCTTTTGTCTGCTTCTCCATCTGACATGTGCCTACTGATAGCTTTGAGAGTATAAATGCTTATTGCTTACTTCTTATTGTAACACATTATCAATTAATTGCTCGCAAATCTCTGTTCTTAGTCTGTGTAGGTTGTAAGGAGTGGTAAATCATTAACTTCCAATGACAGCCTGTTTGAATTACAATGCAGACCCTTGCAAGGTATGATATTTGCAAGTATAATTAGTTGAAAACAACCCTTTGTCTCCCCCAAATCCTGCTGCTAAGGCCAAGAGCATATCCTTGGCACTCTGGCCTCCCTACAACCTCTCTCCCCCCACTTTTCACTGTCAGGACTTCAGGCTGCTTGTCTATATGAAGTTTCTGCAGAGGGCTGCCTCCTATGTTCTTGCCTAATGCATGCATGGCTGGATTCTTGGGGAGTAGGAGTACCTGTAGGAAGAACAAAGTCAGCTGCTCATTGTTCCCTCCCTGGGTTTGGAATAGTATACTGTAGATGTCAAAATCAAACAATCTGCCATCAAACCCATGCTTGATCTACACAAACGTGTGCACACAGAGATTGAGAGGGGAGGTATTTAAAACTACAGCAGGAAGGAGGACTTAAAGTGTTTATACCCCAAATAACACATCATCATCATCACCTTAACCATAACCAGAAACAGCTTATAAATACCTTGGCATACTCCAAGCTGACAACATTAAACACAGAGATAATTGACATTGCAATACCTGGAGATCGCCAGCTTCAAGAGAAAGAACATGAGAAGATCATGCGGTATAAGGAACTACAGATAGAAATTCAGAGAATCTGGGCAAAGAAAGCCACTGTGGTTCCAATAATAATAGGTGCTCTTACAGCAATTCCATTAAGTCTCCAGGAACATCTAAACATAATGGGCTCCAGAAGATCACAACTGCCCAGTCAGAAAACGCAGCACTCCTGGAAACTTCACGCATATTGAGACAATATATTTGTGATTCCTAGTTCCTAGGGTAGGAACCAAATCAAATAGAGCCAATTCCAGTCAAATACCTGACAACTTTAAAATAGTACATCATCATCATCATCATCATCATCATCATCATAACACAGGCATTTCTATACCGCTTTTCTGGTCTTTTAGTTTGCTTCTACCCATAGCACAGAGCAGTGATTATCCAGCCATGTTTAGAACAATTCTTTCTTAAAAGGCAGCCATCCCTTGTGTGGTATGTTCCACAAATTCAAGAACAAATGGTTTGCCCAGGATCAATACGTAAATTGCTTGAGCCAAACTCCTGCACATAAAATAAGAATTTTTTTAAAAAAAGATCTACTGTTGTACCGACCTAATGGTTGTACTGGCTAACGGTTGTCAGAATGTCAGAATCCCTTTTGGGGGGAGTTGCAACTTTAGTTCAGGAGGTCAATAAAATCTGACGCTGGGTGTCATCTTGACTTGGAAGGAAATACTGTATAAATAACGTTGAATGATTGATTGATTGGTCGACCTGTATCACTGCCAGGTTGATGAGATAACTTCTCATTAATGGGATTGGGTCCCAGAAAAATTTTCATTCTCAGAGGGGGTCCCAAACCATGACACTCAAAAATCACTACCTTAGGCAATGCATTATCTTCCAGTTAGTATGATAAGACTATACACTACTTTTGCGAAAAAGTTCACAAAGCCCATGTGAATATCAAAAGTCTGCCCCCTATTCAATCTCCTATTTTTTAAAGGATTTTGCAGTGAGTGGTTATGGGGAAGAAATCAGAATTAAAGAAAATTAAAGGAAATACTTCCTCTTCCTTACTAAGCTAAGATTGTAGAAAGTTGGAGTTGGAAAGTTCCTTACCTGTTACAGGTAAAGTCAGCAGCATGTCCTGTTTGTCACACTGAATTATTTCTAACAAGTGAAGTATAAGGTAAATGTGTCCCCCACAAACGTGTGCCTCACTAGTTGTGACTGACTGTAAGGGCAGTGGTCATCACTGTTAAAAGGCCAAAAATACAGCATTATCCAATTCTGTGGTTATGTGGCTGGCATGACTAAATGCCAGGGGCACATAGAAGGAACACTGTTACCTTCCCACCAAAGTGGTATCTATTTATCTACCCACTTTTATATGCTTTTGAATTGCTTGTTCACAGGAGCTGGGCAATTGATGGAAGCTCATTCCATCTTAATGGTACTCCTGTCTCAAACTACCAACCTGATGACCTTCAGGATCTTTAACCACTGAGCCACGACAGCCCTCTATACAATGAAGTATAGCATGTGTTAAAAACCTCAAGTAATAAAAGAACAATCACACATAAGGACACCCATAAAAGACTTTAGAAACTAACCCTACAATCCAGAGTAACTACGGGAGCATGTAAGAGACTTTACGTGCACCCGTAGTTACTGCACCACCTAATGAAAACCTATGGGAAATTCATATTGCAATCCAGAGCAAATTGTTCTTACACTGGAGCAAGGACTTCCCGTAGTTACTCTGGATTGCGCCCAAAGCCTGTTATCCTAAAGACACTTTCCTGGGAGTAAGACCCATTGACCACAATGGGGCTTATTTCTAAGTAGATATGCTTAGGATTGTGCTCTTACTCAGTATGGTTTATATAGCCAGCTTCAAATATCATCAAGAAAATTCAACAAGGTCCCCATATAAGTAATCCAAATTGGCTGCCATTTAGGACTCTGAAATTAGCAGACTTCACACTATAAAAACTTAGGTGAACACCTGCTTAAAAGGCTTGACTTTTCAGTGCACAGTTAATCTTAGAGAGAATTGCTTAATAATAGTCACCCAGATTATGATCTTAATTACACCTGTATAAATCCATTGTAATACCATTACCTACAGTGGATTCATTTTCTAATTTGCATCTTCTTATCATAATCCATTTGAATGAAAAAAGTTAATTATATCTTGTGTGGGGCAATATTGCAGCACATTTCATCAAGGTAAGAACTGGAAAAGGGCTGGCTTAACCAAGTGTCTAAAGGTGACACAGTGGAAACGAAAGAGCCTCTGATATAATTAACCAACAGGCAGCCGAATCCTGAACTGCCCACAGCTCTAAGACTACCATGGGGCCTAAATGGCGGCTGTGGTGTCCTGCAGTTCATCCCCTTCCTCCACGTAAGCGAGCAGCACCACTAGAGTTGGTGCAGAAAAAGACCCTTGGTGTAAGAGCAAAGCACCCTCCACTAAGGATCTACTAAGGATCTGGAAGAGCAAAGCTTCTCTGGTGCTACCTCCCTCCCTCCAACAGCATACTTCCCACCTGTTCTCTCCCCACCTTCCCCCCACCTTGGCATACCTCCTTCCTGCCTCCCCCATGCTTCCTTCCACTCCCTGCCACTTGGCAGACTGTGCAGACCAGTGAACAGTGTGCTAGAAGTGGACTAGGACATGTGATGGCGTTGAAGTGGGGCATGCTGACATGCCTTGCAGCATATTTGAGACATCCAGCTGCTGCCATGGTCCAATGCTCAGTCCTTAGGATTGAGCATGGAACTGTGGCAGCATTGGGTCCTTAGGATTGAGCCCAAAATCACTTAGGCTGCAATACTAATCTCTAGTTAAGCCAGCCTAAGCCCTGGCATAAGTCCTTTGCTGACCTGGGGGTGTCACAAAAGTGCTATAAGACACTTCTGTGCCACTCCTGCATGTGGGTTAGGCCAGTGCATGGATACACACTTGCCTCCCTACATCACCATGGGATGATGTAGTTGTGCTGGCCTAGGTTAGGATTGCACCTTTTCTGTCTCCTGTGACAAAATTGTCTGAAATTCACAACTCTCAAAGCATATGTAGTGTACCATAAAAATTTGTTATATTTTCAGAAGAAGAAGATTTTAATGACTAAATAGAAAATACGCAAATCTTGATCATCTTTCAAAATCACACTGGAGGAGATGAATAATCATGCAGACTGCTCTTTCTGAAGCATTGCTTCTGCAAAGGCATCACTTCACAGGATAAAGGGCTTTGGGGGGCCATATTCAGCCTGCGGTCTTTATGTTTGACACTACAGTATAACTTTTGATAAAGCCAGGCATAACCATTACAAAGAATATTGTGCTTTGTCAATTGTTTTCAGAAGACATGGACTCCCATAAAGGCATCCACAAGGCAATTACCTGTGGATGTCCAAACCTCTCCTTAATTGGTGTCTTTGCTGGGTCAGGAAGCAGAGCTGACAATGTGTCACATAGACTGTGTGTCCCTTTCCAATACATTGATTAACAGGGCTAAAGCATCAGTGGTCATCTAGTCCTATTAGATGGTCATAATACCCTATTTTCTGCACATTTTCGGGTTCCTTCGAGTCCGCTTACAAGGAGTGTAGCAAGCATGGGCTGACCCCACCATGAAGTCCTTGTTCTTTGACAGTGCATTGCACACTTCAAAGTGAATGGCCAGTCTTTTATTTTAGTTACATTAGGAGTTTCTCAAAGGTTGTTTTGCTTGGGAATGGTTATAAAAAGCAAGGATTGATAATACCTGTACCGTATTATTGCATTGGGAGTGAACATAAGAAGGAAGAACATGAGAAGGAACTTGCTAAACTTTCATTGAAAACTGGTATATATGCCCCTGTGTTTAATTGGCTTAAACGCCCCCCCCCCCCTCGGAAGCAGTTGTGGTGATGCCTTTACAGGGTACCTTGCTACTGCCACTCATTCTAAAGGTGGGCCCATACAAAAGTATATTCCATTGGGCCTCAGTTGGCCCTGCATAAATACATACCTGTTTCAACTTTAAGTACATTTCAAGCTCAAGCCTCTAAAGCCTTACTTGTAATTGAGTGGTGGACTACCTGTGCTGCCAGTGAAAGTTTTGGATTAACCATTTAATATTTATTTTGATTTTCATTTGGTGAGACTGATTTTCTTGGAATTGGCAATTTGCCAAAATGAGCTTCTTTTTTCATTAGGAACCTAATCTGCTGTAGCTTACATAGATGTGATTTGGCAACTATTGCAAAATTCATTTGCTAATAAAAACTCAATGAAGCATAAGGGACATTAGATAGCATAATAATGACCAAAACGGCTACTTTTTTGCCATGTAATTAAGCACTTGTTGTTATTACCGGCTGTTTCCAAAAATGGGTGTTTTGCTCTTGAAACCTAATGAACACCAGCTGGGGCAGCACTGCTGCGTGTATAAATAAATGTATGCTTAACCTTTGTGCTCTGGTGGTTGCCCAGAATATTTTGCCTTGGGGGCATTCCATTGAATGGCAGAATCCTGCCAAGCTGTGCAATTCTATGTGATCATCAAATCCCCTGTCATTCATTTAATTCTGCCCCATTTGTCATTGTAGTACAAGGATGTCTCAGCAAACAACATCTGGAAAGTGACTCGAGAAGTTCCTTGTTAATCATTTATTGGTTCTAGCAGAAGAGCTTTTAGTAAACAGGACCTTATGTCAAATGTCTGGCAAGATTTTTTGGTGTGCCCAGAAGATCTAAAGGATATTTTCAGCATGGCATTTTCACAAACCATTCTAGAAAATGATTAACTTTGGAAAGAGAAGGGCAAGCTGATCAAATCTTGTTTTTTTTTAACAGGGAAAAGCTTATGGCAGCCTCTTCACAAGTGGCCTAGATAGCAGGGTAGTGTTTGCATGTTTTATCTCAGGAATTAATAACATAATAGGTACAGTGTTTGACTGGACTCTGAAAGAACAATAATTTCAGGCAATTACCTCTGCCTTGATATTTGGTTGCACTTCTGAAATGGCAGTCATATGTTAAAAGACTTCTGGAAATTAACTGAGAAATCAGAAAGGGATCTGAGAAAGAGTTGGATGGAAATGCCAATTTAATCTTTCTTTATTGGTAATTTTACCTATCACTTTTTACCTCTGCATTTTTGCTGCCGTCACACTTAAGCATTATAAAATCTCACTAATTTCAGTGGGAGGGTAAGAGATATCTTTAATTTTCTTTGACTGAAACCAGTAGGATTTTAAAATGATTTAGTTTTAAAGTGATTACTCAAAGTTTTCAGTACTTTTTTGTAATATTGCTTCAGTACTGCCTTAGGGTGCAATTCTAACTTGCACTAGAACAGGAATGCCTGCTCTGTATCTAGTGCAAGTTTCAGGCATACAGCTGGCTCACCCCAAAGCAAGGGGAAAATTTTCCTCTTACCTTGGGGAGAATTGCTGCAATCCGATTGGAATTATTGTGGTCTACACCACCTCAACTGGCAGCACAAATTTGAACAACCTGGGCTACTTGGAGTTAGGATCCACCACCTGCCCACACCTCCAGACTCAACAACAGCCTATAAAAGCCAGCACAATCTTACCCTTCCTGGGCCCTATGTTGGCACAGTGAGGCTGGTAAATAAAGGGTGGCCTGTAAGTCCCTACCATATATCTTATGCAGCCAATGTAATAACATATGGATGGGAAGGGGCTTATGGGCCATCCTGGTACTGTATCTGTGCACTGGCCTAACTGCACTTATGTTCAATGTGAAAATGTTTTATGGCCCATCTGTCCCCTAGGATTGCACCCAAACAGCCTGCTCTTCACATCACTGCAAAGTTCCTGCCACAGTGCTTACTGCCTTAAAACACTCAGTGGTTGTTATAAAAGCCACTGCAACAGTGTGCATGTACTCCTGTCCCCATGAAGTGCAGTGTTCACCAGTTTGGCGTTGCTGTGATGGTGGGTGGGAGGGTGAGTGAGTGGGAGAGAGTAAAATTGGACTGATAGAGTCCTTATTCCGTTCTCCATGTAACACTGAATGAATTTGGGCATTTTACCAATAGGTATGAAGTCTAGTAAATCAGTGCTACTTCACACATGGAGGTGTTAATCATTGCTCATTACAAACACACTAAAATGCAATATTTGAAGTATGTGAAGTAAAAATAAAACCCTCAATTATCCACACATCTAATGTGCAGTATAATGCTATAAAGTCTATGTTGCCTGAAGCCATTTACACTTTTGCCATCTTTGGATAGTGAACAAGATTACATTCCCATAAAAGTGTTACTGTTAGCTGAGTATACACACATAGTATCCTATTCACACTGACCTGAAATGCACTGTCTTTGATAGTGTATGTATGCATAAATTCTTGATATTGCAAGGCAAAGAGTGGATCTATGTATGTATGTATGTATGTATGTATGTATGTACGTACCCCTGCTAACAGGGCAAGAGACAGTCTTTCAAATGGGTGATCATCCTTTATTTAGCAGGGGGAGAGTAACTGGCCCTGCACACCCCAGAAATGTCTATTCTAGTGGTTTCTGCTGGTGTTCTTTTTGAATTTTAGATTGTGAACCCTTTTGGGACAAACACCCATTAATTATTAATTAGCTATTAATTTTTTTTCATTTTCTTATGAACCGCTTTGTGAACTTTTCAGTTGAAGAGCGATATATAAATATTGTAGGTAGATAGATGTAGAAGGTGTGCAGGGGGTGCAGTTGCACCAGGCTACAAGCTTTAGAGAGGCTACAAGCTGAGCTTGACACTAGAGGCTATAATTGTGAAAAATGGGATATGTATGAATGATAATACCATAATGTTATATATTGCTGGAAAGGTAATTTAATGGAAAATGCAATTAAACAAACTGCATTTGAATATCTATATTTTATCAAAAATTATGGCCAATTAACTAGAAAATGAAAACACAAAAGCCTAATGAACAAAAAGTGGTTTTTCTTAACCCAAACTGTATCCCATGATACTTATTGCTCTGAAAGCCAATGAGATGTAATTATGATACTGCACAGAACTAATAAGGTGTTAATATGAATCTGCTCTCATTTCCTTGTACACATACCATAATAACTCATGCTAAGTGGTGCTCCTCTTATATAGCAGGGAAAGAATAACCATTCCTCTTTGCCCCAGCATAGTTTTCCTAGCCAATTTTTATTTTTTTACTTAATTAAATTTGATTTTTTTGTTGTGAAAGGAGGGGGGAAACGGATGACAAAATCTTCTTCAGCCCCAGATGGCAATAGCTGCTTTTTCCTATGCCACTAGCAGAGCAAACAGGTGGTGAACTGCTAAGGAGGAAGGGGCAGGTTTTTTCCAATTTTCTTTTTAAAAATAACTGGGGATTCAGGTGATGTATAACTTCCTGTGATGTCATTGCTTCAGTCGCAACATTCTGAGCTTTGCACTGGGCTACATGATCATTAGCTATGACATGAATGTATGTATGTATGTATGGATGGATGGATGGATGTATGGATAGATAGATAGATAGATAGATAGATAGATAGATAGATAGATAGATAGATAGATAGACAGATTTAAATATAAATTGTGCATTTCCATTTCTCAAGCTAGGTCTAATCCAGAACTCATTAACAGCACAATTCCATGCATGTTCTCAGAAGTAAATCCTTTTGGGTTCAAAGGGGTTTGGTGCCAAGGAAGTGTATATAGGATCACAGCCTTACAATCCAATGCTAAATTGCCTGCCACAGTGCTGAAATGCTGTCACAGCAGTACACTGAAAACTGCTGTTGGCATTGTCATCCCCTTCCCCCAGATCAGAAAAATAAGTAAGTAGCAATGTGACTGCTTGATTCTGTGGCAACCCTTGGGTCTCATCTGAGTAAGGGAACATTACTGTACAATGTTCTGGACAAGCCTGTACAATGTGGTGTATGATAAGTGTTCTTGGACCTGCGCTAGTTATTTAGCTAGCACAAACCCATGTGGATTCAGGAAGTGATTGGATCTGAGTGGATCCAGGCTAGGAAGGGGGATAAGATATGGGTGGTGCCACTGCCACTGGGTTTGCCCATCTTGGCCTTGACCTCATGCCAATCTTGCCCCCATTCTTTGCACCATCTTTCTGTCCCCTGGCTGCCTTAGTAGATGTGGTTGGCCTGCTGGCACGTCATCGTGGCTTGGCTACAAAAAATGTCATGTTCCATATTGCAATAGCATAAAGTACTTTATACTGCCAGTACACTCATTCCAACTGAATAAGACCCTCATAGTATTGAGCTGTAGGGATATAAATGGGAAGAAGCTATATTGGAGCCCCTTTTTACAGAATGATGTCTTCAGGGTGGTTCATCGATGCAAACTCAGGACTTTCCAGCTCAAGGCAGAGATCACTCTGGTGATCTGATCCTTGGTAACATTTGCAGGAATTAATTTATTTGTCTGCTTTCCTTTTAACTCTGTGATTTTTGTTTCTTATTATTGATGTTGTCCTCTTGCCAATTGTTTGTATTGTTCACCTCTGTGATACTGTTCATACTTATGGAACAAACATCAATCTTTTAATAAATAAGCACATAGTTTCCATATTGCATTTCTGCCATGTTCCTTGTCTCGTTTTCATTGTGAGGCAACCTTATACTCCCACTTAGTAATGTTGAGGCTGAACTTTTGAACTCACCACGTTTAAGCTGGATTTCAATTAGGCAAAATGAGATTTCATCTTCTAGGTTCCTGTCCAACTGCTTCTCATTTGTTTTGAATGAAACTACTTTATTGAAGCAAGCTCCTAAAAGGCAAAAGATCATATACTGGAAAACAAAAAACAAACACTTAAAAACAAACTCTTAAGATGGAAATGAAATCCCAGAAGTCAATGGTGGAACTATCTCTTAACAGAAGATCTGTACCTCTCTACCTCCCATCCCTGTGGAATGAAGCTGGTGCACCTTGCAGCACCGGCTCACTTTGCCCTTCAGCAGACTGCAGCAGAGCCCGGGCAAAATGCATTGCAGTCATTGGCTGCAGAAGGGCCTGGGGGCGGAGCCTGACTGTTCCCGGACTTGCCTTGCCCAGGGAAGCTCAGTTGGGCTCCAGCAAGCGTCCCGCACCCTCCCTCCCTGTAGTACAGCTTAAGATTAGCTGGTCGCTTCGGGGCGGGGTAGGAATTTTTTGGATGCCACCTGATTGGCCATTGGTAGCACTCTTTTTTGACTACCCTGAGCTGTGCAAGGGGAAGGGGTTAAATCCAATTGCCTTTCAAAACCCGGTCACTTTGGCAGGAGTCGTGTGGAATAGGCAGGATAGGCCAACGGTGTGCAGCCTTAGGTAGCAGGGTTTGGGGGTGCGAAAGCCTCCCTGTGATGCTCTACCGGCTCCGGGAGACGGTCGGATGAGCCCCCTTACCTGGTTGGGAAATGTCCTACCTGGATGGGTAGCGTCCAGCTACCTTGACCTTCAGGTTGGCAAAGACGGGCATCCTTGAACACTGTTCAAGGAATGCCCCGAGCCAGGCTGGGAACCCCCTTAACAACTGCATGGGGAACTATACGGAGAGCCACATCCCCTTAGATCGCACAGCTATAGTTGAGCAGTCCCTGTTTACTTTAATGTTTAATGCTAAATAGTTAATAAAAGTGGCCCTTTAATCCAGCACTTTTGTCCGGCTCTGTATTTGCGTCTGTCTGGGGTAATGTCAAAAGAACCTGACTGTGTTGACAAAGTATTGTAGAATATTCATTTATTTGAAAGTCTACTAAATGTGAAGGTTTGACATGCTTTTTTCTGCTTGGAAGAGCTCTACATTCACATGTATTTTAACCTCACATCTTTTTGATGAACTGATGAGACAAACAGTAGTTTAGGATTTATCAGTTAATGCTTACAGCTTATGTTTTGATGTCAAGGATACTGCCTACATGGAAAGGTACCAGTTGTGTTATTGGTATGTTACTATACATGAATATGCAGCAAAAAATTAAAATCCTGTAGACCAGAAAACTGTCCTGCAGCTGCAGCTAATCTCTTGTAATCATGGTGGACTATTGCTGTTTTAGCAACAGAGATCTGTTTTTCTAGATTGCAAAAAATAGCAAGTTACTGCCTTTCAGTATAATGGAATTCTTGGTCTTTGCAATTCTCAGAGGCAGAATAGGCAATTTATGTTTTGGCATCCTCCTCATACCCACAGATCCCTTATCCTCCTTTTCACTTATCCGTTCACAAATAGCTCCCATTGCGCAAATGACTTATCTGGTCACTGATTGCAACCCTCCTATTACTGTCTTCTCTGTTTCTTCTGTGCTGCTTCTGTTCTATCTGCAAATGCTAACAGGAAACACTAACTGGAAACAGGTTGGAGGGCTTAAAACAACATGATGTTTATCATAGAGCTTAATGGTTTCTCTACAAACAGGGTAAGGTAATGATCAATACTCAATACTGTATCTCTTGTATCTTGCATTTATTGTATTCTGTCTTGTATCTGTTAGGGCTGTGGGTGGCACAAGTGGCTAAGACACTGTGCTTGTTAACCAGCAGGCCAGGGTTCGAGACCCGCGTTGGCCCCTCAAGGCAGGGTGAGCTCCTGTCCTTAGCCCAGCTCTGTGACGCCAGCTGGATCCAATCGTATTGGCTCTGCCTTTCCATTGGACTAATTCAGTGGCATGGAGAGGGGGGATTTGCCCACCACAACAATCCAACCCAGGCTTTCATGCTTCGCATGCAATGTATGCAGCGCTGAGTGCGATACCATAGTCTTCCAAGACTGACAGAGGCCTGCTGTATCTGTTGTACTGTATCTCTTCAATATTGTAACTGATGCCTTAATGCGAAAAGCTTTTGAAAACCAACTCAGGGTGTAGAAAGGCATGAACTGCTCCCTCACAGACCTGATGTCCACCAATGACAGTGCCATATTTGCAAATATAGATATAGAGGCAACAATTATCCTCAACCACGTTCCCCAAATTGGTGAGTCTTATGGCCTAAAAATCAACATCAAGGAGACCTAAGTTATTATAACTGATGGGTACTAACCTTGTGTCCAACTGGATGGAGCCATAATACAGCAGGTGCAAGAATTTAAATATCTTGGTGCAGGAAAAACTGGCTTCTACCTATGAAATCTATCGAAGAATTGGCCAGGCAGCAGCTTCATTAAAGCAGTGCCTTTGGAAGAAGACCAACATCACTGCCAAAGCCAAAATGCACCTATTTAGAACTCTAATTTTACCAATACTCCCATACAGGTCGGAAACGTGGACCATTCTCAAGACAAACATAAACAAGCGTGAAGTATTTCAAATGCACTGCTTAAGGGAAATCCTTGGTATATCTTTACATGACTGTGTTTCAAATGACACCATAAGAACAAAGTGAGACCAACAACCGACAATTGAAGAACAGATCCAAAAATGCAGGCTGAGAAGGTTTGGGCATGTTTACCAAATAGACACCAGCAGGCAATCATATGGACCTCTGTGGCGAGAATGACCAACTCTTTGGAGAGTCTAAAGCTCAGCGCCAAAGAAAACTTGGGCGAAACAAGTCATGAATGACATAAAGAGGCAGTGACTGACAATTGACCAGACCAAGCAGATTGCCTTGGACCATAATAAGTGGAAATCAATTGTCAGTAAGTTATGAAATCCACCAACACCTACAGCTTCGTACTGGCTGAGAAGAAAACCAACTCATCTGGCTACCAGCTCAGGGCTTAACTGAAAGTGGAGGTAATGATGTGGACCATCTGATGATGTAGCTTCCTTCTCTCCATTTTTGGAGGGTTGGGTGGCAGCTGGTGAAGGAGTTTATCCTACTACCCTTGGAGGGAAAAAAGAAGAGATGTTGCTATCATCCTGTCTTGCTTTCAGAGCCTCCAGCAATGCCATTGTGGCTTTCACCTGGGAACATACCCAACTGTATGGGAGAAAATGAAGGAAAAAGAATTATTTTTACATATCTCTTCCATGCCATCTGAGCACACTCATCCCCTCCCAATTACAAGTAGCTTATGCTCCATTGGTAGAGCTACGTTGTATGGACAACAGTCCTGGGGGTTAGGATTGGGGCTGTATTAAGGACTTTGCAATAGTAGAGCACATGTGTTGGAAAAGAAATGATTGAACCTAGGATCATTGTAGCTTAGTGTTTGGATTGGCCATGTAGAAGATATTCTTTTACAGTTCTGTCATGAATTCAGTGGATTATCCTAAATAATCAGTGTTTCCTAACTGTGCATATAGTCAGTAAAATGGAGGACAGGCTGCAGTACTTCACAGTCTTATGTGGTGCACAGATCCAGTTCTAATGGTTTATAATGTAGGTATGAATTTGAAAGTGAAAGTTGATTTTAGAATGATGAAAAAATACCACTGAAAACAGAATAATGGAGCCATGATGCTGCCTAATCATGTACCTTTCCCATAGAATTTTTATCATTCCTCTTGTGGTAGGGCACCAATTCTGCAGTTAAGACCATAGCTTTGCTTTCTTCCACATAGTTAGATGATCTACAGCTCAACCCCAAGCGTGTTTACTTCTAAGCAAGCCTTATTATGTTCAAAGGGGCTTGGTCCCAGGAACGTGTGCATAGGATTGCAGTCATAAATATCACCTCAGCCTCACTGAAGCTAACCACAGAGTAGCACTTCCCATGGTAACATTCTGGGTCAAATGACAAGTTATATTTTTAAGGTAAAATGTTTTCTTCCCCAATAAAACAGTGCAAAAAAGGTACGTGCAAAGTTTAGTTCTGGAACTGGGTTTTCAATCTTTTTCTCATCCTTGCACTTGATAAAACAAGTATGCCAAATGTATCTGCCTATTCATTTTTTAAGTCACAATTATTGAAAAGCATTTTTGTGTGTTAGCTAGTTTTAATTTATGGTAATTAAATCTCAATTTTTTTACCTAAGCCTTTTCAGGTATCTCAGCTCATTCAAATGGCACTTCTGAATACTTGGCACTGACTTTAATGGCACTGAATTACTGAAAGGAGAAGAAAACGCCTTTATATAATGCAAGTGAGAGACAGTTCTACAGCCCTGTTTTTCATTTTAATCAACTGAGAATTGGAGCTGTGCATGGAAGAAGTGTAGGCAGACGAGATCTTCAAATGTACCTGTAATTGAATATGAAACAGGGCTACAACAGTACTAACTTGCACTGGAATAGGCAGGCTGGAATAGGCACCCTGTAACCAGCTCAAATTTTGGGACTGCTATGGTGCTACTGCAGAGAAGGGGAGGCTCATAGTAGCCCCCATAGGGTCTACTCAGATTTAGGCCACCTCCAGAGGTGGCACTGGCAGAAGGGAACAGCCAGAGGCCCTCCTTGCCCTCCCCTTTCCATTTGACATTGGCATGGGTCGTGGACAGGATTGAGCCTTGTGTCTTATTAAACATACTCCTCGCCATGCAAAGTCTGGGGAGAAGTTAAGTCCCTGCATACCCTAATACCCACATATGTCTCCCTTTCATATACTCTGATTAATACATAGATGTTGAAGACAAGTCCAAGAGGCATATCAGCCACATAGTCACTCCCTAACTCAGTGTGAGCCCACTCCTAACCATGTCTGCTCAAAAGTAAGCCACAATTTGTTCAATGAGTCTTATTCCTGGGAAAGTGTCTTTAGGATTGCAGCCTGTATTGAATACATACATGGAAGGTTCTATCCACAAATGTTTTTAAATTTTTGTCTATATATTTCTAAGCTGCAGTTGGCTTAGTGGTTAATGGTGCTATGCCTGTCAATCTGAGGACTGGCAGGTCAGTGGTTTGAGACCCGAGTACTCAAGATGAAATGAGCTCTTGTCAATTGCCCAGTAGCCAACCTTGCAGATTGAAAGCATGCAAATGAAACTAGATAGATATCACCTTGGTGGGAAGGTAACAGCGTTCCACGTGCCTCGGTGAATAATGCTGGCCACATGAGCATGGAAGTGTCTTCAGACAACAGTTGCTCTATGGCTCTAGAAACAGAGAGGAGCACTGCACCCTAGAGTTGGTCACAACCAGCAGGACAACCTACGGGGGATACCTTTAACTTCTTATATATTTCTACTGTATTTATTCAAAAGGGCTTCTTCCTAACAAATGTTTTTAGTACATTTATTCCCCTGAGACCACTTTTAGGAAAGTACTACCTTGTGTCAAGCAGGATTGAACAAGCAGTATAGATGGTGGACTTGAGTTTTCTAATTGACTAGTTAACTGGCTTACTGCTGCTGCTGCATAAGTTCTTTTGAGCACCCAAGGGAAAACCTCTTCTTCTCCTTAGCTAGAAGTCTCTGCTATTAACAGAAGCAAGATGATGCATTGTTTCAATTACTGTTCAAGTTTACACCTGTAGCTAATTAGTCTGGTGACAAACTCCTCCGGAAGAACAGCTCGATGATAGATGTGATTAGGCCGGTTGGCATCTTGGTTGGAGAGACTTCAGCTTTTGGCCCGCAGATGCCACTGTGCACTCCAAAACAAACACTATAGAAAATTGGGACAGGTGTACCCTGACTCTCTAAAAAGAGAGTCTAAAAAGATGTGTCAGCCCAATGAAATCCTAAAGAGATAGAAATGTATGTCAGCAGCTTGTATGAAAGAGTTGCACTGCTTTCCAAGGCTATTCTTAGAGGCTCTTCATCTGGCCAACATTGGCTCGTAAGGAGAAATTACTCATCTTTGAAAAATGGGAATGTGCAGCTCAAATCACTCTGAGTCTTACTGTTGTCTAATTTTTATGATGGGGTTGTGTCACTGCTTTACACTATTAAAAAGTACTATTATTACAATTTTTTTAAAAAGCCATTTTCTTTGAAGTGACATCCTCTTTCCACACTGTAGAAATTTCTGAATCCCTTCCTTTGTGGGTTTTCACCCAGATTGTATCTACATTCCATTAATGATCACCCTCCCTTCCTTTTTTCCTCCCCCTCTTTCTCTTTCCTCCTCGCACTGGTAAGCACCTTCAAAAAATTCCCCCTTTTCTGTTTCCCAACCAGTCCAATGTGGATGTGTAAGAACCAGAGTTTTTATTTCTTGAGGTACTCACTGGTCCCAACATCTTTTTCCACCGGTCCCCCATCAGCAGCTAATTATTAATAATACGGGTATGACCTGTGGTGAGTACTGGCTCCTTTTTCCCCTAGAAAAAAGGCACTGGTAAGGAGCTGGTAAGGACATTCAGAGCAGGTCCACTGAGAGCTGACACTTTGATTGCCCTCTGTCCCTAAAAGCACTGGAGTTCATTGAAAGAGAAATTAAAGTTGGAGTGGAAATGCAGTCATGGACAGGCTAAAATACCCAGATTTATTTTGTACTAAATTTGTAGTGTAGTGTATATTGGTTTTGTCATGGCCTGAGCCTCCTATAAGCCTGGGTTGTGGGGATTTTGGCCCCACCACTATCCGCTCCCTGAGGCCTGATTCCGAAGATCCTGATCTTGACTTATCTAGGGACAAAATTGTTACTTACTCTTCCATGCCTCATGACCCTGAAGGAGGCCTACTTAAGCATTTGAGAACCACTGTTTTAATGATCCTGAAGCTAAATTGTCTGGTGAAAAATCAACCTTAATTAATCAAGACCCAGCATGAGTTCTTTCCCACGCCTCATTGTGCTCTTACTAAATTAAAATCTTGAAAATGCAGGGATCTTTCTCTCTTCTGTCTGTGCACACACATGCATATAGGTATTTACTGCAGTTTTCGAACCTCTTAGTTTTCTGCACTAATGGCATATCAGTGTGGCTTCACTAAACACACTGACAGTGATGGAAGAACCACCCTAACAAGGTGCAGTAAATGGCATTTTCTTCACCACATTTTTAAGTCTGCAAGTTCTCTGCACCGTTACTTGGAAATAAATTCAATTTGAATTACTTCAGAATAACTATTCATAAAACTGGGCTGTATGTCAGCCTTTTCACTAACTACTTTGAGCTTGATATTATATAATTTCTTGGACTGAGCCACTGAAAGCCAAATATATTTTTTCCTCATAAAAATATTTCTTATGTTTCTTGTTTTTGTCAATATTTCTCAAAAAACAATTCATTTGTACTAATTGAAAGGGTATATTTTGAAGTCTTGTACTGATCATTCCTTTGACTGAATAGTGGTATAACTGTCCAAAAGCCAATCAAAGGATCTTCAGTGGTGTGCCCAGACAGGTTCGGTCCAGTTCTTGGGAACTGGTAGTTCCCATTTCCCCGCTGCTACCAAACTGGTAGCAGTGGGGGCCCCCCAAACTGGCCGAACCAGTTCGCTGGCGCGGCGCGCAGCAGCAGCCGGCCAGGCATCTTTTTATTTTCAAATTTGCCGCCCCTAGCGGCAGTCCAGCAAAGTGCCCCAGAAGCCTCAGTGCTATTTTTTCCCCGGCCACTGAGGCTTCTGGGGCACTTCACTGGACTGCCGCTAGGGGCGGCAAATTTGAAAATGAAAAGATGCCTGGCCAGCCTTTGCAGCCTCAGAGCATCATCCTATGCAGGTTTACTTGGAAGTAAGCCACATGCTAGTCAATGGGGCTTACTCCCCGGGTGGATTGGACAGGACTGCAGCCTCAGCGCACCATCCTAAGCAGGTCTACTCAGAAGTAAGCCACATGCTAGTCAATGGGGCTTACATCCAGGACGGAGTGGACAGGACTGCAGCCTCAGAGCACCATCCTAAGCAGGTCTACTCAGAAGTAAGCTGCATGCTTAATTTTTAAAAATTCCCCTTTAAATTCTCCCCGGCCCCACCCCCTGACCTCGGCCCCACCCCTGATCTCGGCCCTGCCCCTGACCCAGCCTGGCCCCTCCCACTTCCAGAGAACCGGTTTTTGGGGGAGGCTGGGCCCATCACTGGTCTACCTAAATAGCTTGTGTACTAAATAGCTCATATACTTGTATACCACAGGTTCAGTTCCTTTTTGTGTTGGGCTGGAAATGAATTTGGTCACAAATGTGAAGCCTTTGTGTTGGGTTATGCTCTCTCTCTCTCTCTCTCTCTCTCTCTCTCTCTCTCTCTCTCTCTCACTCTGTGCATGAGTGTATGTTCATGCACGTATGTCTATATCATAGAGTCATAGAATCATAGACTCATAGAGTTGGAAGGGACCTAGTAGGTCATCTAGTCCAACACCCTGCCTGCAGCAGAAAATCCCCCTAGAGCATCCCCGACAGGTGCTTGTCGAGCCTCTGCTTGAAGATCCCCAGTGAGAGAGAATCCACCACCTCCCTTGGCAATCTGTTCCACTGCCAAACCGCCTGAACCGTCTGGAATTTTTTCCGAATATCCAACCGGAATCTCCTCTCTTGCAGTTTGTACCCATTGGTTCTAGTTCTGTTTTCAGAAGCAGCTATGAACAAATGAGCCCCTTCCTCCCTATGACAGCCCTTCAGGTATCAGAAGAGGGCAATCATGTCTCCCCTCAGCCTCCTCTTCTTCAGGCTGAACATCCCAAGTTCCCCCAACCTTTCCTCGTAGGGCTTCCCTTCCATCCCAATGATCATTCTTGTTGCTCTCCTCTGGACTTGCTCCAGTTTGGCTGCATCTTTCTTAAAGTGAGGTGCCCAGAACTGAACACAGTACTCAAGGTGAGGTCTGACCAATGCTGAATAAAGAGGAACTAGAACTTCTCGCGACTTGGAAGCTACAGTCCTCTTAATGCAACCTAAAAAGGCATTTGCCTTCTTTGCAGAAACATCACACTGCTGACTCATGTTCAGCTTGTGATCCACGGCAACTCCAAGATCTCGCTCACATGTTGTGCTGCCAAGCCAAGTATCCCCCATTTTATACCTGTATTTTTGGTTTTTATTTCCTAAGTGCAGAACCTTGCACTTCTCCCTGTTGAAATTCATTCTATTTGTTACAGCCCAGAACATCCAGTTTATCCAGATCCTCCTGGAGGTTTCTCCTGTCTTCTAATGTGTTTGCTACTCCTCCCAGCTTGGTGTCATCCGCAAATTTGATCAGGCTCCCCTGTATCCCTTCCTCTAAGTCAATAATGAAAATGTTAAAGAGAACCAGGCCCAAGACAGAGCCTTGGGGTACCCCACTTGAAACCGACCTCCAGGTTGACACAGAACCATTTACTAAAACCCTTTGAGTGCGGCCATCGAGCCAGTTGCGGATCCACCTAACAATTGCCCCGTCTAGCCCATATTTTTCCAACTTCCCAATTAAAATGTCATGTGGGACCTTGTCAGATGCTTTGCTGAAGTCAAGATAAATGACATCCACAGCATTGCCACTATCCAGTAAGCTCATAACCCGATCAAAAAAGGAGTTCAGATTTGTCTGGCAAGATTTAATCTTGGTAAATCCATGCTGGGTTGTTTTGATCACCGAGTACTTGTCTAGATGTGCACAAATTTTGTGTTTTATGATTTGCTCTAATATCTTGCCCGGGATTGAAGTCAAACTGACTGGTCTATAATTTCCCGGGTCTTCTTTTTTCCCCTTCTTAAAAATTGGGACTACATTTGCCCTCTTCCAGTCCAGTGGCACTTCTCCACTCCTCAAGGATTTCTCAAAGATGATCGACAGAGGCTCTGCAAGGACATCTGCCAGTTCCTTAAGAACTCGAGGATGCAGCTCATCTGGTCCAAATGACTTGAATTCATTTAGGCCAGTTAAGAGGTTTCGAACCAGTTCTCTGTCAATCTTAATCTGCTGTTCTGCACCATCCATGTTTTCATTACCTCTTTGGGGATGCAAGCACATCCCCTCATCAGCCAATGATCCCGCACCCCCATTTGCACAGCCCTCCTTCCGAGAATAGACGGACGTAAAGTAGGAGTTGAGCAGCTCTGCCTTCTCCTGGTTTCCAAACACCTGCTATCCATCTTTGTCCAGGAGCAGCCCCACCCCCTCATCTCTTGTTCCTTTGGGCATATCTAAGGAAGCTCTTTTTGTTATCCTTGACTCCCCTGGCCAGCCTCAGCTCATACTGAGCTTTAGCATTCCTGACCCCCTCCCTACAGGACCGGGCTATCTGCCTGTACTCCTCCCTGGTGATCTTTCCAGTCTTCCACTCCCTATACTTCTCTTTCTTTAAATTCAGCTGATCCCCAAGTTGCTTGTGGAGCCAACCTGGTTTTTTCAGGTTTTTCACCCCTTTCTTTTTCATGGGAATTGTTTCTGACTGTGCTTGTAGAAGCTGCCTCTTAAGGAACTCCCACCCATGTTGGGCCCCTTTCCCCATTAGATCATCAACCCATGGGATTCCGCCTATGACTCCTCTAAGCCTGTTGAAATCAGCTTTCCTGAAATCCAATTTATAAGTTTCACTCTGCACTCTTTTTATTTCCCACATTATTCTAAATTCCAGCAGCTCACGATCGCTTTCCCCTAAAGTTCCCACCACGTTGACCCCGTCAATCAGTTCATCACAATTAGTTAAGATCAGGTCAAGGATGGCCCCTCCCCTTGTCGTTTCCTTCACCTTCTGGACCATGAAGTTATCTTCCAGGCCCATCAGGAATTTATTGGAGTTTCCATGTTTGGCTGAGTGCGTCTCCCAGCAAATGTCTGGATAGTTAAAGTCCCCCATTACTACTACCTCATATTTCCTTGCAATGCCTGCCAGTTGCTCCAAGAAGACATAATCTACTCCTTCTCCTTGGCCTGGCGGTCTATAGTAGACGCCCACCACAATGTTTTGTTTCTTGTTTTTCCTCCTAACCTTTACCCAAACGCACTCCACAGGGATATCCAGACCAGTTTCCTGGATTTCAGAGCATGTATATATGTTCTTGACATACAATGCTACTCCGCCTCCCCTTTTGCCACTTCTGTTCCTCTGGAACAACTGATAGCCTTCCAATTGTGTGTTCCAGTCATGGGAGTCGTCCCACCAAGTTTCAGTTATTCCTATCAAATCAAATTTCCCTTCACTTGCTAAAAGCTCCAGCTCATCTTGTTTATTTCCCAGGCTCTGTGCATTTGTGTAAATGCAACTTAAGCCCTGGAGGTTGCAACTCAATGCATTTCCCTCCTTTTTAGTAAAGGAGTGTAGGCAGGTACTCCTTTTTTGTATATGAATAGGAACAAATGCTTTTCCCTTGATAAAAACAAGAGAACAAGGACTTAAACAGATTTTTGTGCCCAGTTAGCAGTGGTTAGATTATCCCTCAATTGCAAAGGTGTCAAACACAAGGCCCATGGGCCAAATCTGGCCTGTCTCACCATTTTGGATTCTGGCCCTTGGGAGACCCCATTAATGCTAACCAGCCCTCTGTATGAAATGGGTTTGACACCACTGCTCTATTGAAACATTCAGGGACAGTTCATGATGATTTTTATTCCAACCTTTACAGGTGTTCCTCATTATCTACTAGGCTTCCTTTCCAAAACCTCCCATGAATTAAAAAAAATCAGTGTATAAAGAAAACAATGGACAAATAGGTTTAAAGACTCACATCCAGGTTACTTGCTCCTTGATTGTGCCTAATTGAATAAGGTAGTGCCTCAGTATCTTCAGGGGGTTGATTCTGTGACTGAAAAATGGAATGATTGCTTGCATGACTGCATCTCTACAACAGTAGAAAAGCAGTTTTTTAAATAGTGATTTGCAGTGGCCATTCATGTTGAGTCTAAACCGTACATAAAAAATCCGTATAACAAGACTGGACTGTAATTTGAATTTAGTAATCAGAAAAAATAGTTACCTAAATAAGCAGACATGATTCCTAACACAGTCCCAGACAGTAGTGCATTCACATAAACAAAAAGGAAGCATTATGCATGCATTATGAAAGTATGCATAAGACCAGAAGACATTTAAACAGACTAGCTATTGTCTCCTTAGTAGCCATCTTTCACTTGAGCTTGTCTGAAGATGGTGACAGCTTGCAAGCTGATTTTTCTATTACTTTCCAGCAAATGTTTCAGGTGCAACAGTAGTAGGGTTCTGAGAAGAAATAGCTAGCAATATACCACTGCTAGCATCAGCCACATGTCAGAGCAAATGCACAGAGATCATCAGGCTGGTGTTTTAAACAGTGTAGGCAGGTACTGAAGGTGTGAAATTGAAAAAAGGCACAAATGTCTCCTACCTTATTCCTCTCCGACAGGCTTCATGTTCTTACTTAGAGCTTGGGCTCCCACAAGGGAGTGTTAGAACCTTTATTACTTTCTCTATAATGAGATTTTTAGATGTGTGGCAAAGTCACATTCCGTATCTCAGAGGCAGGCCTCTTCTGCCACAGTCAGCAGGAGGAAAACACTGTAACTCTTGATGTTCTGTAGTTCACAGCTTCCTTTAATTCCCTGCAGAGGCCATGGTTTCTCCAGACACCGTGAGGCCAAATGTCACCCTAACAACATTCCGTTCCCATCGAAGGCCCACATACTTCAGGAATGAAAGATACGTAGCCCAGGAAAACTGATTTTTCTCTTGCTTCCCATCATGAACTCCTTTAGAACATCTAAGACACTGGTACTCAAACTTCTCTAGATGGCTGACAAAATGGCTGACAAAGTGGTATCATTAGTGTTCTGGGCAGCCACTGGCAGCTCCTTGAGAGAAGTTCATCCCCTTCTACTGGGTCAGGAAATTAGCCCTGCAATGGGGCAATCTGATTCAGTTGCAGTCCTCTCCCTGTTGTCTTCTGCCTTCCCTCAGCCAAGAACACCTCCTCATGCACTGTGCACCAGTGCCAATTTCCCCATCCCCTCTTGCATTTCTGCCATTTGGAGTTCTGGCCGTCCACCGAATGGCAGAGGGCTGGTTTCCTACCAACACTAGTTGTCACTGGGCCAGCCCTGCCACTGGGCAAGTGCTAATAATTGCAGACATAGTTTATGGCACATTTGTGACATGCTGCGCCAGTGGAAGACTGGTGCTAAGAGCTCAGAACTGGGATCTGAATCTCTCAAGATAAGTATTTGTAGGGGAGTGGGGAACACAGCAATGCAATACCTAGAATTGAGACAGTATGGGGGAAGAGGGACTGCCTGGTGCACAGTAGGGATGCATGCTGCCCAGTGGTGCCCAGTGACCAGTAAGGGTGCATGTTGGTGCCCACTGTTGCCTGCTAGGATAGCCCAATGTTGCCCACTGCTCAGTGGTGCCTGGTTGTGCCCAGTAGTGTTGTTTTTGCAGCTGGTTTTCATAATAGTGTTATCAATGTACCTGAAATGTACCAATGAAATGAACAGATGGACAATGTAGAATTTGCAGATGAAACAACAGATTCTTGATCCCAAGGGGCTTCAGATCTAGAAAAAACAGAAAAGAGATGACAAAGAGAATGAGGGCAGAAGTGGCAGGCCAAACAGTGCAAAAATGTGTGTTGATTTTATGGATATCTAAATATAATCTCTTACTTAGCACATAATTTTTTTCTAGATGCTCTCATTCAATGAATGCAGTCTCCACACTACACGCTTCTTGTGCACAGCCCAATGCCCATCTCCATAATAAATGGGAGGGAGAACTATGAGAACAACATAGTGCACAATTTCCAAACTGTGATACAGAGTGATGGAGATGGAAGTGTCATTGGAAGTCATCTAGTCCAGCCCTTGCCTGTCCAGGCAATTGCTACAACATCACTGGCAAGTAGTTATTCAAGCCTTTCTTTGGAAACATCTACTGAGGAACATCCCCAACTACACAAGGCATACTGACAATGGCAGACTCTTCTTACAGTTAGAATTTTCTTTCTCTTGGTTAACCTAAATCACTTTTTCTGTAGTGTAAAAATATCTTAGTTCTAGTCCTACCCTCCAATGCTGACCTCATGTTCCCATATTGTCACATTGCTTGTAACATTTCCAAAATCTCTCCAACATTCTAGTGAGCATTAAACCAGAAACATTAAAGGTTCATTTGAAGATGCTCTATTGGAGTTAGAGCACTGAGTAATCAGGGTTTTTCAAACAAGTGGGATGTGAATTCATTTTTTAAAAACGACCATATCTACTTTAGATGTACAATAAGACTGTTGGCTGTTTTGGGAAACCGAAATACCGGTATTACTTTTCAGTTTTATTGCTTGAAGCTACTATGTCAGTTAAATATATGTACTTATTTATTTTAAAATATCTCTAATCATACCATTACAAACCAATCCATTTATGTGTTTATACAGCAGGCTAAAATACAGCCATGCTTCCTATAATCCTGCAAACATGCTCCTGGGAAACATAGTGCTATGATGAAACAGGGCTATAGGACTGAGGCTGCAATCCTAAACCTGAGACTGGCATACATCCCAGCACAAGTCCTATGCTGTTCTGGGGGTATCACAAATGTGCCATAAGGCATTTCTGCACCACTCCTGGGTGGGGAGGAGATTAGGCCAGTGTACCCCTTCTCAAGCTACACTCCCAATCTCCCTGTGAGTTTCCTGGCCACAGAAGCCTGTTCCAAACTTCCTCAGAAGTGCTCGTCTTCTAAGACAGTGCTCTTAAACCAAGTCCAAATTTCTGATGAAAATGTTGCTTGTAATCCACAACACTGTTAATCAAAGTCACTTGTAAACCAAGGTACCACTGTATATTGCTTTCATGTGTTTAATTTAATCATTATATTACTTATTGTTAAATTTAAAACTATTACATATAAATTAATACATAAATAAATTTATTCATGTAATCAATATTTAATTTATTAATTTCAAGAATGCTACATGCTGTCTGCTTACAAGGAAAAGGAGGACAATGAAGATTTCTTTCAGGATATAATGCTAAAAAAGAGATGTTCTGGAACAAGAAGGCCTATGATCACTCTGATGTAGCTCACCCCTATGTTGGACCTCCAGTCATGCAGGGGTGGCACAATGCCCTGGCAGGTGGACATAGAATCATAGAATCCTAGAGTTGGAAGGGACCTAGTAGGTCATCTAGTCCAACCCCCTGCCTGCAGCAGGAATTCCCCCTACAGCATCCCCGACAGGTGCTCGTCGAGCCTCTGCTTGAAGATCCCCAGTGAGGGAGAGTCCACCACCTCCCTTGGCAATCTGTTCCACGGCCGAACTGCCCTCACCGTCAGGAATTTTTTCCGGATTTCCAACCGGAAAATTTCCGGATTTCCTCCTTTCTTGCAGTTTGTACCCATTGGTTCTAGTTCTGCTTTCAGAAGCAGCTATGAACAAATGAGCCCCTTCCTCCCTATGACAGCCCTTCAGGTATCATGATGATTTACCATTGCTCCATCTCCACTAGTTTTTTGGTTTTTTTTTTGGCTATAATATTTGATGAAGAAAGATATTTCATTTTGATTTCTTGCATTGCATTTTGCTTGAAATGGAATTACACATCAATAGATATATTACATGATGCCATTACTTGAAAATAACAAGATCTTAAAAATTTTGGCTGGTAGCGGTCAACATGTGCAACACTCAATGTGGCCTGGACCCCCACACTCCTAGTGCTGCCACTGCTTCTCCTGATTCTGTTCACATTTTATGTTTTGGAGCTGAGACAGAAAATTCTCTCCAGAATACTGTGAGCAAGTATTAAATATATGATTCTTATACAGTAGCTATTTTTTAAGAGGGGGAATGGACTCATCTGCAAAGGAAGACGCAGAGACCTTGTTTGTTTTAAAATATACACTACAAGCAACTACTGAAGAATGAGGTGTGCTCGAGTATTTTGCCGTATTTCAAGGAGAGAGAGAGAGAGAGAGAGAGAGAGAGAGAGAGAGAGAGAGTGAGAGAGAGAGAGAGAGAGAGACTGTTTTAGTATTAAACCAGAGCAGTGGAGCTGGTTTTCTCATACTCATTATTCAAGTCTCTCTTTAGTTCAATTATACACCTCTACAGCTAAGGAAGATAGATGAAGGTCATTTGGGAGTCGTAAACCACAAAGCATTGAATGCAGAGCTATGTTCTTAAACTGATTTACACCTTGTTTTACAGCATAGAGCATTCGATTGAAATTCAGGGGCAGTGATTGAAAAGCTTTTCTTAGTCTGGGAGCCTCTTGCTATAATTATTACCTCGATGAAATTCAGAAGGACAATGAACACTTCTTTTATCATCTGATGATAAAAAAAATCATACATCCAGCTAGGCATTTCACACACACACACACACCACACACACACACACACACCCGCAAGAATGACTGTTTAGCATTTGGCCAGGAAGGCACTGGGGATGTCCAATGGGATTATATAACTGAAATATGCTTTTGCTTATATGTGTGCATGTCGTGGGCCAGTCAGGGAGAAATGTATCATTGAAAGGAGTAATTTGCCTTGCAGGTGAGACAAAGAGCCACCATTTTGTCCTCATTTACTTCCCATTTATCTCACAGTGTGAGGAAGGCAGTGTATATAGAGACAAAGTTAATTAACAGAGGAAATGCACATTAAAACAATATTCTCCAGGGCCATTGTCAGATGATGGTTAGGTCTATTTAAATGAAACATTTGAAATTGTTTCTGCAGTCCTCAATAGCTATAGGTACAAACAGTCTTGTGTGTTAGCTTTCTTGTGTACGAAGACACTGATGGCCTTACCCTTAGCTTATAGCAGGAGTTTGGAAGATCTACTATCATAAGTCCAATTATGGTGGTATGAAAGGCATGCTAACATCAGGTGCTCCTCAGTTGCCAGCACAAATAGCTGGAGGCACCCAGGCCCCACCAATGGTCCACTCAACTTGTACTGGAGCAAGTAATTTGGTGGTGAGGGCAGGTCATGTACAGTTCACAGGTAGGAGAGGGTAGATCTTGGCAGCACAGATCAGCCTTTTTCCCCCTTTCCAGTTTTGGACTAGATCCTTGTTTCTCCTCAATGCCAGGTGGTATATGTCCAAGTAGATGCATTGACAATCAGATAGCCTAAAGAGAGGTAAGTATAAAATATTTACACTTAGCAGTTGTAACTTGCACTGGAACCAGTAGGCTGGTGTTTCAGTGCATGTTTCAGGCTGCTCCTAAGCCAGCCCGAGGCAAAGGGAAACTTTATCCTTCTGCATCCCCAACAGGACTACTCAGATTTGCACCACCTCAAACAGCGGCACAAATCTGCGCAGCCCTGAGCTGGCCCAGATTGCCTGGTAATGGAGTTAAGATCCAGGTTAACTGCCATTTCTATCTTCCAGTCAATCCCCTTTCCATTTCCCAGTCAATCCCATGGACAGGCTGGCCCCACATATGAAAATCCACAGGCCTTTTTCTTTTATACTAGTCATAGCTGTAGAAGGCATGACTAGGATGTGCACTGCTATCTTCAGGAACCATCTTTCAGAGCTGTACATCATACTTGGAAAACTCACATTTTATTACCCCATATGGCATTTCTAATGTGCAAAATATTTCTCCATCTTTAGCTTGTCCGCCTTGCAATGGCCTTATGTAATACATGCTGCTAAAGAAGATATTAAGCGAAAATGTACTCATGAAAATAAACTGGTTTTAATTCTCTTCAAAGATGATGCCTCGCACGAAGGCTGTGCCTCCTTCTTCATGATGTTATTTTGAAATATCTTCCAAGGACACCCATGATATTTTCCTCCCCAAAGAACTGAGAAATATAGTTTGTGCTTGCTGACAACCACATTTACATTTGAGAAGGAAATAAAAAAAAAATCCACACATCATATTTAAATTATAAACCAGACCTTACATTGCGGGCTTGTTTCTCCTCATCTCTTAAATTATTGTCTTAGAAAATCCTCTGTCAGAAATACAGTTTTATTAAATAATATTTCAGAACTTGTTTAAGGCCGAAGCCTATCTTGTAATGCCTCCTTTATTAAAAACAAGGCGAGGGAAGAAAAAAATTTCTTTAACATTTATGGTCTATGAAAATGTTTCCCCCTCCACTCTTCAACGTGACATAAAATATACACTTTGGAAATGATTTTTAAAAGCGTACACTTGTCACTGCTTTATTGTGTGAAGGAAAAAAAGATGAGGAAACAAAATAATCCAGGGACTCCCTTCAAGAGGGCCGATTAGTGCAAAATGTTCATCTTAAGGAGTTTGTGGGGAGGGTAGAAAAGAGGTGTTTCTGGGCAGGGGGAAGGTAGTGACTGATGATTCCATGTGTGGTTGGAGGTTGAGTGGGCCAGGATCCAGCACTTATGACTAGTCCCTGGGAATTCTGGGGCTACAGGTCACTTAGGATTTGGCTGCCTGTCACATAGGATTGGGCTGCCAGAACAGATGCACTAACAACCTCTATTTGGAGAAATTCAGTGGAGCTTCCACATGGTGGTCATAACATATAACAGTCCCTGAGTGGGGCTTGTGTCAGCCTCTAGAGTCCAGCGCACATGGCAAAAAAGTGCTTTACAGGATTTTCACAACCGTCATAGGCCAGCATAAGGGATCTGTGTTAGCCTGTGTGTGTGTGTGTGTGTATAGTTTTCTCACCCTCCATGAGTGGTGTATGTATGTTATCCTCAATCTCGGGTCCTCTACCAGAGGCCTGGGAGTTTGAGGGTTCTGCGCAGTATCTTAGCTGTTCCTAGCAGTGCGCTTTTCTGGATCGAGTGTTCTGATGTCCTTCCTGGAATCTGTTGGAGCCATTCTTCCAGCTTGGATGTCACAGCCCCTAGTGCTCCAATCACTATTGGGATCACATTCACCTTCACTTGCCACAGTCTTTCTAATTCCTCCTTCAAACCCTGATACTTTCCCACCTTTTCATGCTCTTTTTTCCTGATGTTGCTCTCATTTGGTATCGCTACCTCTATCACCAGGGCTGTCTTCTGGGCCTTATCTACCACCACAATGTCTGGCTGGTTAGCCAGTATCTTCCTGTCTGTCTGGATATGGAAGTCCCACAGGACCTTAGCCCTGTCATTCTCCACAACCTTCTGAGGGGTCTCCCATCTGGTCTTGGGAGGGGTTAGTATACAGGCTGAGCAGGACTGATATAACTGATATATATAACTGATTCTATCCCTCATTCACTCACTGACTCATCAATGCCCCGCCAAAACCACCAGGCCTAGAAGCTCATTAACCTCTCTTCCTTGCTTCAGTCTCACAGCATTTGTAGAACTCTTTTGAACCTTGATCACAATTATCCCAATCAAATAAGATAATTTTTTGCATGCTTGGAAATCTGTGCTTAATTTTGCCAGATGTAAAAAATAAAAAGTCTCTTTATTCTTCAAAAAGCATTTTAATTTTAATAACAAAAAATGCCAAGACCCAGTACTCTAGGCAACTTTGGGGTCAATTGTCCTGAAATCTAGCCTTGAATGTTCATCCTGCTAACTAGGCTTCTTGGTGTCTGTGAACTCAAAGTTGAAAAAAAGATGCTCTTTTGTAATGCTCTTCAACAATGACTTTCTGACTGTTGTAAATTTCCCCCTGACTTGTTCTATAACCCCCTAAATTATTTTTCATTTGTGGCTGTCAATCTGTGATCTACACCCCCTCTGACAGCTCTGTCACCACCTCCCAGTGTCTTTAGATTCTTTTCCCATCAAAATCTGGATACTGGTAAGTCATTTACATTTCTCATAAAGAGTTTTCTCTGAAGACTTAATAATTGACATCTTTTGTATTTCATTTGCAATAGGTTAAAAAAAAGATTAACATTATCTTTTAAAATGATTTTAAAAATAGCTGAGAATAAAATTGGTTCAATAGTTTTCTTTGAACCATACTTGGTTGCTTTTGGGCAAGATGGTGGTGGAGGTAAATAGCATGAATTTTCAAAATGGTATGGATGGCCATTGGATGATTTTCCAAATTTCACTCCACAATGAGGTTAGTGAAAGAATTATTGGAGGTGCAAAACCTTCCCTTTGCCTTTCAAAAGGCATGTTTCCACTCTGGATTCCAAGAAGATGGCTTGGATCATAAACCCATAGATCTATTGCTTCAGCAGGATTTCTAGCTGGCAAGATTCATCTCTAATTGGAGACATGAAAACCTAATTAACATTTAAGCCAGTCCCAAACTTACCGGTAATTTAGATGAGGAGATGGTGAAGTAGGCTATCTGACCCAGAGTGGAATCCTAACCAATTTTAGCCAGAAAAAGTCACCTGCTCCCTGTTCCTGTGATGGTATGGAGTGGCTGGAGCATATCTGGATCAGACATGGCTGGAGCATGTCTGGAAAAGTGACACTTATGACACTTTTGTGACACCCCCAAAGACTTATGCCAACCTAATGGGATGGGGAATGCAGTGTCAGGGCACAATCCCAATAAGGATATGGGTCAGCACAAGTCCCTTGTGCCAGCTGAGCAGTGTTGTGAAAGTGCTAAAGCACTTTTGCACCACCAAGCTAGCAAGGAGGCTGTCCCAAATCCTGCAAGTAAGCCCACTATGGGTGAGTCAGGCTAGTGTAGGCATCTGGGGAAGATGAAGGGAGAATGGGAGGTAGGGGAAGAATGGGATGAGTGTAAACAGAGTGTGGCAGTGGTTAAGTGGCAGATGAGGCCAGTGTCCAGCACTTGTACAGGAATCTAACTGGTCCTGGGCAGCTCCTAGGTGCAACCTAGGATGTGTTGAAGTGTTGCATATTTGAATAGCCCATTAGGGATTCTTGCAGCTTTACACAGGGTAAAGGGAAGTGATTCCGCTTGCCCTGTGCTGAGCTGTTTTTGGATCCAAGCATGCTCTGGATGTGGGGTATGTCAACTGGCCAACCTGCTTCAAGGTTGTTTAGGATTAAACCACTTTGTGAACTTTTTGTTGAAAAATGGTATACACGTACTGTAGATAGATAGATTGGGCTACCCAAGAACAAATCTGGTCAGAGGAATGAACTGATATGATATCTATTCTGAACTTGTACAGAATTACTCCCAGCCAGTCAAGAAATGCGAAAAGAACCAATCAGTACATAGCAGAGAAAGTTTGAAGTTCAACATTAGTTTGATCTTCCAGGCTGTTTTAAGTTTATACTCTGAAGTGGTTGATACCAATGGCAGGCATCGCAAATGGGGATTGGGATTGTCCCAACGGAAAAGGTGCCTGCCTTTGCCCTGGGCACTTTCTGCACTCATGGCTATTTGCTGCTGTATTGAGAGAGAAGAGTGGAAAGATTCTCCTGACATTTAAAATAGCAGCTCCCCTAATGTATAGCATTAACTGTTTTTGAGCAGAATCTCTGTCTCATTTCAAGATCCTAGTTTGTTTTTCAGACACATATGATTATTCTACTTGTCAAACCAAGTGTTAAATGCTTCAAGTCTACTCTTGGAGTACACTTGGAGAACACTTGGAGTACAGTCTACTTGCAGAGTTCAAGCTCATTTTGACATCAGTTTGTCTCTCCCACTGAATCCTGCCTCTTACCCTGCATTTGCTCCTCTGTTCTCAGTGTAACATAAGAGAAAAAGAGAAAATAAAATGAAGCAAACGTAACAGGAAATTGAATTATCCCATCATTTTGGTGATTTAATTTTGGGATGAAGTGGTGATTTAATGTTGACAGTGTTTCCTTGTTGTTGTTGCTCAGTCATTAAGGTGTCCAACTTATCATGATCCGTGCGCTGTAGCACCCTAGATCCCTTTATCTGGTGTTTCTCATTGCCAGTATTTTATTTACCTCCATCTGGAATGGGTACTGTATTAATCATTTCCATACAATATTTCCATAAATCATTTCCAGAGCTGATTTACAGAAAGGTTTACAATATTTTTACAGAATGTCTCAGCCACATGGTAAATTAAGTTAGTAACTTTCTTTTCAAAAATATTTGAGTATTAGCTTGTACACCTATCATCAACTATAACTTTACTATGAGGGCACTAGCTTGATAAGGATAGCTGCAGCAGCAGAAACTAGAGGAGCAGGAGAGAAGCTTTTAACATATATTTTCCCCAGCCTCTCTTTTAGCTATCTTAACATAGTTTTCTTTTGTATTGTATCACTAATTAAGCAACCTTGGGGAATATTATAGATCAGCAGATCAATCTAAATCAGCAGTTCTCATCTATTCTCAAACTAAATCAGTTAAGTTCTCAAACTAAATCAGCAGTTCTCAGGAAACTGGACTAGACTGGCCTTTAGCCTGATCCAGTGGAGTCTCTTCTTATGTTCTTCTAGCTTGTGACCCATCAGAGGATCCCAACCCAATTTTTGTTGAGTGGCAAAACTGTCAAGCCGAAAAAGAAAATTGATTGAGCCCTATGGAAACCAAAATGGAGCAGGACTTCCACATTTATTCATATGTAGATGACCTTACCTTAATCCACTTCAAAGGGCAGGCTGAACAGAACTCAACACCTCTATAAAGGTCCCAATCTGATGAACGGAGGCCTCAACAAACTCTCAAGAAGGAAGTCTCTATAGACTCTCTCACAGCCTCAACCTCCGCCAAGCTGACAAATATGCTAAGACCTATGGAAAGCAAAACTGAAACATGCATGCATGTTTACTTGTTAATAGATAACTGTGCCTCAGCTCTAACTAAAGGCCATGTAAAGGGAAATGCAAGATTACCAGAATGGTCCCAATCTGAATTTGTAACTCAGTAAACTCCAGAAAGCAGTTGTCCCCTCACCACAGAAAAAAGATGGAAAATAGATGGTAAAGTGAAACATCTTTAGGTTTCATAACTCCAAATAGATCCCTTTAAAAATGGATTCAAGTGTTTAAAACATTTGGAAGCCATTGCTCATGCATGGAATTACTCATGCACAGTAAGTCGGTCCTATTCTGGATGATGATAATCCTTAATGCCTATGATCAGTTGTGTAGTGGTACATTTTAAAAAGCATGAACTTATTTATGACTACCTCATCTACTCACATTCCCCATAGCATAGTTACATCCCATTAAGAATACAACTCGCAACAATTTAATATTAAATTTCTTCTTTAAAGTATTTTCTTCCGTTGTCATTTATTTCTGTTTCAACTCTTATGCAGCTTCATTTAAAAATCTTCTCATCTGATCTCAGTGGCTTGGAGGGGGTTGCAATAGTTTTTACACAAGGTACAGTATAAGAAACACGTAGAAGCAAAGATAGGGTTAACTTAGACTTGCTCAGCAGACAGCCATCTTCAGGTGTATTTTCTAGCAAGGAGAAGCAAAGTTTCTTCCTCTAATGTCAGTTCAGCGTCGCTAACAGCTTTTTGTCATCCCAGGGCACACACGTATTTCCTAGCAGCCTTGAATATGTCTCACAAGTAGCTTTGGGTCTTTTGATTTGAAGATCCAAAGCCGCACATGTTGCACCACTAGCTGCAGATAAACACATTTCAAGGACAAGGGACATGGAGATCAGAATACCAGAAAGTCTTTTGTTGCACCAAAGGACAGCTTTTTATGTTGCAGCTAAAAGACAAGTGAGTATTTCCACAAGCTGTTCTGATGTTTAGAAACGTTCATGTGGAAATGATCAGTATATAGCCTGGTTTTGGTTTTGGGGTGTTCTTTATTAAAAAGTGCAACAAGATTGGAAAAGCTGCCTAGAAAAAAAGCCTGTGGCTTCCTCTGAACTAATTACATCTGTTACTAGTTTCCTTGCAGAATTTTCAGATACAACCACAGAGGTGGATGATGGGAAGACTGCTGAGTTCTTAGTGTAAAGTAGATGGGGAAAGTGTATAGACAATTTAATGATTTGTTCTGAAATATCAAAAGGTGTAGGAATACAATTTTCCCTTGAATTGAGGTGATAAGGCTGCAGACCTAGCCCCCAGTTAGACTGGCCTAAGCCCCAGTCCCATGCTGGTCTGAGAGTGTCACCAAAGTGCCATAAGACACTTTTGCATCACTCCTGGGGGAGGGTTAGGCCAGTGCATAGACATGTGCTTGACACCCTACATAACCCTCAACAGGAATGAGAAGATCGTTGAGTTGTCCCAACCTAAGTTAGGATTGTACCGTTAATTGTAAGAGGAGCACTACACACTCTAGTCTCTAAGAGGAGCTTCCTAGACTACAAATTCCCACAGTTAAATTAAACTTTCAAATGCTTACTTGAGAGTGAACCCAACTGGACAGAGAGCCTGATCCTTTAGACCAGCGTTTCTGAAAGTGGGGGTTGGGACCCCTTAGGGGGTCACCTGTAGCATTCCTGGGGGTCGCCTAAAGACACCTGGTGCAGAGGGCCAGGTGGGAAGACCTGGTAGAAACTCTGGAGCCACTGCAGCTGGAAGAAGCTCTTGGGAAGTGGCTCAGAAGGAGCCTCTGAGCTGGTGTGAGACCGATGTGGAGCCTTGGGGGCAGGGAGGCACCCAACACACTCACCACAGACAGCAGCCACCTCCTCCTCCTCCCAGTCCTATGGAGGTCTCCTCAGAAGTCAGTCCCATGATAGTGAGTGCGGCTTACTCCCAGGAAAGTGCTAGGATTGCAGCCTTAGAGCCCAATTCTATGCATGTGTATTCAGAAATCATTCCCATTGCGTTAAGGGAGGTTTACTCCCAGGAAAGTGTGCACAGCACTGCAGCAGTAGCAACGAAAATAATTTTATGGTTGGGGGTCCCCACAACATGAGGAACTTATAAAGGGGTCACGGCATTAGGAAGATTGAGAACCACTGCTCTAGATACAGAAATAGCCCTCTGCTGACACTGAGGCTGCAATCCTAATCCCCAGTTAGGCCGACATAAGTCTTGGCACAAGTCCCGTGCTGTCCTGGGGATTGCCGCAAAAGAGCCATAAGACACTTTTGCACCACTCCTGGGAGGTTAGGCCAATTCACAGACATGTGCCAGCCTCCCCGCACCAACACAGGAATGTGGAGAAGGTGAGTTGGGTCACCTAAATTGGTTAGAATTGCATCTGAGTGTTGCAACTATTTCATATGACATGCCCACAAGATTCAGCACTGACTCAGAACCAGTCTATGCCATCCAGAGGCCTGCTCAATATTGCCCAGAGCAAGGGCTGAGCACTGAACAGCGGCAAGTTGAATTGGGGTGGGAGAGAGGCATTTCAGGAAAGGATGAAGGTGGGGTAGGTGAAGAAAGGGAAAGGAGCAGGGCATCTCTGCTCTACCAGATCCAGAACCTGCTTCAGGCCTCCCAGCCCTCCACAGGGCCACTCAACTCTTGGGTAGCCCTACTATAGGGCTTGGGCCTTCTCCTGAGAAGTCAGCTGTTCAAAGCCCATTGGGTGTAGCCATTTTAGCATCACTGCTCTTCTGGGCCCAGGCTCCTCACTCTTGAGTAAGTGGTCATGGGATTGACTATACCTGTGATAAGCTTGCAAAAACGTTCTAGAGCTGAGATCCTATACAGTATATATGCACTGACTTGGGAGTAAGTCCTGTGAGCCAGGATGGTGTAGTGGTTAGAGAGTTGGTCTGAGACATGGAAGATGCAGGTTCAAATCCCTCATTGGCCATGAAATTTCCTGGGTGACATTAGACCAGGCACTCATTCTCAACCTCACCGCATATTATGAAGACAGCAGAAGGGGAGGGACTAAAAACTTTGTCAGCTGCCTTGGGCATTTGTGTTGGCATGGGATAGGCAGGGTATAAACCCCTTGAATTAATTAATAGGCACTTCTGTGCCATTCCAGGGAGAGAGGTTTAGGCCTCTGCACAAACAGATACCAGCCTCCCCACACACCACCCTACGTGGTTGCAATGGGTGAGTTGCACCGACTTAAATTGATTATGATTGTATGCTGCAATCCTAAAGACACTTTCCAGGGAGTAAGACCCATTGAACACAATAGGGTTTACTTTTGAGTAGACATGGTTAGGATTGTGCTCTAACCCTACAATCCAGAGTAACTACGGGAGCACATAAGAGACATAACGTGCACCTGTAGTTACTGCACCATCTAGTGAAAACCTATGGGAAATTCATATTGCAATCCAGAGTAAATTGTTCTTACACGGGAGCAAAGACTCCCCATAGTTACTCTGGATTGTGTCCTAAGTCTCATTAAACTCAATGGGGCTTTCTTCTGAATAGGCATGCAAACGTTTGTGCGCCAGGAAATGCTTGAAGGTTTTCTTGTGTGTTTTCTTATTAAAGTTCTAGGAGATGAGGAACACCAGGAAAAGGTCAGAAATAAATTTGAATTCTAAATTTTAAGGAAAAAAAGTGGGGAAGCAAAGACTGCATAAAATTGCTACTTATTTCTACTTGATATTGTATTACCAAATAAGCAAAAAGTACAGTTTTAGAAATATGAATTAATGGATAATCTTCATTTTGCCATTAAGCAGAAGCATGTGCCAGAAATAGTCTTTCCATGCTGAAACGATACTGAATATTCATGGACTGAGAAGTCCCATCACAGCCCCGACCAGACCTTCTCATACAATGTCAGAGGAGAAGGAACTTCTCATCCTACATAGTATGCTGCAGTTTTTTTCCCCTTTCTTTCTTGAGAGAGCAATTACTAGTTAATCTTCTTAAGAAAGATGATAATGGAGCTGAGCTGTAAAATATCCCTTTGTTATTTTCTTTCTTGTACTTTTTTTTGGTAAAAAAATATTGCCTTGATTTTTATCATGTGTGGAGACATCAAAGCACAGTTATTCGCTGCTGGAGTCCATCTGTAATCAGTGACTTTATTTCTGTAATTCTGTTTACAAGGATTAGTGGCTTGAGTCTGTCCTTTGACTTCAACAAGCCAGGGGTGCCCCCTTTAGTGCTGTCACAAAAGGCAAGCCTGTCCTTGGCTCTCATCTGGTAGCTATTCCCTAAAGAGACACCTCAGGAAACTGCCCTCTGCATGCCCTGGATAAAATACACAGATAGTGGGACTAACTGGATAACAGGAGAGACTGGCCCTCTTGAGTAAATTCCAAAAAGTGATCTCATACATTTGTGCATCCCTTTCCACAAGAACTTGGAAACAGTATCTCCAGCCAGCCTCAAGAACTGGATTTTCACAAAATGGTATGTCAGGCTGCAATCTTATGCATGCTTTCCTGGGAGTAAGCACCATGGAACACAGTGGCACTTACTTCAGAGTAAAAATGCATAAGATTCTGCTGTCAGTTGGATTACACTTGCTGATGAAGTCTGAGATCTTATATGGAAGAGATTGGAAATATGGAAATTGGAAAGGATTAGAAAAACTGATGTGTAAAAATCTGTGCACATGATACAGGGCATGTATCAATCAAATATGAAAGTGTGGAGAATCCAGACCTTCTGTTCAGATATGTTGTGAATTGGGTCTTCTTGCTACTGTTGCTGGATGTTGTCATTCAGTGCCGCTAACGGGGTATTTTTTGTTGGGTTTTTTTTGGTGGGGTTACTGTTACTATTCATTGGAATGACAATGCACCAAATCCAGGTTTTACAAGAAGGATGATCAGAAGTCAGTAAAATTGGGAGAGCTGGTGCATTCTCATAGACAATTTTGGGTTTAGAATCCTCTCCCTGCTTCCAAAGTAAAGAGGACAAAGAAACTTGTGGCACCTTAGAGAGTAATGTGCTTATTGTGGCATAACATTTGTGGAAATTCTTTGCAAAGTAGAATTGATCTCGTAGCATCTGTTTCTCAGTTTCATTTGTTATGTAATTTCTAACACACATGGCTGTGGGAATGCGCATGCACATCCACCAAGAAGTATCTGTTTCTGAGGCAAGTTATGGATCAGTTTCCACATATTGCCATCTCTTTAGCAGGAATGTGTACAATTCACCTTATCACATTACTTCAGATGTGATTCTAGGATTTATTAACACATGAGTTTCTCAGGTTCAGGGTAGGAGGTGTGGTCCGCAATTGATCTGTCACTGTGCTTGAAAAAACAAAACAGGACTGTTTGCCTGGATGGGAGACTGAGGCCACCGGCATGTCTGTGTAGGGGAGTGGAGTGTGGAGACAACCGGGGGCAAAAAAATGGATAACATCTTTGAGAATCCAGTCTGAAACTTGTTTGTAAGAGCTTAGAAAGTATAAGAGTTATCAGCCCAAATGATGCCTGTCAGTGCCAATCCTGGCCCATATTCCTCCTGGGACAAAATTGGAAATGCCTCTCTGACCAGTTATGTCCAGAGGTCTTCTGAGTGGTGGAGTGGTGGAGGCAGTGGTGCTGCCTCACTGCCCCCTTCCTCCTAGAATGCCTTCCCAGGCCTCCCAACCACATATTTCACTGTCATTAATTTATTTTGGGTCTCCGTTTACTATAGTTGTTTGTTGTATACCTAATAAAAATGAATTAAATAATCACAGTTCATTACTTCATTCATTCTGAAACAAAGACATATGCACAATCAACCCCCAACAGATGTGAATGGTTGCTGTGCTGAGCTTGTCTGCACCTATGCTTTGCTTAAAAATATCAGTGATACAGCTTTTTCATTTCTTGGTGTTTTGATTTGTCATTCTTCCTTCCATGAACCCATGTGTGTGCATAAGTGCGCACACACTGACTTGAGGATGCCACTTGAAGCATTTTTCGATCTACAATAAACTTGATGTAATCTTAAGCAAAGATAGAAGAAACCAATTACCTCTGTCTCAAGTGGGCTGGCTATATTTAACAGCAGCACTCAGCATTGCTTATCAGTCACTCTTGGGAGGCTTTTGATCAGAGCTGAATGATGGATAAGCTATTGTTGACTCCCACCCTGACGATAGTGGCATTCAGAAAAAAAATGTTTATGTTCTGTTGTGGACTGAAGTGATCCTTGTACTGCCACTAAGAGGAACTGCAATAAATGAGGAACAAAACCCTTAACCTGTTTTAGTGAAACTGTTGGAGGACTGCTAACGATAATCATTCCAATGATCCACGGCAAATGTGACAGCCTGAACTGTAATTAATCCAGCAGACTAAGTAGGATCTCAGTAGGCCCTTGTGATAAAGTTGGACAGAGTGTATTTCCCCTTCCCAATTCCAATGGATGATCTTTTCCATTTCAGGTATCCAGGAAGTGATGGCTCAATAACCCCTTTCTCAGCACTGCCACTGTGCTGAGAGAGGGAACAACCCAATCATGCAATGCAATAATGTTGCGTGTTACGAAGGGCTTCAGGGCTTGGTCAGATGAGTCATTATGTTTGTAACCTGTATGTCCGTAACCAGTGCCCCACCTGGCTGATTTCTGATGCAGCCCATGCATGAAAGTCAAAGCAAGGCTCAAAACCAAGAGACAGGTAATGTCAGAATAAGAAGAATCACAGAAGTTCATTGCTCAATCTGCACATGACTCTGCCACTGACCATATTTGCTGAACAGAATGAATAGGCAGCTTGAATGGGTGTTATTACTCCAAAACCTGGGAATTTGTGACAAACTATGGTGTTGCTTCAGAATGCTCCCTGATGGGTGTCATGCATAGTGCTTCTACGACCTGCAAAATTTCTGTATCCAGTTCTCAGTGCTTCTCCCAGAACCACCACCATCTGCTTCTCAGCTGGTGAGGTATACTGAGGTGTCATGCCGAGAGGATCGTCAAGACAAGTTCTCCCACACCTTGAAAATGATCAAATTTTGCAAATTTGCATGTGCACATGGGCGCATGCACACACAAACTCCCGTTCAACTAATGTCTGAACAGTCCAGTCTTTGAATCAAGCCACATTGACATTTGCCCATATAGCTGTGTTGCTTGTTTTCTTTTACAGTGATTTTTAAGACGTTAACCCTGCCTTGTTATACAACAATACTGCATCATCAAAGTGCAAACCTCCCAGATTTTTGGATTTAAAAGTGACTCCAAAAGCATTAAAACCAATTTCACTTAAGCAACAACTTAAAATACTCATATGGGCAACTTATGCTGCAGGGCTGCAACAGAATAGCCTTTGCTGACCGACTATAGGTATATAGCAGAGAGATTGGAATAGAATTATATTAATGATATTTATTCAGTGTTGTTTGTAAAGCACTTGAAAATGAAGGGAGAATCTTACTTTAACATATTGCTGTTTATTCTGCCTATACTCTTTCTGTGTCTCTCTGTGAATTCAAACTTTTTTTGCAAGCTCCTTCTAGCCTCTCCATTTTGTTAAATTATAAATCTTTCCTCTCCAAAGACAATTCCAGTAATATATCACTTTCCTTGCAAGTCAGGGACACTGTGCCAAGTTCCACTCCCCAACTTACATTTATTTATTCTTGTCCTAAAATATGTCGGTGTCATTTTTTAAACAAAATAAAATGGTCTAAATCAAGGCCTTTGCACAGTTAATGATTCTTTACATTTCACTGAAGCAGTCTATGCCACATATAATTGTTTGGATAGACTAGAGCCGGATGGAGCTATATGATGTATTAATGGTTATTATTTTCATAAGGCAGAAAAACGAAGGCAATTTGGTATGGCATTTTATTTTTAATCTGAGGGCCTGTGGTTCAAGTCGCCATCTAGGAATCTTGTGTCTAGCCTGGCAGATGTGAGTGTGAAGGTTGCTGCTTTGAAAGGGGGGTACCATATTTCAGTGTAGCTGACTGACTGCCCTGCCACCCTAGGTATACCTCTGCTGTGTGTTTGAGGCTGCTATTGCAGGGCATGGGGAATCCTTCGGCCAGGGGTTTGTAGGCCCCTGTTATAGATGACCTTATAAATGTTCTATAGATAAAGCTTTGTTACATGGAGCTGCTGTGCAAATGCATTTTTGCTTCACAGTGGTCCTTATGCATGTATGTTCTTTGCCCAGAAACAAGAACCTTGAAAGATTAAGGGCTTTCCCTGATAACAGTCAAGTTGCACAACAGTGAAGGAAGTTGGTGGAACAAGTGAGCCTGAAATAAATAGAAATGGAGCCAAAACAACTATTTGCAAATTTACTGAAATTGCTGATCTTTTCAGCTTAACCACACAGATTTTCCACCTCAACCTCCAAATTACTGCAGTTGATTATAAAATTTTAAACCTCAAAATTAGAATTAAAATCTTTAGGATCTTGGCATCTCTTGACTGCTTTGATTTTGCCTGACTTCAAAGATGAAATCTCCTTAGCTGTCAACTGTCAAATGCTAATTAACATTACATGTTCGCTTTCCATTGCTGTCAGTTAAAAATAGCACTGCATGTTATCAAATGCTGACAGATTTTTAAAGAAGCCGTTTCATAAAGCTGTTAAATACTGTCAGATATTAAATACTATTGCAAACTATCAGATGAGTCAAATATAATCTTGCAGTGGTTTTTAGCCATTTTCCATGGAACTCTTTGTTCACTGATGAGTTTATGTGGGTTGCTTAATGAGAGGAAAAGCCCAATCCTTTACATGCCTACTCAGATACGAGTACATCCTATTGTGTTCAATGGGGTTTACTCCCAAGAAAGTGTATACAATGTAAATAAATTTACACATTCTAAATAAATTGGAGGCATAATCCTAACTCACATGTTTCCCCATTCCCATGGTGGTGTGGGGATGCTGGCACGTATCTGTGCACTGATCTAACCCCTTAGGAGTGAAACAGAAGTGCATTATGACACTTTTTGAGACACTCCCAAGCCAGTGCTGGAATTGTATTTATGCCATCCTAATTGGGATTCTAGCCTCAGTGTCAGCAGAGGTCTGTTGCTGGGCATAGAGGATGAGGCTCTCAGTCCAGTTGGGTTTACTCTCAAGTAAGCATTTGAAAGTTTCATTTAACAGTGAAACTGTATAGTCTAGGAAGCTCCTCTAACAGAGTAGCGGGTGTAGTGCTCTTCTTATAACAACTAAGGGTGTGATGATTGTGATCCTAAAATCTTTGATGCATGAGCTAATAGTGTGGAAAAGTATGTAGAGTGGTAAATACAATACAAATACATCAGTTATTTTAACCCGTGTGCAGTGGCCATGAATGGTCCACAGGTATGCTTTGATGGTTTGGCAATTTATTAAATAAATATTATTTATTAATAGGTTCATTGAGGGATGCGAGCCCATGTCAATGGTTAAGATACTGATGGAGTGCCTTGACAACTGTAGGACCTTGTTAGTGTGCTGTGAGATGAAAAAGGATGAAAATCACTGACTTTCACGAATGTGCAAATGAGAACATTGAGAAAAACATTAGAGGTAAATTTATGTCTAGTTCATGTGGTTATGTATCAGTAGAGACTGGTAATCAAGGGAAGGAATGGGTTTGGAGTCAGTATGCCATGAAATACTAGTTTCTGGGGATTTAATGAGAACACATTTTGGGCTTCTCGGGAACATCTGGAAGCCACGATGGTAATCTAGCTGGATCTTTGGTTGGCTTTTCTCATGTTCTGAAGAGTTGTAGAAGAGATTCTTGGAAAACTAGTATCCAGTGCTTTATAGCACAGAAAGATGATGGGCGATATTGAAATGTTTTGCCCAAGTTATCAAGGCCCAGGATCCATTGTAACAAACATTTGGAAGCTTTCCTGCCCCAGATGCCATATTTAGTTTTTATTGTCGTTTATGGGATAGGATAAATAAAATTCTGTTAGCACTCCCTGACCTTTGAACATCACTGGTTACTTCAGCAATCCGAAAAAATTATGACAATCCGCAATTCTAAACAAACAGCAAGGTGCAAATTGGTTGCTGAAGGCTTCCCTTCAGACTTAGCGGAAAACACTGATTATAAAGAACTCCTTGCCCTCAGTAGTGTGTCTGCCATTCCTTCCTCAGACACAAATGCCTGATTTTCCCTTTCAGAAGTGATCCTTTTATGAAAGATAAGCAGACAATTTATGTTCAGCAGCCACATCTGGTAGATATTAGGCTATAAAAAAGCACAAAGAAGAGATACACTATAAAGAAGCCCGAGGAAGCACAATTCAAGAGTTTAGTTCATCTGTTTCATATATAAGACACTACCCAGTAAAGCACACTATTATTACAGAGGCCTTCCTTGCTCCTGTATGTAGAGAAGTTGAATTTGAAAGAACTGTATTCAGAATCTGAGCACCGATTTTCATTCCAATACTGTCAGTTCCAAGACAAATATTATATTAAAATATATTTGTATTTTTTCCCTCAGCATCCCTGATTTTCCCTGTTGATTGCTTTTTCAAAAAAAAGTTATCTAGGACAGTTTTAGCACCCTCGAAGAGTGGTTCTGGAGCATTTGTTGAGCTCTGTGTTAAGGGACTGATGACCTTGTGTTCCCCTTCACCCAGACTATGATGTTCTCCTTATTTTCTAAGAGCACATCATTCAAAAATCAGATGACCTCCCTCAATCCTGCATCTCCCTGGAGAAACAGAAGGCTGTATAAAGCAAAGCCATACACAATCCTTGGTACATTTGCCCAGGCCAGACATTAGAGGTATCCAAAGCTTTGCAGGAACATGCTTGTTTTCCTTTCTGCAAATGTGGGTGCTCTCCTCTTTTACACTCCCAGATTCAGAGTTTAAATCCCTTGTGCATCTGGTCAACATGCTTAATCTCTATGAGTGCATATCCTGTTTTTAAAAGGTGGCTGATCAGTGATCTCTGATATGTTTAGGTGCTGGATCACCAGTATAAAGAATGAGGAGAAGAGCTATGCAACCACACCCCATCCCAAATGACAGAGGACCTTGTTCTGAATGATCCACCCATTTAACTGGAAATACCTGAATTTTTTTGTCACACCTAAGCCCGTACGGGTCAATTTTGACCCGTACGACCCTGTACTATAGTTAGGTACATATAATATACATATAATGTACATATAATGAATAAATGGTGTGTCAAGTTTTAGTATAAGTATTTTTATTGTGAAATGATTTTTGTCACAATTTGAGCTAGCAAAATATTGAACAACCATGAAATAGAAATGCAAAGAAAAATACAAATACATATTTTGGGCACCAACTGAGAAGAGTATTTTGTCATATTACTTAGCTCAGAAATTCACAGATAACTATAACTATGAAGAGATAACTAACTATATAACTACAACACAGATATAGCATAGTTATCTAAAATAGTGATAAAGAAATTGTCAATTGAGAGAAACAGTGATACAACCTGTATACTCATGTGGCACACTCTATGCATAACATTGTAACAAAGTGTGGCAAAATGTTTCACTTTCCACGCTTCTCACACTTCCCACACACCACATTCACAGTCATATGCATATATTCTGGACATACAGGTATTTTGCACACAGAACACACTCTGCTTGTTTTCCTGTCTTTATTGGAAGGGCAGATCTCGCAGCGTATTCTCTTTCTTGGTGGTTCTTTTGAGGTAGAAGTTGGAGGAACTTCTAATTCTTCATCTACTTTAGCCAGTGCTCTCCCAAGATGTGCAAGGAAAGTCTTTCTTTTGTATTGTTTGCCTGCATTCCAGCTTGGACATGTCATCCTCCAGATAATGAATGCGTTGAGAGCACTCACATCCACCATATTGTAAAATATAACCAATGGCCATCTTTTGGTCATTCTTTTTGCACTGTAAGTACGAACCATTCTATCCAATCGGTCTACTCCTCCTTTGTTCTCATTGTATGACAAAATTATCTCTGGTTTTTTTTCTGCTCCGCTGTCAACAGTAGGTTGCGAATGCATGGAGCTCAAGACGGTGACAACTCTGTTCTTCTTGGGACAGTATGAAGCAATCATCACATCTTTCTGAAAACCAAACACAGTAGAGTAGACAGCCCAATTTTTTTTCGTCACTAATTCTGGGGGCAGTTCTTTTCTGTTTTGACGAATTGTTCCAACAAGTGTAATTTTCTTCTCCAGTAATTTTCTTGCTAGTTCCAGGCTTGTGAAAAAGTTGTCGCAAGCTATGTTTCTCCCAGAATTAAAAACTTCTTGAGCCAAATCCATTACCACTCTCTCCCCCTGATTTTTTTTCCCTTTCTTGCCCTGGACGTTTTCCAGTGTATACCTGCATGTTGTATGCATAAGACGTTTTGCTGTCGCACATTGCCCATATTTTTATGCCATATTTTCCTGGCTTAGATGGGATATATTGTCTGAAAGGGCAACGACCGCAAAAGCTTACCAGCTGCTCATCTATTGTAAGAGATTCTCCAGGAACAAATGCATCAGTAAGAGTTTTTGTCCACATCTCAAAGCAGTCTCGAATGGGCTGTAACTTGTCATCACTCTTTTTTGTTCGTCTAGAAGCAGCAGCATCAAATCTCAGAACTCTGAGAATGTTCTGAAAACGATTTCTGGCCATTGCTTTGTTGAACACTGGGCGACCACTTGCTTTGCTCCATAACTCAGAGATACCTTCATTCTTACTCTTGTAAGCCCCAATCAAAATGAGCATGCCAATGTACAATTCATTTGTTGTGTTTTTACTGGAATTTATTATTATTACCTGACAAGACTTTCTGACTTTTTTCCTCCAAATTAGACAGTCAGAATACCAAAAGCATGAAGATTTTGAATGTAAAATTTTTCTGCAAATTCCAATTTATACATATACTGAATAACCAGTGAAAGGCAACATGGGTCAACCTTGACCCGATTGGTATCCTATGTATAAATTGGAATTTGCAGAAAAATTTTACATTCAAAATCTTCATGCTTTTGGTATTTTGACTGTCTAATTTGGAGGAAAAAAGTCAGAAAGTCTTGTCAGGTAATAATAATAAATTCCAGTAAACACACAACAAAAACTTCATGGCGGGTCATGAATGACCCGGATGGTATTCCCAGGGTTAAAGTTTTTGTTTGTTTTTCAGAAGAGCAGATCCAGGCTTGAAATTCTTGCATGGCTCTAGCATCAACTAGGTGACTTCAATAAAAAAAATTCTACTCTGGATGTCATGCTCCCGTCCTCCCCCACATCTCTCCTGCCTCTCTGTGTAACATGCCTCTCTGAGGTCCCAGACAACTGCATCTCGTCTTCCTCCCCAACCTCTGACATCTTGACAGAAGGACCAGAGACAGGTAAGTGAAGGAACAGGGTTGCTTTACTTAGGTACAATATGCTTGATGGTTACTTAAGGCACTTCTTGTTTCATTCCAGGTACAACAAGGTTAATGATACAAAACCACACAACAGGTAAGTGTAACTGTCCAACCAGACTCTCCAAACCTCAAGTCTGCTGAGAACTAACAACGTCTCTTTCCTTTCAGGTTCACTGGATGGCTGTCTTTTTCACTTGTCATTCTTGACATATCTTGTGGTTTCCCACCTGACTGCCCTTCCCGCACTTTCCCCCTTATATACCGATGTCCCCAACTGCCTCCTCTTCTTTCCCAGATCCAAGGGAGACGCTGTATACCCCATGGGCATACCAACTCAGGGAGGGTCCAACAATTATCCTCCTGCAGGGATGAAATTGTCCTCTGCCACTGTTTCTCAGCTCAAGGATCTCTTTCATGGACCACACCTCCACTGCATCAGAAAACAGTTTTATGTCCGGGGGGAGGGGGTACGGTGGGCAGTGGTGCACGTAAAGGCTTTCACCTGTGTGCACCCCATGGGCTCCATGTTATAATGGGTGTAGCTATCCCAATCAATCTCACACTGGATATGACATGTTCTCTTTTGAAACATATCAGTTTTTTTAAAAAAAATATTGTTATAGCAAACATAAAAGTATGAGATGCACATGAATATAATGTGCTGGCATTTCTCTCATTCACCTTTGATTAATTGTGCAGAAGACTAAGGTAAAAAAGGGAACATGAGAATCTATAAGAAAGTTCCCAGTTGACATTGGCTGATAGATGCTAAAAACAAAATTAACAAGAGAAATTGTTGTCACCCTTTCTTTTATTGGCAGGAGGATTGAGTATCTTATTTACTTTCCTTATCTCTTTGAAACAAACATATAGCCAACACACCTGATCCCTTAAATTGGTTCTTGTTTCTGGACAATGGAACAAATCTACCAGACCTACTTTCTCCAGCAGAACCAATAGCCATAATCCAGTATTTTGTGAATTTATGAGAAATTAATATTAATGTCCTGGTTGAATGCATCTAGTACTGGACATTTGTCTCCCTATATATACATATATACATATATACATAGATACACACACACACACACACACACACACACACACACACACACACACACACACACTAGATCTGCTACAATACACTGGTTGAAAATAACTGGAGTAGCCCAATGGTATACAGGAAGCTTCATGGCTAAATCGGGATTTGAATCTGGATTTTCCAGGTCTAAGCCCAGCTCCAGAATCATTACACCATGTTCGCTTTTTAAGTCAAAGTTTAGTCAATACATTTTTCTCAGCCATCATTTTCAGAAGTGAACAAGATGTCACTGCTTTGCTGCTCAACCTTTACCTTCGTCAGGCTGACTGTCATCATGTCCCACGCTGTTGACTTTAGAGGCCTCTCCATAATTATTTTGCAATCTCCTGTGTATCTCATATCAGGATGAAGTCATCAGCACACAGTAGATCATAAACAATTGACAGGCAGACGTGTGTGCAGGTTTACAGATTACGAAGTTTCCCAGAAGTACAAAAGGGGGGGATATTATATCAACATCCTTTCTAAAAAAAATCCTCAAAGCCCTGAAGCAAAGACACACTACAACATTTGTACCTACTGTGTTGTTCCAGTTCATTCTATTAACGGTAGGATGTCAGGATGCAATCCTAACCTAGTCTGACATAATTCATCAGTCTTCCCATTCTTGTGGTGGTGTTGAGAGGCAAGCACATGTCTGTGCACCGGATTAAGAGCACAATCCTGAAATGCAGTTCGGTTACTCTATCACTAGGCTGACCCAACAGCGGGATGGGCCACACTAGTTATTCTGGAAAGGGCTTGGGGAAGCCTAAGGCAATATAGGTATATCTATTGCCATCAATATATAGACAGGTGGACCTGGGCTGCCCTAGCTTGGGCAGCCACAGCAGTTCAGGAGAAGCATGTTGAGGGCATGTTAAGCATTGCCGAGGACAGAGCAGTTACTGTGTATCCAGAAACTGTTTCCAGGGCAGAAATTCCACCTTCCTACTCCTCAGAGTTATACCACCTCAGCAGCAGATATAGTAATGAGTAGACCCATGGGGTCCATGATAAAAGCAGGCCTCCGTCAGTCTTGAAAACTATGGTATTGTGCTCTGACCTGCATACGCTGCATGTGAAGCACAAAAGCCTGGGTTGGATTGTTATGGAGGATAGGCTGTTACCCAAGCAGCAGATCCCCGCTCTCCACGCCACTGAATTAGTCCAATGGAAAGGCAGAGCCACTACGATTGGATCCAGCGGGTGTCGCAGAGCTGGGCTAAGGACAGGAGCTCACCCTGTCTTGTGGTGCTGACCCAGGTCTCGAACCCTGGCCTGCTGGTTAACAGGCGCAGTGAATTAACTGCTTGCGCCACCCACAGTAAGAATGGCAGTGTTGACCAAAAATCTGAGTTCTTGGCCAGCCCATCTGCAACCCCTGCCTCTCAACATCAGGATATGGCACAACTACAGCAGCCCCTGATCTGGGGCTACAGCAGGCCACTCGTAGAAGCCCCTTGTATTCACTGTAGACTGAACTGGCATTTCATCAGGGGCTCCATATAAGGCAGGCACTACATCTGTTCCTTGTTCAGTGTGATCTGAGGGGGGTCTTTTTGGGAGCAAGCCCTCCCCAGGTGTCATTGACACTGCCTGCTTAGCATGCTCTAGAGCAGCTGGGGCAGCCAAGGTTTCCTGACTCTATGGATGCAGCAAAACCTTCTGCCCTGGATTCAGAATAGTTGGGGCAGCTGCTGTCTGCTTTGAAATAGCCACTCGTTCCATCACAAAATCCTCTCCAAATGCCAGCATCTTTACAAAGCCCAGTCTTAAGAGGCGGATGATAATTCTCAGATCCACAAAGACTATAAATGCTTTTGTTTGTTAAAGAAAGGATAAAAGATTGCAAGCCATTGTCAGTGTCTTTCTTTCATTTTTCACAGAATCAAAAAGTCTAGTCCTATACCCTCTACAGTGGTGATATCATGTACAGGCATGACCAACAAGAGGCTTGAGGGCCGCATTTGGCTTAGAAAGCCCATAGATGCGGCCCTTGGGGCCTTGTGTTGGACATGCATTGTAGAACTTTAGGACACAATCTTTTTCCTTTCGCTGTTACGCTTACGGCTCACAATCTGAGTTATTAAGTAAGTGGGACATCACAAGGCAGGTGCCAACTGTTGAAATATTCTTTTCTAATACTTGGGGGTATTTGTCTAATCAACAAATCTCAATGGCCACACTCAAAGGGTTTTAGTACATGGTTCTGCATCAACCTGGAGATCGGTTTCAAGTGGGGTGCCCCAGGGCTCTGTCTTGGGCCCAGTCCTCTTTAACATTTTCATCAATGACTTGGAGGAAGGGATATAGGAGAGCCTGATCAAATTTGTGGATGACACCAAGCTGGGAGGAGTAGCAAACACAACAGAAGACAGGAGAAACCTCCAGGAGGATCTGGATAAACTGGAATTCTGGGCTGTAACAAATAGAATGAACTTCAACAGGGAGAAGTGCAAGGTTCTGCACTTGGGCAATAAAAACCAAAAACACAGGTATAAAATGGGGGATACTTCGCGGGAGCTTGGAGTCGCTGAAGATCACAAGCTGAACATGAGTCAGCAGTGTGATGTGTCTGCAGAGAAGGCAAATGCCATTTTAGGCTGCATTAAGAGGACTGTAGCTTCCAAGTCACAAGAAGTTATAGTTTCTCTTTACTCTGCTTTGGTTAGACCTCACCTTGAGTACTGTGTTCAGGCACTTCACTTTAAGAAAGATGCAGCCAAACTGGAGCAAGTCCAGAGGAGAGCATCAAGAATGATCATTGGGATGGAAGGAAAGTCCTATGAGGAAAGGTTGGTGGAACTTGGGATGTTCAGCCTGGAGAAGAGGAGGCTGAGGGGAGACATGATTGCCCTTTTCAGATACCTGAAGGGCTGTCATAGGGAGGAAGGGACTCATTTGTTCATAGCTGCTTCTGAAAGCAGAACTAGAACCAATGGGTACAAACTCCAAGAGAGGAGATTCCGGTTGGATATCCGGAAAAAATTCCTGACTGTGTGGGCGGTTCGGCAGTGGAACAGATTGCCAAGGGAGGTGGTGGACTCTCCCTCACTGGGGATCTTCAAGCAGAGGCTTGACAAGCACCTGTCAGGGATGATCTAGGAGGATTTCCTGCTGCAGGCAGGGGGTTGGACTAGATGACCTACTAGGTCCCTTTCAACGCTATGATTCTATGATTCTATGTTTAGCTGGAGCCTGAGGAAATATGAGATTACCTGTAAGCTTTATTAGCTTTGAATAGTGGTTGAGGTTTCACAAGTAAATTAGCATCAGTTAATGACTGAAAGATTGAATAGCCATCAACTGATATTGGTGATAAGCATGTCATATCATGATAGGCTCGTCTGCATCCATTCTGATCATAAAATGATGATGGAGGGAGAATCCCATGAAACATACTTACCATATGTTATATGGTAAGTAGCCTCAATGCTACAGGCAGTCCCTGATGGGACTCTGAGTGGTTAACAAGACCAAATCTGTTCTAAGCAAGAATTTTCCATCCAGTGACTATAAACCCAGCATTGATGAGTGTCATATTCATGCTGATTTGAGTTGAACCTTAAAGCCAAACTTAGTTTTAACTGTACAGCATGGAAAAAGCCTGGCTGTAGTCATAAAAATTAATGAAATGAAATGGATACACTTTAAAGAGATGGACTGTATTGCTGAAGATGCTTTAAAAATGGTCATGCTTTATATGGAATGCTAAAAGAGTAAATAAAGATATAGCAAATGCTGTGAATGTTATACTGTTTGAGGGTAACACTTTAAGCAAGAGGAATTATGACAGGACATACATTTCACTCTGGTGTAGGTGGTATGGCCATACATTTTCATTTAAGGTAGGCCTCCATTAGATTAAAATCATTTAGGTTAATAGCAGCCAGTGTGCCCTATTTTCATCTCAGAGTAAAACAGGACACCTCACTTGAATCAAGTAGTTCAGAGCTTGACTGAGATATAGGCTGCAATCCTAAAGACACTTTCTTGGGAGTAAGACCTACTGACCACAATGAGGCTTACTTTGGAGTAGACATGGTTAGGATTGTGCTCCTAGTTTGACAGTTAAAAGAGATAAAAACATATCATTGGGTCTTCATGGTTTTACCTATTCTAGAAGATAAATGGCTAATTTCAAAAGAAATGTGCTGGTTCATTTGCTATGATTGGGTAAAAAAAAGTCTCACATAAATAAGATTTTTTTTCACATAAATAAGACTGGTTTCAGGCAGATGTGGACTGTCAACTGAATTTAAGAAATTGGGCTAAACATGTGCTTTAAAGTTTATTTGTTTATATATATTTTTCCTTTAAACATTCAAATAGTTTCTTAACAATCAAACCATATATTCCAGAATTGCATATCGTTAGTAAGCTGTATATGCCCCCATGTCAGAAAAAGCACTACATTAAAAGAACTGGTATACATAGGAGGATAGGAACCACCTAGGAACCACCCTAAGGAAGTGGTTCCCAAACCTACCTGGTCACGATGCTTCCTCAGCTGGGTGACATCATCTTGGACCTTGCTTAAACTTGCAAGATCCAAGACAATTTTGTATGTTCAAATCTCATGAATTTTGGACATCACCATCTTGGATGTCATGCATGAAGGGGCCAAGACTCACTGCAGTACAAGAGTGTGCTCAGAATACAGGCTCTATATACCTGGATCTTTGTATGTTCCGTCAGCTTCTTATTAAGCCATACTCTCTTTGTAAGTCTAGAAAACATGGAAGCCACTTTACTGATACGTCTATTTAGCTCAGTATCTAAACAGAAAGTGTTGGAGATAGTGGAGCCAAGGTACACAAAGTCATGGACAACCTCCAGTACGTGTTCAGATATTGTAATACAGGGAGGTGAATCCACATCCTGACCCATGACTTGTGTTTTCTTCAAGCTGATTGTTAGTCCAAAGTCTTGGCAGGCTTTGCTAAAACGGTCCATAAGTTGTTGGAGGTCTTCAGCAGAGTGAGCAGTAACAGCAGCGTCATCTGCGAAGAGTAACTCCCGCAAGCATTTCAGCTAGACTTTGGACTTTGCTCTTAGTCTGGAGGGATTGAAGAGTTTTCCATCTGATCTGGTCTGGAGATAGATTCCCTCTGTTGCATTTCCAAAAGCCTGTTTCAGCATGACAGCAAAAAAGATCCTGAATAAAGTTGGCGCGAGGATGCAGCCCTGCCTTACTCCACTTCGAATGTCAAAGGAATCTAATGTTAAGCCATCAAAAACTACATTGCTGTTCATGTTATTGTGAAAGGACCTGATGACGTCTACGCTGGCTTGGACATGTCGTGAGAATGGCCAATGGTCGGATTCCAAAAGACCTCCTGTACGGAGAACTAGCACAGGGAAAGCACCCTAGAGGGAGATCACAGCTGCAATACAAGGACATCTGCAAGAGGGATCTAAAGGCCATGGGAATGGACATCAACAACTGGGAAACCCTGACCTCTGATCGTTCAGCATGGAGGCAAAAGACGCAGCATGGCCTTCTTAGAGGAAGGTCCGGAAACAGCAAAATCTGGGGGCTGGGCAGAGGACTGACTGTATCTGCCCTCAGTGTGGAAGGGGTTGCCACTCTCGAATTCGCCTGTTCAGTCATAAAAGACGCTGTTTTAGGACCTCTACTTCTGAGCACGATACCATAGTCTTTCGAGACTGAAGGATGCCAATGATCTTGGATGTCACTAGATTTTGCAAGATCCATGATGGAGGCAAGATCTTGATGCAAGATCCAGAGGATGGGGTACCAGGGTGTCCCACAGTGCCCTTGTGAGTGTTCCATGATGTCCTATGGTTTTATGACGCACTGTTTGGGAACCCTTGCCCTAAAGAACAATAAAGAACTGGAAAACATTAGAAAACCTCATCCCCCATTCCCCTAGCTCCCCACCTACTTTCCTATGACAAATATGATGCAGACTCCATTTGGCAGTGAATCAGAGCACACCAACCCTAGTACTAAAGCCAAGGAGATTGCATCCCAGGTGAAGAAGATAGGCAGAATAAAGATACGGTATATGTTTAGGATCTCAGGGTGGGATTCAGCAAGGAACTTCTATATTAAGACAATAGTCTTCTAAGTACAGGTAGTTATGTCCTAGCTTTTCCTTTTTCAGTTAGAAGAATAGCAAATGTAAATTATAATGCCACATAAAACAAGCATAAAAATGCATAATAGCATATAAAAATAAAAGAGTTGTTTTAAAAGGGGGATTTTTCCCCTGCTCCAGGGATTGGCACATTTCTTCTCATATGCAGTGGCCATTTGTGTTGAGTCAAATTGTGCATAAAAAGCCCATGTATAACAAAATTGGACCTGTATGCTGGGAACTGCATGCTGGGAACAAAAAAGAGAATGACTGTCATATATTCATTAGCTTAGTCTGATCCAGTAAAGTAATTCTCATGTCCTGAGGATGTTTCACCGGAAAGAAATCACACAGGCAAATGTAATGTGTGAAAGGTTGACACCTGGAGATAAGCAAGGAGGTGCATTTGTAAATGTTTTTCTTAGTGCTTTCTGAAGTTATCCTGTCTCATTGAATAAATGCTTCTAACTCAGTTTAGCGTTTCTGTTGATGTAAAATAATCTTGCTACTGGAAGAGGTCTAATTTAGATGCAGACTAATTTAATTTGTTCTGTTTGGACATGCTGTGTAATGTGGTGCTGGAAAACAAATCTTGAAACAGCTTTTCCTTGTGCGGGCTGGCAATTACAGAAGTGAAGTTGTCACGCCTTTTGGGAACCAATGTCCATAGCTGTATAGCAGATTTAAAGTCTCCCCCTCCTTTTTGTTTAGGTGCTATTTTAAATCAGGCTTGATTTGATATCAACTTAGAATGACAGCATTGCTCTTTGTTCTCTAATTAAATACCCAGTAGAATTGGTTTTAGGTTGGCAGCAACTGTCCTAAGAGATTCCACGCATCTCACTCATAAATAAATTCTAATTGTTTTCCTTAGCAGCAGTTTATTGATTCATAAAATAACATCTTACACTTTTAGAAAGTTGGGGTTCGCATAAAGTAGATTTATTTGTTGCATTAGAGATATCATAGCCACACACACACCCCCCACACACACAAAATGAAGAAAATATCTTGAAAAAACTGAACAGCCATTGAAATCTGATTACAGTACTTCAACAGTCTTAAAGAGGTTTGGGCAATAAATGATATCTGATTACTCCTGTGCCTCCTTTTTAATTGAATGATTTGTGCTTGATTTTTAAAATCAAAGCATTCAATTATGGAAGTGGAAAAGCATTCAAATGAATGGAAGTTTAACAAAAGCAGCAATGGAAGTTTAACAAAAGCAGCAAACATGAAGGCCAAATTTACTATTTGACTCAATGAAAGCAAGAGAATAAATTCCTTTTGCCTGATTCTTCATTTTAAAGTGGACTTTCATCTTTATCACTCTACGCATAATACTCCTAGTTCGGAACCCTAGCCCACCAAGGCTGGAAGCACAGGCAAGGAAGCCAGTTCAACCAGTCACAGAATGCATGAAATTTCATGTAAATGGGTTTTTCCTACATCACTGGTATCACATTTAAACTGGATGTCCATTTGCATTGAAGTTATGCTAGTATTTAATATGCAGAATATCTTAGAGTACTATTAGGCTAAGCTGGCAAAAGAGCTTTATGGACCTTGTGATTGGTATTGTATTATAGCTATAGCCTCTCTTGTCTCTTTGATTCTAAGAAGTTGTCACTAGAGGGCCTTGGTGGAACAGCTCTTGGAACTAGAGGAGGCATGGAGGGAGAAGCAGGCTGGAGAGAATGGAGAAAAAGAGAAAGGAAGAAAAACCAGAAGAAAACCTGGCAATAAAGAAAAAAAATTGTTGATGTCCAAGTCTTATCTGCTGAGTCCCTCCTACCAGGAATAAGACATATGTATTGGACCACAACCAATAAAGGCTGTGACCCTAAAGAAACTTTTCTGGGAGTAAGACCCATTGAACACAATGGGACTTACTTTTGAATAGACATGCTCAAAATGTTTGAATGTGCATTCTATACATGTAACTCATCCAGTTGAAAAAACCTAGGACCTTTCATAAAGTATCTATCATAGAACTACCATAGATATCTATCTACTTTAGAATCTTTTGAAAATCACATCCACTCTGTAGTTCCAGAATTTGAGCACCACCAGCAATGACAACCATCAGCAATGAGCTGTTCCACCAAGGCCCTCTAGTGACAACTTCTTAGAATGAGCAACAACGTCCTGCTGGCTACCATGTGTCCTGTTTCACTACCTCCCTAAGCTGGGGCAATGTAGTGGGGAAAGACTGGGATATGAGTCAGAACTTCCCTGGTTTGAATCTTATGCCTGCTATGAATTTACTAAGTGGACATTAGGCAACCTCTGTCTCTCAACAACAGCTCCCTAGCTTCAAGAAGCAGATAATAATATTTATCTTAAACATTAGAAGCACATCAAGAAAATACATCTGAAGTGTTGTACACTCAGGAAGTGCTTCAGCAGCCCAAGACCTCCTGATGGTGGCATGGCAAATGCTGCCCCTTTCTCCTGATGATCTGCCAGTTTCTGTTCCTTCCAGTCTCCAACATTCTGTCTCACACTCTTTTCCTTTTCCAAGTAAGGTTGTTGAAAGAGAAATAGGAGCAGTGAATGCAATTGGGTGGGCAGAGATGGTATCTCCCATCAATTTTCTGCCTAAAGCAATTGCTTCACTTGGCCTAATGGATGAGATGCTCCCAGTGGTATAAAAATGTAACATATGTGAACCAAGAGTGGGACAGAAGTGTCTTACTGCAGTTTTCTGACACCCCCAGGTCAGCACAGAATTTATGCTGAGGCTTAGGACTGCCTAAGTGAAGGTTAGGATTGCAGCTTTATTCCCTTACAATTATCCTTAATATAGATTTGCCTTGCAGTGTGAGATACTCATCTTGGATCCTATTCATAGGATGCATCTTGCACTCCACTTGTACACTACACATTAGTCAGGATAAATCTCATGCAAACTTGCTGGGTTTTACCTATTGGACTGTTTTGGAAGTATGAAGAGGAGTAGCATCTTAAGGCATTAAGGATGACAGGCTATGGCATAGAACAGTGGTTCCTAAACTTAATCACTACTACCACTACCACTACTACCACTACCACCACCTGACAGCATGTTAGATAACCTGACACTCAGGGCTGCTAGGAGCTGCTAGGAGCTGGTGTTGGGCCCGGAGCAAAATGCTTGATTGGCTCTCTGTTGAAAATTTGGCAATCCTAAAGACACTTTCCAGGTAGTAAGACCCATTGAACACAATGGGGCTTACTTTTGAGAAGACATGGTTAGGATTGTGCTCTATAGTTTATTTCATCATAGCCTGGACCACCAGAAAGCCTGGACTCTAGGGATTTTGTCCTCTCTCCTCAGGCCTTTTCTGCTCCATTTCAGAAGGGAAAAGGAAAATGTAGTTAAGAGAACATGTGAAAGGAGCGAAGAGGAACCATTCTCTTCTCCACAGTTACTATTTCCTTTTCAAGAGTGGGAAGAGTCTACTGGATACGAATGAAGAGATGATCCCTACAATCCAGAGTAACTACGGGAGCACATAAGAGACATTACGTGTATCTGTAGTTACTGCACCACCTAGTGAAAACCTATGGAAAATTCATGTTGCAATCCAGAGCAAATTGTTCTTACACCGGAGCAAGGATTCCCCATAGTTGCTCTGGATTGCGCCCAAAGTCTACATAGGCTAGTGCAAGTTGATAGAATTTTAGACATGTGGTGCTTTCCCCCCAATATGTCACATGAGAGGACTGCCTCAATAGCCCTTATTATAGACATATAAAATCCAGTCTTTAGGAGATGTAGAGAGTCCTTTCATTCCTTCAAAGTGTAGCAATACGTCTGGTCAACCTCTTAGCATACGTCTGGTCAACTGGAACAGAGGGTTTCCTGTAAAAGCCACTTCAGGAGCTTCCAAGTCACCCCTTCCAGTTGCAGCTTAGCTGCGTTCCAAGCTTTTAGCTTGGGAACAAGGACATTTCACATTGAACCTCTCCTTGATCATTGATATCTCAGATCTACATTAAATGATCATTACAAAGAGGAAAAGCTTTTATTGAGTTAGGCATTAAATAGGTAATAAAGTTATGACGCTAATTGGTGCCATTATACTCAGTGTAAACAGTAGCAAAGCAATGTCAAGTAAATAAAGCTATCCCAGCTGCCAAGAAATTCTGATTTTTAAGTGGCACTCAAATCACTATAGTAATGCATTGTCTCACTTCCTCTGTGGCAGTAAAAAACCTAGAAAAGTTTTTTTTAACTATTTTCAATTGCTATGCTCCAAACTTTTCCGGATAGTCGGAGTGCTGCCAACTGGATAGAAAAAAAGATAGCATTACTAGACTAGAGAAAAATACCAAAGAAATCTACATCAGTTATGGAGCTGGCCCATTACTTATGGCTCCTTGGCTCTTTTTCAGTAATGATTTTCAATTTGTTCCATCCACAATGGGTGTTTTGTGTTGATGAACAAATACAGGCGATAAGACCTGTCCTGAAATTTTCTTTTGACTTATTATCCTTCTTGATATATGTTGGCAGCATCCTCATTTCTTGCCTATGTAAATCATGAAAAGGAGACATTTTATTCGGGTCAGTCATGGAACTGTTAAACATAAGTTTTTCTTCTCGACAGTGACAGGCAACAAATATTACAGAGGAAAGTTAAATTCAAGAAACAAATCTTTTTTCGAAGAAAAATATGGAAGATGGATCCTGCCATGGTGATGAAAAGGATTCAGAATTACAGTGTCTAATGGACTGAATCTGAACCAGTAGCGCATGCTAGCCTTTAACAGAGTGGTTCTCAAACTGAGGTGTCACAATGCCCCAGCCTGAAATCTCTGCAAATTTCAGGGTCGTGGGGGCAGGGGAAGGCAGCAACACAATACCCAGGATTGCATCACTTCTGGGGTAGAGGGGACTTTTCTTTGATAAGCCTTATCTCTTACCAGTGGCCTGGAACAGGACTTCCTGCAGCGTGGAGATGTATTCATCTACATGTTGTCTGCAGTTTGACGTCATCATGGGGGCACATCTGTCTGTCTGTCTGTCTGTCTGTAGTATTTATATACCGCTTTTCTACTAAAAAGTTCACAAAGTGTTTTACAAAGAAAATGAAAAATAATACCTAATTAATAGAGAATGGGTCCATGTCCCAAAAGGGCTCACAATCTAAAATGCAAAAAAGAACACCAGCAAAAGCCACTAGAACAGACATTGCTGGGGTGTGTAGGGCCAGTTACTCTCTCCCTGCTAAATAAAGGAGGAACACTCACTTGTAACATCTACCTTCCCCTTCCCCTGCATATTGTGTCTGCACAGAATTAAATGCAACATGCCACTCTCCTGACTTGTCCTTTCTGGCTTTGTGCAAAACGTGAAAATCTGCAATTACGGACCAGGGAAGCCACCTTGGGTCTTTACGAGTAAGGCAAGGTATAATAAATAAGGCCAATAAATAAAAACCTTCAAGAATAGAGTGAGATATCTGGAGATGGGAAGTGCTAATGGAGGAAAAAATTTGCAGAAAATATATTTTCCCAAGAATAAATGAAAGTATCTTTTCACTAGGGCAATTTCTCCATTGTTTCCAACAGTGACCAATACTTATCTGCAGCATGTATCTATCAAATCAATTGGTTAAACATAATTTAACAAGAGCAGAAGAGGAGCCCTTCGTGATCAGCCCAAAGGTCTGCCCAGCATTGTGCTTTCAACAAGGGTCAGCAAGATTCCTCAGCAAACTCACAAGTATGGCATAAAAATGATGTACCAATGATGTATATATGAACAAGTGTCTGTATGAGTGCTGCTCACGTACAGCTGAATACATTCAGCAGGCATTTCATATGCATACTGCTTGGAAAGATGGATGTGTTTGCATTTAAAATTTCATCGGAGGGAAAAAGAAACCCCCCCAGGATAACATTACCTGCAAAGCAGCCCTAAGATTACAACCATCATAAACGCCCCTAGACAGATGAAATATCATAGAGAGTCGAAAGACTCTGTGGTGCTCACTGTTAATTGAAGACCTTTTCAGGAATTGTAGACTTCCAGCTTAAATTCCCTGTTAGCATATGGAGGCTCCAACAGCAATGAATTCAATCCACAATATCAGATTTCTTTTTTCTTTGAATCAGCTATGAATGAATGCATTGTGGCATAAGCATCAATTCAGGCCAGCTCATGTGAGTGTATTTACTTGAGCCAATGGAACCAAGTAAGTGAGGGGGCTAATTTATTATGAGCTGTAATATGGTAAAGAGATTACTATGGAATGATAGACGGTCTTATTTAGGATTTCTCTGCTGGCTCTGAACAATGTTCATTTATGGGTATTATGCGTTCCCAAAGTGCTTCTGGCACAAGCATGACACTCTCCTATAACAGATATTTAATCCAAATTTATTGCCAAAGATATGTTCCTGTAGGAACAGCAGAGTGTCCACTTATTTTCTACACTGTCACATAGCAGCCCATGCTAGGCCCCTGAATGACACTGGGCAGGTATCCAGGGAAAACATTAGATACATATTATAAACTTGCTATACATTTATTATAAACCACTGCTTTGATTGAACCACACTTTCATGTAAACAAAATAATTCAAAAGACAGTGCAATCATAAACTTACTTTGCACCAGTGTAAGCCTTGCGCCATAAAGCATTTGCAGCAACTTGGAAGTATGCACAAGTATGTTTCCATTAGATCCCATCCCTGCCCATCCCTGCACCAACAGACAGGGGTAAATTTGCTGTAACCCAGGGGTCTCCAAACCCTGGGGCCCGATGTGGCTCTTGGCAAGCCTCAAGATCCCTCTCTCCAGCCCCTGGGCAAACCCTGTAATCCACTCTAATACATTCTTATATGTAAATTTATTCAAATTTGAGATGTAAATTAGTTTTTTTGGCCCCTAACACAGTGTCAGAGAGATGATGTGACCCTCCTGCCAAAATGTTTGGAGACTCCTGCGGTCTATCCTAGGCAGGCCAGTACAGGGGGTTGGAAGGCATGGCAGGAGGGCATAATAGGGAGAGAGTGGCCCGGAGGCAGATCAGGCACAGGAGGGGGTAGCAGCCTCCACAAAATCCTAATCTCTGACCCAGGACCAAGAAACATTACATGGCCTGCTCAAATTTGTGCCAACAAATTCACTGATGCAATTAAAGAAGCACCTTGTGCACTGAGTTGCCCTCCAGCTACCTCTTAACCTGTGTTGAATACTGGTTGACTTGCCTATTCTAGGGTAGGTTGGAATTGGGCTGCTAGTCATTTTTAATTGAAAATATTATATTAAAAGGTCTATGATTTGAAGTGTCCTCATTGAAAGGCAGCTCAATTATTCAAGATCATGGGCCCTGGATCTGGTGGAGCTGTGTTCTGCTGTGTATGAGCTATACTTATGAACTATACCGTAGTTCATATAATGAACTATATATATGCTTCTGATATAATCAACATACCGTCTGTAAGGGCATAATCCAGAGTAACTACAGGGAGTCCTTGCTCCTGTGTAAGAACAATTTACTCTAGATTGCAATAAGAATTTCCCATAGGTTTTCACTAAGTGGTGCTGTAACTACGGGTACATGTGATGTCTCTTATGTGCTCCCGTAGTTACTCTGGATTGTAGGGTAAACTGCTTTTTTTTTAGACAGATTCCCCTTCCTCCCAAATGGCTGGTTTCTATACACCTGTTCAGGTGCTTCATTGACTTTGTGGCAGTTTCTATCACCAAAGCAAGAGGTCTTATCTGACTCTTACTGATCTGTTTCTTTCAGCACTGCAGAGAGAGGCAGTTTAAGCTTGAAAACAGCTCTTTCCAGCAAATTTAAGAAGCACACACACACAGCAGCTCAAAAATGAATTATTTTTTCTAAAGAAGACATTCAGTAAAGTCTATTGTAGGATAATAAATAGCTACCATGGTTTATTGTCTATTGCTTGTAAATAAATCTGGCTAACAGGTATGCAAAAGGAGAAAGCAGGGGGAGGAGACTAATTAGTCTACAAGCAACCATGAACAAACATGTTAGCAAAATCAATAACTGGAACTGATCACCTATATCTTTAATTGTGCCTGCTGGACTGAAGCGATGTGCTTAGCAAAGCATAATTATCCATTTAAGTCACAAGCAGAGACGGCCTGTCCACTATTTCTCTCTTTCTTTGGTTCATTCTTTTTCTTTCCTATTTTTCACATTCATAGTTGGGTATATGCTTTTTCACAGGATGAGAAACTGTTTTTGTGAAATTAATGAGAAAGTGATTTCACATCTGAAAATGTATTATTAGAATAATTAGAAGTTTTAATTGATTTAGCCAAATGTGACCTCTTAAGAGAGTTACAGCCCAATCATGTCTGCAAGGGTGTCACAAGGGTTCATGTCCCCCAGTGTGGGAGGCCAGCGCGTCACCCCCATACATTGGACAGGGCAACAATATGAATGGTGGGTGTAGTTATGTGCCATTGCCCCACCTCCACTGGTTTTTTTAGCCATACATTTTAATAGAATAAAGATATTTCAAAGTGGTTTGTTTCACTGTATTCTGCTGCTAATTACACATTCAAAGATGTGTAACATGATGGGATTATTTCTACAAACCATGATTTTAGCCATTTCGGTCACAAGGGCTGCCACCTCCTCAACGGTGGCCTTTTCTAATGCCCTAGTAACGTCCCTGATCAGGACCATTTTGGAAGTCTTGTACACTCCTGAACTGACCTTCCACTCTAGCCAGGGCATGCTTGCTTACTCACGAGTAAATGCAGCTGGGTCACGTCCTTTTTCAACAAATTTCAACGCAATCATCAGAGACCTGCTTCTGGGGTAATTTGTGAGAGCAGTGTTCACTGGATCACAAAAATTATGGTACCTTTAGATTCCTCTCAGCCTGCCCTTTCCAATGAACTATGGCACATTTGCCTACCTACGAGGAAAGTCGGGATTTGGGTCACTTTCACTTTCCATAGAGTTCAATGCATGTTTTAGGTTTTTTTGTTTTTTGGCCATAACGTTTGATAAGAAGGTACTATTTCAAAATGGACTTTTGCATTGGATTCTGCTCTTCAACACGAATCCAATGGTATATGATGGTATATGGGGTTTGATGCACCATCATGAAGTTGTAATTTTTAAGTTCCCCCAGTATGCGGCTCCCTTGGGCGCATCACATGATGCGGACCACACCACTCGCACCACCATAGTGACACCACTGCCCATGTGTTTCCAACTCAATCCCATGCAGTCCCACTCAGACACAAGTCCCAATATCATCAATGGGGCTTACGCCTAGGTAAGTGTGTATAGGATTGAAGCCTGAGCCAAAAAGGAAATGTAAATAATTGCTCAATTTATAGGATATTATTTGTGGAAATGTACAGAACTACATCATTGAAAAAAAACACACCTGGAACCATTCTCTTCCACATTTTCTTCCACAGTGTGCTATGTAGCCATTTTCAATACTAAAAGGCCCCCTATACAACATTTGAAGAAAGTCAGAGCAGGGCAAAATAAAAGCAGCATCGATGAGTGATACTGAGCAATACAAAATATAGTGAGCAATGGACATACACACAAAAAGAGTGTCCTTCATCCTTCAATGATGATTCTTCTTTGGGCTGCCAAGTCAAAGGCTCTATAATGGTAAGGTACTTGTGGGACATTGATGTGGCAAACCTATAGCAATCCAGCTACAAACAGAAACACAGACATTCTGATAAATGAACAGACAAATTAGGGTGCAATCGTATCCAATTTTTCAGCAGTAGTGGAGCCATTGGTGTTGCACTGCAGCTGCATTGGTGCTGAAAAATTAGATTGGATTAGGCCCTCAGTCTCCTTTGGTTTTGTTCACATCTTCCACATATATTTTTTTATAAATATGCTGCAGTCTTATGCAATGCTTTCCCGGGAGTAAACCCCATTGAACACAATGAAACATATAATACATGGGTTAACATGCATATGTTTCAGCTCATTGTGTATTTTATTTTTCCTCATGGAGGTCTGATTCCACATGAACAGACTTTGCTAGCTATACTGTTTAACATAACTCCATTTTTGACTGATGGTTTGCAAAGACATATGGTTATAATATTTTTGAAGACGATGATGAAGGACCATGATCACACAGTCATTGTTAGACATCTGGAAAGCTGCTACATAGCTTTTGGCTGAAATCCTCTAAACACACTTACCTAGGATTCATAGCCCAACCCTGTAATAGTGGAACATGTGCCAGTGTCACACACTATGAATCTGCTGGTGGAACCAGGCAGCAAGCTCTGTACTTTCACCAGTCTTGCCTGGATGTTCTGCCAGTGCTAGTAAGTTGGTGGTAGAGGTGGGCTGTGGAGAGGGAGGGGAGAATTGGGACATTACAGGGGAGGAATTGGGAGTGTGTTGGGGAGACAGGAGGTGGATCAAATGGCTGGCAAAAGTCCAAGGAGTAAAAGGAGGTGCATCAGGTAGCACTAAAGAGATAGAATTGGGCATAAGTTATTCACACCGTGTGCCATCCATTCCTGCCTCCAACATGCTCCGGTCCTCTCCCATTCTGTCCAATTTTCCTACTCCCACCCTCTTCCACTAACTACATCATTAGCATTGGTAAGGCTACTGTTTGCCACTACAGACTGTGGGGGTCCTCTCCATCATTTGTAATGGTGGCCCTGGAAGCATGTGGCTTTACACAAATCTGGGTTGACATTTGCAATGCTGTAAAGCTCAAACCACCACCAGAACACTATTTCCAGCAATAGTACTGCCCAATAGGCTTGGGCCATCAGTTATTTTGTATTGATAAATGAATAATTTCAGATTTACATGTATTTAAATATGATTACTTTTTCAAATGAAAAGCAGATGGACTTCTTTTAGGACAACCTGGCCTATCTTTATGAGTGCTCCTTTTTTCCTGGCATAAAGTACAAAAGAACTGAGTGAAAACTGACCAGTTTCTATTATTTGCTGTATTGAAAAGTGCATCTATATTCAAAAGAGCTGAAGCCATGCCACTTCCTATTCAAAGCCTGTGGCCCTCATTGTTGCCACACAGCAAGACTTTGAAAGGACAATTCTGCGGTGCAAAACTGTATTTTCCCTGAAGACTTCAGTAAACAAAATGTTCTGGTCATGGTGGTTGCAGGAAAAAAACACCCAATGGAGTTAATAATGAAGAGAGAAATATCCCAAAATTTCATCTTTGTTGGAAGTCGAAGGAATAACAGCTCCAAAATATGGCAACAGATGCTCTTGCAAAATGGAGGGCTCGCTTTTGTGGCACAACAGAACGGTCGACCAATAAAGCTTCCTTGGGCTGTTATACTTGTGTTCAATGGCTATGACAGCTGTCAAGGAGCAGAGGGACTCTCGGCTATGCCTTGAACATTTTAATCACTCCAGCAGACACACGGCATAAAATACGTGTGCCTTAAATGCTGTCGTTTTCATACAACTCTCACTCACTGAAGCATTCAAAAATGTGAAGGGGCCTTTAATCTCTGTGCCCGGTTTCCTCACATCTGAAAATGGGGTAGAGGAGACAGGTAAATTCTTAATTCTTTCAAAGGTGAAAAGAATAGAGAACTGTCTCTGCCTTAAACCTCTCAGATAATGAACCAGATTTCCCCATTTGCTCTGCCGAGATCATCAAAACTGACAGATTTTAATATTCATTAACTCTCCGTTTTTCTGTAACGGAGCATCTTGAGATATTGGGGATTTTTCCAACCCTTGGAAATTAATTTTCACATCTTAAAAAAACCCCTTTACTACTAATAATTTTCTACTAGGAAAACTTTTAAAACTATTGACGACAAGACTATAAGCATGTAAAAGTGACAAAAGAATTTCTGATCTTAATTTTTTTTCAGTTCTGAAAAAGGAGGAATGTAATTATAGTTCTCATGCCATTGTAGTCAACCTGGAATTAAGATGCTCTTGGAAAAGAAACTTTCACACAAAAAAACCAAGTTGTGATTATGTCATTTTCTTAGATTTGTATAACTATAAAATAGGAACATATTGGTTATATCTGCCTGTGAAAAATTTTGAAAGAGTCTTTGGATTTTCAAAAGATTATTCTTTTCTGGCTTTTTGATTATTCATTTCACATTTTAAAAGACAAAGAAACCATTGGCAATGTCTGTGGCAAAGGCTGAAAGATGTTTTGGCAAGTTAGTCCACATCAAAATCTACAAGCTTTCTGCAATGGATCAAGAAGGATTGATTGAGTCTAATCCTATGTATGTCCACTCAGAAATGAGTCCCATTATAGTCACTGAGGAATACTCGTAGATGTGGATATGAGTGCAAGCATCTCATTACTAAATGTGAACTTGCCAGATCACACATGGACTTGGGCAACATATTCATGATTTTGCAGTTCAAAAGGCTAGGGTGAAAAAAGCTTTAATGTGAAGTAGTCCATTTTAAAAAGTTTGCAACTGGGTTATTCCATTAGAATACAAAGGGGGGAATCAAAAATGTATATAAGATCTAAGATTTCTTAAGATAATGGCTTTGGGGCTAACAATAAATTAGAAAATAATCCATAAACTTTGTAGGACTTTAAGCTGCATTTTGTGTTAATCTGTTTCTTCACAGTCTACATGTGTACACATTTGATCCCTGTGTAGCTTATATGCAATGTTGGGTAGAAATGTTTAAGCAGAACTGGAAAAAAGAGGAGGGAGGGTCCCTTTGGGAATTATAGAAAAGCCCCAGTGTGGTTTTTCAGAATTTCAAAACGTAGAAAATGTCATTCCAGAATTGAAATGGACACTCAAGAAATGGATACTCTCATGACTCAGGAAACTCCATATATAGGATGAGATCATGATAAGTGTATGAGGTCTGCAGATTGTCCCAAAAGGAAAATGTTTGTGATGGAGGAGAATTATTGGTGCGTGCTCAAAAAATGTGGAGAAATAAGTGTGTGAGGTTTGTTTGTGTGGACCTTCCAAGCGTGTACACATTTATTTGACCTCCCGGCAAAGCAAGTTATGTTTGTACATTGTTTGTATGCCTCTGAAGACCAGTTTTTCCCTAATTTCTGTACTCTAATTTCTGTACTGCTTTTTTTCCCAAGAGCTGAGGGTGGTGCAGATAGGCTGAGGTACTGACCGGCCCAAAGTCATGCTAAACGTTTCATGGCTGAATGTGGATTTGAACCTTTCTAAATCCAACATCTGTACCAGTACACCATCCAATTGTTGTGAAGCAACGATAGGAGAGAGCTATTCTTTTATCTTCAACTTCCCAGAGTGATCTGGTTGGCTACTTTGGAAACAAAATGCTGACTAGATAGGTCAGATCTGGTAGGGCTCCCATGTCCTTGTGAACAGAAGTGATCTCCACACATGCATACACGCATCTACTCTGAATTGTGCAGTTTTGTTCTTTCACTGACAGCCACATGGCATGATTTACATATAAGCCAGTATCTCTTTGTGAGCCCCATAACGTTCATAATGTATACAACTGCAATCCACTGTAGGTCCTGAATGATGTGGAAAAGGGTGCTCTCGCGATAATTGTTTCTAACTGGGGTCCTGTGCTTTCTGCAGGGCTTTCTGAAAATTATTTACATAAAACTGGAAACATATATTATAAAATAAGATGGTCAAGCGAAATTATAGACAACTCTTTCCAGTCGTGCAGCTGGAGTTCTGGGATGATTGGTACAGCTCTTCCCCCCACATCTGATGTTGCCATAGAGACCCCTTTTTTGTCATGCACATGAATGAGTCCCATGTGTCTCTTTTTCCAATGAAATCTGCTGTCACTGTGATGGTTCCAACAATATGTGTTTCCTCCTCACCCCTCCACCTTCACCCTCTAATGCCCCCTTAGAAACATGCATTCAATTCGGCTACATAACTGGATTTTTGACACCAGCATATGATGTTCTTGTGCTCTTTCACAATACGGTTCTTTCCCCTGCCTTGATGCTCACTCAGATGCACCCAAATTGAAAATGCACTCTGTTGCTGCTCCAGATGTGACAGGCTTGTTGCATGGCCCTGGGACTTCACCTATTTGCTTTCTTTTAACAAATGCAGGTTCCGGTTTTTAAACAAGCAATAAGATGTTTGCTTATTAGAAAAAAGCAACCCAAAAAATTACAATAACCAGAAACAAGATCAAAGTTACAAATGGAACAAAATATCCACAAGAGATCGTCCTCAAGATCAAAGATGGGTTTTTAATTTCCACAAATAAATGGTGCAGTCTTTGCCCAGAATGAAACATTCAATGAACAGGGAAAATTCCTAAAGACGAATTTTTTTAAATGCTATTTTTATAATATAGAAGATCTAAGATCTAAAAGCTTCTGTAAGAAAGTTATAGATAAAGAATCATGTAGTGTTTCTAAAACTTTTTTTGGACTGAAATCCTAAATACAGTTCTTCTCTCAGTCCGACAGCCCTTGTAGTTGGTACATGATGATGATTATCTAGAGCATTTATTGATGACAACATTGCTGAGCTTTAGAGTGTGATGAGAACCTGCACAGGACTTCAATTCCAGCTTCTCAGCCATGCAGCTTATTAGGAATGCTGTGTCCCACAAACCTCAGGAACATCCATGTGACCATCATTTTGGTCTCAATCTCTGGTTTGTGAACTGCTGATGCAGGGTTATCAGATCCCCAAATCCCCCCCAAGTTTGCCAAAATCCTGTCCTCAAGCCAAAATTCTTACCCAGTTAAGAAAATTGTAGGACACCCCCCAAAATGTAGGACAAATATAGGACATGTTAAAATAAAGCTAGTAACACTTGTATTGCTTTCCTGTACTTAGTTTCAACCCTATATTACTTCTTTTTAAATTGAAAACTGAAAACCTCTTTGCAAGACTTAAAGCAGACATGATCCCTAAATCCCTCCACAAGCAGTTTCCAGCACTGGAACCAGAACCAGGGCTGGGGAGAGAGATTCATGAGGGGGCTGGAGACATAGATCCATGGGGAGCTTTGGAGAGATCCAGGGGGGCTGGGGAGATAGATCCATGGGGAGCTGGGGAGAGAGATCTATGGGGGGCTGGAGAGATAGATCCATGGGGAGATAGATCCATGGGGAGGCTAAGGAAAGAGATCCATGGGGGGCTGGAGAGATAGATCCATGGGGGGTGGAGGAGAGACATCCATGGGGGGCTGGAAAGATAAATCCATGGGGGGCTGGGGAGATAGATCCACGGGGGGCTGGGGAGATAGATCCATGGGGGCTGGGGAGTTAGATCCATTCATTTTTGTGCAAAGTGAATATTGGTGGATCCCTCTACAAAGGCATAGGAGCAGGAGCATTTCCAGTCATGTGGTCATCCTGGCTGATGTTGTGGCTCCAGGCCATCATTGACCAGAAAAATGCCCTTCATTATTATGAGTGGGCTATATGTAATGGGCAGGTATTTTTGTTACAAAACTCCAGAAGTAAAAAACAGTCCCGTCAGGATCCCTTGTCAGTCATAGCCAAAAGAAGAGAGATTGCCAAGGGTGTCATTTTATTTTTATTCTAAGCATTGAGAATGTAAAAGGGAAAAAATGTGTTCTCTCTCTTCTCTTTTTGCATGCATGTAAATAACTCACGCATGACATAACTATAAAGTCATGCAAGTCATGCATAAAGTCATGCATGACATAATTATATCATGTGTTTCCCTGCCTACTTTAGTGGTATCTAATGATACAGGGTGGGACAGGAGGTGAGTATCATGTGATTCCATTACAGGAACGATGATCGCAACTTGATGGAGGGGTGCTATCTCTGATGTCAAGCACACGTTCATTGACCCATTGAGCTCTTGGTCAGAATCTTATGACCACCTGAGAATTCTAGGAAGGCCAAATTTACAAAATAAAATGGATTACTGTTTAGATTCGTTTAGAATGCAGGGAAAAAACCATATATATTTGAAGGCTACCCAAGGACAGCTTTCTTTTTCTTTTGACCTACTTACATAAAATGCTCCGGAGAGAATTATTCTGTTGTTTGGAAAGAAACTTCCTAATGATCGTTCAGCACACAAAACTAGTCCCTGAGCCATTGATATACAGCTCACATCCACAGTAATTCGACACTGAAAATTAAACAAAAAAAGATAAATGAGCAGAAATGGAAATTAGAATGAAGCACCATTTAAATCTTACAAGATATACACCAGACTCTGAAATGTATTCTTATTTTGTAGTTGGGAAAAGTGACATATTTGACCAACTCTTTCTCATCCCAAATGGGTGGATGTGTTTGTCGTAGTGAAAAAGTCTTGTGGCACTTTCAACACTAACCTTACAATTCTGTTTTGTCTTTTCTGTGATGCCAAGTAGGCTTAAAGTGAGGCAGAAGTGAAGGCAATCTTTCATCAGGAGCAACTCCTGGTTTCTGTAAGCCTGGGGCAAGATATTTTACAGAGTTTTTCTCACATGCAGAGGCAGACACAGGAATATATATATGCACACACCTGTCATGCAAGCACATGACAAAAGAAATATGCAGAGACACACCTAATGATGTCTCCTCCGTGTACACATAGACAAAAATATGTGTGCAAAGGATGAGGAACCTGAACCGTCTCCTAGTGAAGTCAATCCATGTTCAGTAAACATAGAGATGAGAAGAACTGTGTCCTATAGTTAACCATATGATACCAATATGCCCAGTATCCAGATCTCTGGCAGCTACATATTCAGATTCCATGAGAAAAAGGCCTTGAACATATACGCATGGAAGCAAATTCTAGGGTTGATTACACAGGATTCCTGCCATCTTAGTGAGCAGATTACTACCCTTTTCTCCAAAAGTTGAATGAACAATACTAGGTGCTGAGTGGCCAGGAGACATGTCAGTGTTGGGAATATGGCCAGCACGCCTAGTCCCACTTCCTGCCTTTCCAGATTTAGTGAGAAGGAGATTATCCTCTTTCACAGTGATTCCAAGCATTCTCTGACATGACCTTCATCACTGCATTCCCTGGACTAAGGTGGACCTACTGATTGAGGCAGGAGATAAGGAGAACCAAAGACTGGAGGAGACTGCCTGACTTTGGAGTTTATTCTGCTTTCTGCAATATTGTTCTGGTAGAAGAGAGATGGAAAAAAACAGAACAGTTTAGAAGCTAGGCTTGCTCAACTTTTGAGGACATCACTCAGTTTCACTTTTTCATTTCTGAGAAGACTTGGCAGCAAGTGAGTCAAGCTGGAAATGAACTGGGATGGCTGACTTTTCTTCAAATCATTGAGCCAAATCTCATGTGTGCCTAATAGTGCTATTCTGTTCATGTCTATTCAGAGGTAAAGCCCATTGAGCTTATTTCCATATGCATAAGTTTGTATATAAACCCAGAGATTGCATCTTGAATGCCCAGTGTGGACTTTATGGGCAGGAGGTAAGAATTTTTTAATTAATAGCTAGGAAGGTGGCCACACAACCTAGAATAGAGGGGGATATAGTTCTTTAGTACTTCATTCATATCGTATTATTCATATCATTCATATCACATTTCAGTAAGAAAATGTGAAGATTACAAAGTGAGATAAAATATTAATAAAAATTTTACAAATACATATTTAAGTAACAAATATAATTGCAGCCAGTTAATTCCAGTGATCCTTTGGGTATATCACATCACATTAAATCAATGAATTCATGCACTATTTTTAATTTTTAAAAACTTCCATTAGCATTCAATGGCAAAGTATTGTTAACTAATTGTATCAAATTGTTATGGAGAACACTGTGAAAATACTCAGCACTCCTCACAATTTCAGTAGGCTTTTTTTGTGTGAAGGGGAGGGTTTCGTCTTATCTTTCTTATTGAATCACAATGCACATTTAATCGCACAATTACTTTTGCTCTAAGCCTACACAATACTAAACCTAGAACCAGGCCCTCCTCAAGTTGGACCTCCAGTGGTGTCCATGCATGTATGTGCAAATAAAATGAAACTATAAAAATCTATTGGAAAGCTGTGGTTGATGGGAGACACCCAGTCAACATGATATAACCAGGCACATGTCGGCATTTTATATTGGCCTTTTACAGAAAACAACATCCTATATTTCAAAGATTAATGAGAAAGTCTAATCTGGAAGCTCTTACAGTGGTCAGGGGAAAACAGTGTGACACACATAGGGCCATATCAGTATCTTTTTATACAGGAGAAAACATACATTTAAAGTGGCTTTTGGGTATTTCTGTTATTTAAGATAACTAGCAATGCAAAGCAATCTTAAAGGCCTATATAAAAAAACTATTTCTGAAATGTTTTGCCCGCATTCATCAATTGAACTCAGACTATGAATTTTCAAGAGAAAAAGAGTAATTAACCATACACATGGACAGAGCCTCCTACTCAGGAATAGACCCAACATATTTTTTAATGTATTCAATAAAACAGGAAAAGCCTGAAGGCCATACTGTCTCCTGATCTTCCTTCTTCCCCTTCAAAAGTATGATGAATCATAGATTTTTCATACAGCTGACACAAGAAATGAATGCCGTGATTTGTGAACATCCTGAAGGCACCCTAAAGGTTTACATGATGTGGAAGACACAGCTAATTGTCTTGATTCTTAGTTTCAAGCAATACTGTGGAGACGGTTAATATAAAATGATTATTTTTCTTCCACAGAATGATCAAAAAGATCTCAGCAGAGGTGTAACATATGCTACTGTAACAAACAATTTGGTTGAGTAATATCTCTTGCAAAAAGAAAAAAAGTCTCCCTCTCAAGGAAAAGGTAAAAAATGGTTCGTAAATTAAGATGGCAAAATATGCCAGTAAGCTGATAGAATACTGAAGTTTAACCTTTCATTTAATAGCTGTACTTAACCTTTGTACAGTATGAGTTATGACAATGGCAGGTTGAATCTTGATGTTGAGAGCTCACTTTCCATAATATATCCATCCTGTGTAGATTGCCAGCAGAAATAACTTGGCAGAGAGACAGATATTGTAAGGCTTGCTTATTTTGCAACATGAAGGAAAAATGCGCCTGGCTGACACCTTGATGCTCAAGTCATTATTGTGAAATTCTGCTGAAATCATTGCAGCTTTTGGTTTTGAGTGTAAATCAAAATCAAACAAGGGTCCACATGCTGCCATTTTAGAGCCACACATGCAACTGAATGCAGCACATGTATTCAATGTGATGGATTATTTTGGGGGGAGGGTGCTCTTTTTCTCATGATCTTTTTCAGGCCTTCCTGAATAGCGATTAGTAGGACCTAAGGACATTCTTTAAAGACTACAGTGGCAGAGGTTAAAGTGCCCCAAACCAGGTTTTCAAGGCTTAATTGGCTGCAGCTCAACCATCTCAAAGAATGGTGGTGTTTTCTGTGGGCTCCGAACAATGGAGATGTGTGGGTTGATGCCATCTGCAGCCTAGGGATTGGGGAACAAAAAGGTGCTTGAGGAAGGGAGAATTTCTCAGAGATATGATAGAATGGGAATGATCTGAAAGTCATCCATCACTTCGCTGACATAAATCACCACATACAACAGCCCACGGCCTCGGTGTCAGACACCGCCCGCGGCGTGTCAGTCTCGCTGGCATCAGCACTTTTGTGCCTTCTGCCACTGCCTCTTTGTGGGCCATTAATTTCATTGGATGAAGTTATCCAAGAATGCCACTCCAACCATTGCTCGCTAATGCGGGCTTTATGATTGCGCACCCTGACGTGCACTCATGGCGCATTCATCCTTTGACACTGGCGGACAATGGTTTTTGAGCTGGGTGCCGAATTTGCCAGATGTTGCTCCATCTCATAATTAAGTTAGTGCGCTTCCACCAGCCTAATAGCTTTGGGGTAATACCAGCTGGCCAGGAGCACAAAAAGGCTGAAAGCCCCTCATCTGGTCACCTGGTCTATGGATGACCTTTCTTTAGCCTAAATCATTAGGTCTCAAACAACCATTTTGTATCTTGGTCCTAAATCGCTAATCAAAATAGATTCAATGACAAGTAATATGCTGGAAAACACACACAAGACAGAACACTCATAATTTTTAATAAATGGACCACAAAATATATTCTAGAAATGTTAAGTGTTTCTAATGTTCTCCAGAATATGTTTCTATAAGAGGCATAATTTATCCGCAAACAGAAGTTAAGCATGAGATATACACAAGCCTACATTCAGCTCAACGTTTGTGGTATGGAATATCTAGTAAAAAGTTACTTTTCAATGAATAAATACTTTAAAAAGGAATTATATTTGGGTGAGGATTAGTTCTTTTAAATTTTTGATGCAACTAATAGACACTTTCATATTATTCTCAAACTTATGCAAGGACAATGCTAAGACCAAGGCTATGGGAATAGTTTGGATAAGGAGAGATTTGAAAACAGCTGTGCTATTGGTGTAATGGGAGCTTATTCTAAGTTGGAATGATGCTTCAACATAGCAGTTATCCAAAGACAGTTTGAATGACAAGCCTCCCAATCTGAACAATAAAATAACTATATGTAAATTGCTACTGCTACATTATTCGTTAGCTTGTCAAACTATAAAAGATTGACTAGGCAAGAGCTAATGCTGATGTGGAGAGAGGGTATTTAAGTCCCATATCTCTAAGCTATGGCTTCCTGACTTATGTAACAGGACCATATCATTAGCAACTCTGTTTCTCATGGATGGCATTTGCTTTCCTCTTTGTAAGGGTAGAAGTATCTTTGTGAAGAATTTGGATCTTCAGAGTTCTTTAGATCAGAACCATAGTTGTCCATAGTTTTCCTGAGGGTGCATCATTACAGGCTACAGTAAGTAGTTTCTGCAAAGGTTTCAACAGGAAATGGGTAACAATCACAACCAATATCATTCTTATAAGGTTATCGTTCTTACAATATCATTCTTCAAACAATAATAGTTCTGAATTTTTATAAAAATGGTTATGCTTCTAAACCTCGCCACGCATCTTCAACTTTTCACAAGACATCTTCACAGGAAGTAGTGGCTTACCTAGGTTATTTGGCACCCAGGCCCACAAATTTTATAACACCCTCTACGTTAAAATTACCTAATTATTATCAGTATTAATTAATACAATTAAGTAGACATTTTAATTGATATATTCATATTTTTTAAAAATCACCTAACCAATTAAACCTCTGTTTTATGTTGCTTTCTGGAGCACTTGTTAAACTCCACTTTCACTGGAATGGGACCGTTCTTATGGCTTTGCATTCCTCTGTGCCTCACCTGAATACAGGCCAAGGCACATTAGCTTACTTGCAAATAAATGTACGGTATTTTGTGTAGCTCAGTTCTGCTTTCCATAGGGCTCAATGCAATTATCAGGGACTTGCTTCTGGGCTGATTTGTGGAGACTCCCTTCGTTCTGGGGCTGTTCAATTTCTCTCATTCTGCCCTTTCCAATGGACTATGGCATGTTTGCCTACTCACAAATAATTAGGATTGCAGCCTTAGAGTTGTTATTTCTCTTTTTTACATAAAGATCTCAGGTCACAAAAAAGCGTATGGTGATAGTTGATCACAATACCTGATGAGTTTTTGCAGCATGAGTGAACTGGTCCCAATGAGAATCATGAGTTCATGGTGATGTGAGGTGATAGGAAAATTACCTCCATGGTATTTTTTTGGATTCTGTAATCACTCTTTCACAGATGCTGTAGTCCACAAATAATGTGAACATGAATATGTGAATCAGCATTTAGTCAGCCACGCTTGGTGGGCAGTCTTGATTTTAGAATTAACAAAATTACTTTACTAAACAAAGCTAGTGTTTTTGAAAAAGAAAGGCAACAGCTGATTTACCAATTAAAAATGTATCCATCTGCCAGCTCAGTAACTGGCTTGTTATTCAAAAAATACTGCTCAGAAAAAGAGTTGCTTTATTTATGAAGCCCTCTTGACACCGAAAAGAATGTATTCATAAACACGTACAAAATAAATGTGGATGCAGATGGAAATGAGCAGGCTGACGAATGAATGGAAGATTTTTGAAAAAACAGACTTCAAATAGAGAAACAAAATTCAACTTGGTTTCTAGGTATTTAAAACTACAACACACACAGTGTAAATATTTAACAGGTTGCAAAATAGAATGATATAAAACAGATTATGGTTATCATCATCATTCAAAAAGGTGCAATTATTACTTTAGGGCACATATGAGTTTTTAAGATATTATGAGACTATGCACATTTAAACTAAATTCCAGAGGAACTGTCTCCTAAATGTAAACTTGAAGGGATTACAGAACAAGGGACAACCAGATCTCATCATCTTCTGTGCAAGATCCAGAGGAATTGCAAGGTCCATTACATCCATGTGGCATTCTGAATCTTTAATCACTCAGACTTGTATAGTGCAAGCCTCTACCATACATTTGGCAGCATCCCTAATAGCCCTACTTAGAATTGCACCACCTCCAGAGTTGGTGCAGAGCTGAGCAAAGCCTGATGCTGATGCTGTTCCACACTGCCTGGCAAATGTGATTGGGCTGTAGCCTGATGCTGTTCCATACTGCCTGGCAAATGTGATTGGGGTCCAGCATATCCATCAGGGCCCAGTCCTGCCCCCTGCTCCATAGCCAATTGCCCTCAGGAATACCCTCATCCCACCACAAAATGCCACCTATCATCTTCTTCCCACCATCCCAGATCTTCATGTTGGCCAAGCTTGGCCAGTACAGACATCCTTACTTCTGCCAGCACAGAGGCTGGATGTGGCCTCCATAGGCTGGCACACCACCATGCACCGGTGCAGCCCCCCCCCCCCCCCACAAGTAGACAGAAACATGCTTTACACCACATTTGCAACCTTCCTGATCCAGCACAAGGGACTTGCACTGGCCTCGGGCACAGTAAGAATTGTGCTATACTTAGGTATCCAGTGCGGGTTAGGTGCAAACTGGAAGTACTGTATATCCATATCCATATCCAATGTTGAGTCCTTGCCTGCTCTATGGGGTCTGAAAGGCTCAGGGTTAGGATGTGGTGTGCACCGCTGCCACCAGCCTCACCCCTCCTGGACCCAATCTTCCCCTTCATAAATGCACGCTTCCACAGAATGCCCTTCTGCCACCTGCCTGGTGCAAACTTACCCTGTCCAGCTGGTATATGGGCAGGATTTGGCCCTTCTGAGCTGGCTTGTTGCAAACTTACCCCATCTGGCCAGCATGTGGACTGGATCAATCAAATGCAAAACATTTTGAAATATCTCATTCCTGTCAAAAGTTAAGGCCAAAACTAAAATTGAAAACTCAAAAGTTTTTTAAAACTAAAAAATGCATAAAGTTCTATGGAAAGTTAAAGTGCCAGGATCATGGTTTTACTCATAAGTAGGCAAACATACCATAATACACCAGAAATGTCAGGCTGAAAGGCATCCAAGGATACCAGAAATGAACTTAGCCTCCAATGAACTTAGCCTCTACAAATCACCCCAAAAGGAAGTCCCTTATAATTGCATCGATCTCTATGAAATGTGAACAGAGCCATATTGTGTCTTTATTTGCTAATAGGCGAACTTGCTTTGGATCATTGGAAATGGCAAGCTGAGATGAATCTGGTCTTGATCCAATGAATGCAGCCCCACCAGTCACCCCAGAAGAAAATCCCTCCTCCAAAAGTGAAAAAGTGAAACTTCTTCCACCTCTTAAAAGTGAGGCACATCTGCATTTAATCGCTAGTAAGGAAGCATGCCTTGGCTGGTGTGGAATGTCAGTCCAGGGAGTGCAAGGCTTTGGATGCAAGCTCAGCATATGCTCCATATATAAAGAATGTATAATTTATAGCAGAATGCAATGAAAAAAGCACTTTGAAATATCTTTATCCTGTCAAAATGTATGGTCACCTTCCAGATTGTTGCCCTGTCCATTGCATGGAGTGACATGCTGGCAACTTACAGCGGGTGACAAAAACTCTAGTGACACCACTGCCCATGAGCTGATGTGGACCTCTGTACTGGTCCAGCTAATTCTCAGGTCAGTGGAAGTGTCCCTTATAACATGTTTGCAAGGCTTGGAAGCATTTTTGCAAGGCTTGCAAGGCATGTGCAAGCCTCTCCCTCCTCTCCCCAAGCTTGGCTGCCCCCTACTTTCTGAGAGCAGGTCCACCCTCAAAATGTAGGACACCCAAGAAAAGTGTTGAACATAACAAAATAAAAGCTCAAAAGCTTTGTATATATTGCTTTTGTGTGCTTAATTTAAACACCATATCAATGAATCTTACATTTAAAATTATTACATATATAATTTATTACATATAATTTATTAATTTCAAGCAGGCTATAGACTGCCTACTCACAAGGAAAAGGAGAACAATGAAGATTTTTTTCAGGATACATGGATAAAAAGAGGATGTGTCCTGGAGAAAGATGACATCTGATTTAAAATAACAGCCTTAAACAGCCCCCCCCCCCAAAAAAAGCATTAAAATTCCAGAGGGATAAGGACAGTAAATTAAGCTTGGGGTGTGGGAAGAGGAGTTTGGACTATTTTTACAAATAAATTTTAAAAAACTTTCACTGTACCTGTAGAGCCAGTTTCTATCATTTTCAGTGTTGGGGGGGGGGGGGGCTGCCTTCTGGAGCACTTGTAAGCTCCAGCTGTCTGGGATCAGGGCCATGCTGGAAGTTTTGCACCCCCTGGACTGACCTTCCACCCCAGCCAAAGTGTTTGCTTACACACCTTTAAATGCAGCTGTGCAGTTTCACTTTTAATGGAGCTCAATGTAAAAGGGAAGTTTGGAGGCTGGAACTTTCTTCTGGGGTTATTTTGGATTTTGCGCTCATTGGATTAGGATCCTTCTGATGTCCTTAGATTGCTCTCAGCCTGCCCTTTCCAATGGACAAGGGCGCATTGTCTACTTGCAAGTAAAACTGCGATATAAATTACTTTCTTTCTCCCATGCATTTTTTACGCATATTTTTGATTTTCGGTTCTTTGGCCATAACTTTTGATAGGAAGTAGCTAATTCAAAACAGATTTTTGTGTTGGATTCAGGTCTTCAAGACAAATCCAATGACACATGACATGACTCAATAGTGTGTACAATTGCGAAGTTTATTTTGGGGGTCTCCAGGACAAGATGGTGGTGACTCAGTTTTTGCAACCCCTGTGGGTCACGACCCTCACTTTGAAAACCAGTGATCTACACCATGCCCATATTCAACTGCCAAACCAATTTTGAAAAGTTGGATGGAATGGAGTGAAATTATTTGACATAACATTGGATTGCTATCCTAATATTTCTGTTTATTCCTAATTAAATACCACTGAGATCGATGATGCCTACCTTCTTGTAAGTTTTTAATTTTTTTATCCAAATGTTCATGTATTCTAACCTTTTTAAGTCATTGATCCTTATTAGCTTTCATTTCCTGTTGACATCGACCATCTTTTGTAGCTCATTGTTCCCATATCCATTTCCTGTACCACCAGAACAAATTCTTACAACTTTTGGTAAGGAAAAGTTTTGTCAGCTCAAAGCACATTTAATTAATCATTCTCTTTCTCCCGCTTAGGGTCCCATCGCTGGAGGATCACAGAATACATTTCTTCAAGGAGAATCCTTGAAATGAAAGTGTGACTCAGAGCTTCTCCAGAGCCATATTCATTCCTGTAAAACTTAAAAGGGCACTCCACTCTTTTTCTGTATGTCTCTCATTAAAATTATAGGACCAGTTTCCAGGGACCCAGGCGACAATGAACTTAGATAACAAAGGGGGACTAATGAAAACTATGAGCACAATCATAACCATGTCTACTCAGACGTAAACCCCATGTGTCCAATGGGTCTTACTCCCAGGAAAGTATCTTTAGGATTGCAGCCAAAGTTCCATTGTGTAGTGAAGGAATGAAATGAGAGTATTCTAAGAAGTGCTGGTTTCCCATAGCACTATTAATAAGCACTTAATAAGTAAATTATGATGATGTCATGGAATTACTACTGGTATCAAGATATAATCATTTTTTAAAAATTCACAAACATAGTGAAAGTTGAGGTTTCTGTCTGAAGATGCTTGCTCAATGCATTGATGATTGGCAATTATTTTAAGATGTACTTTTCTTGCATATTTGGGAGCACCTGATGTCTTTAAAGAGACAAAAGATCAATGGTCTAGGGCTATGGACAACACCAGAACTGGTGGCTTAGGGCACAATCCAGAGTTAGGGAAGTGAAGAGTGCCCTAGCTGGACTGCCCCAACTATTCTGAATCCAGAGCAGAAAGTTATGCTGCATCCAGAGAGTCAGGAAGCCTGGGCTGCCCTAACTGCTCCAGAGAATGCTAAGCAGGCACCAGATCAGTAATACCTGGGGAGGGCTTGCTCCTGAAGAGACCCCCCTCAGATCACACTGAACAAGATGCGGTTCCTGCTTTATGAGGAAACCCAGAAGTTCCTGACAACCAGAAACAGCTGCAGCATGAGAATGCAGTACAGCATTACCTCTAGTGGAGGATGGATGCAAAGAGACTGTAGGAATGGCCTGCTGTAATCCCAGGTTAGTGGCTGCCATAATTGTGCCATATCCTGAAGCTGAGAGGCAGCGGTTGCAGATAGGCTTGCTAAGAACTCAGATTTTTTTGTTAACACTGACATGTTTACTCTGCCTTATCATGGACCTATATAGGTCTATTCATTGTTATACCTGCTCATGAGGTGGTATGCTATAACTCTAAGGAGCTGGAAGAGGGTATTTCTGCCCTGGAAACAGACTCTGGATACAGAGTAACTCCTCTGCCCTGGGCAATGCTAAACATGCCCTCAACATGCCTCTCCTGCACTGCCTAGGCTGGTCCAGTTGTCTTGGGGCAGCACAGGTCCACCTGTCTTCGGGCAGCCTATGTTGCCTTAGGCTGCCCCAGGCCTTTTCCAGAATAACTAGCATGGCCCATCTTGCGATTGGACCAGCCCAGTAATGGATAGGGTAGCCCAAGTGAACTTCTGGATTGTGCCCAGTGTCTACTTTATAGTGATCCCAAAATGTGATTCAGTGCAGCAGATATATGCCTAAAGCAATTAGTGGTTTTTACTATGTGCCAACAACCTACCAAAAACCAATGATCTCTAAGTATTCTCCAAAAAAGTCCAGAAATTTAATTACCAGTGGTGAAATGGTAAATTTTGAAATGCAGGGACTTATTATGATACCATCCAATAACCATTCCCCAGCAACACTATAAAAAGACAACATTTTACCATTCTGCATAGGATATTTTCTTTGACACTTGTTCCTACCCTGTATCTTACTGTACTTTGTTTAAAAATCTAGGTCATTACATCTCTAACTTGGAGTGGAATGCCATAGTTTAAATTTAAATATATCAAAATTTATAAATCGCATTTTAAAATTCCAGAAATATATATAGAAGGTATATCAGAGCACAAGCCTCAGTGTGTTCATTCTTAAAATAATTCCCACTCAGTTCAGTAAGTGAACATGGATGGTGTAACGCTGTGTACATGCCCCAGCCACCTTTCTTGGTTGGCTTCCTGCCGATCCTGTTGCTTCTTTTTCAATAAGATTTTATGGAAAAAAAATTCAGAAGTAGCATCTCCACTCCTGTTATATCACTCAAAAGATACTGAGGATCTGATGACATGTGAAAAAGCCACCTTGTGATGTGGGTTTAGCCAGTACTGGGATGCGAGTTTAGTTGGCAACTCTATGTATTAGGTTTTCAGCATTATGATAATGATAATTAGCATTAGCAGTATCAGCATTATGATACTGATACAGATATGATAACTCTATTGATTAGGTTTTCAGCATGGAAGAAGACATTTGTTGATAGATGCAGTCCAAAAAGAATAATAAAAAATAAGGATAAAATGTATGGTAACACATGTTCCATTTGTAGAAATCACCTTTTTCTAGACTGTATATATCCATTAATAAAAGCTTGTACCTAACATATCATCTGGATGTCTTGCCTGGGGGGCTTACATTACGAGACTCATTAAATCAAGTATTAACAGTGTACTCTGCCACCAGCATCAGGCCCCTGGGGTGGAATTGAATTTGACTCATGATTGATCTGGGATCCATTCATTCCCTCAGTGGCCCAATACAGTTTTTTCCCCAAGAAGCAAATGCATGTTGCATTTTCACAAGGCATCTTTTTGTGCCTTCGAAATGTGCCTGCGCACCTCTGAGAAAAGGCCATGCATTCATCCAGCACCGCCTGTCTCATCTACAAACCCAGTGTTTCCTCTGCATATACAAATATTTCCTGCTCATATAAAGAGCTTTCAGGGATCTTTTTCAGAACCCTTTTTGATTACATAAAACCCCTCATGCAGTCTGTAAATATGGGGAAATTAATTTTTATTTGGAATGACTGCACACTTGCCTTCTTTGCACCGAGTTACAAAAGGTTTCCTTCTTAATAATCGGAATACTCTAACTTGGATAGAATGGCTTAATCAGAGTAATAAAAAAGGGCCTTAATGAGGATTTATGCTCCGTTCAGAGTGACAGAAAATCTGCAGTGCTCCACAAGGAGCCTTAGCTGGGGTGGGGTTTGATTTGTGATATCGTTGTATAAATAATTTCCAAGTGAATTTCTGTCTCCAAACACACAGGATAAACACAAATTAAAGCTCCACAGCTCACACATCTGTCATTCTGGTTTTGCAATGAGTTTGCCAAAAAGACACATCATTGAAAAAGCTGGTTCATCATAGAAACTAACAGTACTAGATGATGTGGAGAGCCTCTTTGAACAGGACTGTTTTCACACTTTGAAAAAGGAAAAAACAGCAATATGGTTTTCAGTGGAATAGATAACTGATTGCTGGTCAAGACAGACGAGACAATCAGGATCTCACCAAAAACTAGGAAAACATCTTTTTTGAGATCTTGTTTTGAAATAAACACAGCTGATTCTGAGCCAGAGATCTCCACGAGGCACAGAAATGGTGCAAAAACCTTGAGTAGACCCAATCCTTTATTGATCATTAGGTGATCATTATTGATTAATAAGTGGGTTGTTGCAGGCATCATAAGGAATTAACATCCATGTTGACTGTTCAGAGGTGGATAGTGTGTATCAGTGGGACTATCAAAGTGGATGCCATCTGGGCCTGGTGAATTATTGACCTTTAAATTGTCAATTAAAGCCACTATATCTTTTTATCTGACCTCTATCTCTTCCATTGCAGAGAGATCTCTGAAGGTTTATAGTGCCTTCGCAATAGTATTTGCATTTTTTTTCCAAATATACAAATAGAGCAATGGATGACAGAAGATAGTAAAACATTCCTACATGTGATTGGAGGTTATACTAGCTTCCCTGATAGCAACCCTGCCTCTCAAGGGGCTACATCCTAAGATTTGCTCTTTCTCGACTTGTTGAGTATGGGTGCAATCCAGAGTAACTACGGGGAGTCCTTGCTTCGGTGTAAGAACAATTTGCTCTGGATTGCAATATGAATTTCCCATAGGTTTTCACTAGCTGGTGCAGTAACTACGGGTACACATAATGTCTCTTACGTGCTCCCGTAGTTACTCTGGATTGTAGGGTAAGTTTCCCACTGTGTGTGTTTCACCCAGAAGCTGCCAGGATATTGTAATATCTTTTTATGCCCCTGACAACAGAAAGATTATTGTCTGGGGTAGGGTAGGATGAGTAGGATTTGATGCAGACTACACCTTCCAGGAAAATATCCTATTAAGGAAGCATCTTGGTTTAATAAAGGCTTGAATTATTAGCCTTAGAAAGCAACTAGGAAAGCAACCCATCTCTGGTTCTACTGCTGTTTGTTTGCTGGTTCTAATGCTATTTTTGTACTCATAGCTTACTGCATTCTTTGTGTGTATAGCTTATTAATTAATTTTTTTTAAAACCATTTTGCTTTCCTAGAAAAAGTAGAAAAATTAGAAGATCTAAACTCAGAGAGAGCACATACCGGTTTGGCAAATTCATCTCTCTCTCTCTCTCTCTCTCTCTCTCTCTCTCTCTCTCTCTCTCTCTCTGTGTGTGTGTGTGTGTGTGTGTGTGTGTAAAAGCAAATTCATCCCTTCATTGCAGAACACTTGATAAGTGGTAGTTGAATGTTTGAAAGGACTTCACTGGAAAATACTAAATATGAGGTGAGAATAAATCTATTTGTGCCAGTCTATTAAAAACAAAACACATTCAGACTTGCAACTCTGTTGATACGACCCAATGTGCTGGCTAGTCCAGGATTATCCCCAATTTGATATCTTCTCTTATTTTCTCCCTTCACCAGAGCATTGGCTCTGTGTCTGTACTCAGCTTGCCTAGTGTTCTTTTAAGAATAAATTACAGAGTGATCCAAAATGAATGGGACAAAATGGCAAGCCACCTTTGCCTTTTTGTCCTATTCATTTTGAATCATGCTGTACATAGGAAAACCCAAGACTTTGGGGTATGATTTTGGGTGCCACCATTTTGTCTTTGGATTGCAACCAGTGTACCTTGGTTAACCAGAAAAGTACTTCACAAGCTCCTTCAGAGAATGGAAGGCACATTTCACTTGTACAAGAGGATGAAGTTTGTGTATATGGAAAGTATCTATCTATCTATCTATCTATCTATCTATCTATCTATCTATCTATCTATCTATCTATCTATCTGTCTGTCTGTCTGTCTGTCTGTCCCACCCCAATTCTTGAAGTTGGGCTGACTTTCAGCATTTAATTTTGCTACTCAGGTGCATGTATTTGATTATGGAGTTTTAAGCAATCTGTTCAGCTTAGCCATTGTCCTAAGCTCACACATTCCACTTCACTTTATATTCTGTAACCAGCATGGATTCTACTTTAAGAAAGAGCACAATCCAGAAAAAGTGTACAGTATTTCAGAAAAAGTGTACAGAAATCAACTGGAACAATAATATGCAACAGTCAACTTGCTCAAGGTCAGTGGAGGTGGGGTGTGCCTAACTGTAAATTATATCCAATATTGTTTGGCTTGGAGTCACATTCAACTGACAGGGCACTCCTGTGACTGGAACTCCCAAAGCCTTTTCCAAAAGGCAGCTCTGGGAAGGAGGGACATGGTTTGGACTTGGGTCCTGAATGACACTTATTTAATCCTTTGTTTCTAAGTGCGTTCCCTGTCTTAATCATTCCAGTTTAAATCTTAGTGCTTACATTTTCCCCTCTCTGTGGACAATAGCAGTGTCCTATTTGGATAAGCATTGCATTGTGGAGAGAAAGTGGTTTTTGGTGGTAATTTCTGAAAGGGTGCCATTAGTCAGCAGGAACATTGGAGGCCCATGGCTGTGCTCCGTGGTCTATACTGAGTAGTAAAACTGTTGAGGTGAGGGGGCAATTTGTGGGAATAATGGGCATATTGGAGGAGGAACTATGGGAATTTAAAGAAGGAAGTATATGGTTTCAATGAAAGTTATCCCCATTTTGTTTCAATGAAAGTTATCCCCATTCCAGATTTTATCCCCATTTTGTGCCCTGCCCCAACTCTCCTCAGACAGCTGGCATAGAACCGAGGAGATTTATAGTGATTGGGCAACCTATGGCTGCAATGTTATCCACACTTTCCCAGAAGTCATTTGCACTGAACACTGTGGGACTTACATCTGAGTAGACATGTATAGGATTGAGTTGTACCTGTTGGAGGCTGTTCTATTCCCAGTTTCCACTGGTATTTACACTGGAAACTATGTCAGTTTCCAGTGGTGTGACTATGAAATGGCAGAGGATAGAACTGGGGCCTTAACCTACTTCCAAGTGGTCCCATTGGTTTAAATAGTAGCTTTCAGTTTAGGGGACTTTCTGCCTTCCTGTAACATCCAAGCACAAATGTTCTCCAGACTAGTGTTATGGTGACTATGAAATTCCTGCTGTTAAGGAATCAGTTTTTGCTACAGTCAAAAAGAAAGGAAAAAGCAAAATGGAGATCTTCTCACATTGTTATTTCAAGTTAACTTCTTACAAAATAAAAATACTCACAGACTGCAACTCTAAATAAGAAAATCTTGGCGATTCGAAGACCTTCTGTGAGGCAGTCAACGACAGCTATTTTGGGTTACTTTGCTTCATCAAAGTACATGATTGTAGATCGTTTTTTGATGAGAAGCTTAATATGCATGTGGGACTATGGAGGGTGATTTTTACTCTCCGTTCCAAAGAGCCGTTTCGGACCAGAGGGACATGGGAGTTTCAGGAGAGAGCTGGCATTTTTGTGGGAAAGCTGTTTCTGAAGAAACCAAAATGCATCCCTTCCCCCTTCAGCCTGTGGGGCTGAATACTAAAGGAAGACCTTGTGTTTCCTTTCCCCCTCATCTGAATGTAATGCAAGGCCTCTGGAGGCGCAAAAACATACAATGGCTCTTACTGAGGCTCTTGTCAGAATGACAGTGAAAAGCTTTGGGAAAGATGGACAAACATGTGTAGGTGGGAAAATAGAGGTCTGAATAGACTAACTAAAAGCAGACCAGTGCTGATGTGCACCTTCTTACTGATCCATACACCCAAGCATACATCCTATCGTTCTTCTAGCAAAATAACAAACTACATTACTGCAAGGGACAAAGTGAACTTCCAGCACTGGAATCGAGCTGAAAGATCTTTTCGTTTCAATAATGTTTAATAGATAACATTATTGAGCAACAAGAATGATCATTGGGATGGAAGGGAAGCCCTACAAGGAAAGTTTGGGGGAACTTGGGATGTTCAGCCTGGAGAAGAGGAGGCTGAGAGGAGACATGATTGCCCTCTTCAGATACCTGAAGGGCTGTCATAGGGAGGAAGGGGCTCATTTGTTCATAGCTGCTTCTGAAAGCAGAACTAGAACCAATGGGTACCAACTGCAGGAAAGGAGATTCCGGTTGGATATCTGTGAAAAATTCCTGATGGTGAGAGCAGTTCATCAGTGGAACAGATTGCCAAGGGAGGTGGTGGACTCTCCCTCACTGTTGGTATTCAAGCAGAGGCTCGATGAGCACCTGTTGGGGATGCTCTAGGAGGATTTCCTGCTGCAGGCAGGGGGTTGGACTAGATGACCTACTAGGTCCCTTCCAACTCTAGGATTCTATGATTCTATAATCTTGAATTTAAAGCTATGATTGAATGTTAAGCCACTTTTATCACTTTGAAACCAATTGCTTGACTGGTTAGAGAACGGAGATAGGCAAATTCAGCATGATTTGACTCAGATTGTGTCACAAATCTTTGCGTCCTTTAACTTGACTTGAAAACAAGCCCTGCACAGGGTGATGCACACAGGAACGTGAGATACATTGAAGATTTACACCACTAGTGACCAAAATAGCTAAAATTGCAATTTATAGGAATAATGCCATGATGTTATATAGAGTTCAATGTGTAATTTACAACAGAATGGAGAAAATAAACTGGAATGGAAGATCTCTGTTGTATCAAAAATTATAGCCAAAAGGCCAGGAAACAAAAATATAATGTAACAGAAAATATTTATGTATTCTTATGTAACAGAAAATACATTTCCTTAATTCAAAACAATCAATGAGATTGATTGTCCATAGTGTAAGTGAGTTGCTATTATGACAGCATGGAAACTATAAAGTGTTAGTAAGGTGACATCCTTCAGGGAGGACATTCACACGGTCCTTCTCATGCTGGCCTTCCACACAGGTAGCACAAACCCTAGTGATGCCAATGGCCCTATAAGGTGGACTTTCTAGGTCAACCAGAGAGTTTTGGGGATTATGAATCATTTCTGTAAGGTCAGATGCAGAAAATAAATGTTCCATTGGCTTCAACAGCAAACAGAAATTCACTTGTATACATGTTTTCCTGGCTGTTATGTACTACAGAACCCAGTGGGGCTGTCTTCTAAGCAAACCTGTGTTTGGATTATTCTGGAAATCATGTACTGAAACCTTTCCTGTTGACACCAATGAGGTCAAAAAGCTTCATTTTGGTAGGACTGTGCCCGTTACTATAAATAGACAATATCCTAGCAATTGGGGAACCTTCCAGAAATCCTATGAAATACTGTTAGGTACAAGTAAGTTGTATGTTGTTTTTTTCATGGGAAAACTAATTAACATTCGTCTGGGATAAAACTGTTGCCAGAAAACATCAGAGCTGGCTGTTTTGTCTGGGAGGCACAGAAACCAGTTCTCAGCATCATCCCATTGTGGCTGACTTCCATGAAAAGGAGATGACCAGACTTCTAACATGGTGGTGTCAGTTATTATGCTGTGCGCTCCAAGTAGGGGACAAGTGGTTTCAAGTATTTTGGATGAGGCTTTTAAGACGGGAGATGCATCAAGCCAATTTGGCCATCCCGCTGGTGTAAACTTGCTAATGTCCTCAGCGCGATTCATTCCGGTAAGAACTGAATCCTTTCCAATAAAATGCTGCCCAATAAGAGGAGCAGGCAGGTTGAAAACAGAGCATATTGTTCTTTTCAGGAGCAATAAAAAGGGACAATCTGAATGGCTGCAACAAAACAGGAAAAACCAAATGTTGTATCAAATGGCCTGGGTGTAAACAAAGCCAAATGTAGCCAAATGTACAAGTGTTTTAAACACCTTTTACTTGAAACAACTCTAACTGAATTTGGGGGGAATTTTGTTACAGAGCGGCATATTTTAAAGATATGATATTCCCAGTTCTTTCCCAGATAATATGCATGATTTTCTCTGTAGTCTTTGCGAATGAGAGTTTGCATTTTTCCCCTTTGTAGTAGAAACAACAAGGCCTTTCCCCTTCTCTCCCCAAGGTAAAAACTGCTCCCAGAAAATTTCCAGAGTGGATTTGCAGGATATATGAAATCATAGAACTACCTGGGCACCTTTAATCTGGTACTGTTTGTATTTTTATATAAATAGACCACCTTTTTCCTGGTTAAGCCAAGAAGTCTTGTAGATGCTTAAGCAAAGGAAATGCAGCATTTAATAATTACATTTTATTTCCAGGAACCCTTTTCAAGTTTTTATCTTAACTACCATTTATCTTTGGCAAAATGTGCAGGTACCCTACCTATTATTACAGAGTGATCTTTAAATGTGTGTTAGTGGGTGTTCCAGAGGGGACAAAATATGTGTGGATCAGGAAAGTGAATCCAACAAATGATATACTTCCCTGTTAAAAAGTCTTCTGAAAATACTGCATCATGTGTACAGCAATAAGTTTCTACTTCAGAAATATTTTCTGTGAGCCATCATGTAACTTTAATACTGCAATATTGAAACCTTTGAATAAAGGTTCGAGGTAAAGCTTAACGTACTTTAAAATCACATTGATTAAAATGTGAGCCCTAATTTCAACTGAAAGGTTTATTTTGGGGAGAGGGAAATAACAAAAACAAATTTATTTTGGGTTGGATTGTACCCATTCTTTGTAATTCAAAGTTTAAATTCATTTTTTTAAAAGTTAATTAGTCATGTTTGGAACATGGTGAGAATTCTTCATTAATTGAAGAAACACCTGCTGAACCTGTAAAATAAATGAATATTTCATTCAGCAACCAACAACATAATGCTCCCCCTTCCGAATCCTGTGGATATAGGTGTGCCAAAATAGCTACTGTTGCATCCTGTTTGAGAGGACACTCCAGAAAGTATCCACTGGGTAGAATAATATTCATTCTCTCTGCTAAAACTCCATAGCCTACATAAATCTTATTTGGAGGTATACTAGTGATATTGCTAGTGCATGTTCACATACCCTACAATCCAGAGTAACTATGGGAAGAACTAAGAGGCTTTTACTCTGGATTTCTCTATGCAATTACCACAGGTTTCCCATAGGTGGCATCGTAACTACATTGGTGTAAAAGGTCCTGTAGTTACTCTGGATTGTAGTCATACTCAGGCCATTGGATTGTGTCTGGGAAGGGCACTAGGATTCAGTAAACCTGAATCTGCCCCCATCCTGGTGTTCATCCACCCTTCACCAACTCCCACTGTCACTCTCCTTATCATTGTTTCTTTAAAACATCTATTCTGCTTCATAAAGTCCTTTAAGGCCAAAATCCTATGCATCTGTTTGTAGAAGCCACTGAGTGCAAATGACATGCAATCCTACTCAAAAGTAAGTCCCATTGTGTTTAATAGTATTTACTCCCAGGAAAGTGTGGTTAAGATTGCAGCCTTTATTTTGAGTAGGCATGTCTTGGTTTCTCCTAAAGACAATTTTAATAGTCTGCTTAAGCTCTGTAAGATAGCTGCAGATCCAACACATTATACAAGGTAATGGGGTGGGTGGGGGAGAGGGAAATAACAAAAACAAAACTGGTGTGATGAATGTGGATGTATTAAACAAAGTGAATGGCAAAACAGAAAAAAATGATGTCCATGATTTACAGGGACCAATTTCAGAAAAATCACATCTAGAATGTCTTTTCACATGTACATAAATTACACTTTCACCTCTGCGTATGTGCATCCAAAACACACATGTTCTTTCTACAAATCAAACACATTCTATCAGTTTATTCAGTCTAATAGTATAGCTCAAGGGAGTTTTGCAGGGCGCCTCACCACAGCAATTCTGTTTTGAACCATTCCAGGGATGGGGAAAAAACAGCGGCATTTGCCCGGAATGGCTCCAAAGGGAAGGGAGAGGCAGGGGCTCTCTTGCATGCTGCGGTCAGGCTCCCCAAAAGTAGTTCTTCGCCCTCTCGAGCTATGCCATGTGTTTGTAGCCACATGCACTCTAAGCTGAAGCAAACAGTTAATTTTTCTCCCTTAAAAAAAGCACAGATACATGTACACAAACAAAGGCATTCTTTGCACTGAGGATGATATTGTACAGTTGTGTTCAAGTCTGGTGCAGAAACCTGTATGTTTGAATCTTGCCAAAACCATATCCAAAGGAGCTGGTACAGCTACCTGTCTCCCAACGTATTGTTTGTAGACACTCTGCTCTGTGGATTATTTGGGGGCCAGAATAATGACAGCAACAGCCTCAGCATCCTGGGTTGTTTTGCACGGTTGAAGGCAGATGTGGCTGAGTGGGTATGCTTAATATTCTGAGTGGTGTCCCTTTAAAGAGGAAAGTCATCTGATAGCAGATCTTCTCTTTGCGTCGATGAGCCCCCACCGAGCCAAGAAAATAATGATTACATTTACATATTTGCAGAAAAGCCAGAGCCCAAGATGTCCATTGATCAAGGCTCTCATGTTCAGAAGCTACCTCGCTTGCCTCTTTGTTTTACATTTGTTTCAACTCAGCAATTTCAAGCAGGAGGAAGAAAAAAATGCTAGAGAGGAGAGCTTTTGAGCTGTTTGGAAAATACCCCACCATTTGGTGCAATCATGTGCACTCCAAAAGCAGATAGTAAAAGCCCTTTTGGAGACCAGGAATAAAAATGAAGCTGCATCAAGGATGCTTTCAGGGAACATTGAGAAAAAAAACTGATTTGCCCAGAAGACCAGGAAAAACAAAACCCTTCACTGTTTCCTAGACTGAATTTTTGGCCCTTATCCTGTCAGCTTTGAAAATTAAGGTGATTTTAAAGTAATTAATTTTAAAGTGATTAAGAAAGAAAGTTTCAAGTCAGTTCTTTTAAACAGACTTATTACCAGGTCAATAAAGCCGATGTAGGTACAACATCTGTACTCTCTACCAATGTGAATAATTGTTGGAATAAACAAAATTCATTGGATTCCAATTTTGGTACAGTATGTCCTTAGCATTAACAATGCAACATCCCAGCTTGTTTTTCCAGAGACCTCTATAACTGTCACACTACAGTTAACACCTACAATAAAAGAAACTACAAGGATTAGTCAAATTTAGAAGTATTTTTTCAGGATAATTAAAATGATCCTTGCATTCTATATTCCTTAAGCAGATCTTAAGATTAAGAACCTTACTAAGAAAAAACACTAGACCTACTCAAGTTTTGCAAATAACTGTTTATGGAGCAGAGCTATTAAATAGCTATTAATTCGCTAACCCATTAGCTATTAATTAGCTATTAATTTTTTTCATTTTCTTGTAAACCACTTTGTGAACTTTTCAGTTGAAAAGCGGTATATAAATACTGTCGATGTAGATGTAGCTTTACTTATCCTTCTGTTTAGTTTGACACTCCCTCCTGATGCCAAATGGTCTCCAAGTCCAGATTCACAACTGGGGGCCCAATCTGTTTCTTGGCAAAGAGAGGGAAATAGAGGCAGAATGCAGGAATGCTATTTCAGTAAATGAAATAGCCAGTGAGATTTTAGTAGGGATGTAGAATGCTTTCTAGATCAGAACATAAGACCCAGCGATTTTCAGTCGCATTTATTGTATTGTTTTCCATTTTTATTTCCCACTAGCAGTGTTATCGACATAAGATGATAGCCCTATTCAAAGGCTCTTTTACAAAACAATTTTATACATATTTACCTATATACTACCCTGAATGCAGTGGGCCTTACATCTGACTAAACATACTAAGGATTGTTCCGTAAGCTCCTACAATGATTCTGTAAATTGTCACCTTGTTTATTTAATTTAGATGGAGGATGTATTATGCAAAAGGCTGGGATGGATGAATCACAAGCCAGAATTAAGGTCGCTGGGAAAAATATCAATATCCTTAGATATGCAGACAATATCATTGTAATGGCAGAAAGTGAGGAGGAATGAAGGAAACTCTTGATAAGGGTGAAAGAATAAAGTGCAAAATGTGGCTTAAAACTAAACATTAAAAAACCAAGATCATGGCTTCTGGTCCCATCAATTCATGGCAAATAGAAGGGGAAGAAAAGGAAGTTGTGACAAAGTTTATTTTTCTGGACTCAGTGGCGACTGCAGCCAAGAAATCAGAAGATTCCTGCTTCTGAGGAGGAAAGCTATGGCAGGTCTCTACAACTTATTTAAAAGTTGAGACATCACCTTGCTTGACAAAGATGCATTAGATTTACGGTTTTCCGTGTGATAATGTATGGCTGTGAGAGCTGGACCATAAAGAAGGCAAAGCGCTGAAGAATAGCTGCAGTGGTGGGCTTCAGGGGGGTTCTCACAGGTTTTATAGAACTCTTTGCTAATGAGCCCCTGGTTCTGAGAACTGGTTACTAATGGGACATATGCCCATATCCTAAAGTCAAATTAAGCCCTTTGCTCCGGAGCAGTTGCCATGACTTTCTGTATGATATCACCAGAGGGTGACATAACTGCGTGGACCCGTAACTGCTCTGGATTTTACCCATAGAACCTATTGTTAATTTAGGTTATTAGGAAATAGAGCCTGTTATTAATTTATTTGAATCCCACCACTGAATATCATCATTGCCATCCTTCAGACTGGAAAGGCTATGGTATTGTGCTCAGAAACTGAGGTCCTAAAAGAATAGATGCCTTTATTTATGGTGCTGGAGAAGACTCTTGAGAGTCCCTTGGACTGCAAGGAGTTCAAATCAGTCCATCCTCCAGGAAATCAACCCTGACTGTTCACTGGAAGGACAAATACTGAAGCTGAAGCTCAAATATGTTGGGCACATCATATGAAGGAAGGATTCCTTATAAAAGAGTCAGATACTGGGAAAATATGAAGGCACAAGACAGCAGGCAGATGAGGTGGTTAGATAGTGTCACCAAAGCAATGAACATGAATTTGGACAGACTTTGGGAGCTAGTGGAGGGTAGGGTGGCCAGTCATGCTGCAATCCCTGGAGACATGAAGAGTTGGACACTACTTAATGACTAAACAACAACAACAATGCATGCATCCATAGACTATAAACAGATAGGCAATTGTGCAACTATAACACATTTTTTCTAATGTGACAATCCCATGATTGGAGCCCACATTTACAAGTCAATCATGCATGTTCTGTTTGTGCACAAATTTTTCTATGCTTCAGACATCAATCTCCCCACTTACAAAAGAATCTGCATTGGGGTAAATACGATATGCTAAAGAAATGTTTAAGTCATGCAACCCCATTGCACTGTTTGCAACAATTTGCATTCAGGGCCAGTTATCTTAGTGGAAATATATATGGTCCTAACAAAGTTGCATGCTCAGAGGATCAAGACTAGCATCTGCCATGCTTCTGCCTCTCTGGCTAATCAGTCTTGAGATATGGGCACACAGGTCATAGCTTACCAAGCAAGGGAGAAGGGTGTTCTCAGTTCCAGGTGGTGCACCCTAGGGAGTGACATAGGGCACAATCCAGAGCACATGAGAGCTCGGGAGCACATGAGAGACAGTGCGTGTACCCATAGTTACTGCACAACCTAGTGAAAACCTATGGGAAATTCATATTGCAATACAGAGTAACTTGTTCTTACTCCGGAGCAAGGACTCCCCATAGTTACTCTGTATTTCACCCCTAGAATCATAGAATTCTAGAGTTGGAAGGGACCCAGTGGTTCATTTAGTCCAACCCCCTGCCTGTAGCAGGAAATCCTCTTAGAGCATCTCCGACAGGTGCTTGTTGAGCCTCTGCTTGAAGATCCCCAGTGAGGGAGAGTCCACCACCTCCCTTGGCAATCTGTTCCACTGCTGAACCGCCCTCACCATCAGGAATTTTATCTTGATATCCAACCAGAATCTCCTTTCTTGAAGTTTGTACCCATTGGTTCTAGTTCTGCTTTTAGAGGCCGCTATGAACAAATGAACCCCTTCCTCCATATGACAGCCCTTCAGGTATCTGAAGCGGGCAATCATGTCTCCCCTCAGCCTCCCCTTCTCCAGGCTGAACAGACCATGAGCCCCAAACCTTTCCTCATAGGGCTTCCCTTCCATCCCAATGATCATTCTTGTCACTCTCCTCTGGACTTGCTCCAGTTTGGCTGCATCTGTTTTAAACTGATGTGCCAAGAACTTAACACAGTATTCAAGGTGAAGTGTAACCAATGCAGAATAAAGAGGAACTGTAACTTCTCATGACTTGGAAGCTACAGTCCTCTTACTGCAGCCTAAAATTGCATAAAATACATGTGCGCCATCCAAGTTGTAGCAGCACAGTGGCCTGTTGCACATTTGAATGGACACTCCCCACCCCCTCTAAGGCTTCAAAATGAATATAAATGGCCTTCCCAGAACGGATTTGGTAGTGTACACAATGATATGATCACATCAGTGCAAAATTACTTCTAGGTGGATGTCAGTTCAGGTAAATACAGGAGTATCATGTGATAGGCAGTGCCCATCCTAGCAACACCACTACATGGCATTACACTGTTTTCCACAGATCAGTTGCCATGGTCAAATTGCTTCCCTTCTTGCCAAACTTGGCCATTCTTGAAAGGTTTGGGACAGCATTTAAGATCCTGCTGTGAAAGGAGGACAAGATCCTCCTTTCAGTTTGTCCCCTCGTGTTGAGGGTAGTTGTTCCTTCAAGCTGTACTGCAAACTGAGTAACAACCTTCACTGTGCCTAAACAGCACAAGCAAAATACCCCATTCATATATCAAAAGCATGTCCCACCATGTCTAAATATCAGCTATGTCCCATTCCAGCATTTTGGCCACATTATTATGGGATCTAATAACACCAATTATATTGTCAAGGATTCATTTGCTGGCCTGTCCTGTCTTATGTTTGTGTTGCCTTGTCACCACCAATGCCCTGGTATTGGTTGACTTGAGCTACATGGACCTGTCAAAGATGGGTGAATCTATATAATAAATCGGACATTTAAAAAACATAAATATTTTTTAAGCATCAGAATCTTCTTTCTTTTTCTTTTTCTGCTGCATTACATGAAAAGGAAAAAAAATATTACTTGGAAAATTTCAGAATTTCCAAATTTCTTAGTATTTCTTACGGTTGGAATAAAGATGGCATGTTTTTCGGACAGTCCGTTGTTTGGCATTTAACTGCACAGTCCAAACTTTACTGATGTAAAAATTGTGATCAGGGCATGTTCTACATCTTTCACTGTCACCTTGTTAATTTGGTTTTCAACACACGGCCTTCTCAATTCATTTCATGCTTTTCCTTTGAGTAGGCTGTTTTCCTCCAAGGCTTTGAAAAAAATACTACCAGTACTAGGAGGAAGAGTTTGTTTCTAATGTCTTACAGTACACATTTCCTCAATCTCTTGGGGCACTGAAGAGGTGAATGCACTTGCGAAGGCGTATTATTTATGCAGTCTTTCAGCTGTAGGCTCTAGAAGAAGAAAAAGAAAGGGACCAAAGAAAAAGGCAACACAACACTTTGGTGCAAACACCTTCAATAAAATTGCCCTGTCACCTTGACATCTTTGTCTGGTTTCTCTGTGCTATGCAGAAGCCCACGAGGTGGCGCTGTTGCTTAAGGCTGGGAAAGGGGTTGCACTCCTTTTTCAACACCCCCTTGTGTGTACATGCAATGTAGCCAATTCCCCTCCCCTTCCATAACTTTTTTGTGGGTCCAGCCCTTGAAGACAGAGGACTAGCCAGAGGAAATCCCCAGCCTCATCCATACAGGGGAAACCAAGCCAAAGAAGCCAAGCAATCCCAAGCCACCATTCCTGGCTTCTGATCTCTGCTTGGAGGATGTGACCCTGCCAAGTTTCCAGCAATCTCCTGGCTTTGTTGGCTTGGGATTCCATAGCAATTCAGGAGCCCTGAGTGGGGAACAGTCAGGGTAACCATATGTCCCCTTTTCCCAGGACATTTCCTTTTTTTTAGCATTCTGACCTGGGGAGGGGGGGACTTCATTATCCTCTTTTTCCTTGTGAGCCTGCAGCATGTGGCCTTCTTCACGTTAATAAATTGTAAGCAAGTTTCAAATTTTAATAAATAACATAAGCTGCAATCCTAAAGACACTTTTTAGCACAGTCTTAACTTTGTCTACTCAAAAATAAGCCCCATTGAATTTAATGGGTCTCTCACTCCCAGGAAAGAGTCTTTAGGATTTTAGCAATTAAGTACTTGAAAGCAATACAAATGAGTGTTTTTAGCTTTTATTTTGTCACATCCTACATTTTTCTAGATTATCCTACATTTTGGGGGCCTTTTCCTCTTTTGATTTGATATATTGTCACAGTCACCCTGAATATATTTGACCTTTTATTTTGTCACGTCCTACATTTTTCTAGGGTGTCCTACTTTTTGGGGGACCTTGTCCTCTTTTGCACTTGTTACTTATGTTCACAGTGATCAGATCCCCATTAAAGGCTTGCAATTAATGAAGGGGTTGGAGGCTCTCTAGGAGGGATCCTCTCCAAAGATCTGCCCGCAGACTGAAGATGTGGCATCTCAGATGTGGTTTTTCTGAACCCAGTTCTCAGACTGGGGGAAGAAGAGCTTATGACATTTTAAAGAGCCTCTTTCTTTTTCCCTTTCCTGCCCTGTCCAAAGTGTGTGATCCTGTCTCTTTGGGTCACATACAACTAGGCTGCTTGCTTTATACTGGGAAAATCTGGCCCATTGCAGAGCTGAAGTCCTTAGGAGCAAAGTTTGCAATGCTTTCCAGGGAGTAAGCTCCATTGATTATCATGGGACTTTCTTCTGAGTATAAAGGTGTAGGATTGGGTTCCAAGGCTGCAATCCTATCCACTTTCCAAGGCTGCAATCCTATCCATTTTCCTGGAAGTAAGCATCATTGACTATCATGGGACTTACTTCTGAGAAGACATATTAGTGTGCGCCTTCTTAAGACTAATCAGGAAAGACAAATAAGAGGGGCAGATGAGTTAATGAGGAAGCACTGAGAGGGCGACATGCACACCCAACATCCTCCCCTACTTATATATGTCGATTCAGAAATCTGTCCCATTACACTCAATGGGCTTACTCCCAGGAAAGTGTGTGTATAGGTTTGTAACCACTTTCAAGACAAGAAAAAAAGAGAGTTCAAAGAAGGGTCCTTTGCAACATCATCATCATCACCTAGTGGGCAAGGAGATAAAAGGGTGTCCTGGGTGATCATATGTCCTGTTTTTCCAGGACTTGACCCATTTTTAAACTTTGTATCCTGGGGGAAAAAATCTGCATTATCCTGGTTGTGAGCAAGACACAATTTTCCTTGTGAGCAGGAAGCATGTAGCTTCTTGGAATTCATAAACCATATGTAATAAATTACAAGTAAACTTTTAAAAATTTAATAATAAGCCATATAGAATTTAAATTAACCACACAAAAGCAAGATATATGAGTGTTTTTGGTTTTTATATTGTCATATCCTACATTTTTCTTTGGTGTCCTACATTTTGGGAGGCCCTTGTCCTCTTTTTTTGGTTATGACATATGGTCACCATGAGGGTGCCACCACCAGCCTGGAGCCCTCTGTAAGGGGGCAGTGGTGCCTAGGGGGCAAGGAGACACCGGAGTGCCACTAGCAGCCTGGAACACTCTGAAAGGGGGCAGTAGTGCCTAGTAGGCAAGTGGGCAGTGGTGCCTAATGGGTAAGGAGACACAAAGTACCAGAACCAGACTAGAGCCCTCTGCAGGGGGGACAGTGATGTCTAGTGGGCAAGGAGTGTCATCATCAGCTGGGATCGCTCTGTGGGGGAGGGGGGCAGTGGTGCCTAATGGGCAAGTAATACCTACTGGCAAGAGGGCAGTGGTACCTAGAGGGCAAATGGGCAGTGTGGTGCCTATTAGGCAAGTGGTGCCTACTGGGTGAGTGCAGTGATGGGCTAGAAAAAAATTAACAACCGGTTCTCTGCCCATCTGGCAGCCACTTTTAAATGGCTATTTTTAAACTTTATATGTCCTGTCTCTCATTAACAACCGGTTCTATAGAGTAGGTGCGAACCTGCTGGAGCCCACCACTGGGCGAGTGGGCAAAGTTGCCTAGTGGGCAAGGAGGCACAGGAGTGCCACCACCAGCCTTGTTCCCTCTTTTTTTTGGGGGGGGGGGGCGCTGTGGTGCCTAGTGGGCAAGTGGACAGTAGTGCCTACTGAGCAAAAGGGCTGTGGTGCTTGGTGGGCAAGTGGGCAGTGGTACAAGAAGGCAAGTAGACAGTGGTGCCTAGAAGGCAAGGAGGCACAGGAGTGCCACCACCAGCCTTGTTCCCTCTTGGGGGGGGGGGCTGTGGTACCTAGTGGGCAAGTAGTGCCTACTGGTCAGTGGTGCCTAGTGGAAAGTGCTGCCTACTGGACGTCAGTGGTGCCTAAAGAGCAAGTGGTACCTGGTGGGCAAGTGGTGCTAGTGGGCACAGGAGTGCCACCACCACCTTTTTTCCCTCTGCGGGGAGGGCAGCAGTGGTTCCTACTGGGCAAGTGGGCAGCGGTGCCTGGAGGACAAGCGCCCCTTTCCCTCACCTGGCCCCGTCCATTGGCGTCCGGAGCGGCGTGTCCGGGAGAGGCGTGCAGCCCTGTTCCTGGGGGTGCGGCTTGGGGGGAGGCCGGTGCTTGTGGGTCTGGGGCTGCTGTGAGAGGCTGGTGTCCTTGATGGACGTGGGACGTCAGCGGGCGCTCCTCCTCCTTGGCAAAGTCTAGCGCCTGCCGCACTCCCCGTTGAAGCATTTATTCCACTGGGATGGAGGAGTCCGGAGCGCGCGGGCACCGTCGAGCCATGGCTGCTGGAGGTGCGGGGGTGGTGCAGGTGGCCGTCTTCTCCCTGCTCTGCGGGGTCTGCGAGGGGGTCACCGGCTCCAGGGTCTACCCGGCCAACGAAGGTGAGTGGGGACAAAGCCTGGACGGGGTGGGGGCTTGCAAGGGGTCCGGGGTCCCCCTCTAGCTACGCCACTGGACGGTGCGCCCTGCCTCTCTCGGGATCCCAGGGATGCGCTCCGGGGACAGCCGTCGGGGAACTTGTGCGCCCTGCGGGAGAAAGTTGAAGCCGCTGTCGGGAGACGGTCCTGCTGGGTGGGCTCCCTGCGGCCGTCGGAGCGGAGCCGTCCCCTCCCAGTTGCAGCACCCCGGTGGGTCCGGACAGAGTGGACTAGACGGGGCAGGAGCATCCCGTGCGCAGAGCCTGACCTCGATTCCCAGCCACGCCATGCGCAGGACCCGCCACCCGTGGCAGCATCTGCACGACGGCAGAGAGAGGATGGCTGAGCTTCTTCGTGGGAGCGGGACCCGGAGGAAGGACCCCCACCCGGCATCGGACCCAGTCCTGCCCGAGCAGGACGTGAAAGTTGCAAGGAGGGGTGCGAGGGGGGCAGAACTGGACCCACGTCTAGGGAGAACCTCCTTCTGCCCCTTCATGGACCAGGCTGGGGGCTCTTTGCTGGTGGATGCTCTGAATATGCCCCTTGCAGAGGCGGGGGAAGGAAGGAAAGACAGATGGATGAGTGGATGGACAGTTCCCTGGACTTGGTGCTTGTGGTTGCATAATCCGACACACTCACACACACATACACACGCACATACAAACACGAGTCTCACTCAATCATTCTCTTACACACACACAAACACACATGGACACACACACATACACACTCAGACAGACACACAAAAATGCTCTTACTCCCTCACCCGTTTACACACACTGACAGACATAGGGCACAATCCTATCCATGTCTACTCAGAAGTAATTCCCATTATGTTCAGTAGGTCTTACTCCTGGTAAATTGTGCTTAGGATTGCAGCCTGTATACTCTCACTCATTCAGGCATGCACTCACACAGACGCACGCACTCTCGTTAATTCAGACGCACACATACACAGGGACACACACTCTCACTCATTTCCACACACTCAGATATAAACACACATGCACACGCTCACATGCACAGGGACTCACTCCCACTCACTCATACACACACACAGAAACACATGGACACACTTGGTCATTCACATACAAATGGAGAAAGATGAACACAGTCACTCTACTGTCACTCACCTATATACACATACAAACACATACACGCACTGTAGTCTCTCTGCTCAGGTGGCCAGCCTGGCCATTGCCCACCCTGATGGGAAGGTGCTCCAGCCTGATGGGAAGGTACTCCTGCCTGCCTGCATGCCTGAGCATCTCTCTTCTTCTGTGTGCGCATGAGAGACAGATCCATGTTCCCCCCTTTAATTTTTTATTTTTTTCTTATACTGAGGCAGACTGTTATCTGCCACCCTCACCCCTCCTGTAACCCGCTCCATATCTTAATTTTAGGGGCCTGTAAACCATCTGGTGCGTGGCACACATGCAAGCAGTGCTTTGCTTCAACTTGGGACCCAGACGCAAAACGGGGCTTTTGTGCACATCGATGCGCCACCGACTGAGGGCTGTGGACACGCTGCCAATTAAAAAACAAAAATTGGGTTTTTCCCCCTTCTGTTTCATTATCCTCTTCATCTGCAAATATGCCTCCCTCTTCGCCCCACCCTGCCCCCCTTTGTGGCCTCCTTTCTGCATTTTACAATTATCCAAAGGCTTCTTGTATTGTCTTCTCTGGGGCAGAAATGGGGCACCAGTTTGAGAAGGCTTTGTCTCTTTTCGGAAACAAAACAAAGCATAGCACAGTACTTGCATTCTTGCTCTTTGGAAGGGTGGGGGGGAATATTGCATGAAAATGGCAAATTATCTTTTCTGGCCTTTGTAAAAAAAATGAGCAAACTGTGAGATGCAAGCCTTTCTCTAAAAAAAGAGTATCCCACTTGTATGCTTTAGTTAAAAAACCCCTATTTATTTAGAACCTGTGGTTTCTGAGGTTCACCTTGGGGAAAAGACAGAGGAGCTGAGATTTCATTGAATCTGTCTTGGCATCTTTAAGTTAAATCTGCACCGGGGGAGCCATCTTTCACTCCTAACACAGCCCCAGATCTCACTCTGCCTTTTCACAGGAGGTGCACAGAATGCCATAGGGAGCCGTAGGACAAGCTGTTTCACCTTGTAGCTTTTGTCTTCTCCTTTGTTTTCTATAAGACACCCCCACCCATACATGACTTCTTGTGTTCACCCAAGTGGTATCCTTGCAGCAAGAAGATTAGACACCACCAGTAAAACCAACATAGGCTTGTTTCCCGTGCCCTGTGTCATTAAAACCACCTCTTCAGGAGGCACTGATATACCAATTTGGATTAGGCCGTGTGTCAAACTCTATACTCCACCTGCTTCTGAAATGCACTCACTTCCATCCCTAAGAGGTGTACGTTTCATAAGCAGAAGTGACAATGAGTGGAACCAAGTGCGTTCATTACAAAGCAAATTCAATTACTTGGCAGATCATGAGTCTAAGCATTGCTACAGGAGTCTAAGCATTGCTATTGTCACCTGGATGTCCATGACTTGCCCATTCTGCACATAAAATGAAATCACAAAACTGAATAAAAGCACTGCAACAACCTCACCAACAGCAATATTCCTAATTTGTCTATTTTTAAAAGTAGATCTGCACCCATTTGGATACAACTGATAACCTGCCAGAAAGTTACTTTTGGATTGTATATTTTACAGTTGAAGAAGTTGGAAGCCCCCTCCCCCCATTTTTGGGAGGGGGGATTCTTTTTGTGGAGTCAGTTAAAATAAGGCCACCCTTATAATGATATTGCATAACTGGGAAAAAAGATTGAATTTGTCACAAGTCTTAGTCAAGTATCCCTTCTTGGATGGCAGTAGTCATGCAAATGCTTTGTAGAATTGATCCTGGATTTCAGTAAATGTAAATTAATATTTGTATATATATTTTGCCTTTGTTTGCAGTTACCCTATTGGATTCCAGATCAGTTCAGGGTGAGCTTGGTTGGATAGCAAGCCCTTTGGAAGGAGGGGTAAGTTCTGTACCACTATCTGATTGACATGGTAAAAAGGAATGATTTGTAGTTTCTGGTTAAACCGCATGTCTTGATTATAGTTAATTGTAGGGAGAAGGTCCATGATCGAAGTATACTTGGTTGGAGTAACCTTATACTCCCCATGGACATCTCTGATATGAAGGAACTGAGTAGAGGCTTTCAGAAACAGGAGCCTAGTTTAGGATATTTAGATAATTGTTGTTACTATATATTTATGTAGCACATATTTATTTTGCCTTTATATTGCACAGAGCTTGGTTCTTTACAGTAAAAATGAAGGTGTGTCTGTCAGAAGCTCACAGGCTGAAACAGACACAAAGGAGACAACAGAGGAAGAGGGGAGGGGAAGGGCCATAAATATACAGCAATGAATATGCAATTATTTCATGTATTAAATAGTGAAGTTGTACTTAGTGAAGTTGGAGCAAGTAAAGGAACAACTAGGAGAAAATCTCAGACTTAATGAAAAATGGTTGTTTGTGAGGAGGCATTTGATGGCAGTAAGAGAGGGGAACCTTGCTCTAGGAGTCAGGGAGAGATTCCAGGGAGAGATTCCAGGCCTGAGGGGCAGAAAGCCATCTTGTGTTCCCTTTTTTTAAGGAAGAAAGGTGGGATATAAATAGAATAAATAAATAATAATAAATACAGGGAGAAAGGGCTGAGTAACAGAGGAATCAGCAGGCCTGACTAGGTTGAGAAGTGAAGGTTTTCATGTATGAGTGGAGCAGCAGAGATGTAAAAAGGGGTTTACACTGTGGTGGACTTTGGCAGTAGGGACTAGGAGCTTCAGTTGCAGACAAGAAGCCAAAGCCAGCCTTTAGAGGGGTTCAGCATGAGAAGAGGGACAGGAAGGGTGAAGGGTTTGGAGGCAAACAAAGGCAGCCTCGGAGCCTTGCGGATTCAACTGTTTGGAAAGAAGTACTTTCTGTAGTTGCTACTTGGCTGGTCATGCACTGAGACAGAGGCCTTGGCAGCAGATCACATGCTGAGGTGAGACACACATGGTTCTGGGAGGGAGAAGAACCCCTCAAAAGCGCAGCTTAAGTACCCCTGACTTAAGTACTCAGAGGAAACTTCACACCTGGTTCTCCCCAGAAAAGCTTCAGTGGGGATGCAGTTAAGAGTGTAACTGCTCTTTTGTTTTTAGATGTGGAGAAATGGGGTTTGATGTATGCTTGACACATTCCTGAAGGTGTGACGGCCTCAGACGTGTTAATCGATTTATCTCCCCTTCAGTGTAAACTGCCACACACACTAACTTGGTTGTCTTATTTCCAATATTTCCTCTTTTTTTACTTTTCTACATCTGGAAAAAATGTCTGATTTCAGGGGCAGGGGAGTTGGGGATTAAGCCGAACAGAAAGCATCAACCCAAGACCTTGATTTAATCCATTGCTGAATAGGGAATGTTTAACAGGTTTTTGGATTTGCATGTTGGGAGAAATGGGATCTCCACTTACTCAGCTCTGTGCGGTGCTTCATTCTTAATTTAGCCAGGGATTTGTGGACAAAAAGCATGCAGCTAGTCCACTGGGGTGCAGAGGAACTGCTGAGTAGACCATGATTCTGATGGAAGCACTCAGTATGTTTCCAGATCAGGAATGTTACTAATTAAAGCAAATAATCTTATTTTCAGTGCCAGCTGTACAGAGTGAATGTAAGGAACAATTTCAGGGTCTAGAAAAGTTAGCAATGCATGTGCAGCTCCCAGCGACATTCACCCATTTTCAAATCCCTTAAAAATTAAATGGAAATCTCTGCTTGCAGTGCATCAAGGCAAACAACTGAGGCCTAAGTAGGAGCAAAATACTGTAATTAAAACTCAAAAGTCCTGAAAGATTCCTGGATGTATTATAAATGCAACAGGATGTTCTTCATTGTGCTAATGAAACGTACTGTAGTTTAATATACCTGCATTCTTGTAATTAAGAAAAAAGGTGAAGCAATAGTGGAGAGTGGAAGGCATGTGAGGCTGTGAGTGATGCATTATGCATAAACCCAGAATTAGCCCCATCATGGGAAAGCAGAGCATTGTCCCTATTGTTGCTTTGCCTGAACTTGACTGTAGTTAAGTTATATTCTTCCTGTGCACAGTGCACTCTCTCTGGAATGGGTTTTTAAAAAAATCCAAGAGAGAATGATTGGCAGGCCTCTGGTAGTGCAGACAGTGTGCATTCATTGCTGATTGCAGGCAATTGCCCTCCTCTTTTGACAGTGGGGGAAAAGGTACAGCTTTATCTCCGTGCGAGTCAGGCATCCTAGTTAATCCTATAACCTGGAAAGGTCAATGAATGAGTCTTTCTTTTGGTGTTCAGCAGATTCAAATATCTTTATTTTGGATAAGTCGGTCAAAGGAAGCCATGATAGTACTAGTGACTTGTTGAAAGTGTGTGTGTGTGAATGATTGGCCTATATCCTTAAAATCTGTTTAGATCTCCGGAGAAATACCCAGGGTTGGGAAATTCTCCGAGCATATGTCCACATGCTTGCATTGCACTGAACAAGGCAAAGAGGGCTCACTCTGTCTGCAAGATAGCTCTTGCTTAGTAGTGTTTTTAGTATGGTATACTGCTGATTTGAGAGAGAGAGCGAGAGAGAGAGCGAGAGAGAGAGCGCGAGCAAGCGAGCTCCTCTGCCTTTCAAGAATGTCCAGAAAATGTAGCATTCAAAGATCAGTTCACCTTCTTTTTCTGTTGTGTGTAGCTTACTGTGTGTTGCAAGACCTCTGTTTTATAGATCCAAAACAGGTCATTCCTGAAGTGTGAAGTATTTTATGTGTGAATATGAGATGCAGAAGATAAAAATAGGCCACTTTGCCCAGTGAATAGAGCTATTACTAAATCTGTAGTAGCCCTAGAGGAATGAATGTGTTATGTTATAAATGTAATTAATGATTTACTTTTAAAATTCACAGTTGAAAGGAAATCTTGTGTCTGGAATGCTTTACTGTGGATTATTAAACCATGGGAAGAGTTGGTTTAGAAAGCTGAATTAAAAAAAAGAATAAAAATGTCTTTTACCACACTTTTTGGAGTTGCAAATAATTTTACAAGGGGTTGGAAATTTGGGACTTTTATTATGTTCAGCTGTTTGGCTCCACTAATGAAGTGTCTAATTAATTAAAAAGCTCCTTTGGACTAAAATGAAATGGGAGAAGGGAGGGGAGAGAAGCTATAACCAAAATGTGGTAAGGAATTTGGTAGCAGAGTTCCTCTGAATATGGGTCCTGTTCTTTTCATGAGACCTCAATAGGCTTAGGAGCCAACCCTATCACTTGAGTCTTCTTTTGTGTAAACATGCAAAAGGAAATCCCATTGACAATTCTCATTTCCCTCTCTTCTCCCCTCTCCACCCCGTACCAGGCTATGTAGGATGATAAAGAGAACGCCAAGTGATGGATCATAAAGGGTAGGCTTGTAACACAATACTAGTTAGAGGGCAGCTGTAAATTAAGGAACTCTCTCCAGTGCTCTCTTCATGTTAGCATTCTACATTGATAGATGGCTTTCTAGTGTTCCCTGTAATCGGTGACACAGGATGACACTTAATGTATTGATTTATTTCCTTCCTCCCTCCTTTTTGCAATTCACAAGTATCTCTCACCAATAACTCATATTATCCTCTTGACTCTGGGAACTCTTGGTGCAAACTGCCCTAGATCTATAAACAGATCCAGCTATCATAGAATTATTTTTTAAATTTTAAGCTAAGGAGCATTTGCCAAGGAGATTAATGGTAGGCTGAGCCCTGTATTGTATTGCCTGTTTTCACAAGCACATTTAGTACTTCATTGATGGGAAATACTTAAAGGGTCTAACAATTTCATGTGCTTCATTGGATGGGCTGGAATCTCAGAGCTCAGCTATTATTTTGCATAGGTGGGAAAAAAAGAGAGTGCTTCCCCCCTCTCCTTTTGAACCTTAATTCAGCAGAACCGTGCATCTCTTTTCCAAAAGAAGAGGCAGAAAAGGACACAGCAGTGGATCACTTCTCCCTATCAAGGCCTTATTGACGACTGCCACTCGTTTCCTTCTTTTGTGAGACGTTCATCACTCACTGATGTCGATGAAATCAAATTCATCTGTAATCAAGGGCTTGTTTTGGATTTGGTGGATGGAGGAAGGAACAGTTTAGAAATTTAAGAAAAGAAAGTACACAAACTTTATGGAAGCAATAAGCAATATAGATTTTCGAGGTACAGTTTCCTACCCATGATGGACCTTAAAAGTGTAAATTGTCCTGTCCTTAGGAGGCTGAAGTTGAAATCTCTTATTGAACTTATATGAGATGAATCTAAGAATTTGAGATGAAGTTCCACTGAGATCTCTCAAGGCCAGGAAGATATGGTCAGAGACAGAGAGAGAAAGAGAATTTCTCTTTAAGTTTTAATAACAAAACTGATTAAAAGCAAATTAAAATGGCTCTACATCTTTTTCCATATATTTAATAGTTGGGATTTGTGCTCAGCTGATGGAATTTGTTTTTTCTCCACCAGGCCTTTGATTTTATTTGATGGAAGATTTCTGTCTCTTCAAATCACCTCTGTGGCTCTGCTCTCCATTCCTTTTTATCTGTTTATTTGGATCTACTTGTGTTCTTCATTGTTCTATGACATTGTTTTAGTTTGATGCTGTCAGCTGCCTGGGGTTTTCCCACAGGGTTAGGAAAGGCAGTATATACTTTAAAAAAAAAGAAGCTCCCTGATGACAAGGATGAAAGGGGTGAAAAAGGCTGGAGCTGGCCATAAAGAGTACAGTGAGTACATAGTTTCAGACAGTGCAGAGGAACAGTGAACTTGTAAAGTGTAGCAGCTGTATGTGAGATAGGAGATCTTGGTTCAGATGTGACCTTGGCTATCAACTCGCTCCATGGCCTTAGGAAGACTGCTGTTCTCAGACTTAGCAGTTCCTCTCATCTTCTGTAATATGGGGATAATGATACTGACCTATATTGCAGGGTTATTCATAGTTGTGATAATATACATGATGTCAACACTAATTACTGCATAATAGTTATTTATTTATTTAGTTTACACACACACACACACACACACACACGTTATATAATTTTTTAAAGCATGAATTTGTCTTTTCTGCCATTGATGGTACGAGCAATTCTGGATAAGTTGCTTAGGGCTGCAATCCTAAAGACACTTTCCTTGGAGAAAGTCTCATTGCATCCAATGGGTCTTACTTTTGAGTAGACATGGTTAGGATTGTACTCTCAGTTGCAATCTTGTTTACTCTCACCTGGTAATAAGCACTATATACTAAGGCTACAATCCAGAGTAACTATGGGAGCTTTTATACCAATGTAGTTACGGTGCCACCTATGGGAGACCTATGGGAAATGCATAGAACAATCCAGGGTAAATGCCTCTTAAGTCTTCCTGTAGTTACTCTGGATTTTAGGGCCTCTGCATGCCCACCCAGAAGTAAATAGCCCTGCAATCCAAAGTAACTGTGAGAAGATGTAAGGGACACTTATTCTGGATTGCTCTATGCATTTCCCAAAGGTTTCCCATAGATGGCACCATAACTACATCCGTGTAAAAGGTCCCATAGTTATTCTGGATTGTAGCCTTAGACTTTTTCTGCATATGGGTTAAACACCTATAGATGTGAAAAAGGTTTCTGTTCAGATTACATATGGTTTTGGTTTTATAAATACCCTAAAATGTGGGATTCAGCCTATTAATTTAAGATAATCTTATAAAATGGTAATGATGACAGAGAGGAGGTTCTCATTAGAAAAATGTCACTCTCCTGAGATATTAGGCAGTTTTTAAACACTTGTTCATGTCTTTGTTTTGTTCAGGGATTTGAACTAGGCTGTGTCATTTACCTTAATGGCTTTTAGGTAAAAAGGGATAAATGAAATCAATTGGAGAAGAGAAATCAAGCGTTCTGAGGCTGGTTTGATTGTCCCTGCCATTCTGTTGCATTTCACATTTATCCCTTTGCTTCTTCACAGTGGGAGGAGGTGAGCATTATGGACGAGAAAAATACACCAATCCGTACTTATCAAGTCTGCAATGTGATGGAGCCAAGCCAGAACAATTGGTTACGAACTGATTGGATTCCCCGCGAAGGGGCTCAGCGGGTTTATATTGAAATCAAGTTCACGCTAAGGGACTGCAATAGCCTGCCAGGGGTCATGGGAACTTGTAAAGAGACTTTTAACCTCTACTACTACGAGTCAAGCAATGATAAGGAGCGCTTTATTCGGGAGAGCCAGTTTGCCAAGATTGACACTATTGCTGCTGATGAGAGCTTCACTCAGGTGGATATTGGGGACAGGATCATGAAACTCAATACAGAAATACGTGATGTGGGGCCATTGAGCAAGAAAGGATTTTATCTGGCTTTCCAGGATGTGGGGGCCTGCATTGCCTTGGTGTCTGTCCGTGTTTTCTACAAGAAATGTCCGCTGACAGTGCGCAACCTGGCTCAGTTTCCAGACACCATCACCGGGGCTGATACGTCTTCTCTTGTGGAAGTTCGTGGCTCGTGTGTCAACAACTCAGAAGAGAAGGATGTTCCTAAAATGTACTGTGGGGCAGATGGTGAATGGCTGGTACCCATTGGCAACTGCCTGTGCAACGCTGGGTATGAAGAACGCAATGGAGAGTGCCAAGGTAGGGCCAGTTGCATTCTGGAGTTCATTAGGGGTTGGTGAGCATAATTGAATTGGAGATGTGAATAAGTGGAACCAAGCCAGTAATTAGCAGTCCCTGTGGGATTCATTGGGGCACAAGGGTCTAATGAGGAAGCCCAGTAGTTCCAGGTGGCAGGGCTAAGCAGTCTATAGCATTGACAGAACAAATGGCACCACTGTAATCAGCAGAAGGCAAAACACATTTGAGATCAGAGGGTAGATTAGAACTGGCTTGCATCTAGCCACTTTCATTTAAGTGGCTCTGTAAACCATCTTTCGCAGCCACCATTTTTTAAAGTGGCAGAATTACTTTTTCTTCCTCTAAAACAAGGTGTGCCTGACAGCTGTACATTTTTAGTCCAAGTAACAAATTTCCAACCGGCAAACAACAGCATTGGCCTTCCCCATGGAAGAAAGGACTTTCTTTTTGATTCTCTCCGGCCCTTAAGAAGTGCAACTCTTTTTGTGTCTCATTTGAGAATTTCTGCACTAAATAATCCTTGAATAAGTGACATGTCTGCTTTTGTGACATATTTTTATTTCTCAGAAAGTCTCCTTTGTTTCCTTTACAAGGGACGCACCAGGAAACTTTAATCAATGCAAGAAGTCATCTGTTTGCCCCCTTCTCTATCCTCTACAGAATCAGGGATTAAGATTTGTATAAAAGGCAGCTTATCTCCAATGCAAGAAAAGGGAGAAAAAGAGGCTTAAATCTCCCTTGTGATTTTTGGTTATACATTATCATGATTTTATAAATAGAGTATTAGTAATTATGGTCTTGATTACCCTTTTAGTCACATGCACAGGATCACTCTCTAATTGCTTTTTTGACAAATTAATGTCTCATTGTATATATAGCTAACTTGTCAGGACTGTATTGTGCCTGAAAACATTGTCTGATCAGTTTTAATAGTAGTTGTTCAGGGTAAACATTTAATTGTTTTTTAACAATTGGCAAGAATGGGGGGGGAATGTCAGGCTGCTTTTTAGCAAAGCCTGTGTATAATAAACAACAGCATCTTCTCCACCCCAAATGCATATTATTGCAAGTGGTTTGATATGATCATTTATAGGCAGTGTGCACGGGCATCGTGAAGTTCATTATTATGCATTGAAATTAAGTGTTGGCAGGAAGGCAGCTCTGAGTGCAAGTGCTTTTCTTTGCTATCACATTTTCATCGCATGTGAGCATGGCAGCAGAGAAAGCAGGAGGGTGGGTGGGTGAGTGCATCTTATCAGCTACACAATTATGAAGGGTCGGCGTGGAATTGGAAAACGAATAGCATAATGACAGAGCACCATGTCTAGAGTAAATTATGCTGTCTCCTTGGAATAGGCAGAAGCTTGAAAACCTTTGCATGTCAAATTCACAAAAGTCACTATCGCCATACAGATGTCATGCTGAAGAGATTGTCTTTGAAAGGACTCTTACTGTCTTGGATGGTCCTCCTCCTCCCCAATAAATTTGATCTTGAAACAGTCCTAACCAACTTTTTTTTTAAGTTTTAGCAAAAGCTGCTGGGGAAAAAATGCTGATTGTATAGAGATTGTTTTGTATCCTGCTTAAGGCCATGTTAAGTCATTATTGGCTTACAGTGATTGATATGGAATTAATACACTTCTAGTCAATGAGGCAGCTATTATGATCTAATTGCATGACAAGTGGAGTGTGGTATGGAACCAGGCACTTGTGATGTTTTGGACAGGAAATCATAATGTTCTTGAAATCAATACAATCAGAGAAAGTACCTGGAACCTCTCTGTCACTTTACTGGATTTATGAAAACTGATTATTCACAGTTCAAGTCAGTGACAAATGCTGACAAAATCCTATATAAAGTAAAGAAAGAAGCCTTTTGTCTTCTCTGTCTCTGATAATAAATCCATCCCATTAAAGTGCCCTAAAGAAAATGCAACCAGTAAGCAATCTTAAATTGTTCCAACTCATTTCATCAGCTGTTACTCATGGTATCCTTGTAAAATGTTATGCCTTCCATCCATTTCTATGACAAATCTCCCTCAGGTTTTTATATAGCCTTCTCAAAGTCTGGTGATTACTAGGAATTGCTTCTTAATCATATAGTCTACTAGGACTCTATTAGTCTGCAATTGAGGTACATGACCTGAGATTTTGATGCTACTGAAGAGGCTTGCTTTGGTGCTGGCTTGTCCTTAGGAGTCCTCAGCAAATGTGCTGCTCTGATCGTTTCTGTGAAATTAAACCATATCTAAGAGAAGCCAGTTTTTCAGTAGAATTGGAAGGAAAAGAAGAAAGCAGTTTCTCTAATGTGTATAAAAGGACACCAAGATAGGACTGCAGGTTGTGAACAGGTTCCTCCCCAATTGTTTTTCGATGTGCCATCTCTGGGAGGACAAATGCAAGAGAAGGGCAGAGGTCATTCACTTCCTAATCCATCTTCCTCCCGTGCCTCCCGTGATCTTCGGGTCAGAGTTAAGATTGATTAAGATCTTAAAAGCTTGACAAAAACTCAGTGGTCCAAAATGGGCCGGGTGGATGGCGGGGCAGAGGGTGCCCCTGTTGTTCGGAGATCTGACACTGCTCATCTGCTGGAGTCCTTAGAACCTTTGGGAACACAACATTTCCTCTTAGGTTTTTTTTCGTGCAATAGAGTATGCTAATTGAGGCAAAAAATGAGAAAAAGTCTGGTCTACCAGGTGATACTTGAGTGTGTTGCCCCCTCTCAGAGCTGCAAGTTCATCAACCTCCTGATCCTGAATAACAGTTTCTGAACACGAAGAGCTCCCTCCATCTTTTGCCTCCTGGTGAAACAACTGAGTTTTTTTTAAATGTGATTTGCATTAGAGGAAGCTTGAACTTGTCTTTAGAGTTATTAAAATTATTTGGTTGAAACTATGAAGTAGCAAAAGGCCAGGGAAACTAAGAGAAGCAGAATTTAATAAATATCAGTAATTACCGGTAGTTTTTTTTAAGCCAGGAGTATAAAAACTTATATCATATAACATCGTATAATAGTTATACTTTTAGGAAGTTAAATGTCCGATGTTATACAGTTGTATGACTCAAACGGATGTTACTACTTCATTTTCAAGCCATTGCTTCTGTTGAAAGTTGAATCGTAGTTTCAAAACAGAGAAAAAATGTACACTTGGTTTCTAAACCTGTTTTCTAATAGTCTTATGTTTTAGAAAGTACAAAATGCAGGGGGAATACTGTATTTTTAATGAAACATGAAATTACTTTATCTTGGAGACATCTCTTATGGCTAAGGATAATTACTACTTTAAGGCAAAATGTAGCCATTGGTTGATGCTCCTTTGCTCAACTGTAACTTTAGGGTTGAAATTGTTTTGTTACACATTAGCCAAATGTGGTTTTGATTTCTGTTACGTAATTCCCTTATCAAGGTATCTCTCAGTAATAGATGGAAAAAGCAAAGAAAATGCTAAGTCAAGCAAGTAATAGAATTTTAGCCCCCTGTAATTGTTGTGATACTATGAAACTGGGAAGTTAATTTTATGTGTTCTATTTAATATCAGTGCTCCATAAAATCCAGATGTTTTGATTACAAAAAGACCCCATGAGTTCTTCATTGTTGGGAATGTATTCTTTCTTGATTATGAATTCTAACAAAGCCATTTGGATGAAAATCCAAAAGATTTAAAAATATAGCATAGTGAACCCTTCATCTTTGCCATGTTTGGAATTTTTCTTCATCTTTGAGAACAAGATCGTAGTACAGCATCTGTAGGAATGTCATAAATGCCCTTATCTTTCTGGCTCTGAAAATACTTTTATTGTACTTGGAGAGGAAAGTTGATTTTTTTTTTTGTTGATCCTCTCCTTTCCTCTCCTGACCATAGTTTATAGTGATGTTGTTCTAGTTGCATAAAGCCAAGGTTTCTAGGTTGCCATCTCAATGAATATTTTTTGATTAGGATCTCTGTGGTTTAGCTTTGTATATCCAGCATAGCAAAATATACGGCATTATTGGATTTAGAAGCTGAATAGTGTTGACCACATGAATACCCTAAACAGAAATATTGTTCTGAATTTAAGCTACTTGTGTGAAAATCCAAAAGTCAATGTAAGATGACTTTAATCAACTTCCATATCAACTATTGATATGCCCAATTTGTATACCTAAGATATTTCACAATAGGGAGCAAAGTTCAGAAATTTTCTTTTGGCTAAGTGGGACTAAGGGCACAATCCAGAGTAACTGGGGAGTCCTTGCTCCGGTGTAAGAACAATTTACTCTGGATTGCATATTTGGGAAATATGAATTTCCCAAAGGTTTTCATTAGCTGGTGCAGTAACTATGGGTGCACATAATGTCTCTTATGTGCTCCCATAGTTACTCTGGATTGTAGGGTTTCTCTCAAGAATGTAACAATCTTAGGATAAGAGTACAAGAGGTTTTGTGAATTTATGTGGTATGAACATGTGTATACCTAGGCATATGTGGGTGTAAAACTATTAATAGAATAAAAAGGTGTATTATACAATAAATGAAAATGATTTCAAAATAAAATATTTTATCTTCACAAAGAAAAATTATTTGGAGTGAGAGTAGACCACAAAATGTGGGAGTAGATCAAAAGATGTCACATATTGGATAATTTAATCTTTGCCACCCAGCTAAATTCAGAAGGTAACTTTTTCTTTTCAAAGATTCATTGTATCAAACTCTGGATTAGCCTTGCATTCTGAAAAATGTATGAAACTTTCACAGTGACAATACAAAAAAAAATTTGGAAAGCAACCTTCTCTAACTCATGTGGTTGAACGTTAAAGGAGAACTTGGCCATCAGTGTCTTAACAGCATGGTCTACTGCTCTTACTTGATTGTGATTGTGGCTAAGACAAGACCTGATAAAAGAATACTTTATCCATTCCTTATATCTTTTGAACTTTTACTTTTTTCCCTACCCTTGTTCTACTATTCGACATGTAGGCTCAAAATCGACTCTGGTTTCCTTTGATTATGCTTCCCCCTTTTGATATACTGAGAGGGAGCAGGTGAGGTCACATAGTTTCATGAGCTGGAAATAATTAACACTTCCATGACTAAATGGTCACTTTATGAATATTCAGGCTCAGTTTCACCCTCCCTGGGAAGCAAACATGTTGGTTCTGTTCTCATTACTCCCAGTGGGGCTGGAGAAGTTTCCCCTGTGAATGAGGACTGTCAGCTGTCTGGCCATTTTGCCTGATACATGCAGCAGATTCCCTCATTTGCATCCCTTGTATACATCCTCATGCAAAGCAGCCCACCCATTTCCCACTTTCACAAAGGAGATAAGAGCATCCTTTGGAAAGTCTAGAGGAGAAGCTCCTTCTATTTATGCAGTTCCCAAAGTCTTGGATTTCATGCAAATTAATTCAGCTTCAATTTAAGTTCTTTGTTTAAGAGATAGGAAGGGCAATATTTGCACTACGTTTCTTTTCTTTTAGGGGTAGGCCGAGTTTCTTCTTTTTCGCCACACCAAATAAAATAAAAACCCACTGAGGGCCCCATGCATTCTTGGTAAGTAGGCTCAAAATGTAAAGATTTTCTCAAATCTTTATGAGAAAGCACTGCCCGTTGATGTAATGCATAGTTGTTGGCTCAAATACACGCTTTTGGCATGAACTTCTCGATGTTTTGTAAATAAACGTTGAAAGTTTGATGTTGGGAATATAGTACAATGTAGTGTGGGGTACAGTGTAGTGTGGGGTAGTGCAGTGTAGTGTGTTTTCACCATTAGCAAGAAAACAAACCTATTCCTGACTATGTTTTTTTTTTTACTATAGGGAGTATGGCTTGCTTGGGACAAATCAGTTGAAAACGGTTTATTGATTTAAATGACAACACATTCGGCATGTACAGGCACAATTTTTTATGATAGCGTTGTTTGTTTTTTTTTAAACTGGCTGTTTTAGTTTTTTGTCTTATAAATCAACAGTATGAAATGAGGGCCAGAATCCATGCTGGATCTATTTTCTCTAAACAAACGGAAAAGGGCAGATTTTTTTTGCCCCCCTACCAATATGCACACAAAGCTTTTTGAAGTGCAATTAGCATTTAACTCAAAGTTAATTTCACAGAGCAGTAAACTGCAGAGTGTCGGGGCCATGTGGCGTAATTAAGCAGAGGTTTAAAACAACAAAGAAACGTGCAGAAGCTCTGGTTCAGCCTGTGCAGCGTTGAAGGAATTTTGCTTCCAAGTATAATTGGAGGGGCTATTAGGATTAAATAATACCAGGAGGCACCTCTATTTTGCTCTGACCTGCCAAGAATCATAGTTTTCAGTCAGAAGTCATAGGTCCATCATTGGCAAGAGTTCACTGAATCTATTGTTCCTCCTTCTCCAGTTACAGAATATTTTGTACATATTCTGGCTCTTGATCTTTCCCTATCTTCTCATAGGGAAGACAACCTGGCCACACCATTGCTCATTTTTTCTTTTTTTCTATGAGTAGCACCTCTCTTTATCCATCATGCGTTATCTCATCCAGACGCTGCAGTCCAGAATGCGAAACCTTCCTCCTTTTAATGCCTCAAAAGGCCATAAACCACACCAGTCATGCATATTTGTTTATTTTGTGCTTAATGTGGAGAAGGCAAGCAAGATTGCAGCTATCTGACTATTATCCGGTGTTCTCATACCCAATCTGTGCAAGGGGCTATGGACTCCTTCTCCATGCACATTGAACAGGTGGGTGCTGAACAGCATTGACAAGAGGGGCAGTACTCCTCCTGTTGGAGTACATGTTGGTATGATCATAAATACTATAGATGAACTGTAGTACATGGGAATATCTGAATTGTGATAGCTTTACTTTAAAAATACCCAAATTTGGAATTACAAATTAGCTCACACACAATCATGTATGTGTTTTCCATAAAAATGAGATTGGTACCGGCGGTCGTAAAAATGAGATTGGTACTGGCGGTCATGATGCAGTGGTGCAAGAGAGGCTCTGTTCTTTCACAGAGGTACTCTTCTGTGATTGCTTCCTAATCCTAAGTGCATATCATTAAATGGAAGACATCTTTCCATCTGCCTCTGTTGATTCCCCTGCAACAAATTCAGATTGTAATTTGGGCTTCTTATCCTGATTATCATTGTATGAATCATGCACATGGAGAATTCTATATAAATTATTAGTATTTATATTAACAGGCTGAGTTTTGATGCTGAAAAAGGAATGACATGATGTGATAGGGATGACCCCCCCCCCCAAGTCTGAACCATGATGAGCCCTGATCTCCAGAAAAAGTCATGCTTAAAAGCAGTGTACTCTGCTTTCCCAAAGTCATGAAGGGTGTTCTGGAAATATATGGCAAACCCTAATGTAGTATAATCTGAACCTTTATAATACCCAGAACCTGACAATCCTGTCCTGCAGTGTACCTGCAACTTGCTCAGTCTTTGGTTTCTGTGGGTTCTAGCTACGGCATTCCAATGGGTTCACTATAGCAACTACCACTCCCTTCTAAAGATGGCAAATCCCAAGCTCTAACAAAAGGAAGCAAAATTTGATCATGTTTTCAGAACTGCTAGAGATGGAATTACACACTTGGCATTGGGCATGGAGGCCTGAATGGAATCTGATTTTGTGAATAATTTCCATTCTTCCCAATGGTAATATTGGCACTTCTTCAGTTGCTGGAGCTTTTGGTATATCCATTCATTAGAACAGTGGGGGAATGTATGGAAATTGGTGTTATGTGACATTTTGAAATAATCCTTGGGGAAATGTGTGATTCATATTAATCCAGGCTTAATCCTGGATTCAGGATTCAGGGTCTGATCCTGAAGTACTCTGGAAAAATGTTGGAAACTAAAGAGCTTTTGGGTTTGTTCAATGCTTACAAAAATAAAAAATGGAGAACTGATCCCTGCCACCAAGGAACAAGCAGTGTTAAGGTTAACAGGGAAATACCAAGACTGGAAGAAGTTAGATGGGCAATCCTCTGGACTTCATTGCATCAAGTTGCTTCTAATCCTGTGTTACAATTTACAGTACATGCTTCCTAAAAAATTTTATTATGTAAAAAAAGTGTGATAAATTATCTCAGAGACCCAATGTGAGCGGTCAAGGTTGTCCTTTATCTCTTCAGAGGATCATCAATGGAAATTTGTGCCATTTACGTGTTCAAGTGTATAAGTCGTCAACCGTAAACATTTTGAATACAGTGGTGCCTCACATGAACAGCTTAATTCATTCTGGAGGCATGCTCTTTAAGTGAAACACTCTTTAAGTGAAGCATATTTTTCCATAGGAAACAATGGAAATTCAGGTGATTGGTTCCACAACCCCCAAATATTCATATAAAAATATTAACTGGATGTAAAAATGATGACAAAACACTGTAATTGAATTCAAAACGTGCATTCAATGTGCATGATCCTATGAAGTCTACTTAGGCTGCAATCCTAAAGACACTTTCCTGGGAGTAAGCCCCATTTGACACAATGGGGCTTACTTCTGGGTAGACATGGTTAGGCGGCTGCAGTCAAAGACACTTTTCTAGGAGGCTTACCTGGGCTGCTGCTGGAGATTCAAGGTGGTTGGTGGGGGTGCTTGGGTGTAGTTAGGGGCAGCAGCTCTGGCCTGCAGCCCTTTTAAAGAGCCTCCATGCAGAGCATCAGGGCTGCATAGCACTCAAGCCCATAGCACACTTGCTTGTTAAGTGAAGCGGAACTTGTTATGTGAAGCAAGATTTCTTTGAAATTTTTGCTTGTTATATGAAAAGCTTGTTAAGCGAGGCACTTGTTAAGTGAGTTACCACTGTACTTGTATCACTTGTACAGACAGGGCCTTGTTTAATTTTGGTTTCTCACTTTTTTTGAGAAAAATTTACTTTTTGTGATGTATTATAAATATTCTTAATAATATCATTGTAGTAAATCAATTGTTATGTACTGATTATTATTTATAGTAATTAAGTGGTTCCCTTTTAGAGATAGAATGTGCAACCTTATTTAATTCAGGAACAGTGAATCTAAAACATGTTTCATAGCAGAATGGACTTGGGCATGGGATATAGGTTCAGACTTGGTAGAACCCATTGGTACTTGGAAAAACTGAGCACAACATTCTTCCAGCTATGTACTTAAAAAGATCACCAGTTTTACAAGGTTTTTGAGATTGGGAGGCAGTGTGTGTTGAAAGTGTTGTCTGAGCAATTTATAATCATTATACATCTGCAAGGGAGGGTATAACGGACTTATCTGTTTCCTGGTTGGACAAGGAGATTTGTGGAATATGGAAGAGTTGAAGTCTAAATTAAACCCTAGCTGTGGAGTAATGATAATTTTTGAATGTGGCTTTCAACAAAGCCATAATCATTGCAGGCACTTCTAATCTCTCTTCCATCACAAGTTCTAGATTGCTGACTGCTTAAAGACATTTAGAATATCCATGTATAATGAAACTTCTCTGATTGGCAAGGATATGTTCCTCAGCAGCAGTGTGAAACTGCAAGACAGTGTCTTAATTATCCAGATAATCCTGTTTGCTTGTATTTTAAAACTATGAAGTGCTAGGTAATTATTCAATTCTTAATAGAAGTCAAATGGCAATGTAAACAATAATTAGGATGTTAGACAGACTAATGCGCTTCAAAGCAAATTGGATTTTTTTCCAAACTGTTCAGCATGAAGTCCCATAAAGCTAACAATTTAGTGGCAAGGAAGCATGTTCCATTTTGTTCATATTTTATGGTGTTATCTCTTCATGCCTTGATTGAGAGAAGAACAGTTTGCCCCAATGAAGCCTGCCTCCTCTCAAGCCAAATGTCACTCTCACAATTGGCTCCCTGCCGCTTGCCATTTGGCTACGCTCTCCCATGGCTCCAGATTGGTGCTTTGTTTGCTTCAGTTCCAGCAGGTCGGAGGTTAAACAGAATACTGATTTCCTCCCACAATATTGACGGCAGGTAAATATGGACGGGACTGGTACTTGATTAACATGCAGTCCAGGTTGGAGAGATTTGTCCTCTGGCTTATTTTCAGCAGAGATGTGCTTACTTTGAGATTAACGTTTTCCTCCTTAACGGGTCTTTTCTTCGGAATTATATGACTTTGAAAGCAGTTCCTTTTTTTCCCTTTGATGCATTCCCCGGAGCCTGAAGCAGAGAGCCTTAGAAATCAGGGATCTGTTTGAAGAAGTTGAGGTTTTCCATCCTGCCTCGCTTTTGATAAATTAAGATCTGGATTGAAACTTTTGGAATGCACTTCTACAGAAAAACTTGTCAAGATTCAAACATCTCCAAGAACTGAATTTTACTTCTTAAAAAATCTTTGCATGAGTGACCTGGACAAAAAAAGTGCAAAGCAATTACTTTGCCTGGTAATTTTCTCTCTCCTTCTCCCATTCCTCAATTTAGTGGTTATCTACCATTTTTTCATAAATACTTCCTGAGACAGTTAATTAAATCTTGTCTTTGTCTCCATTACCTCCATTGTATTCACCCACAACTCAAGGTCAGCGCACACTGGTAACAAAGGCATGAGAAAAGAGGCTGCTTCTTTTCCAGATATTTTAATCATGGGGTTGTCACACAATAATTCTGTTGGTCCCAGAGTTTTTTTCAGCAGGCGCTCTTGGTTCTCACCAGCATTTGAATGACTTAAACAATTGGTTGCCTATGCTTGCGATCAGAAGGGTGCAAGTGTTCATCGGTTCTGAGGCTACTAATGAAATTCAGCTGTTTAATTACACCTAGAACAGGTGTCGAGTGAGGGGGAACTACAATTAATGAACCTCTCTAATGGATTAGATGCCTATGGTAGCTTTATTCTTTAAAAATCACTTTCAATTCATTCCAAAGTATGAAATCATATGGGGGGTTTTATACAGGCACTCCCCACTTATAAGGTGGTCAGAGACTGGAGCACTCTCCAAAACTGAAAACCGTTGAAAATTGGAACAGTCTTTTTCAGCTTGCAAATGGAAAATGGCCACCCAAAAATATAAATATCACTTGCAAAAGCCTAAATAACACATATTTATTGATGCATAGACAAAGTACATAACAAATTACAGTAAACATAACAAAGTTAAATGTGAGCAATGAATAGTTTATGTATTTGAATGATGGTTAAAGTCATAAGGAAATGCCAAAAAATAGTCTGACCACCATGGTTGCAATCCTAATCTCCAGTTAGGCTGTCTTAAACTGCAGCATAAGTCCTGTGCTGATCTGGGTGGTGTCACGCTGTAAGGCACTTCTGACCAACTCTTGGGCAGGGTGTTAGGACAGTGCACAGGCATACGCCAACATCCCCACATCACCATGGAAAGATATGCCAGGTGAGTTAGGCTAGCCTAAATTGGTTAGGATAGAATAAAATACTTTATTTTATCCCACCTTTCTCCCAAGGCACTCAAGGCAGCTTACAAGGCATCAATAAAAATAACAACAATCCAATACATTAAAAAAATTGTACCTCATGTCACATGCAAATCAACAAGGGAAGACAATTTTAGCTTTTAGACCAGCAGAGAAAGGTTGAATTGATAAAAATGTGTTGAATGAATGATTTGTGGGTATAAATGAAAGATGTTGAGAGAGTGAGACTGTCGCAAAAACAATCAAAAAGTGGAAGATACCTGTATTTCAGCTGCCATGACCACTTACTCATCAGTCTTGTTCTTGTGGTTAGCTAGAATTCCAGAAACTTACAAATACATTTTCTACATAATTCTGTGTATGTTCACAAGGGTAGAAAAATAATTCTGAAGTGTGTTAGAAATTTATTCAGTGGCATACTTACAGAGGGTAGTGTGGTATGTTGTGCAGGTGCCACAGCATGCTGTGACGGTGCTTGTCATTACTTGTTTTCCTTTTCAAGCCTCTTCTATTGTTGAAAAAGACATACCCACTTGGAAAACAATTCGTTTTGAAGTGCCCAGCCTGACAAAGATTGAAGCAGCCACAAGGCAAATTAGCATGTTTTAAAAGGGGGCTCAATATATTTCCCCCTCTCCACCATTCCCCTATCCTAGCCTTTTCAAAGCAAGACAAGTTTGAGTAGCATCAGGTGTATCTTCCCGTACCAGACCTTGCCAGTTTGATTTGAGTGGTTTGGGTGAAAAGGATGCATCATGGTCAAGCTAAGTCAACTTGATCCACTTCCCAGACTTTTTTTAGTACAATGTAGTCATTTGAAAATGGATTCAAGGAGAATTGACAGCTTTAGGATACACAGAGAGTTCATGTAATTATGGAGGATTAGAAAGTAAGTGTGTAGGGAGAAATAGGAGATCAATACAAGGGCAGAAGTTGACTGAACTCATCTTTAGATTTGCAGTACTCAATTTTGTTAACATTTAGCATGAGTACGTAAGAAGATTTCCGTGGGCTTAACTAATAGGCAAGTGTAAATGTAAAGCCCCTGCTGTTTTGTTCAGTGCTGAGAAGCTATAGGCTAAATGGGACTAGATGGATAAATTAAGAAGAGTTCTGTGACCTTTTAGGAGAAGTTGTATTCACTGAAGAACCACAGTTCAGCAATTATTTGAAGTGTGCTTTGTCACAAGTGGATTTTTTAAAATAGCAGATCTGAACAATTGCAGCCATATATTTAGATACTGATACACCATGTGGCATATTTGATTCTGTGAGGCTACCTTTTGCTGCTTAGACCAGGGTGGATTTTATGTTTTGCATACTGATTCTTTCCTAATAAAACACCCATGCCTGTTAGGCTTATAGCCCAATATGATGGGCCTTTTGCAACAGCAGAATGGGTGCTCTGTGGTCACAAAAGGCCTGGTGACAACATGAAAATGGTACTGCTACAAGGTTGATAGTGGTTGATGCAAAGTGACTGTGATTCCAGACTCACTGGACCCACTCCAAACCCACTGAAGAGCTTGTTAAAAGTAGTATTCATATCCTTCATTCTTTTAAATTAACACGGCACAAAATTATTTGTGTGTGTGTGTGTGTGTGTGTGTGAGAGAGAGAGAGAGAGAGGTCTGAACTACCTCTACAGCTAAGGAGTTTTGACCTTGCCTGCTCTTTTGGCTGTAGGCACCACAGCACTTAAAACGTTCTGCTTTTGCATTCTCATCTGGCAAGTCTGACTGATATTAACCTCGTGGAGCTCTTTTAAGAATTAGGGAATGTTTGCAAAGATGTCTTAAGGATAAATAGGGTTTTATATTCCCTAGCTGGGTCAGGACCCTTTTCCCTGCCATGCTGGTGTCTATAATTAAGAATTTATTTTGATTGATGACTGTTTCTGGATGCACTTTATCTATTGGATAAGCTGCAACTGGAAATGCTTTCCTTCTCTCTGTCACTGCAGAGTGTGTGTGTGTGTGTGTGTGTGTGTGTGTGTGTGTGTATATATATATATATATATATATATATATATATATAAAATAAATACAGGAATCTCTAAAGTCTAGTTGACTTTAATTCAGGGAATAATATATATGTCTGGAAATAAATATTTCATATGCCTAGAGATGAAGACACACACATGTGCTCGCATGCACGCATGAACACACACAAGAAATTGACTTTTCCCCATGTTGTGCAAGAATGGAAAAAAACTGCTGAAATGCATAGATTTCAGCATTAAGCTGAATGATCAGGTTCCTGGGATTCTTTTCATTCTGGAGTTGGTATATTATGTCACAATGGTTGTTCCCTAGACCTGGTGTCTCCAAAGTTTTAGGGCCACATCATATATCTGGCAGCCTGTTGAGGGCCAGATAAAGTATTTTAAATATAAATTGTAAATAAGTTAGTGATAGGTTAATGAATAATTTCCATAAGCACCAACACACAACATAGAAATAAAACAGACACTTAATAGGGCCCCCTTCACCTACCCCACCATCACACCACCTCTTGTGTTTGTTCAACTGATTCTGAGGCTCTTGGGGGAACAGAGGCTGGCTGCACGCTTCTTGTGGTCCCCAGACTGAGGTTTGAAGTAAAACTAAGAAAATCCAATGTCTTGTGTTAGGAAAGATTTCTCAGCCTGTCCCACTTGGCCCCCAGATCTGCCAGGTGAGATGTTCTTTTCATGCTAGACTGTACATATACTCAACACATGATTGAGGTGTTGCTGGTTTCTTTCTGGTGCAGTGAAATCTGCATGCTGAACAGTCCAGATCTACCTAACACCCTGATACTGTTGTGCCATTGAAGGATGTCTTGCATGCTTGGAGAGGGGGAAGTGCTGTAGATCTCTTCTGGGTCAGGGAACATTTGATCGTCTCTTTTGTCTGAATTGGACAACTGTGGCATGTGCCATCAATTTTTCTGAAGCATATCCAAGTGGATGTGAGAAGGAAAATTGAGGATGGTAAGCAGGATAGGATATCCATGGTACCCCTTCAGTCAGTACTGCCCCCATTTGGGCTTTGATCTCCCTGTCCTAAGAACATAAGAAGAGCCTCCACTGGATCAGGCTCCAAAAACCCATCTAGTTTCACTTCCTGTATCTCACAATGGCTCACCAGATGCCATTCTCTATTCTGCTTTGCTAACCCCCATGCTGACTTTCTGGTGCTGGGGCTTTTCTGAAGGTCAGTCGTATACCTCTTGCAGTTGGGTCCCAATTGTGCTGAATGGTACATTGTTTTTTGCAGTCACCATAAAGCATGTTGTGCCATTGGAATATGAGTACCAGTGGTGCAACATGCCCATAGGATTATAATGTAACTTGCTGTGATGAGCTCTTGCAAAGGATCAGGTGCTTACCTTTTACAGCCCTGCTTGTGATATAGTTCACATGGCCAGAAATTTTTAATCAGGCTTTCTACTTAGTGTATATGGGATACTTACTGTATATTAGGGTATATGGGATACAATTAAATTAACAACAGGTTTTATGTCCTAATAACCTAAATTAACAACAGGTTCTATGTCACATTGGTAACCGGTTCTCAGAACCAGGGGCACATTAGCAAAGGGTTCTATAGAACCTGTGAGAACCCCCTGAAGACCACCAATGGGTATATGCACTCAGAAGAATTGTGTGGTTGAGCCCCCCAGACTGTTCTCTTTTGGACAGCTTCAGTTGCTTCCATCATGCAAAAGAAAGGGAAGTTTTTATATTTTTGAAATAACAGCTTGAAAAGATGTCAGGTATTCTCTATGCCCCAGCATTTTAGGTGACAGGGTTTCGGTCCAGGCATTTATTAGTATAACCTCACAAGGACAGTATTCAACTTCAGTCTTTCTGTACACCCGTAAGCCACTTTGATGATGTCAGATTGAACTAAGAGTTGAATTTGGTCCTTTAAATTAAATGAGGTGGAAAAATTACTCAAAAGGTGAATAACTCAGGGTTCTGGTTTTGCAATGAAAGCTGTTGCTGTAAGGGCCAGCCCAAAAGTAAAACTATATTTACCTGCAAATAGGAGTACGTACTGGAAAATTCCCGTAACATTTCCCATGACATTCTCTATGTCCATACGCTTGGAGGATGTCTACAGTCTACACCTAATCAATTTCATACTGGGAAGGTAGAAGGGACCAGATGATAAATTACAGTTGGAGAGGAAATATTTAGAAAATTGAGTTTTATGGTTCAATAAAAGAAAACTTCTTACATTATTTTCTTTGTAAAAAACTGCATGTTATGTTTAGTTTCTAAATTTTAATGCAGTATGTTCACATGAAACTACCCTATTTACTCAAATCCAACACTCACCTCTTCAGCTAAATTTAATCTCCAAAATTAGGGTGTGCATTAGATTAAATGGTGCATTAGATTTGAGTAAATACAGTCTGTTGAATATAAATATAGTTTAGTATTTAGTTTAACAGTTCATTGTAATAAAAATGTGGTATAAAGCAATTGTTATATAAAGTAGGTAAAAATCATATCATACGAGACCCGTTGTCATATTGTTATTGTCACATAACTCATTGTTGATTGCAGTAAAATTAAATTTTGCACCTGCTTTGCATCTGCGCATTACAATTGCCAGTAAACATTTTTTTTTAATCTTAAGCCTTTTAAAATCAGGGTGCATGTTAGATTCAGTGATGGTTTGGGTAAATATGCTATTTTCTTCAAGAATTAGAAAATACTCAACATATATGGAAGACGAATAAGTGCGATCTGCTAATCTAATCAATTGAGGTGTTTAAATCTTATTCTAAAAATATTGTTTAGTTTTATATCCCCCCTCTTTAATAGGATCATCAGATATAGGTCAAAATTTACATTTCTGCCATTTTTAAGACTTGCATAAAAAAATCTGAATGTGTTGCATTGTAATGGTGACTGGATCTCTGGGGGGTAGAAGTTGGAAACTTTGTCCAACAGCCCTACATGATGAAGAACAAGTACTGATGTTCCACAGGGGAGCAGGGTAAAATGGTAAGTTTGGCAGGCTTCTGAATGCTGGTGAAAAGGTTCTGCAACTACCCCAGGCTCTGAAAGTTATGAAGAAGAGTTGCTTTACACTGGCATCCTGGAGCTTGCACAACTTATCATATGTGTATTGTTTCCCCCTTTCTCCCTCCTCCACCCCATGAACTCCAGTGGCAAGTAGTTGATTACTTAACTTACCCTGCAATCCTGAGTAACTATGGGAGCACATTATGTACACCCATAGTTACTGCACCATGTAGTGAAAACCTATAGGAAATTCATACTGCAATCCAGAGTAAATTGTTCTTACACTGGAGCAAGGACTCCCCGTAGTTACTCTGGATTGCGCCCCTAGATGCACTTTCAGAAATAAGTTGGCTGCAATTTCAAACACATTTGCTTAGAAGCAAGTCCTGAAAACAAATGAGCATTCATCAAGTGGTAACATAAATTAGGGCACATAAAACAACTTGGCAAATTGTTGGCTATATTGTCTTGCCAATAATGAGGATTCTTGGATTTCTAACCAGGTGCAGAGGTGTGAATATTTTCCTCACTTTTTGGAGGAATTGTACAGTTGATCGGCTAACAAACTGGCTGCGTACAAGCAATTGAATGGTTGCCTGTGTGCATCAATTTCTGTTCTTAGTCTTGACCAGATTGTCTGACACCAAGCAAAAGAATACAAAGGGTATGGGAATGGTAGAGTTCTGATGTAGTAAAATATATGCTACCACTCCAGACTGTTGGTCTGCAAAATTTACTGTTATTGCTCTTCCACCTTCATTCTGAATCATATCTATTTACAGTATTTTTACAGTATTTAGAGCTGTACTATATGTAGAGCTGTACTCACTGGCATTGTAAGGGTGGTGAACCTATTAGAATGGTCCACTTAAATGGATCCATCTAGGATTGGACGATTTGTGGACAGTGGAATCCCTAGGAGATTCCATTGGGCCTAGGTAGGGGGGCCTAGGTACCACCTCAGGGGGGTGACAAAATTTAAGTGCCTGAAATAACAAAAACTGATAATTTTTTCATATACCATTGGATCCATATTTTCCAGCAGGATCCAATGCAAGAAACATCTTTGAAATATCTCTTTCCTATCAAAAGTTATGGCCATAACACTAAAAAACAATGCATGGAGTCCTATAGTACATGAAACTGAACTATACTCTATACTCACAAGTAGGCAAACAGATTGGAAAGGGCAGACTGAGAGTAATCCAATGCTACAAGAATGGTCCTGGTCCAATGAATGCAGCCCCCATAAATCAACTCAGACGCAAGTCGCTGATAATTGCGTTAAACCCTATGGAAAGTGGAACTGAGCTACACAGCTGCATTTACTCGTGAGTAAGCAAAGGTGTCTGGCTTGGGTTCAGATCAGGAACAGAGGAACACAAGGCTACCAGAATGGTCCCAAGCTACTGAAAGTGAAGCTCAACAAGTGCTCAACAAGGACAGCCTCATCCCTCTCTCAAAAATATAATAAGAAAGCTTAATTGATAAGGTGATTTTAAAAAAATGAAAATATTAATATTTAATTAATTGTTTTATTTAATACAGACAATAATTAAATAATTTACACTGGCACAATAAGTTCCTTGAGCAATTATTTATTGTTTTTTATATTGTGCGTCCTTTTGGGACAGAGATGGATTAGCTATTAATAAGCTATTAATTTTTTTCATTTTCTTGTAAACTGGTGTGTGAACTTTTCAGTTGAAAAGTGGTATATAAATACTGTAGATGTAGATGACTGTTTGCATTTGATTTGGGTTCCCCTTGGGATAAGACAAGGGGGGTATTGCGCATGGGAGAAGATGTGCATGAAGGACGATGTGCATGGGATATTGATGTGATGTGTTGATGTGCAGGGGATTGATGCGCAGGGGGGTTGATGCGCAGCAGGATTGAAGGTCTGGTCTAGAGGGTTAAGCAGCTGTAAATTGCTTGAAGATAAGATCTGAAGGTAGCTGGCTCGACACCAACACCGGAAACCTTGTGATAGATGCTGATGCTGGATTATGGGAGTGTGTAAAGAAAGAAATGCAGTTGCAGTGGAGTCTGTCCAAAGCCATTACAGTGAGCAAATGAAAGTGAGGCTGGACATAAAAGGAAACATCTAAGAATGTGAAAAAGGCATCCATCAGTCTTGAGAGACTGTGGTATCGTGCTTGGTGCTGCATATGCTGCATGCGAAGCATGAAGGCCTAGGTTAGATTGATATGGAGGATAGGCTGTTACCCAAGCAGCAAATCCCTCTGCGCCACTGAATTAGTCCAATGGAAAGGCAGAGCCAATACGATTGGTTCCAGCTGCATCACAGAACTGGGCTAAGGACAAGAGCTCACCCTGTCTTGTGGGGACCGACCCGGGTCTTGAACCCTGGCCTACTGGTTAACAGGCCACTTGTTAGCCACTTGTGTCTTAGCCACTTGCGCCACTCACACCTTTCTTAACAATGTAGGAATTCTTGAAATAGAGAACTTTTCTTTGAATTGTAAAATCCTTCTAGGGTTAGTAAGCCTGCCTGTGTAAACCGCCTTGAGAATAAAGTAAAAAGAGAAATCTGATGACCTGAAAAGGTGATATATAAATACCTATGTTTGTGTGTTTGTTGATGTGCATAGGGACGATGCACATGATGGGACATTGTGCATGGGGGAACATTGTACATGGGCAGATGTTGCATATGGAGGGATATTGCACATGAGATGTTGTGCATGGGGGGTGATGCGCATGGGCGAGATGTTGTGCATGGGGATGTTGAGCATGGGGGATGTTACACATGGGATGTTGATGTGCATGGGGAATGTTGTGCATGGGGATGGATGTTCCTGAGGGTTTGATGCATATGGAGACGATGCACATGGAGACAATGTGCATGGGAGATGTTGTACATGGGGGTATGATGCAATTGGAAGGGATGATGCGCATGGGGGTATGATGCGCATGGGGGTATTTTACTCCTGCGACGTAGGAACATTTCGCTAGTTATCTATATTTTGATCTTTTTCAGAAAGACTATTGTAGATATTGTACTGTAGATACTGTAGACAGGATGCATGGACTCCTGTTTGCTAGGCCATGTAAAGGCTTGTCAGGAAGAGTGACAGGAATAATGATAACTGAGATTAATGTGAAGGAGATTCTATTGGAGTAAGAGCAAAATCCAGAGTAACTACGGGGAGTTCTTGCTCCAGTGTAAGAACAATTTACCTTAGATTCCTATATGAATTTCCCATAGGTTTTCACTAGGAGGTGCAGTAACTATAGGTGCAGTAACTATAGGTGCAGTAACTTTAGTAACATGCTCCCATAGTTGCATTGGATTTGGGGGTAAGTGGAAATTGAGAGTAGTGAGTGGAGTTGGATTGAGTTAGGTGTACTGCTTCCCCTATTCTCAACCATATCATAGGTCACAAATGACACCAACCATTCTTGTGATTGTCCATCCACAATATAGATCACATTTTGCATATGATACTCATTGCACATAGACTTGTGAATGACTTTCAAGAGCTATATATTAATGGGCATATGCAATCAGCTGACTTGGGAGCTTGTCAACAACAGCTGAATTTGTTCATATGAATTAATTCTTGGTCAGTCAGATAGATGTTAGTCAGATATAGAATATTCCCATTACATTTATATTCCTTTTAACATTTTTTGTTCAGTATTAGGTGTTGGTTTTGCTGTTCCGCCTTCTCTTTTAAATGTATTCTCAAAATTCAATTTACTGTAGTGGTTTCTTAAAATCCAAATAGATTGCAAACTATCTGTCTGCACTGATTTGGCGGGTAGTGAAGCAATGTTAGTATTAACAGCTGAATAAAACATGACCTCCTTCATGTGGTGACTGCAAAAACAAACAAAAAAAACTTGGTATTGGAATCCTAGTTCAGCCGCACCCAGGAACTGGGCTGGGTTCATCACATATTCATCACTTGAAGAGTGCAATATCAAGACAGTTTAGACTTGTAAATTGGGTGTCATAGGTATATCACCAGACAGAAATTTCATCTTCACTTTCCCTGTAAGTGTTGATATAGTCAAGTTACACAAAGTGTAAAGATGTATGGACCACTCTGGTGAATGTTCATCCACAGTATAGGTCACATTTAACATATGGTGATCATTGCACATAGTGAAGATCCTCATCTGCCAGTCCTCTGAGAAGCAGGCCTCCGTCAGTCTTGAGAGACTATGGTATCATGCTCAGCGCTGCATACGCTGCATGCAAAGCACGAAAGCCTGGGTTGGATTGTTATGGAGGATAGGCTGCTGCCTAAGCAGCAAATCCCCCCTCTTCACGCCACTTAATTAGTCCAATGGAAAGGCAGAACCGATAAGATTGGATCCAGCTGGGATCGCAGAGATGGGCTAAAGACAGGAGCTCACCCTGTCTTGTGGGGCCAATCCGGGTCTCGAACCCTGGCCTGTTGGTTAACAGGCACAGCGTCTTAACAGCTTGTGCCACCCACAGCCTTAGTCCTCTGAGAACAAAAACATTAAAATGGTATACAGCGGTGCCTCACATAAAGAGCTTAATTCGTTCTGGAGGCCTGCTCTTTAAGTGAAATGCTCTTTAAGTGAAGCAGATTTTTCCATAGGAAATAATGGAAACTCAGATGATTGGTTCCACAACAACCAAAATATTCATATGAAAATATTAACTGGATGTAAAAATGATAACAAAACACTGTAATTGAATACAAAACATGTGCATGATCCTATGAAGTCTACTTAGGCTGCAATCCTAAACACACTTTCCTGGGAGTAAGCCCCATTTATCACAATGGGGCTTACTTCTGAGTAGACATAGTTAGGAGACTGCAATCAAAGACTTTCCTAGGAGGCTTACCTGGGCTGCTGCTGGAGATTCAAGGTGGTCGGTGGGGGCACTTGGGTGCAGTTAGGGGCAGCTGCCTCTGGCACCTCCAGGCAACTGCCCCCCCAGTTGGGGGCAGTTAGAGGCAGCAGCACTGGCTAGCAGCCCTTTTAAAGAGCCTCCATGCGGAGCATCAGGTCTGCATAGCACGCAGGCCCATAGCGCGCTTGTTACCTGTGAAGTACCTTGTTACTTGTTGTAACAAGTTACTTGTTGTAACCTGTTACTTGTAACAAGTACTTTGTTACTTGTTACGTGAAGCAAGATTTCTTTGAAATTTTTACTTGTTATGTGAAACACTTGTTAAACGAGGCACTTGCTAAGCGAGGAACCACTGTACCTGTATGCTTTAACTGAACCCTGTGCAAAGTACTATGGTTGCCATGTGGAGTGCTGGCACATGAAATTGGTCTTCAGTGATCATTATGTGAGGGAGTTTCAGTGGCTTCCATGCTTCACATAACATATTACATCCAATGGTGGTGGTGGGAGGAGGAGAAGGTTGCCAAGAACTAAGTAAAAATAACTTATTTACCTCTAAATAGGTTGCCTAATTTTCAGTGGGTCTCTTCAAATCCATGACTGCAATCCTAAGACACTTTCCTTGGAGTAAAACCCATTGAACTCACTGATTCTTACTTACCGGTAGTTAGGCACAGAATTGTGCTGTCAGTCTTCCTGTTATAAATGCTTCTCTTTTCCCTTTTGTCTTGTAATAAGGGACAGGTGGAGTGAGAAAATATGTTGACCACCCATGAATAATTCTGTAAAAAATTTACTTTCCAATGAAAAAGCCTTTCCATTTGTACATGTTTTAATTTAACCAGCCGAACTTTGCACAGTCAGTGTTCTTATTCCATAATTAAAGTCATAAGCAAAAAAATAGCTAAAACCCAAGCAAGAAGAGACCTATAGATTTTCTCTGTAACTTGAGCTAGTAGGCGGCTGTGAAATATTAAAACTGTTTACAAGTTTAAAGCCATACACAGAGCATGCATCATTTTTGAATTATTGTATCATTACCTGAGCAGTGGAAACCAAGAAATAAAATATCTTGTGGTGATAGATGGGGAAGCCTTATGTCTTTGAATTGGAGAGAGGGAGAACAAAAATATATACACCGTGTGCAACCTATATTTCTTCTATTCAATTTTTTAATGTCAGAAAGATCAACCAGGAAAAGCATTCAAGAACTGAATAATTATGTCATAAAATGTGTTCAGGTTACCCAAGTTTAAGCTACTATAAGCCAAACAAAGCCGACTTGAGTCAGCCGCGGCCTGAGAAAGGTGGGGTACAAATTTACTAAATAAATTAATTAACAATTATTCCTATGAAAGCCAGCAAACCTGGTTCTCCATTGCCATCTACTACTTAAATAGTTGTTTCATCATCCATGGGAAAAATATTGTTCCCTTTGCATTACATTTCTCATTTCAAAACAACTTTCCTGAACATGTTCAGAGTTTTTATGAATTTTTTACTCTTGCAAACGGAAACACCCTTAATCCCTAGGAACCACCATGGATCAAGTTGGACCTGTGAAGGTAGATCAGGTGCAGGAAGGGGGTCAGGATTTGATGTGTGCCATTACCACTTAATCCCCTACCAAGTCTGATCAATCCAGTCCCAGCTTCATCACTGCCCTGGTTTGCCTACCATGTTTCCTGTTCTGTCCTCTCTCACCGACTTCATTCTATCCTTTGCATGGCCTTATTTGTTTTGGCATGTCTTGGACCATATGCTGGTGTGTGGAAGGCTGCTTTGGCCACTCTTATTGGTAATTTCTGTAAAGCAGCATCTGCTGCCATAATGAGCATTATACTGGTTTCAATCTACCATAGGATTGGGCCATAATTTACCTAACTGATTTTAGCCTCTCCTCACTTCCTTTTCCAATTTCTCCTCATCCTTTAAAAACATCAGGAAAATACGAATTTTTAAAAAAGTAATAGAAGTGAACTGCAGATGTGACATTAAAAGAAGGAAAAAGGGAAAATTAGATGTGCCTGCCAATAAAGGTAATCAGTCAGAGTTCTGCTCAAATAGAATTGATTGGTTAGTCTACTGCAGGTTAATGGAGAAGTCAAATATCCAGTCAAATATGGACTAGTCAAATTGTCCCTGCCCTCCATCCAGTGCCCTTCCCAGCCAGTCCATAAAGAATCAGCAGGATGGTGCTTTCTCCATGCGCTTGGTTGGTTGGTAAAACTCATATGATGGATGGGATTTGGGTCTAGAAACAGATGCTGTTGTAATAACAGAATTACCTGTGAAGGTAAAACACCTGAGCTACTCCTGCTCGTGATTCATCAAATTGTCAAGAGATATGGAGAAAAAACCAGCATATTGTGTCTTGTTCTAATCAAGTTAATACTTTTAAAATACTTGACCATTATTTGATTATATCTGACCAACAGCCAAGTGGTCTTTTCTGACAGATAAAGCATTCAACTCTAAGAAGAGGAAGATTCCCAGATAAACCAGCTGTTCTAAGAAATTTTCTTTTCCTCTCCGCATTTGGCTGTGTGCAGAGCTGTCTCTTTCTTTTAGCCATCACATATTTAACTTTGGCTCAAAGGAGAAACACTTGGCACATATGCTATATAATGGAACCCTCCTTTAATAAAGGGGCCAAATTCTGGAAGTGGAACTGGGAGGCTATTTTTGTCTCTTATCCCACCATAAAGAGTTGGTTACTCTTTCTGTCTAAAAAGGTGTAAAGGGACTTGTCTGGTCACTTGGGGATAATTCTTGGTCACCACAGGTGACCAGGCAAGTGGCTAATTATAAGCCTGGAATAAACCATTAGGTGCACTTTTTTTGCTATGAAAGGCATTAATGGCTCTATGAGGCTGTAAAACCGTTGATATCTGTAATGTTTTCCGGTTAGCCTCATTTCTGCAAGTTGGATCCCCAAAGACCTTGCAGGATTAAATATTATTGTAATCAGGTTGAATTCCAGCAGAGGTGAGAAAGAAAATAAGAGCTTTTGAGAGAAAAAGAAAAAAATCATTGCATGTATAAAATAACTATGGCAATGTATATTTCCTGTGGTGAAGAGACGTTGAAGGTCTTTTCAAATAGCAGGAATTGTAAAGGGAAAATGTGTTTTTTCATCTTTTTTTAAGCTAACAGTAGTGATATTACCTCTGTTTTTGTGAGCGTGAACTCTTCCAATTTAAAATGTTTATAGCTTTTAACATGACAGAGAAGATGTGGGGTTAAACCTGTTGATGCCCAGTGTCAGAAAGAAGCAGGAGAAACGCAAATAAAATATTTTACAGTGAAATCTTATGCATACTTAGTAGTATTAGTGAACAAATATGGACATACTTCTGAGTAATCAAGAATAAGTGTTCAGCCCTAGTAACCTGCATTCACTCTAGAATATGTTACCTTAATTTTTTTTAATCTGGTAAATACTGTGGCTAAATGCAGTTCCTTAGACAGATCCAGATGGAAGCAGATATGCTGAAAAGCGGAGCCTGCTGTGGATGATGATGATGAAGTTCCCAGATAGGCAAGGATTTGCTATCACAGTATTGGAACATCAAATAGCCTAATGCTAATCAGTATTGCCACATTAGAGTAGTTAGGGGCAAGCTGCAACCAGGATTGAAACTGAGCAGGCCAGAGGTCTCTTCGGGGTAAGGGAATATTGTTGTTTTTTATATACTCTGTGTTGAGCCCCAGCCTCATAATGGGACTATTTGGATCTGTACTTTCTAAATCCTTGGCACAGAACCATATGGTTCTGTTCAGAGCTTTCATCCAGGTCATTTGCCCTGGTGATAAAATTGCTATTTTTTTATGATGACAACATAAGTGTAAATGCTGGGATTTTAGGAAGTCAAAAGCCAGCCATATCACACTTGCTTCTGCAGCTTTGTCATGTCCACTTTTGTGCAGTCACCTATGTCTCTTGTAATAGGGATGCAGTGCTTTTGCACCGAAAGTAAAATCAGTTCTGGAAATAGTGCTTTTTGCATTTACTTACGCACACACATCCACATCCCTTAAATTTCCACCCACATCCATAAAATGCCCACATTTAGCTGTGTACATTTCTACCATAATAGCGGGCTGCTTACGTTTGAATAAAGCTGCAATCTGAGGAATTGACTATGTATAAAAGACTCCATTAAAAATGTGTCAAAATATGTTTTGATAAATTTGTAGAAGGCCAATTGATTTTTACTTGCTGCACATGTTAATGTACATTTTCTGTACAAAGCTGGCATTTGTCACTAGCTTGTTATAGTACTAGAGATGTCATAAATTTAAACACCGTAATTGAACCTGAATTTGCTATGGGTTTATTTACCAGATCAAAGCATGAATTCAACATGCAACACTCATTCTCTTTGCCAGTATAAACTCCTGAGTTTAGTGATGTGCCAAGGAAATATTAATCTTTTGAGTTATGAGACTTCTATGCAGTCAGCCTCTTATATATTAACTGGCAAGCCTGCTTTCTTTTCGGCAAATCCTACTAAAGATATTATTATTAGCTGTGTAATGTTCTTATAATTTACGGAGAATTTGCTACGGCCTGCAGGGGGGATGTGGCATGTAAGCGCATGCATCGCTCGTGCATCCTGGAAAAGAGGGGTTATGTCAAGACATTACAGATGTCTTTGTTAGAGTATGCTTGTAACTATTGTACAAGTCTTTTTAAAAAAAATATGGTAGTGCAATTAAAACTCAAAATATTGATTAAAATTGGCTGCTATAGGAAGATGTACTTTAGATTCAGTTACACATAGAATTCTACTTAATATAGTATGGAGCTGGGCATCATTATTTATAAACTATAACAAGGGTCTCCAAAGTTTTCAGCATGAGGGCTACATTTTATATCTGACATGTTTTTGAAGGCCAGAAAAATTAATAAGTTTAAATAATAAATACATTAGGGGTGGAAAAGGGAAAAAACGGATTTTGAAAAGGAAAACTAATTTTGGGAGAACATGCAGTATGCAGTATGGTATGTGTTGGATAGATGGGATTGATTGGCCAGAAGTTAGATCAGGGTACTGAATGTATCTGGAACTTCCTTCCCTCAGTTTCTCAGCTCCTTAACTATTCCTAAATGTGCCAGTTCTTCCAATCCAGTGATGTTGCCCCATGGACAGAGGTAGACTGCTGAAAACCTGTGTCATATTGGATCATGATCTCTGCATCTTCCAGGTGTCGTTGCTGTACTTGCAAACACATAAATGTTCAGGTACATTTAATAACTTGTATCACTGTATCTGTGCACACCTGGCTGAATGGATGTAACTAGCAAATGGTCCCATCAGAGAAAGCACAACATGTCATTGTGCTGGCATGTAAAAGAGGGTGCCTTCTGTAGTGGCTTGGCAAGCTATAGATTTCCATTAGAATCTGCACAGTGTCATTTGTTATCTAACTCTTTGGATTTATAAACAAGTTTTTTTAATCAAGTTGATCACCCTCTCTCTCTCCATCCCATTGCATTGTTGCCTTAAGTAAGTGTGGTTGCTGTACTTGCAAACAAATAAATGTTCAGGTACATTCAACAACTTATATCACTGTAGCTCCAGGATCCTGTTTGTTCACCCAGTTGCCTTAGAAAGTGGGAATGGAGAGAGTCTCTTTCCTCACTGCTGCACTTTAGTGATTTTTTAACCATTGTGCTGTGGCACACTGGTGTACCACGGATGGTCTACAAGTGTGACACAGAACTTGGGAACTTGGCTCACTTAGTAGTAGGACACTTGGGGGATTTGAGCTCCCTACCAGCAGCATGGTGTGCCTTGACAATTGTCTAAAAACTGATGGTATTCCTTGACAATTTTTGCACCTTGTCAGTGTGCCATGAGATGAAAAAGACTGAAAATCAGTGTTCCAGAAGTTCCTTTTAAGAATCAGTCATTGACGTGCATTCTCCATGTTGAGTCTCCTTTTCAAAATATCTAACCTCGGGACCTTCACCCCATTGTGTGGCAATGAATTCCACAAATGAATGAGGCATTTGCTTATGTAACCCTATCACTCTTCCACATCTGAGGTGGCACCCTCATCTGCTTTCTGTTATTTGTTCCATGCCGTTCCATGTCAGAATGTGCTCCCTAACCACAGATGTTATGTTCTCTCTCTCTTATCCTCCAGATCAATTCTCAAAGTTTACTTGTTCTGAGAAACCATTCTCTAAAGGGTGTTCCGCACCAACTCCTGTTTTCAAAAACGCCATCTAATCCGTGCAAATAGTATGCAACTGCACTTGCTCACTACCGTATCATGTCTGTTTGTCTTCTGAATTCCTCTCCTTTCTCTGATCTTAAGCCCTTAAAGCGTCAGACATTTATTTATTTTAAAACTCACCACCTGCAAGCTGGGAATAGTTGAAGTAGTGCTGGAAAAAAAGGCAAGTGCATTTGCTCTACCCAAGGTTTCAGTGACTCACTGTAGAAACATTGCACAAACTGCACTGGTCCCTCTTGACCATTTTTATCCATTTCCATGGGAATCCTGAGGGAGAGGAACTTTGACCTGTTTCTGCAAGTAGGAGGTAAGGTTGGAAGTTTGGGCTCTATAATTGGACTGAGGCTGAGCGAGAGGTTATATTAAGATTGCTCCTCTTGTTTGGGGTCTCCCTCTTGCTCATAAAGGTGATAAAGGCAACCTACCCACCTGAAGAAACAGTCCAAGTTTAGCTGGTTGACCTTGGGAAAGCTGAGTAGGATTTTTATTTTTGATTCTCATCTGTGCGTCTATTGTTTGGTTAGTTGATTGCCTGCTCCAGACTTTGGAAGGGGCAGGGTAAACATATGTCATAACTGAAAAGAGAAAAAGCCACCCCCGCTCAAAATATATGTGTAGGACACCAACAAAAATGTAGGACATGACAAAATAAAAGCTACATTTAAAACTAATTTATTACATCTAGTTTATTAATTACAAGAAGGCCGCATGCTGCCTGCTCACAAGGATAAGGAGGATAATGAAGATTGTTTTCCAGGACACAAGGCTAAAAAGAGGACATGTTCTGGAAAAAGAAGACATATCCTGGGAAGGGGTGCATGTTGGTCACAATTGGCTGGCTTATTTTAGAAGAAGGAATTAAGGACTGGAAATTGGAATGTATCTCATCCTTGGTTAGGTTGGAAAACTGAAGCAGAACCCACTGGGCACCTCAAGCAGCAGTAGAGAGGATAACCTAATGGAGTATACTACATAGTATACTATGGGACAAAAATCTGTAAAGAACATGTTCTTTGTACAGGATTATTCCATTGGCCATTTTGTTTAGTCTTGGACCTCCCTGCAGTACCCTTTGGATCAGTAACCTTCTGGTGCTGTGACAAGCCTTCTCTATTCTAACCTTCATCTGAGAACCACTGTAGTGGTCAGCATACAGTTTGGCAACCTGGTCACCAATCTTTTGGGGCACTTCTCCTTCTTAACAGCCCAGTCCTAAGTAACCTTCAGCACTAATGCATCTTTCTATTACTTACATTATTTACCTTGGAGAGGTTCCATGTCTCCATCTCCCTATTGCAATATTCAGCACATACAGCTGCATTGTAGTTGGAAAGTTGGTTAGGATTGGGCTTTACATGTTCCTTCCCTCTGGGAATGTCAGGCTTCGGCCTTTGGCAACTTTGCCCTGTTCTGTTCAAGGCTGTTGCCTCAGTGCATGTTTCGGTCTCCTTGATAGCCTTCTGTCCATTGTTGAGACTCTTCCCAGGAAGATTTGCATGGCCAGCACCTTTCCAGCTGTGACCCCTTTGCAAACCAACATTCACAAGCTTTTCATAAGAAGCAGGTACCAGAGGTACCACTGGTCTACAATGCCCATCAAATTTCCACTATCCTTTCTTGGAGTACTGCACAATAGAGTGAGTTCCCACTACTTGTCCAGCTTCTGTTAACTTTGCAGTTTAAAAGCATGTAAAATTCAAGTACCACTTAGGTGGGAATATAGCATTCTGTGGCCTTTGGAATAGACCCTACAATCCAGAGTAACTACAGGAGCACGTAAGAGACATTACGTGTACCCGTAGTTACTGCGCCACCTAGTGAAAACCTATGGGAAATTCATATTGCAATCCAGAGCAAATTGTTCTTACACCGGAGCAAAGACTCCACGTAATTACTCTGGATTGCGCCCTTAGTCAGGCTGGCCACATGACAATGGAGATGAACGGTGTGTACTTGAAGATGTACACTGGAGTACTGTGTCCAGTTCTGTCACCACATCTCGAAAAGGGTATAGAGGAAATGGAAAAAGTTCATAGGAGAACAGCCAAAATGACCGATGGTCTGGGACACCTTCCATATGAAGAAAGGCTACAGCATTTGGGGCTCTTCAGTCTGGAAAAGAGGTGTCTGAGGGGGACAGACATACAAACTTTTGCAAGGGATGGCTAGAGTGGATAGAGAGATGCTCTTTTTCCTTTCACATAGTATCAGAACTAGGGAATATCCACTAAAACTGATTGTTGGAAGAGTTAAGACAGACAAAAGAAAATATTTCTTTACCCAGTTGTAATTAATTTGTGGACTGTGGGTGGCACAAGCGGTTAAGACGCTGTGCCTGTTAACCAGCAGGCCAGGGTTCGAGACCCGGGTCGGCCCCACAAAACATGGTGAACTCCTGTCCTTAACCCAGCTCTCCAACGCCAGCTGGATCCAATCGTATTGGCTCTGCCTTTCCATTGGACTAATTCAGTGGCGTGGAGAGGGGGGATTTGCTCCTTGGGTAACAGCCTATCCTCCATAACAATCCAACCCAGGTTTTCGTGCTTTGCATGCAGCGTATGCAGCACCAAGCATGATACCATAGTCTTTCAAGACTGACGGAGGCCTGCTTTTTTAAAAATTAATTTTAAATTAATTTTAAATTAGAACATGGTAATGCATGGAACATGCATTAGAACATGGTAATGCATCTAACCTCAACGTCTTTAAGAAGAGATTGGATACATTCTTAGAGGAAAGGATCATCACAGGTTACAAGCCATGAAGGGTGTGTGTGTGTATATGCGTGCATAGATAGATGTAGGGTGCAATCCAGAGTAACTATGTGAAATCTTTGCTCCGGTGTAAGAACAATTTGCTCTGGATTGCAATATGAATTTCCCATAGGTTTTCACTAGGTAGTGCAGTAACTACGGGTACACGTAATGTCTCTTACGTGCTCCTGTAGTTACTCTGGATTGTAGGGCCTGACAACTTCAAAATTCCAGGAGCAGGGGATAGCACCAGGATCCAGGTGTCTTGTTGTCTTGTGTGCTCCTGAGACATCTGGTGGGCCATTGTGAGATAAAGAAAGCTGGACTAGATGGGCCTTTGGCCTAACTAAGCAGAGAGGCCCTTCATAAGTTCTTATGAGATGTCTTTGGATAATGCTGTAATGGGAATGTCTTTGGCCTTGTAATGGGAATGAGCACCACCATTAGAATCAGTCATGACTAGCAAGGCAAAGTGAGTTGGACACCTTTATCTTTTAATAGTGTGGACAGAAGCACCCCTGACATTATGAAACAAGATGGTACTTCTAGATAGAACTTTGGCATTGGGCAAAATCCAGAGTAACTACGGAGAGTCCTTGCTCCGGTGTAAGAATAACTTATTCTGGATTCCAAAATGAATTTCCCATAGGTTTTCACTAGGTGGTGCAGTAACTACAGTTACACGTAAAGTCTCTGACATGCTCCTGTAGTTACTCTGGATTTGGGGGTATGTGTACTAAATCATAGGGTGAGTTTCTGAAACTGCTTAAAGGGTAGACAGTGGGTCTAGGAATACCTAGAATACAGCCTTTGCCACTGTAAAATAAGTAGATAAACACAGAGAATGGAGGAAGAGAAACCAAGCTGGGTTGAGTGTCACCCCCAGACTGGGATCCTGGCTTTGACTCATCCACAATTAGATGGGAGTGAAGGGTGTTCATCTCTTGATTGGCTTAATTATTTGGTAGCATGAAATCTTAATTAGATTAATACAAATGCAAATTGTTGTCTGCCACAAAGTACTGTGTTTGCCAGAACATGTTGAGAGTGGTTATGATTTAAAAGAAAAAAGAAAGAAAAATACTTACTCAGAACTTAAAGCAATCTGCATCCCAAATTAATAATCAGTTTCAGTGCTGAGCAAAGTCTAATGCTGGGTGAAATCTTCATGACAAGGAAAAATAGCTGCTTTTTTCCCACAAGGGAAGACGGGCAGTGCTGGTGATTGATAATGATGAAGTATCTAGTTAATTTCTCTAATGTATGCCTACCTAGAAGGTTAAAAGCTGATCTTGAACTGCTCCCTGCCTTTGGAATAGAATAGATTCTTAAATCTCAATTTATCCATTTGTTTCATCTTTCAAGGGGACCATTCAAATCAGACAGTGACAACTGAAAGGTATTTGAAATTCACCTCGCAAACACACTCTGAATTGTTTTCTTCTCTCTGAGAAACCCAGAAAGAATCTACATTGCTGGAGTTTGTGAAGAATCAATCAGTAATTTGCATTTCAAAGGACCTCTTCTGGAATTTTCCAGTTACTATCAGGCTTGGAAAGTTGACTCAGATGACTTGGACTGGAGTCATGAAAATGCATTCACTAACTTGAAGATGGTTTTCACAGGTGGAAGTCTGGAAAATATTATTTGCTAGGAGGAAGCCTCATTGAATGACCAGCTGCAGTAGGACTACTTCCAAGGATAGGGTCATGCTGGTAAACCTTGCAGCTGATCCTTGTGACTCTTTCTCTTGCCACTTCCTTCCCTCTCCCTTGCATCCCTCTCATCCAGTGGTGGGCCCGGCCTGGCCCAACAACCGGTTCCCTGGAACTGGGCGGGGCTGGGGTCAGGAGGCGGGGCTGGGGTCAGGGGGCGGGGCTAGGTAGAATTTAAAGGGGAATTTTAAAAAAAAATGTAAAATTTTTTTTGTTAGTTTTTGTTAGTGCCCCCCAGCAGCCCTCACCATACTTTCCTGGGAGTAAGCCCCATTGACTGTCATGGTGCTTACTTCTGAGTAGACATGCATAGGATTGGGATCTCATGCTACAGTCCTAGCCACACTTTCCTGGGAGTAAGCCCTATTGACTGTCATGGTGCTTACTTCTGAGTTGACATGCAGAGGATGAGCTATGATGCTGCAGTCCCAGCCACACTGCCCTAGGAGTAAGCCCCATTGACTATCATGGTGCTTACTTCTGAGTAGACATGCAGAGGATGAGCTGTGATGCTGCAGTCCCAGCCACACTGCCCTGGGAGTAAGCCCCATTGACTGTCATGGGACTTACTTCTGAGTAGATCTGCATAGGATGCTCTGAGGCTGCAGTCCTCTCCACTCTGTCCATTGCCACTAGAGCGGCAGGGGCAGCCAGCCGGGCACTTTTAAATTTCCCGCGGCAGCCTGGCAAGGCGCTCCACAAGCTCCAGCAGCTGGGAAAAAGATGCTCCTGCACTGGGGCTTGTGGGGCACCTCATCAGGCTGCTGCGGGAAATTTAAAAGTGCCCAGCTGGCTGCCCCTGCCACTCCAGCAGCTGAACAAACTGGTCCTCCCGGTTATTGCACCCCCTGCCGCTACCGGATCGCCAGCAGCGGGGAAATCACAAGATGCGGTTCTCAGGAACTGCCACGATCAGGTTTGGGCCCACCTATGCTCCCATCCCTCCTGTCATGTTTACAGATGGGATGGGCAGCAGGGAAGTGGTTAAAGTGAACTCTGACACACACAGTCAGACAACAGCCCCTTTTTTCCATGGCTAGATTTTTAAAGGGGGACGGTCTTTTGAGTTGCAAAGAGACAACTTGGAAAGTGCCCTCATTACAACTATTTTTAGAGTCAAGTCATGTAGGGTGATGATGCTAGATTTGACTTGAGTCAAGTCGTGCTGAATTTTCCCTCCATGCTTAATATGCGCCACAATTTTCCAAATGTTGCATTTGCAGACACTTTTCCCTCACGCCAATGAGGCAAAAACATTTTTATTAACATGTACCTTTTCCCCTGACTAAATAATACTAAGGATATATATTTTTACATTTATTTCCTTATGACAGGCTTTACCGTGTAGATACTGTATTTTGGCTCATTCAAAATCTTTGTTCTATAAAAAGCAAATTTGGCTGCAATCTTAACCACACTTTCCTGGGTGTAAGTACTATTGAACACAATGGGATGTACTTTTGAGTAGACATGCTTAGGATTGCACTTGTACTTTAAATAAGTTGTACAGTGGTACCTCGCTTAACAACTGATCCACATAACAAGCAAAAATTTCTCAGGGATTCTGCCTCACATAACAAGCATTGCTTCACCTAACAAGCACACTCATTGGCAGTTGGGGCAGACGTGCTGGCCGGCAGCCCTTTTAAAAACCATCAGGGCTGCCTAGTGCTCCTGCCCATAGTGAAAGCAACACTTCCACACTGTTCCTCCTGTGGCCGGGCTTCTACTGGGCAGAGTGAGAGAACAGCAGTGGAGAAGAGGGAAGCATCCCAGGGCTAGCCAGAAGAGAGCAGTGGGAAGAGAAACTCAGGATGAAGAGAAGGAGAAAGTGGGGAGACACTTGGAAAGTGTCTTTGATTGCAGCCTCCTAACCATGTCTACACCCAGAAGTAAGCCCCATTGAGTTAAATGGGTCTTACTCCCAGGAAAGTGTCTTGGATTGCAGCCTAAGAAGACTTCATAGGATCATGCACATTGAATGCATGTTCTGAATTCATTTCCAGTGTTTTGTCATCATTTTTACATACAATTAATATTTTTATATGAATATTTTTGGGGTTGTGGAACCAATTGTCTGAATTTCCATTAATTCCTATGGGAAAATCCGCTTCACATAAAGAATGTTTCACATAACAAGCAGGCTTCCTGAATGAATTAAACTAGTTATGTGAGACACCACTGTATTTGCATGAATTCTTTATTAATAGAAGTTAAACGATGAAGGTAGTATTCATAAAGCAGATGTACAAATCACCTCAGACTCACTGAACTTTATGTGATTCAGACATGATCAGCTGAAAGAATAGGGTACAGCTCGAATCTGCAAAACTATTTTATCTACCTGAGTCTCTACCAAATATTAATGAATGTGCAGGGGAAAAAATAGCTTTGAAGCCTAATTCAGGTAAAAAAAGAAACATTTCAAACTTGTAAAAAGGATATTTTGTGTTTTAATGCTAAATTTTTCTATTGATCGTATGCAGAAGCCTGCCCTAGCATTAGGTTAAATGAGATGGTCTGTTTCAAATGGACAGTTTTGTGTACTGTTGAAATTTACCTAAAATCTATTTTATTACATTTGTATCTGCATCACATCTATCAGTTGGATTTTCACCAGATACACTAAAATGTTTTTGGATATTTCTGCTCCAAATAATAGCATAATTTGTCATGTGGGTTTTTAAGATAATGCAAATATATTTTACATAATACAGTGAGCTTTCAGGAGAGCACAGTTTGTCTGGATGAAATGAAGTTCATTTGATATATAGGTAGTTGATACCTATTGATAACCAGCAGGCCAGGGTTCGAGACCCAGGTCGGCCCCACGAGACAGGGTGAGCTCCTATCCTTAGCCCAGATCTGCGATGCAGCTGGATCCAATCGTATTGGCTCTGCCTTTCCATTGGACTAATTCAGTGGCGTGGAGAGGGGGGATTTGCTGCTTGGGTAACAGCCTATCCTCCATAACAATCCAACCCAGGCTTTCATGCTTTGCATGTAGCGTATGCAGCGCCGACCACGATACCATAATCTTTCAAAACTGACGGAGGCCTGCTTTTAGTTGATACCTGTATAAGGATAGGTAATATTCAGTGGATTTAGAACAAAGGCAATATTGAGCATGTGGAAATTTGACCTCATGATCTATATTTTAAAACATACGATGATTACGGTAATTACCTTCATGTACTTAGAATTTCTGAAATGTGTAAAGATTCATTTTCCTTGTTGTTGAGTTCAGTTCATAATTTAAATTATGTCTTTATTTTTATTTGCCCTCAAACTTCAGAGAATTTTTATAAACTACTAGCAAAAACGTACTCACATTGTGGGAGTAAAATTTCCCTGTATGCCATCCCCCCACTGCGCATCACCCCCACATGCACACGTTCCTCCATGTGCACAGTCCCCATGTGCATCATCCCCCATTCGCAGTACCCTCATGTGCACCGTCTCCCATGTGCAATATCCCCATGCAGACCATCCCCCTATGTGCACCATCCCCCATGCACACCATCACTCCCTGTGCACCCTCCCTCCCAGTGCATCAGCTGGATGCTGATCAGTCTTCATTGTTAAGTATAGGACAAAAAATACAGTGCCCCCCTTTTCAGCACCTTAAGAGTTAATTTTTTTCAACATTGCGTCTTAGTGGGTGTTGATGTCACTGAAGGAACACCCTCCCCAAATTTCACACTTCTAGGTCCAGGGGTTGGGACAGAGCATCCCTGAGTGAGAGACTCTTCAATGTAAAGTATAGGCAGGAAAACACGTTGTGTCCCATTTCACCCCCTTCCGGCTGGAATTTCCAAAAACCGGTTCTTAGTGAATACCTCCATCATGGAAGGAACACCCACCCAAATTTCATGCTTCTTGCAGTTTTGGCTGGCCATTGATGAATGAGTGAGTGAGTCAATCAGTGAGTCAGTCAGTGACTTTTCAGTTTTATATATATATATAGATAGTGAATATTATAAGGGGGAAAATGTTCACATAGTTAAGAAAAGAAAAAGTCCTGAGCATTTTTCTCATTCTTTATCTTTTTAATTCCTTGTTCTCAATTACTATAATTTGTGTTAATCACAATGGGTGCAATCCTAACCTAGGCCAGCACAAGTTAATGGTCTTCCTACACATTAAAGGTCCAGTACCTCTAAAGATTCTCTTCCATGCCATTACAAAAATTAAATTACTTCTTTTTTGCTGTGATGTTTGATTGCAATAACTGGCACATTTCTTTTGCAACGGGCTGTGGGTGGCGCAAGCGGTTAAGTCGGTGTGCCTGTTAACCAGGAGGCCAGGGTTCGAGACCCGGGTCGGCCCCACAAAACAGGGTGAACTCCTGTCCTTAGCCCAGCTCTGTGATGCCAGCTGGATCCAATCGTATTGGCTCTGCCTTTCCATTGGACTAATTCAGTGGCGTGGAGAGGGGGGATTTGCTCCTTGGGTAACAGCCTATCCTCCATAACAATCCAACCCAGGTTTTCGTGCTTTGCATGCAGCGTATGCAGCACCAAGCACGATACCATAGTCTTTCAAGACTGACGGAGGCCTGCTTTTTTTTTTTTTTCTTTTGCAACATGTTGCAGAAATAATCCAGCATATAAAGTGAGTTTTGCCATCTCCAGAATGGAAGATTTCTTTCTCCTACAAAATTCATGCTTCTTCAAAATAAATTATAAGTTTTATAGCTATATTGAATTACAATAAACATTGATTTCCTATGTTTCTATTGTTATTATTATGTTTTTGGGATGATAAACCTTTAGGACACCGTAGTAAATTTTCCACAATTTGCATGTCAGCTGAGCATATGCATTTTGTAGTATTAATAATTTTAAATTAGATCTTAAGACCAGGATGACCATGTAGAATGGAGGACAGAGTGCCTCTACCTTTAACCATTGCAGAGAAGAGGGAATTTAGGCAACTTATTCCAGTCAGGTTAGAACCGCAGTTAGAATCATAGATTCAGAGAGTTGGAAGGGACCCAGTGGATCATCTAGTCCAACCCCCTACCTATAGCAGGAAATCCTCATCTTGTGTGGGGACCTGGGTCTCAAACCCTGGCCTGTTGGTTAACAGGCACAGGGCACAATCCAGAGTAACTACAGGGAGTCCTTGCTCTGATGTAAGTACAATTTACTCTGGATTGCAATATGAATTCCCCATAGGTTTTCACTAGGTGGTGCTATAACTGCATCAACATAAATGTTGATGTTCTGGATTGTAGTTACTTTGGATTGTAGGGCTAGTGTCTTAACCACTTGCCTAAATTCCCTCTTCGCTGTAATGGTTCGATTTGATGTGCTTGAAGTACAGGAGCAAGTTTTCCTTGAAATATTTAAAAACTGAACTGCTGAACTAGCTGGTTGGCACTTTGAATACAGTAGCAGCTGTGCTGCTGTATGACTCAGTGATCAGAACTGTGTGCACAGGCCTAGGGGCTGGATGTGGAGATCCAGCTGCAATAATTACACAAACCATCCTTGCCCATTCACAGTTACTTCCCTCTCTAGAAGGGAATACACACCTGCTCCATAGCCAAGTCATGTTTGCATGATCTCTAGGCAAAGGTGTGAATTATTCATCCTTTGTAATTCAGCAAAAACCACAGATTTTTTTTGGAACCTTAAAGGCTAACAAAGTGATTGCAGCACAAACATTTGTGGACTACAGCAGTGGCATATCTAGGTCATATGACATCTGGAGCCTAAAATTTTTGATGCCCCTACATAGCAAAATTATTTAGGTATTATCAGTACTTCTTGGTTCCGTATTGAAAAGAGAAGTGTAAAGGATTTCTTGTGTTCCCTGGTCTTTAAAGATACATCAGATTTTCCTTATTTTTCAAACATTTGTTCATGAATTGTAGCACATGTAATTCCAGGAAGACCTTTGAACAATGAATAGTATCTTCCTTGGCCCAAGGAGAAGGCATCAATCACTGTGGAAACTGTAGTCTGATATACCCAAAATCTGAAGTGGAATCTGGAAGGTAGCACTGAAATAGATCCAGAATATCATCTGTCATATTTGCTGTTCTGAATACATGTGTGGACAGTTTTTGAAATGTGCCCCTATGCACACTTAAACAGTGTAGCACATGATCTGTTTAGTTATTTGGTTTTTCCATTGGCAGCCATTCATCCTCCTGGCTTTGCTTGAGGTATTTCATTCAAGCTCCTTTATCAGGGGTATTGACAGCCATCCTCAATCTCGGTGCTCACCTTTGCTTTTTTCCAAAGATGCAGCCCGCAAATCAGATTGCATTAATGGAAAATGCCCTGGCATAGAAAAACAGCTTTTTTTACTCCTGACGGAATGGGCTGATGGAGTCAAAGCAGGTCAGATACACTGCTTTTCCATCCTGCAAAGTGGCACGTTTCAAAGCCTTGCCGAGGCCCCCTGTAATGTGATTTCTGTATACCTCTCTTTGTTCATTTTGAGCCGCCGCTGACAGCGTTAATATTGACCGTTGCAGCAGAATAATGTGATGATATGGTGAACTCTGCTCTCCCCGTCTCCTTGTTTGGTAGTCTGGTCAAAAATATTAGCATTGCTTGATGCGTTTCTGTATATTTTCTACTCAACAAGAAGCCATACTAAAAGGTATCAGAGCCGAATCCTGTAAGCACAGAGCTCAAAACCATTATGTGGGGAGGAAGTGGCTTTGTACCAACACACAAACCACTTCTGTTGGTCACTTGTTTGTTCAACTGCTTTATGCCATCCAATTGTGGTATATCTCTTTAATGAGTCCTGATTCATGCTGTTTCCCACAAGCTTTTTTATTTACTACAGTACCTGCATAGGGGATAATGTTTGGCTATGATGCCTATCTAGTCATTTAAGTAAGTTAGGATTAACACCTGACCTTTTTCTCTTGGTTCTTTGCAAGTCACCACCCACCCACAGAAGGGAAATTTCACAAGCACTTCATCATCACTCATAGCTTAAGTATCCGGGCACACCTTTCTAATTGCCGTGTATATCCGACTGTTAGTGCCTCTGGCAGCGACTGAGTTTGCATTTGCACAGAATTTGCTGCAAAACATTTTTGCACTTTGATAGTGGATTTTCCACAATTCTTGTCTTTGCATTTTGCAAATACATATCCTTTCCACTCCCGAGGATCCTTAATAATGAATCCTCTAAAGACTGCTCCAGCATCTGACTTCACAGGTATGCAGTGCTAGGAAACACTGACCTTGAATTCTAGCTACTTTGAATTGCAAATTTCACAGTATCATTGGCTTTGAGAACATGCAGTTCAAGGGTGGGGGCTAAAAATCTCAAGCAGTGTTTAACCTTTTTCTTGCCTTGTTGCACAAAAACGCCCAATGAAGAGATTTTTAATGCTGTATTCTAGATAGATTCCTGTTAAAAGTGCACAAAGATGGATCTTTTCTGGAAAATGTGCTGTACAATATTTCAGGGCATCTGTGCTGTGAGTGTGTTCATCCTTTTGGAAATGTTTTGTACATGGCACCACATGCTGTTGGGTAGGAAGCATTCTCAATCTCTGAACCCTTATCAGAATTCTGTTGGTGATTCTGTCATGTGCAATTGTATGTATGTGTGTGTCGGGGGGGGGGGGGGGGAGTTGGGGATCTCATTTTGCTTGCCCAGAATTGAAATGTGCTAAATCACAACTGCATCACAGGTCTTTTTTGTGTGCTGTAAAGAAGTGCAACCAAGCTGCTCTTATGCATGAATGCCCTTCTTTGTTCTTCTCTCTCTATAGGACTGAAGCAATTGGGAGCCTAAAAAGGGGGAGGGATTTTTCATTTAGAGTGAAAATCTGGTTATCAAAGTGAGAACCCTCAAGTATTACACTCTATTGAAGCTCCAAGGCAAACATTCAGGTAGTTGTGTATTATTGAGAGCAGAGGACATCCAGGAGAATGTCATTAAATATTTGCACAGTGAAGTCCCATTTTGCATTGACAAAGGTGGCGATGCCGCCACTGCATATGACCTGCACCCAAGCGAGAGGTGCTGTGTCTAGCAGCTTGTTAGCAAACTCAGACAGAAGCTTTAAAAAAAAGTTGCCATACCTGTGATTATTTCTCTCCACTGAGCAATGGATTCTGCCGACTCGCATGTTCTTTTGGCACTGTGCAAATGTACTGAGCCACTAGTGGTTGCTGTTTGGCTGTGGATGCACAGGGGAGAAATATGTGTATAGAATAAACTTGACACATCAGACATGCCATATCTAATTCATTGCAGCCATCTCTTACTTCAACGCTATTTCAATGCTTCTGCCTCACCCCCCCCCCCCCCCCGTTGCTTATCAAATGAAGATGATGGTTTCTGCTTGCTCACATCGAATGCCATTAGAGCAAATGAATGCAGGCAAGACAAATTATGCCTTTTTATGAACTCATGGCCCCTGCAAGAGCATGAAATATCAACACTCATGTTGTACATTGCACACATTTTTTGGGCATGCTTCCCTGACAGGGAAATCAACATTTCAGGTTCTTCTACATTGCAGTTGTTAAAAACTTCAGGTTAAAATGACACAGCTTACTCTTACATAGCATACCACTCTCATTCAACCATCTGTGCTATGGTATTAATTTCAGACGAGTTTGGGGATTGCTGTTATGCACTCTTTATGCAAATCGGGAAAAATGGAAAAAAATAACTAGTTTTTGATTCCATTCAAACAAATCAGGCATGTGTATGACATGTCAATAGTGTAGTGAATATCCTACAGATGTAAGTTTTCCCACCTTATGATTCCACTTTTTGTCCACATTTTATCAGCTGAATTACTAGTTGAGAAACATCAGAATAGAAAAACTTCTGTTTCTAAGAGGAAGAAGGAAAAAGATGTACAAATAAGACAGTGAGATTTCCCCCAATTTAGCAATCCATAAGTTTGTAATAACTTGCATCCCAATCCTAAAATGCCTGGTGTCCAGAGGAGCAGTGACACCAGAATGGTTACTGCTGCATTCTGTGGGCTTGGTCAGCCACAGGAGTCTCCTTGGAGGAAGGGGACATTCATCCACTTCCCCTGGAGAAAGGCTCAAGCCTTGCAGAGGGGCTACTCAAATGCTTGCCAGTGAGAAAGAAACCCTGTGTCAAGCCTGGAAACCTGATATGTAGACTGTTTTGGTGGAGCTGCTTGTACACTGCTCTGGGCAGTATGCTGTGGGCTTCCAGCTGGAACTGGCTCAGCACAGACTGGCACTAGCACTGACCCGATAATGACTATTGTGGGTGTGCCTCACGCCTGTTTGTGCTGGTGTAGGGCTGGCATGCAGAGCTCAGGATTGGGCTCCTCCATATCTAACCATGTAGTAGGCATCCCCAATATGCATCCCCAAATAACTGAAGTTCCATCACTGTAAATCTCTCCTTGATGAAATTGGTTTCTGGTTCCACTTGGTGAAAGGCAGAGCAGACTGATTTTGTTTGTATTATAAAAGAAGAAAAAATTCATCTTCAGCAACGTGAAATAATTATTGTGAGTGAATTAGCATCCATCTTCTCATGCTTATGTATGTACTTCTGTTTTTGAAATAGTGGTCAATTCTTGCAGATGGCCTCAGATGTACATATAATATTTAGAGGAATCACAAAATCAAGGCTGTTATTTGCCAGAGGTGCCACAAGAATGACAGGCATCGTGGTGTGGATACAGCAGCTAGATAATGTATATATGATAGTTTAAAATGACAATATATCAGGTTTTACTGTTCTAAGTATAGCATCCCCTTTTCCCACCCCATTCCCATGTAATGTACAACTTGCTGATCATTCCTGTGGTCTAAACTGGAATGAATTTTGGCGCACGCTCTGCAAGTATTGCAGGTTAAGGAACCCTTGTATCAGAAACCAAGGTCCACCTTCTAAATTACCTTTTCATGTTGAACTTAGAAGTACAGGCCCCATTTTTCTTTGTCAGGTCAAATTCTTCCTCGTACATATGTACCGGGTACAGCCATACAACTACACAGCAAAATTAAGGCACATTTTTATTCAGATGCAAATTAAAGGACAGTGACATGCAACACTAGCTCCTTTGTGAATATTCAGTGCTGCTCTCCAAGTTCAGAGGAACGTGCTGTATAAGTGCTCCCTCCCACTCTCAATCGGAGCCATTCTGGGCAGTGATGACAACACCTGTGCTTTGCCATCACTGCCTGAAATGGTTATGATAGTGAATGGGAGGGATCACTTACAAAATGCATTGTGGCTCCTGCAGTACATATGCCCAGTGGTGGGCTTCAGGGGGTTCTCACAGGATTTATAGAACCCTGTGGGTGGGGCAAGTTAAGGCACTGTGCCTGTTAACCAGCAGGCCAGGGTTTGAGACCCGGGTCGGCCCCACAAGACAGGCCCCTGTCCTTAGCCCAGCTCTGTGATGCCAGCTGGATACAATCATATCGGCTCTGCCTTTCCATTGGACTAATTCATTGGTGTGGAGAGGGGGGATTTGCTGCTTGGGGAACAGCCTATCCTCCATAACAATCTAACCCAGGCTTTCAAGCTTCGCATGCAATGTATGCAGCACCGAGCACGATACCATAGTCTTTCAAAGACTGACAGAGGCCTGCTTGCTAATGAGCACCTAGTTCTGAGAAATGGGACATAGAACCTGTTGTTAATTTAGGTTATTAGGACATAGTATCTGTTGTTAATTTATTTGAATTCCACCACTGCATATACCCCCATGGTAGCTATGTCCAACTTCCTAACGAACATACCATTCTGGATGACAACCAAAGATATTTGTCTGCAGTAATCATTAGCCTATAGTTTCAACAAGTTGATATTTCTTCCTCAAGGAGTTCTTCTAATACCATATGCCCTGTGCCACCTTACATGTCCATGCAGTTTTCCCTGTATCATCCTATTATAACGAGGGCACAATCCTAACCAACTGTTTTGCAAGTGTGAAATGGCTATACAGCTCTGAGGTAAAGCAGGAAACATTCCCTTATCTTGAGGAGGCTTTCTGGACTGCCACCCAACTGTGGGAAGCAGCACATGTCCCATTAGAACACCTGTGTCAGGGTGGAAAAGTTGGTCAGGATTTGGGCCTTGGTAATGCCAGAATACAATTTCTCCAACCATCTCAGGTGCTAACAGTCATAATTTTGGCATTACCAATTTGCTTATTCTCCTTTTTAGCTCATTAAACAAGTGGGTAAATCCAACCCAGTTATGCAGTGTCCAGGTGGGCAATTCTCTGGGTAACGCGTATTTCTCACCATTAGGTGGCCGCATTGTTGAGGCTTACTAGTTGCTCTTCTGCAGTTGTCACCAGAGACAGAATGAACTCCAATTTCCAAATGGTGAAAATTTTGTCTTTAACTGCAAGAATATTTCTAAAGCCAAGAACCTGGAGAGGAACAGACAGAAACTCCATCTAATGCTGCAGCCGCTTTCCCATAGTGACTGAACCAAGGAAGCCAACAAAACTGGTTGCCCTTCTGCTATTCCCCAGATGCCAGTGAGAATTCTGCGCCAACTGCATATGGTGCATTGGGAGGGTAACAGCAACGAGTTTGTTGCCATGTGGCAGTGCCTCTTAGCCACAAAAAAGTGCTTGGAATGCAGACATGATTTTTTGTGAACCTCAACATGGATTTTGTAAAACTCATTAGATGGTACAGATAGCTTGATTTTGCCCAAAGAGGTTTTTTCAGAAGATCTAACTGGTTTCAAATATTCCTCTTTGTGAATTTGACATCGGTGGGAAAACTGCTATGAGTTCTGCAAGCTGCTCCCCTGCACACAAAAGGCTAATTTATTTATTTTGCCGGTATGAGGTTACTGTGTCACCGATACACTAAAGCTTCACTGTACTGAGCCATTTCGGGCACCATTGGGATGTCACTGAGAGCATTCTGTTAATCATTGCAGGAAAATTAAACCTTAATACCTTTTATTGAAACTAGATAAAAGTAATGACATAGGAACTGTAAACCAATAGCTCTAATCTTATCATTAAAATCCTGAGCCAAAATCAGAGGTGATAAAGGCAGCTCATAGTGTAGGGCCCTTTGAGCATTTTAAACAGTAGTTGCACTGTGAAAGCTACTTTGTTAATGCACTATCCTCTTGAGGGTGTCTCTGATGCTAATTTCCATATCAGATATTCTTGGTAAACAAATAAATCTTGTGCTTTCTGGATGATAGTTTTGCATAAATGCAAAGAGATTAGGAATACAGTATGGATTCTCCCCCCCCCCCCCTAGCATTGTCAGTTTTACTGATAAACTTTGTGGATCAGTTTCTCTAAAGTAGCAGAAAAGTCTGGCAGAACAACCATACTCAACTCCTTCAAAACTATGGAGTGGACTATGACATCCATAACAGATGTGAGTCATCAACAGGAGTTCCTTTAGCCAAAGATCTTTTCATTTACAGTGTGTGTGCAGTTAAATTTCTATGCCTCTACTTTTCCCCCTCATTCATCCTCCTGCCATTCTCAGTCTACATGCAATTTTCTTGAGTTCAGATCTTTATTGAACTTTGTGTAAATGTGTGTGAGCTTCAATCATGTCATTCATCAGCATCTTACCCAGTTCTGTATGCTCTTGAAGCATACCCTTAGGTCACAGGAGTAGATGCTGAAGACACGGACAGAAATAACTTGGGGTTTGACAACACTTTGAAATAAAATGGCTATTCTGTTAGACTAAATTTAGCAAATTATTGTTTGAAGTGATTGTTTCCATGTATCATCATACACACAGTTTAAAAAAAAATCACAGCAGTGCTTTCATTTAGGATTGGACAGACCACAGAGCAGTATTACATGTGTAACATTTTTTTCTTCCAAATAAATTCCTGGCTTCTTCCTGTTTGTTTGTGATAAAGGCCCATAATGCGCGCATACATCAGCATATTCACTCTCTACTTGATAATTTCCTTGGCATCACTGAAAGTGACTTATAATTTATACATGGGTTAGATTGCCTAGCCGCATTAATAATCCTACAAGTACCAGAATAAACAAGCATGCAACTCATCATCATTAGACCAGTGTGAAAATGCTGGGAAACTCACCTATGATGAGATCCTTGTCATCTGCCTCTTTCCCAGGGAATGATGGCAAGGGGAAAAGTAAAAGTTGCCAGGATGTATTCCATCACTAGACTCACCTGAAAGTGGGATGTTTTCATCTCTTCCTTTTAACCTGTTCTTTCCCACCAAATTTTCGATGTGCAGCATGATAGTGAAATTTCGGCTGCTCAAATGTACAGCAGTTACAGACCTTTCTTTGAGTATCTTTCTCTGTTGCTTTGTAAGGCTTTCAGTACATTAAATGCTTGTAAACTGAGACTATACAAATATCATAGTCCTACACTTGTAGGAAGGAAACATGCCTCTTTCTTACTGTACGAGAGGTTTAGCTCATCATAGAAAGGTTTAAAAAGCAGCACCTTCCTCAACTCCCTCTTTTATGCAGTGGTTAAAAGTAGAGGCACTCTGAACTCCATTTTATATGGTCACCCTGAGCTACTCTCGTTCTCTCTGTAGCTAAACCACTGGTAATAATGCACGGCCGGTGCATTATTTGTCACCTGTTAAGCAATCCAGCCATTTCATATGCGTTATCTTGTAACCTGTTAAGCACAGTTTTTCTATTCGTTGGTTCCTCCAATTTCAAAGAGGCCTCAGAGGGTTGGTGATGCTGGTTTAGCTGCATGATCAGAAGTTTACAACTTAATAATCTGCTACTTAATTACAGGCTACACATATAAATCTTTGTAAGGCCGCCACATGGCACCACTTGTCCACTCAATGTCCATTCAAAGTGTGTTATAAATATAAGTATCAGACTGTCACTATAGGATGGCTTGAACTCCCAGAAAGATTATAAGTCCCTTCTCTCATTTTTTAACTTCAGCAGCATTATCAAGACCTTTTTCCATTTACTTGTAACCATATAAAGATAAAAATATGCAAGTACTTTACCTAATTGCTCTCTGGGAAATAAAACATCTTCCTACTTTTTGCTATTCTGGCTAATGAATAGGGAAAAATACTTTTTGGGATTACAAAGTAACAGTAGACATTTCTTTAAAATATCACATTTTTATTTTTTATAATATTTAATAACATTACACAACTTTCAACAAAATTAAACTACATATATTTGGCTGTTCCACGATGATTAACCCCAATTATCTGGTTTGCCCTTAGATCCTCTTACCACAAAAATATCTATTTGGGTAGGAAACGGAAGAATATGATAAATATAGTATATACTGAAGATGCCAATATACAAATGATAAAGGTTTGATGTTTTTAAAATTATCCTTATTTTTTATTTTAGCCATTTAACTTTATGATTATTAACAAAATGTATTAAAAAGTGCAGGCAAATGCCTTGTGGCATTCACTGTTTGCATCTATCCAAGTGATGCCAATTGTCTGTTTCCTTCTTCCTGCAATGTTCAGAACCATGAAAGGGCATTTCTGTGTATGCCAGAACTACTTAATGTTTACAAGGATTCAGTGCTTGAGGTCTGGAATATAGTGAACCCTTTCTTGCTGACCTCTTAGCAACTTCTTCAGATGACAGCTTCAAAGCACCTGGATGGATTTTGTGAGTGGTTCAGATGCCATATTAGTCCACTGATGAAGAAATATGGTACAGTGCTACTGAAGCAATTTGATCGCTACTCAAGCACAGTTTCCCTTTTCAAAATGTGTTTTGACACTTCAATAACATCCTATATTTAACTCAGGTGTCTGCTTAGTTCTTAACTGTAGGGTCTCAACAATACCAAATTAGGGTCACCGGCTTGTACAATGGCTGGCTTTGTCAACCCATTTTGAAAGTTGAAATTACAGAGTGTGGTGGTACCAAGATGATTGTTTAGAGTCAGCAATTCCATAAATTTAATAGTTTGCAAAAATCTTTTTTTTCTTCCTTTTAAAAAGATGTTAATAACTGATGGTTTTGTTTACTGGTGACTTTTACAGTTCAGAGAATTGGTTTGCTCAAATGTCTTTTCTGCAGAGGCTTTCAAAAAAGAACATTTTTCCCTGTTCCTCACCAAAATATTCCAATTCATCTGCAGCAATCTCTAACACATATGCACATGCCACACACCTGAAGTGTAAGCAAATGCACAAGATGTCATAAGAGTTTGTTACAGATCTGTAACACACCAAATAAATGGACTGAACACAATCCTATGTTCTTTCAGTTTCTGACCATGTTGAAGACATACTGCATGAGGCTTGCACATATTAGTGCTTAAAGGAGTACAAAGTTTCCTTCTCTATTGATACTGTCCTCTACTCAGATAGAAAAAAAAGAAACCCTCATAAAAAACACCCTTTCTATGGCTGTTTTTCATTGCGAGTTAGTAAAAGGCAGAAATAATATCCAGTCTCACTTTTTTTGTTATCTACTGTGTATAATGGATGATGGGAGAAAGATAAGAAGGAAACCTATTATATTATTTGCACTTACCACCTTATCTTTGGAAAACATTGCCATTTGACAAAGGGTGTGCTTGGAGTATAGTTGGTCTAAGCTGGGAATATTAAGTCTAACTATTTTTATAAAAGTTTTTTATGCCTGCACAGAAACAAAAATGTGAGTAAAGTGGAGGGAGCAATAAAGCACAAATCCATTATTTTCTTATTAAACAGAACCATTCTCCAGAATGTGTGTAATTGTACTAAGATATTAATATTACTGCATCCAAAATATCAAAGGATAAAGATGACAGATACAACACATCAAATGACTGACCCTTTCTGAAATGTCATGGGTAATCAAGTATGGAGCTGTTAATAGATTGTGATTTGCATGCTCCTATTTTGATTGATGTATAGCTTAGACTAGGATTGATAGTTTTTATAGGGGTTATTATATGTGTAAGGCTTTTAGAGGTGTATCCATGTATTGTTTCAAATTAATACTCATGGGAGCTGTGACACTGCTCATCTGAAAGTCTTTCTCAATGATCCTCCATGTATTGCACAGAAACAAACTCCAGGAAAACTTCCAAGATGTTGGAGATAACTACAGTTGCCTTTCCTTGGTCTTCTAGTTGTGATCTGTGACTCATAAATGTAAGAAGTTGTACAAGCTGAAATGGATAATTGTTTTGGAAGGGCTTTGTAAAGGTCTGCCAGAGGTCTTTCATAAACATAAGTACTAGTAATTAGCAATTCATCTAATTAACATAACAACATCCATATGCTTTGCCACCTGTCTGTTCACCTAGGATGAGTACAAAGTATTTTAGGGTAAATTGTAAACATGTTGTCCCTCTTTGAATCTGAGTGCCACGACTATTTTTCTCTCTAGTGTTGTGTTTTGACACTAGTCTTTTTCACATGATCTGAAACCCATTTGAAAAATTGCCATAATAGTTCCCAATGTCTTTTTCATTATAGCTCTGTCTTAGGTTTGTGGCTGCTAAAGCACAGCTACTGCAGATGTAATCTGCAGCCTCTGGGCCTCTGCAGAGTTGTGGTTGGAAATAACAATATAGAGATGGGCGCACTCTTTGTGTAGAATAGAAGTTAGAGAAACAAAGCAGGATAGGTATTCAAGTAAATATCTTTCAGTTATTAACATTTGCCAGTCAGTTGCCAAACTGCTTGCATACTGTCTTTACTGTGGCAAGTAACAGATGATTTAGGTTACTATGAGCATATGCATACTAGTTCCCAAACCTCTTTCCAATCATAACACAAACTTCAGAGGAGATATAATTTTCTTTTCACCTCCACTGCTTATATCAGTGATTTTCAACCAATGTGCAGTGGCACACTGGTGTGCCATGGATAGTCCTCCGGTGTGCCATGCAAATTTGGGGAGAGTCATTAATTAATAGAAAAATTGAGGGATTTGAACAGCCTGGTATGCCTTGACAATGATAAAAACAAATGATGGTGTGCCTTGACAATTTCGGTACCTTATTAGTGTGCCGTGACATGAAAAAGGTTAAAATCACTGGCTTATATGATCATACATTTTACATTTCAATTCTTGCTTGCCAGTGTTGCATATACTCAGGAAGCAAGGCTGTGTTTAAAACACTGCTGTTGTTTGGGTGGAGAGGGTAAGTGCTGACCCTTCCTTTCTCAATCTTGTCCAGCATTACTGTGCACTATCACAGCCTTCATCTAAGTTTGTTGAGTATAATTGCCCTTTCACTGAGCTGTTAACATTTAAGAGATGAGAGATAATCCCAGCAGACTGGGCCATGTTTAGAGATGCGGATCTCTGTTCCTGTCAATGCTTTCCCACTGATTGGGGAAAGAAGCTTGTAAGCAGGCCTCCTGACAATGGGATTAGGACTTGTTAATGTGAGGATTCAATCAATTAGTAAGTTTGAAGAGAAAGTGATTGCAAAGCCTTGCCTGGTAGGCTGGATTGTAATGCCTCTGATCCTTTTAAAGGAAAAGGCCAACATTTTTTTTCTCTGCATAAACTAATCTACTCTCCTGTCTCTGCATGTTGACACTGTCTCTGCATGTATCCCAACAGAATCTGGGTTGGCACATGCATAAATGTTCATCATTTGACCACTTTGCAGTGATATATGAATTTGTGAGCAGATTTCCATTGAAAAACACTGGGTTTAAGGTACACATCATGAATTACAAGCCATGTAACATCACACATTACAATCTCCTTATTTTAGATATAGGCTATCTCAGAATGCCAGATGCAAGGGTGGGAACCAGGGTACAGGTCTCTTTTTGTCTTTTTTTGTTCCCTGAAGTATTTTAAGGACCACTGTGAGATACAGGAAGCTAACCTGGATCGGTCTTGGGACTGATCCAGGGGGCTCTAATTATGTTCTTATCTGGTACATAAGTCTATATCCCTGAAATGTATCTTCAGCTATTCTCTTGGCCACCACTTGATGATGTCCCCCTTTCCTTTATCCTGGAAAGTCTACACATATTTATTGCTTCTTTGTAGGAATTGAATGTCAATGCATACTAAGAAGGCAAGACTATTATATAACTTCATTTAAAACAAAACAACCAAACTAAGTGGGACATTTTAAAAGTATCAGTAAAACTGCATTCCCATATTAATAATCCCCTTTAAGCTTTTTAAGTATTTTCCCTTTTAGTCATTGGTCTTCCTCGGACCCCACCCACAAACCATCCTAACTGATTTACTGTCACTTATCACTGACCCCTCTAACTCTCAGCAAAGCTTAACCTTATCACTTCTGTAAACCAATTATATCCCTGGCCCAAGACCACCAGTTCTAAAGGAGTTGTATTTTACATTTACTGTTTCTGGTAAAAACAGGATTTTGTTTTCCCTCCATATTGGAAAGCACTTAACTGTGTATTACACTGAACACCTTTCACACGGTGAATCTCTAAAAGTGACTCTCTATTAACATTATTACCATATTAACATATAGAGTCTGCATGTTCTAAAAAGTCTTCAAGTTAACTTACAATATGCAACTAATAACCCAATCGTATTCCAGCTGGTTGCATCCAGCAATACCACTGTATCCTTTAGGGAAAGAGGCAGCTAGAGGTTATCCTGAGGATGCATTTTTCTAAAAAATAAGTGTTGGGCCTCTTAAAATACATTAAGTTATGATGGAAGAACTATAAGTTTAGTTTGGGATCAATCAGTTTATTCACACATGCAAGTCTATTCATTGAAGCCATTTTTACCCAACCTGGCATATATGCAACAGAGATACACCTTTGGGCATACACCTTTGGGCTGGGCAGAAATTTAATGTAGCTGCTGTCAAGGAGAAATGAACCTGTGTGAATTAGCACATCATAGGAAAAGCCTACTGATCGAGGTTTTAAAAGTGCCAAGCTAACAATGTCATTACGGATTGCCCTTCGTTGCTTGAATAAAGAAGAAACATCTCACTGACAAAAAAGACAAAAAAGGCTAGCTCCTGAAATTTACTAGCTGACTCATTTCCTGAATCTTAACAGCTTTTTGCAGAAGCAATTAAATTTCCCAGGTCAGATGAAGCCTATAATAAGTGTAGCAGCAGCTTGAGCAATTTGAAATGGGGAAGCTAGTTCAGATATTATTGTTCACTCAACACCACTTGCTACTGACACCAGTATTAAATGTTATTCAATTGAAATATTTTCAACCATATCATGGAGCAACCTTTGTGGAGTGAATGGACCTAAAGCAGGGGCCATCTAGACCTCGCAGAACATCCAGCATTCTGAAACACGATGAATTGGTTTCTGCCACATCAAATGAACCACTTTTCTTTAGTATAGGGCAATTGTTCCCAAACGCTTTAGCTTTAGGATTGCACCCTATGATGCTTTTTTTGAAAAAGGAGAAGAACTACTGTTGAAAGAAATAATATTTTTAATTTATTTGTCTAAAAGTAATACTAAACAGAAAAAAGATGTTCAGACATTTATGTTCTTATGTTTGCATACTGCAGGAGCTGAGCTCTTTGCAGGGTACTTAGCAGCTATTTGATTTTTTGCATACAAAGACAGAAATTAAACACTAAAATCATAGCAGAAACTTGACTGGGGTAAATATAGCAATGCCTTGCATGTTCATCTCTTTAGAGATCTTAGCATGTATGAAACCCTAAAATAAACGTGAATAAAAGAAAATAAACATAATGGCAAATATCATGGAAGGTTGGATAAAACTGGATGATAAAGGAAAGCATGTGGATGAAATTTGAAATGTAATTATAATTGAAAGTAGTTGAAAGAGCAAAGTGGTGAAAGTCGAGTGGATGAAAGTCAAAGTAGGCCTGTTTTGGGGCGTAGTTTTAATTGTGCAGTAAAAGTATGGGTGGGCTTGTCCAATCTTCTCCAAACCCAAATAGTTCTAAGCCTAAACAGCTACAAACATTATTCAAGTCTTAGAGCACAATTAACCATGTCTACTCTAAAGTAAGCCCCATTGTGTTCAGTGAGTCTTAGGGCAAAGTCCAGAGTAACTACGGGGAGTCCTTGCTCTGGTGTAAGAACAATTTACTCTGCATTCCAATATGAATTTCCCATAGGTTTTCACTAGGTGGTGCAGTAACTACGGGTGCACGTAAAATCTTGGGGGCATCTCCCAGGAAAGTGTCGTTAGGATTGCAGCCTAAATGATCTGGAAACTCAGTCCTATGAGGAATGGTTTAAAAAGCGTAGCATGAACGGACAAGAATTTCATTCTAAGTGCTGGGTGATGCACATGAAAAACCATAGTATTTGTTCCATAGAGAGAAGGATGATTCTCCTGTTTTGGCTTTGGGATAAAAAAGACCCAGTGACCAGAATAGCTCGTCAAAAGTCCTGATGAACATTTGAGACTAAAACAGCTGTACAATTACGGAGAGCCTCTTAGTGAAGGATAGAAAGCCCATCAAGAGAGGTTGTCCAAACGATTGAGTTCTACAATTAACAGACAGAAATCTGTTCGGAGATGGTAATAATAACAATAAAAAGGAACAAAGAAGTGCTTGGCTTGTGTGGCAGATGTGGTTTTGTTAAAATCAGAGAAAGTGAATCTATCTATTTAAAGAAAAGAAAGTTAAGGGGAGGAGGAGGGAAAAATGAAACGTCTATCTTTTCATTTCACCGAGTGCCACTAAAATATAAATTGCAGCCATTTTCTAAGGTAGCAGGTGCTCTTGATATTGTAAACCGGTGATCATCAGTCTAAAATGCATTCAGCAAGACACAAGCAAGGCAATTTTTTAAAAAAATAGTACTGTTGCTATTTTTGTTTGCAAACAATTGATAGGAAGTGGGTTACTTTAGTCTGTTTTCTTGAAGAATTTATTTTTCCTCCATTGTATACAAGAAGGCTCTGCATAGTCAGATAACATTTAATAACAGATCCATATTATTGCTACTATTATTGTTATTAGTAAGCAAGTAAGAAACTGTGGCAACAATTCTAACCCTCAGCTAGGCAGGGATAAGTCCCAGAAAAGGTCCTGTGCTGGCCTGGAGGTGTCACAAAAGTGCCATAGGCACTTCTGTGCCATTCCAGGAGGGGTTAGATCAGTATACAGACATGTGCTGGCCAACAGGTAAATTGTTCTGACCTAAATTGGTTAGGATTGCACCCTGCATCATCTAACTGCATACATGACAAGACACTACCTGCAAGCTTACAGTGTAGACAGAATCACTTAATGAGGAAAAGAAAGGAAGAGATGGCTAAAGAAGGACAGCCCAATTCTTTGCTGTGAGCAGCACAGAAGTGGCTGCCCCATATTCTGAGTGCTGCAGGCTACTGCTGAAAGCTCCTCTAAAGAAATGGAATTTCTCCTTCCTTCCTTCCTTCCTTCCTTCCTTCCTTCCTTCCTTCCTTCCATCCATCCATCCATCCATCCAGGGAAGTAACCCCATAATGGAGATACTCGATTCTGCAGCAACCATTTGATTGCTGTACAATCATGAGCCTCCATGTAGTGTTTCGAAGCTCTGGATCCAGCAGAACTGAGGTCAGCTGGTCCTGCTCCTTCCTGTCCCATTCCTTCAGGAGGGTTAAAAGGTAGATCCAGACATCCACAGTTTCATCTGCCTTGTCTGCCACTGTACTGGTTGCTATTGCCAATCTTCATATTGACTGAAATGCTAATCCTCGGACACTACCAGGAGTTGCCACTCACAGCTCTGACCCATGCATCAGAGCTATTGCATCTTTTATATGACAATATCATTTGTATTGGCTTCACTAAGGATGCAGTCCTAAGCAGGTCTACCTAGAAGAAACTCCCATTCTGTTCTATGGGACTTACTCTCAGAAAGTGTATTTAGGATTACAGCCTAACCCCCAAATCCAGAGTAACTACAGGAGCACGTAAGAGACTTTACGTGTACCCATAGTTACGACACCACCTACTGAAAACCTATGGGAAATTCATATTGCAATCCAGAGTAAGTTGTTCTTACACCGGAGCAAGGACTCCCCATAGTTACTCTGGATTTTGCCCTAAGTCTAAATATAAATCTAGTTGCATTTGATGGAGTTTAGTTCCACTAGGTGGCCATAATACAACATATTGTTAGGAGCACTTAATTCTCTCTCTCTCTCTCTCTCTCTCTCTCTCTCTCTCTCTCTCTCTCTCTGTGTGTGTGTGTGTGTGTGTGTGTGTGTGTGAGAGAGAGAGAGAGAGAGAGAGAGAGAGAGAGAGAGAGAGTAAAATTCATACATTATTGCAAGGTGGCGGAATGGGGAAAAGGTCAAGGCATCACAATTTTGTTTGCCCCCAATTAAGAATTTTCATTATGCAATCTTGAAGATAATTATGTTTTAAAAGATCACCTTTGTCATGTTGGTGTGTGATCTGAAAAGAGAAAACTCTCCCCCTTTGCTCCCTTTTCACTCTCTTTTACTTCCTAACAGGAAGAATTAATTAAGGGAAAATGAAGGGAATTGAATTCAAAGTTTGTATATTGCTCACATGACCTAATCTTTTTTACTGTGGCATTATTTGCAAGCTTGTGTATGAATATCATACTTCATATCATGAATATGCTCTGTCCTCTCCAGAAAATCCTCCCAAGAGAAAGAAAAGAATGCAGGATTGTCTTGAGTAGGTAATAAAGACTTTGGGGAAATAGGGATCTGTGCAGGCATGCTTGTCTTTCTACCAGTTCATTAACATTTAAAATATTGTATCATATCTTCAGTCTGTTTACTTTTTAAAGGGCCGTGGCCAGTCATAATAGGTGTGTCAGGTAACGGAATATAATGCAGAGTGTGGTTAGATTGTTTGAGGTTAGATAGATCCCTATTGAGATGTACAGAACTGTCGAACCAACACCATGTTAGTAACTAGAACGACTGTGCCAAGAGCCAGGATGATCTGAATACAACAAAAGGAAGCACACAGTGAATTTAGTTGTGTGATTTTATGCAGTTGAAGCAAGATGGCTGAGCACTTCAGAAATTGCCACCACATTTAGAAAGAGTCCTTGGGTCCTGAAAAATTAATGAAGTGGTTTTAATATAGTAGAAAGCAAAAGAATGAAATGCTTGCAAGAAAAGAAGTGGGGGAGAATATGGTGACCTGGAGAATAGTAATGTTGTCTTCTTTAAACCCTTCCTAACTTGGCTGAAAATATAAGACTTTTTATAGTCAATCCTATACAGATATACTGGAGGTAAGTCCCATTGAACTCAGTAGAACTTACATCTGGACAGACACACATAGATTCGTCCTGTAGGGTTATTTTATCAGTTATATTAAACTTAAATGCTCCCATCAGTCCATAACAAAAAGCTGACATTAGTAGAAGTGCTTCAGTTATCAAAAAATGCTTTATTCTATATTTTTGCTCCATATTAAAGACTTCATGCATATAGCATCAATAGTGGGAAATGTACCAAAGTCCTTTCTAGTATGGGATGTGGAAATGTTCTTCAGCAGATCCTCTGTCTTTTGTTTTAACCATACAACAGAATAGGTTGTTATTAGAATTCAATATTTAATTTAACAGAATAGGTAGCTGCAAGGAGGATACTCTACAGGGAGGAGTTAGGATCACATCTCTTTGCATCCTCCAGCTTTCCCTCTCCACTTGGCCTTGCAATGTTCTCCATGGTTGCTTTCCAAAGAGTATAGAGGACCTGATTTGTTGGTTTTTCCAGCTTCCTCAGTGTGACACATCAGCTTAATTTGAGTCTCTTGCTGCCTGTAAAGGAATGCTGTGCTTTCAACCTCAAAAACCACATATTTCAAATCCAGAAAACAGGCATGTTTTTAAGAAGAATGTAGGATCATCCTGATATTTTCAATGAGGAATGCTGCTCATGGTTTTTTTTGGTGGTTATGTGTTTGTTTATATTTTTTTACTATTTTCTGTGTGATTTTGATCAGGGTTTCTCAACCCCTGGTCCAGGGACAACTTGAGGTCCTTGGCAGCTGCCTGATGGGTCCACAAGAAGACTCCTGTAGGTGCCTCTTTCCCTCCTCACAGCAGGAGGGCTGTGTCGGAGGACTGCAGCCTCAGAGACCAATCCTGTGCCTGTCTATTCAGTAGTAAATCCCATTATAGTCAGTAGAGCTTACTCCCAGGAAAGTGTGAACAGGAGTACAGCCTTAGAGCCCAGTCATATGCCTGTCTACTCAGAAATAAGTCCCATTATAGTCAATGAGGCTTAGGCTGCAATCCTAAAGACACTTTCCTGAGAGATAGACCCATTAAACACAATGGAACTTACTTTTGAGTAGACATGGTTAGGATTGTGCCCTTACTCTCCAATAAGAGTGACTAGGATGGCTTTGCATTTTCAATGCATCCTGCATTGAAAAAAGGTTGAAAATCCCTCCTCTGACTAGACAGGCATTGAGATTTTGGGTTCTCACCTGCAATCCTATCCAGAGTAACCTAGCAGTAGCTCTATTGATTATAATGGGATTTACTGCTGGAGGCAGCTGTGCTGTGTCTGTAAAGAGGCAGGTTGCCAGAGTCAGAACTCTCCTCCACCCCTGGGCTGGTCCCTGGAAAATTTCCTTTCCATAAAACCGGAACCTGGGGCAAAAAGGTTGAGGATCACTGATTTAGATCACTATTTTTTTTAGTATTAGATCTCCAAAGTACAACATGCATCAATAAACATAGTTCAATCCACTAAAAGCAATTGATAAAATCACAATAAATTCTAGATATAATATATCTAATAGCCTAAATTAAATTAGAGAAATTGATATATTAATAGCAAACCCTTACATAAACAGTCCATATAGACAGCAATTTCTATTTCTTTCAGCAGACCCCCATCTTGGACTGGGCCAAACGTTTTTCTGTATTTTCTGCACTTGCTGATAAAAAATTAGTTTTATGGCGGTGGTTGGTGGAAGCCACTCACCCCAATACCTTTGAGATTTTGGCTGCAATCTTAAATTCACTTTCCTGAGAATAAGCCCCATCAGGGCAAACTAGGGTTTGCATCACCTGGTGAAAAGGACATTGTGTCACTCCCATGCAGTGGGTGGGACAACACCTGAATGGTAGGCATTGTCATTTGCCATTGCCCCACCTCCACCAGTCTTTTTAGCCACACATTTTAATAGGATAAAGGTAATTCAAAGATTGCTTCACTGTATTCTGCTGTAAATTATGCATCCAATGGTATATATCATGATAGGATTATTTCTACAAACTATGATTTTAGACATTTTGGTCACTAATGGTGTCACCTTTCTAACACTCTTGTGACATCCCATGGGACCATTTTGAAAGCCTTGCACTCCCCTTGAGTGATCTTCCACACCAGCCAAGGCATGCGTGCTTACTTGCTAGTAGAAATGGCTGTGACTAGGAAACAAATGAATTTCATTTTCAATGCATTTCAAAGCAATCATCAGGGACCCCATCCTGGGGTGAATTGTCAGGGATATGTTCATTGGATCGGGACAGTTCTGGTGTCCTTGGATTCCTCTCAGCCTGCCATTTCCAATGGACTGTGGCATGTTTGCCTACTCATGGGTAAAGCTGTGACATGGATCACTTTCACTTTCCATAGTGTTTAATGCATACTTTTTGGTTTTTGGTAATAACCTTTGATAGGAAGGTGCTATTTTAAAATGGCTTGTTGCATTAGATTCTGCTCTTCAGTATGAATCCTATGGTATATGACAAAATGGGGTTTGATGCACCATCTCAAAGTTGCAATTTTTGAGTCCCGCAGCATGCAACATCCCCCGCCAGGGAGTGTCACCCGGCGCGGACCGCACCACCCTAGCAATGCCCCTGAGCCCTATTGCATATAATAGGACTTACTTTTGAGTAGACAGACATAGGATCGCACCCTTTATTTGGGAAAGAGATGGAGTGCAGACCAGAAGCTTTTATGGAGATTCCTTACTCACGTAGTATCAACATGGTCATTCTTGAAGATTCATTCATTATATTCTAGTGTTTACCAATCTGTGGGTCAGGACCCACTAAGGCTGCAATCCTAAAGACACTTTCCAGGGAATAAGACCCATTGAACACAATGGGGCTTACTTTTGAGTAGACATGGTTAGGATTGTGATCTAAGTGGGTTGCAAGCCAGTTTCAAGTGAGTTGCATAGCACCCAGCATAGCTGCACAGAGCTGAAAAAAACAGGGTACAGAACAGCTGGGCAGGGTGGGTTAATGGTAGCTTAGGTCTGAAGCCTAAATTGATGATATCACTTCTGGCCATGACATCACTTCCAGGTAAATGATATAACTTCCAGTGGGTTCCAACAGATTTTCATTCAGGAAATGTTGGTCCTGATGTGAAAAAGTTGAGAACCTCAAGGGTGCTTTCCTGGAAGGAGTGCTTTCCTGATAATACAAAAGTGATATGATTTATGTAATTGAAATGTTAGGCTGCTGCAGTGCTGGGGTAGGGTGAATAATTCTGGAAGGATTTTGGATGTCAGTTCAAACTAGCCAGTGTAATAAAGGTTGAATTCAGTCACTACTGTTGTGTCATCACTGTATATTCCAGAACCTACCAGGCTTTTTAGATGATTTTTTGTTTTATGTTTTGAAAAATATATTACTTTGTGCTGGAGCAACTATTCATTTTCCTTTCTTACACAAGGCACATCTGAACAATTATTGGGGAGTTTTAATTCCTTCATCAAACTTTCATCCTCAAGGCAATTTGTCTTTCATAGCTGCTCCTCTTATAAGAGGACTCATCCTGTTTTATACAAACCATTGTTTGCTATGACTGGCTGAATGGTCCATACCCAAAAGGTTTGTGTTTGTGTTCAGGGATTAATTGTGTTTGATGTGGGGAGGCTGAGCTTGACCCGAATTCATCTCTTTGCCAGCGCTGCGGTTTCTGACTTTAATCAAAACCCCAAGGCCGTTTGAAGCATAGCCAGAAAGCACCTTGCAAGTTGAACCCTTTCTAATTATCTGATGTGTATAAACTCTCAAAGCATCAATCTTTGTTGCCGGTGCTATGTGGTTTTTTAATAAGATTCCCTGGTCCAGTAGCAGCCAAAGCAAGCAAGGGCCAAATTGATCTCACCATGATTTTTATGGACACCATACCACACTTCGTAAAGTTTTGACTCGTTAAGGCGATTCCATAAATGGCCTTGGTTAATAAGGGTGAAGTGTCTTGTTCCTTTTCATAACATGCTGTAAAAACAAACAACACAAAATTCCTGGGTGTTACAAGTGAAGCATAAGGTGGAGAACAAGAAGAAAATAATTTAAATCCTATAAAAGGATATGGAGTGAGTGGAATAAAAACAGAAAGGGAATACGTGTTGGTTTCTGGAGGTATACAATTCAAAGAGCAAGGGAACTTGAAAGATCGCGCAGGTGGTAAATTAAAGTGATGTGAAAGTGAGTCATCCAGTAAATATTGGCACTAATCTTCCTTCCTTTTGCTCTTTGTCCTTCATAAAATCTTCTTTTGCTCCCAGTGTTGGTTGTGTCAAATGGCTTTTATCTTTAGCCATCGGCCATGGCTGAACTGTAAAAAAGACATGCTTCTGGGCTGTGCTTCAAAAGATGTTCCACTTGATCCTTCAGAGGGGATTTTTCGTAATCCAAATGATGTTAAAGTAGCCACCCTTGTAAGTGCCATGCAAGTGTTTATGAGGGTGATGTCACTGAACACTTGCTAACCACCTGGGGGGGTGTACGACTCCCATGAAAGAACTTCAGCCATCGATATGCTCCAAGTCTGAGGTGGTGGGAAGCTGGACAGGACAGAGGAGGGTAATTGTGTAGATTTCATCGGTTGGAAAGGAGAAAGCAAATTCTCAAGAAGGGAGAATTGCCATTTCCATACACATTAGATTGAGAGGTTGACTGCCAATCACAGGAGTGTCTTTTTCCGCTCCGTCTCAAAAATTGGCACTGTCATCCCCTCAGCTGCCTTTCTGAAGTGGTCATGGAATTAAACAACTGCACCCTGTTTACTGTGGCGTGTAAGTGTCTGCAGGTGGGCAACAAGGAAGTAGGGTTTACATAGCAAGCCCATGCAGAGAACCAAATGAGGCAGATTTTCCAACCAAGTTGCTGCAAAGGCATGCTTCAAGGTGCTGATGCAAGCTCTCCAGGCCGGCTTGTTAAAGGGCTCTCATTGGGATTAAATACTGCCTTCCTCTGTTGGAGAGCTAGCAATCAAATGCTTTTTGGCTAGGTAATTTCTCTCCTTGGGAGAAGTGGACGTGGCTCGTTCCCTTTTGAATGTCTGGATGATGAATAAAGGAGGGTCACTGTTCTGTTATCAAGCCCTAAACCAATAACACTCCTCTTTTCTATTTTGTTTCCCTACAAGCTTGCAAGATTGGATATTACAAGGCACTCTCCACAGATGTTGCCTGTTCAAAGTGTCCACCTCACAGCTTCTCCATTTGGGATGGCCTCACCTCCTGCACCTGCGACCCAGGCTTTTTCCGAGCTGAAAACGATGCTGCTTCCATGCCCTGCACTCGTAAGTCTAAGCTGCTTTATTTATTAATTTCCTGTTCCTTTTTCCTTCTTTGCTTGCTACTTCAATAATTTATACAGGAAATCCTCCCCAGAGATGTACATCCCACTCTGAAAAGTGTCTTGTTGGTGACAGGAACATTCAGTAACAATTCCCTTTTAAACAAGTCAACACAACATGTCAATACTAGGTCCTATCTCCTGGTACGCTACGGAAAATGAAGTTTGCAATTAAGTGACAGTATGTAGGTCAGAGACAAGAATACAAGGCTCTGCTTCTATGCATGTGTGCATGTATGTTTTCAGTTTTTTGGATTTTTTCTGTTTTGTTTGCTATCTGTATTGTAGAAGTGCCTCAAGGCTGACTGTGTATACATAATGAGGAACAATCATCGCCCTTGCATATCTTCAATTTAATCAGAAAACAGAAGGAATGGAGCCTGGGCTGGCCCAAGAAATTTTGTTCCCTAAAGCAAAAATTACCTTTTTGTTATTTAAGGCCCCTCATTCTGCATAAACTATGGACCAGGTACATCAAATGTTACCTGTTACCTGGATGCCTTCCCCCCCCCCCCAAAATCTTCACATAAAGTAGCTTGTCTAGGGAAAAAAGTTCAGTTCTTCATATATTAAGATACACTATACTTCTACCAGTAGGATTGTCAAGTTTGTAGTTTTTACTTCTGTATTGTATTGGGGTATAGGGAAAAGGAATCTGGGCAGCCTAATTCTACCAAATTTTCCTGTGAAAATCCTGGCCATTGTGCATCTCAGAATCAGGACCACAGAATGCTATTCCTCTAAGGTGAATGTTAAGCATCCCTATTGGTTTTTGCCTGAAAACTTGAAAGTACACTTTTCAAAGTCCTTGGATGCCTTCAGAAGGCATCAAGATGGCATTTAAAGCATAATTTCTGTTTTTATTTGCAGGAGAAAAGTGGGGTGTTTTTAGGCCCTTAGAAGGCCTACTGAAGGCTAGAGAGTCATCAGTGAGGCCTTTGAAGGCCTCAAGAAGGGTTGAGTAGGGTGACAGCAAGGAACAGAAGGCAGTGTTCCTCCCCCTTCAGGCATGGCACCCCGGGGTATTTCCTCCCCGATGATCCATTAGGTATCCCACTGCAAGTCTCTGCATGGTAATGCACCCACACTAGTACCAGCAGCATAGAGTAAAGGCCCACTTAGGAATGGACCACAGTATTAGATGTGAAACTGAACCCCGAGCCTAAAATGATGCAACCCAAGAAAAACATTACTAGCTTATGTGCTTCTGTTTGAAGGGCTTTAGCCGCTAGCCCTTTGTTATTAAAAAATGTAACAGCCCTTTATTATTAGAAGATGGAAAATGCTGACTTTTAGGTTTTGAAGAATTTTTTCCCAGTTAGAAAGTGTTAGAATTTCTCAATCTAACAGTTGGTCACAGGTAAGCTGAGTTGGTTAGAAGGTTCCACATTTGAATATCTGCTAGTTGGGTGTGACAGTTGGAGAACTGTTTGTCTGTTGGAAATGGCAGTTGGAGCTCAGCTATTCATCAGAGCAGAAGCATACTGGTTAGCTCTGAGGAGAATTAGACTGAAGGAATTAATTCATGTGTATGACCCAGATTGTGTTAGACTACGCTAAACTTGTAAATAGAGTAAATAGTTAATCTGCTCCACTGTGTCTGTCTTCACTCTCATGGTGCACATCCAGTCACAGGACACAACTATCAGTCAACATTCTGACATTAAGCACAACTATATTTTTAGATTTAAAAAGTAGAATCAAGCCAGAGTTATTTCCCTTTCCAATAAATAAAAAGCACAAACCAAGCAGAGGCTCAGTTTCGATCCCTGGCAGCTTCTCCAGTCGGAGCTGGGCAAGATTCTTTCAGAAACCCTAGAGAGCTGCTGTCATTGTCAGTGTCGGCAGTGCTAACCTAAATGGACTAATGGCCTGTTCAGTATTTGACAACTTCATGGCTTTAGCTGCATTGCAAGCATTAACATTAGTTTTGATGCAAGACTATATGAAGTGTGGGTAATACACCTAACTTTGACAACTTTGCTTATATTGCACTCTGCCAAAGGTTTTAAAGATCCTGTTGACATTTAGAGATAAGGTGATGGTATTGATGTCATGTCAGGTACAATCCTAATTTACACTGAAACAGGTATGCCAGGTGCCTGTGCATTATCTAGTGCAAGTTTAGGGCAACCAGTGCCAGATCCTTGGACTGTCTCCTATGCCCTGTCTGCCTGCCCACATTCCCACCTGCTGCCTGACCTCCCACACCCCATAAAATCTCCTCCTTCCTATCTATCCCCACACATACCTTTACAGACCCACTGTTTTGGCTAAACTCAGTTGGTGCAAAGTTAGCCCACCAGAGCTGGATCTGGTTTGGGGAGGCCAGTGTAACTCCTTGCAATGGTCTCCCCAACTCTCACGGCACTGCAAATGTGCCTTTTGGCATGTTTGCCACGATATTGCGCTGGCGCAAGAGACTGGTGCAAAGAACTGTTGTTGCTCAGCAAGCCCAGCAGTGGAGCTCACAGACATGCTTTATGACATGTTTGCAACACCCAGCCACTACCACACCACTATAGTGAGCCCTCAGGATTGGACTCTTATAGCAAAAATGAAAAACAATTTCAAAATATTCATCTTTTAAACAATGCAATTCATCTCAAGATTTATTGCATTGTTTTTTGGGAGAAAGAAAAAAATCAACAGGGCTGATATTAGAATGAAAGAAAAATTAAGAAGGTAGTTTAGGAGAGAGTCCAATTTTGTTAACACCTAAGAATCCCTTGTCTTTGAATCTTTGACTGTGAGCATTTTCAGGACTCAGAAAAAATCATGTACACTGATTTGTTATAATGTTAAGTAACTTGCATAGTACAGGGCTGTGGGTGGCTAATGCCAGCTCAGCAAGTGGCTAAGACACTGTGCCTGTTAACCAGCAGGCCAGGGTTTGAGACCCGAGTCGGCCCCACAAGACAGGGTGAGCTCCTTTCCTTAGCCCAGCTCTGCGACGCCAGCTGGATCCAATCGTATTGGCTCTTCCTTTCCATTGGACTAATTCAGTGGCATGGAGAGGTGGGATTTGCTGCTTGGGTAACAGCCTATCCTCCATAACAATCCAACCCAGGCTTTCGTGCTTTGAATGCAGCGTATGCAGCGCCGAGCACAATACTATAGTCTTTCAAGACTGACGGAGGCCTGCTACACAGTACCAAAATGACATCTTCTTTTGGCACTTTAAGGGGCTTTTTTGCATTGTGATATGGGATTTGACATTGCAGCAAAACAGCAGGCTTCTAATACCTGCATAACTCTTTGACAGGTTAATAGATGAATGATGGGAAAAGAGAAGGAAGTCTGTTTAGATTTTTCACTAGTCTACAGCTGGTAACATCAAAGATGGAGCTTTGGGGGTTTCTGCAGACCTGGATGCATTAGGACTCTCCATTATAGTTGGACAAAGGAAAACTGCTCTCATCTCTCGATGTCCATTTTGCCACCCTGTTCTGTGAATTCAGGCAGCCCCAAATTTCCCTTGGTGCTTCATGCTGGCCTAATTTTGTATTTGAATGTGATAACTCAGCTGAACTGAAACACAATACTGGTGTGTGGGGAACCAGAGGATTTTTATGTGTTTATTGTTTCCTGAGACTTTAACCATATACTCAGCTTATAATTTCAATCAAGGTGATCTGCAATGAAGACATGAAAGATTCCAGCACAAGGAGGGGAGGGCAGACAGGGGACTCAACATGACAAAATACAACTCAGGCTAATGCCAGCTCAGCAATTTTTAAATTATAATTTGCTTTAATGTTGTTTTCTGCTGGACATAAAACTGTCTTGCTGGCCATTTGGGGTAAGGTGCAGCCTACGAGGATATTCCTCTGTGTAAACCTTACTAAGGATGCAATCTTAACCAATTTAGGCTGGCCTAACTCACCTGGTGTATCTTCCTGTGGTGGTGTGGGGAGGTTGGTGTATGCCTGTGCACTGGCCTAACACACACCCTCCCATAGGAGTGGGGCAGAAGTGCCTTATGGCACTGTTGTGACATCCCCAAGTCAAGAAAGGATTTATGCAAGGGCTTATGCTGGCCTATGTGGAGTTTAGAAGTTTACCCCAAATCTGCAGGAGTCACATAGGCTGAGTCACAGCAGTGTGGAGTGGTAAAGTATAATCTCAACATATTTTAGAGGCAGTAGCACCAGTAGCGGAGCCAGGGGATAAGCGGTAAGTGTCACACAGCTCCGAAACTTGCTGTATAAGCTGCACCTCCACTCAGGGCCATTCTGAGTAGCAAACCCATTGTGGAAGCAATGCTTTAACTCCAAGAGAGACTTCAAGAGCAAGGGGAAGCAGCATACACAGCAAATTTCAGACAGTGTAACTGCAGTTACACGGCTGTGCAGCACTTACATTTCTGCCCCCCTCCACTCAGCTACTATTCGCAGGATCAGTCACTGCAGAATGTTGAGATTGTTGTTGTGAGAACTCTGCACTGCATACGGTCTACCCACAAGTTAGCAGTGTTGGGTGTGAATTAGACTTGAAGGATGGTTGCAGTAATCCTCACAATCTCAAGGAGCTGCACAAACTCTGGCCCTACAATCCAGAGTAACTACGGGAGCACGTAAGAGACATTACGTGTACCCGTAGTTATTGCACCACCTAGTGAAAACCTATGGGAAACTCATATTGCAATCCAGAGCAAATTGTTCTTACACCAGTGCAAGGACTCCCCGTAGTTACTCTGGATTGTGCCCATAGACTGTATGCTAGAGGATTTTCTGAGTGAGATGATTAAATTTTAATTTCACAAGAATGCTAGTAGCTAAGGGAGCTCAAGGGATGGTACCTTGAGTATGCCCATCTCACAAGTACAGTGTTTTTATTGTCCTTACACATTTCTGCTTTCATACAAGGACATTAATGTTGCAGTTCCTTATAGAAAAATGTATCACAACTATTGGACAGTTAGGAGTTAGGCAAATCAGGGCACAATCCTAACCAAATTTCCAGCACTTGGCATAGCTGTGCCAGTAGCCAACTGTATTCGGCAGTTGGAGGATGCAGTCACAGAGGGCTCTTCAAGGCAAGGCAACATTTGTTCCCTTACATTGGAGTTGCATTGCCCTTTCCCCAGGACTGGAAAATTGGATAGGATTGTGCTCTCAGAGTGTTGCTTAAAGAAGACAATGGATTGACTGATCAAATACTTATATGACATCTAAGTGGTTTTAAAGAAGGATCAATGACAAGCACAGTCTAGGCAAAAGTAAGGTCCGGAGCACTGTCACCTTTCAAAACTCTGGTTGGTATTATATTCCTAAGAGTATAGAGAGATTTCCAGCTATCAATCAACATAGCTATTATTTTTTTAGAAGTTCTTGACCACTTAGTTGCTCATTCAGAGTGGTCAAGACAGGAAAACACACAAAAACTATGTTGGTCACTGATGGCAAGACACAGCCTGCAATTTATTGTCTTACCACTGTATAAAGTATATAACTCTGAAGCCACTGAAATGTGGTTAGAAATGAGAAGCATTTGAGTTGGCAGTCGGAAATAAGATAAATTTGATGTTTAAAATTTTCATGATCCACATACAGGATATTCTGAGATGAATTATTGGACTAAAGATATGTTTGTGTTTGCATGAGCGTACGCTTGCATGCAAAATCCTTTTGGCTTGTATGGATGACTGTAACATTGAGAAGCAAGTTAGTACGTTTTAAAGTTGCAGTTAAAATAAATAATATTGTTTCCTAGCTTTTCAGATCTCATGGGAGAAGTACTGTTATGTATGTGGTATAGGCTACAATCCTAATCCCAAATTAGGCCAGCATAAGCCCCAGCACAAGTCCCATGCCGGCTTGGGAGTGTTACAAAAATGCTGTAAGGCATTTCCATGCCATTCCTGGGTAAGAGTTAGGCCATTGCACAGACATGCGCTTGCCTCCCTACATCATCATGGGAACGGTCCTTACATTTACAGTCCTAGTGTAGAGAATTGAACATATTCTAATAGGTTCTGGATTTCGATTCCTTTAAGAGCTGTGTGAGAAGGCAGTTGTCAGTTGTATAGCATTATCCGTCCTTTCAGTTACTGTTCTGGAGTGGCTGCTTTTGTGGAACATCACCATTCCTTAGAACTCTTAAGAAACTTGTAACTTTTGACACATGATAGCTCTTCCAGAGAGTATCATCACAACAGCAAAGTAGCACTTTAGATAGAGTTAATTTACAATCCACAAAGCCTGAAGGAAACAAAACTTTAGAAGAAACGTTGGCATGTAAATGAAAACAAATGACAAGCCTGCTGTGTGTGGCTGAAGCTTTTTTATAAAGAATTGCTCCAATAGAAGCTTTTTTGGTTGTTCCCACTTTCTTGATGAGGGGAGATGGAGAAGAACACACAACAGAGGGTCTTTCACACAGATTCCAGGTCTTCTTACCAGTTGGTTAAACCAGGTGATAAACCCAATTCCCTTGTGCTGACAGCCATAATAATCAAGCACCTTCTTTGTTCATTATGCTCTCTTTAACCCCACTAGTCTCATTCAGTCTTGCATTTAGTAATCACTCAGTGTGACGGCCGCCTAATGAAGAAATAAAACATAGAATCTGAGCCCTATTCTTCTAGCAAAAACACAGACTTTGCTCCATTGGCTTGTAAAATCAGGTTTCTGTTCACTATTAGGCCAGGTGAAAAAGTAACATTGGGTAATTTAGAGGAAAACACCTGGAATAAAGAGAAAATTGCTCTCTTTCCAGTTTGGGGAGGAGGAAGATATTGTTTATTTTAATTGTGTGACATTCACAGGGTTCTGTTTTGGTACATTGTTTCTTCGATAGTGGCTCCTTTTAACTGAATTAATAGCTACTTCTCCTTGGTTTACAGCTTAACTCTCTAGGCCAGAAGGTAGCATTTAATAGCTTTCCATTTTGTCTTACTTTGGCACTTGGGAAAAGAAAACTAGAAAGCTTTCTTCTCCTCCCCCTCCCCTTTCTTATACAATCCCCATGACAAATTATAAAAATTGCATGCTTAATTTTTATGCACCGCACGCAGCCTATAAATTGCTAACATCCCCAGCATCAAGGGCTGGGCTCAAGAATATCTTTTCCCTAAAATATTCAGTGTTACCGAACCACTTTGGCCACCTGTGTTGATTAAATCATTTCCAAAACATTACATTTTAAGCCCATTTATATGAAAAGCCGCATGGTGGGCATGCCTTGCTTCTTGAGCTGTCTCCATGTTCATCAAGCAGAAGCAAATACTAGTGGTTTGATAGGTTTACAGTGGGGAGCTTAAGTCTGAGAAAATGCTATACCCCATATCCTGGCTGCTTGTAGTCAGAATATGCACTGGATATTCTTTTAATGAAGCTTGCATGAAGATGAAAGCGGGTGGTTAAACAATTTTCTAGGCTGAGCTGCTTCTTAGGTACCCAACCCCTCTTCTCCTGACAATGCCGAGGGACTAAATGGGTTGTTAGTGACTTGGATTGCAATCCTAACCACATTTATCTGGAAGTAAGACCCATTGACCATAAATGAGACTTAGTGCACAAGTCTAACCATGTCTACTCAAAAGTAAGCCACATTGTGTTCAATGGGTCTTACTCCCAGGAAAGTGTCTTTAGGATTGCAGCCTCAGAGCATAAACTTAACATGTCTACTCTAAAGTAAGCCCAATTGTGTTCATTGGGTCTTACTCCCACAAAAGTGTCTTTAGGAGTGCACCCTTTCTTACGATTGGGCTTTGAGTTGTATTCTGTGGATCAGCAATTGGCAATAGGGCCCAGTTAAGGGAAGGAGCACTTTTCTTTGCATAGATTGTAGGAGAGTGGCCATCACTCAATGACACCTTTGAAAACTGCTGCCAGTCCAACTAGAATGTTTATTTTTATGTTTTAATTAGCTCAAACATTTCTCCCTAATATATTTCACAGCGCAACCAATGAGACCGGTATCTGTTTGCATCAGTTTTTAAAAGAATGCCATCCATATGCTCTCAAATGGGTTAAGTCTATTTAGAAAGGTGTTTGGATTGAGATTATTAATGATTGTGATTGGGGCAAAGTAATTAGGCGTTTTGTTTTCAGATTCATTTTATTCATTTTGTCCCAGCTCATTTCATACAATCTTATCTGTCTGGCCTGAAAGTCCAATGCAAATCCTTCTTTCAGCAAATGACACTGAATAATTTGATCTCTTGAACTATCCAAACAAAGGGTGAGTGATGGATATTACAGCACAGCCTTGCTATATGTTACTGAGCCAGCTGCCTCTGTGATAACATTTCAGAGGAGCAACTTAAACGAACGGGGCAATGTCAAAAAGCTACACAGTACCAGAGCACCTTTTAAAAACCTCTATTTTTATTTCCAAGTGTAGAGCCGCCTCTTGTGTTGTTGGAAAAGAGAGTTTGCTATGAGCAGTGTCTTCTCTTGAGAGAACTCGATGAGCCTTTGCCCTGCATTTTGCTTTCCAAGGCCAAACTTGCCTGTGATTCCTGCTGCCTTTTGAGTCCCTACTTTAGCATTCCAATCCCTCATAAGAAGGACATATTTTGGGGTGTTGATTCTAAAAGGTGTTCATATAACTGATTAACTTCCTCCACTCTGGCAGCAGTGGTCGGGGTATAGACTTGAATTATTATGATGTTGAGAGGTTTGCCTTGAATTCGAACTGAGATGATTCTGTCATTTTTGGGGTTGTACCCTAAAACTGCTTTCCTCCACTCTTTTATTCACAACTAGCAAAAAGTGTACCCGTGTTGCGGGAGTAACATTTCCCCATACGCCATCCCCCCACAGCGCATAAACACCCCATGTGCATAAACATCCCATGTGCAACATGCCCCCATGCGCAACATGCCCCCATGTTCCACTTCCCCCATGTGCCACATCCCCCCATGCGCCACATCCCCCATGTGCCACATCGTCCCATGCGCCACATGCCCCATGTGCATCATCCCCCATGCACAACATTTCCCCATGCACAACTTCCCGCAGGTGCATCAACCCCCATGCGCATCATCCCCACATGCGCAACTTTCCCCTATGCACAACTTTCCCCCATACGCATCATCCAGCCATGTGCAACTTCCCCCATGCGCAACTTCCCCCCATGCACAACTTCCCCCATGCGCATCAACCCCCATGTGCAACTTCCCCATGTGCATCATACCCCATGTGCCTCAACTCCCCATATGCAACATCACCCAACTACATCAGTCCCCCATGTGCGTCAACCCCATGCACATCATGCCCCCATGCTCAACTTTCCCCATGTGCAACTTTCTCCCATGTGCAACTTTCACCCATGCGCATCCACCCCATGCGCAACTTCCCCCATGTGCAACTTTCCCCCAGGCACATCAACCCCCATGTGCAACTTTTCCCCAGGCGCAACTTTCCCCCGGACACAACTTCCCTGAAGTGCAACCTCCCCCCATGCACAACTTTCCCCATGCGCATCATCCCCCGATGTGCATCAGTCCCCCCATGCGCAACATCCCCATGCGCAACTTCCCCTATGCGCATCATACCCCATGCGCATCATCTCCATGCGCAACTTTCCCCATGCGCAAGTTCCCTACATGTGCATCAGTCCCCCATGCACAACTTTCCCCATGTGCAAGTTCCCCCATGTGCATCAGTCCCCCATGTGCAATTTCCCCATGTGCAACTTCCCCATGAACATCAGTCCCCGCATCAGTCCCCCATGTGCAACTTCCCCATGTGCAACTTCCCCATGCGCATCAGTCCCCCCATGCGCAACTTCCTCTCATGTGCACCAACCCCCCATGCGCATCAACCCCCAAGTGCAACTTTCCCCCATGCGCAACTTTCCCATGTGCATCATCCCTCCATGTGCATCAGTCCCCCATGCACAATTTCCCCCATGCGCAACTTCCCCATGCGCATCAGTCCCCCAATGCGCATCACTTCCCCATGTGCAACTTCCCCCATGCACAACTTCCCCTATGCGCATCATACCCCATGCGCATCATCTCCATGCGCATCAGTCCCCCAAGCGTAACTTCCCCCATGTGCATCAGTCCCCCCATGCGCATCAGTCCCCCCATGCGCAACTTCCCCATACGCATTATCCCCCATGCGCGTCAGTCCTCCCCATGTGCAACTTCCCCCATGTGCAACTTCCCCACGCGCATCAGTCCCCCCATGCGCAACTTCCCCATGCGCATCAGTCCCCATGCGCAACTTCCTCTCATGTGCATCAACCCCCCATGCGCATCAACCCCCAAGTGCAACTTCCCCCATGCGCAACTTTCTCCCATGCGCATCATCCCCCATGTGCATCAGTCCCCCCATGCGCAACTTCCCCATGCACATCAGTCCCTCCATGCACAACTTCCCCATGCGCAACTTCCCCATGCGCAACTTCCCCCATGCGCAACTTCCCCCATGCGCAACTTCCCCCATGCGCAACTTCTCCCATGCGCAACTTCCCCCAATGAAAAACCTCCCCCATGTGCAAGTTCCCCCATGTGCAACTTTCCCCATGTGCAACTTCCATGCACAGCATCCTCGCCAGTGCAACCTCTTCCTCTGAACAACATCCCCCAGTTCACCAGGCACCGAGCACCGAATTGACTGGAGGTTGGTCAGTCTCCCATGTTAAGTATAGGACAAAAATACGTTTCCCCCTTTTTAGCCCCTGAAGGGTTAAATTTCTCCACATGGGTTCTTGGTGGGTGTTCAGGTGACAGAAGGATCCCTCCCAGAATTCCATGCTTCTAGAACCTGCAGTTGGGGCGGAATGTTGATAAGTCATCAATTCTCCAATGCAAAGTATAGGGAGGAAAATGCGTTGCGCCCCTTTTCACCCCCTTCTGTTTGGAATTTCCCAAAACCGGTTCTTAGTGCACCCTTCCGTCATGGAAGGAACACCCACCACAAATTTCACACTTCTAGGCCCAGCGGTTTTGGCTGGGCATTGATAAGTCAGTCAGTCAGTCAGTCAGTCAGTCAGTGACTTTTCTCTTTTGTATATATAGATGAGGGCTACTCTATTTCTTCTCTGGGATTCTTGTCCACAAGAAATCAAAAGACGCCTGCTTCTGGGGAGGAAAGCCATGACAGGACTAGACAACTTAATTAAAAGTCGAGATGTCATCCTACTAACAAAGATCCATCTCGTTAAAGCTATGGTTTTTCCTGTGGCAATGTATGGCTGTGAGAACTGGACCATAAAGAAGGCTGACTGTTGAAGGATTGCTGCCTTTGCATTACAGTACTGGAAAAGACACTTGAGAATCCCTTGAACTGCAAGGAGATCAAATCAGTCCATCCTCCAGGAAATCAACCCTGACTGTTCACTGGAAAGACAAATACTGAAACTGAAACGCAAATATTCTGGCCACATCATGAGAAGGGAGGACTTTTTGGAAAAAAGCCTGATGCTGGGGAAAATGAAGGCAAAAGGAGAAGGGAACAGCAGAGGATGAGGCAATTAGATAGTGTCAACGAGGCAATGGACATGAGTTTAGATGGACTTCAGAAACTGGTGGAGGATAGGAGGGCCTGGCACGCTGCAGTCCATGGGGTCATGAAGAGTCAGACATGACTTAATGACTAAACATCAACAACTTTCATTTCCAGTCATTAGCTTGAAATCAAAAAGGTCTTCCTAAAAAACATCACAAGTTTGACTGACTTTAAACCTGCCTTTTCTTATTGAATTTAACTTTACTGCTACAATTCCTCCAGAAAGTATATTGTTTTTAGATTACTATTTCAGTCCTATTACTCAAAATCTCTGCTTCTAAGGCTTTCTGACAGTTATCAACATAATGAAGCATAATGTAAAATGATGAACATTCTACAGTGGAAACTCAACATGGATTCCACAGGAGTTGTATGACTGTGGGCGCAATCCAGAGTAACTATGTGGAGTCTTTGCTCTGGTGTAAGAACAATTTGCTCTGGATTGCAATATGAATTTCCCATAGGTTTTCACTAGGTAGTGCAGTAACTACGAGTACACGTAATGTCTCTTACGTGCTCCCGTAGTTACTCTGGATTGTAGGGTATGTTACTATTCAGAAACTTGAATGCCCATGAAAATAACACTGTCTTTACCTTGTCTCCAAGGTCAAGGGCTAGATACAGGTGTGGTTTTTCTAATCTTTCAAATGTTATATTTCACAATCTGCCCTTGATTCTGTCAGTTTTTTTGTTTTGAAACACCCCAGGCATGTGTTTGCATTAGAGCAAACCTTTATTTCCCCAAAATGCTGGTACTCTATGCATCGAGTCTACTTTCAGGGTTTTCATCATGAAACTTATTATTTTAAAATGAAGACTGTTTAGAGTAGGTTATCCATAGTTGCTTGGATTTTTGCATAGAGAAATGTGCGTAAGTCCCCCCCCCCAAAAAAAAAGGTCTGCTAGCGCTTTTTAAAAATATTCATTTGTTCTATTTCAGACATCACAGACTGTCATCTGTTTTAGTGTTTCATTTTGAGGTCACTGGTTGATGCACAAAAGGCAGAATAACATATGGCCATAAAGAACTGTGATAAGAAACTCACATTTCCTTTTGCAAAAGCACACACACACACTCCACACACACAGGCACGGTCCTTTCCTAAACTTTTATCTGAACATTTACCAGCTGCTAGGATATAGAGCAAATTAGCTATGATGACTCCATTAAGTCTATGGCAGCCCTGACATTGCCTTGAAGTATTTTCTGACATTACTTGTACTCCAGCCATTGCTGTATAGGAAATCCACCTTTTCCGCCACCTTTTTGAGAGATGCAGCTGTTAAACCCATTCCTTGTTGAGCCACACCTATCAAAATTCCATATTTTATTCTATAGTTAAAGATATACACTCTGTTTTCTCCATTCTATCTTATCACCTGGGTGCTACCCACCTTTTTATCTAGTATGGCAATAGTCTTGATTCCACTGCTGCCTCCTCCTCAAATTCAAAAAGGAAAGGGGAAGCAGAATGAAAGAGCCAAGATGAATCAACTTGAAGCTATGTGTTAAACAGAGAAATGTTTGTTGTGAAGCAACACCTAAAGCCAGGATGGTTTAGTAGTTAGAGAATTGGCTGAGACTGGAAGAGCCAGGTTCAAATTCTTCCTTGGCCTTGATGCTTCCTGGGTGACTTTGTGCCAGTCATTCATTCTCAGCCTCACCTACCTCACAGGGTTATTGTGAGCATAGCAGGAGCGGAGGAAATAAAACTTTGTAAGCCACCTTGGGCATTTGCATTGGCATGAGAAAGGTGGGTATAAATCCCTGAAACCAGTGATTTTCAACCAGTGTGCTATGGCACACAAGGGTGCCGCATATTGTCCTCAGGTGTGCTGTGGGATTTTGGGAAAAATCATTTATTAGGAAAATTAGGGTACCGTATGTCTGGTGTGCCTTGTCAATAGTAAAAACAACTGATGGTTGCTTCAACAATAACATGCCTTGTTAATTTGCCATGAGATGAAAAAAGGTTGAAAAACATTGTCTTAGGGCACAATCCAGAGTAACTACGGGGAGTCCTTGCTCCGGTGTAAGAACAATTTGCTGTGGATTGCAGTATGAATTTCCCATAGGTTTTCATTAGATGGTGCAGTAACTACGGGTACATGTAATGTCTCTTACGTGCTCCCGTAGTTACTGTGGATTGTAGGGTTAAAGAAAGAAAAAGAGGAGAGACCATTCTGTTTCACTTTTCCATACTGAACTGAGAAACTGAGAAGAGGAAGAGGAAAGCTGGTGGAATGATTAGTCTCATGAATGGGTTTGCCCTGTATAATGCAGCTCTCACAACTTCACCTCTGCTTTAGAATATATAGATTGATGGATTTGTAAACATTCTGGATATGTTCATATATTTCATGATGCAGTTTGTGAAAAGAAGACTCGGTGCACTGATGTAAAATTAATGCTCAGCTTGTAAACTCTACAACCCATTTAATACAGCACCTTCTTAAGATATCAGGACAAAAAAAAATGACAGTTTTAAAAATACGTCTGTGTCACAATTCTGAGATGAGGAAATTTTGTTATACAACTGACATAAGTGAGGAACGTGGTTACCTTTTCTTATCTCCTTTAAAACTTACAACGAATCTGGCAGCCAATGTATTATTTTGGCAGGTTGGAATGAGGAATTCTGTGCCAGGAAAACAAAACGACAAAAGAAATCCTGTGGCATCTAAAGACCAACACATTTATTGTGACACAGGTCTGTACGATGAAATGCACTATAACGTACAAAAAGCACCCATGCCATAATAAATGTTTTTAAGGTACTGTGGGATTCGTCACTGTTTTGCTACGCTGGCTGCGTGTATTGAATTTTTGTCAAGGAAACAATGGCACTGATATTGAGAGGGCTGTGTTTCAAAATCTCTATTCAGCTTCAAGCCCCCTTCACATCATAAGCTTTTGCTGCTAGGCCAAAAAAAATCAGAATTGCTTTCACAATGATTTGAAGTACTGATGATGAGGACTTCAGAAAAAAAAGAGCATTTGCATTCCTGATTGCCAAAATCAAAATGTTGAAGGCCACTGTTGCATTGGCCTTATTAAACGTTAATGAGGTGGAGAAACACAAAACATAAAGTATATTTTTTTTCTTAAAACTGTTAGCTATTATTCTGAAAGCCTGATAGAAAAGGAAAGTAGCAGGTGGTTATATTTCGAGTGGCTGCTGCCTTTAGTGGACAAAACCCTGATGATAATAACAACATATATAGTGATGCCTCACATAAAGAGCTTAATTCGTTCCAGAGGCATGCTCTTTAAGTGAAACACTCTTTAAGTGAAGCGGATTTTCCCATAGGAAACAATGGAAACCCAGACAATTGGTTCCACAACCCCAAAAATATTCATATAAAAATATTAACTGTATAAAAATGATGACAAAACACAGGAATTGAATTCAAAACACTATAATATAACACAGACCACAATTACTGTAATAAAACACTAATATTCTGTACAGTAAAAAAGAAAAGAAAAACCTTTATGGCCAAGGATGACTAATTTTCACTGAGTCACTGGTGTCTTTTGGAGCATCTTTAACAAGGAACCTCTCTGTGTGAGAGATCTATCTATGCAAACTAAATAGGCAGTTTGCAACAGCAGAGGAGCAAGATCCTATCCTGTCTTTAATCCACTGGGGCTTACTCACAGGAAAGTGCGTAGGATGCAGCCTGACTCTTTCAAAGTTTGCATGAAGAGCAGCAGCAGAGGGGCCAAATCCTATGCTGTCTACTCAGAATCAAGCCCCATTGAATTCACTGCGGCTTACTCACAGGAAAAGAAAACTGCAGGCAAGGAAGGTGGTGGTGGTGGGGAAGAGGGGAAGTTGTTGTGGGGTCCAGGCAGGGGGGCTTCCTTGGGGGGAAGGGGTTTGTCTGAAGGGGGCTCTAGAGGGGGATGCAGGAGGAGTTTTCCCTCTTACCTGATGGAGGCTGCAGAGCTGGGCTGGCCATGTTTTCTGGCCACAAGAGCAGCCATCTTTGTTGCTCGAATAAAGAGGCTCCAGCTCTCCCTCTGCAGCCTCTTCATGTACTGCAGGTATGAGGAGAAAGTCCTGCCTCACTCCCTCAGCTCAGCCAATGCAGGTAGGAGGAGAGGGAGTCCAGCCAGTGGACACTCATTATTCAAATCATGCAAAATACCACACAAATTTTTACTCGTTATGTGGAACACTCACTATGTGGGGCACTCGTTATGTGACCACTCTATGTCCTAACGCTCAATGTTTAGAGTGGCTAAGGAGGAAGGGTAAATGGGCAAGGTTTGGTAAAATAACCTGCAGCATGGAGGGAGTTCATCACAACTGGGGAAGGAAAGCATTTAAGAGGGTATAACATGTATATATAGCTGTCAGGGATAAACTTTCTTTCTGAGTCCACCTTACACATCCCGCTGTGACTTTCTTTCTGAGTCCACCTTACACATCCCGCTGTGACTTTCTTTCTGAGTCCACCTTACACATCCCGCTGTTCATGCTGGGCTGTAACTTGTAACAGTAATTAACAATAGAAATGCTTTTCAGAAGAGTTTCACTTCTCTCCATCCTCCGATATCATTGAAACACTATTGACAGCTCTAAATTTAGGTTTAATGATGCATTAGAAAGAGGGACTAGTTATTCTGTCCAGAAAGGAGAGACTTCCCACCAAGAGACCAGGAATTTCTCTAGGAGGCCCAACTCAACCCAAGCTGGTGAATTAAGACAAAGATACTTCTATGAAATGTTTTTGATGTTATCTCATGGTACTTATAGTTGTTTGGATTGTTCACCACTGTGCCGCTAATGGTATTTCCCCACCCTCTCCCTCCCAAGAAAAGGTTACATTTTTCTCAATCTGATCGAGTAATGTTTGATAGGAAGTTTCTGTGTTCCATTGAACACCTTCAAAACATGTTTGAAACAGTGGGACTTTAGATTTCCACTCCAAAGCCTCCTGATCTGCCCCCTTGTTGGATGCAACATGCCTGTTTTTGAGGCACCAGCAGAGAGGGGGAAGGATAGAACTGGAGTATAAAAGAAACTGTTATTTACCTATTCTGTTGCACCATGGTTCCCAATGTGATCTCTATCATGCTGCTGGACATTATCATTCCAGTGTGATTCACATGTACATTAGCATCACTTTGGTCTTGTGTGGTCTGTTTTTGTTTTTGTAGAATCACTGTGGTCCAGTGAGATGCTTAAAATTTACAAATGAATAATTCATAATTAGAAACTCCTTAACAACTCCTTAACGGCAAAACCAACCCGTGTTAAATTATCTTAAGCATGCTCTATTATGATTTGGTAGATAAGAGCAAACTTCCAGTATTCTTTTTTAAAGGATTCCACCCACCTGAATTTCTAGGTACAGTAGCCCACCGAAACTGAACAATGGTCCACATTTGAACAGCCTAATGCAGCATACTTTGTTCAATAGGTCATCTCCTGATAATTGATCTGAACTTCATCCTGTTAGAAGTCTATTTTATGCTTTCTTAGAAACTCAGAATCAGATCTGGAGCAGTTCCAATTCAGGTTTCATTTAAGATTCAGTTTCACCCCACTCAGACTAGTCTTGATATGTGAGCAAGGAAACTTCCAGTAAGCTTTACCATAAGAGCTTGTTGTTGATGACCAAGTTGTTAAGTAAAGTCATAATGTTTCTTTAATACTTTTTCTGAGTCTCTGAAGAATCTCATATTTCTGTTGAAAAGCATGCTTTCTAAGAGAATATGGGATTATCCAAAATCCCTACCTGTGGTAAGATTGCCCATTCACAGTTGCCAATTATTCATGATTGCAACTGAAACAAAATTAGACATGTTCTTTAAAACATGTTTTTCAAAATATTGTATATACTGTACGCTGAAAGCAGTTTTCTGGTATTGTATCTTCGTACTTTTTGGAGGAAGAGGAGGAAATCCTTCCATTGTCCTGCTTATGTGCACACTCATGCTGAGCTATATTCATTGGCTCAGAGAAAATAATATATCCCATGACAAAGTAGTAAATGTAGTCTCATTGTGAAAAGCTTTACTTGAAACTCACACCCAAGGAGGTTTTCAGAAGAATACATCACCGGGGCAGAAGATTAATGAAAATGGAGCCCGAATAGATATCAGTATTAAAGCTTTTAGTCATAGCAAGAACACAGCAGCAATTTCCAAACAGTGTCTGCTTGCATTTCTAAAGCTTCTGTGTGGGTCTTAATTGTTTCTAAAGTGGCTACATCTGTGTGGTGTGTTTAAAAAAGATCATAGATGTCAGAAAGGATTTATGTCTGGAAGAGGGACAATTTGTTTAGTTTGTCAGTATTTAAAATTTTAGCTAGATCTTAATTGCTGATTCTGTAGCATTAGGTGAAGGGTGCAATCCTGGAAGCTGGATGCATTTTTCCAGGGGTAAACTCATTTCCTTTGAGAGGGAACACACCCTTTGGCAAAGTGCTGTGTTTCTTTCCTCCTGCTGGCCTAGAAAGAGAGAAAAAAAATACCAAAGCCAACATGTAGTTTTTCAGACCTTGTGGGGACAGTGGTGTCAGTGGTGTGATTTACAGAGAGACCAGACTACAAAATAGTGTGACCTTCTGGTTACTATTTATTACAGAGGTAGTTAAATGGCAGTTCTCTGAAAGACCTATCTGAAATTTACAGACAATCCTCAGTAACAAGGCTTTGATGACTTGGCACCATCCGCAGAATACTTCTACTAGTGCATCCTTCATTACTTACAGGCACAATTTTTTAAAATCCTGAAATCCTTAACTTCCAAATATTGTGGGAATTCTACAGATTTTGTTAGTTGACAATTGAATCATTTGATATTTGTAAAGCTGCCTAACTGATGAGGAATAAAATTATATTCAGATTTTTAGGTCACATCTAGCTATCAAAAGTACAGCTTGACAAATATGAGTATTAACACTCTGGATTAAAAAACAAAATCTGTTTCAGTCCTTTATGGTTTTGGTTGTTTTTTTGGGGGTGGGGGAGGAAGTGGGGACTCTAGAATGTGTGACTATGGCTGCAATCCTAAACACACTCTCCTAGAAGAAAGACCCATTGAAAACAATGGGCCTTACTTTTGAGTAGACATAGTTAGGATTGTGCTTTGTATGTAGTATATATGTGTAGCCCTCCTTTTCTTAGGCCCATATACTAAAGTCAAATTAAGCCCTTTGCTCCGGAGCAGTTAAGGTGACTTTCCATAAGATAACACTAGAGGGTGACCTAACTGCGTGGACCCACAACTGCTCTGGATTTTCCCCGTAGTAGTTATACGCCAAGGTATTTGAAGTGCTATTTTACTCAAAAGTAAGACCATTCTTTTCAGGAAGAGGCTGTAATCCTATCACTAGGAACAAACACTTCTAGTTATATGTTATGTTGACATGATGGTGAGAGAAAAATAATGGTGGATAACTCTTGATGGAAAGTGTTGGTTGGCCAGATTCCTTAGTGATAAACTGCCTGAATTTGGCAGGGACTGTACTTCAGTCATCGTTGGCATCCTTCAGTCTCGAAAGACTATGGTTTTGTGCTCTGATTTCAGGAGGTCCTGAAACAACACCTAGTGTGGCTAAAAAGGCCAATTCGAGAGTGGCAATCCCTTCCACACTGAGGACAAATAAATTCCGTCCCCTGCTCAGGCCCCATGCATAATGTTACCAGTTCAGTCCCTGGAAGACCCCTGTTTAAAACCTATTTCCAACTGATATAATCAATTCTGAATTAGTTGGACCAAACCTGCCTGACTGTGAGGCAACTTCAGATGTCCGACACTGGTGACATGTTTGTGTAACATCTCAATTTCACTTTTATTTTGTTTGTTTTCAAATATCAGATGTCATAAATGATTTACCATGGGATGTGGGAGGTGCTGCATTTTCATTATCAATTACTTATCCTACTACCAAGGTACAACACTTTCACCAATGTTCCTTTCTCCTAAATTTTGTTGCTGGTTGGTTTTTAAATTTTCCTTCCTTTTATTTTTATTTGAAAGTGCGCAAGGAGCATGCATGTGCACACATATGCGGAGTGCTAGGAAGACACAAATTGGGTTAGTACTGTGATGCTAGTTGTAGGATTGATGACAAATGGCCTCAGATTCACAGTAGTCTTTGAGGAAGTTCCTTTCATGTATCCTCTTATGCTCTCTCCCCTTATGCTTCCTGGCTTATGCTCCCCCTTATGTTTGTTCTTTCCCCTTATGCTCCGTTGCCGACAGTCTGATACTTTTTGATCTGCTGGTGCTGAATGAAGACACCCTATTTCCGGCCACATTTCAAAAGCCACCATGCCCTGAGTCCCTCTTCTTTCCAGCCTTCTTCATTTTTTGCTTTTTGGGTACAACTGAAGCCTCTTCAATGGCAGCATGGGTTGAGCAGCCAAACTTTGTGGACCTTCTTACAGTGCTTTGCTAGAAAAACATTTCCAAAACCATTTCCTGACTTTTCTCCCTTAAGTGAATCCAGGCGACTGCCTAGTTTGGGGATCTCATTTGAAAAAAACCCTCTTTCTCTGCCTTTAAAACAAACTCCCAACTGAAGAATTTTGCCCAGGCTGGGGGCATTCTTGCCCTGCAGCTCCTACAACACGTCATACTCAATCCATCTGGTAATTTTGATCTCTGCCGCAGCTTCATCAGTGATTCGCAGCTTCACCACTATCTTTCATTGTCTTCCTTGTGTGCAGTTAAATAGACTACACACTGAGGCTGCATTCCTAAAGACACTTCCCTGGGAGTAAGCCCCATTGAACACAGTGGAGCTTACTTTTGAGTAGACATGGTTAGGATTGTGCAGTTAGTGCTTGTGACTTTTCCCTTTTCTGTGTCAGTGCTTTATCTGTATATTTCACGTGATAGGATCAATCCTATCTTTCCCCAACCCTGCTGGTTCACAGCAGCTCCAGAAAAGCACACACTGCGGGGCAGATATTATACACGCACATCTTCCTTCTCAGGAATTCCTTTCTCAGTCCTTCTTTCTTTTGCTTTATATCGGATCTTTAGGTTGCCGTTGTTTTGATTTCCCCTCTCCATTATTGTTAATTATCCCCACAATAATGTTTTATTGTTGCACCCTTGCCTCCCTCTTCCTTCCCCATCCAACCAATGATCCCCACATATAAAATAGTCCCCACACCCCGTGTGTGCCCATTACACATGTTTAAATGCATGTCCGGTAAAATTTTGTCATTTTATCCGATTTGTCCTCCTTCACCCGGGGAATATGTGCACAGCTCCAGTGAACCCGCAGTTCACCTGTGCCTCACTGCCTCAGGAAATATGGCTGCTCCCAGCAGAATGCTTCAGTTCACCTGCGCACTGCTCTTTTGGTAGGTCTGCTCCTTGTCTTTTTCTTCAAGGTCTTTGCCCTGTGGGAATTTTCTCTGGTGGCAGCTCTTGTGTGAGAAACAAAGGAAAAAGGAGGCTCTGTCATTCCTGCCTTCTCCGAATTTCCAGAAAGCCAGTAGCTCCATTAGCAGCTGTGCACTTCAAAGACCGGATACTGCCTTTCCCTTTGCTTTAACATCATCCTACTCTTTGGCGACTCCCCCCACACCTTTATTTTCATGCTGGAGGTGGTGCAACCTGCAAGCATCTGCTTCCCTTGTTTTCTGCTTGGCTGCTTCCCTGTTTAGACATTGCCATGCTCTGTCCTACATACTAATTACACACTTTTTTGCTTCCGAAGAGCTTGATTCATTGTGGCACATTTTCCCACGTGAAACTGGATGGAGCCCCATCAGAGAGCGTCTTAGGGGACTAGAGAAACACTCTTTTTCTTTTTTCTTTTAAACCACTGTGTTGCTGCAGTCTGTGAAGCAGCTCGCATGGTGGGAGGCAAGGCATGTTCAGTACGGACAGATGTCAGTTTTCAGAGATGTCTGTTTCTTCAATGTAGAATTTCTGGGCAGGCTTTTTTTATTTCTCTTTTGCCCAAAACTGCAAAAGAAAAGAAAGGCAACTACCTTTCAGCAAATATTATTAAGCTTCAGGATGGATGGTGAGCATTGTGTACAAGTAAAAAAAAAAAAGCAGGCCTCTGTCAGTCTTGAGAGACTATGGTATCGTGCTCTATGCTGCATGCAAAGCATGAAAGCCTGGGTTGGATTGTTATGGAGGATAGGCTGTTACCCAAACAGCAAATCACCCCTCTCCACGCCACTGAATTAGTCCAATGGAAAGGCAGAGCCAATACAATTGGATCCAGCTGGCGTCAAAGAGCTGGGCTAAGAACAGGAGCTCACCCTGTCTTGTGGGGCTGACCCGGGTCTCGAACCCTGGCCTGCTGGTTAACAGGCACAGTGTCTTAACCACTTGCGCCGGGGCTTAGGATTACAGCCTAAAACAGTTTTATTTTTTCACATATTTTTTTTCTTTTCTACAAAAATGAAAAGTCTAGAAAATGCACAAAATGAAATAAAGTATAGTTTATTTAATAAAGTATAGTTTATTTTTATCGCCCTTTTATCCCACCTCTACATATGAGACATGTTTGTGTTAAGTTGTTGGTTTAAGTTGTTTAGTCATTCAGTAATGTTTGACTATGTGTGACCCCATGAACTGTAGCACCCCAGGCCCCCCTAAGCTCCACTAGCTTCTGAAGTCCATCTGTATTCATGTTCATTGTCTTGGTGACACTATCCATTTCATTCTCTGCCATCTCCCTTTAGCTTTTGCCTTCAGTTTTCCCCAGCATCAGGCTCTTTTCTAAGCAAAAGTCTTCTCTTTTCATAATGTGGCCAAAATATTTGAGCTTCAGGTTTTGAGCTGGGTTTAAGCCTAGCAGGTAAACTGCAGATGTTTTATATGGTGTTTGGTCCACATTCCTGACTTTCTCTTTCGCCATCCTCTCTATTCTACTTATTAAAACTGTAATCCTAAGAACACTTTCCTGTAAGGAAGCCCCACTGAACTTAATGGAACTTACTTCTGAGTAGACACATAGGATTGCACTGCAAATATGTGTACATTTGTGTCTCATTCACACACAGAGCACTGAGCCTGAGCTATTAACTAGGCAAAGATCTGAACCTTGGTGGAGCCCTTGAAATGAAGGTGATAGAACTTGAAGGTACAGGGCAATGTCCAAAGCTGGCATTCTTAGACAGCAGCCTTGGCTCCGTAGACACTTTGCATCCCAATCTAGCTCCCTCTCCAACTGATTCCCACCTTGCAAACCCTCACTGCAGTCCAGAGCTTTCCTGATGCCAGTGGTACCTGCTGTCCAGGTACTGTAGGCATGGAGCAAGGGAAAATTTCATATACCCAGCACCAGTTTTGGAGCTCAGTTCTGGTGCTGGGGGCCCATAGGATTGGGCCCTAAGGCAATAATGCTGCACATACTAATTTAAGAGTGAGCAAGAGACTTGCTTCTAAGTAAATATGCATAGAATAGGCTTCTATTCTTGTCATGCAAGACAATTTATTCCACTACCAAGCCCCATTGCTCAAAAATAATGAGGAAACATTCTCTTATGTGCAGAATTAATTTGGAAATAAATACTGCAACCAAATTCTATCCTATTCTCAGCAATTACTGGAGGTTAGAAATAACCTGTTCCTTTTACAGGAGGGACGTGGAAGTTATACCCTTTTTTAACCTCTCATGCAAATAGGAACAAGTATAGACTGCACAAGCTGCTGGTTTAGGGTTGCCATAATTCTCTTCCATAAAACTGGGACATGACCCCCTATCAGTCTTGCCAGTATTGAACACAATCCCTGAAAACTGGGACAGTCCTGGTTTTCCAGGACATATGGCAACCCTATGTTGGTTGGATTTTAATACAGCAGATATGCAAGCTCATCATCAGTGCCAGCATTTACCCTAAATGTGACTTCTGTGGTACTTTGTTTTGGCTGTTTAACTAAAAAATAAACTTTTTTCCAGGTCCTCCATCCGCCCCCCAGAACCTGATTTCCAACGTCAATGAGACATCTGTCAACTTGGAATGGAGCCCTCCTCAGAACAAAGGTGGTCGTGAGGATGTTTCTTATAATGTGGTGTGCAAGAGATGTGGCACTGGGGATCTGAATCGCTGTCGGTCATGTGGCAGTGGTGTCCACTTTAGCCCGCAGCAGAACAGTTTGAAAACAACCAAGGTCTCTATTACTGATCTTCTGGCACACACGAACTACACCTTTGAAATCTGGGCAGTGAATGGAGTATCCAAGCAGAATCCAAGCCCAGACCAGGCCGTCTCTGTCACTGTAACCACAAACCAAGCAGGTAAATGTTTCCATTGTTTCTCCCTTTCCTCCATCTTATTTAAAAGTGGCATTATATAATCAGATGCAAGAAAAATGCATACTGATTGTGCTTTCACAATTTCTTTATTTAGGATGACATTATGCTGCTTGCACTCACTACATTTGGGCTCTTTGTGACTTGCATGCACTAATGCAGGAGAATATCAAGACACAAGAAACATGACCTTTGATTAAGTGTGTCACAATCGTCCTTGGATGGGAGTCATAATCCTTGAGCCAGAGGGTGGCACAGCCATGAGTCTGCTTCTTCTGAACACCATATGGGAGAGAAATAAAACAGCCACTGGGGAATTAATGATATCGATAGCTCAGTCTTGGCATTTCCCCAAAATCTAAAATTGTAATTTTGTTTGGCATTTCACACTTGCTTTTGAAAGAAGATAAAGAAATTCTGAAATTTCTCAGTGGCTTCCAACAAATAGAATCTAGTTGAAGTTACTGTACCTAAGGAGCCTCTGCACATTGAACAGTGTTCAAAATAATTTTGAAAACCAAACATACCAGCTTGTTGACATTTTATATTGTCTATACTTTGCTTTTTACTTGGAGAGATGACTTTGATTTTGCAGTTTGGTTCTGAATGTGTTCATATCAAGGCTTGCCCCTAACCTTCTTTTAACTAAGGGAACACGCCAAATGCTGTGCCTTTTACCTGCTGATGTTCCAGTCTCTGCTTCTCCCATCCTCTTGTTTGGAAAAAAGTTTATTAACCCTACAATCCAGAGTAACTACGGGAGCACGTAAGAGACTTTATGGGCACCCATAGTTACTGTACCACCTAATGAAAACCTATGGGAAATTCATATTGCAATCCAGAGCAAATTGTTCTTACACCGGAGCAAGGACTCCCCGTAGTTACTCTGGATTGCACCGTTTGAGGCAATGCTACAAAATTTATAGATATCAAGACCATAATTTTCCATAAAGTGGAATGGGATGCCAGGTGGTAATGTATATGCCTGAAAACAGGCATTTATCAGTGGAAACCTTGTAAGTATATCTAGGGCTATACCCATTTTTCTGAGAGAAAGTCCTATACCCATTTTCCTGAGAGAAAGCCCCATAGAAAACAATGGGACTTACTTCTGAGTAGACATGTATAGGATTGCACCATAAGTTCGACTGTTGCAATCAATGTGTTCAATCTGCAAAGATGCCCGACTATATACATTTGCCAGTGGCAATAGATTATATGAAAATCATGATCCCACCAAAGTTCATCACTTCTCAGTCCCTTGCCTTCAGTGGGTGAAGCAAGCAAAAACTGATGGAACTTCAAAGCTTTACTTTTTTGCTGGATAGTGCCCTGTATATAAAGATATCATCTGAAAGCAAAGTCAAACAAATAACATAAAATAGAAAGAGTGGCAAACAATTCCCATAGCATGTTAAAATGCTGATTTCAATGAAAAGTCTTCCCTAGCATCTTGCTGAACAGTACAAAACCTCAGGGCATTCTCTCTCTCTGTGTGTGTGTGTCTCTTCTCTCTCTCTCTCTCTCTCTCTCTCTCTCTCTCTCTCTCTCTCTCTCTCTCTCTGAGGATGACAGAGTGAAGCTGTTCAAAATTAAAAATAAATCTCTCAGCAAAGAGATGCCATTCTTGATAAGCAAAGAACCTTTTGCTTTCAAGAAATGAGCAATGGAAGTTTGTGCACAGCCACCCTGCATGTTTTTACCTAAGGACCGCTTTTTAAGCCATTTTGGTCTCCAACTTTGAGGAGTTTCCATTTTAATCTTCCTGTATTATAGCGGGTGAGCAACCAAAGAAGCACAGGCAATGGTTTTCACAACATTGTGCTAACACCTCCCCTCCCCAGAACTGGCTCAGTAGTGCCTAATGGCAATTTTGTGACACCCAAAGGTCTGCACAGGACTTATGCAGGGACTTATACTGGCCTAACTGGAGATTAGGATTGCCACCTCAGTCCCTTAAAGCTTGCCTCCTGTTCCAGGCAATGCATCCTATCATGCTAAACGACTGAAAAATGAGTGCATCCTTCTGCTAATGAAACATTTGTTTAAGTTTCATTGCAGAGGCAACAATTTCATTACACGGAATGTGATCCAATCTGCACCCATCATTGATGTTCAAAGTTAGCATGGGAAAAAAAGTGAATTTATGCTTCAACTTTACAGCAGTTGCAGGAAAGAGGGAGATAGCAGAATCTAAAGGATCCAACAATTTAACATGTCAAGGTGTATGTCCATGACCTGGATATGTTAAATTGTTGGGTTATCGCTGGCCATGAAAACCTACAAACATATATATAATCTACAGAATTTTTAAAATTCCTTTTGTTTGAAAGAATAAACAAAGGATCTTTCCTGTGAGGTTACTCACAAGCAAGGGTAGGTTTATAGGGACCCCTTTGTATTTGGTATTATGGTGTAGTGTTTGCTGAAGCTCATGTTTGCTTTCAGATACTGATTAGAATTCCATGTGCATTGCACTCCACAGCACAGGAAACGCATGTAAGGCTCTCAATATTCTGCCAGTCTGATTTAGATTGGTCAATAGAGTACTTGTATCAAATGGTGATCCATCGCTTTAACAAGTCTGTCATTTTGGGTTGCTCACACTGATGTGAGATTGGGGATTCACAAGCAAAATCAAAAACATCAGATGGCCCTTAGCTCGATTCCAAGTCTTAGAGCAGAAGATGCCAAGGTCAGTAAAGCTAAGGGTCTGTCAGCCTTTCTATTCAGCTGCTGTATCTCTCTTTCCTCTCCTCCCCCTCATTGAGTGTATTTCTCATTAGCCCATATACTCATGCATACTTGAAATGCAGTCAATTATTTTAAGTAGCTGCAAAAAATATTTCACATTTTCACATAGAAATAAAATTGATTGTCTCATTCATCATCCTCTCAGGTTTGTCAGTGAGACCACCGAGTATATGCCAGCTACAACAGACGTTGCATTCCCTTCACCTCTATTCCCAAATACTGAGCTTGCCAAATTCACAGTGTGACTTCCTTGTCACTCAGGATCCCACCTGTCAACAGAACCCTCTTGTCTATTTCAGGGTAGTTTGTATTCCCTAATCACTTAATTGCTCAATCCTACTTGGATGCTATGCCAATGGTGTATGAATGCTTCCACAGTGTTCATCATATCCTAAACCTGTTGTAGCAAAGCCATACCAATGGCACACTGACATATGCACAAGAAGGGCCAAATGTCAAGCCTGCCCTAGCAGAATAAGGCTGGTGCAACCCTTCCCAGTCACTCCCCCCAATGTCCATGGAAACACTGACAAAAAATATTCTATCCATGGAGTAGCATTCTGACACCAACATATCAATGTGACATCAATGAACTATCAGTGCATCATAATCATGATAGTGCATCATAACAGGCTCTGGCAGGAAATGCAATTCCCTCCCCTATTATTCCTTATGTGTTTATTCCTACCTCTGTCAGCTTTGTCCTTGACAGTGTGTTTTTCTGGTGTCGAACATGATTGTTGTCTGAAATTCATGTCTGTTTGATTATCATGAATATTGGTTCTTTCTCCTCCCTCTTATATTGTGTCCCAATCTCCTTCATGTTGTGGCCTCTCTGCCACAAGAGAGTGCATTTTTCTGGCAATGCACAGCAACTGCATGCATTGGCATCCTTCAGTCTCGAAAGACTATGGTATTGTGCTCTGAGGGTCCTCTCCAGAGCATTATGGCCTGGGTAGATTAATATGGAGGATAGACTGTTACCCAAGCAGCAAATCCTCCCTCTCCACATTACTGAAATAGTCCAATGGACTATATGATTGAGCCGATATGATTGGATCCAGCTGCGTCGCAGGAGTTACCAGAACATGATTGTACACAGTCATGAACTGCTTCTAGGACTCCAGCTCCGGATTTGCCCTGAGGTTGACTCCTGAAGCCTTTCTCATAGATGGGTATAGCTACAAGGCAGTGGAGGTTGGAGGTGGGAATTTTCCTTCCACTGACAAACTCTCGTTCAGTGGGATTTTGGACAGGTTTAGTCTGGCTCCTCAACAAAGGTCTGTCTGGCATGGGAGTCACTGCCAGTAGCTACACTATTGCCAGCATAACCCTTTTATCACTGGAGCGCACAATCCCACCACCACAAAAAGGTACTGTCCATCGGTGGGACCAGCACCTAGGGCGTCTCAATTGGAGGTCTGGCATCTATATTGACAGGGCTATCATTGCTCCAGCATACAAGGAGAAACATTGGCATGTTCTGGAGATAGGATTGGGCTTTAAATGAAACTAAGCTGCATTTGAAAAAAATATAAAAATAATAGAACAATCTGTTCCTTGCTACTTTCCCAAGAGAAGCACATAGTGTTCTTTATTTCATTTTTAGGTTGGAAGGAGTTTTTTCCATACTACTGTATGCTTATTTAACTTTGTGTTGGTGAGTGAGTGTTTGGTTTAGTGTGTGTTAAGGAAATCAGTGACAGGAAACTAAGTCAAACTAATGAGTATTATGTTTGGTTCTCAAAGTAGTAGAGGCCAAGGTCATTCTTATTTCTGGCGGCATTGAGATCTGAAGGCTAGAACTGTGTCCACTGGGAGTTTGGGTCACAGAACTCACAGGCTTCCGCCTACTGGCTGGCAGTTCTGCTGCTTGATTAGTATGCAGATCTTGTGCAGTGCCCTGATCTCAGATGGTAATGATACAGTCATTACTGTGTAGTATATTGACAGAGACCTTGAATGAGATGTTTTGTACAAAACAAAGTGTCAGTACAAAGCATGTGAAGTTGGATTTCTTCTGCCTTTTCCTTCGCAGTGTGGGAACCACAATAACACAGACCACGACAATGTGACTTTATTGTGTGTAATATCTTGAGATCACATGCCACCTTGAGTTCCCTCTTGGGAAGGTGGGATATAAATAAATAAATGATGGGAGTTATTCATAAGTTGGGATCATTCATCCTGGTAACTGAGGTGGGCCTCATGTCAGAATTCACTTTCTGACTTGCCTTATCCTTCATCTGATCTGTCCTCCTCCTTACCCTGTCCCCACCCCATTTATCCCACACAGTCTTTCTTCTGTTCTCTTCTGACCTATTTCACCCCATGTGCAGCTTTACCTGCTCTGGCAGGTCTCCACCATACATTGACATATAGGAGGCTGCTCTAGCCTCCCTTCCTATTTTCCAGCAGTATATACCAGCAGAGGCTGTTTTTTGACTGTGATTAGAACATCTCTGCCAGCACAAAGCACACTATTGACAGCACTGAGCCAGCATAGGAGTGGGCCAATGTATTAGGGTGTGTGTAGTGTAGGGGTGGTGGTAGTGTGTATGAGTGTCTCATTTCTTGATATACAGTTTGTAATGACAGTACTTATCTCTGACATGAATGCCTAGACTTCAGCGTTGGTGCCTATATTTGATATACTGAAATCCAGATCATTTAGGAAGTGAATATTCTCTTCTTTTGCATTTTCAATAACCCCACATAATTATGAAATACCTCCAGAGTATTCTGAAAAAGAGATTTCAAAAATTGTTCATATATTTAATTCAGTTGCTATCCAGTCACTTTGTATAGAAGCAAGTAGCAATACAGTACTTAAAAGTGGAAGAAATATCCAAAATACCAGAAGCCCAGTTAACATATGTTTATATTGAAATTATCCCAAATCTTCCTAATACTTATAATCTGTGCAACACTTTCTGAGTATGTGAAGATGAATTATGTGAAGATGAATTATGTGAGTATGTGAATGAATTATCCTGATTTATTATAGATAGATGGAAAGGTAGGTGGAAAGCTAAAGTGGAGAGGAGGTGGCTACTCTGAGGCCAGCTGGTGCATTGTGGCAAAGATAAAATATGAATCAGGGAAGCTCTGATTTTTGGTTCAGTCTGGCAACAAGCCCCACTGAATACAGTCAATATGCTTAGGATTGTAGGTACTACATTACACCATCTGTCTTACAGCCTGGTCTTGAGCTGTCTGGCACCAAAGAAGCAGTGGTGTTAAAATGGGGACTGTTGTATCTTAAGTGCATCAGGTCACCACTGCCTGCATCTCCTTGGGGGAAAGAGAAATGTATTCCCCTGGGTAAGAGCACAGGTTCTGCAATGGGGGCTACTCAAGTCTGCATGGGCTGGTGCAGTATTGAGGCCCGTTGGTGGGCTGTGAAGCCCAATGCAGAGTTCTGCACCCAGAGGAGGAACTGTGTAAGGAGCACAGTAAGCAGCTACTTTGTAATTGTACAGAAGTCACAAGTCTTAGCATTGGGTGGCGTTCCAGATCACACTACCATTGCAAGAGTGTTAGTCTTGCTGCTTAAAGTCAGTGCATGAATGTTCCAGAAGAAGCAGTTTGTTGAATTTCAAGAGTGCTGTTGAAGAACAAAGATTGCTCCTTAGAGGCACTCATGTGCGTCTGTATGGCATGACCTCCTGTTCTCAAGACATCTCTTTCCTTTGCTTGGAATCTTGTCCCCTGATTGGGATCAAGGCATTTCGGTGGGGAAGAACTTAGTACACCAGTCACAGGGAGAGGAAAGGAAATTTGACTGTTCTGAACTTTGATTGGTTAATAATGGATGGCATGAGAGGAGCTTGAGATGTAGCACATGTGCTCAACACAGCAGGCTACTTTGGCCTTTCCCTCTGCCAAAGAAAAGGAAATGGCAACAAATGGGAGGCTTATTAGGAATGTGAGGTTCAGAGCCAGGAGAAGCATTGAGCTTTGGAGCTGGTTAAATACTGAAATGTGGTATGGTTACATGAAGTGGAATCTGTAACTTGGAACCGACATTTTGTATAAACTTCACTGCCCTGCTTTGCTTCTTAAACATTGTTTTAAACAGTTACAGATCCGGGAAAGGGGAGGCCTCGTTTTCTCCTATTTTCAAAAAATCCAACAAAATCTATTCTGTGAGAATCTACCTGAGAGTTTTGCTTTTTTTCTTTTGGTATCTTGATGAGTCATAGTGTACTGCCTGTCCACAAAGAATTTTTAAAGCAAAACAAATAAAGACATGTGGGGGAAGCCATGAACTTTGAAGTATAAATGTGGTAGAAGATCCAGAGAGTAGAAAAATAATCTCAGCATTGGATTGTTCTGCAATATTGCTGAAATGAATGGGTAGTTTAAATATGCCTTTCATTTGTCTTTTACATGTGCCTGGGAAGAGATCTTTCAGAAACCTCAAAAATAAACAGTGCTGATCAATCAAGAATTCCTTCCCATGGTCAGTTAACGATGCATCTGAAAAGAGTGTGCTGTGGTAGAAAATCTGGAAGTTACTTTTCTCCCTTTGGCAACTGGCCCTCTCATGTGCATTCTATGTGCTGTTGAGAATGCATCTATGTGCAGCCAAGTCAAAACAAAACACAGGAAATCTGTTTATGGGAGGGTTTATTTTTTTTATTTTTTAAATGATTGCATTTTGTTTTTTGCACAATGAAATAATGCAAACAGCAGCAGCCTTCCTTCTGGCAAAGCAGACGTACCACCCATTTCCATGAATTTGTACTTGACCAGAAGGTGAGACTTTTAGCCCAGCGAGGCAAAGGAAAGGTTCTAACAAGCCTAACTCAATCACCCAACTTGAGGGTTCAGTGAGCAACTTAGGGGGAGGCAGCCTACCCAGTCGTGACAAGGCATAATTACAGTGTTTAAATACCAGTTTGGTCACATTTTGATAACAAGCTGACAGTTTTCTGTGGGAAATGCAATTCATCATCACTCCATAGCAACATGGTTTATTTAGAGTGGAGCAGCACCAATCTATATTTATCGATAAAATCTATTCAACCCCATGAACACATTCCATGCTGTGACTGCAAGGGGGTGAAACTGACCTGAGATCAGAAAATAGCTGTCTGTGTGATCATTACAGTGACTTTGCTTATTTATTGTTCTCCCCCCTGGACAATTCTCACTAGGGCTTGATCTACAATATTTCTGAAGCAATATGTGAAATTAGGACAGTTCCTTAGTTTCTTTGCTATTCAGGATGAGTTTCTTATGAGCAATGGCTCGCAGACATTGAGTCAGGCATCCATATTTTCCAGCCGTTTCCTTCAACTGTGTAACATTAATTGTTATCTCCCAAGAGTAGCCAAAAAGACACCAGGATCCAGTCTGCAGTTGAGCAACAATAAAAGGATTCAGAGGACTTTATCAAAAGCGTGTATTAACCCCCTGCTGGTGTCCTCAAACAGGGTTTTTTTCTGGGAAGGAGAGCACAAAAGCGACACTACACAACTGCCCCTATGCATCCATTCAGAGGCTTTAAATCCGCAGAGTTACTAATTAAAATGCCATGCAGCCTAGCACAAATAAACATAGCCTGCCTTCTCTGTCCTTGCACTGCTCCACTGACTCATGATTCAAGGAGCAGAGTTGGAAGCTGACCTGATTATCTCCATGGATGTGAATGCGAGCCCAGCCTCTCTTCTCCATATTGAATTGTTAAGTTTGAATTGTCAAGAAGTAACAAAAAAAAAGAACTGTCAGATGCACTTGGAACCAACCAGTTCTTTGAAATCTTATGGGCAAACCAGGCTTTGCAGGACTCTTTTTGAAAGTGCCTCATTGGATTGAATCTAGCTTACCTTTGTATTGGACTGAACCCATACCCTGATTTGGAGAATCAGGCATGCCAACGATAAACAGATTTAAACAGTTGCTCACAAATAGAGCTGTAGGATTCCTACAGCATCCGTATTTAATGTGGCAACATTTAGGGGCCCTTGCGATGCCATGCTTTCTAGCAAATGCAATTCCTTTCGTCAAGATGTCACGCAGATTTAGCTTGGCATGTGAACTGGTGTGGAGAGAGTGTGGGTGGGGTGGGGTTTTTTTCCTTGTTTGGTTTGGTGTTTTTCTTTTAGGGCAACAAAGCTCTGGTGGTGCTCCCCCTCGCCTAAGCAATCATGCAAATGTATATCTTCTATCTGCCTGCGCTTGAAAGATTTCATGCCGTCTCTTTTCATTAATGTAATCTGCCTTCATTACTAAATTCCAGCACCAGCATCCTTCGTCTCTTGATTTTGTAGCTTTCTTGGCCGTTGGAACACTTGGTAGTGGAGCTCTCGTAAAGGAAGGGGAAACAAAAATCTCTTAATCACTATCAGACATTTATAGTGTTTTTATACTGCACTCTTGAATGCAGCCTAGAGAGAAAAAATAGCAAGCATGGGCATATGTACATATTTTATGCCCTTTGGCTATTACTCGAACAGAACATGCCATATGGAAAAAGTCCTATAGAACCCCCCCTACACACACACACACACACACACACACACACACACACACACACACAGCACTACTTTGTTGTTTGCCTGTTAAGCCTTTCAGTGGGATGTAATAATATGTTCCATCATTGGATATAGTCAAAAAGGAAAAAAAATCAAAAGCTGAAGCAAATATACTTTGATTATTTTATGTTATGTTCACTTGATGGTGTCCATTTAAGAGTAAAACAGTTTTGGTTTTCATGGTATTGCATTGGTTGCATTCCTGGCTGATCCCATAAAAAGAAATGGCATTGGCAGAAATGCCTTTTAGGTGTCCTCAGAAATTAACAGCACCACAGTGGTGTAGCTATTGGGGGTCAAATCATTATGTTTTGTCAGCTTAAATCCAGTATGTTCCCCCCTGTCTTTTGGTCATTGCCCAGAACAAGGTCAGCCCCCTAAATATTTTTACACTTTGAAAAATCCCCCTCTTAGAAGAGCATTTATGCTCGCACGCCTTAACATCTTTCCCTCCTCGCTTCATCGCAGCAAGTTTTCCTGCACCCCCCGGAATCTTAGACTGTGTTCTTTTTGCCTACTTGAATCAGACACTCTTGAGCATATCCTGATCCGATGTCCAACACATTGCTCACTCCGTAGTCAGTATTTGGACCCCATTTTGTGGCACCCTTCGGGTCCATTCATTGACCCCACTTTTGTTTTACTGAGTGATAATTCATCTGAAATCACTATTGCTGTTGCCAGTTTTTTAAATCAAATCATTAAATTATCTCTCCTCTCTTAGTTCCCCTCCCTTCTTACCCCGTTTCTTCCTTTGAATTAACTTCCCTATTCCCCTTCTCCACACTGTTTTCCCAACCCCTTTCTCATAATATTGTCCTTTTTGTTTTCTTGTTGTTCTTATCTTGTAACTTGTAATGCCAATAAAGGTGTTCGTAATCATAATCGTATCATTATGTTTTGCAGGAAGCTTTACTTCAATGTGCATGCGGCCTCTCTCCCTCCCCTTTGGAGCCATTCCAGGTGATGGAATTAAAACAGATTTAACAGATTTAATTCCAATTTGCTCCTCCAAATGGCTCTGAAGGTGATGGGGAGAGGCTGCATGCACATTGAAGTAAAGCTTCCTGCAAAACATAATGATACGATTACGATTACGAATACCTTTATTGGCATTACAAGTTACAACAGGATAAGAACAACAAGAAAACAAAAGAGAGGCCACTTCCATGCTGAGCTTCCCTGAAAAACGTAATGCTTTGCATCACCTCTGCTATGCCACTAAATAACACTTTAAGTAGTGTTATTATTTGCTTTTACCAAATGTGGCTCCATATCAGTGGTGGGCACTTACCGGTACGGGCCTACTCGCCCGTACCGGATCTTCCCGTTTCCCTGCCGCTAGCAAACCACCAGCGACAGGGAAATGCAAAAACATAGCAGACCGGTACGGTCCGCCATGTTTTCGCCCCACCGTGCCTGCCTAGAAGCGGGCAGGCCGCTTCTAGGCAGGCTCTGCGCAAGCGCGATGTCGGCGCTTGCGCAGAGCCTGCTTAGAAGCGGCTTGCCCACTTCAGGGCAGGCACTGCGCAGGTGCAGATGTTGGCGCAAGCGCAGTGCCTCTACTGAAGCTGGCCTGCCAGCTTTAGTAGAGGCACTGCGCAAGCGCAATGTTGCCCCGCCCCTCGCCCCTCCACAGTCCCGCCCCCTGACCAGCCCCCCCTGACCCCAGCCTGGCCCCTCCCACTTCCGGCGAACCGGATCTTGGGAGAGGCCGGGCCCACCACTGCTCCATATGTGGTCACATCTATCAGCTCTATGGTTGTAGAATAAGCAATTGTCAATCCTGGAGTCTATGAATTGTGATGCCTTAATTTAGGAAGCATTGTTGAGTGTTGCCCATTCCATTGTCCATTTGGTATCTGCCAAACAGATACAGTTATGTATGGAAAGAGACTTCTTAAAATGGCCTTTCCTTAATCAAAGAGGTCAATTGACTTATATTAGACAAGACGCTTTCTTGAACAGGGAATACCAGAATCCCTGCTGTCAGTGTGCATTAAGGGAAATGTAAGATTCCTGATTTCATTGTTTCTGAGGAACAATATTCCTACTCTGGTTTGCCTACACTGTGTTCAATACAAAATAAGTGCTTCTGCCACACCAACCCAAGGCAAGAGGAAACTTTCCTCCTTACTCAGGTAATGCAATCTTACCCATTCCCAGTTATGCATGTCCACCCTTCCCAGATCCCTGCACTGGTCAAGCTCACACAGAACTCACCTGTTCCTGTACACAGGTCCAACCCCCCCCCCCTTCCCACCCCAGGAGTGCGGCAATTTTATGGCACCTCCAGGCCAGCATGAAAATTATGCCATTGTTTATGCCGGCCTAACTGAAGTTTAGGATTGGAGCCTCAGAGGCAGATACCAGTTAGAATCTGTAGTTGTTGAACCTTGGCTAAATCTTTTCTGGACCAAAGCAGGCTCACCTGTTCTAACTCAGATGGCAGTTCAGTCAATTGAACATCCAGTTTAAAGGAACAAATCCTTGAAATGTCTTAAGTGTAAATTGAGTTCTAAATTAGTAGATTATTTATTTCCTCTCCCTCTCCCAAGTGCTAAATCGACACTTTTAGAATAACAGCCAGGAATATACCATGGTCTAACTAAGAACAAAAATGTGAAGAAAACTGATACTATAAAATATTGATAATTATTTAAAAAGTCAGTTTCCTTCACATTTCAGTTCATAACTAAGACATGGCATATTCCTAAGGTTTCTACTGTGCTGAAAACAGTGAGAAAACTGGAGATACTTTTCCATTTATTCCTATAGGATTTGGAAATATCATTCTTTGGATTGCAGAGGATTTATAGATTAAAAAAATCTATTTCAATTTCCAGTTAGTAGATGCACTAACTCTTATATGTTTCTATGGCTCAAATCAGGGATGTGCAAATGTTTTGGTTGAAGGGACACATCTTCTCTCCAATACTGTGATGGGGGGCAGAAAAATAAGAATTAATTTAAATTTCAATTTTACATAAAATTTACATAAATATATAATATTTATGTTTAAATATTACCACAAAATAGAATATATTAGAGACAAAACATATATTGGAGGCTCCCCTTACCTCTGGAGGATTACAACAATCTCCAGCAGACTGGATGGAGGGGATTTGCCATGCGCCACCTGGAAACTTGTTGTGGGCCCCATTTGGCCCCAGGCCAGGGTTTGGACATCCCTGAATGAAATGAATTTGCTGTCCCTAAAAATGGATTGTCACATGCATACCCCCTTGAACATCCAGGAGCTGTCTATGCAAACAAATCAATGCGCATAAACCAAAAAATTGTGTGTTGCCACTGCCCTCATCTCTCAAAATCATCAAGGTTGGTATCAAAGAGTACCTTTTGTGGGATAGCAGGGTTGACATGTTATCCACTTTACTGTAGAGTTGCTCTGCGGGGATGGGTTGTCATTGGCGTACAGCTTTCCCTCTCCTTGCGTTGCTATGTTATGTTGAGCATTCGAAAGCCTGCAATTATGCAAGCAGCAGGGAAGAAGAATCAAGATAAATCCTCAGAAGGTTGGATTGGGTACAAAAAAAGAGATGTGGCTACAATGGCAAAAGAAGATGTGATTTTCTCTTCAATCACAGAGCATTTGTTAAAGAATGATGACTAGCAAATGCTGTAAACTGTGGAGACTGCAGGGTAGGCATTGTCTAGCATGTTTTAAGTCAAATACAATCTGATCTTTACTCACTGCTGTAAATTGCTCACTTAGTCTAGTGCTTTCACATGTCACCAGCTTCCTCTAGGCAAGAAAGCAGAAAAAAGAAGATGAAATTTGAGGACATGTCTGTTGCACAACAGAATGGTGCTGACCTTGTAAATCAAGACAGCTCCAAGAAGGGCATCAAAACGTAGCCGGTGCACTTGATTGGAAGAGGCAAAATGTTTTTAAAGGTTTAAGAACTTGGAAAGCTGTGTTTTTATTGACAGGAGGCTTTGCTTTGGATCCTTCCCTCCTTCAAAATTGCATTTGTCCTTCAAGACTTTGCTTCATAGGGATTTGCTTTCAGAACATCCTCTTATTTTTCAGGACCAGAGAGGTTACCTTTATTTACTCTGAAGACCAGCATAGACACAGGCCATGAGCTGAAGGCCTGCAGCTAATCCTCGCTTCAACATCAGCCTAGGTTTTTGTGGACTGTAGTCCACTTCATCAGATGTAGTTCACATTATACAAATGTGGAAATAATTTGCTAGTTTTTTGTTTATAAAAGTTTCTTGCTTTGTTTTTCATATAATGTAGAAGTCCAACCTTGTTATACACGAATTTTTTATACACAGTTTAGACTCACAATGAATGGCCACTGAAAATCTCAGTTTAGAAAACTAATTTTCTATTGTTGTAGAGATGCAGTCATGCAAGCATTCATTCCAGTTTTTCAGTCCCAGAATCAAACTCCTGCAGATATTGAGGCACTAACTTATTCCATTAGGTGCAATAGAGGAGCAAGAAACCTGGAAGTGGGTCCTTAAACCTATTGTTCTGTTGTTTTTTTTATACAATGACTTTTTTATCCATGGAGGTTCCGGAACTGAATCCTGTTGGACAATGAGGGATGTCTGTAATCAAAATATTTTACAGGACACCAGCTATTCCCAGTCTTAAGCGTCACATGTGTCCAGATTGAATCCCACAGAATAGTTGACAGTAGATATCAGCTGCAACTATCATGGCAAGGGCCACTTTCATGCTACAGTGAGGCTTCCTACAAATTTAAGGTTTTGCACCCCCTTTTGCAATGCCACTGTAAAGCTGAATGTGTTTCTGAAGTATTGCCTCAGATATGATTGATATCTTTCTGATTTTCTGCATTGCCATTTGGAATATCAAACAATATCAAACAACATTTTTTCCCATCCCAGATAGATAAATACCTTTAGCTACCAACTGATATAAAGTAGCACCTATAATTTCACTGGTTATTGACACCTTGAAGTGGGATTTTAATTCTATGCTTGTGCATTTCAAGGCCCAAAGACCCTTCTCAGGTTTCTGACTCTGCTTTCTACTGACCTGCTTTTATATGGCAATGATGCTGTGTGCAGCATAGAATTTGCTCCCTTCTCTGCACTTCACATGGTTTATAATTTGCTACAGCAGACTGTACAGGATTCAGGTGAAGAAAATTACAGAGCCATTTACAGATAAAAAGATGTGTATGAGAAACACTTGAACAATATCACATTTCTCTCCCCCGTCTTGATGGCCCTTTCATGTGGCCCTGCAAAAGAAAAAAAAGTCAGAATGGAAAAAGATTTGCATGCAAGCTTTCGGGGTCAACAAATGTTTGTATAGTTTTGGGTCTCATAACATGGAAAACCTAGATTAACACCAAGACACTGCTTTATACAATGGTGGTGATTGATTTTCACCAGTTTTAGAAACTTGATGCTGAAATTTTTGCTTGCTCCAAGTGCCACTCACTCACACTCTTTTTATTTTGCACACACCAAATAATATTTGTGGTATTTCTCCCAAAGTTGGTTTCATTTTTCTTTAATACGAGCTGGTGGGCTTCCATTATTCCCTAGTGCAGTGATTTTCAACCAATTTGCCATTGGATAGTCCTCAGGTGTGCCACAGGAGTCTGAGGAAAGTCATTTATTAATAGGAAAATTGGGAGATTTGAGCAGCTTGGTGTGCCTTGTCAATGGTAAAAACAATTTATGATGTGCCTTGACAATTTTAGTGCTTTGGTAGCGTGCCATGAGATGAACAGAGTTGAAAGTTACTGCCCTAGGGAGAAAAATATTTGCTTATCTCTGTTAGATTATCATTACTTTCTACAGGTAGACTTTTTTATCAGTGGATTTTTTGATGCACAAATCTCTCTCAACAGGAATAGTCATGGCCATCCGTGTTTTAAAAGGTTTGAGGAAAAAGCTCTCTCGCTCTCTCTCTCTCTCTCTCTCTCTCTCTCTCTCTCTCTCTCTCTCAGCCAACAATCTCTGGGTATTGCAATGTCAATTATCCAGACCTGGTTTTCCTCAACTACAGTGATGTCTGGTGTATTATGTTCCAAGTGGCGGTCCATTTGAATATGCAAGTCCCACAGGATTTTGACCTGTTCATTCTGGACTATCTTTTCTGTTTTGTGGTCCCACCAGTTCTTGGTTGTGACTAGGTTGTACTTTTGGCACAGATTCCAAAGTATCATGGCGGCCACTTGGTTGTGTCTTTCCAGATAGTCCATTTGGGCAATTTTTCTGCAGCCACAGCTGATGTGTTCCACTCTTCAGCCTCCTTGCACAGCCTGCACTTACTGTTTTTCTGGCTCTTGTCTATTATTATTATTGAAAATCAAACATAAATGCACAGCAAACAATTTCGTGCTGGTTTGATTCACGTCACCAGTCGGACCCTTCCCAAGAGTCTAGGATTGTGTGATGTAGCAGCATATAATTCGTGCTGATCCCCGAAGAGCGGCTTTCTGCAGTTGGCAGAGTGATATTTTGTCAATGCCAATAGTTTTCAGGTGCCTGCCAAGGTCTTTGGGCACTGCACCCAGTGTGCCAATTACCACTGGAACCACCTGCACTGGCTTAAACCAGATACGCTGTAATTTGATTCTTAGATCTTGGTAGCGGGAGATCTTTTCCAGTTGTTTCTCCTCAATTCTGCTGTCACCTGGTATGGCGATGTCAACAAGCCACACCTTTCTGCTTTCTATGATGGTGATATCTGGAGTACTGTGTTCCAAGACCTTGTCCATCTGTATCCTGAAGTCCCACAGAAGCTTGACCTGCTCATTTGCAACCACTTTTTCAGGCTTGTGGTCTACCAGTTTTTGTTATTATTATTATTATTATTATTATTATTATTATTATTATTATTATTATTATTATTATTATATAGCACAAATGTAGGATATTGGATTTTGGCACTTTTTCTCTTGATACAAGTCATTTAAAGGTATACGTCGGTATAAGTGTTGAGTCAAATGAAATCATGCCAGTTGCAAACTGTTTTTTGATTATGCCAGCCACTTCACTAGTATTAGCCTGATGTTGTTTTTACAATAATCTTTTAATTTAAGCATTATCCCTATATTTTAGCCACTTCAGGAATGACTTGCTTGTGGTCATTGAGTGGTCAACATCAGAGGCAAGATTCACAGAAGGGAAGCCCTGATTCACACCTCAGTCTAGCAGCCTATACATCAGCTGTCTGTCATAAAAAAAAATAGCCTCTGGAGATTCTGCAGGAACTAATGAATGATTCTGTACCATTGTATCCTGCCTACACTGTACCAAAGGTTAGCAATTTGTTGAAGGAGAGCATTTAATTTTTGTGTATGCAATACTGGCACTGGTTTCAGCAGTGAGAAAGGCAGGTTAATGGTCTGTAGAGATAATAAAATTAAAAATCCAGTAGTCGTTCTGTTTAACTGTAAATTGGAGGTGTGGAATTGCTTCAGCTATCTGTGTTTAATGGAGGTAGCAGATCTGGATGGCTTAAAAGCTAGATGGGCTTGAAAGCCAGAGCTGACATATTTATGGTCAGCCAAAGAGCACCTTTTGATATTTACAAAGCCCATAATTTAGAGAGGTAGGTTGGTTTGAAAAAAAAATTGTCGCCATCGGCACCTTTGACTTATCTTTGACAGCATCTGATTACATATTTGCCTCCTTTATTACCTTTTACATTTCACAATATTCAAAAATTAAACCAGAATACTAACAATTTTTAATCAGCCAATGTGTTGAACAACTGTATATGTTTAACAGCACAATACTAACTTGTGTAGGAACAGATAGGCTGGCATGGCTGCACTCTGCACAGGTTTGAGCAACCAGTTCCTTGCCCTAAGGCAATGGGAAATGTTTCCTCTTACCTGGGAAGAGCCACTGTAGTCCCAGTAGGGCTACTTGGATCTGCACCACCTCAATCGACAATGCTAATCTGAGCAGGCTGGGACTGTTCCAGGCTGCCTGGGAATGGGGTTAGGATCTGGCACAAGAGCCAGAACTTGGGCTTCCCTCCTCCTCCCCACTTGCCTGACCACAATCCCGCTTTATACCCACCCTCCCCTCCCCTGAAATGTCTTCTTCCCGCCTCTTCTTACCATGCCCCCATACTCCCATGTCAACCTGGAAAGGCAGGCACAAGCTTACAGTTCCCAGGGCTTTCACAGGTAAGCTGGCACTACCTACCTGTCTATATGTACTTAGGTTGGCATTAAAAGAAATGGGAAACTTGTTTTGTAGAATTCTCTTGCTTGTTTGCTTGATATAAGAATCCAAAGATAAAACCATTGGATTTATAAGCAGGTTTTTTATATATATTTCATATATATACTGTTTATATTTCAAAGAGAACAAATAAAATCATTTATTTCTAGTTCTAAATATTCATAACTATTTCTCAGGACCATATCCCCCAATGGCACAGTCAGGTTGAAAATCATGTGCAGGACTATGTATTTGACTGTGGAGGACTATGTATTTAAACCATGTATTTGGTCCACTGTTCTATCATTAATATTTATTCATGCAAGTGACACTTCTAATTTTAAGCATGTGACTTGCTAACATAGGTAACCATGCATCTGCTCTGTCCTTATTTATTTGTAGATCTTCTTGCTGAGTCTTGCAGTCTCCATTTGCCTGTTTAAACAACCCAAGGGATCTGTGCCTTTCTGTTTCCGCTTTCTGATCTTACCCTTATCCTTTCCAGTGTCTGGATGGAGTATTCTTCAAAGCAGTTGAAGCTGCAAAATTTATCAAGCCTGACTTTGTATTTATGGTGGGCCAAGTATTGCTCTTTGTTACATCTGCATGAGGACCCAGCAGTGTCACCACTTCTCAGCTCAGAGAGACCACCGGTTAATTCCAAAGAGAGCAAATTGCTCTGAGCATTTCTTCAACATGTTTTGCTGGCCAGTTCCATCCACCCGTATCATGTTAATCACTGTCATTCAAGCATTTGGGAATGTTTCTTTTCTCTGCTCTCTCTTTTTGCTCTCTTTTTCCCCCCAAGTGGCTGCAATGTTCAGACAGATTTTTATAAATTACCTTCTTACTGAAAGAGTTGTTTTCCTGTTTGTTTAAAACTGGCATTCATACACACAGGAAACATACACACTGCTTCCTGCCATGTTTCTGTTGGCAAGTATTAAGTTATCTTTGTCTGAATGTGCCAACAGGCTTTCAAAGTGAGCAAGCAGAAGTAAAACAAGTGATTCTCAGACTAAACATATGCCTCTCTTGAGTCTACCACAGGCCCCTGCCTCAACGAAAAAGCTTCCTTCCAAAATAAAAAAGGAGGAAGATTCTTGCCTTGTTAATGGTGTGATGGGAATATGGAATCTAAGTACACCATCTTACAAATTCAACCTTTTTTCTATATAGCCCTATTTGGGAGCATTAGTGGGATTTACTTCTGAGTAAACTGGAGTGACTTGTATAGTTCATTGATGTCAGAGATGTACTGAAGCATGTACTCAACCCAACCAAAATATTTCAGCATGTGCGTCCAACTAAAATAATTTGTGCTAAACATTGTTACAAATGTTGACTTGAGGGGCAAGGAACTTGGGGTAAGGGAACATTTTGCTATGGGAAATATGTGGGGAACCCTGCCAGCCCAGTGGCCAACCCCTGCCAACTCAGACCTGTACCAGCAATATCACTGGCGCAATCCATGAAGGTAGAGATTTGTTAGACATTACCACAACCAAACCAACCCTCTTCCTGGCCTAATCTGCCTGGCCCTACCTTTGTTGCCACCTAGTTCCACCTGTTCCATCTTTTCCAGACCTCCTTTCCAGTCCCCTATAAAATCTTAATATTGGAGGTGTGGATGCACTGACAGCTGCCATGTAATGTCCACACATTCTGGCAGTAATCAGCCCACACATTTCCATGTGTCACCTTTTACAATGACCAGAAAGCATGTTATGCTGCTTGGAGATTTGTTCTGGCTGTATAGTGCGTTGTCAGGATCAGGCTAATACACTTTTCCACATACTCAGAGGCACATGTGAATACTAGGTCCTGATTTGAAAATGGTCATGGAAATCAAGAGTATTTTGACTATAAAATTTCTAAATCCAAACTTGTTTGTGATTAGTCCAATTTCAAACTTTCACTAAACATATGAGTGGGTATTTTTAAAAACTTGTCTTTTGGTTGCTTCCTGTCTCTTTAAACTGCAGGTTCTCATTTCCTCTCCAACCCAAGAAAAGAGTACTTATCCTCATTTAGTCCTTCAGTATTAAAGTAATTAATAATGAATCAGTCTTTTAGCATCTCTTGTATGGGGCAAAACTCTTAATCACAGTCATACTATTAGAGTTTTCAAGCATTTAATTTTGATCCTGGGTAGCATCTTGAAGCCATCAATGCAAACAAGTGTGGATATGTTCTGCTGAAAGATCAAACAGTATTTTTTTTAAAAAAGAGAAGTAATTACATTTAAATATTTGATTTGGATTTTATGCACATGCTCTGATCCATCTCTGCTCATGTACAAATAGTTGTATGCCTCAACAAGTGGTACAAGATAGAGATGTGGGCATGTAATAAAGCATGTGTTGAAATTCATACAGATTAGGATTAGGAAGTCCTGGATGGGAGCAGGGTAAAGAAGAAAAATATAGGGTTTTTTTCACTTTTCCCCTCAGTAGGGGAAAAATGTGTCATAAATTGGGAAAAGGTTTGATTTTTATTTCACAAAGTCTGGTACATCCATTTCTTTCTCTTGGACCATCAGACCTCTAATTCAGATAGACATTTGCTTCACATTTGCTTTCTCCTGTATAAACCTTCTTTGATGGATCAAAAAGGCTATATGTGCAAGCCCTTATATCTGCAGTTATGTACACTCAATGTCAGTTATCTGCAAGCCATGGCAAGGCCCACAGAGATGTAGACTACTGTGAGATGTCACTGAGATGTGGACCACTCTGATTCCAAGTGACTAACCTGAAAGCATTTAGGCCCAATGAGTTAGGCTCAACTGACTCAAATATGCCTCACTTGGAACAACAGCCTAATGTGGGAAAAATGGATCAACATACGTGTTATGTACAGAGAAGTGAAAGATAAAAGGATGAAATCTAAATTTTAAGTCAGTTGGGTCTAGAAGCTTCTAGCTAATAGTAAGTTCCTATAACCCCTATTATGAGGCTGTGATTTTCAACCAGTGTGCCATTCACAAAAATGAGTTTTTGCTTTGAAACATACATTGTTCACTCTGGTACCATCCGACTATACAGTGGTCTCAATTTCATAGTAAGACTCTTAAAAAAAAACCCTTTTCTGTTTCCTGCAGGTCCTGCAGGTCCATTTGTTTTAAACAAATAATGAAATACTTTCACTGGAACTCTGACATGTTTACAAGTGCTAGAAAGCATTTGTTCATTTGAGGAAATTGCTTTATGGTACTGGCCAAGGTTTTGTAGTGGATCTGTTTTCCCATTCTTTGTTTTTGGCCACAGGCGGAAAAACAGCAGTAATAAAGGTACTTCAAGGTGTTTAATGGGATGGTATTGGGAAAGTAGATAAAAAGAAAAATGTTCCATTCACATACTGGAGAGCAACCCTTTTGGCGTAGGGGATGAAAGAGAAGATGAATTGCTGAGTTTGGACTTGCTGAAAGTTACACTAACCATTTTGTCAATGACATCTTCCTCATTATTTCACACTGCAGTTTACAGGGTTCACCAGGAAAAAGGTTATCGTTTAGAGAAGATCTGCAATGGATAACATTCTTGCCCTTGCTTACAACATACCATTTGTCATCATAAATAACAGTAGTTCTGAAACCCTTTAGCACTGGGACTCACTTTTAGAAAGACAATCCGTCCAGACCCACCAAAAGTGATGTCAGAAATTTAGGCTTCAAACCTTAGGTGTGGTCGGCCAAATATCTTATTCCACTGAACACACTCATGCTGTTATTTTGCATAACTTGTAATTCAAAACATTTCAGTTTGGAAGCAGAAAAGAGACTTGGATCTTCTCCAGCCATGATGCCCTTTCTCAGTGCCCTTTCTCCTTTCCAGCATCCCCCATCTTTCCACCTCTCTCCCACTTGGATCCCATCAGCTCTGTATCATGTGGTTGAGCTAGGTGCTCCATTACCCACTTGAAATTGACTCACTACCCACATAATTGGTCCCATCTCACTGTTTGTAAAACGCTGATATATGCCAATCGTGAACTCAGATTGTCTAACTGCAAGAACAGGGTTGATCCAAAAAAATACGTTATTGATTTTTACATGATTCTTAGGGACTCTCTTGATGAGAAGATAATATGTTCTATTCCAGGGGTCAGCAACCTTTCAGCGGTGTCATGCCAAACCTATGTTTCAATGTTATTCTGTTTGCCACTAGTGGGCATCAAGCACCAGCAGCACTGACTCACCTGTGCTGCTTCTGCCCTCCTCCCTGCTCATTCCAGGACCCAGGTGGGCAGCCTGGAAGCCTCTGCGAAGTGCTTCAGCCCACAAAGGCACCGTGCTGCTCACCCGGGTTTTCAAGTGCCACTGAAAATTGGGTGGATGCCATGCTCAGCACCATGCTGGAGGTTGCTGACAGTTGTTCTATTCCAATATAGCTGGTGCATGACCAAGTGGACCCAGCAAGGCCCTATGGGCTTACACAGAAGAATCCTCCAGAGCCCGAGACTTTCCTGTGGGATACAGCACATGCCATGTTGGTGGGGCTGCATCATCACATAGGGAGTTAAGTAGGATTGGGTTGCAAATGATAAGTTCATTTGGTACACATAAAAAAAGCAGGCCTCCGTCAGTCTTGAAAGACTATGGTATCGTGCTCGGTGCTGCATACGCTGCATGCGAAGCAGGAAAGCCTGGGTCGGATTGTTATGGAGGATAGGCTGTTACCCAAGCAGCAAATTCCCCCTCTCCACACCACTGAATTAGTCCAATGGAAAGGCAGAGCCAATACGATTGGATCCAGCTGGCGTCACAGAGCTGGGCTAAGGACAGGAACTCACCCTGTCTTGTGGGGCCAACCCGGGAATCGAATCCTGGCCTTCTGGTTAACAGGCACAGTGTCTTTACTGCTTGCGCCACCCACAGCCCTGCCTGATACACATAATCAAAGCAAAAATAGTTTTGCTGCTGTCCATTTGCAGTTATACCAACACCCTGGATTTCACCTTTGTTTTCTCTGGGTAGCTCTTATTCTATCATCAGGATAGTATAAGGGATTTAACTTTGAACAAGAATAAGCAATCTAACTTTGCAATCCTGTACACACTTGCCTGGGAACAAGTCCAATCAAACCTAGTGGGGCTTAGAACTATGTAAATGTGTATGGCAGTGGTTCCCAATCTGTGTGCCATGGTTCCCTGGTTCCCTAGCCAGAATACTGGCTAGGGGAGCCATGGAATCCTTGTAATAACCTGCCATCCTATACATTGTCAAGGAATATAGCTGGGGAGCCACAGCCAGTGGCCTAATAAATCAAGGAAGCCACCAGTTGAAAATGTTTGGGATCAATTAGTGTATAGGATTGAGCTGCTTAGAAACTAGGAATTGGAAAAGACTCTTTAACCGTGTAGTTGAAAGTAGTTGGTGTGTTAATGCTTATCTTTTTGTGTCACTGAATTCCTGTTTCTGATAAATGAAGAGAGACATTTCCCAATAAATCTCTAAACATTTTTCAGTTCTATCTACAAAAGAGATAACATCATCTCCTGCTTCCCATTGTGATTCCTAAAACAAGTACAGCCTTTCAAGTGTACAATCTCTGTGTTGTGTCTGTATGTGGAAGGAATGTTAAGAGGCACCCTTGGTGGCAACTTCATAAAGAAAGTTATCCTTTTCCCTGCAGTTCTTCGGTTCTTTGGCCAGCATCCACTGGTCTGAGCTTAAACAAGATATAGGGTTAACATTCTTTTGAATATACCTGCTGAAGCAATACATTTTAAATTATGAATGAAACTGTAGCCAAAAGGGTGAGAAAGTTTCCTAACCCTCAGTACATCTCAGCATAGGTACAACACACATGGAGATGTTGTGAAATCTTCTGCTATTTATTTTTAGGAAGGCCTGTGTTACTGACTGCAGGAACTTGGAACAGTTGACATCATGCTGTCAGATTGGCTGCCCCAATACATGAAGAAGAGCCTGTGTGCATAAGCGGTGATGTGGCCCTTAATAGCACAGTTGGGCTATTTGAACTGGCTGCCATATGATTATGTAGATATGGGCAGAGGCATGTTTGGTGGAGAGGAGCAGGCATGTGCACATACACTTCTTGCAATAGTTGGCTTGTCAGATTGCATTTTCTGTGATGGCACATTATGACTAGTTGGTGATTATCTGGTCATCCATAGTAATCAAATTCTGTGATCCTGAAATAACATCAGTGAAGTATATGAACACAACCATCAAATAAAAGGTCTCCAGGGTGGTTAGTATCAACAATAAAATGCAAAGAAGTGTTATATAATACTTTGGGATCATTCTGGAGGGTCACCTTCTCATGTATGAGAACCTACTAGTTCTTTTTAAATTTTTTTAGGTGGCCCTTCTCTTGCTATCCTACTTTTTGACAAAAATGGTTGACAAAAGTTAGGACTTTCTTGGTGGTGGTATCCCTCCAGTGTGGAATGTTTTCCAGGGACATGGGATTGTGTCCTAGATAAAAATAATTCTTGAGTAGGTATTTTCTGTTCTCATTTTGAGCACTGCTGCTGTTTCCATCACCACTACCCCCCTGGCTTCATCTGATTTTGCAGTCGTCGAATTTTTTCTGGCTTATTTTTGTGGTTTTAATTCTGGTTATTAACTGCCCTGAAAGCTTTTGTGCTATAGCATATATATTTTTTCAAAAATGAATACAATAATGAGTACATTTTATCAAGAGCCAAAACTGCAGGTTGCATGCCACCATTAAGTCCCCTTCAGCATTCTGAATTGAAATGAGCCAATCATGTCCCTTAGCTCTGATATTTGAAACTAACCCATATACTATCTTTGAAACCCAAAAGATGGAAAGACTGTGATTCCTATTATTATGCCACAGTGCATTAAAGAGAAAACAGGATTTTGAAGTGCAGATTTGCTAGTGATTGAATAATCACTAGCTCTGTCTCTAGAATTAGTATTGGACTGACACTACTTGAAAGATTTGTCACCTTCTCGCACTGCCCAGCTTTTGCTTTGAGAATGTTGAAATTCATGGGAAGTTATGAGAAAAGCAAATGGTTAACAGCAATTATGGAACCCACGTTTTGATTTGGGATTCAGCACTGGAAATTCAGAGAGCTGTACTAAAATAGAAATTGACATCTTTGAAATAATATGCGGTGAAAGGGGAATGTTGGTAATGATGGTGTTATAATAATAAAAATGCTGTGAATAGGAAACATGCTACTGTGTGTTTATGAGGAGCAAACAGTAATTTTGGCACAGAGATGAATATTTTTGGTTGTGTTTTTGTATGGATTACTTTTGCATCTAGAGTTGTCCCTTGTTATCTACTTGGGTTCTGTTCCAGAACCTCCCATGGATTAAAAAAATCCATGGTTAAAGATGTGGAAAACAACCTCTTCCAGGTTTCTTACAGCTCCTTTGCTCCTAATGGAATAGTATTGTGCCTTAACAGCTGCAGAGGTTTGATTCTGGGACTCCATGCTGATACCCAAGAATGTGTGAAATAAAAAATTTACAATTGTTTAAAAACAGCTTTTCTTACTGTAGTAAAGAGGCAATTGGCAATAAGAAACTCTTCCTTTGCATGAAAAATGGAATAATGGCTTGCATGATTACCTGTCTATGACATTAGAAAAGCAGTATTTGAAACTGTGATTTGCAGTGGACATTCATGTTGAGTCAAATCCATGTATAACATGATCAGAGCTGTGCTATATATAAGGTAAAGGCATATTTTCTTTCAGAGAGAGAGAGACTTTCTCTAAGAAATGGCTGGGGTCAGAGCTGTTGACAATCTTCCTAAGAAAGAATTATCCAGCTGGCCTGCAAGAGACACTGATTAACCAAGCAACTTCGTTTTCTGTTTGGGCTGTCACTAATCTGTTCTTGCTGTGTACCCATGGCTGAGATTTATCCTGATTTCCTTCGTGGGGCCTTGATGTAATTTGCAAATGAAATTGAAAAGCATCTCCCTTTGAAATTGTGTTGTTTTACTTTATGACTTCTTTGGGGTGTCAAGCTAGGACAGCTGCATTTGTTAATAACCCCTATTTCTGTATAAATAACATGATAAAATCCAGTTGAATGGGTCCTGCTTTTTTCTACAGTCTCTTCTATTGTATTTTCTTGCAGGCTGAGGGACAAACAGACAGACGGGCAGATGTGTTGACGAGGGTGGGTGGGAGTTGGGCTCTAGAGTCCTCCCTAAAAGAGATGCCAAACTGTCAAGCAATAGATCAAGAAACAGTCTTCTTGACAGACACAATTCAGCCAGAGATTTCCTTTCGTGACTCTGTGCGTGTTGTGTGCTGCTTAGTTTGTCTCCCATCAGACTTCTCTGATACAGTCAAGTAATTTTGAAGCTTTCATGTTCAATGTCCTTTTTTATTTCAGTGTAACATTTATTTATTTAGTGATATAAAACATTGGTCCTTAAGGTGGCTTGCAAATTATTAAAATGTAAAGCCATGGATATTATTTTGCATTGACTTGGGGACTTCCTCTCAGTATGGGATGCCTGTTTACACTGTAATTTTATTTACAAGGTTTGAATAGATCTTCATTATACAGTGAAGCCACAGTGAAGCTTGGTTGCTGTTCTTTTCATTTAAGAGACAAACACCTGCATATTTCTAGGGTTTAGGGACAAAAGAAGAGATATATTCAATTTAGGAAGCTGTCTAATCTCTGGCCATACAGAAACAGCTTTTGCAGATAAGATTAAAAATTTCCTGAATACCCCCTTTTCATCCCCAGAGACCCCACCATTTGTACCAGCATTTGTCAGTAGTGGCAGGACTTGATAACAGCTGGCTAAAGATGTGACCACACAGTAACAGAACAAGGATCAGGCAGCTCGGATCATAAATCTTCAGAAAGCCCATTCCTCCAACAGGACTATGGATCTGTTACTGTCATAGTCTAAAGAGAAAAGGCATTGTCCTTTGGCCCGTTAAACATCTGAAGTTCAGGCACCAAAAAGGCCCTTCAGGAAACCATCAGAGCATCTCTGGTGACATTTCTCATGTTTGCTATTGTTTGTTTTTATCTTAGCTGTCCGTATTGCACTCAGAAATGAAATTCTAAGGTAGTGTGACTTTCATTCATTTTAAAACATTGGTTGATTTGCCCAGATTTTTTTCCTGTGGACTTTTTTAGTAGATTTGAAAAGTGCATTACTTAAATCAAATTTTCTAAAGTTGATGGCTGCCTTTTCCCACTTAAACTGGTGGGTGTAAGGCTGCTTCATATATTTAAATAACCCTGGATTAAACTATAGGGCAAGAGAATATTTTTGCCCAACCATCATAGCTAAGAACACCCCACAGGGAGATCAGTGATCAGAAACTCGATGACTACTTCTATATCAGTTCCATGGGTGCCACCCGTGTTACCTGAGGTGGTGACTAGAGGTAATCATGAAACCTCTGGACTCCTGCTGCCCAGCAATGAGACCAGGAATGTGACACAACAAACAAAGGTAAGAGGTTTATCTTGGTGAGCAAAGCTCCAATTCATGCATTACTGCACTTCAAAAGGCTCTCACATCCACCTTGAGCCTCCTATTGGTGTTTGTTGTGTTGCATCTGGCCTCTCAACCCAGAAGAAAATGGCAATGATGTCATCGCCAGTTATTTATGTTGGTTCTTCAAATAGGTTGACCATGTGAAGTGGTATGCTGGAGGACAAGTGTCGAGAAACACTGAATTAAATCAATTTGGAGGAATTAATTTTTTCCTTTACTTCTGGTAAGCGTTTTGATTGCCAATATGTCTCTTCAGACCTGTGCCCACTCTTGCACAGACTCAAGTCTGAATAGAGAAAGGGAGCATGTCAGGAAGTGAAGAGGGGTGCCAAGCTGGCACAGATCACACCTCTGTCATCCCCAGCCCTCCCATTGTTCGGGCCACACCTGTGACCTTACTTGGTACAGCAGCCACAGCAAGATCTGTTTGCAAAGTTGCAATGCTGCTACCTGTTGCAGTAGTGCCTGCAGAACAGCCACTGATTGAACTCCACATGAAAATGGGTTTTATGGGATTTTCATAGAATTGGGTTTGTAATCCCAATTTAAAATCCTTGGGGCCAAATTACATGGTTCCTTAAACACATCACTAGTAGGTTTCTTGTGAAGGAAAGAGGAATAGTGGAGAAAGCTGCAGAAATGTTCAGAAAAGGGAAGCCATAAGGAATGCTTGCAATTGGGTGGCCTGTTTTGAAATGGATGAATTCATAATTGGCCCTGATTCTGAATGTGGTCTGGCTCCAGTCCTGAACTGATGCAGAGACATGGTCACAAGAAATCCATCCTTTTTCTCATTCTTTACAGCAACAGATGTTTTTGCATGTTTCAGTATAAGCAAGACTAACAAACAAGTCTTGAAGCGTAAATGTTTACTACTGATGTCATCAAATAACATGTCATTAATGTCCTGCCAAGAACAACTTGATGGACCTCATCAGGGGGTTTTCTGGAAGAACAAGGGGTACAAAGCCATCAAAACAGGATGGTGTGATCCTGAATGTTGCAGATTCCAGTTTAGTCATGGGTTGCACTTTAATAGCACACCTGTGGTGCCAACATGCCTAAGGCTATGCCTGTGTAGTACTTTGTGTAGCTTAACACCCTTCGGTTCTTGGTTTTTCTTTCTGGTATAACATTTTTCTTCTTTTCTTCCTTGCAGCTCCATCTCAGATTGCTCTAATCCAAGCTAAGGAAATAACCAGGCATAGTGTGGCATTAGCTTGGCTGGAACCTGACAGACCAAATGGAGTCATCTTGGAATATGAAGTCAAATATTATGAAAAGGTATTATTCAGTCTGAACAAATGTTTCCCATTACATTCAATGCCCGAGCCAAATAGGTTTTGTGATCCTGTCGTGTCGGTGGCCATTATGAGGACACATTTGTTTGCCTTTATAATCATCTCAGGTTTGGCATTTCATATGTTTGATCCATTGCACATATTGGACCTGTTCTAGTTGCGTAGCCATGGTGGGATTTTTTTTCCTCCCTCTCCCTGGGAACCTTCGGATTCCAGTGGGGCTGTTTACAATGAAAATCAATAGAGTCGAGAAGTAGTGCAACATTAGCCTTACAACAGAGACAGATGTGCAATAATGAAGTATAGAGCACAGTCATAATAATGAGCTTTCTGTGAGCTGATAGCTTTTGCCCAGAATGATGGTGCAGGTTTGATAGATTTTAATAAGAAAAAAAGAAAATTACATTTTTCACCTCCTTCAGCTTAGACAGAGATATTATTTCTACAAATAATTTGTTGCTACTCCAGTTCAGAACTAGAAAGAGCTATTTTCTCTCAAGGTTGCTTGCAAAATGAACAACCAACCTCTTCCTTCCCCTTAAAAAAAAGTCTAATCACTTTACTTGCTTTTCTAATGACACCAGAAACGGACTGTAGACTTTCACTGGAACAAGATTATAGCATTTTTAAATTTCTGACACAAAATCATGAGGGAAAAAGAGAATAGACTTTTAAATTGGAGGGGGGAAAGAGGAGGATTGTCAGGGGGTTCCCTAAGTATTTTAACAGAACTGCAGTCAAGGGGTCTGTGTGTGTGTGTGTGTGTGTGTGTGTGTGTGTGTGTGTGTGTGTGTAAAAATTGTGATTTAAATTTCAGATATCTCCCAAAGAAATCCATGCTTGCCACCTTTTATTAAAAAAAAACAACCGTTGTCAGTACCTGAGCATGCCTATTGCTCTCCAATAATCCTTTCTGCTTCCTAGGTAGAGAAGAAGGGTTAAAAAGAAACACTCTCTGAAGTCCCATATCACTGAAGATAATAACAGAAAGCAGTAGGAAAGCTTTCAGAGATCCTTTTGAAAATCCCTTCCCCATTAGTAATATCCTCTTGATAGGTTTGGTAGTGGGCCATATTTCAAGATTCACAAAGCTGTGAAAGGCATGTTTATTTTTTCTCTCTCTTTTTTTATTAGGATCAAAATGAGCGTAGCTACCGCATTGTGAAGACAGCAGCCAGAAACACCGACATCAAGGGCTTGAACCCTCTGACTTCATATGTCTTCCATGTGAGAGCAAGGACAGCAGCTGGCTATGGAGACTTCAGTGGACCATTTGAGTTCACCACCAACACAGGTGCAGAATATCGGTCACTGGTAAAGTCAGGGGTTTTTTCCCCAATCCCTTTCTTTCCTTGTCACTTCTGACATTTCATGTCCACCTCGAGTATGGATAATGTTCTTACTACCATAGTTAAAATTCATTCTTTTGCCCAATCTGGCCATGGTTCTATCCAGTGATGGGCTTCAAAGAAATTAAGAACCGGTTCTCTGCCCATCTGGCAGCCACTTTTAAATGGCTATTTTTAAACTTTATATGTCCTATCTCTTGTTAAGAACCGGTTCTATAGAGTAGGTGCGAACCAGCTGGTGCCCACCACTGGTTCTATCCCACATCACCATCTTTGGTACTATTGCTTCTCCTCTGCTTCTCCAAAATTGATTCAGATTGTGGCTTGGAAAGCATTTTCAAAATCAGTTGAATCTGCCTTTTCCTTTTGGATGACTCTTTAATTATTTTAAGGCCTGAACATAAAAAAGATACATGGCTGCTCCTGAAATAACAGCCACCTCTTCCATCTTGATAACATCTAATAATGCAAAACATGTAATGTGATGTCACCATGAAGCAAGTTTCTCCACATCTGCAAGCACTAGCCAGTAAAATTAAGCAGTGGTTCATCTTTGTCCACTCCGATGGGCCTCAACCCTATCTCGTCTCTTATTGTGTAATGTTTGGCTACAGAACTTATTCATGTTTCTTCTGCTCCTGTGAATAGGATGGCAAATCATAAAATTGTGTTCAGGCATTTATAATTTTTCAAAAGTTTTCAAAATCTAAGACTTCCAAATATATGTCTGGGACATGTGTTCTAAGACCAGAATGCCACACAGTGATTGCAGAAAATCACTCTGTGGAGGAAATAAAATGGTTACATAAATCCACCCACAATAAATGTGACATTTGCCAGCATTTGCACATCCTCTATGCTCGATGCAAGCTGTTTTCAACATTTTAATGAGGAAATCTTAATAAGGTAAGATGGCACAATACATTGTAACTGCTCTGCAGCTAGATTTCCCCTACTGATTCATAGGGAATTCATCTGCTTAGCTTTCTAAAAAGCTAACACAAGATGTTTGCATAAATTTCCTGTGCATCTCATCTAGCAAAGAATAAATATGATTATGTTTCCCTCTCTCAAGACAACAATGTTGTATGAGGACATGAACAGTCCAGAAGTGTAGTTCCTTTCCCTTACACTATTCCAAGCAAAGACAAGAGATTATCCTGTCTTTAGGCTGAGGCCCAATTTGTGCCTGGAGAAATTATAACAATATAGGACGGCTTCTATTGTAACTGGATATTAGGAAAAAAATTCCTGATGGTGAGGGCGGTTTGGCAGTGGAACAGATTGCCGAGGGCGGTGGTGGACTCTCCCTCACTGGGGATCTTCTAGCAGAGGCTCAGCTGTTAGAGATGCTCTAGGAGGATATCCTGTTAAGGCAGAGGTTGGACTAGATGACCTATTGGGTCCCTGCCAAATATAGTATTCTATGAATACCCTGCTTTCCTGCCTATTGAAGACTATGAGATGAATTGGAAGTGGATTTGAGTGAGAACTTCCCTGGTCTGTTTCCAGATAAATACAGATGGACATCCAGGAAGAGGACCTCTTTGTTACTTGTTTTATTCATATATACAAACACCCTCACAATCTGACCTAGGTCTCTCCTTACATTTTCACTGGGCAAAATGTTGTACCCTGTAAGCAGGGTTCCATGCTCACAGCCTCCCTCCCCATAGGCACCACATGTCCACTGGACTAGGTGGTATGTAGCTCAGTGGAAAAGCACATACTTTGTCTGCAATGAGAGTTCAACATTCTCCATGAACAGATCTCTCCAAAGAAGATCTCTGGTATGAGTCAGAGTTGACAATGATGGGATAGAGATAGATTAACAGTCTGACCTAGTATAGCAGCTTCATCTGTTCTTTCCCTTGCACTTGAGAAGTTCATGGTAGGAGTCAGGCTGTCAGTAACAACTCTGCTCTCTTTCTGTCAGACATAAAGGATCTCATTCAATAAAACTGTAGCCTGGTTTAAACCAATTTTTTTCTCCAGTTTTCTTACATGTTCTCATCCTACACACTCAATCTTCCGTCTGCTGCTTTAAAATGTGTATCAAGCTATCTATATTGTTTGTCTGCATGTTGAACAAATAAAGCACGATTGTACCTTGAGATAACGGGAAGGACAAGGATATTTAATTTCCATTGTGCCGAACAACGTTAATCAGTTCAGGTTGTGTCTTTCAACATTAGCATCCCTCAGGCAGGGCACGTGAGCCTGTGAAGTGCACTATGCCACTTAGAGACAGCGAGAAACATCTTGTTCTGTTTGAACCTCCTCCTTGCTCACAGTCAAGGAATGAGCATCTGGTCAATTTTAAATCAAATCAAATGAGAAGCAGTTCAGCAGGCACTAAATCAACCATTATACTCTTATAGCCAACGTGAAGGCGAGAAAGTCCTCATTCTCAATGAGTTTTCCCCCAAACCATTATGAAGCATAATGTCTTTAACTAATTAAGGCCCTCCTGGAAAACTATGGCAAATGAATTCTTAATGAAAAGGTCTGAGAGTGGCTTTGAACACACTTCATGCTGCAAAGTGGCTCTGCACACTTTAAGTGCAAAACGCAGTACTCTGCTTTGTGTTCCTGCACTATGTTTGTCTGCAGCATAACCTAAGGAAAGTTAACAGGTATCTTTTCTGTTTCCAGTTCCATCTCCCATCATTGGTGAAGGTACCAACCCTACAGTCCTTCTGGTCTCAGTGGCTGGCAGTGTTGTCCTTGTGGTCATTCTCATTGCTGCTTTTGTCATCAGCAGGAGGTAAGAACTTAAGCTCCCCTTCTTTCCCCCTCTCTTTCATGAGAGAGCTTTTTTGTCTTCCCCAAACAAAGCTACATTCTTTGATTAGCATCATAAACAGTGCATTTGCATCACAAGCCCTCTCCTGTGTTGCTTTGATCTACTCAACATCACTACTACAGCAGCATGTAATGAAATGGTAATAGTTCTGGGACTATTTGCCCTTCAGATGCAAAACTGAGACTAGGAAAGGAGTGGTAGTGGGAGGTTTTAAGATGCAAGCCAAAAGCATTGAGATCTGAAGAGACTGTAATGTGATGTTGAGTTTTAATGAATGCATCATTCCAGACCAGCATGGAATGCCAAGTATCTGAATTGATGGAAGGGGGGGAGGTGGAAGGGAAGAGAAAGATGTCTGTTCAATTCTCTAATTCCCTTTATATTTTGCCCATATTGGTAGTTGCCCCTTGGGAGACAGAAAAACAGACACATAGATCTCCTGATTGGTATGCAGTGACACCCCAGATAAGTTAGACTAGGGGTCCTCAAACAATTCCATCACAATCCTCAGCAATACAAGACCACAATTATTCAAGCTCCTTCAGCTGTAAATAATTTTTTTTTAAAGTTTGCCTAGCAGTTTTTCCTGCCCTTGCCTGGGATGGATGGGAGAGGCAGATGAAAGAATTTATCTAACCTTTTTATTCGTTCTTCCCCAAGGCCCACGTGGCTAACTTTCATCTTTAAGTTAGCCACGTGGGCCTTGGAGAAGAACGAATAAAAAGTTTAGAGAAACAGAATATTGTCTGAACCCCAGAGTCTGGCTGCCAGCATATTATTTGGACACAAAGTCCTCTGTGGGGGGCAGATTAAGAGAGTCAGAGTGAATTGGTTGTCTATCTTCTGCCTGTCAACAAAAACTAAAACAGGGTAGCTCTCTGTGTCTTAAGAAGTCCTGATAAACACCCATTTGGTTGATTTATGGAAAAGAAGCTATAGACTCCTCAGCTTGCATCACAATAGTATCGTACCACTAGTTGTGATTACAGGAGGAGACCATGTGAAGAGCATACTCTCACATCATAATGCTCTTGGTCTCTTTCCTGGATTATTAACTTTGGGTTTAAAAAAATTAAAAATTGAAAAAGATAAATCTATATATGTCTAAATGCTGTTTATGGGGAGAGTGGACAATGAGGCTGCCAAACTATTGGCAGTGAGGTTGGATTGCTAGCACATTCCTTATGATTGCAAGATGGCTGAATGGAGCCTAAGAGTCTCAATTATATGATCATGTGATTGCTTCACCATTCCCTCATATGGTGTGACTGGTCCTCTGACACCTGAGGCTGTGATTCTTGAGATCACTCTTAGAGGTACCTGACCTATTAAATAATTGCAATGATAGGATTACATCACTGCAAATTACTTTCAGGTTTTGGTGTGCTTGGAGAGTTGTGCACCACTTAGAGCAGTGGTCTTCAACCTTTTTGGCCCCAGGGACTGGTTCTGTGGAAAAAAGAAATTTCCAGGGACTAGCCATGGGGTGGGGGGAGAGTTTTGCCTGTGGTGACCTGGAGGGAGGGCTTCCCCACCTAGAACCACAACACAGCTGCCTCCAGGTGTAGATCCCATTATAATAAATAGAGCTATTGCTAGGTTACTGTGGATAGGTTGCAGGTGAGAGCCTAATGTCTCAATGCTTGTCAACTCAGAGCAGGGATTTTCAACCTTTTTCAACTGAAAATGCACAAAACCATCCTAGTCACTCTTATTGGAGAGTAACCTTCATTGACTATAATGGGACTTATTTCTGAGTAGACAGGCATTGGTTTGGACTTTGAGGCTGCAATTCTGTTCTCACTTTCCTGGGAGTAAGCACCACTGCCTACAATGGGACTTACTACTGAGTAGACAGGCATAGGATTGGTCTCTGAGGCTGCAGTCCTACAACAGAGCCCTTCTGCTGTGAGGAGGGGAAGAGGCACTTAAAGGAGTCCTCTTGCAGACCTGTCAGGCAGCTGCCAACGATCTCCAGTGGTCCCTGGCTCAGAGATTGAGAAACTCTGACTTAGAGAACCTGACAGCTTTTTTTTTTCCTTGTAGTTATAAAAAGCAGTCGGCCACTCAGAGTGACTTGCAACCCCTCCATCTGTCCATTAATTAGGGTGCAGGTGAAGAAACTGTGGTGGTGAGCACTTTTCCTGGTAGTTTGCACCACCCTTTCTCAGAACTACAAAATGCCAATAGCTTCCTAGAGAGGTTGTAAACAATATCAGTGCAATAGCATTGTAATATCAACAGCTGTTAGCCAAAGTAGCTGAATAGATTCTCCATGTTCCAAGTTAGCATACCTCTACAAATTGATTCCTGGACCTAAATAAGAAAGTCCTTATGATCATGCCTTTCAGTCTTTCTGCTGTTGAAAACAAGATAGAAGCTTGGTCTGATGCAACAAAGCTTTTCTTCTTATAGTCTATAAATAAGAATATGTTCCTTCTGTTTCATTGGCTTTGTTCAGATTGTGCTCTTTCTCTCTCTTTTTTTAAGAGCAGTTAAATCCTTGTGGTTATAATATCTGATAAAAAGAGTCATTCAGTATAATGGATTTCAGTGGGTGTTCAGCTGGTTCACCAGCCTGCATGCTGACAAGAGGGAAAGAACATATGAAAATGTAATGCTGAGAGATAGGTTTATTAAAAGCCATTGTAACAGAAAATAGCATCACTGAGCCTGATGACTTAAATTCCCCTCTGCTTTTATTGATCGCTTTATTATTTAAGACAGGACTGATAGTGGGATGCATTGGATTTCTAATTATGAGTCGCCACCTTGGAGAATTGTGCCTGTCGAGTTGCTTAGAGTTGATTCCTACCCCGCTTCCCCTTGAAAAAAATAAATAATGCCACTTCCCAAGACTGATAAACACTGCCTGGTGGTTGGTCCTCAATGGATCACTTTTTAGAAAATGAAATGTCAACCCCTTGCCCTCCTATTGATTCTCCTTAGTATCCGCCATAAAGCTGTCAAAGGCAACGGCTTCTGGGAGCCAGGTAGCTGACAGACTTACTGTATGGTGCCAGCACTTCTTCTGCCTCAAACTGCCAGCTTAGTTATCTCCCCCTAGAAGGGTTCAAAACTGAGCAAAAACAGATAAAGAATTGGCTCTCTTGGTAAGAATGGATGCTTAGATCCACCTCTCTTGGGAATGGTAAGAAGTAAGCAAAATGGGCAGTGGATTCTTTGACACACAAGACATCAAGGAATGTCCAGATAGGATCAGATTTTGTGAAGGAAAAGAAGTGTGGAAATTTAGCCTCCTGGATGCCATTGCTTGTGAAATTTTGAGTTCACTTAGACTGCAGTCCTAACCTCCACTTAAGCTGGCCTAAGTGACATAAGTCCTGTGCTGACCTGGGAGTGTTACAAAAGTGCTGTAAGATACTTCTATGTAGTGCTTTTTTCTGGGGTGGGGGAGGGAAAGGTGCTGGTACTCACCACAGTTGTGTAGGTCATCCCCATATGACTAATTATTAATTCACTGCTGGATAGGGACAGGTGGAAAAAGGTGCCGGTACTGAGTACTAGTGAGGACCCTCAGAAAAAAAGCCCTGCTTCTGTGCCATTCCTGGGGGAGGGTTACATGCACTTGCTTCTCTATATCACCACAGGAATGGGAAGACCAATGTATTGTGCCGGCCTAGATTCAGTGGTGGGCTCCAGCAGGTTCGCACCTACTCTGTAGAACCGGTTGTTAATGAGAGGTAGGACATATAAAGTTTAAAAATAGCCATTTAAAAGTGGCCGCCAGATGGGCATAGAACTGGTTGATAATTTCTTTGAATCCCATCACTGCCTAGATTATGATTGCACCCAGGCTTCACAGACCATTTAAAGTTGTGCCTAGCATCATTATTAAGAAAACATATAAAGGCTGCAATCCTAAGCACACTTTCCTGGGAGTAAACTCTATAGAAAATGGTGGGACGTACTTCTGAGTAGACACATTTAAGATTGTGCCCAAAGTCTCTCCAAGAGACATCCTGTTGTATGTTGGATATACAATATAAATACTGTGTATTTATTACACAATAATAAATAATTTTTCCTTTTTTAATAAAAAAAATTAAACTAGTTAATTTCACAATATAACATTGTGACATACATAAATGATGACAGACTTGTGAACCATCCCAAACTAAATCACAAAACAGATAGTTAATGCTGTCAGCTTTGAAGTGGGTGTATGGGAATAGTTGGGATTGGTCTCCTTCTGTCCAAACAAGTAATCATCACTGCCAGAACTAACAGTCAATCATCTGTTTGGAAGCTTCTTTTTGGTCCAGTCCACACTTGTGGGAATCATTACAAGTGTCTTAAGAAACCTTCTGCAAGAGCCCATGACATCAAGTGCAAGTTATATGTGTGATCAGGATCTCCACCATCATGAAAATCTCAAAAAACTATTTGAATGGCCCTTATGTGGAAAAACCACTCTTGTTCTTAATCAAGTTCTTTGTCTGACAGTGCTCACAAATGCACCTAAAGATTGTCCTGTCAGGCTCTCACACTGGAGGAGTTAGCATTCTGCCAAAGTTAACTACCTTACAGCAGGTGTAAAACAGATTCTGGCATGTTCCATGTCATGCACTGTCAGAGATCTGGTGGGGAGGCCAGAATCCACTCCCATGTGGTAGACCATCATTGCTGACCTACTGATATAGTTGGACCATCGGGGAGCTAGGATCAGGTGGGAACAGGGTGAATTTGGTCCAGCAAGTTTGGCATCAGTGTCAGCAACCAAATTCAGACCCCCTCACAAACCAAATCCTGCAGCCTGGTTCCACAGGAACCTGTGCCAGCAATTTTGCTAGCACAGGCCCAAATCAACACCCTGCACTGCAAAGCATTATACTCAAGAAAAGGATCACGGAAACATCTTCAGACAAAGCTGGCTCTTCAGCTTAGAAATGGGGAAGAGCACCACACCCTAGAGGTTGTCACAACTAGCAGGGCAAGCTGTGGGGGACATCTTTACCTTTTTTAAGCAACAAACATTACATACACCATAGGAGACCTCTGTGACTAACCCCCACAGGATGCAGTGCAAGCCATTTTGGCATGGATTCCTCAGCAGAATGTGGGGAAGGGATAGAATTAGACACTAATATGTGTACTTCTGCAAAATTTAACTGGCACTTTCAGAAAAAGTATTAACATAATTCAAATATACATGCATACCAACCTCCTTAGATAACATCAGTTAAATTCGCCAGGGGCGGATGGATGATTAAACAATTCTGAGCAGCTCTCCTCGGCTGTTTGAAAAATGGTGAACCCTCAATTTAATAGATTTCAGAAATAATGATGTCGTCTGCTTCTTAAAATTAGTCATATATGTTTTGTGCATGTCCTAATATGTGGCATGTGCATTGCTATAAATGCATTTGGACTTGATGGATTCGGTATTATCTGAAATATTTTCTCCCAAAAGGGACCAGTCCTATCCAATTTTCAGCACTACTACAGCCACAAGTCCCAAGATAAAGGAAGAAATTATCTCTTATCTTGAGCAGGCTTCTGCCACCGAACCCCCTACTGCAAAGATGCAGTACATGCCCCATTTACACAGCTGTATTAGTGCTGGAAAGTTGGATACCATGCTTACCTTACCAAACTTGTGTTCTTTGTATCATAGACCACAAAATTTTTTGGGACTTGGGTGGCTACCTTAGATCAACACTGCCATCCAGCTGCCTCTTGATTATCCAGAAACCAATGTAGGAAACTTGATGTTATTTCATTATGGGAAGAGAAAGTTTATTGAATAATAACTTATTTTAACTTATTTTCAGTGCAATCCTAAGCATGTCTACTGAGAAGTAAGTCCTATTGTATTCAGGGAGGGTTACTCCCAGGAAAGTGTATTTAGGATTGCAGCCATAATAACTTAAAATTATTATTCCTAACTTATGCCAGAACACTAGCTTTTTAACACTAATTCCTAACGCTAGCCAGAACACTATTTTTTAAAGGGGAATTTAATGGTGTACGATATCTTTGCCTTGTCCTATTGACATGATATTTAGTTAAAGTGTATTTTATGTATAATCAGGACTGGTGGGGAAAAGAAAACAAAGATTGATCAGAGTTTTCCTGTCACTCCTTTAGCAGTGTCTTCTGGCATGCTGCGTGGGCTGTAGCCTTCATCACAAAAGTCAGCAACATGGTCCAAGATTACAAAAGTCAGCATATTGTCCAAGAAGCCTTCAGGCTTTGTCTGCCTTTGTTTCCCCATTTTTTGTGTGCACATGTCAACTTTGCCAGTGTTGGAGCATTGGCGGTAAGGGAAGCCTATAGGGCTCCTGCTGTTTTCCAACAATACTTGTTAATACCCCTTGGGTCTCACTTTGTCACTTTTGGGGCATGCTTGTCAGACTGAAGGCCCACCTCTTCTTTATCTCCAACTCCCACCTGTAGACTTCCTTGCCTCTCTGACCCCCTGCTGTTACTAGCAGCTTCTTATTGCCTTCCTGAGGCCCTCCTACCATTTAATCAGTGTCAGCCAAATCCCTATCATTATGGAGCTGAACACTGTGACAAAGGCTTCTGTCTGTCATTCAGGTGAGCTGCCTCTGAATGCTGGGTTTGTGTCCAGCATTCCTGAGGTCTCCTGAGAACTTCCCATGGCCTCCTAGTGAGTCAGTAATGAGCAGAGGAGTTGGGAACTGGGGACAAGTATCTTTTCAAGACAATGGACTCCAGCCATTTCCCCGCCCTGAGTTTTTTGAGAAAAAAACTCAACAGGTGACAAAGGTGAAACCAAAAAGTAGGTTGGGAAGCCTTTATTAGAAGCTAATAAGCTGTAATTAGGGGCTGAAAGGGATTCTGTGTGCTTCCTTTTAGCTGCTCTCTCCCTTCTTCAAGAGTATTGTGGGTGAGATTTTCTCCATAGTAGTGCTTTTAGGTGAAAGCAAGATAAAGAAAATGTTTAAAAGTGACATTCACAAAAAAGATATTTTTATTTTTCCTTTCCTCATTCATCATGTAATTATGCATAGGGATTTTTTCATTCATCTGCAATACATAATCATCTGCAATATGTAATCAATTTGACTATCCTGTTAAAATTAATGGAAATGCGTCAGAGGAGCAGTTTGAGGACATGTTATTTAAAATGGATGCACAAAGCCTTGGTGGATCAGCCCAAAGACCTGTCTAGTCCATCACTCTGTTTCCCACCATCTTCTTTTTTCCAGCAGCTGGAAGTGCACATGCATCTAAACATGGAGATGTCTTTCTAGACTGGGAGTGAGTAAGAACTGTCTATTAAGGGGCTGAGTTTTGCCCATTTCCCAAGAGAACATTTACAAATCTGAGCCTGATCCCAGTGAAACTCATGCCAGTTCTAATGTTTGTGTTACCGGTTCCTCCAGGGACAATGTAAATAGCAGCAGTGACCCCAGTGTGAGGAAACTTTGACTTAGAGTTGCTAATGGTACTTGTAGTTTGAGAATTTCCCTGCTGTGGATTGGATCAAACTCATCCCTGAGATCTTATGGAAATGTTAGAACCATATGCTCACAACCAGCATGTGAAAATCATTCCCTTCCTCTGGCCGCTCTTATATGCAATCTTAAGAGATGTTAGATCTTGCTGCTCAAAGACCTTTTTAAAAATTAAAGTTATAAATAGTAGGAGTCTATTATGTGTTGTAATAATATGTCTCATCTATGTTAATCTGTAGGCTAATTTGCTGTTTATATGCAAATGCGTTGAGTGAAAATAGCTTGATCAGGTGTATGTTTGCAATGCTCACTGAAATATCAGCTGGATCCTACTTGCAAATCTGGTGATTGCATAAGCCCTTTCAGATGTTCTGTAAGCACTGAGAGCATCCACCTTTATAGACATTAAGAGCGTGCTGACAAACTCAGTGCTCTATTGTTCAATCCTTCCCCCATTTCTCCCCATGGAGTGCATTTGTCTGCAGAGGTAAAACACAAAGAGAAACATAAGGAAAATTCTACCTACCATGGTGAGGGAATATATAAGAAAGGATACAAACATTTCATCACGTTATACATGCTTTTATTTATTTTGCACAAACTTTATTTAATACACCTTTTCATGTGACAAAAATGTCTCCATTTTGAAGCATAATGCACGGACAGAGACCATTCCTCCTAAAATGCAAGGTGGTTTTCGCAAGTTGTAACAATTACTTCCAGTGAAAGGAATGTAGCAAGTCTTTGTATTCCAGGTAGATCTAGGTCAGGTCATCAGCCACAGGAGCAGTGAGAACAAGTTTTGACAAGTACAGTAATTCAGGTCTTGGCAGGTCCAGAAACTCGGTTTACCATATTTGTTTTCATTTGTGATGCTCTTTTTCTGACAGACGCAGCAAGTACAGTAAGGCCAAGCAAGAAGCAGATGAAGAGAAACATTTGAATCAAGGTAAAAGGCAGTGGAGCTTGGTTTTCTGATCTGGTTCGCAAAGCATGTCCTGTGAGCATTCAAAGGAAGGTAGACGTGATATTCCCTTAGAAATAAAAATCTCTGGAGTTCTCCATCTGTGGCATTTTCTCTCCAAAAGAGAGCATTTATGTCTTGGTTCATTTATGAAGAGCCAAAAGCCTTTGTTAAAAGTACGACACACATTGTTTGCATGTGGGGAGTTCATCATACTAGTGGTCCGTAGTTGTATGTAGTCAGCATAAGGTATACACAGTCCCAGCATGCATGGAAGAGCCACATGATCTGCGGAACATTCCTCAGTTTGGAACGCATGATGTCATACTTCATGCATCTCTTTTTCATAGCATTTCAGGATTAGTTTTTTATTAGATAATGAACGTGTTTATGGGGGGGCACATTGTATTTTAAATATATTGGCTGTGCTCCATCTAGGCATTTAACTTAATCACCCAAATTGCGTGCCTACACCCATTTTCCAATCATTTCCTCTCCAATAGCTCCCTAGGCCAAACAGTATAAAACTTATGTGGAGCTTATACAGTGGCTGGGGGTTCAGTAAGGGGAGCTAAAGCAGCTTGAAGAGAACTGGTGCATGAACAGATCTGGCACAAGGACCCTTGTGGATTTTAGCCAATATGCTAGATGATTTTTTAAATTCCCTCCCAACTAAAGAAACCCACACCCTTGTTGGGCTAAACAGCTGTGTTACTGTACAAAAAACAAAGCATGCAAAAATACTTGCTATATAATTACCTGTTGGGCTGTTATTGCCTTGTTGCTATTTATTTATTTGCATTGTCTGTGGTGGGAAATGATTGGAATTTCACTTAAAAAATCTTTTTCTGTGCTCTCAAAGAGATTTTTGTACAAGTGAGGATCTTAATTTCTCTTATTATTTCCTAAAATATACTCTTGTAAAAATCAGTCCTTCTGGTTCTCTCTCTCTCTCTCTCTCTCTCTCTCTCTCTCTCTCTCTCTCTCTCTCTCTCTCTCTCTCATACTTCCATATGGACAGAGAGGCTCAAAGGAAATTTAATCCTAGCTTTAATCATTATTGTTTCTAATATAACCTCCTGAGAATTTGAGCTTGAGTGTTTGAAATCAAGACAACCTCCTCTCTCTTAAGCAATTTTCTTGGTTACCCAACCTGCCTTTAAGGCCAATCAAGTCAATTCATCCCCCAGTCAAAGTCTGCTTATTTATTTGATGGTTTGATCAGGAAGAAATCACAAAATCTTCATTCAACCTTTTGAGCACATCTGATCTGTGGATATTTCTCAGCATTCTGTCACTGTTACACAACTTGCACACATAGATCAGCAATTTTCAGTTAAGCATCTTTGCATTGCAGGTGTTAGAACATATGTAGATCCTTTCACATATGAAGACCCCAATCAAGCTGTGCGGGAATTTGCCAAAGAAATTGATGCTTCATGCATAAAGATTGAAAAAGTCATTGGTGTCGGTAAGTTTCAAAGCTTTATCATGTTAGCAAATGGTAGATTCGCCATAGTGATGGTTTCCTGTTGTTTCGTTTCCTGATATTAATTAACAAATTAACAATAGAATGAAATAACACATTTTAAAAAATATGATGTTATTTCTTTATGCAGTACAAAACGACAAGTCTCTGTCTCAATGAGGTTATAGTCTTATGCTTCAGTTAACTTGTACGTGTGGTGTGGTCCAGTTACAATTAACCTTTTGTGTCTTTTATATAGGTGAATTTGGTGAAGTCTGTAGTGGCCGCTTGAAAGTACCAGGAAAACGGGAAATTTGTGTTGCTATCAAAACTCTGAAAGCTGGGTATACAGACAAACAAAGAAGAGACTTCCTGAGCGAGGCCAGTATCATGGGCCAGTTTGACCATCCCAACATCATCCATTTGGAAGGGGTAGTTACTAAATGTAAGTACTCCGTGATCTAATCATGTCTTTGACCAGGACAGTTTGGAACTTACTATGAAATTAAATCACTACTGGGTTTTCCCTCTTTTTACTCTGAAATGACAGATGGAGCAGATCCTCTGATAGCTAATAGGAGGAAATCAGTGAAGGGCTAGTCATTAATCTTGTTGTCAGCTATAATAGTTTTACTTTTGCAGCTGATACCCTGTCGTCACACAACTTGTGATAATTTTGCAAGGCAGCATAAGAGTAGATGGTTTTAGGGAAAAACGGGGGAGGGTGTGAGAGAGATGCCTATTTCTGAAGATTTTTTTATCACCCCCTTTTTATTGATATGCCAAGTGGACATTTCAAAAAATTGTCTGGTAGACTTATTACAGGATGGTGGGATAGCAGGTGGTAATCGAAGTATTTCATACAAGCCAATGCAATATAAACCTGCAACATTGTATGCTTGAGGTCTTCAGGCACAAATGCTGGGAGCATGCCTTTCAAAAGAAAATAAACTTTATTCTTAGTATGAAACTTATTTGTATGCTCTTTCTGATTTATGCCTCTGATACATTTGCTTTTATTCCAAGCAACACCTGGTCAAGTTCATATTTCCGTCCTCGCCTCTCCTTTTTAAAGTCAATTAGCATTCAGTCTACCAATGGGCTGAGTAAGAATCCAGCGTAACCCCACAACTTTTCAATCCAGAACTGAGATGCACCTGTGAAACCTCAGTCTCGACCCAAGTAAAATTATGCAGTAGAGGCCCTAACTGTTTAAGATGGCCCTGCTCCAAGTATACCACTGAGCATAGCCATACAACATGCCAGCTTTACTAATAAAAAAATCCACTGAAATATCAAGTCCTATTTTACTAGGATTGTTGAGGTTAATGAATTAATTGGGATTATGAATCAATGTCAATATTCATTGCAGATTTCAGATGTATACATTATTAAGAAAAGACACAATTTCTGCAGCAGAATGGTTTATAATGTTATTGCTTAAGTAAATAAAACGGGGAGGTTGAAAATGAAGGGGAAAAAATACCAACTGCATCAGTATATTTTAAAAAGGAGTTCAGTACAGTACAGGAGTACTGTATAGTATAGACATGATAATAAATACATCTTTCCCCTTTTATGTATATGCCATTTTATGTATTTTCTGTATTATGTATTTCCATTTCTGTGCAGAGTGTATTTAACACACAAGAAGGGAATATATGGACAAATTCTAAAAGTGACTGTTATCAGATCTAATTCTTTATTTGTATTTTTTGAAAAGTCCTTTATTTCATCAAATCCAAATGCACCCAAAAGCACACTGCTTTTGATACATTGCTTCAGGAGTTTCATCAGGTTCAAAAAGCTCCTGAATTCCTTTGTGCCAAACCTATACTGTCCATGACAAACAAGTCTGCTCATTAATTAAAAGTTAACCAATTAACCAAATTTACAGGCATATTGTCTGCAAAAAGGTCTTTTCTATTTAGGCCATCCTGTGTTTGCTAGAGACAGTAGTTTTCATACCATCTTTGTAAAACAGAGAATCAGCAAGGGAATCTCTGCATTGAAATCCCACTGAGGCTTTTAACCTCAAGCTGTTACAGCTGTAACAGTTATAAATGACTCGATAGTATTTGCATAATGTACTTGTCACTGCATTAAAATGATTTAACATTCCCAACAGAAGGTGGGAGGCCAAAACAAAGTAAGTTCTCTTGCCTGGCTCCCCATCGTTTATCCCTCTGCAACAAACCAGTATAGGCACCTTCAAGCCATCACATATTTAGTAAACATGGTTACTTAAGCAGGCATTTATCTCAATTTTTCCTCTAGGTTCACCGCATGTTGGTGATAAATGTGTGCATTTAATATTCCTGGAACTGCAACAAGATCGTGTGTGTGTGTGAGTGTGTGTGTGTGTGTGTGTGTGTGTGTCACAGAGAGAGAGAGAGACCCAAATCCTAACCAGATTTCTAGTAATGACATATCTGTCCCAAATGAGCATGTGCTAAATCCTGCAGTTTGGGGGCAGTCACAGAGACCACCTCAAGATAATGGCTGTTTCCTTATTCCAGAGCTAAAGTTGGTTAGGATTGCCCCCTAAAAGTATACATTCATTGTTCAAGTACTGTCAATTCATTTCACAAACTGCCCCTGTATGTATAGTTTCAGATAGGTGCTACATATAGATTTAGGGCACAATCCAAAGTAACTACGGGAGCACATAAGAGACATTACGTGTACCCGTAGTTACTGCACCACCTAGTGAAAACCTATGGGAAATTCATATTATAATCCAGAGTAACTTGTTCTTACTCCGGAGCAAGGATTTCCCATAGTTATTCTGGATTTCACCTAACTTGAAATCCTAACTTATTAGGCTAGCAGAAGTCCTGTGCTGGTCTGGGATGTCACAAAAGTGCTGTAAGGCACTTCCGCACTTCTCCTTGGATGGTGCAGCCAGTGCACCAACAGGAATGGGAAACGGGTGAGTTGTGCCAGCCTAAATTGGTTAGGATTGCACTCTGAGACAAGCAATTTTATTGGCAGTTAAATTTAAAATTTTAGCATGACACCAGGCAGATCCATCACTGCTTGTCAAAGTGTGGTAGACTTTTGATTATTTCATTGGTTCCCTTCAGGTTACTTATTCCTCCATAGATCTAACCAAAATTAATTGCAGAAACCACAGTTCAATAGGATAAGACAGTGCTTTGACTTCATTTATGATTCTCTCCTGTCACTCATTTCCCTGTATAGGTATAATGACTCATGAAGTTGTGTATTAATACTCGTCGTTTGTATGTATCTTATTTCTTTAAATTGATAAAGTACCTTTTGCTTGCAGAAGGTTAATTAAAACCCATTTAGATGTATTTGTTCTGTCAAGTGCCCTAGTCAGAGATGCAAAGAGTAAACGACTCAGTGAAATATGCAGATTGGATTTGAGTGGGTTCCATTCTCACTGATGAAGGGTGAATGTGCATCCATCATCAAGAGGCTGATTTTCTCCAGTCTTTGCTTTTAAGTAGCTGAATTCATGATCAGAATTTCTAAACTGATACAATTCTGGTGTGTGTAGGGGTGCGTACATGTGCACACCCAGAGACAAATCACTTTTGTTCATGCAGATACGAAAGGCACAGTTGCAGCTGCCTTATTTCATTGCACGTTTGGGCTGCTTTGCATGCTGAAATGTGGAATGAGGTCAAGCCAGTGAATGTTTTGGCACTGGCTAAAACGGTGAAGGAATCATGAACCAAAAATGTCCTGGAGAGGCTGGCCTCGGGCCAGCTGTTCCAGATAAATAAATAAATTAATAGTAAGGTGAAAAAATTTACAGGCTATTAATGTTCCTTAGCATATTGTTTTCTAATCAGAAAAAGATTGTTTCTGAAATAGAAGCCCCTGGTAGAATTGCAAGTGGAGGCAACCTGCTGAGTGAAAAATGTGCTAATGTAGAAACAATTATAGGAGCTTTTCAGTGCGAAAATATTTTACAGACACCCAATTTTACAAGCCAAGTGTTTGAGCAGATCCCACGGTGGATGTTTTCTGTTCAGCTAAAAAATGCTTTCATTTCATCTTGATTTTCTTAACAAAGAAGCAAATTTTGTTTATTTCCCATTTTTTGCCATATTTATTTGCTGAATCCAAATCCAGACCAGGAGTTATTTAGACACAGTAATACCGGTACTTTTTCCCAGCAACTTCTGTGCGTAGAGCCACAAAACAATCTTTAAAAAAAAGTTATCTGTAATAATTCAGGATACCTAGAACTCTGAAGAATGAAGGTTACATTATGTTTTCTGGGTTCTTTATGAACCACAACCAGTGACAGTGTGAATAGCTGCTGTTAATAAATGTGCTAATGGATGAATCATGGATTTAATGCAAGCAACTAGAATAACATCAGATGGAAGCAACCAACCAGCAATCAGATGGAAGGTTAATATTCAGATTTGTGCCATTAGTTTTTCTAGAACTGGCTATTCTTGACCTTGGCAGCAATCCTAACCATACTTTCCTGGGAGTAAGTACTACTGAACACAATGGGACTTATTTCTGAATAGACATGCTTAGGATTGCACTGCTTACCTATTTCAGTATGGACTCACTGCATGCCACCTGTTTGCAAACAGATTGCAATGCAAAATAGATGCTATGACTCAAGCAAACTGAAAGGAAATTGCTGTTTATGCCACACCTGAATCTCTGTTTACAGCTGGCAGTCTACAGTCCTCAAACCATAACTTTGATTTCACTCAACCAAATGCCTATGGACATACAAATTTCCTAACAAATGATGCAATTATTGGTACATTACTTCAAGCACAAATAGGCCTATTTGGATCTATTACTGCATCACCATTTCTACTTTAGTGAGCAATTATGGATTCTTATATTCTCTGGAGACCATGGTGTGTACTGTAGTTAAAGACTTTGTCAACGAGTCAGCCAAAGTGTTAATCTTCTGGCTGGAGCTCTTGAACACTTTAGACCTATTTTTTTTTCTGGCCTGCTCTAGGAAGGAAAGACGTTAGGTACTTTTAGCATTAAATTAGACTGTCAAAACTATCACCTTCCTTTACTGGCTGTTCATGTATGAATTGGTATTTTTTTCAACTTCTAGGCAAACCGGTCATGATCATAACTGAGTACATGGAGAATGGTTCCTTGGATGCCTTTTTAAGGGTAGGTAGCTGCCACTTTAAAAAGTCAAAAAAGTGAAATATTATAACAGCTTTGTCGCAGATATTTTTTTGTTTTTTTTGTTTCAGTGCATTATTTTTATTACTGCTGCTGCTGAAAAGGGTGGGGAGGCAAAGTTAAGAGGTGATGCATAAAATACTCAGCTCTAAATAATCCGTGTTTAATCAGAAGCAGGTCTGATTAAAATGCTCATTAAAAGTCTTGTGTTGGGTTAATTAAAATTGGAACATTCCACACATCCTAGGAAACTAGTATAAAACTCACTGGACTGTACTTTGTTGGAGAATTACAGGGCAAGATGGCGAGGAAGGGAGTATCAATCTGTATTTTTAACAAGATGAATCTGTGGGTCTCAAACTATAAAAAATGTCTCCCTTTCCCACTTGATTTTGAATAGAGGGACTGACTGCTAGCAATGGGTCCTCATTTATTCACGTTATATATGAAAGGTATCTGCCCCCTTATTGTCCCATTCCCAGTGTGATTTGGGAATCAGAACGAGTTGCTGTGTTATTCTGATGTTTGTCTGTACCCCACCCTGGCTTTTGCTGTGTGTCAGAGAAAGGGTTGCCATAATTCTCTTCCACAAAACTAGGCCAGGAACCCCAGTCAAACTTGCCAGTATGTGAATGTAATCCCCCCAAACTGGGACATTCCCAGTTTTTGGGGTCACATGGGAACCTTAGGGCAAAATCCAGAGCAGTTACGGGTCCATGCAGTTAAGTCACCCTCTAGTGTTATCTTATGGAAAGTCACCTTAACTGCTCCAGAGCAAAGGGCTTAATTTGGCTTTCGGATATGGGCCTTACCCTACAATCCAGAGTAACTATGTGAGCACATAAGAGACATTACGTGTACCCGTAGTTACTGCACTACCTAGTGAAAACCTATGGGAAATTCATATTGCAATCCAGAGCAAATTGTTCTTACACTGGAGCAAAGACTCCACGTAGTTACTCTGGATTGCACCCATAGTCAGAGAGATCCTATATTTTTCCTCTTATAATGCTAGTGTGGAAATGCTACCCCGTTTCAGGGATTCCTGCACACAGCAGGCGGCTGTATGTGCACAACTCCACGCCAGGAACTCTGCGCACTAACAGTTTCCTCTATGAATTTATTTTTCTTTGCAGAAGAATGATGGTAGATTTACCATAATTCAGTTGGTGGGAATGCTTCGGGGCATTGGCTCTGGAATGAAGTATTTGTCGGACATGAGCTATGTGCATCGGGATCTGGCGGCTCGAAACATACTAGTGAACAGCAACTTGGTCTGTAAAGTATCCGATTTTGGCATGTCCCGTGTCCTGGAAGATGATCCTGAAGCAGCCTATACTACTAGGGTAAGGCAGGAGATATTCTTAAGTAATTAACATCTTACGAAAGATAGAAGCATTATTTCACCTACTGCTATTTCACCTATTATTATTTCGCCTATTATTTCACTCAATAACTATAATTGCACCATCCCAAACATTGTATGAGTTATGGGTACTTGAAATGTTTTAACCTGTTAATCCCTTGTTCATGCCATGGTGCTGTAACATAGAACTGGAATCAGTCCTCATTCTGAGGATGGTTAGTGAGCCAGGGGAGAAGACACACCCCACAGTGTTGAATCCAACACTTACAATTGGGGTGAAGGCCCTTTAAGACCAAAAGCTCCTTAGCTGACATACAGATGAACCATGTTAATTGAGCTCCAAATTCTTGATAGCTTCTGATCAATTCACTGTCCAGCAGTGGGCGCAATCCTAAGAAATTTAGACTGGCCTGTCTTTTCATTATGTTGTGGGGAGGTTGGCATATTCTTGTGCATTGGCCAAACCTTCCTCCCCCGCACGAGAGTGGGGCAGAAAACTTAGTGCACCGCCATGCGCAACATCCCACATGCGCATAAACCCCCATGTGTACCATTCCCCATGTGCAACATACCCCATGTGCATCAACCCTGCAAGTGCAACATCCCCCGTGCGCAACATCCCCCGTGCGCAACATCCCCCATGCACAACATCCCCCACGTGCAACATCCCCCATGCACAACATCCCCCATGCGCAACATTCCCATGTGCATCAACCCCCCATGTGCATCAACCCCATGTGCAACATCCCCCATGCCTATCATCCACTCATATGCAACATCTCCCATGCACAACATCCCGCCATGCCTATCATCCTCCATGAGCCTAAACCTCCATGCACAACATCCCTCATACATATCAACATCCCCCATGTGCAACATCCCCCTATGTGCAACATCCCCCCATGTGCATAAACCGCCATGCATAACATCCCTCATGAGCATAAACCCCCATGCCATCAACCCCTGTGCACATCAAGCCTCGTGTGCATCAACCCCTCATGCACATAAATCCCCATGCACATAAACCACCATGCACAACATCCCCCATGTGCAACATCCCCCGTGAGGATTAACCCCCATGCACATCATCCCCCCATGTGCATCAATTCCCCATGCACAACACCCTCTCCCATGTGCAATACTCTCCTCACAATTGAAGGCACCCCTATCTGGCAGAGGTTCTTGGTGACTCCCTCCATCACAGTAGGAACACCCACCCAAAATTTCAAACCTCTAGGCCCAGCGGTTTTGGCAGAGCGTTGATGAGTGAGTCAATCAGTGAGTCAGTGACTTTTCTCTTTTATATATATACTAACAAAAAGCGTACCCGCGTTGCGGGAGTAAAATTCCCCCGTATGCCATTCCCCCCATATGCATCAACCCCCCATGCTCAACTTCCCCATGTGCAGTTTCCCCTATCTGCAGCTTTCCCCATGTACATCAACCCCCCATGCGCAACTTCCCCATGTGCAATTTCCCCTATCTGCAACTTTCCCCATACGTATCAACCCCCCATGCGCAACTTCCCCCATGTGCATCAACCCCATGCACAACTTCCCCCATGTGCAACTTTCTCCCATGTGCATCAACCCCCATGCGCATCAATCCCCCATGCACATCAAACCCCCCTGTAAAACTTCCCCATGTGCATCAACCCCCATGCGCAACTTCCCCCATGCGCAACTTCCCCATGTGCAACTTTACTCCATGCACAACTTCCCCATGTGCAACTTTACTCCATGTGCAACTTTCCCCATGCACCTCTTCCCCCCATGTGCAACTTCCCCCTGTGCGCAACTTCCCCCCGTGCGCAGCATCCTCGCCAGTGCAACCTCTTCCTCCAAACAACATCCCCCAGTGCACCAGGGTCTGAGCACCAAATTGGCTGGATGTTGTTCAGTCTCCCGTGTTAAGATTAGGACAGAAACACGTTGCCCCCTTTTCAGCCCCTGAAGGGTTAAATTTCTCCAGATGGTTCTTGGTGGGTGTTCAGGTGACAGAAGGAACTCCCTCCCTGAATTTCATGTTTCTGGGTCTGGGGGTTGGGGCGGAATGTTGATGAGTCAGCAATTCTCCAATGCAAAGTATAGGGAGGAAAACATGTTGCACACCTTTTTACCCCTTTCCGGTTGGAATTTCTGAAAACCAAATCTTAGTGCACCCCTCCATCATGGAAGGAACACCCACCCCAAATTTCACGCTTCTAGGCCCAGCGGTTTTGGCAGGGCAATGATGAGTGAGTGAGTGAGCCAGTCAGTCAGTCAGTCAGTGAGTCAATGACTTTTCTCTTTTATTTATATAGATATAGATGATTAATTAATCACAAGTGAGGCACTCTAAAGAATTTAAGCTACCCTGGAGTGGGTAGAGAACAGAGGGTAGAAGGAGTTTTATGAGTTGATAGTTTGCTTGTTGGCTCACACAAGCCAGCCACAGTAAGGAAAGCCTGGATAAGCTCATCAATCTTGCAAGATTGTGTCCAGGATTCTAAAATTAAACCGCCCCACCCTCTGGTTTCAAGGGTGCCAGAATGCAGTCTTTGTGTTTAGGTTCTTTCTGTGGCTGCCAAAGCTTGAGTAGCTCACCAGTGAAAACACATGAATATATTCAATTTGTACATGGAACTAATCATATTGATTATGATGACACTGTAACCTGACTGCCCGGGAAGCGTCTTTCTGAATACAAAACTGATTTTTTGGGTCTATACTTGGTTTAATATATACTACTGTGAGCTAATGTGTGGACAACATAGGCTAATAGACAATAGGCTAAAAATAATTATATGTTTTGTATCACTTCACATTATTAAGGATAGGCACATTATTTACTACAAAAGTTGATGATCGTGTGATCTTAAACACTTGTATGTTTAGATCATCTGTGCCGTTTTAAAATCAATGACTCGTCTGTACGCATTAGTGTATGTTACGACTGGTGCATAAGAATTTAATAGGCATTGTTTCACTGATTTTGCTAGATGATAGTCATCTGCATGCAAAAACTAATAAGCACATCAGCTTGTAAAGCAATATCTCAACGATCACAAACACCCTTGAAGTTTATACACAGTGGGATAAAAGCAGGAACAAGGTTTATAATGCAGATTTGTAATTTTTGTTAGATGTTTTGCTTTTAAATGCTTCCATTCTCCATCTGTTCTTGCAATGCAAGGACTGTTTTTAAAAAACCCACTTTTTGTGCTGTTTAATTCTCACTGTAATGTCATTCTTTTGTAATGAAGATGCAGTTCATTAACGGGAGGGGGAGGTATGCAGAAAGCTGTGCACAGCACTACTTAATGCTATCCTGCCCTGCAATTTCCCACTAACCAGGGCAATGAGGATTTGAGTCAAGATGGGTTTCTAGAGAGCTGTGTTCTAACAGAAGGGCAGGAGGAGGTAAACCTTTGAAAAGCACTCCTTTCAATTTTGTGAGTGCAAGTATAGTAAAATGTTTTCCCTTCTGAAAAATCTGCAATGAATATCTGTAATTTGCATTGCAGTGTACTGTCTTGTTCTGCTATGAGTATTTGGGACAATTTGGATGTGTTCCACTATTCGGGAAACCAACAGGAATTTCAAATTTAATTTGCTCTTTAAAATTCAGCAGATTCTATTTTAAGCCAGGTCAAACATGGAGGGTACAATTTTTTACGCTTCCTTTTTAAATAAAAGAAAGAATCACTGCACACTGATCATTATCTAGAGACATCAATTCCATGCATACAAGAAGTCCTCATGCACACTCACAGCTTTCTGAGTGTGCAGTGGCTCCCAGCACTGACTTCTGGTGTTAAAGCCAGGTAGTGGGTGCTTCCTAGTATTTTGGCCCCCCTCCTGATGATGAATTAAGTTCTGCCACTGCTACGGTACTGAGATGTACTGGACAAGTGGGTCCTTTCATAGGTACAGGCTCTTGAACAGTGCTTAACCCTGAACAGTCCAACGTTCAGATATCATTAATCATATTTCCACAATCATTATGAGGCAAGTGCTGTCTTGCATCATGAAGACAACTCAAGTTTTACACAAGAGGTAGCCCACACAGACTGTGTTTGTTCTTGGTGATAACAGTGGTTTGCTACAAACTTCCACACTTCTATACCTGTGCCAGATTGAAGATTTCTAGAAGAACAAACAAATAGATAGCCATGACGTTTTAGTAGAAGAAAACATGAGATAAAACTGCAAGGAGAAAACATAAAAATAATCCATTAGCAGAGCCGTGCACATCTACAGATGGATCTGCAGAAAGCTACATATTCCTATACCATCTTTTTCTTAGCATAAATAAATGGAGTTATCTCTCATAGGCTTTTTGTTCCAGAGCAGCAAATCAAGTAATGAGGACAGTACTGTATTTCTTTCAAATCACCACTAAAAGCCTTATGATGGTTAGATGTTGTGAAGACTAGCTTTCTGATCATCTAGGAGATCTCATGTTCACAAAGGCCCTGAAGATGTCTGCCTCTAGACATTTCACTTGCCAGTTGCATAGCTTGGCCAAGGCCCAGAATTTATCTGTTGCAAGGGGGACTCATGTGAGTCCATATGTTTTGAAGAGCTGGACAAACACATTTGGCAACAGACAAGACTGTCGTAACAAAGCCCTTGTATCAGCAGTAGGTCTCTAAATGCTAAGTATGCAGTGATAATCTTGTGATCCAGAACTTCTATGAAGGCTTAGCAGCTTCAGCATGGCCTTAAGGGTAGCCCTGGCTAAGAACTGATAAAAATACATAGAACAATTTCCTGGTTCGCATCCCTGTGACTAAAGAAAACAGATGGGTGACATTCCTTTTCTCATCAGTAACATATGACAAGGCTTGTGTACACTCTGCAATAAAAAAAGAAAAATGTTCCAGCTGCATTAAAAAGCTGAATTCAATAACCTGGGTATATTATCCAAATTAAGCAAATCTGAATATTCTGCAGTATTTTCCATGATTTTTTTCTGCTTCTGCAGGACATTGAATCCTTATCCCCAACTATTGGAAGTTCTCATCAGCCCTCTTAGCTTCCTTATATGTTTTCAAGCACATTGTTTCGAACGTAAGAGCTAGAAAATGTTGTTCTTAAAAGAAAATAATTACATGAATAATGCCATAATCCTATGCATATCTTCCTGGTCATTAAGGCTGCAATTCTAACTTTTCCTTGGGCTAGCCTAAGCCCCCACATAAATCCTATAATAACCTGGGAGTATCACAAAAATTCTGCCTCACTCCTGGGGGTGGAAAGGGGAGTTAGGCCAGTGAACGGGCATACATCAACCTCCTCATACCATCATGGAAAGATAGGCAGGTGAGTTAGATCAACCTAAATTTTGTAGGATTGTGCTCTTAGTCTCACTGAACACAATAGGACTTGTTTCCAAATATATATAGGCTTGCATTGTGACTCATTCATTGGATGCTGGATTTTGTACTCTATGCCAAACTTGATTTACCTATAGATGTAGACGTAGCCTTTGGGGGAATAATGTTAGCATGTTGTTGACACCATCCCATGGTTTTAGATAAATGATGATGTGTAGTGTTGAAATAAACCTAGAGTATTTGCTTTTTTGTAAATAACTGTTGATTTATTTCCAGGGTGGGAAAATTCCCATAAGATGGACTGCACCAGAAGCAATTGCCTACCGTAAATTTACATCAGCCAGCGATGTCTGGAGTTATGGAATTGTAATGTGGGAAGTGATGTCATATGGAGAGAGGCCTTACTGGGATATGTCCAACCAAGATGTAAGAGTTTTACACATCATTTAAATATTGCCATTGTTCATCCAATTTCTTCTTCAAAATCAGACTCTTGTTATTAAGTTGTTTTTCCTGTTATATGATATAGTACTGCTTGGGGCTGAAGGTATGTAAGCAATTGTGTTCATGGGCTGTAACAAATAGAATGAATTTCAACAGGGAGAAGTGCAAGGTTGTGCACTTAGGCAATAAAAAACAAAAACACAGGTATAAAATGGGAGATACTTGGCTTGGCAGCACAACATGTGAGCAGGACCTTGGAGTCACCATGGATCACAAGCTGAACATGAGTCAGCAGTGTGATGTGTCTGCAAAGAAGGCAAATGCCATTTTAGGCTGCATTTAGAGAACTGTAGCTTCCGAGTCGCGAGAAGTTCTAGTTCCTCTTTATTCAGCATTGGTCAGACCTCACCTTGACTACTGTGTTCAGTTCTGGGCACCTCACTTTAAGAAAGATGCAGCCAAACTGGAGCAAGTCCAGAGGAGAGCGACAAGAATGATCAGTGGGATGGAAGGGAAGCCCTATGAGGAAAGTTTGGGGGAACTTGGGATGTTCAGCCTGGAGAAGAGGAGGCTGAGAGGAGACCTGATTGCCCTCTTCAGATACCCGAAGGGCTGTCATAGGGAGGAAGGGGCTCATTTATTCATAGCTGCTTCTGAAAGCAGAACTAGAACCAATGGGTACAAACTGCAAGAAAGGAGATTCCGGTTGGATATCTGAAAAATTCCTGACTGTGAGGGCGGTTTGGCAGTGGAAAAGATTGCCAAGGGAGGTGGTGGACTCTCCCTCACTGGGGATCTTCAAGCAGAGGCTCGACGAGCACCTGTCGGGGATGCTCTAGGAGGATTTCCTGCTGCAGGCAGGGGGTGGACTAGATGACCTACTAGGTCCCTTCCAACTCTAGGATTCTATGGATCTTTTCCACAGTGTTGATATTGCACTGGGAAGCTGCTATGAAATAGACCCATGCACGTTGTAAAGGAATGGTTCTAACAGAGCTAAGAACTGTATCAAAAAAGCACAATACAATTCATGATTTATATGTATTCCTTTCAGATGACATCTGAAAGACAGAGTTTGGGCTTGAGTTTCAGAGATATGGAAAAATATCTTGCTCCTTCCATGGAGATGAGAATGGAAGAGAAAAAGGATTGTTGTACCTTTGATAAGGTCCAATAAATCGTGATTGGACCACACAATTTTTAGTGGTTCCTTTAGGTTTTGCCCCTGCCTCAGTATTGATCTCAAATGCAGCACTTTACTGTCATCCTTAGGAATAAATAGTATTGCTAGGGAAGAAGTTGAGGTTTGGGGATACAAGGAAGAAAGGAAAGTGGAGAGGAGAGGTGGGGGATAGGGTCTAGTTTTCAGAACACAGAGGAAGATTAGAGGAGGGAACAGTTCTTTGTAGAATCAACAAAGGGCTATAGGCAAAGAGGTAAGCCTATGTACAGGCTGTGGGAGCAGCTCACACAAACACCCCCGCCCCGGCAGTATGGGAGATAGTCTCTTCCATAGGACTGTGCCATCCTATGGAACATAGGATTCCATAGGGGTATAGGATTGTGCCATCGGTCTCCTATTTTTGGTGGACTTCACAGAAAATGTCTTGGCATGGAAAGGAAATTCCTTTCTTGGAAGGGGTATTTAGAGAAGGGTGGAGCAAACCAAAAGGTTAGCTGGCCAGCTGTGTCTGGTGTGGCAGTTCTAGGAGTTCTGGTGTGGTAGTTCCAGTTCGGAGATTGAGAGGGAAGGCTTTAAAGGAAAGGAGATAGCAGAGCCAACAGCAAGGCAGGATGTAATGAGCAAAGGGGAAAAAGTTTTTAAAAAACTGAATTAACAACACAAAGCTCTAAATTCCAAGGCTTTTATAGATTTTTGAAATTGAATCAAGTTCAATTCAATGTGGAGTGACTCAATCAGGGGAATCACTGCTGGTTCTACCTTGTTTTCCTGCCTAGTTAAGGGTGTTGTAGCTAGTATGGAGCTTAATGATGGGGTCTTAGAGGTGAGAAGTCTTTCCTATATTGTACAAAAGTTATTTTGCCCAAATTCATGAGTCAAAGGAGGTTATTTTGGCCAAATTCATGAATTAAAGGAGGTGGCTGTGGCTATTATACAAAATATAAAATATGCGATTGCAGGATTTGGATGTGAAAACTTCATTTGAGTTTAAAAGAGTTAATTGGACTCCACAGATCAATGGGGTGAGGGTACTTTATGATTCACTGAAAAGTGTAACTTTCCTGGCCTGTGGATCTGTGGCCTCTTGCTATCAGTCCTGCAAATAGCCATATTATTGGTCTTGCCCTTGCTCTCCAGAGCCTGGAGCATCAGATATAGATGCTGAAATGAATGTCTCCAACACACCTTGAAATAACAGAGAATAAGCAGAGATAAAATATTGACCACGTAACAAAGGGCAGGAAAGAGTTACAAATCTTTCAAAACGAACCTCAGAAAAGGAAAATGGTTTTCCATTTGCAAAGCATTTCAGACATTTGCGAGAGGAAAGAAAATTGTTAACATTGATTCTGTACCACAATTTTTCACTTGAAGATCCATTAAGAATACATTACTAAAACTGACGTTCCCATTAAGGGCAAATATTTCAAACTGCAGCATGGTTCAAATTCATATTTTGTAGCTGTAATTTTTGCCTGAGAAATACTATGAATTTTCTTTGGTGTGTACTATATGATATGATTATTATTGTGTGAAAGTTTGAGTAACAATAACAATAGATGATACGTCCTTCAGGGACATTAAAAAAGCAGCTTTAGCAAATGACCTCTGGTAAATTATGCAGGTCCCTTTAACTGAACCATCTGGACATTTTCAGTCAGTTCCAAAAGGGAGGCAATAAAATTCTTGCTACTATAGAATAGATGCTGCTGTTAAAGAAGAAAAGGAATCCAATATCACAGACATTTAGAAAGGAAGATGGTGAAGTGAAAATGAGATATAACCTTTACCAGTAGGATTTATTAGCAGATTAACATTTCTTCCTTCCTTGATCATGAGATATGAAACACAACATTTTAGTCAAACTTTGGAAGCTGACTATTTTATAACAACTACCTTCATATTAATATGAAGAATTCCCAAGATTATTTACATGTGGATAGCAATGGAGGTGAAAAGAATTTCATTTTAACTTGCTTCAGATGTGATATATTTGGGGGAGGGCCTATGGTATGATTGTGCTTGAGGGCATAAAATCCAGGCTCATTTGTTGGCATCTCATGGAAACATGTGAGTCAGACCATATAAGTTAGTACTATTGACCCTGACTTGTGGTAGATTGTGGGATTTCAAAAGTGAGAGTCTTTCCCAGCTTTCCCTGACAGGAATTGAAATTGAGATGCTTTCAAGTTGTGGCTCTCCCCTCCCAGCTGAGCTTGTTCAACAGAGCCCTGTGCTGAAGGGGACTCAAATTAGGTTAAACATATAAAATAAAATTAATATTTTAAATTATCTCACAGTCACTAAAACAAGTGGTTTTGTAACCATTTACTTTTCAAATGTACACATCATGCCTTGTTATGTACTGGGGTTCTATTCCAGAACACCCAGTTAATTAGAAAAATATTTAATCTAAAAATAAATCTTTAAAAAAAACCAGTGGATGCCAAATCAGTGGAAAAATAGCTTTCAAGATCCACATCACTTCCAGGTTTCTTACTCCTCCATTGTTGCCCCAGTATGCATCAGCATACATACTATATGCATTCAGTCATTACTTGAGAGAATAATGGAATTGAATGGAATGAAATTACAGGTTGAGCCTACTTATCCACAGTTTTTCCCATCTGCATATTTAACTCAACAGGAGTCCCCCACACTCCCATTGATCCAAATTTGCTCAACCTGAAGTCTCCGGAGGCAGCTGAGATGTCTGTCATCTTTGGAGACTTTTCCAAGGCCCATAGAGATAGCGCACAGCCTCCACAGGCTGCTTACCACCATTGCAGGATGCAGCACATAACCCATTGGGACAGATATGCCAGCACTGGAAAACTGAATAGGATTAGGCCCTAAAATTTTATCGATGTTGGCTGTAAATCTCTGGCCCTATATAGTCTAGCCCTGGGAAAGATTGTAGAGGCTACTCCCATTGCAAAATGGACAGTATTGGGCCAGACAGATGAATGATCTGGCTCAGTATTTTTAAAATGTCACCTGTAGGTTGAAGCATGAAACTGAAGCATGAAAACAAAGCTTCATTTGCACTCCGGAAACATGATGAGCTTTCTTTAGCAGCAGCAGCAACAACAAAGTAGACTCACAAATATTCTTAAAGCCACTTGGCTCATGGGAGAAGAAGGAGAATACCCAGATTAATTGGGCCAGTGATGTAGCTGTGATGCCTTTTACCAGTGGAGGTAAACAAAGCGCTATGCAGCTCACGTCACATAGATTGTCACACAGATAAAGAAACACTTCACTGTGGCAGTAAGGAGGAGGAATATGCATCTTTGTCAAGGCAATTGGAATACAAATAAGGCTTGGAAAGATATTAATTTTGTGGTTGTGAATAGGGCAGGGTTGGTAGCCTTGGAGACGACACCTTTCTCTGCTTCCTGAGCGCCCAGTGGCAATGGAAGTATGAATCCACATTGCTTGCCATTGTGCCTTAGTCTCTCTTCTTGTGAAACCAGTTCTATGGTTGTGTGAATCAATGTGTGTGGCCAATTAATCTTTGTTCGCTCTTTAAAGATACCAACAAGAGTGCCCATTAGTGCCAACTGTGATGGGGTGAAGGGTTGTGAACTGGGTACCCGGCTGTCAGGGACTGCGCCTTGATTATGCATGAGCTCATTCTACGTAGGTTTGCCAAATGGGCAGCATGTGATAATGAGCTATATGTATGGAAGGGACTCATGGTGTCTTTTATATAGACAGGTTTTAGATCACTTTGGATACTGTTAATAATTACACACTTTTAAGTGATAACAGTAGGCCAGTTTGCAGCTAGCCCTGATGGAGAAGGTGCAGTCCAAGGAAATTTTCCTGTCTGTGCTGCAGGATAGACAAATAAAATCAGAAGAGAAACAGGACCAGGTGTTTTTGGTGGAAGAAATGAGCTGAACCACTGCACAGAAAACTGGCATATTCTCCTGGTGTCTTGGATATCGGCAAACATCTTTAATAAGCAATGCAAATTTCCAAGGGCTAATCCATAGACCCACACAATCAGTCAAACCCATTCCTTATTCCTTCCCTTGTTTCTGTTTGAAAGGGTGTACATTATGCTCTCTTGAAACACACGAGTTACAATAATGCAATACAAAGCCTAAGAAAATTGCCTATTATTACTTTATTATCTATCTATCTATCTATCTATCTTTTTTATTTTATTATTTTATTTTATTATTATTATCACAAGTTTAAAATACATATATTTAAACAGATGCCCTGACAAGATTTCCAGCTTCCAGTACTGACAAGATTTCTGTAATGTTATTACAGAATTTCAGAAGAAAAAAAATTGAAGGTTGGAAAGCTTAACAGTCATTTGGCGTCTAGTCCAGAGTTTAATCATGTATTTTTAATTCTGCAGTTGTTCCATACTTAGGTGTTATCCAGATCTTTTTTTTAAAAAAGTCCTCTTTCCTCCTAGGTTATCAAAGCCATTGAAGAAGGGTATCGGCTGCCACCCCCAATGGACTGCCCCATCGCTCTCCATCAGCTGATGCTGGACTGCTGGCAGAAGGAACGTAGTGACAGGCCTAAATTTGGACAGATTGTCAACATGCTAGACAAACTCATCCGCAACCCCAACAGCTTGAAGAGGACAGGCTCCGAGAGCTCCAGGTCAGCTGTGCTTTCTTAATGGTGATGGATGAAGGAATATATTGGTGATGACAGGCAACTGTAACTTACCTAAACTTCTCTGCTAAAACTGAAGTCTGCTTCATAGTTCAGGCCAGACTATTTCAGGTGGCTGGTTTTTTTCCCCTTAAAAATAAAAACACTTAGAGGACTGTTTCTCATTTGCTGTATGCTGACTTTCCACTGGCACACATGGGGACAACATCCCTTCTGAATTCTGAGAAGCACTTTAGTAAGCCTCCTAATTCACTGGCTCATAGCATGATGTTGAGGTAATTCTGAACATGCCTGAAAATCAGGCTTGTTCTACTGAGGCGAAAGTGGGAAGTGAGATATGTGGGGATTTACAAATGATATTTGTGCTTCCCATATCATTTTATATATTTATTTTATTATTGAGATACTTCTGTCTCACCTTTTCGTAGCCTCATAAAGCCCACAAGGCAGCTAGGAGATGAGAGATTCAAGTTTGTGTACACAATACACACTTGAAACAGAATAAATACAACAGGAAAGCCTCAACCCCAGATCTAAGATCATTGCAGTCAACAGAGAATAAAATGTCAAGGCAGATTAAAAGATTGTACAAAATAGCAAGTTTTCAAGACTGCTGCGGTCAGTGAGGGAGGAAACTGCAAATACCTATTAAAGTTAGTTCCATATTTATTTACGGAATACTTTTTGTTTTGGTTTTTTTGTCATGGGAAAGTCCCATTCTCAGTTGACATAGTGGATATAAGGAGTCACATACAAACATTATTGTTAATTTGAAGAAGAGCTTAGGGGCAGAGAGAGTGTGCTAGCATGCTTTCCCCCCGTGTTCAGATACTCCTAAATTACTTTAGTATTATTATATTAATTATAATATATTAATTAATATTGTATTAATTTATTGTAATATATTAACACAGTATTAATTTTAATACACGTATTAAAAATGGAGAAAGCATTTAGGGAGGTAGGGAATTTGACTGACTGAGAAAGCAAGTTCGACAGATCCTATCCCGCATCTCCGCTGACCAAACTGTTGATAATGAAACATGTAATGTAACATTACATATCCTACAATCCAGAGAAACTTCGGGAAGACGTAAGGGGCACTTACTCTGGATTGCTCTGTGCATTTCCCATAGGTGGCACCGTAACTACGTTGGTGTAAAAGGTCCCGTAGTTATTCTGGAATGTAGCCATAGACACGGTAATTGAGAATAAACATGGTAAGAGTTTCATTGACTGCAAAAGCTTATTTTAAGAAAACATAAATTCACGAGAGGCCTTATATTGCTTTAATTAAACAAGTTAAACAATTAAATCAAGTTATTAATTATGTGGCTGTGGGTGGTGCAAGTGGTTAAGACGCTGTGCCTGTTAACCAGCAGGCCAGAGTTCGAGACCCGGGTCAGTCCCACAAGACAGGGTGAGCTCCTGTCCTTAGCCCAGCTCTGCAACGCCAGCTAGATCTAATCGTATTGGCTCTGCCTTTCCATTGGACTAATTCAGTGGCATGGAGAGGGGGGATTTGCTGCTTGGGTAACAGCCTATCCTCCATAACAATCTAACCCAGGCTTTCGTGCTTCACATGCAGCATATGCAGCGCCGAGCACGATACCATAGTCTTTCAAGACTGATGGAGGCCTGCTTTTTTTAATCAAGGCAATTTCTTTTTATTATGAAATCTTTTAAAACTCTTATTAAAAAACAACTTTGATAAACATAGGCTTAGTAGGCTTATCAAAGATCTCCTGCAGCAGCACCTCAGTGCCTGCTCAACACTCTGGGTTGAGTTCAGTACCAGCTCTTACACAGTAAAATACTAGGAAAGTAGAAGCGTATCTGATTAGACTTTACCCTGTGAATAACAATAACTTCAAAAGCCAATAAATCAACAGCACACCCATTTTATTGTTTAGGATTTTTAAGAACCAGTGAATCAAACTGAAGAAAAGTCCAACAGGGAGAAAACAATAGCAACCTCTTTTCCCCATCCTTTACTACATCAAAGGAGGTTTTGAAGAAGGAGGCACCCTGATCTAAAATGGCTCACATTTTGGAAGAAGTAGTTGTTGGACCTGTCTGTGCCTCTCCTGTGTTCAGTATTTCCTTTGAAAACACTTTGATCCCTTTAGTGGTGGGCCAACTCGTGTCAGAGTTTGGACTGAGCTGAGAGGGCCTTGCCTTACCAGTAAATCTAAGGGCCAGAGAGAGTGGAGGCGAACAGAAACACAGCAGACATTCTTATGCTTGCAGATGTTTTATTTTTAGCTGCTCTGATGGCTTAAAGTCAGGAGAATTTCTCTGCATTGCCTAATAAATCAGGTGTCACTAGGAACAAGGTGTCATAGCTGACCAGAGGCAAGATGTGGAGGAAGGCAGAAATATTGTAACAATGACACACATCTTTCACTAAGGGAAACTCACAATTGCACAGCCCTCCGATGAGTCTCCTTGAACAAGTGCAGCAGTCAGCAGAGACCAGACTGTGCTGGATTCAACTGCTGACAGTCCAGGATGGAGGGGAAAAAAGTGGTTTTTCACGTTTAAACGAGCCTGCCCCTTGGCGACCATTGCTTACCATTTACATTACCAAAGACAGGTTATTGGTCCTCTGAGGCCACTATCATCCAGTTTCCTCTAGATTCCTCTAATTGCAACTGTAGTCTGGGAAGTGTGTCATTCTCCCACCCAAAAAAAAACCCGGTGTTACATTATTTAAGAGGACAGGCCACATAATACCAATTGTTTAACCATCTCCAATCATATTTGCTTTCAGTCTGCTAGCAAGTGTGGATTTCTGACACTCCAGTGCCAGATGAGGCACTCTTTGCCTCTTTCCTCTATCTGATGCATGTGCTCTTTTCTATAAGAGCACAAAATGAAAAGCATGAAGGTGTGAGTTTGTCTGCCAGTGTGCAGTGTGTGCAGTGGAAATTGCCTCTGTCATAGCAGACATCTTTCACTATTTGATGTTTGCTAAATATACAAGAGAAAGGGTGTGGTGACTTGCTTAGGAAAAGAAATAGCAGTCAATCACAATGAGGACAATATTCTATAAGAAATCAGTAATGCACCCAACCTTTGATGCTTCGTGTTTGAAATAAAACAATAGCCTGTTAAAAAACTATATTGATAGATGGCAGCAATTTACTATGGCCCTTTGAAACCCACTTCTATGTACAAACAGTGTAAAATAATAAAAGATTATATCAGTATATGCATTGATCATATATTTTAAAAGCAACTATAATTATAATTGTGTGGGTAGCTGAAGCACACTTTCCACAAAACAAAGATCAAAGCTCTCCTGTTATGTTATGCAAGTCCTGGCACAAATGTCAGTTAGGAATGGATTGATTAAAGAGTGGATTAGCTCACTGTCTCCCTTGCTTGGTATGCAGGCACTCAGCTTGCTTGCAGACTTAGCCAGGAACTTGTCTGAAGTCTTCCTAAGTTCTGAACATAAACTGCACAGTAACACTTACTCCACCGTCACTGTTTTCTGTTGAATGGCTGACTTTTCTGAATGTGTCTGACTTTTCACAAAGAGGAGAAACTGGCAGGGGGGGGGGGGAGGATCCTATCACGATAGATTGCCACTGTAGTGAGACATGGTTTACATTTGAAAATGCTACTGATTAAAAAATTTTCAGCCAGAGCTATAGATTTACAACATTTCAAATTAAGGTTGGGTAGGCATTTTCTGTGTCTTAGTGGTTAAAGGCACTGTATCTGTCAATCTGAAAATTGGCAAGTCAGTGGATCAAGATGTGAGTGCTGCAAGATGGGGTGAGCTCCTGCCTTTAGCCCAGGTCCTGTTCACCTAGCAGTTCAAAAGCATGCAAACATTTTCCCAGCTCGAGTACCGTCCTGGAGGTAGGGTTAACAACCCTTATGGCACATTTGCAATAACTGGCCGCTGCTGCAGCCCCACACATAGCTCTCAGGATTGGACTCAAAGCCCCTCTGGATGATTTTTGCTCTGAAATATTTGTAAAATGCACAATTTTTTTCAGAACTTTTCTGACAAATCTCACACATTCCATGCCTCTCTGGTCAGTACTGAGTATAAACACTTCTATAGTGTAAATTCATCTAGTGTCTTTTTCTTCTTCTTTTATTTGAAGCAAACACCTTGTAATCTTCTCTTTTATCTTTGTGCCTAGGCCTAACACCGCTTTGCTGGATCCAAGTTCTCCTGAATTCTCAGCCGTAGTTTCTGTTGGTGATTGGCTCCAGGCTATTAAGATGGAGCGATACAAGGACAACTTCACAGCTGCCAGCTATACCACTCTAGAGGCTGTAGTGCATATGAACCAGGAGTAAGTACTCAACGGTATAACAAAAAAACTGGTAAATCTGGATTTAATCGGCTTCTTTTGCCTTGTGCTGCTGCATATCATTACACTCATTAGAATACTGTATTGGAATGCCTTTTGTTGAGATCCTGTATGATTTCAAAATGTCTCCCCCAGTGCCGTCAGGAAGTTAATTAAGCATTGATCTCCATTCATCTCGCTTTGCATTCTTTTATTTTATGTGTGCTTGTCTCTAATGTATTTCACTGGAGCCACCTCTGACATGAAATTCTCACCCCTCCACATCTTTTTTTTCTTTGCTTCACGCAGTGACCTGGCAAGAATTGGAATTACTGCCATTGCACACCAGAATAAGATTCTGAGCAGCGTCCAGGCAATGAGGACCCAAATGCAACAAATGCACGGCAGAATGGTTCCAGTTTGAGCCAGTACTGAATAAACTCAAAACTCTTGAAATTAGTTTACCTCATCCATGCACTTTAATTGAAGAACTGCACTTTTTTTTACTTCTTCTCCTCGCTGTTTGAGATAACAATAATAATAATAATGATACAATGTTTGCAGCATTGATTGATATATAAAGATCACTGGGAGTGCTGCGGGGAGGGAACCTACAAAAAAATGACAGCCGGTCATTTTTAAGAATAGGCCTGGAACAAATTGTTTCTTGGAATATATTTCTGTGTGGATCGACATTATGTAATATACATGTATCTATATGACATCACATACGAGTTTTGATGCTGTGCTTTCTGCAAGATACTGAGCTTGAACGAAGGATTATACTATTGTACCCTCAACGGCCATTGGGATTACAATCATTGTGTTTGCTCTGTGGGATGGACCACAGCTGTTCACCTTTCATTGGAATGAAGAATCTTCTACACCAGGAAATGTTGGCATACTCTGTGCATCAGTGGTACCTGGCAGAAATCTTGTAGAATATCCGTTGGCTGATCAGTGCCTCTGTATCAATAACTTGCCCACCTGAAAGTGGAGACAGAAAGCAACCCTCATGGATTACTGGATTTGGGGGGGTTACTATGTTGGCTGATGGTGGGCCACATTCAGATGTCTCTCCGACATCCTTTTTGAAAGCATCTTGGTCAGTAATTCTTGGCTATGGATCTTCCAGACATACATCCTTTTGCCCTTCTAAGAGACTTTTGATTGTGCAGCATTGAAAAGGTCAGTGGAAGTACAACTCCTCCAATGTGATAGTGTTTTGTTTTTTCTATTTCTATTCAAGTGTTAATGCAGATTACATGCATTTTATTTAACCAGTAAAATACTAATGTTTTCCTTTTAGATCAAATAAGATAACTGTGTAGATGTTTTCTGTGCATAGTATTGAAAGAGAAAGATATATATGACAGGGCACACTATCATCCAAATGCTGTCTATCCCTATCCCTTTGCATTTGTAGTTCAGACCTGAGATGTGCTAAGCTATACACACATAAGCAGATGACAAGTACACCAGTAAGTCACAACAGACTTGCCTGTACATTAATTAAAAGAAAAATCCATTTCAGACAAATTAATACAATTTTAAAGGATAATCCTGTACAGTGCTAGTTTGCTAGACTGGAAGCTTGACAGTATCTACACCCTCATATTTTGAGTAGGTTTTCAGTGCTGCTATTATCCATATATCAATCCATTTATCAAGGTGTCCTATAACTGGTTTTGTCCCATCTTAAATGATAGCAACATGCATAGCAAAATGGGTGCTTGTTTGGTGGACCACTGTAAAAACTGAGGGCACTAATCTAACTAATTTAGACTAGCACCACTTACCCATCTCCCCATTCACATGGTGGCATGGATAGGCTGATGCATGTGTGTGCACCAGCCTAAAATACCCTCCCAAAAGAACGCATGGGACTTGTGCTGGGATTTATGCTATCCTAACCAAGGTTTAGGATTGTGTAGTGATTGAGCTCTGTGTAGATTCTCTGCCCACCACCTTTACAACTTTAGCAACATTTTTCCACACAATCATATAGTGTGAGGGGAAATCTGTCCTGGGATTGTCAATGCTGAGATAATCTAATTTAGCTCTAACATCCAATTTGTGTATTAAAAGGTGTCTTGTTGGTATCTTTTTTAGCATGATTGTGAGTTTGAAAAAATGCTAAAAGTTCCAACTTGCTGTATCAAATTCAACAATTATTTATATCATTTATTTATTTTAAAATATATCCCAGGGTCTTCATCTTTATTTTTAACAGATATATATCCAAGGGTTATATGATAAATGATATGGTATTTCATTTATAGTTGTGCTTCGTATTTATAATTGTGTTTCATTAACAACTGAAAGTGGTATGCAGCCTAATCTGATGCATTTTTACCATTGTGTTCAACATGGATTAATGCAAAAAAGCATCCTTAGGACTCCAGATTTGGAATGATCCTAATCTGTTATTTTCTTACCTTTAATGAAAGAGAATTAAGGCCACTGATGACTTGGTGCATGGAACATGAGCACTATGATGTCACACTTTCTGATTTTGAGCAAGGCCACAAAATTTGTGATAATACCACCCATTGGGTCTTCAGCTTTGATTTTTCCCCTTCCTCAAGCTCCATCTATTCCTGACAGCAGCGTTGGCACAAAAAGAAAATGATACTTGAGTTTGATTTGTTAGAGTTCACTGCATTTATTTGGAAGCCAGGAACACTGAGTGAATTGAACAAGTCAAACTTGCCATATTCCCAACGTCACTGTCATCATTTTTTGTCACTTGTAACAACAACGTACTGATTTTAACCACAAGCTTCCCCTCCTGAACTCGATTTTGAAAAGTAAGGTGTTGAGAACATGGGAGGCTAAATTTGGATCCTGTCAAATTGTGACAGCTTTGTAAAACCTTTTTGCAGAATTACCCATAAAAGCTTTTCTATGTGGGAAAAAATATGTGAGTGTTTTTAAAAGTTGACTTTAAAAGAGTCAGATTGTAATACTGGTTTGCTGAAGAGGGCTATGGATTTAAAGTATTTGTATACAACCTTGAGTTGTCTACCTTCTCCTGCCTACATAGGACACAGGCACTGAAGGCAGTGACCAGCATGAAAGCACAACAAAATCCAACAATAAAACCAATAATTAGCAAAACAAAACTGTAAACGTGCAGGGGTGTCAAACATAAGGTCTATAAGCAAAATGCTGCCAATGGAAGCAATGTGTCCAGCTCTCATTATAACTGGGCTCTCCCAGCATGATATTTGGGCATTCTCATATCTTGAAAATATGAACAAGATTTGGCGATTTTATCTTCTGTCATTTGCAGCTAATGAGTTTCTATGTGAGAACAAAATCTTCATTTCTGACCATCAATGCTGCTTATGTTATGTCACTTCCTGCTGAATTATGTCACTTTCAGCCCTCAGCAGACATGTGAATTTCAGCCCTTTGTTTGACACTTTTGGTTTAGCATATCAGGAGAAAAAAAATAACAGTATAACTAAGAGGAGACAGAACAAATCTCTTTAACACTGGACATCAAAACCTAAAAAAATTCAATAGAATAGAATATTGCAAGTGATGGAGTCAGCCTTAAATCTAGAGGCAATGAGTTCAGAACCTTAGGTACCACTGCCAAGAAGGTCTTCTATTGTGTCACTGCAAATATAGCTTTGCCAGCAGTGGGTCATGGGAAAAAACCCTCTTGGTTGATCTATGGGTTTGGGCACTTTTATACAGGAGTGGAGTGTGGCAATTGTTTTGATCCCAAGATGTCAAGTTTCAAACCAGCTTCTTAAATTATTCCCCAGAAACAGACTGGCAACCGATAGAACTAAGAAAGCAAAGGTGTGTTGTGGTAACCATGCATCATACAGGCTGACAATCTGAGAGCAGATCTTTGCACTAAACAGTACAAAAAATCCCAAATAGGGTTCAAGGGCAGTACTAATTAGATCATGTTATAGTAATCCAAAGTTAAAAAGAACACAAAACCAGTGTGTGGCCAACCACAACATAGCTGGGTCACAATTTCTAAGTAGGACAAATTCACCATAGTTGACACCTGGAATCTTTCCAGGAACATTCTCATATTGTAAGCCTGTTCCTTCAAGGTTGCTTGTCCTGAGGCTTCCCTTCTGATGGATTGCTCTGATAAACCAATGTGAAACTAGGGCGCAAACCAGAGTAACTACAGGGAGTCCTTGCTCCAGTGTAAGAACAACTTACTCTGGATTGCAATATGAATTTCCCATAGGTTTTTACTAGGTGGTGCAGTAACTACAGGTGCACGTAATGTCTCTTACATGCTCCTGTAGTTACTTTGGATTGTAGGGTTAGGCTCCCAATTCCTGGGAGTAAGAACCATTGAACACAATGGGGCTTACTTTTAAGTAGACATGGTTAGAATTGTGCTCTATGTGGCCTTTGTTGCCATTAAGAAGTTTCCTTTGACTGATATGATGTTTGTTTTCAACAGGGAAAATGGATTTCTCTTCTTTGGATTCAGCCCTTCCTGGTGCCATGTTGACTTTGGAGGATTAAGGACCATAGGCAAAAACCTTCCATTGCCCCAGTTTCCTCAGCACTGACTGCAGAGAAGACGGTCTGTGGATAAGCAGCATTGCTCCTTGGAGTCAGTACCTTTGGCTTTCTGGTTTTTATACGTTATTTTTGCCATTAACAGAAGCAAAAGATGGACTGGTCCAGAGATGGCTCTTTGAATGCCACTTGAGGAATATACTGTGTCAAAGTCCTACAGACTTCTCTTTCCTCATTCCATTTATTTAAGTTTTCTTTTTGGGGGGTTGTTTTTTCTGCATGTTGCTGCTGCACTTGTTTGAATGCCAGTAGCAAAGCTCTACAAGTCATGAGAAATGGACACCAACCAGGGTGAGGTGCCGTCACACAGAAACCCGTTCACAACAGCTGAGACTGCGCATTTGACAGTGAAGTGATGTTTTACAAAAACCATGCCATTGTGATAATATCCATATTTTTTAATCGAATGGAAATATAACTTATTATCTCTTTTGGGATGTGTGAGCGTATGGATGGCCTTTGTGTGCGTGTGTGTGTGTTGATGTGTGCATGCACATTTGTGTGTTGCACAAGGCCTCCTGTGAACATGCGGAAAATGTCTCAAGGTGGCTTGACAATTTTGTCACGGTGCTGTTGAGTTATCAGGCCAGTAGGTGAGCTATGCAAAAGTAGCTAGAAAACACACACACTTCTGAATGTTACAATTCTGTATCTACTCATACGTTATTTAGCTGCCACACTAACCTTAACAAATAGTTCTTCAGCCTAGAGCAGGGGCACTTTCACTTTAGTTGTGGAGTGATCCATAGTGAATTCTATAATTGCGATAAAGAATTCCACCATAACAATTAGTCTCAATGAGGCATATTCATTCCTGAAGCAGTGGTACCTTAAGGACAAATAGGTGGAGATGAAGTCTTCATCCGTCTGTAGATTGTTTTAAACAAAATTATTGATAGCCTTTTCTCTTTCTCTCCTGGAAAAAGTAGGTTTTGAAAGACATGAGGAACCCAAACTGAAATATGCAATCCCTTATCCATTCACAGAAATAATTTATTCTGATTCTGTGTGCCACTGGCAAAGACTTTGAGCCCCCGGTATGAGCATTGAGCAACTTCTCTCATTTTTCTCCCAAGTTAAAAAGTTATCAGATTTTGAAGGTTAGCAAGAGGTTTGCAAAAAATGATCATGTTCATATTGCTGACAAATGGCTGCACTAAGGATTATGGTGTTAATAACCCACTGGTTCTACCTTGAAGAAGTTTACAGTCTGGAGAGTTCACTGATAATTTTCTGTGTACTGTTCTTGGAGGTGAGCTGAATGCAGGAGTCTAGGGAACAGGCTGCCATTCCACATTTTGAGTTCAGCATTTGATGTGCTCAACCTGCTTTCTGGCTGCAGAGGCTCTTCCCTACTGAGATACAATGCAGCATAGCAGGTCAGAACAGGACAGTCAAACCAACATGCCTTTTGGGGGGGGGGGGGGACTCAAGGAAAAGAATGTGTAAATATTGCATTACAAATGTTCTGCATAAAGCCCCCCTCCCCCAAAAAATGTTATGTAGGAGTTACTTTTTCATCTTACCTCCTTTTACTCCCTCCTTTGCTTTAAAGATTATTTTTGTTGGTCTGATGAACACAACACTGAAGATCAATATGCGTTGGATTCTATAGTTGTGCTGATGGCAGGACACAGCACTCTCCAACAGGCAAGAGGAAGGAACTGTGCACTGCAGACCAGCAAATTCAGATTGCAGTCAAACGTACTAAACCGAACAGGGATGAAAAAGAAAGCAGCAGCAAAAATGCCACCCAGCCATCAGAAATTAATACAGAACTGGCCTCCATTCTTTCCTGTTACAGAAGATGAGATCAACAGGACTCAAAACAGCAAACCTCTGTACATTAGGAAATCGTTCTGCTCACAACCCCACTGGTTGATGTTTGTCCAGGTTTCTTGCTGTATTAACTGTGTGATGGATCTATGTATTAAATATATATATGTATAAAACAAAAAAGCTGGTTCTTGCCAGTAAACAGGACTTCAAAGCAGTATTTTTCTTTTATGTGACATTTTCATAACCAGAAAGTAAGCATCCTGAATACTAATTAGACAGATTTAAAAAAGAGAGTGCATTTATTTTTTTGTATCACTACAAGTATGTTGGAATATGCAAGGACTGTGGTTAAAAAATTAGAATGTATGAGGCATATGATAATTTAGTCCATACTGGAAAAAACAATATCAACAAACCCCTTAACAGTGCATTGCTTGGTTCGCAGATTTGAATGATCTTTTTGTTAGAAATATAGATTTTCTATTTTGTTTTAATTTGTAATTTTCCCCCTTTCCATCAATCTTAGGTACACATAACTTATGTCATTTATTTATGGTCTTTTATACCTAGTTTGTAAAATTGTAAAATAGCAAACTAAATGCAAAAGTTTGCATTTGAAAATAATAAAAGTAGTTGCTGTACAAATCCCAAAATGTGGTTCCCATTATTATATCTTTTTGTTGCTTAGGAGGCATACCATGCACAAAAAAAGCTTACATGCTAAAGTGTAGCATATTTGGTTGACTTGATCTAAAGAAGACAAAGAAGTCACAACATTGGTCTGGGTCATATAGATAGCAGATGAGATGTTGAAGCTATTTCTGGACAGAACCATTTCAGATTGCAATTCGGAGAGAGCATACTGACGTATGAAAAAAGATTTCAACCATGTTGTGTTCCCTCCTGTAGGTTGTAGATGTTCAATGCTAACTATCGCATACTTCTCCATCTGTTGTTCATGTAAACTAGACCTATGTCTCGTTCATCCTGTTGACATCTGAAGTCCATATATCCATATGGGACAGTAGCGGCATGAAGCAGAACTCTCTTCCATCTCTTGTCTCATGTTAGGAATATGTTGGTATTGGTATGCAGGGATTTTAAAGTTGATCCTGGCACATGAAAATCAGGAAAGAACACTGCAACTGTCAGATCTGCAATTGCCTCATACTTTATGGCCCCACAAGATGCTTCCTGAGTGTTGGGAGAGAATAGCACTATTTGCCCTAGTTCCTCTCTTTTTACTGCTACATCACTTCAGAACAGATGGGAGAAGCTAGCATATGCATGTAAAGTGGGCCTCATACAAAACTTATACCCAAGGATCCCCCACTTTCTTGGTGTTTACCTGGCCATTGCATTTATAGGTATAACCTAAATATCAGCATTTTATTAGCAGTCTCAATATAAATGAGGTTGGCTCTTTAAATTAAAAGATAAACCTTCCTTAAGCAGCAGCTGATGCTGCAGTTGGCTTAGTGGTTAAAGGCATTGTGCCTGTTAATCTGAAGATCGACAGGTCAGTGGTTCGAGACCTGAGTACTGCAAGATAGAGTGAGCTCCTGTCCTTAAATCTTGCCAACTTAGCAGTTTGAAAGCTTGCAAATGCAAGTAGATAAATAGGTACCACTTCAGTGGGAAGGTAACAGCGTTCTTGCGCATGTGGGCCACATGTCCATGGAGGTGTCTTCGGATAACACTGGCTATATGGCTTAAGAAACAGGGATTAGCACAGCTCCCTAAAATTGGTCATGACTAGCAGGAGAATCCATGGGGGGGGGGGGGAATGCTTACCTTTTGAAGTAGCAGTTAATGGCTTAAATGGTAACATGGCAGGCAATTAAACTTGACTGTGAAAGATTCACAAAGGCGTCAGTTTGGTTTCTGAATACAAAGTGACAATCACTTCTGAATTGTTTTGTGAGAAGCTTCTGCTTCTGAGCTGAAACTCAGCTGTTTTAAAGGTTCATATTGCCTGCCTCATTACCATGGTAAATAATTGCTTTTGTACAACAAGAAAATGGGTCACCATGGAGGTTCCTGGAACCAAACAACACAGATGGTAAGACTCCACCTGTCTTATTCTGGGCAACGAGTCTCAAAAAACGTCTGAGATGACTAGGAAAACCAGACTTACAACCAAATCCTGTCTGGGTCTTGTGCTAACAAAATTGTATTTTATCATCACAAGGCCCAGGCTGCTGGCACAGCAGCTGCTGAGATAACACATGAATAAGGGCTGCCAGGAGTCCTGCATCAGGAGGACTACATGCAACAGCTGGTTGCAATGGGCGCATGCTGATGTCCTCCAGAATTCCCCCATAAAAGTTAATTCAGCAAAGGGGATGTTTCAGGGTTCTGAGATGCTGCTTCCCTTAGCCAGCTTCTTCGTTTCCCTGAGCAGAAAGGAGATGGTAATTTAATGCAGTTTCAGTCCATGTTAGGCGTGCCATTTGGCACACCGGAGAGGGATATTTCTATAACAGAAACATAAAGAGACTATAGGTGCTTCCATACAAAGCCCATTTGACACTGCTGAGCCATTGCCTTTCCACCACAATCAGCAAGCGTAATTAATACGGAGTTTCCACAAAGCATTTTTGATAGCACTAAATTAACTAGCAGTGCCGTTTCCCATGATCAAGATCTTCCTGGAATATCTACTTACAAATAAATTCCATTCAGTAAATAACCCTGGCAGCTTCAGATAAAAGTTTATTGCACACAAGTTCAACTAGTTTTATTTCTTCCTATTGATCCCGGCTGGGAGATTAGCAAGTAATTTTTCCTTGAATACCATGCTCCATGTCAGTTAGTATTCCTTTGGGGAACTATTTTTAATTACTCATTTCCTCACTTTTCTTTCTTTTTCATTTTTTAATAGCAAAACAGCGCTCATTTGCTATAAAAAAAGAAAAAAATGAGAAGACATAACTAGCCCACATTGTACTCCAGAGATGGCGACACTTGCCAGTGCCATGCGATAAAAATGTGGTTCCAGTTCTGGCTGCAATGTGTGGTCCTCCTCATCTGAGAGAAAGGGACACTCTGAGCAGTCACATCTGCTGCTCGGCATCCCGTAAGACTATGTGACAAGACATCTGGGCAGATCTGATTTCCCAGAGCATCCCTGTCATTCAATCAAGGAAGACTTCATACAGTCCCAAACAGTCCCAGTAATGTCCACTCACTGGGCAGACTTGGCATTTGGACAGCCCTGCCAAACAGGAATAGAAGTTTAACGTGGTCAACACAGAGTGGAAACTACCAATCTTCCACATAGGAGCAATACGAATGGGCTAACCGTGAAATGAGGATGCAGTTCAAAAAGAAAGAATTAAACAGAGCTTTGCCTGTCCACACTAGACGGATTAAAGCTGCAGTTTTTACAAACTGTCAGATACCTCAAGAAGTCCAAGAGTAGAATGAAGAACCTCTGCAAATGTAATGATCTGGAAATGATGTCATATGGTGACTCCCAGAGATGGGCTGGCCCCATCCCAAGATCCGGTACGCCGGAAGTGAAAGGTGCCAGCCGGGGGCCAGGGGGTATGGGCAGGGCGAGGGGCGGGACTGGGGAGGGGCGAGGGGCGGGGCGACGTTGGCGCCTGCGCAGTGCCTGCTTAGAAGCCTGCCTGGAAGCTGGCCTGGCAGGCCGGCTTCCAAGCAGGCTCTGCGCAAGCGCCGACACCGGCGCTCGCTCAGAGCCTGCCTGGAAGCTGGCCTGTAAGGCCGCTTCTAGGCAGGCTCTGCGCGAGTGCCGATGTCGGCGCTTGTGCAGAGCCTGCCTAGAAGCGGCCTGCCCGCTTCTAGGCAGGCGGCGGTGGGTGCAAAACATGGCGGACCGTACCGGTCCGCTATGTTTTGCATTTCCCTGTCGCTGGCGGTATGCTAGCAGCAGGGAAACGGGAAGAACCGGTACGGACGCGTAGGCCGTACCGGTAAGTGCCCACCACTGGTGACGCCACAAAAAGTGAATCAACAATTCACTATACCAGACTGCAATGTAAAATCTACCAATGGCATAGGAGGTTGGAGGGAGGCAGGGATGGGGTGGAACATGTACAGAGGGGCAAGAATAGGGAGGAAAGAAGCACTGATCAGTACCAGAGGAGGACATGCAGTGATGCATGCTGATACATGGCCTGTATTCCCCGACTTGAATCCATGTGGATATGTGTGAGCTGTAGAACTGGTACAGGTCCAGTAAACCCAAAGTGCAGTCTTACCATGGGAGAAAAAAATAAATTTTTCCTCACCCAAAGGAGGCCTCCAGATGCTGAAATACTTTAGTGGGATTCAGTGGGCACCATATTGATACTGCTGCATGGGGAATTTAGTTGGACTGGGTTGTCAAAGAAGCTTGCTCATGATTATAATGAAAGACTCTGGACCAGTCATCTATCTCTCAGGTTCACCTACATCACATGGTTTTTGAGATCCTTGAAGGAAGGGCGATATAACAACGTGACAGACAGACAGACAGACAGACAGATAGATAGATAGATAGATAGATAGATAGATAGATAGATAGATAGATAGATAGATAGATAGATAGATAGGCAGGCATACCATAACTAGCAAGACAGGGTTTCAGTTTTTAGCATCATTTTGAAGGGTTTTACAGTGGCGCCTCATGTAACAAACCCTCTTCTCCACTGCTCTTCTCTCCCTCTGCCCAGTGGATGCCTGGCCACAGAAGGAACAGCACGGAAGTGTTACTTTCGCTATGGGCAGGTGTGCTAGGCAGCCCTGACACTTTTTAAAAGGGCTGCCGGCCAGCACTTCTGCCCCAACTGCCTCTGAGTGTGTTTGTTACATGAAGCACAGTTTGTTATATGAAGCAGAACCCTAGAGAAATTTTTGTTAGTTACGTGAAACATACTTTACATGAGGTGCTTGTTATGTGAGGCACCACTGTATATGGTTTTCACAAACTCTCCCCTAATCCACCTTTCAAGAGTACAGGTATAACCTAATTATCAGCATATTTTCAATCAGTGATTTTGATTCAACATGAATTGAGTCCTGTTACAACAAATAGGCCCCTTAAATTAAAAGATAAACATCCTTTCAGCAGTATTTAATGGCTTAAAAACAGCCTGCTAACCATGGCAAGGCAGCAGGCAATTTACCTTGCCAAAGAAAGACTTCAAAAAAAGCTTCAGATTGAGTTTCATCTGAGAGGCAGACCCCTCCCATCCCTATGTGGCTATCATATGAATACAAAGTGATAATCACTTCCTAAAAAAGCAGCAGGCCTCCGTCAGTCTTGGAAGACTATGGTATTGTGCTCAGCGCTGCATACGCTGCATGCGAAGCACGAAAGCCTGGGTTAGATTGTTATGGAGGATAGGCTGATACCCAAACAGCAAATCCCCCCTCTCCATGCCACTGAATTAGTCCAATGGAAAGGCAGAGCCAATACAATTAGATCCAGCTGGCGTCGCAGAGCTGGGCTACGGACAGGAGCTCACCCTGTCTTGTGGGGCCGACCCGGGTTAACAGGCACAGTGTCTTAGCCACTTGCGCCACCCACAGCCCACTCAATCACTTCCTAATTGCTTCCCATTCAGTTATAATTGTCTACCTCCCAGTTGAAGCTGTTATAAGCCAGGGAAAGGGAATTGATGCATCATGGTAAACAATTGCTTTTTGGTATACACGAAGGTTCCTGGAACAAAACAGTGTCAATGCAGAGGTTCAACTGACAGTAATTATTTCATACAAAGGATGTTTATATTATAAAGGACCAAGAAAAAGAGAGAACTTCATGTTTTCAAAAAGAATTTTTTTTAAAAAAATCCTTGAAACTTAAAAAACTAGCCATGAAAGAAGGTTTGCACCTTACCTCTTTCCTCTCTACTAGTTTTCCATTCATGTAATCTTTTGTTCCAGGAGGATTAAAACTGGTAAAATTGGGACCTTGTACTTAACAGTTGTATAGTCATTCTGTCCACTGCATCTTACCTTACTCTGGCTAGTGTAAAGTCAGCTTGAGATAGAAGTACGGCTGCAATCCTAACTACACTTTCCTGGGAGTAAGTACTATTGAACTCAGTGGGAATTACTTTTGAGTAGACATACTTAGAATTGCACTGTATACCTTTCTTTACAGGGGAATAGCAAAGACAACAAGCATGGCTGTTCTCCTGGGGACAGAAGGAGGAGCAAGTATGGGCCCCTCCAATTCTGAACTACTTAAATTCTAAATTTGGAGGGGAGTAGGGAGGATTGGCAGTCAGACTTCATTAAAGAAATAAAACTGGCTTTGAGCTGATGGGTAATATAAGTCCGTGTTTTGGTGACATGGTTGGAATTTGGTTTGCTTTCTGTTTCAACATCTCTTGGCTCTAGAATCCACTTGTGTTGCAATTGAATTGATAAATTAAAGCTGTTTGTTGCAGGTTAGTTCCAAAATGCATTATACTTAAAATGGAAGCCAAACGCCGGTACAGGCGCAACGTAGGTTTCTGTGGTTCTCAGTCGCATGTACTGTGGCAGAGTTGGGACGGTATACACTGTGAGGACTGAAGACAAGCCGAACGGCCTGCTTGAGTTTCATTTATGGGATGACAAGTTCCCTCGCCCACACACACATTTATTTCTACAGACACTCTCTGCAAGAGGAAGGGCTTCTGTGCCAGAGGCTAAAATAAATATTGTTGTTGGGCCAGCCTCCCTGAAGTGACTCTGGGAGAGGCCGTTCCCGAGGATAGTATTTTTTAGCTGGCTCTGAGCTCATCAGCGTTGGCCCACAATGCCCATAAGGATAATAGGGCAAGGATCTGAACAGAAAGTGTCAGGATTTTTCTTGTTCAAGAACTGATTATGAGGTTAGGAGCCAACCTTGAGGGAAGATTGAGGAAGGATTGTCAGCCTCTGGGGTTACTGTTTTGCCCTTAACACCAAGTTTTAACTTCTATAGTGTAAACACAGTGCACTAATTTATGTATAACAAAAATTCAAAAGTATTGTTCCCCCCTTCCCGGATTATGCCATAAAAACACCAGTCTTGAAGTCTGTGTATTGTAGTGGGAGAGGGGGAAACCAAGCCTGCCTTATCATGAGATCTTAAACTCCTTCTGCTCATGTCAGAAAAACTAAATGGATTTTGACAATTACAAAAAATGCCTGGTATACTCTAAATCAACAAAATGATTGAGTTCCAGCTCCATTTGGGGCCTCAGCCTCAGTTATTTTACCCTTTCCCATTTAAGGAAGTGCCCTTGGGCCATTTACTGATTCTCGATTGAATAGGTAATAGACCCCTGACATATCTTATTTCTGGCTGCAGACCTGAACATAATTCTTTGTTTACAGCCGCCGCCAAGAGACTTCGATGAATATGTAAATGTTCCCCTTCTTCTTAAAAATAAAATAAAATGGAAACCTAAAGCATTTCAGTTCCAATCATCCTTAGTAAAGCAGAGATGGAAAAGTAGCAGCATAAAATTCATGCGAGCAAGTAGCCTAAATGCAGATGTGTCTGCAACTGGAAAGGCTCTAAGATTACAGAACTGCACCAATATTCATTACGCAATTATAGCCTGTTTAATTGGTTTATGGATGATTAGTTTATAACCCAAACGGTGTGCTTTTTGGCAGAGCTTTGCTTTGCATTCAGGACTGTGTTCCATAAAACACACTGTACAGCATTTCAAGAATGCTATCCACAGAGGCCAAATTATACCTTATGTTGTATTTTGAATATATATATATATATATATATATATATATATATATATATATATATATATATATATATATATATATATATATTTTCTTTTTAAGAAAATAGACCGTCTATCAGCAAGAATCCCAAAAAAATTTTGTTCCTCATTGAACCTGGTATGAGTTTGACTAAAATTGATTAGCATTAAGTAGCTTAACTGTGCATAGGATTGTAGCCTGGAGTAGTTCTACTCCTTGAGATTTTGAAGTGCACATTTGCACCTATGACTAATGGAGGCTTATTTCCAAGGCTGCTTTGCTCAACCATCACTAGGTGAAGAGATGAAACATTTTAGCTTCTCCATAAAGACTGTGTCAGATGATATATACACAACAAGTATGGGTTAAGAGGAGGTTAGAGGCTAACCTCATGCTGAGATGGTGTGGAAACCAAGACAGTTTGCAGTATGTAATAAGTATGTGTTGCAGGTAATAGCATGTAAGACTATGGGCGCATTCCAGATTAACTACAGGGAGTCCTTGGTCCGGTGTAAGAACAATTTATTCTGGATTCTAATGTGAATTTTCCATAGATTTTCACTAGGTGGTGCAGTAACTACGGGTGCATATAATGTCTCTTATGTGCTCCCATAGTTACTCTGGATTGTAGGGTATAGTCCTCATCTCCACTTCTGCAATTTATGGGGGGGGGGGGGTGGATATGCAGTGGGAGGATTCAAATAAATTAACAACAGGTTCTATCTCATTATAACTTAAATTAACAACATGTTCTATGTCCCATTAGTAATGGGTTCTCAGGACCAGGCTTTGCTCATTAGCAAAGGGTTCTATAGAACCTGTGAGAACCCCCTGAAGCCCACCACTGGGGATACGTATTCAACAACCCAAACCTATTGGGTGGGGGATTTATGATAGTGGAAGTGTCTTCCACTGTCATAAAATGGCTGTCAATGGCATATGAAGTGCTCTTGTCAGTGACCATTCAGTGAGAGCTGCCACATGAGGTGGAATATTGCAGCTCTACTGCCAGATCACACCGTCCCCACCACACTCAGTGCAACTGGTAGTGGCAGGCTGGGGAGGACGCAGAGTAGAGGACTGAGGGCATATCTGGATAGGAAAGAGGCATAGGATAGAACTGGAGGCAACAGGAGGAGAAAAGGAGGAGAGGACAACATGGTGGAACATAATGAATTTCTTCATTCACTGAAATGTGAGGGAATCTGATGTATGCAACTTCTGTGCTCCCACTTATCCAACTATAGAAACCTCAACAACAGTTTGGTTGTGAATTGGAAGGTAACATGAATTGTACAAGCAGAACAGAAGGACTCTTATGCCTCATCGACAGGGGACTAGTAATATTGTAAGGATATTTAAAAAGCATTAGACCTTTGATCCATAATGAGAACATTCTTCTTTTTTCCTTTGCTCCAAGCATGTTGAAAAGAAAACCCAAATATTTTATTCAACCAATTTCTGTTGGTAATATTTAGAAACATTATGCACTCCGCAAAGAAAGCTGAGGAGAGGCACTTGTTTTGAAAGTAATTACTAGATGGTAATTAACCACATCTTCATACTTCCTAAAATGCTTATAGGCAATAACTACACCGTACAAATCACATTACATTTTAACAGTTTGTAAGTGGTTATGAGTGTTACAACAGTCCACAGACTAGAATGTTTAGGTTGAACTCTGATGCCCTTTATTCCAACCACTCTGGGAATCTTCCATGGATCCCAAATTAGGCCCTTTATACAACCTTCTGTTTCACACAATATTATTTGTCATAGACAGTGAATAAAATATACTGTGATGTATACAAACATGGAATATTTGTAGTTCCTTCCCCAAATGTGACGATGGCCACTAGTTTGCATGCCTTTAAAATGAGATCAAATACAGGGAAGAGAAATCTATCAAAAGGCACTAGTGATGATGATACTTTTATGAAATTTCCAGGTTCCTTTATGCCAGAATTGCCATTTTCTATTTTCATTGTACATCTTGGCTGAGACAAAGAATGTACAGGATATAAACTACATTTGTACTTTACGAACAAACCTTGGCAAGGTGGATCCATGACCTTCTACTAACCAATATAGGTTGGCATAACTCACCTGGCATATCTTCCCATGGTTGGTGTATGCCTCTGCATTGGCCTAAACCCTCCAGGAGTGGACAGAAGTGTCTTATGGCACTTTTGTGATACCCCCAGGCCAGCATAGCACTTATGCTGGCCTAACTGGTGGTTATGTTTGCAGCCTGAATCAGACTCCTGTAACATCTTCTAGCAGACAATTTCATCTATGAGAATTGAAATCAGGTCCTTCACAAGGTAATTATAGTGAAGCTGGTACTAAACCCAAGGTTTGTTGATTTATGGAGTCCTCTTAATGATGGGCTAGGCTGTGTCTGCTATAAATCAGAGTTGATTCAGGAGCTGTGATGAAGCTGCGACATCAATTTCTAACAAGTCTGGCTATAAGATTCCCATGCAAAGGATTAACCACTTTTTCACCTTTCAGAGAAAATCCTGCCCCCTACTGTCTCCTTCAGATTCCCTTTTTTCTACCCTGCTGATTACGGCCCCTGCATTTAAATTCTCCATCTGTCTGGAGCTTTAAACTAGTTCCATATTGAAAAACAATAAAATCAAATCCTCATATTTGTAGTTGTGCGAGGAACATATGTTTTACCAATGCCTGCTTTTTACAATCCGTCTCTTTTAAAAATTAATCTCCTCATCTTCAATACGGAAGGATTACAGCCTTTTTCCCCCAAGACAAATGAAATGAAACAACACTACAGATTGCTGGCGCAAACTTCTAGACGCATGGGAGGAAATGTGCAGTGCAGTTCAAACATCCGTTCTTCATTTTGGCTCCTATCTAGAGGCTTCATCACATAAATGGTTCATACTATGGACCTGCTTAACAGGTAACAGATTTTTTTCCATTCTTATGCATTTTGGTAAAGGGTAATTAGATAATACAGATAACATGTTGCCTATATCTAATTGATCAGTGAAGAAGAGAGGCTGAATATTACTAATTTAGGATTGCATGCTTGTGGTGGACAGAAGGTTGAGGAAAAGTCTTAAAATGAATCCCCTGACTTCTGCTTTACGTGGCATTATCTTGAAAATCTCTAGCTTCAGCTCCTTTTTATTATTCTACATTTGTCCATGGGTCTGAAGAATAGGGATCAAGCGCCGACTGGCCTCATACTTGCCATACTATGTCACAGATCATAAAAAAGATGCAGAGACAACAGAGAAAAGTTCATCTTGATAATATACTAGATTAATTCATCCCAAACAACAGGTGAGAAATAAAATTATTCTCTCTTTCTCTCTCTCTCTCTCTCATATGTGTGTGTGTGTGTGTGTACACACACTTGTGGATGCCTGACATGTACATGTTTGTGTGTGGGCAACAGACAGAGTACATATAGAGGACAAAGCAAGAATTAAACTATTGCCCAAGGAGAGTCCTAACCCAAGGTAGATTTCATGCACACAGAAAATGCATTCATGTACTGGTAGCATAAGGCCCTTTCTTGTGGCACGAAAGCTGCTCCGTTATCATGCATTTCTGGGATACGGCCCAGTGGGATGGCTAATGATCATGTAGCCTGGTGGAAAGCTCAAAATGTTGCCCCAGAAGTGATGTCACAACCAGAAGTTATGTCTTCCCTGGGCTTTTTTTTTAAAGAAAATTGGGGGAAAAACCTGCCATCTTCTCCTCCTCCTCAGCAGTTCACCACCATTTGCTCTTTTAGTGGGATAGATAGAGCATCTATTTGCTTTATGGAGTTGCCCCCACCCCATCCTGCAATAATCAAATCAAATTAAATTAAGTAAAAAAAATGAAAATTGCATTTGTTAGGGAAACTGTGCTGGTGCAAAGAGGAATGGTTTTTCTTTCCCTACTAAATATAAGAGGAGCACCACTCAGAAGTGCCTGTATCCTCAGTAAATATGCGTAACTGTATTATGATACTTGTACTGTATATGATATATGTACCAACAACTGATTCATATTGACACCTTATTAGTTCCATACAGTATCAGAATTACTGTACATCTCATTGGCTCTCAGAGCCATCAGTAACATAGGAAAGTTTGAGTTAAGAAAACCAAGTTTGTTCCATTGGCCATAACATTTGATAGAATATATATATATATATATATATATATATATATATATATATATATATATATATATATATATATATATATATATATATATATATACCAATGCCATTTATTTCATTGCATTCTGCAAAAAATTACCTTTCCAAAGATATATAACATGATGATATTATACTTCATATAACATGATGATATTATACTTCATACATACCCTGTTTTTCACCATTTTAATCACTGGTGTCAAGTTCAGCTTGTAGCCCTCCTAAAGCTTGTAGCCCAGTGCAACTGCACCCCCTTTTTCTGGGAAAAATGTGCCGGTACTCACCACTGTTCATCCTCATAATTAGTAATTAGCTTCAGGGGAAGGGGCAAGTGTAAACATGTGCTTGTACTGAGTACCAGTGTGTACCCACCCAAAAAAAATCCCTGGACTTAACTAATGCCAACTGAAATAAGTCTGTTATGAAACTCTGTCAAGGTACTGTCAAAAACAAGACACTTGGCAAATCCTCAGTTCTATACTGAAGAACAGATCCTTCCATTGGAATGAAGAAGAAATCTCTTGACTGTCACACAACCATGCCCTGTATGTGTCACAGAACTCTGCCTACAAAGAATCAATGAACTGCCACCTATATTTGAAAAAAATGAATTAAAATGATGTGGGTAAAAAAAGATCTGCAGATGTCAAATGAAGTGCCAACATCCGCAGATGTCAAATGAAGCGCTAGGTTGAACTTATATAATGGGCACAAAATAATCCCGATTCCATTTTGTGTCCTGGTCCCTGCGATGTTAATCTTTCTCTTTGTGGGTGTTCTGCAACTGCATCCTTTTTGACACAGCCGATGGACAAATTCCATGACTCATCAGAATGCCCTCTCCTCTTTCTTTTGTATTGGCTTACATTTAAACAGTGCTCTGTTTTTCATTTATTTTTTTGGAATCTATGTTTGCATCTTCTTTGCATGCTATGTTTGCATGTCTCTCATTATAGCAAACATGAACCAATCAAGGCCTGTAAACAGTGCTGGAGTTATAAGTATATAATTTCATGACTTCAGGATGTGTAAAGATGGAAAATCCTTGCCCAGTGGCAATTTATTGAGAGTATTTTTTAAAAAGAAAGAATGAGAGACATCAGTGGAACAGACAATAGAACTTGAATTTTAAATGACTTTGGAAGAAATAAGTGTTGCCCCAACTTTTCAAATGACAATTTCATTTAAGTAATTTAAGAAATTAAGAAAGACAATTTAAGAAATGGTCTTTGGCTCTGCTCTGGAAAGTAGGGGCAAATTTTTGGAAATTATAAGGTCTTCAGATTATGGAAAATAAGGAATAATAGATTCAAGTACCAATACTTCAGTATGATATGCTTAAGTATCAGGTCATCTGTGTGCTTAATAACAAGATTACCAAGTTTATCCTGAGTTGGATTCTGACAGCTGTCTTCCCAACAGCATTGTGATCTCTTACCATCCATCAGGGTGATTCACATGTGATACATTTATACAACTGGATTCAAAACATGCCTGTCTAACAGGGCACTCTACTGTAGGTCTATGCACAAATAAGTCTGTCATTGTGTTCAATGAGAGGTACACATCAGTAAGTATGTACAGGTTGCGACCCCCAGTCGCAACTTTTGGTTCCCAGAATCCCCATGAATAGCTATTTTGCATTATACAAAAGCAATTATTTATCATGGTAACTAATGAATCAACAAGTTAGGATGAATCTGTTTCCTTTTCCCTGGTTTAAAACAACTCCTTTCAGGCTGTTCTGTTCTTTTTTCACACACAAATGGAAGGTGATTATGACTATGGGAAGGGAGGTGTCCGCCTACCAGGATGTAACCTGAGATTCCTATTTCTGCCAAAAGTGTAAGATTTATTGCCTGCCACATCATCATGGCAAGTAGGCTATTTCCGAGCCTTTAACATGCTAGAGCCAACCTCATTCACTTTCAGACAAAGGCTGCAATCCTAAAGATATTTTCCTGGGCGTAAGATCCACTGAACACAATGGGGCTTACTTTTGAATACGATTGTACTCAAAATCACATATAAATAATTAGCATATAGATATATACCTGTATAGGCTCATGTGTGTATAATACTTACTGAACTCATCACAAGGAATACAGAAAGCTACAAGTGAGACAGTTGACCCATCTATCAACATTGACTGACAGGGGATCTCCAGGATTTCAGCCCTCATGTTGGAAAATTAATCACGTAGGAAATCATGTAGGAAACTGAAACTGGGGCCTTCTGAGTTATGGTTCTTCCCAAGGAGTATGTGCCTTATGGTGTCACAAGGTGTCTGCAAAATGTTTAGTTCTCCCTTAAGTGGAAAGTGAATGGGACTGTGACTCTTTCTGACTCCTTCAAAGGAGCCAACGGAAATATCATTTTTCTTTCAGTTTTGTTTATTTTTAGTTATTCAGATAAATAAGCTATAATCTGCCTATTTCCAGATAAATTCAGATAAATAAGCTTTATTTGCCCATTTTACAGATATGAAGCTTAGAATTCAAATTGACAGTTCTATTAGGAGGCAAAACAGGAATGAAGTTTTCTGTGATTCACGACTAGAACTTTTCCTATAGAATTTCCCAGATACATTGGGAACATTCACACTTCTGCTATTGGTTTTGATGCTATCTTGGTCAAAGGAGAGCTACTTCCCAGTAGTGGACAAGGAGTCCTACCACTGAGTGGCTTGGCATCCTGCTGACAGTAGTTCCCATCCTACTAAGGCAGTGGTTCCCAAACTGTGAGCCATGGGTCCTTGGAAGCCGCAGAATCCTTTTAAATATACACATCCTTAAAAAAAATGTAAAAGGACTGTAGTCCTAACGTGAAGCCATGAACAATGGCTCAGAAGGTCAAGGAAGCTATGGTTGAAAAAAATTTAGTAAATAGTGTCATAAAGGATGGCAGAGTGATCACCCTAGTAATCTGCATGTCTGCACCACAACACATAAAATTTACAAATTATGGAGGGTAACCATACGACCGGATTTTTCTGGATTTGTCCTCTTTTTTAGCCTTCTGTTCGGGTGTCCTCCAAAAGGGCTTTGTTATCCTCCATTTTGGCTTCATTTTGGAACTTTGCAATGGTGTGCAGTACCCCATCATGCCACATGTCGGATTCATACTGAAGAGCAGAATCCAAGGCAAAAATCAGTTTTGAAATATCTCCTTCCTATCTAAAGTTATGGCCAAAAAACTAAAATTCCAAAATATACATTGAGCTCTATGGGAAAGTGAAAGTGCCCAATATCGCAGCTTTACTTGTAAGTAAAGCTTACAAGTGCCATTGTCTGCTGGAAAGACCAAGCTGAGAGGAATCCAAGACCATGTCCTCCTTTTGAGGTTCAGGTATCTTGTCACCCTGAAATTGGGACTTTACCAAATTGATCAGTGATCAGTGCTCAGTGGTAACTGCCAACTACACACACACACATATCACACATATTCAGTACACATATACGCACACAACCTTAAGCCACAACTACAGGGCATCTGGATGTTTTCATACCTCACATGCCTAAGGCCTACTTATATTCTGTAAATTACTGTGCAAGGGGCATTTTTTATAATTCATGGAGAATCATGGACAAAAAAGATTAATGATATGTGTTCTAAGTGAGATCCATAATACACGTTTCTATTTGGGCTGTTGACAGCCTATGCAAGGCCTTTGCCAGCTCAGACAAATGACTTTATCCCATCTTAGGCATTGTGATGTTTCAAAATGCAAGAACCAAGGTGGCCTGTTCATAGGAGAACAGGAAATGTTTCCCATTAGTTTCATCTTCCTCTCATGTGAACAAGTACGGATTGTTCCCGTTGGCTCTGCAGCAATTACCTTTAGAAAAGAGGGAGGTATTGGAGATGGTATAGATTTTCATAAACAGTACAGGAGTGACCTCCCCCTCTTTTCCCCCTTTCAATTAAAACTCACTTAAGGATTAAAAAAAAACAAAAATAAAAACACCAGAACCACAAAGTTTTCATGATTTCCCAAGTGTTTTTCATTTAAGTAATAACTGTTTGATGTTGGCGTCTTTGTAAATAACACAGATAAAAGGGGGTCTTTAATTAGCTGAGATCCAAACACAGCAATCATACAAGCACCAAACAGAACGACAGATCAGGTTTGCATCAGATACTGTACGGGATCTCCCATGTGGCTTTTGTCTAAATTTTCCTTAGTGCATCTGAATAAGTCAATGGGTAGAGTTTTTAAAGATACATGAAAGCATACAAACGCTGATGAGGAGGGACCCTATATTTGCAGGTCAGTTAAGCTAGAGATTCTGAACTGAAAAGGTTCATCTCCTCATGCACATACCTTTTGTCTTCTTTGATTCCTTTTACTCCCATAAAACAATTTACTTATTTAGAAAAAGCTGGGGGCCAAAGTGCCTTCTGTATCCTGGGGCCAGATCAAGCATTCAGGATATCTGGAAGGATTGTTTCCACTGCTACTCTGCTGGATTTCACATGGTACATTGGAGGGGAGGAGAAATGGAAATGCTTGTCATGCTTCCTACATGCTGTCAAAAAACATTATTTGTTAGAATATGCCTTTTGTGCAAAAGATTCCAAACTTCTCACTCAATCTGCACCAACAAAGGTATCCATTGCAGGGAAAAGATAATCATGTAGTTTAATTAAGCATATTCATACAATCTCAGTGCTCTTTAGTATTTCGGTCCAAGGAGACCTATTGAAGGTAAAGTGGCCTACAGTGAGCTAAGAAAAATACTTTTTATTTAATTCTCATGGGCTGTCTGTTTCCCCTCCCTGGCACATAGCAATGCAGCATGTGCTCTCTCAACAGAATTGCATACTCTAAGATGGGGGGATAGGATTGCCTCTAGGTCTGATGGTTCTGGGGTAGCACTTCTGCCAGGGGTGTCACTAGGGTTCTCATCACCCAGTGTAAGAGACCAGTTCGTCACCCCCATACATTTGGTGGGGCAACAATATGAGTAGTGAACATGGTTATGTGCCATTGCCCCGCCACCACTGGTTTTTATAGCCACACATTCTAATAGAATAAAGATATTTCAAAGTGGTTTGTATTCTGCTGTAAATTATGCATTCAAATGCATTTAACGTGATGGGAAATCTACAAACCATGATTTTAGCCATTTAGATCACAAGGAGTGTCTTCAAGGGTGCCCCCTTTCTAACACCCTAGTAATGTCCCTAATCGGGACCATTTTGGAAGTCTTGTACTCTCCGGGACTGACCTATCACTCCAGCCAAGGCATGCTTGCTTACTCACCAGTAAGCACAGCTGTGCAGTTTACATCCATTTTCAATGAATTTCAATGCAATCATCACAGACCTCCTTCTGGGGTGATTTGTGAGGGCTGTGTTCATTGGATCAGATTCCTCTCAGCCTGCCCTTTCCAATGAACTATGGCACCTTTGCCTACTCATGAGTAAAGCCGCGATATGGGCAACTTTCACTTTCCATAGAGTTCAATGCATATTTTAGTTTTTTGGCCATAACGTTTGATAGGAAGGTACTATTTTAAAATGGGATTTTTGCATTGGATTCTGCTCTTCAAAACAATTCCAACGGTATATGACATGATGGTGTTCGATACTCCATCATGAAGTTGCAATTTTTTGTTCCCCCAGTGCATGTCAGCCCCCTTAAGTGTGTCACCTGGTGTGAACCACACCACCCTAGTGATGCCCCTGACTTCAGCCAAGAATTCCTGTTCAGACTAGCTCTGATTGGGTGTAGAGACTCACCTGGCATAACTTTCCATGGCAGTGTGGGGAGGCCTGTGCATGCCTGTCCACTGGCCTAAACGCCTCCCCCAGGAGTGGGGCAGAAGTGCCTTACGGCACTTTTGTGACACCCCCAGGTCAGCAAAGGGTTTATGCTGCGGCTTAGGCCAGTCTAACTGGAGGTTTCCAGCTTTAAAAAAATCTTTCAAGTTCTAGAGATTGCAAATAAATAGTATTTAGTCAGTTTTTTTTGTCTGAGCGCAATATTTGCCCACCATAAACCATCCTTTCTGGAGCGTGCACCCCAAATAATTACATATGTTTATAAATTGATTGGGTCTGCAATCCTAACCCCCATAAATCCTGGCACTAGTCCCGTGCTGGAGCTGGGGGTGTCGTAAAAGTGCCGCAAGGCATTTCTACACCACTCCTGGAGGAGAAATGCCAATGTACAGACATGCACAAGCCTCCCAACAACACCACAGGAATGGGGAGACGGATGAGTTATGCCAGCCTAAATTGGTTAGGATTGTGCCCTCAGAAAACCATTTTCATCCACTCAGTTTCAAAAACCAGGTTCCTTGACTTCCCTGATTACTTCTGAACATTGTTTCCAAATGATTGGAATAAGAGTTGGACTTGTGACAGGTGAAGCATTTTGGTGACGGCTCTCCTGTTTGTGAAAGAGTGCTTTGGTCAAGCTGCATGGACACCCCTTCCTCATTTATTGGGAAAGGATCTGTTATGGGATAGAGCCTTGTAGAAACTGATCTCCTAGAGCTGTGAGGCATTACCAGCCAGTGCCCCTGCAATGCACGGCAACCGGGCACAGCAACGCATACCTAATCTGCCTAAACATTGGTGTCGAGTAGGACCTTTTCAATGCCCAATTGTTGTCAGCTTTAATATGGACTTGCAAACAATCAGAGTCAAGAGGCTGTCACGGAGGGCAGCTGGGCCTGTTGATATTTCTCACAGCTCTCCCACTTACCTGGCTCAGACGCAGTGGCTCACCAAATGCTGTGGGATTGTTCCAGCCCAGGACGCCAATAAATAGCTGAAGTCAACTTCATTCTGGCCAGCCTCGGGGAGTTAATTCCGTCGCCTCATGCTGTGACTTTCTCCATACGCCACGCCAAGACACTCCATAAATCCCCGCGCTTCTCAGCGCACTTATCTGAATGGTAATGCTGTGATTAAACAAATTGTAAGTCTATTTCTTCGCCCTCTTTAATACTATTAAAAAGAGGGGAAATCCCGGCACAATATAGAGCTTAATAAAAGCCGAAGACTCCAAAACCCCTCTTAGAACTAAAAATATGACTGCTTCAAAAGTCTTTACAAGGGCAGGATTTTAATGGCTGAATAATACGCTGGAACGGAGCAGTAATTTCTTCTTGAATGCTGGGATGAATTATTTATGCTTTGACAACATTATGTGTCTCCAAAGCAGCATTTAGTTATTCGCCTATTGGAGGCTACAGCTGATCTGGCTGCCCGTTCGTGTAATTACATTAACCTCTTGACACAACATGACAAGCTTTTCCTGTGAACTGCGATCAATAGCCCATAACTGCGCTACCTATTTCAATTGGGTTATGGTTACACTTCAGATTATCATTAGGTCTCTCTCCCCTTCCCATTCCCTAAACTGGCTCTCCCCTTCACGGGGTGGACCCTGGGATTAAAAAAGTGGGAATGGTTTGAAAAATATATTAATAAATGGCTATGCGGGCAAAGGAAAACAAGCAAGGTGTCTGTTTCGACTGTACAGTCTCGATATTAGTCCACATCTGCATTTAAATGGAACTGGCGGCCTTGGCTCAGGAAGAGTGCTCTGCATCAATTACTGGCACGCTGGCACAGGTGGTCAAGACGGTGACTTGATACTATTGAAGTGCACAAGGATAATGGAATGAAATTCCGATTGTTTGTTTTTCCTCTGAGTAATCACTGCATACTTTGCTCCAGCGACTGAGGAGGTGCCAGTATGAATGACTAAGCGGGTCTGTTTCAAAAATTAAAGAATTCTAGTCAACCTTCTTTCCCGGCATGTGGGCAATGTATTTTCCAGTGATTGCATAGTTCTTTGGAGCATTGCTTCCCTTCGATGTTACTGATTTCATCACTAACTCATATCTATAACTGGGTACCATGTGGCCATGCTTGAAACATCTGTGGTATCTGCAACTGCAGGGGGAAGTGAATGTCTTGTAACTACAGTCCACAAAGAAAAGCCAAGTGTTTCTACTTTCTCATTCCCTTGTAGTTCTTGTGCAGTAGGATAGCAGTGCTAGGCAGGGTAAATCATAATGTACAGTGACGCCTCACATAACAAACGCCTCACATAAAGTATGTTCCACATAACAAAAATTTCTCTAGGATTCTGCTTCACATAACAAACTTCACTTCACGTAACAAACAAACTTGTTGGCAGCTGGGGCAGACGTGCTGGCTGGCAGCCCTTTTAAAAAGCGTCAGGGCTGCCTAGAACGCCTGCCCATAGTGAAAACAACACTTCCGCGCTATTCCTCCTGTGGCTGGGCACCCGCTGGGCAGAGGGAGAGAACAGCAGTGGAGAAGCAGCTCAAGGCTAGCCAGGAGAGAGCAGGGGAGAGAGAGGCTCAGGATGAAGAGAAGGAGAAAGTGGGGAGACACTTTGAAAGTGTCTTGGATTGCAGCCTCCTAACCATGTCTATCCAGAAGTAAGTCCCATTGTGTTAAATGGGGCTTACTCCCAGGAAAGAGTCTTTAGGATTGCAGCCTAAGACTACAACCCAGAGTAACTATGGGGCATGTAAGAGTCATTACGTGCACCCGTAGTTACTGCACCATCTAGTAAAAAGCTATAGGAAATTCATATTGCAATCCAGAGTAACTTGTTCTTACTCTGGAGCAAGGACTCCCCGTAGTTACTCTGGATTGTGACCTAAGTAGACTTCATAGGATCATGCATATTGAATACATGTTTTGAATTCAATTCCAGTGTTTTGTCGTCATTATTACATCCAGTTAATATTTTTATATGAATATTTTTTGGGTTGTGGAACCTATCATCTGCGTTTCCATTATTTCTTATGGGAAAATCCGCTTCCCGTAAAGAACATTTCACGTAACAAACATGCCTCCAGAACGAATTAAATTTATTACGTGAGGTGCCACTGTATATCTGTTGCCTACAGATTGGGATGGTGGGTAGGGGGTAGAGGATCAGAGAAATTAGACCTAGGAGGTCATGCGCTGTTAGTTGCAAAGCATTTCCTTGCAGGTGGGAGCTGCTGGGTATGGCAAAACATGCCCAGCAGGAGCATTACATTGCATAGGGTGAACTTATGCCTCCTTCTTCTCTGGGCTGCAACACTCCTCAACTGTCTTAATCCCCTGAGTGACCTGCAGACAGGACAAGAAGATGGTCTATGCTGGATTGTTTGGTTAAAATTCTTGCCTTTTAGGCAAGTATCTACAATAGCTGTCGCAGTCGTAGTAGACCCATCAATGCCACAGTAGCTAACCTCCAGGTAAGGCAACAATTGTTCCCTTTTCTAGAGGAGACCCCTGCATTTCCCCCAAATTATCACCAATTTGGAGTGGGAAGTATAAGATTGGGCTGTTCCTTGCTGTCTGAATCAACTATTATGGCCACCCAGCAAGGCAAATCCGTGTATGAAAATCCATGCCTATGAGAGAAAGGGTTATGGAGAAGTAAATGCTTACCACGTTCCTATTGGGTGCAACAAGGGTTCCTGGGTTCCTCTAGGTGCACATCAGTGGAGCAAGGATGGTGCCGTATGCCAAAATGTGTCTCCTTGTTGGAAATTATTTCATTGGGAGTTCCATTCTGCCCTTTTAGGGCACATGTATTTACTTTTCAGCACTGTTTAAATAGCCATTCTGTCCCCATTTCCCTTACTATTCAAACAAAGGAGGTCATTTATCGTTCGATGTTACGTTATATTACTTTAGTTACACAGGCAATGCATTAATGAGTAATAAGAAATTAAATTGAAAGCCTTATTAGCAATCTAGAGCTAATTATCTTTTTGGCAGGGTCTGAAACAGTCTTCAAGATCCTTAATGTCTAGGAGGATTTCACAACTAGCTGCTCGTTCAATATGCATAAAATGCAATCTGCAAACCATTCCTTGCAAGTTTACATTCCTTCGGTCATTAGGTCTTGTTGATGATCTTTTGTGCAACACTCAACCAAACAGCATTTGGATACTAAAGATGTGCTTGCAATGAGTGTGATTGTGCAGTTCTTCCTATTTATTTATTTATTTATTTATTTATTTATTTATTTATATAATTGCAAATGTGCCATAAGGAATTTATGCGCCACCCAAAGAGGAAGGAGGCCGATGCAGGGATATGCATTCAATGCACTGTTCTCGGTGGCACAATCAGGTAAGATGTGCTGGCTGATCTTGGTCAGTGCAAGGGTTGGGAGGTGGGAGAGGAGGGAAAAAGGAGTGTCCCAGGGTAGTTGGAGGATTGATGGCGATCAGAGTGTTCCCAAGGGCAGACCACCAGGCAGACTTTGGACTGGCAGTTGCAGTAGATCCAAACCTCCATTCCTGGGTGACACAGACCTAAATCCCTAAATCCAAATAGACTTTTTGGGGAAGTACAGTGCTGGTAGTACAGCAGCAGCCCCAATCCATGAACTGGATACATCTCAGACTGAGCCAACCTACTTGTTCCAGCAAAGTCAAGACTGTGTCAAAATGGGTCAGTTATAGAAAATAAGTTTAGATAGACGAATGGAGGACAATAGTAATGGACATTGCAGAAACAGATAAACTTATGACTAAGCAGGCCTCCGTCAGTCTTGAGAGACTATGGTATCGTGCTCTGCGCTGCATACTCTGCATGCAAAGCACGAAAGCCTGGGTTGGATTGTTATGGAGGATAGGCTGTTACCCAAGCAGCAAATCCCCCCTCTCCACACCACTGAATTAGTCCAATGGAAAGGCAGAGCCAATACGATTGGATCCAGCTGCGTCGCAGAGCTGGGCTAAGGAAAGGAGCTCACCCTGTCTTGTGGGGCCGATGACTACTGAAAGAGAAACCAACAAAAAAACTTTATGGGCAGCTTGAAACCAATCATTGCCTTTAAAAGAGAGAGGCTGCAACCTATCTGTATATACCTAAGAGAAAGCTCTGTTGCCTATAATGTACCTGACTAGACAGGTACAGTATTGGGCTGAGAAAAAGTAATGATTTAATAAGTTTTGGATTTAAGCATTAGTCATGAAAGGAACTGTTGGAGATACAGTTATTTTGTTTTCTGTTTTTCTTTTTCTTTTTTATATATGTTTATGTATTTTTGAAGGGCGGCCATGTTGAATTGGAGGATGGAGTGCTTCTGCCTTTATCCACAGCATATAAGAGGGAATTTAGGCAGGATTAGATCAACATAGAGGGGTTTTTAAAGCAGCACCTGCCTAAATTCCCTCTTCTATGCAATGCTTAAAGTTAGAGGCATTTTGTCCTCCATTCTGTATGGTCACTCTGATTTTTGGTTTTAATGTTGATGTTTTTAAAATGTTGCTTATTATTATAATTATTTTAAGTGAACATTTTTATTATTTTTTAAAAATAAACATACAAACAGGATAACTCATGGACAGTGAGAGCTAGTTTCGGTGATAGGATTTATAACCTCCAGATGATATGTGAGTGAATGAGTCAAGTGTCTGGTCTCCAGAGTCCTTCAAAGACCTGACAATTGATTTCAGTGCCCAGGGACCATTTCTACAGTACGTTTATCTCTTGTTCAGTTTATAATTAATTTGCATGCATGTCATACCACTATATCTGTCTGTAAATATAAATAGGGATAAAAATGTAACTAGCATGGAGAGGATTCTAAAAGAACCCAACAAACCTTTCAAAACCTTTTCAAAACAGACAAGACATTATTGGCGGGAGGGGTTAGATGATTAATGATTTCCCACAACTAATTGCAGTCAGTAGTCCTTAAATCAGTGATTTTCAACCTTTTTCATCTCATGTACTAAAACTGTCAAAGTTTTGTCATCAGTTTTGTGACAATTGATATGGCACACTGTTGTTGGGGGGCTCACATCCCCAAAGGCCCTACTAAAAATGATTCCCCCCCCCCAAAAAAAAACTTCCATAGAACATCAGGGTGCCATGGCACAGTGGTTGAAAATGGCTACTCTATATGAGTATCACAGTTCTTGAGAAATTGTATGAAAAAGATGCTAATAGGATGAAACAAAAGACGGAAAGGTGTAGTAGGGGGAAACCAGGTTCAAATTCCTGCTCACTCATAAACTTGGGTGAACTTGAACACCATCTTCCAGCCTAATACATCTCACAGGGTTGTTGTGAGAAGAAAAAGAGGGAAGGAACCATATACTCCAGCGTAAGCTCTTTGGTGGAGATTATAAAAATGTGCAAAATAAATAAATAGCAAATGTTTTTAGAAAAATAAAATGTTCTCAGGTAGCTAGGAAAGAAATGTCAGTTTTCTGTTTGAAAGGTGTAAAGGATAAGAGATGGAAATGGTAAACTGCGGACTTTAACATCTGAACTTATATGAAAAATTATGATTATTGTTGGAGGAGAACATGGCAAAGTACTGTGGTTTTCTGCTTTGAGTACAATGGAGTGAGCTGCATCTCATCTGTCATTATTATAGGGTGGTCCACAGAATAGAGACAGTTAAAATAAGCATTTGTTTTAATTTGGAGGTCAGAATTCTTTTGTTCTTTGTTATAAATGTTATTGATTTCTGCATGGAATGGAAAATGGGAATGCTTTCCTCCAAAAGCATACAACTGTGGCTCTGATGTTGTATTTGTCATTTGCAATACATTAAAGCAAATCATTTTAAATGTCTATTTTCTTAAAGGGCTACATCACTATGGAAGTGAGATCTTTTTAGCAGATTTTCAGCAAGATGCTTGAATTTATGAATATAGTGTAAATCTATGAGCCCTGAAAAGGGAGAAAGTGGGTAGAAGATGAGACAGTGGGGATGAAATTTTCTGAGAATACTGATGACACAGACTGAATAATGACTGACTGTGAATCGGCAAAAACTAAGTGTACAAAAGCTATACAAATGGGAGTGTTTAAGGATAATCATCAAGCATGACCAATTAAAAGAAAACTGCTACAGGGAAAGAAAGATGTTCATATTTTTCTCATTATTTAAACTGATAGGGTTGAATTCAAATCTTTTCATGTTGTTGACAGATGGAGCCTCGCCTTACTACAGAGTTGCTGTGAGGCTAAAAACAAGTTCCTTGGAGCTACAAATATGTTAGGTCATGAGTAACATGCTCTGTTGGAGGCCTGCTTTTGTTGACTCAGGAAATCAGTCCATCCTGCAGCCCATCTTGGTTCTTTGGGATTCTGAGCAGAGAAGTTTTTTCTTTCAACATATGTAAAAAGAAAAAAATAGGTCTAGAAACCTGGAGATTGAGCAGAAAACCTTTTACACTTATGGCATATGCTCTGCCACTGATCTATGGTCCCTGCTCCTCAACCTAGAGTACCTTCAAAAGTGGATTTTTTGGGGAGGGGGGCATGGCATTTTTAAGTACATTAACTTGAATTGTTAAGCAATAATGCAGAAATAAAAACCTTTAAAAAGAAGTGGAAAATGTAAAGCTCTCTTGCTGATTCTCAGCAATGATCCATCTTAAGAATATAACAAGAATCCAGCTGGATTAGACCAGTGATCTAAATCTTGTTTCTTACAGTGGTCCATTCGGTGCTTTTGGAATCATACAAGACGACAAGATACTTATATGCTGTAGCCACTCACTTGCATCAGTCATTTAGAGACAGGCTATCTGTGAAACCAGGAGGGTGAATCCCATTATCATGACTTGTAACCTGTGATGGACTTTTCTTCCATCATTGGATAACATACTCTTTTTTCTTCCCTGATTTCCTTGAGAGTTAAATTGACTAGAGTAGAAGAAGTTGCTTGTGATCCAAATCACTCAGTTGTAGCACTCCGTTGTATAGAGATTGGAGAAACAGCCACAGTTGTTGATCTTGAAGCACTGTCCACCATTGATACATTTTATCCTAATATCAACCCTCTGACCCCGGCTATCCTGAGAGATCACCCTGGGAATGGCAAAGTCTAGGGGGACGTCAGTCTGGATGCTTTTTGGTCCTAGCCCAATATTCTTAAGCCAGCAGTTCTCAAATTGGTGGATTACAACAAACCAAGGGATATGGAAGCAGGGGATATGCCTCTTCTCAGAGTTAGTTCTGCTCTGATGGCAGAGATTGCTGAAAATTTGAAGTAGCTGATGATTGGAGATGAAGACCTTTTACAGGAGCTGTTGAAGATATTGCAAGGGGCTGCAAACCTCCAGGTTCTGCAAGAGGCCAGCTCCATAATAAGAAATGAGACCCTTAATAGCAGCAGCGCTGCAATGGTTGCTGTCCCCCCAGCTCCTCTTTCCACCCAAATCCTTATCTGGTTCCCTACTCCCCTGTAGGGATTTGGGAACCACTGCTCTGAGCAATGCTGACCTGTGGCTCTCATTATGGACATGAAGTACAAGTTACACAAAAATGAACACACATCTGGGAGATAGTTCTGTGTTTTCAAGGTACTGATGGACACGCTACAGAAAACTCTAGAGCTAGTTTGAGACAAGACTGTGGCAGTCAGGACAAATGAATTTGTGAATGGGGAGCAATTATGGCTAAAGAATACTGCCACCAGATCCCAGAAAAGCTTTGTAAAGAAAATATGGCCCCAGGTACATAAAACAATGCACGTCTATGAGTTATTCGTAGGCAGTAAACAGAAGAAAGGCTGCAGCCGCTTCCACTCAACCCATAGTTCAGACCTTACTTCAAGGGAATATAAATAATTATGTCTTCCCCAACTTTGTACATAATGTCACTGAATTGTATTGCATTAACATATACAGGAAACATATTTATGCAAGTTATCACAAGTTTTTGTCACTTATCTCATGCTAAAAATCACCTCTTGCAATGGCCAAGCTATGAGGCGAGTGAAATATGGATGGCTGGGGTAAGCCAACAAAACTCTGAGGTGTGTTTGTGTGTCTAAAGCGTAAATGATGTCCTGGTATTCTCAACAAAAAAACTGAACTACTTGGAAACTTTAATTCGTACTTCGGTGAAATGCTGCTATTCATGCCAGTGAGATTCATCCCTAACTTCGAACACAGTCCTAGCAATGTAAACTCAAAATTGAGCCCCATTGTAGCAGGGTAGCTCAATCTCTACCTCATTAAATGTAATGTTTTATTTAAAATCAAGAACAACATGAAGAGGATCTGGCTCAAGTCATAGTTCTGACTTATACCTTTCTTGAAGTGACACCTCCTAGTCCATTTACTTCCCAAGGTAAATTTCAATTTCAGGAGGGGGGAATCTGGAGGATAAAGTAGGAGAATTAATGTTCCAGTTTACCCCCTCACCTTGATCCCAAACCAAATCACACCCTGTTTTTACTTGCTATGTGGACCATCCTGACCACAACATTAGTGCAATATCTGTCCTTAGTTTCTAGTTGTTGCTGTTAAGGAAAAAGGATATTAAAATTCCAGCATTATATGTAATATAACAAGAAAAAGCCCAAGTGACCTTGGGATAACAGAAATGGATTCTCCAATACATATTCATAGGATGCTATGCTAGGCTGTGCTAATGTATAGAGAGATAAGCTGAAATAAAACGGTATACAAATGTCACCCTTGCTGACATTTCAGAATTTGATTGCATTTAAAAACTTTACTTTTGAAATAATTCACTCTGATGTGCAGTAGCAGCAGTGAGATCTGCATGAAAGCAATATTTTAAAAACAGCGAGGAGCTCTCTTGAATTTGGTGGGGAAAGAATCAGCCTCCTGCTCCATTTCCTGAGTTGCTGATTCCAACTTTATATATATATATATAAAGCTATACATACACAGATCCAGCTGCTGGATCAGTCTGGAGAATTGCATGCACAGCACCTGTCGGTATGAGCAATTCCCCATCCACTCAGGAATCTGAATATGGAAGTCTGTTTCCTGCATACATAACTCCTAGCTGGATTGGGGCAATTAAGTCTTATTACTGACTGTCAAGGCAATGATTAATTGCAAATTCACCATTTTTAGGTCCTGTTTTCTTTAAATCCTCTGAATCAGCACTGATAATTGGAAATGGAGTACAATATTCAGATTAGAAGAATATAAACTGAAATTTTTGCACGCAAATTCAATTTAGGAACTTGAGATTCTCCGTCCCCAGCCCTGAAGTGCCAGCGCTTGTCAGCTCTAAAAACACACAGCTGCTTCCGAAAGAATCAGAGAACATACTTGAGTGACGTGTAGGTGTATGATTAGGGTCATAGTCTGTAGGGTTTTAATCAGTAATCATTTTAATTTAATTTACTTAATAGCATATGTCAGATTCAAAATGCTGATTCAAAGCACAACCTTAAATCAGAGGTGCTTGAAAGAAGAAAAACAGAGAGGATGCAATTTCAAATTAATGAAATAGTCATTATGATTTGAATTCACTTTCACATTTATTGGGATCCACTTTAAAACAATAAACATTTTCCTTTTCCCTCTTTCCATTCTCCTCATATGTCTATAAATCATTTAGCAATGATCATCTAAGAGCTGCATTAAAACTGATATCCTGTGTTCCCTTTGAGATTATCCTGTTTTAGGATTCTGTTTCAGAATATACGGCCTATAATGGACAGATGTGTTCTCCGGCAATATCCAATAACCTTTTAAAACAAAATCATGGTAATAGGAGCACTATATACAACACCGTGCGAGGTGAAGCTAATGTGGTATGTGCCCCTCTTTTTTTTTTAAGCTAAAGGCTACCACAAATTTCACAACAATACAGTTCTTGTTTTATCATCCTACTTAATGGCATTCACTTTTTTCTATGTTCGGCAAGATGTAAAATGGTGAATATCAGCAGAAATTCAAAGTGTTGGCTTTTGGGCTGCAATAGAATGAACAGGCTTTTTGGCTTGGTTTCTAATACAAGATTAAAAATGCTCTCATATTCCTGAAATAATTTTGAAAGGTTTTTTTACATTTTGGATTTGGAAACTTTTATTTTTGGTGACTGTTTTTCTGCACAAAGATCAGTATCACTAGAATGAAAAAGTTGAGATTCTTCACCTCTCTCTTTCTCTCTGTTCACATAGCTGTGGTTCAATGAGTTTTTTAGGCATGTCTAGAGCTTGCATGGGCTGTGCTAGAGTATTTTGCTTTGTTAAGTATCTCAGAAATGGCTTTTAAAATTATTTGCATTTCAAAAACAGACTTCATACATCCCATGATAACTTTTTAGAAAAAAAAACACCTTTGTTCAAAATCAGAGGCTGGATTGGGTGGTCATGTTAAACCCCAGCTGAGAGTAAATCCATGGCCATTGAAGGGTTCAATCAGCCAGTCAAATCCTTGTATCCCTTAATATTGGTGACAAGTGGTTAAGAAACTTTGCTGTTAACCAGCAGGCCAGGGTTTGAGTCCCGGGTTGGCCCCGCAAGCCAGGGTGAGCTCCTGTGACGCCAGCTGCATCCAATCGTATTGGCTCTGCCGTTCCATTGGACTATTTCAGTGGTGTGGAGAGGGGGGGGGGGTTTGCTGCTTGGGTAACAGCCTATCCTCCATAACAATCTAACCCAGGCTTTCGTGCTTCACATGCAGCGTATGCAGCACCGAGCACAATACCATAGTCTCTCAAGACTGACGGAGGCCTGCTTTGAGTTGACTGAAGGACACTCACTGCTATTGCATCTGGTTGGCCTCTTTGTCATGGCAGAAATACAGGGCAGTGGTTCTCAAACTTTAAGGGAGATTTACAGTGCAATCCTAAGCATGTCACCTCGGAAGTAAGTTCCATTGTGTTCAATAGTACTTACTCATAGGAAAGTGTGGTTAGGATTGCAATCTAAGTTACTCTCTAAAGGTGCAATCCTAACCTAAGCTGACACAACTGATCAGTCTTCTCAAAAGTTTCTTTGGCACTTTTGTGACAAATCCAGGTTCAGCGCAGGTCTTATGCTGGGGCTTAGGACAGCCTCACTGGATGTTAGAATTGCTGCGTATATCTTTGTGGGAGATTAGCAAGGGCAGTTATATGATCCGCAGAATTGCGCCACGAAGGGAGGATGAGGATGCTTTCACTTACTTTCACTTGCAGCAGGCTCTAGGAGGTGTGGCAAACCTGGTTCTGCCCCTTCATCATATTATATATAAAATATGATGCCTAATTGCATGCAGAATATAATAAAACAGTGTTGAAATATCTCTATTCTATCAAATGTCATATTAAAAAAAACCCTCGGGGGGGGGCAATGGTGCTCACAACACCAATGGTGCTCACCCCACACCTGTGTGGGGGTCTGCCTTGCCCACTGAATGGGAAGAGGTCCATCATGGGGGAGATGTATCGGCCCCCCACACTGGGTGATGCAAACCCTATTACTGCCATTTAGTGTCACCACTTTGCAACCCCTTTAGATATACCACTGGATGAGAAACCACTGCTAAATATTTCCCCACAATTTACTGGTGAAGGATTGAATAGGCTACTGCCAAGAGTATTTTTCAAAGGGTTGAATTATAAGAAAATGAATTAAAATAATTAAAAATTTAATAAAATAAATTAAAATTAATGATTAAAATAATTAAAAATTATTATAGTAATTTAATAATTTAAAATTTAAACAGTAGTAACAGTCATCATTGTTGTAGTAGTAGTAGTAGTAGTAGTAGTAGTAGTAGTAGTAGTAGTAGTAGATGTTAAAAATTCATCATAATTTATCAACATGTTCTGATCCCCAAACAATTACTGGAATGAAGAAAAGAAAGAAAGAAAAAATATCAGTCTGAAACACCAATTATGCTGCTAACATTCACAACAGCTGTTCAATTCTGAATTCTACTTAATATATATTACACCTGTGGATGCTCAGCGTAAAAAAAAAACAGACATTGGTGTGAAACCTTGAGAGCACAATAAATTCATCCTAGCTGGAATTCCTAGAAGCGATTCCTTGTGTGAAACGGTTTACACCAGAACATTAGCTGCTATGAAAACTGCTTCTGTTTCAGGCTACCTGCTATGTAGCAAATTATATGAGCAAAGCGAGGAAGACTCCAGAGATGAGAATGGCAGTAGGCAAAGGGTGTAACACAGACAGTGATGTAAGGGGGTGTCATTCCTAAACCGAGTGACAATAGAAATCAACTAGTAGGATAATGTATAAAATTACAGTGCAGAGCCAGGATATAAAATAAATATGTTAGGTGATAATTGTATCCAGTCATGAGTATTCAAAATATTGTATTGGTATCAATCCATAGCCTCAGGTCCCTGTGATGCATGCTGGGTGGAAAATTACAATCTAAGTTCAGCACCAGTAAATGACACAATATTCCAGCAGGACCTGATATTTCTCTTGCTGAAACACCCAGTTTCCATTTCCCATGCAAGCTATAACGAAGTGTTGCAAAGCAGATGGTGACATTTCATGGCACCAGGTGGGTCTATAGTGCAAACAAAAACAAATTTCAACCATTTCACTAGGCTTGCACATGGCTTTGGTTCCTCTAAAGAACTACAGTGGTGCCTTATAAGACAAACATAATTTGTTCCGGAAGCATGTTTGTCACACAAAGCGTTCTTTATACGAAGTGGATTTTCCCACAGGAAATAGTGGAAACTCAAGTGATTGGTTCCACAACCCAAGAATATTCATATAAAAATATTTTTATGTAAAAATGATGACAAAACACTGTAATCAATTTCAAAACACTGTAATATAATACAGAACACAATTACTGTAATATTAAAAACACTGTAATATTCTGTACAGTAAAACAGGAAAGAAAAACCGTTACGCCAAGGATGACTAATTTTCACTAAAAGAGTCACTAGTGTCTTTTTGAGCAACTTTAGCAAGGAACCTTCTAATGATACCTGCTTTTGTCTCCTTTGGAGGATTTCATGGAAATGTGACATTGCCTTGTCATTCAACAGATTCATCGCTTGCATTGCTACAGTTTTTCTACAAAATTTTGCACAATTTCCCAATGTTTACAAATGTCCTTAATTTCATTTTATATGAGGGTTTCCTCCTCTTTATTCTCCTCCTCCTCTGCAGATGAGATCTCCTTCATAACTTCTTGCTGTTGCTCATGATGCTGATCCATCAATTCATTTGTATTGCAACAAATTTTTGTTGTAAAATTGTTTGTTTTACAAGGCTGAATTCCTTAGAAATTTTAGTTTGTCTCACAAAGCATTCTTCTTACAAGTTCTTTGTCTTACAAGGTACACTGAATTTGGATTCTAATAGGAAGAATAACCTTGATGTTCGGTAGATAAGCAGCTGCTTCAATGAAACAATCTGGCTGCTTAGGTCTGCCTATTGAACCTCTTAGGGGACAATCCTAACCAGCCTTCATAACTCACCGGTTTCCTAGGGGAGGGAGGAGACCGGCACATGCCTATGCACAGGACTAACTCCTTTCCCCCAGCAGTGTCATAGAAGTGCCTTATGGCACTTGTGGCACCATCTCTAGGCCAGCATGGGCCCAACCAGGGGTTAGGATTGTGATTAATGAAGTCCCAGTTTGGCTGCCTTTTCACCTTATGACACTCTTCATTTCCAGGCTTAAAGACAAGCCATCATCACAAGGGTGATGACTCTGGTTGGCAATATTCCAAGGGCATTAGCCTATACTTCCCACAATATATATTCAAGAGACAGTGGTGGTACATATTGAGTCATAGTGTCCAGTTATCTTATATAAACCTTTATGGAGTCTAACTCTTGAAATCTGGACTAGGAAGATAATCTCTCCATTAGCCATTTTAATGCTAGCCTTGTTGCCTCATCTTATACATTCTATATATCTTTATACACTTCAGTGTAAATGAAAGTCCACTGAGCTTCCCCTCAATCAGGCTTGGGTAGAACAGTCTTAAAAACAGACTGGCAATAAATGTCATCAAAGGCTACAGAAGTAATGGGGCAGTAAATAAACAGAATAAAACTCCTTAGCGAGCACAGGAAGTGGAAATGGCAAATGATTTACAATACCTCTAGCATACAGTTTCCCAAATAACATGTTGGGTAAACCAACAATTACCATAGTTAGCATGCAGCTGTTGGCCACCAGGCACTCTGCCTTCAATTTCTATGGTCACAATTGCCCTTTTCATATTCTTATGCCCCTGCCTTGGCATTTCCATTATAAAGGTACAGATGTTTACAATTAAAAAAGGCATACAGTAGCTAACATTTCTAGAAACTATAAATCTCTCAATTTCTGGGTCACATGCTTAGTTGCACACTATAAACCACTGATTGCCACCTTCATAGATCTCTTCTGATATTTAAAAATAAATCTCTGCATTTTTGTGTGCACCTAACCGTGCCTAATCAGTTTAGTTGCACGTGTGTCAATAATGTTTCACTGCTGTCAGCACTTGACTGCCAGTATATTTAAAAGTGGCATTCTTGTTTATCATCAGGATCTTGTAAATTTTCTCTGCTACAAAAAATTGACCCCGGTGCTTTGTAGACATTAAAGATTTTTGGCTCAGTTTTGTTTGGGGAAAAAAAAGGCTGAACATATGGGTAAAGATGCAAATTTACATTGTGCATGGCCTGCGCAAACCCTATGAGCCATTTTTGTTTGATTGACGGATGCATGGCCTTGATATGCCAGGAGGGTCACCCTAAAGTTTTGAATCTCAATGACAGTCTTTCCACCTCCCTTTTAATAAGGTGTCAAATACTCCCTACAATTCAGGGTAACTACGGGAGCACGTAAGAGACATTATGTGCACCTGTAGTTACTGCACCACCTAGTGAAAACCTGTGTGAAATTCATATTGCAATCCAGAGTAAATTGTTCTTACACCGGAGCAAGGACTCCCCATAACTACTCTGGATTGTGCCCGATATCTCTATATCTTTTGTAGTTAAGGCTATCATCCTATGAAAGAAATCCTAGTCCATTAATTGGATGAGTCTTAATCAACTAATTGGATGATTCAATTTGCATACATTAGCGTAAATAAAACAATCTTTCTGAAAAAACTAGATTTTTCATTTTTAGATTAACACGTGTATCACACAGCAGGGGTTGTTTTAGAAGAAATCTTCCTTCCTGTGTAAGAGAAGCAATGCCTCTTTTTAAAAAGATGGCATTTATAAAAATAAGTTCTTATGCTTACAGAAATGAACAGAACACAAGGGATCCGAATTCTTTATAAGCTGTATTCATATGCTTGCTTCTATAGGTCCCTTCTCATATTTCTAGCATCTCATAATCTCATTATAACCCTTTTACTCTCTTAGAAAAAAACTTATATTTGTGAAATGTGTTTACTTTCAAAAAAGAATTCTTTGATTCACTCACAGTTGCAGTGCAGAGATCATTATTATTATGTTTTGTGGGTGCCGGCCTTAGACTACCCATAGCACAGATGTTCTTCTTTCTATATTGTGTGATTTCCAGCTGTCAGAGGATAATAGCTTGTAGCTTCTTCTCCCTGTAAAAGCACTCTCCTGCACTGGCCATTTTATTTTGCAGTAGTAGTAGTTGTAGTCGTCATAGTTGTCATAAACATCCTTGTTGTAATTTGTTTACTTGGCAAGATATGAGTCTACCTGACCAGGGCTATTGCACAGCAAGCCAGCACATCTGTACAACCCATGTCTCAGAGGCTGTGTACATATCTTCCCCTTGCTTCTATGCCATTCCTCTAATTTGTTCTGTTTTTTCAGGAATTATGGTTGATCTCTGATATTCTAGAGTAGGGATGTCCAATTTTTTGGGCAGGAGGACCACATCATCTCTCTGACACTGTGTTGGGGGCCAGAAAAATTATTTACATTTCAAATTTGAATAAATTTACATACATTTACGTACGTGAGTGTATAAGAGACATTGCAAGGCTTGCTCATGGTCTGGATGGAGGGGTCTTGCCACGGGCCACATTCAGGCTTGCCATGGACTGCATCTGGCCCTCCTGCCAAAAAATTTGGACACCCCATTCAAAAGGTCAGCAGCAAGTGGCTTAATATGAAGCCACTTGTGAAAAATAAGAATAGATGAACACAGAACATATGTATTCCTTGAAGATCATTATGAAATTTAACATATTTGAAACATTCTTAGCTTCCTTTGGCAGAGCACAGACTGAGCATGTTTTGACACAATAAATATATTTCAAAGTGATTTGTTCCATTACATTAAATTACAGATCAAACAATATATAACATGTCAAGTTTATTCCTAAAAAACATGAATTTTAGCCATTTTGGTCACTTGTGGTGTCACCCCTTCAGGGGTATCACATTTCTAACAACTTTTTGCAGTGGTTCTCAAGCCTTTTAGCTTGGGACCCACTTTTTAGAAGGACAATCTGTCGAGGATTACTAAAAGTGATGTCATGGCAGGAAGTGCAAATTAAATTAAGCAAATTACCAGTAAAACAAATAATTGTTTTACTTATTCAAGCAAATACTTGTAAATACATTAAAGTAAATAAGTGAATAACCTCAAACCTCAAGCCCCCCCAAAAAATTTAATAAGATTTTGATCATATGTTATGACCATATGTCATAATTGGACAGAGGAAAAGCCCCCACTCCAGTGTAGGATACCCAAGAAAAGAGCATAACAAAATACAGAAAAGCTCAAAACCCTTGTGAATATTACTTCCATGTGCTTACTTATTATTATTATAATCTTATTATTATTATTATTATTATTATTATTATTATTATTATTATTATTATATATTAATTATATTAAATATAATTTAGCACATATAATTTGTGAATTACAGGCATGCTACATGCTGCCTGCTCATAAGGATGTAGAGATTTTTTTCTAGGACAGAAGCCTTGAAAAGGAGGACATGTCCCGAAAAAGAGGACTTTTGGAAAATGAAGAAAAAGAGGCTTAACCCCCAGAAGGGTGGGGACAGGAAATGGTGCTTGAGTGGGGGAGGGGGGAGAAGTTAGGACTATCACCAGCTTCACAAAATAAATTTATTTTTGAATTCAGTTTACCTGCTGAGCCAGTTTCCATGTTGGAGCTGCCTTCAGGAGCACTTTTCAGGTCCAGGTCCGTGGGATCAGGGCCATCCTGGAAAGTTTGCACCTCTGCACACCAGCCGAAGCATTTGCTTATTCATGAGTAAATGCTGTTGTGCAGTTTGTTTCAGTGGGGTCAGTGCAAGCTTTGAGGAAGGAATTTCCTCTGTGGTGACTCTGGGGCTGCGTTCATTGAATCAGGACCCTTCTGGTGTCCTCGCATCCTCTCAGCCTGCCTTTTCTGACCCCAGTCACACACACATCTTTCACACAGAGATCTCTTCCACACATAAACACACACCCCCTACCTCAGAGGCACTTGGCGGCTGCTGAGGAATCCCTCAATTCCAGGCCCTGTCCCCAGGCGTGCATAGCTTCGCCCCTTCACTACTACAACTCCTGGCTATCCCCCATTGTGCATAACCCTCCATACGCAAAACCCCCCCATGTGCAATAACCCTCATGTGCATCAACCCCCCATGTGCACCATCCCCCCCAGTGCATCAGGCACTGGGCACAAAATTTGCTGGAGGTCAGTCCGTCAGTCTTCCATGTTAAGTATAGGACAAAAACACCCTTTTTTGTACCCCTTTTCACCCCCTTAAAGGTTAAATTTCTCAACATTGGTTCCTGGTGGGTTATTAAAAATGAGCAAAAACTACTGAACCAACCATTGGAATTGACAGTCCACCTATTGCTAATACCAAAGAGAAAGAGGCCAGACTAATTGGACACATGATTTGCCATGAGTAATTCACCTTAAGCCAGCATTCTGTAGCTTTATTGTCCTTGAGTTCTGCCGCCTGGTGCTTGCTGCCTTCCTTTAAAAGATATTTATTGTCCAGCGACAATTTCTGGGCCGTTTTCTCGGTGTGTTGCATCTCAGATACGCAGTAAAGGCCAGCAGCGGAGGAAATAACAGTGCAGTTAACCTCTTTAACACTGATAATAAATTAGCGCTAATAAGTTAGGTGCTGGGGTAGCAATCGCCCTGACATAATGAAATGACCCGTCTTTGAACAAGTGGAGGCTGCCAGTGGCACTGTGCCTCACAGTGAGAAACTTGGACAGGCATTAGATTTTTGTGGTAATTTATGAGTCAGGCTTTCAAAGAGGGTCTGGCTCTTGTTTAGATGCCTAGAAGTGACATCTTCAGTGCAATTTCCTAGAGTGCTTCTCAAGAACTGCTGCCTAAGGCTGCAAAACTAGACACACTTGCTTGGTAGTAAATCCCGTTAAGCTAAGTGGGGTTTACTTCTGAGTAGACGTGCATGGGACAATAGTGGCTATATCTGAAATGGAGACACCAGGATTGAAAAAATGAGATCTTTGGGTGACTCTGAAAATGGCAATTCCTATTTAATCGCAAAAGTGAACAACTTTGAAATTGTGAGGTGTGATAAGGGGATTTAGCTATGTAAAGCACTGTTATTTGCTGCTTTATTTAAAAGCAAAGCTGAGCTCCAAATATTTGTTTTTCATTCTTTTTAGGCTGAAATCCCAACTCCCAGTTAGGATTGCATTTGCCCCAGAGCAAGTCCCGTGCTGATCTGGGGGTGACACAAAAGTGCTGTAAGACACCACCTCTGAACCACTTCTGGAGGAGGGATTAGGCCAGGGCAGAGTCATGCACCAGCCTAGGCCTAGGTTAGGATTGCAACTTTACTTCCGTATTTACTTGAATCTAATGCTCACCTTTTTCAGCTGAATTTTGTCTTGAAAATCAGTTTGTGATTAGATTTGATGGTTAATTAATGTAGCTGATTTGATGTAGCTGTTCCTCACCTACTCTTTGAAATAGCACAATCCCAGAAAGGTTGTGTCATGTGAGCCTCTTGGTTTGGAATGTAACATTTAGCTGCCAGCTCCTCGTGTATGGATAACCTTCAGGTCTTTTCCAGCTGTAAAGATATATGGTTCTGCTGCGACAGGAACTGCAGTTATTAATCTGGGCTCCTATGGCTCAAGTAGCTCTCATTTGGCTGACAAGATAGAACGGCAACTCAGCGGCATCTTTCAACTGTGTCTTGAAAGCCTTGCTGCTTGTAAAACATTGCATTACATAGCATGTTGTGAGGGCAAGGCCAGCATCCCTCTTTGCATAAAGACATAAACTGAAGCAGCGACCTGCCTCCATCCCCCTTGTTCATTCAGCTATTGAGAGGCTTGGCACTGCTTAGGTTTCCATTGTGCTTTAATTCCAGTGAGCATCCACAAAATGAATGCAACAATAATTAATATTTTCATATGATAAGCTGCTCCTCATTACTATTAATTAGATTATCATAACTTATAAATGCCACACAAGGATACAGTTTGCGACTTATGACAAAGTCTTATTGATTGTGCTAATTTATTGTGCTCTCCAAGCCTGAAATGTAAATTTATCAGCCATGGGGCTCATTATGACAACTATTCTGTTGTGTGATTTTTTTACCTTCCTTCTCTGGTGCTGTTGTACTTATTCCATGCTGCTAAAGCAAAATTGTAATGTGGAATGAGAAGGTGTATTCCATTGTCATGTAGTTGCTTAGTGTTGCTGGCAAATTGAGACAGTACAGGAGCATAGCTTGCTAGCAGGTCTCCCTCAGAAGTTCTCTCTTTTGTGGTTTGTAGAACTTTTCAGGTTTTCCTCATCACTCCATTGCAAAAACATCTGGTTCGGCTTTTGAAAAATATTTGTAGCCGTTGCACATCAGGATTTAATTACGGCCCCTGAAACGTTAATGGGCTCCATACTGTACTAATAGATTTTATCTCTTCTGCCTTATATCTATGAAGTGTAACTGACAAATGGGAGCCTTGTTTAGCAGGGACTTTAATAACAGCAGCTATTTACTGAAGAACTATGTGTTGAGTGAGTTCAAATGATGGGCAACCCTCGAAAGGACCAGGATTTGGTTTCGAACTTGCAAACAGACGTTGCAATTTGGAGAGCATTTTCAACCAACACGTAGACCGCTGAATGATAAAATGAACTTTGTTGTCACAAGAAGATTGCGCTTGCAATTTCCAGTCATGGACACTCCCTTGACAAAATCTGTAACACTGGAAGGAGTGATAACCATGTGATCAAACACAGGCATGATATGTATATCCTATCATTCTTTCCCTTCCTTTAACAGGCTATTAACTATACATGGCCCCTTTGTACATCTTGCAAACCTTTACTGAACTTTTTTGTTACTATCTTTAAGAAATGATCAGCAGGAAGGTCAACAATTGGCCAACTTTACACCCTAATTCAATTATTCCAGGGCACAGTCCACATAGTGTTCTGTGGCAGGAGACTATGTTCTGTGGCAGGAGACTATGAGACTTGTTCTGTGGCAGGAGACTATGAGCACAATCATAACCATGTCTACTCAAAAGTAAGCCCCATTTTATTCAGTGGGTCTTACTCAGTGGTGGGCCCGGCCTCGCCAACAAGCGGATTGCTGGAAGTGGGTGGGCCAGGCTGAGGTCAGGGGGTGGGCTGGGGTTAGGGGGTGGGGAGGGTCAGGGGCAGGGCCAAGGAGGGCATGCCACCCACCCCAGCACGCTGTGGGTGTGGGTGGGCAGTGTGAGGGGCGGTCGGTTAGCGCACGAGCATGCACAGTGGGTGTTCTGAAGCTAAGCTTAGTGCATGCGCAGTGGGTATCCTGAAGCTGGTCGACCAGCTGGTCAACCAGCTTCAGGAGAAGCACTGTGCGTGCATCAAGCTTAGCACACGTGCAGTGGGTGTCCTGAAGCACCCACTGCGCATGCGCTAAGCTTGACGCACATGCAGTGTAGGGCTTCCCTGGGCGCGCTGAACCAGTACGCCCGGTTTTGTGGCCTCCCCGTAGCTACCAGATCGGTAGCAGGGGGGGCACAAGCAACAACCGGTTCTGGCGATCCGGCCCAAACCAGCTTCTGCCCACCACTGGTCTTACTCCTAGAAAAGTGTCTTTAGGATTGCAGCCATAGTCTATAGGTGCATCTGCAATTTCCTACTGTCTTTCTGCCTCACCAATTAAGAAAATATGCAAAGATTCCTACACCCACTGAATTTCCATGAGATTTTGGATCTCATGGACACCATCACACTATACAATGAAACAAACAATATGGATAAATATTACAGCAGTTTTTATAATTGAAGTTTTGGAGTGACCATGGATAGAATAGAATAGAATAATCCTTTATTGCCATTGTTTTGTGTACTTATACATTACAAGGGTGAGGTGGATAGGGAATGTGATAGGGGAATGTGTGATGTTGGTGGAGTGACTAATATTGTACTTGAACTGTACTGATGTCATAAGAATATAAGAAGATCCCTGCTGGATCAGGCTAATGGCCTGTCTCAGGAATTGGCACCCCCAGCACTAGTGCCGAGCTGAGCACATGGAATGGTGCTTGTTGGCACACTAAGGCACCCCAACACACACAGCTAGGAGGCGTTGCCCCTGCTGCTGTGCAAATTGCCATCAGGAAGCTGCTTGTCACCATTGCTCATCACCATGCTTGGCAGAAGGTCTGGTCTAGAGGGCTGAGCTGCTGAAGGTCGCAGTCTCGACAACACTGGAAGCTGTGCAAGGATAGACATTGATACTGGACTGTGGGAGTGTGTTTAAAGAAAGAAATGTAGTTGCAGTGGAGTCTGTCCAAAGGCATAACAGTGAGCAAAGTGAATGTGAGACTGGACATAAAAGAAAACATCTAAGAATGTAGGAGATCTTGAAATAGAGAACCTTTCTTTGAATTGTAAAACCCTTCTAGGGTTAGTAAGCCTGCCTATGTAAACCGCCTTGAGAATAAAGTCAAAAGAGAAATCTGATGACCTGAAAGGCGGTATATAAATACCTATGTTTGTTTCTTTGATTGACTGCTGGTGCCCAGAATGGCACCATCTCTCCCCACCCTCACTCCATCTTGCCACTATCAGAATGAAAGGGGTGGAGAAGAGTGTTCCATCCCCAATACTGCAGTTTTCTATTCAGAAGTAAGCCCCTTTGCAGTCAATGGAGCCTACTCCCTAGAAGGGTTGGAGCACAGGGTATTCTTAGAGCTCAATCCTGAGCATTTTTGCTCAGAAGTAAGCCTCTTTGCAAGAGGCATGGCAAGGATAGGATCAGGCTGTTCTCTTATTCAACTCCCACCATATGGATGGAGAAGCCCCTTGTGGGGTGCAGAGGGAGCCTTGTGTTAGCTGGTCAGGAAAGCCCCTGGAGATGGTATCTGTGTATACATGCTATATATGCATATGAATTATATAAATACAATTAATAAAAATATATATTATTATAATTTTTTTTAATATACGGGCTGTGTGTTTATGTAATTATATGATCATGTCGGCACATAGAATAACCATTTTATAATCATGTTACGGAATAACATTGTAATATACGGTAAGTTTGGCACTACACTGCAGAAAGGTTGCTGACTCCTGGCCTTTCAAGTCCTGCTTCCTATATCTCCCAGTGGAAGCACATCTCTGGAAGCACATGAGACAACAAGATACCTGTGTCACATCTAGGGTTGCCATAATATTCTTCCACAAAACTGGGACAGGATCCTCTGTCCATTTGCCAGTATGTGAACACAATCCCCCCAAATCAAGATTGTCCCTGTTTTTCGGGACATATGGCAATCCTAATCGTGCCCTAACTGGACTGAAAAACAGAATAAAACTAAAACGAGTAAATAAAAATATCCTGTTGCCAGTTCCTTGTATTGGGCATTCAGATGGAGATGAGCTTCCTCTAAAAACCAGAGGTTATATACAGCCATCAGGGTTTCTAATCTATGATGGACTTTTCCTCCATAACTCAGAATCCACAAGCTTTTGATTTGGAGCTCACTGTTGTCAAGTTATTCTCAAGTTCTAGTCACATTTGTGTATGGGTGACATGCAAAGATGAACAATCGAAGAAACTTTGTATGAGTAAATGAATAACGGAATTTTTTTTGGGGGGGGGGTGCAGCATCTGTTACCACTAATTTCTTTCTTCTGCAGTTTTATGATCTAGTTCTTAAATGCATATCTGAGTTATGACATACTTTGAACTTAAAAGTTCTCTTTATAAAAAAAAATTTTGGGATTTAGCTTTGCTCTCTTTTGGGGGATAACCATTTGTATGCATTCACAATAATATCTTTCTGTCCTTTCTGCTTCTTGGTGGTTAATATTTTGCCGAGGTTTTGTGACACATTGAACTATGAAGGTGTTTCCTAAGCGCATACTCTCACATGTGGACTATTCCCACAACTCTTGAGAGTGGCCCAAAAAAACCTCATCCAGTCTTTTTCTGTGCCAAGGAACTCAAATAACATCTCATTCATTAGATAAACTAGCTGATCGGAAAATAGGCATGCAAAATACCCCAGATTACTCTTATTCAGAGTACAGTAACCAGCTTCCCCAGAGAAGCACAAATAACTCAACCTCTCAACCTCAAAGCAAACTTGCTTTTTGTGACAGCTCGCAAATGAATGTGGCCCAGTGTTAGCAATGAACTATAGCTTAGACACAACAGTATTTTGTTAGCAGAAAATGGCAGACCTGTTGCGTTACAAAAATCTCAAAAGATTACTGGCTTTTACCACACTTACAATGCCAGAATGCAGAATGAGCAATTGCCCTGATGACCAAGTAAAATACGGTCACTTGTGCATAACATTCAAGTGCTTATCTTAGGACAGACAAAGGAAAATATTTCTTTTACTCAGCATGTAATTAATCTGTGGAACTCCTTGCCACATGCTAGGATGTGATGACATCTGACCTACAGGGGATTGTACACATTTCTGGAGGAAAAATCCATCATGGGTTACACGCCATGTGCAACTTTCTTATTTTAGATATGCTGCCTCAGAATGCCAGATACAGGGGAGGGCACCAGGATGCAGGTCTCTTTTTAACATGTGTGCTCCATGAAGCCATTTAGTGGGCCACTTAGAGATTAGGAAGCCTTTGGCTTGATCCCGCAGTGCTCTTCTTATACTCTTAAAGTAACTGGAGAAAATAAATCTGAGAAAAAAATGAGGAATGCTAATTGAAGAATTTACTCCTTTTGTAGGAATTTACTCCTTTTGTCTGCTTGAATTCTGAACTTCTGAGCTCATTTTAACTAACTTGCTTCTTTGAGAAATGCTGGTCCTTGCCAATTTGATCACCAAAGCAATCCCACCATGGTTTCTCCATTGATGCTTAACCCTGCTCACCAATATAGCTGTATGAAATCAGCTGCTGTTGTTATACAGCTCAAAATTGGAGGAGGGAAGCATGGAAAAATTCATGTTCCATCCCCTTTTTTGACAATTAGATATGTGGCACTTGACTTTTGGTGGAATGTCAGTGAAGAATTGTCAAGAACCATGTTGGGAAAATAGTGAAATAAAATAAATATGCAGCCTATAATATAGGTGTTGGCACAGATAAAGCCAACACCTATATTAGTTTTATGTCAACAATCCAAAGATTACAAATGTGCTTGGCTGTATTACTTCTGGGTTTGCCCAGACATCTTAGCTCTTTGCCTAGGAAAGCTTGTTCTGACTGGCAACCCAGTTGAATAAAGTTCTTATGCCCTCTCTCAAATGAATGTGTGTGTGTGTGTGTGTGTGTGTGTGTGTGTGTGTGTGTGTGAGAGAGAGAGAGAGAGAGAGAGAGAGAGAGAGAGAGAGAGTATGTTAATGAATTGATTCCTCACCTGTTTGTGTGAATTACTCTTAGTATGTTGTCAAGATGAACTTTTCTTTCCCCTGTTGAGAAAGGAAAGAAGTAACGAGAGAGGGGTAATGTGTATATGACCTATTTAATAATGTAGGGTGCAATCCAGAGTAACTACGGGGAGTCCTTGCTCCGGTGTACGAACAATTTGCTATGGATTGCAATATGAATTTCCCATAGGTTTTCACTAGGTGGAGCAGTAACTATGGGTGCACGTAATGTCTCTTACGTGCTCCCGTAGTTACCCTGGATTGTAGGGTTAGTCTCAATCATGCCTGTCACGTAATTTTACATAATGCACAGGGAAAAAAATTCAATAATACAACTGTATATTCAAATGCGTTTAAAATTCTGTTTTGGAGCCTGCCCCTCCTTGTTGTTTTTCCTGGTCCTTTCTGCTTCAGACTCCAATTTCAGTCAGCCTCTAGAATGGAACTGGTAAAAAAAAAGATATAAATGTGGGGGAGTCATAATGTTATGTACTTTGGGCTGAGAGAAAGAAAGGAGGAAGAAAAGGTTCTTTTGCATTTAAACCATTTGCATAGATTTGGCAGAAAGATTTCTAAGATATGAAATGTATCAGCTACAAAATTCCATGCCATTCAGGATATTTTTTCCATTTCCAAACCCAGAAAGCTTAGATAAATGCAGCTTTGTGTAGAACTGGCTTTGCAATTCATCCAAAGACGAGGGCTATTGATCTTGATAAGAATTTTATCTTGTGTTGGGCCATGTATTATGTGCTTTTAGTGTGTGTTGTGTTGAGCTAGTGTGCTTTAGGGTGCAAGAGTATGAACTATGAGCCAAGAAGCCTTCAAATCTCAAACTAGCTACTAGTGATTGCTAGCAAAAGGCAAGACTAGCAATTTTGGGAATCAGAGAGGATGCCAATGGAGCAAGCACCCAAAGCTGAATGCAAGCCAACCATAAAATCAGATGAAGATATCTCACCAGCCAGTGAGATTTAATAGTCCTGCAATCAGGGTGTTGTCCCTTGCTCTGCCTCTTCTGAGTAAATGTGTTGCAAACTCAATAGACTGTATCTTGTTTATTGGGTTTGGCTCTGGAAAGGCTGAGGAGTATCCAGCTCATCTTGGTCAGAGCAAGACAGTCTCCTTCACCATGCAAATTTCCAAGAAGGAAGTATTTTTTACTTCAAAGGAAGGGGAAAGGCTGTTTTCTGGGATGATGAAGATGCTGGTATTGCTGGTTTCTGGAACTCTTTCAATGTCAGATTATAGCAAGGGAAGGCTTTCTGTGAACACTCTACAAGCTTGTCTCTGTCCCCCCTTTAAATGCAACAACCAATACCTTGAATTGCATCAGGAAACAAACTGGCAACCAATGCAGCCAGTAAAAGAGAAATACCCATTATATAGTATACCCATTATATAATAGGACGCCCATGTGAACAATCTTTTGTTTTAGTAATGCATTCAGGGACACATATTTGAGCACGTGTGTGTTGCTGGATATCTGCAAGGAAACAATGGCTTAGCCAGTAACATGGCTATTAACAGGACTGATGGCAAAAAGCTTCAGATCCCCAAGAAAGGAATTATTGGGGTGAAAATTAAAAATAAAAATTGGCAAGGGAAGCATTTTGGGACAGGCAGAGAGCATTTATTTGTAGGCAAAGGTGTTGCTAATATCTTGTGCCCCCCCCCCAGCTTGTCTTAGGTCCTCTTGGACTTACCCCAATCAAAGATCTGGTACAGATACAGGTAGACTCATAGGACAAAGATGGGCTTACCTAAAGGAAAAGGGACAAAAATTTCTTTTCATAAAGAACAAGCATCAGGGGATAGGATATGGGGCAGAAGTGAATAAACTTGTGGCCAAAGTTTTTATTCATGTCATGTTTTTTCAGATCTGATTTCTGGAAGTCACTTCAGTACATCACATCTCTGTTTTCAAGGAACTTTTCTGCAAATTTTAATTGGGATTTTAATTGGGATTAAAGCACCAGGCCATGAGAAATTCTCACAGAGAAGTGTTCTTAAAGTAATTTAATGGCAGTGTCTTGACAGACTGATAAATGTATGAAAATGGATTATTTGCACCAATGTTTTTAATCTTTCACCATCTGCAACTCCTTGCAAATCTTCTTGCCCTCTTTCTCTTTGCCTGTGAAACCTGTTGCTGTAGCTTTGGAGTCTGGGTTTTTCAGACTAAAACTCTGTGGGGCTAGGATTAGGATTTGGAGCTGTCTGAATAAGCATTTGTTACCCAAATTCCTAAAGCCACCAAACAGTTTTCTTTTCTCTAATTAAAAAACCCGAGCCAAAACTTTCCAGCCTTTTCAGTCACACCCCAGGACTTCTCCCCTAAAAGGTTCACTGAAGAGGAATGTGTGCGAGAATTTTCTCTCCATTCCACTTTAATGACTTTGATCTTGCTTAATATCTATTAGTGTTTTTACAAATGTTTCTTTTCTTAACACAAAATCAGACCAACCATTTTCATGTTAACACTTTACAAAAGAACCTTGACAAAATGAATAATCTTAGCATACCCCAGACAATTATTCTGCATCACTTGAGTTGACTGTAAAGGAACAGAACATTGGGTTCACATGCATCCAAGTTGGAACAATAGTTTTAAGTTTTTAATATATGGATCAGTGGATGTGATGATTGCTGGATTAGTATTTTTTAAATCATGTAAAATATTCTGTAAAACAAAAAGTCTGTTTTGCATCTGCTGCTGTTATGTAAACATAGCATTAAGATTTAAGATTAACATTAAGATTTAAAATAAGAGCATTAAGCCAAACAGATAATAAAATTTATCAGGCTAGATAACGGGAAAAAAGAACTAGGTGATGCAGTTCATTGGATAAAGACCCATTAGTTAGTGTCTTCAAATCAGAAAGCAGTCAAACTCTGAATTAAAGATAATAAAATCTTTCCAAAAAACACATTTTCCACTTTAAAGGGATGAGTACTTGAAACAAGAAGGGGTTGACACCTTGAATTGGTCACTGAATGATTAATGACCAAGGGAGGCCTGACCATGAACATTCAAAGGAGGAAGATATACGGTATGTAAAAATACAATAATATGGTTAACAACTGCAATAGCAATAAATAGGAGCAACCACTTTTGCAGTACCATCAAGAAAAAGAAACTACACCATAACCAAAGTATAGGCTCTGTCCATTCAAAGCATGAATTTAATATTCTCCTGTGATTGGACTCGCCTTTGGTGAGATTTAAGTGGGCTATGCCTATTTATTTTTAGTGATAAAATCTTATGCATACCTTTATGTATATGAGTGGAAGGTCTGGTCTAGAGCAGTGGTGTCCTACCTTTTAACTTCATGGCTCCTGGACCTTTAACAAGCTTGTAAAAGAGGGAATTTCAGCAGGTGTAGCTTGTTATCTGTGGGAAGAAAAGCTGCAGCTGCTGAAACTTCTTCCTCTACATACTTGTTGAAGGTCCTGGAGCCCTGAAGCTGAAAGGTTGGACACCCTGGTCTAGAGGGTTAAGCTGTTGTTAATTGCCCGAAGATAACATCTGAAGTCACCTGTTTGAAAACACCACAAGCTCTGCAAGGAGAGACCAAGATGTTGGGCTGTGTGAGTGTGTGTGAAGATACAAAAAGACAGTCACAGTTGAGTCTGCTCCACAAGGCAAAACAGAAGCCAGAGAAGCAGGATCATACATCTAAACCAGTGATGGGCCCAGACTTCCTGAAGATCCGGTTCACCAGAAGTTCGGGGGCGGGGCCAGGGCCAGGGGGCGGGGTTGGGGCCGGCCCTAACCAGGCCGCACTGCGCTTGCGCCAGACTTGGCACATGCGCAGTGCGTCTCCTGAAGCGTCCTCGGCACCAGGACACTTAGTGCACCTGCGTCCAGCTGGACGCAGGCGCACTGAGCGTCCTGGAGCTCGGCGGTAGGACGCTTAGTGCGCCTGCGTCCAGCTGGATGCACGTGCACTGAGCCTCCTGGGGCTCAGCACCAAGAGACTCAGTGCGCATGCGTCCAGCTGGACGCAGGCGCACTAAGCGTCCTGGCGGCGAGCCCCAGGAGACCCGGCATAAATCAAAATCCATGTGAATTTCATTCATTGCGGTTTCAAGCATATACACCATTTGGGAGTAAATAAAATTGATCACAATAGGACTTAATGTCTAGCTAGACATTCATAGGACTGTTCTGTTATTGTAATATTTATTCTGGTTAGAGTATAATCCAGCATAATTTTCTCAAAATAGAGTGTTGTGATGCCCAGCCAGGGAAGTCCTGTCTCTGCCACCTTAAAGTACAAGATGATGGCAGTGGCAGTTACATGAGTGTCATGATCAAGCTGCTGCCAGGAACCAAAGGAAAACTTGTCCCTGTGTCAGCCTTCTGGTGCAGAAGTCCGCAGACCCCTCTGCTGTGCATAGGCATGATATAAAGAACAAGCAAGCAAACCTCATTGCTTTCATTGGGGCTGACGACCAAGAAAGTGTGCCTGGGACTGCAGCCTTAGTATCCATGTAATCAAGTGAAACAGGGAAAAAATGGCAAAAAATATGAGTGTGAATAATGTAGCTGTTTAAAATATTGCTGTTAAAAAAGGTGGAATCTCTTGTGGAATTGTAGCACATCTAAATATAGCTTCACATTTTTGGACTATTGATTATCCGTATGGAAAGAGTAATACAGTGAATTTAGATCAATTATTAGTTTCAAAAGTGGTGCAGTGACTCAAGTGGATTGCATGTACTGACACCTTAAGAACTTAATGAGGAAATTGATTGTTCTTTAATGAAAGAATTATACAATCAGGTTCTGTCTGCTTTTTAAACAGGTGTTGTCTAATTTGGGGAAAAGAGAAAATAGAATGTATACCTGATTGAGTTAATTACTAAAATTCCTCCCCAAAAACTAATTTGATGTTTTGATTTGAAACATTCTGGTTATCATTGTTAGTGGCTGCAAAAGATTCTAGTTTGCTGAGACTTTTTAGCTCTAATCCGGGTTAGTACAGAAGGTATAAGTTTGTGTTTAGGAAAAATCAGAACTTTGATTTACTAGGACTAGATCAGATGTTCCTAAACTGGGGTGTTGAGATGTCCAAGCAAGTGGGAACTTGTCAGTAGGTCCTTAAGGAGTGAGGTGGTGTTTTGGTAAAGGTTTCTCATTTGTCTGTGGCCCTCTGATGTGTCCTATGTGGTCCCTTCTGCAGACCACAGAACAGCTCTCTGATGTGATTGTGATCCATATCTAGTTTTCATTATGGAACCAGAAGTGCGTTTGTGATCACATCAGGGAGCTATGATGCAAATATTAGCCCTCCATTCCCTCCAGAGCAAATCCACCAAGTAAGTGGGAAACCATCTTTTTTCTCGGTAGAAGCATGATCTCAAACATGCTGTCATCCTTACCTTCAGCTTCTTACAGAGGCCTCAACTCTTTTGAAAAGTTTGGGTACCCCTAGGTTAGATTTTTTCTTGAACTCAATAGATACCTCAGTAGTCCATCTACAAATCTGTAGCCACTTTCTCTGTGACCTTTCTGTGAGGGCAGAAATCTCATTGTGTGCACAAGCAATGTCAGGGCTTTTGGGTTTGACCTTTATCTAAGTCTGGTGACATGTACATAAGTTGGTGTTGCCAACTCTACCTAAAGTTATTCCTGAAGGTTTCGTTTTTTCTCCCCAACGTGATTCAATATTGGAAATTTATATTAAAAACTCCAGAGTTGCTTTCCATAATCACAAGGAAATTCATGCCACCCTACCTGTGAGAGATGTTTTAGAACTGATTTATACAGCTCTTTGCCCATCCTGAGATACTGCTGAAATATTTAGAACATAGGAAGAGTCCCTGCTGGATCAGACCAAAGTTATATTTAGTAAAGGATTCTATTCCCACAGTCACAAATCAGATGCCACAGGTAAGCCCATAAGCGAGAAAAAAGATACACCCTTTCACAATTATGGCTTCCTTGTTACTGGCTTTAGATTGATACTGCCAGTGAACATGGAATTAGCATTCAGAAATCATGATTAATGTGACTTATCTAAAGCAGGCCTCCGTCAGTCTTGAAAGACTATGGTATCGTGCTCGGCGCTGCATATGCTGCATGCAAAGCACGAAAGCCTGGGTTAGAATGTTATGGAGGATAGGCTGTTACCCAAGCGGCAATCCACGCCACTGAATTAGTCCAATGGAAAGGCAGAGCCAATACGATTGGATCCAGCTGGCGTCGCAGAGCTGGGCTAAGGACAGGAGCTCACCCTGTCTTGTGGGGCCGGCCCGGGTCTCAAACCCTGGCCTGCTGGTTAACTGGCACAGTGACTTAACCACTTGCGCCACCCACAGCCCATTGTGACTTATCAGACACTGCTTTTTAGAGCAGGTATCTGTGTACATCATTACAGTTAACATATTCTCTGAAGGCACAATCCTAACCAATTTAGAATGACATAATTTACCTGCCCATAATTCACCACCTTTACAGCATTATGGGCCCTGGGCAAATCAGTGTGCTGGGACCCCTACGACAACCACTCACAGAAATAAAATGTAAATGTTTGATCATTATTACTGCTAAACATATATTTATTTTATTGGCACTTCAACAAAACTGATGTTAAAACTTTAAAAACATGCTGTACTAATCAACTAATCAACATGATAAAATATTTGAACTATACACAAGGCTTGAAAAACATACTAATCAATAATACTCAGTAAGCCACACAGATTAGATGGCAAAGTATGAAATTACTACGAACTTCTTATTATAACAAGCATTTGTGGCATTTCTTTTCAGATAACTGTTTTATTATTGGCTTCAAGTCAGATTAGCATTGGCCCCTATGCTCGTGGGGGCCCCGGTCAAGTGCCCATCAGTCCCATGCATTAAGAAGAGCCTGTACCTGCCTTCCAATTCCTGTGTAAGGAGGCCAGTGGATTTCAGTGCACTGGCATAATCCCCTCAAGATTGGTGGAGAAATTGCCTTATTGCACATTTGTGGCACACGTACACCAGTTTGGGACTTGTGCCAGGACTTATGCCAGCCTAAATGGGTGTTGGGTTTGCAGCCTCAGTCTTCAGACTAAAAATGTATTACATATATGTGATGGTCAGAAAAGATAGCAATGTGGTAATCTGATTTTTGTGGCTAGATTTCTCTTGGATTTGTTCTATGATGTGTCTTCCATGTTGTGATAAAAAAATTAATCAGCCTAAAATAAAACAATTCAAACCCAGTTGGTAAAGACTAAGACTGATCATTTCAGGAGAGAATACTCTCCTGAGGTCAAGCACATTATGATGCCTGAGCAGTACCAATGAAATAACCGGCTAGTCTGCATATAATCTTGCAAAGGCTGTAATTCTCATTCAATAATAAAACCCCAAGACTTTATTAATTCAGCCGCTTTGGTTGCTGAGGAGATGATATTAGAGCACTGCCATTAATTCATCATTTTACCTACTAATATATTACTGTCTGGAGGGATTCATTGTTTTATTCCTCAAACTGAATTAGCCTGTGGCATACTGTAAAGGATTCTGCCCAATTAAATCAGTCCAAGGTCATCTGGAGCCACCGGCATCGCAAAAATACAGTCACTCAGAGGAAGAAGAGATATGTCATTTTATCCTTATCTATATATATAAAAGAGAAAAGTCACTGACTGACTGACTGACTGACTGACTCACTCACTCACTCATCACCGCCCTGCCAAAACTGTTGGGCCTAGAAGCATGAAATTTGAGGTGGGTGTTCCTTCCGTGATGGAGGGGTGCACTAAGAACCAGTTTTCAGAAATTCCAACCAGAAGGGGGTGAAAAGGGGCGCAATGCGTTTTCCTCCCTATACTTTGCATTGAGAATTGCTGACTCAGCAACATTCCTCCCAACTGCTGCGCCTGAAGCATGGAATTCTGGGAGTTCCTTCTGTCACCTGAACTCCCACCAAGAACCATCTGGAGAAATTTAACCCTTCAGGGGCTGAAAAGGGGGCAACGTGTTTTTGTCCTATACTTAACATGGGAGACTGACCAACCTCCAGCCAATTTCAGACCCTGGTGCACTGGGGGATGTTGTTCGGAGGAAGAGTTTGCACTGGCGAGGATGCTGTGCATGGGGGGAAGATGCGCTTGGGGGAAGTTGCGCATGAGGGGAAGTTGCTCATGAGGGGAAGTTGTGCTATATCCTGAGGTTGAGGCAGAGATTGCAACTAGGCTGGCTAGTTGCTAGAACTCAGATTTTTGGTCAACACTGCCATTCTTTCTCTGCCTTATCATGGACCCCTATAGGTCTACTCATTACTATACCTGCTCCTGAGCTGCGCATGGAGAAAGTTGCACATGGCAGAAGTTGCGCATGTGGAAAAGTTGCGCATACGGGAAAGTTGCGTATGGGAGAAGTTGCGCATGGGGGTTGATGCACATTGGGGAAGTTGTGCATGGGGGGTTGATGTGCATGGGGAAGTTGTGCATGGGGGTGATGCACATGGGGGAAGTTGCTCATATGGGGAAGTTGAACATACGGGGAAGTTGTGCATGGGGGAAAGTTGTGCATGGGGGGAAGTTGCGCATGGGGGAAAGTTGCACATGGGGATTTGATGCACATGGGGGAAGTTGCACATGGCGAGATGATGCGCATGGGGGAAGTTGTGCATGGGGAAGTTTTGCATGGGGGTTGATGCGCATGGGGGAAGTTGCGCATGGGGGTTGATGTGCATGGGGGAAGTTGCACATGGAGGAAGTTGCGCATGGGGGGTTGATGCACATGGGGAAGTTGCGCATGGGGTTGATGCGCATGGAGGGAAGTTGTGCATGGTGATTGATGCGCATGGGGTAAGTTGCGCATGGGGGATTGATGCATATGGGGGGATGGCATACGGGGGGAATTTTACTCCCGCAATCCAGGTACGCATTTCGCTAGTTACCAGATATGCCAGGCCAAAGAGAACCCTAATGTCACAGAAGCCCTTCCACCAGGGACAGCTGCAAGATCCCAGTGCAGCTGTCAGAAACCCATGTGCCACCTTCAATAGGGCACAGAGTAGCTGCTGGCACAATCCTGCCAATGGAGAGGCTGAGAAAGAGAGGAGAGAAGGCCAGGATGGGGCAAGAAAAGACAGAGGGCACAATCCAGAAGTGCACTTGGGTTACCTTATCTATCACTGGGCTAACCCAATTGCAAGATGGGCCATCCTAGTTATTCTGGAAAAGGCTTGGGGCAGCATAAGGCAACATAGGCTGCCCCAAGACAGGTGGACCTGGGTTGCCCTAGCCTAGGCAGTTCAAGTGAGGCATGTTGAAGGCATGTTTAGCATTGCCTAGAACAGAGCAGTTACTCTGTATCCAGAGCATGTTTCCAGGGCAGAAATGCCCTCTTCCAGCTCAGGAGCAGGTATAGTAATGAGTAGACCCATAGGGGTCCATGATAAGGCAGAGTAAGAATGGCAGTGTTGACCAAAAATCTGAGTTCTTAGCCAGCCTAGCTGCAATCTCTGCCTCAACCTCAGGATATAGCACAACTACAGCAGCTCCCTAACCTGGGGATACAGCAAGCCCCTTGTATTCACTGTGAAGTCCCTTGTATTCACTGTAGACTGTATGGCATCTCATCATGGGCTCCTTAGAAGGCAGACACCACAGCTTTTCCTTGCTCAGTGTGATCTGAGAGGTCTCCTCAGGAGGAAGCCCTCCCCAGGTGTCACTGATGTGGTGCCAACTGAGCATGCTCTGGAGCACCTAGGGCAGCCCACGCTTCCTGACTCTCTGGATGTAGGATAACTTTCTGCTCTGGATTCAGAATAGTTGGGGCAGTCCAGCTAGGGCACTCCTCACTGGATTGTGTCCAGAGTTGGTAGCTGCCAGATCTTGAATCCCTTTACCTAGCTGGACATTGCCCAGTAGGTTCAAAGAGGTATGCTGGCAACAGAGCTACCATAGCTCAGAGACATCCAATGGGAAGCTATGTGATTGAGAGCACAGACATGTATGCCTGTCTATGCAGAAGTATGTTTCATTATAGTAAATGGATCTTACTTCTAGGAAAGTTTGGATATGTTTGTTGCCTGGATCACACAAGAAATCTTTATCCCTCTCAATCCCTTCAACCAGACTCTTCACCAGGATGGAGCATCACAGTGATGGCCTTGCTCTCTCAGTTTGTTGGCCAGTTAAGAATTGAATTATGATTTGTCTGTCAGACAAGTATAGGATTGTTTTGAGAATGAAAAAATAAGCCAAAAGCGAGGGACTGTGAGATGAGTTTGTGGATGGACCAAGATCCAACAATCTTTTCCGTACATTCATCAAAAGTAAGTTAGGCATGGTATGAAACTGGAAAATGAGAATGACATGAGACATGTATAAAAGTCATCCTGAGATATTCCAACCTGTACAGTCCATTTTGTGTGATCATTTTATTTTACTCAGATCAGCTAGTTTCTCACAGTGAAAACAGTAAATGTTTGGTTTCAAGTTCAATGCTCTCTCTCTCTCTCTCACTCTCTCTCTCTCTCTCTCTCTGTATTTCCAATTGGGAAGGATCAAATATTTAACCCTTAACCTGTATTTGAATTTCATCTAAGTAATCCATCCATGAAAATTCAGTTTTGAATATCCCATTTTTAAACGCACTGTGGAGGGTTCCAAAAATCAATTTTCAAGGCAGACTTCATTTCTGTTCTAAATTTCACAAGAGAAGTCAGTGACCTCATAAGCAAATGATGAATTCAGTATCATAAACAGGAACACAGACATAAACAAAGTGGGTGGGTTATTTTTTGAAAGTTATTTGGAAACCTCTTTCTGAGATAAAAACACTAGCCTTACAAGGAATACAACAGTCTGATTGATTTTTAAAAGGGTTGTAGCCCAAATCCAGACAATATATTATGCTGCCAGAACAAATATCCCAGCAGAATAACAGAGCACATGGGCGGCCACAGCTAGGAATAGCAGGTAGCCAGGTATGTGCAGCAATGGAAGTTTGCTGCTCCAGGTTTGAGGTAGGTAGGTAGTGAAATGGAATAGGGGTGGATAGAATAGGTTGGTGACGGAGAGGGAAGGAAGCAAATGAGGCCCAGGAATGGGGCAGATGTGGTTGCAGCAGTTTTGTTGTTAAAATCTGACCCCTTTCTTGGGTTTGATCTGTCTTCAAGGGTCCAAGCAGATTTGCTGGTGCAGGGCCAAGTAAACCCAATGAACTGTCAGGTGCCTACCTGTATGTTTGTGTGTGTGTGTGTGTGTGTGTGTGTGTGTGTGTTCCTGTCTCATCTCATTCCCATTTTCCACAGGATCATATAATGCTTAGCATACTTGTATGCTAAGAAAGTCAGTAAAGAAAGAATTGTTGAAAGAATATGTCAGTAAAGAAAGAATTGTTGCCCAACCTTTCAGGTAAGACTGGTCCATTCACAAACTCAGCTGACGGCTTTAAGAGACTTATTTATAAAAACAATAGCAAGAAGTAAAAGGATTGGTGTGGTGTGGTGTACTGGTTAGTAGATTGGTCTTCCCTTGGATGGATGGAAAACCCTGCTCAGCCACAAGTTCATGGGGCGATCTTGGGTTCAGGCATTCAACCAGAACCCATGTTCTGGGAACACGGAATGGGGAATGGCAACAGGGAGTAAATAAGCTAGCACCCACCCATTTCCTTTCTATCCTGAATAAGATGTAACTGTAAAAGAGATGACACATGACACAGAGGGATAAGATGTCAGCACTGTAAATAAACAAAAAAGAGCAGGTGACAATGTAGACTGACTTCTGTTGCTCCATTTCTGGAATCAGAGTGATGGAGCCCTTCATCTGAATGAGCTAAATTAGCAACTGATAATGAATACACTCTTCTCTCCAAGTGGCAAGAGGAGGAGATTTTTATGAACCCTGGGGTTTATTAAACACCACTCAAGTGTTTAAAAAATAGTACAAGGCATAGTGAAATGGCAGTAAGTAGAACTGCACTGGAGCTTATAGCGCATCAAGCATGGATGGACTTATGAAGAATACATTACATAAAACGTGAAGGTTGGTAGATCTGCAGTTTGAGACCTCAGTACCACTTAACAGAGTGAGCTCACATTACTTGCCCAGCTCTGGCCAACCTCGCAGTCTGAAAGCACGTAAATGCAAGTAAACAAATAGGTACAGGCATCCTGTACCAATTGGATGGGTTAGGAACTGTAGTGCCATCCAAAAGAGAAAACAGTTGAAAAGTGGAACTCAATCCTTTTCTGCTTGCAAATGCAAAATGCCCACTAAAACGATATAAATATCACTTGCAAAAGCCTCACACACAAATCACAAATTACAGTAAAATGAACAATGGCATGTGTGGGCAATGAATATCTTATGTATTTGAATGATGTTTGACTGAAGAAAGTCATAAGGAAATGCCATAAATAGTGTGATCACCATGTCACATGCAAGTCAACATCAGAGAAGATAATTTTAGCATTTAGACCAGCAGAGAGAGGTTGAAAGAGTGAAACATGTATTGAATGAATGAGTTCTGGGTATAACTGAAAGATGTTGAAAGAGAGGAACTGTGGGAAAACAATAAATTTATTCCATTATGGGAATAAATTGAGCACAAAAGGAACACTTTCGAATATTTTAATTATTGTGTTACTGACTGTGGCTTATGTTATTCACCCTACAATCCAGAGTAACTATGGGAGCACATAAGAGACATTTATATCGACGTAGTTACGGCACCACCTAGTGAAAACCTATGGGAAATTCATATTACAATCCAGAGTAAATTGTTCTTATGTCAGAGCAAGGACTTCCCGTAGTTACTCTGGATTGCGTGCTCAGTCTGACTTTCAGGATAAAGTGGAGCAGATAGCTGAACAAAAATAGTAAAGGTAAAAATAGTACTCCACACACTGCCCTGCTAGTCATGACCACTTTAGGGTGTGGTGCTCATCCCTATTAGAAGGCTGAAGAGGCTCCATAGTCCAGCATGGTAAAATGCTGGTGGTCACAGATTGTACTGCTAGTTGTGAACGATTGTAGGATATGGTCCTAATCCACATTTTTAAGCCAAAGAGCCCAAAGTCGTTTCTGTGGTTATGTGGCTGGCAGGACTGTATGCCAAACTGCACAGAATACTTCTCTAATAGATAATAATAGATAACAGATAATCCTTAGATAATTATCTATGAGATAATCCTTCTCTAATAGATAATAATAAATAATAGATGGTGGTACCTATTTATCTACTTGCATTTCCTTGCTTTAGAACTTCTACATTGGTAGAAGCTGGGCAAGTGATGAGGGTATGTCTTGTAGCACCCTTGTCTTGAGGTCATCCTTCTGGTTGACAGGAATGGGGTCTTAACCACTGAGCCAAAGAATGCTGTTACCTTTCCACCAAAGTTGTACCTTTTCATCTACTTGCATTTATATGCTTCTGAACTGCTAGGTTGGAAGAAGTTGGGCAATTAATGGGAACTCACTCCATCTTGCAATAGTTATGTCTTGAATCACCAACCTGTCGACCTTCAGGTTGAACAACCACAGCGTCTTAATCACTGAGCCACTGCAGCCCTCTTGAACAAAATTTTTTAAAGCCCAATTGACATCACAGAGATTTCAGTTCTGGGTTTTCATGCAGGAGCAGCCGTTACGTGGAGACAGTTGCTAGCTGATAATTTAATCTCCAACTTAATTTATTGCAGAATCATAGTCTCCTGGTTGGAGGAAGGGCTGGAAATGTCACCTGTAGGGCAGCCATGAGCTTCCTCAGATGACATTAATAGGTCTCCAATGCCTGGATCATGGTACTTCTAAATAAATTCATCAGATCGTAATGTGGTTATGGAGAAAGAATTTTTTCTCTCTCTCAGAACTGTATACACAGCTAACAGTGCAGCCCTAAGCATGAACCATTCACTATGTTCAGTGAATCAGTTTATATGAGACTGCAGTGTTATTTTGCTTCAAAATGTTCAGGAATGTTTCTGTTCTTCAACCCAGTGTTTCTCAAATTTTTAGAGAGATTTACTCCTTAAGTAAGAGCACAATCTTAACCATGTCTACTCAAAAATAAACCCCATTGTGTCTAATGCATCTTACTCCCAGGAAAGTGTCATTAGGATTGCAGCCATAGTTTTTGGGGTAGGGGAACATGAAGTGCTTTGTGATTGCTCGATTTGAAGATTCTAAGCCACATGAAGTGCTATGGAGGGCTGAACAAAGCTCCCCACACCTCCTAGAACAGAGATTTTCAATCTTTTTCATCTCACGGCACACTGACAAGGTGCAAAATTGTCAAGGCACACCATCGGTTTTTGGACCATCGACATGGCACACTGTGCTGCAGATAAAGGGCTCACACCTCCATTGGCCCTACAAATAAATAATATTTTCCCTAAATTTCCAAAGCACTCATGCAGCCTGCTACAACCCTATATCGGTAAATGTAAGTGAAAGCACTCCCTTCCCATGCCGCTTAATCAAAGGTCAGGGAGTCCTTTAAAAGGACAGGTTGAGACCTCCCAGTTTCTATACCACTGTTTCAAGCCATACAGTATTTGCATATTCTTCAATTAGGTGAATCAAAAAGATTTTATATTAGCTTAATCAGAAGAAGGGCTATTCCAAGGCATCTCCCTTCATAAATGGGTTTGCTTACTTTCTGTTTACAATCAAGTATACCTTTGGGTCTATTAGAGAATGAATGGACAAATCAGGAAAGATCATCAGCTCTTTAGTTAAAATGAGGAATCCATGAGCCATAGGCCATAGCAAAACGGGAGGTTTCTGTTTTTGATGCAGCCCCCAAATCACTGTGTATATGTTGTCAAATTAAAGGTTTGTGAACTACAGTCATGGCAACTAAAATTTCTATTTTGCTCCCAGATGTGCAGTACTTATAAGTATCAATTACAGTGTTTGTATAAATTATAGGGATGATGAATTTTTGAATTGCTGCAGTGTGTTTAAAGTGTCTGCACGAAAGATATTAAGGAGACTGCAAACCTGCAATAGGAAATCTCAGACACATTTCTAGATAATTAATACAGTGTGTGGAAACTTGAAATCAACACTAAACGTGTTTCTTCTAAGCCAGTAATTTAAATCTGCTTTATAGGAACACATTAACAGTTATTAGATAAGGAAATGTTAAGATTATTAAGATAATAAAAACAATTAGTATTGCTGTTGTAGAGAAAGAAGGTTTGCAATAGAAAATCTTCACTGGAGCAATGGTGAATCAGGAGAGTTAAGCTCATTTCAAGAGTTACAACAAGCTTGTTCCATTCTTGATCTTCATGTATTTGGGAAAGAGTCACTTTAATGAAAAATGGGGAGGAAGAATACAAGAAGAGCTCTGCTGAGTTAGGCTGAGGACCCATCTAGTCCAGCATCCTGTATCTCACAGTGGCCTATCAAGTATCACTGAGAGATCTCTTTATCCAGTCATTGCATAATTTTGGAAGAGCAAAATCCAGAGTAACTACGGGGAGTCCTTGCTCCAGTGTAAGAACAACTTACTCTGGATTCCAATATGAATTTCCCATAGATTTTCACTAGGTGGTGCAGTAACAACAGATGCATGTAAAGTCTCTTTCATGCTCCTGTAGTTACTTTGGATTTTGGTGGCATGTCTCTATCACGTCCCACCCAGACACCTCATTTCTAGATTGAAGAGCCCTAAATGCTATAGCCTTTCCTTATAAAGGAGGTGCAGTCCTATTAATAAGGATCATCATTTCCACATTGGTTTGCTTCCATTTTGATGTGACTTGTGTCCTCCATAACCTTCTTGCTAGGCCATCAGGAATACACTAAAGTTCTAATCGCTGTCAGCAACCTGGCCTATATATGAGGGCAACAAACAAGGATAACAAACAAGGGTAAACAAAGGCATTATCAAGAGATTGGCTATTCTGGGCTGCTCAACTGTATTTGGCTTGGTGTGCCATAAGTTATGAAGCACAGGGTTGCATAACTGATAAGAATGGTTCAAACTGATATTCTTCAGTTAAAAATCGTAGCTCCGGGAGGGGGGCAACGTGGTGTGTGTGTTTGTGTGTATATGCACAATCACTGAAACTGTTTGAGATGGAGTTCTCCCACAAGTAATGGAATTCCACTGAAGGTAATAAAAATTGCAGGGTGTATTCAGAAATCCGTTTCGATATCAACCCATCTTAGCAAATGCAACAGCGACTTTATGCTATTAACAGCATAACGTATGCTACTATGGTATACTGCATTCCTTGATAAACATCTGGAATTTGATACATTCATGAAAACATTGTTAACTTTTGCTTGCCTTCTTTATACTGTCAAAAATATATGGGAAAAAGTTATTTTACGTACTCAAGTGCAAAATACAAAATAGAGTGGTGTTTAAAAGGAAATGTCAAGAAACATGGTATATCAGGTTTGAACATATGTGTGAACCATCCCAGAGTCGTCAGTAACAGGGTTTGGAGAGGCCACCCAAATCAAGAAGAATCGGGATTAGTTAGAACAGCAGGAAGGTCCTGGTTCTTTCTTCTTTGGCATCCAGCCTAATCAATACAATCATGAGCTGTAAAGAATGTCCTTTGCTTCATTTTGCCTATCTGATGCAATGTTTTTCTTCTTCACTTTATTTGAACATACTGTGTAGTTCATTGATTGCCTCTGGGCTACTTTAAAGAGGCAAACTTATTGTTGTCTATTTGTGCTGCTGCCCATGGGGACAGGCTCTCTGTCTTCCCAATATTTCTTTTTTTCCGCTAACTGATGTTGACTTGTTGATTGTCCTTTTTGCTGAAGGAATGTAGTATACCTTTGGGTCAGTATCATTCATAACAGCAAAAAGAATGTTAGCCCCGCATTTGCAGGCACAAAGCACTTCATTTATTCAAGGGAGTGAGGGAACATGAAAGAGAGTCAGGATAAGGAGAGACAGTATCTGGGCACTAACAGGTAACCTGACCCTCCAGGATTATGACTTCTTTCAGAAGCTATAACATTTCTTTGGGGGGAATAAAAGTGATGGATTAGGGGCAGAGCTAAACTCTTCCACTAAGGTGTGTAGGGCCACAAGTTCAATTTTAAGAACATCACACAACACAGACTGCTAGGTTTTCAAAAATGCAGGTCTGAGCTGGTTTAATTATAGTAAAGCCAACACCAGTTCCTCACATGCTATTAGCATTCTTTTCTTCGGTGTTTTTTCATTTGCTTCTACTTTAGAAAGAGCGTTAAAAAGGCATGTCTAAAATGTAAGCAGAGAATGGATTATTGGCCCTTAAAAGTCTATTCATTCAACCATTTAATTCATTTCGTTATGGGAAAGTTCTTACGTGATGCCACCCTCAAGCCTGTGGTGAGCCAAATGTGTCACAGGCACCTGCTAATCCCACATAGCTGAATCCTTATGCAGAGGGTGGTGGACATGAACCACCATATGAACATGATAGGGGGTGGACATGAACCACTATATATAGCCATTTTCTACATTCACCACCATGCACCCAACTAGTGTGGAAAAAATATTTAAAATTAATGAATAACTACAGCCAATTTTTCTGGGAGAAAAGGTGCCAGTACTTACTACAGGCCATCCTCATAATTAGCTGTGGGTTGGGGATAGATGGTTGGGTGGGAAAAGGTGTTGGTACTGAGTACAGGTGAGTAACACCAGAAAAAACCCTGTGGTTTGCAGGAATTATTGCATTGTTGGTTTAAAAAAGTTTAAATTTATCCCACTCTCTGGATCATAGCCCCCCCTCCACAAAGTGCCCTGAACTTCTGCCTCTGTGTTAATTAATGCTTCATTAAGCAGCAAGACCAGCATTATATGGGGATAGACCTGTCCAACCTGGCACTAGCCCTAGAATCATGACTGTCACTAAATCATGCTTCAGATCAAGTTCGACTATTCATATGTCTCTATACAGATGAAGCAAGAGCTTGCCATGGGTGATCCCTCTCCCCACATAGGACTTCTGAATGGGGTGGGAAGGAACTAGATAGTATAGTGCTAGAAGAGTTCTATGATGCGTATTTATAAATTTTGAAGTGGTTGGCAAATATGTATCTGAAATTAAAAGTAAAGGTAAAGGTGTCCCTTGCAGTTTGTACTACTAGTTGTGACTAAATGTATGTTGCGGTACTCATCCCCATTCCTAAGCCGAAGAGACCATGTAGTCTGAAGATGCTTCCATGGGGCCAGCATGACTATACGCCGTGGCTCAAGGATTGCTGTTACCTTTCCATCAAGGTGGTAACTATTTATCTACTTGCATTTTCATGCTTTCAAACTGCTAGGTTGGCAGGAATCTGAAATTAGTACTGTATTTCAGATTGCCTCTGATCGGTTAGCTAAAGCTGCCAGGCCCCTTAATCAAAGCTGGCCAAACAATTATATTTTGGAAGCCTATACCATATTAAGGGTTCAGTCCCATACATACCTTCTTATGTCAGTGAGGATCCTCCGCTGTTCTGATGGCCATAAAGCAGTCAGTGCCACTTGGAAACAGTGTTCCAGTGGCAGGCAACTTAGTGTAGAAATGCATAGAAGTGAATGCCTGCACCTTCCCACACCATGCCTTGCATTCCCTTTCATTTGCCAGAGCAGGTAAGTTTAGCAAGGGAAGTTGGAGGGGATGGAGGAGGGCACAACAGAATTAGATGGGGATACAAAGCAGGGAATGGCAGGCCATTTAGCCAGCACATCCCCCCACCCTGCATCTCAAAAGCTTAACTTATAAGGGAACAACCGTTACCTAGAAGAGATCTCCACAATGAATAGGCTGCAACAACTACCATATTGATGGTGCTACATCACTAGAAGGGCATAAGTTGTTTCCATATATGGCATTAATAATGCAGGTAGATTTATATTTTCCATGTGGACACCAAAAACTAGTTCTTAATTGGAAAGTTTATTCTCTAGGCTACAAGAGATGCTAGAAGGTGAAATATTGTGTGCAGGATGACATTACTATTTTTGTGATTTTAAGTATACAGGTGCTTAATTCCATGTGGGTTTCTGCTTGACAACCAATGGCCTGGAGGCTGCCCCATATGGAAAAACCATTCATATGATTTGATGCCCTATGTGACTGTAACTGTACTCAACTGAGAAGTCATTTCAAATGAAGGGCTTTCCATGTGGGGCAACCTCAGGGCAGTTGTGTTTCTAGCAGCCCAACTGGCTGATGGTTGCCCATATGAATGAGTCTCCCTTGGGTGTGAATGTGTGTGCTTTTACAATTTCTGGGAATGTTCCCAGTTTCACAGAAGAAAGCAGGATATTTATTTGATTTATAGTACACATATCCAATAAGAGGAGATCATGGCATTGGAAAACAACAGTGCAACCTTTCTAAAATAAAAAAAAAAGCTGGGCAAGGTATGCATCTGTAAAACAGTGAGCAGTCTCTTTTTTCTATGATTATGGCCAGACTGCAACCCTATAGTAAACTCCACATCTTTTTTTCTTATACACTGGAGTGCTGCAAAGGTCTAGTTTATGAGTTTGAAATAAATCACTGTAATATGATGCTTTGGTCAAAAGTTGGAACTATCTTCTCTTATATTTTATGTTTCAGGATCTTGCTGCCATGATGATAAAATAAACAGGAAGAATATAAAGTAGGTAGACCTTTTTAATATAGGACCAACTTGCTGGCAGAAAAACAAATCTGATAAAAACATCCACTTCTGTTCCTAGAACTCTCCTTAAAGCAAAGCCAAGATGCCTCTGAATGTCTCCTGCAATAGTTTTATCCTGAACCTAATAAATTGTGTGGATTTAAGCCTGGTTTATATTTTGAATTTTTGTTAACTCACTGCTTCAGTATTGTCAGTTTTCATTACAAAATCGTGTAACCTGTTTTCTTTTAAAAGCAAAACACAGTAACTTTTCCCCAAAGTATAAAAAATTTTCCCCAAATATTAAAAAAAAATCTTTTTATAGTGCATGCAATCTTCGTTGAGTGAGAATATATTTTGCTATTTGGGGAGATTTTGAATCTAGATAAATGTAGTCAGACACGTCAGAGTGTTGGGTTTCAGTACAATAGAAACTATTGTAATTTTTGAGGACAAGCAAATTTTAAAGGAGACCTTTACATTTGATCTGATTTTTAGATTCCTCACTCCTATTTGCTGAAGATATGTAAAGGATTTATCATCCTGAAAGGCACATTTAAAGCTCCAAAGAGCCCATTGTAACTCTCAGCATCAGCTAACTCCACAGACAAAATCATGCATGCCAAACTTTCAGGCATGCTGCAACTTTATCTCTGCAAGGGACAGTTGGGAAAGAATGATAGGCAGTAAATTCTGAAAGGCAATTCAGTTGAGGATTACAGTGTAGATAATTGAGACAAGACCCATGTTTCTGCCTAAATTAGGTAGTACAAGTGTGAAAATATCTCTTAAAGCAATTGCTGGGAGTGCTTAATCCATATTTAAAGATATGGACCCTGCAAAGAACTTCCTTGAAAAATACTGGACAAGATCCACAGAGTTTCATAGGAGACATTTAAGTACTGTATATATTCTAGTATAAGCTGAACCGAGTATAAACTGAGGCACCTAATTCTACCACAAAAAACTGGGTAAACTTATTGACTCGAGTATAAGCCTAGGGTGGGAAATGCAGCAGGTACTGGTACTGATCCTTTTTCTTGTAGCCTTCTTAGAACTCATAGGCTGCAATCCTAAGCACACTTACTTGGGAGTAAGCCTCATTGAACTTAGTGGAGCTTACTTCAGAGTAGACATACATAGACAGGGTGACCAGATGCCAAACCCAAAATTCCTGAACCCCAAGGCCAAAATTCCTACCCCCAGGCCAAAATTCCTACCCGCTTTTTAAAAATTGCCAAAAATGTATTTTTTTATTTTTATAGATTTTGGTTTTTGGCCATAACGTTTGATAGGAAGGAGATATCTCAAAACTGATTTTTGCATTGGATTCTGCTCTTCAATATGAATCCAACGGTATATGAAACGATGGGGTTTGATCCCGCCACTTTTCAGTTCACCCGAGTATAAGCCGAGGGCTTTTGGGGCCCATTTTTGGGGTCTAAAAAACTCGGCTTACACTCAAATATATATGATACATGCCTAACATTTCTATTGAAAGAAATGGCATTTAAAAATTATAAATTTATGAATTTTGCCCAATTACCGTATAATGACTGAAGTTATATATATATATAAAAAAATAAAACTAAACAAAGTTCAATTAAAGAAAATGTTGACAGTCTGAACTTCTTCTTTGGCCATTTTTAAAAAATTCATTTTACATCATTACTATTACTGAAAATAATTTTATGTGGAGGGGGTGGGTTTCCACAAATTTCTGGGTCTACATAGCATATGACCATACCTTACCCTGGTATGATGCACAGTTTGGCCAGCAATTCTCATTCATATTTTCAAACTTGGGTGTGGGAATCTTCTCACACATTTTGTAGTGTGAATTTTAAAAATGTACCATATGGGAATGACTGTGCACGCAGAACTGCATTTGAATTTCCTTTCAGATAGTATATTAAACTGCAATCAGTGATGGAAATATGTTTTCTGTGATGTCACAGGAACTGTATTTTTAAGAGAACATCTGTTAAATTACAGTAACCCAATTGTAATCTGGGTAAAAAGAAAAAGAAACTATGAAGAAAAAGAGCAGTTGTCTATAAGTAAACTAGAATTGCTTGAAAGCTAGGTTGCTTCTGAATAACTTCAGGCTTCAAAGATTGTCTCACATAATGCTAAACTGTGGTTGCAACTCAAGTCATCTTTTATTATAAATATGGCTTGGCCCTGGGGGCCACATCTATGGGCTTCCTAAGCCAAATGAGGCCCTTGGATAAGGCCCTTATCCTCACGTTGGATAAGCCTGTTATATATTAAACTGAAAAGTCACTGATGACTGACTGACTCATCAATGCCCAGCCAAAACTGCTGGACCTAGAAGTGCAAAATTTGAGGAGGATGTTCCTTCCATAAGAGGGACCCACTACGTTATGTTTTTTTTTTTTGAAATTCAACCAGAAAGGGGGAAACGAGGAGCACAAAAGAGGAGCTATGCATTTTCCTTCCTATACTTTCCATTGAGGAATCCCTGACTGATCAACATCCTGCCACAACCCCTGGACCTAAAGCAACCTGAAACTGTCACATGGAGTAGCACTGTTGCACTCTTGGATGAGCCTCTGGCCCATCTATCTCCAGCCTGTCTCCAGGCTACCACTCCACAGTGGCCTCTAATCTTTACACTTGCTTGAAGGACATGGAGAAAAAAAGTTGCAGCAGTTTCATAATGTTTCACTCTGCCTACCCAGTGCTTATAAGGCACCATGTAGGCCAGTGGAAGCAATCCCGAGCCACCATTTTCCCTTCTCTTTACACACCAGAGACAAAGGGGATTGAGGCACCTCTCTCACCCCTCTCTATCCATGGAGGAACCCACTTGCCCATCTACTTATCAGAGCTCTACTGACAGATTTGAACTGAACTGGAGCACCACATGCTTTTGAGTTCTCTTAAGTATAGGAAACATGATTGGAGATCTTCTTAATCATGGAAATTTGCTGACCCCGACCTTCCTGCTTGCTGGTCTGCCCAAATGACCTCCTGTCTCATCCACAAAGGTAAGACAAAAGGTGACAAAACTGGGGGTTACAAAATTCAGGCAGTGTGAGGCTATGGGCCACCACTGGTCTCTGTATTCATAACTCTTTAGCTCGAGTGATGGGAACTATGGCTTGAACCGTTTCAACTACGACTCACCCATAAGATTGGGCTACCTGATACTTGTGCTTTATGTTTATTACAATTAGTGGTTTTCAAATATATGTTGTCTATTTGTAAGGACATGTACGTTATGCTTGGCTCGAGTTTTTAGTTTGTTGCCTGGAGAAATGTTATGACAAATGAGAACGGAGCCCTAAAATAATTGCTAATTCCCTAATATTAAAGAATGAGCAAATATCATCAGACCAAATATGGGGAAGAGAAGAAATAGTTCTATCATTGCAGAACTGAAATATTCTTTTTCTTTTTTTACTTTATATAATGATACAGACTTTCCCCCCTTCTGAGTTCTCTAATGGCCCTCTGAGACTTTTGTGAAATATTGACCTACTTGCAAGAAGGCATTCCCAAGCTATGATTAAAAAGCCCATGAAAACCCACAGTTTTCGTTTTTGTCATTCACATTCATTTGTTTTGCACAATTTCTCACACCCATCAGTAGCATTTTCAAAAAGGAACTATCGGTCTCTAATTATGCTACATTCTGACTGTCATCAGTAGCTTATTTATGTTTCTTTTAAGACTACAAACCATTTTATAAATGAGAACGTGCAGTTAACTTACAAGGAAACTGTATTTTAGGCAAGTAGCCAAAACTTGAGTTACTGAGGAAAAATAATTTTTGCAAATGTATATCAGCATTTTTAAAAGGTTTGGAGGAATTTTGTATTGTGAAGTTTCCTGATCTGCCCCCACCCAAATTCACAATGTTCACATTGCAATGTTGGTCTCTGTGTCCTCATAGTGACTTGGCAGCATAGCCAACTGGATGGAAATTAACACAAATGGCACATCAAGTGCATCATACTCCTCAGGAAGCATAAGAATCTTCTAAGTCCAAGCTGGTGAACAGGTACAGGCAGGGGTGAAGCCAATGTCTGAAGCCAACTTTGGCGCATGCTGCCAGCTCCTCCTTAAAGAGGAGGAGGTCCATAACTGTGCAGGGCATTCGACCTCTTTAGAGAGACAGAGTGGTAGCCAGAAGCTGCTGCTCAGCCTCTCTAGTGACGCCAAATGCCTGCACAGAGAGGCGCACTATGCATGCCTGACAGTTTGGACATGCGCAGTGTGTCTGCGCAGCCATTGGGCCTTACTCTGGAGGTAGAGCAGCTGGCTCCGCTTCCACAGCAAGGCCCAATAGGTGTGCAGAGACACACTGCACATGTCCAAAGTCTTGAACATACGCACAGCGCCAATCTGGCCAGCTCCAAGGTGGAGCAGTAGATTCTGGCTGCTGCTCGCCTCAGAGCTGGCCGGAATGGAGGGGGTGATGCCCAGGGACAGCCAGGGGACTGTCAAACTCCTCCGGTGTGTCACCCCCCTGTGGCATGTCACCCAATAAGGACTGCACCAACTGCACCACCCTGGTGATGCGGCTGGGTAGGGGAACTGAATAGGTAGCCTAAAAAAACAGACCTAGCCACTCTTCAGTACAAGTAATTATAGTCAGGGTGATCATATGACTGGAAAATTCTGGATTTGTCTTCTTTTTCAGTCTCCTGTCCAGGTGTCCTCCAAAAGGGTTTCATTGTCCTTCATTTTGGTTTCATTTTGGAACTTTGCAAAGGTGTGCAGTACTCCATCATGTCATATATCGTTGGATTCATATGGAAGAGCAGAATCCAATGCAAAAATCAGTTTTGAAATATCGCCTTCCTATCAAATGTTATGGCCAAAAAACTAAAAATAAAAAATATGTATTGAGCTCAATGGGAAAGTGAAAGTGCCCAATATCATGGTTTTACTTGTGAGTAGGCAAACATGCCATTGTCTGCCAAAAAGGCCAGGCTGAGAGGAATCAATAACCTTGTCCTCCTTTTGAGCTTTGGGCATCTGGTCACCCTGCTATCGTACATGAATGATCCCGCAGGATTATTTTATTTGCAAAAACTGGAGCAATGAGGAGGTGTTGGTGGCTCTGACAACAATAGCAGGATGGGCTGGTCCTCAGGACCATCATGGATGTCTCTGTAGGCCTGGAGGCTGAACAAATGTAGACATGCATCGTGTAATAGCAACATACACTCTTGAAAGCAGCTGAATGCTCAAATTCAGTGGTTAGTAAAGAGGGGTAGAAGAAGATACCATATCTTGAAGGGATGTCTAATGGTACTTCAGGTTTCCACCAAAATTGGAACTGGCTTTCATAGACCTCAAAGGTGTCATATGGGTGTTGTTAAATTTTGGGGGGAGAAGGTTTTGAATCTGATGTGCTCTGTGGCTTTCTGTTGGACTCTTTCCTTTCTCTTTCATGTCAAGGAAAGCTCTGAATGCAAAAAGGTGAAATCCTCATTTTGTGCACCAAGAATTTTCCATTTGATAAAGAATGAATGTAATACAGTATGGGCTTTTTAGTAAAACTGTGCATTAAATAATGTCATCTCCAGAATTTTATAACAGCTTGCCATCTTATTATAAGCAATATGCTGTTTTATAAGATGAAGTTGTTTAATGATAAAAATTAGTTTAGTAATAGATCTGTTAAATATTTATAAAAAATATTTAGGGTGCAGTCCTAACCAATTTAGGCCCACCTAACTCACCTGACATATCTTCCCTTGCCAGTGTGTGGAGGTCAGCGTATGCCTGTGCATTGGCCCAACCCCCCCCCCCCCCCATGAATGGGGCACAAGTGCCTAACAGCATTTTTGTGTCACCCTCAGGTCAGCACAGTTCTTATGCCAGGGTTTATGCTGGCCTAACTAGATATGGCACAACTTCCACAGCCCACTCCAGCAGCCATTCCCCTTGCACCCACCCTACACTACAGGTATTGCTGTACTGCAGTATCATGCTGAAGGTGTTACTGGCTGCCAGGGACTCCTGTGCTTCCTTATACAGCAGGCAGGGTGCACACACGACAGCTGTTCCTCGTTCAGTATGATCTGAGGTAGGTCTCCTCAGAAGCAAGCCCTCCCAGGTGCCATTTACTTGGTCCTCAGCAGCAGTCAGGCCAGCCTAGAGGCCTCCTAGCCCTGTGGATTTGGCCTGAGTATCAGCTCAGGATAGGGCTTATTTAGGGTATATGCTCAGGATATGGCTGACTTAGGCCATTCTCTCTGGCCTAAGTCAGCATTGCACCCACAGTATATTTCTGTGGAGATAACTTCCAAGAATTCCAGTGTAGGTCACTGTTCAATGTCATACTCTGGTTTGTTATTTTCATAATAAGTACTTGCTTTGATTTCAAAAAATGATTAGCAAACCTTCAGTACAATATTCTTCAGGGCTAATAGTTAATATTATTTTAGGATTACCAATGGCTGGTTCTTAACTGTGTTCCAAGCTCACAAGCTGTGAATTCTGGTAACAGCTGGAAATCCCTAATTATAGTTCATAGGTAACACATTCATCTGGCAAAATCTGTAAACAAACCCTGAAAAGCAAATATTCTACTTACATAGTTAATTTCAGAGTGCTAGAGGCCCAATTACCCGGAGTATAGGAAAAAGCCACTGCTCTGCTACTTTTCAATATGCCAGGAGATGAAAACATCCACCAGTCAGAAGGTTAAGAAGGGATTATGATACCAGTGTTTATGAAAGTCTCAGCAGCTCTGCACTCACTTAGAGAAGAAAGGGATTGCAGAATGTTTTAAGATAAAGGGTATGTAATTGGGGGTACTGATTTTGTGACACAGAGAAATAATTATGGAAATTAGTGACAGCTATCTTTGGTACTAGTGCTATTGACTCTGTCTGGGTTTTAATATAGTGAGACAATTTCTGCCACACAAGCTCTCCTAAAATGAATGGGCTCTGCTGATCACTAGCCTTTATGCAGAAGGAGTTCCTGTTAGACCAGTGATTTTCAACCTTTTTCATCTCACAGCACACTTAACAAGGCGCTGAAATTGTCAAGGCTCACTATGAGTGGTTTTTACCATTGACAAGGCACAACAGACTGTTCAAATCCCCCAATTTTCCTATTAATGAATGTCAATCCCCAAATTCCCATGGCACACTTGAGGACTATCTACGGCACACCAGTGTGCCATGGCACACTGGTTGAAAATCACTGTGTGAGATTGTAGCCCTGATCCAAATGACATGTAAATGAATCTCACCTGGCGGAGCGGATTTTACTTAGCAGGGAGAAAAAAGTTGACAAGTTCTGTTGGAAATGATCAGACAAATCTGTAGTTTGCAGTCCCAGCAACTGGACCAGGGTGTGAAGTTGCATGAATTCATCTGCATACATGAAGAGCGCCTAAAAATACATACCTGCATCCATTGACTTTAACATCTAACGTAGTGACTAAGGATGCAGTCATAACCAACCTTCCAACAATGGCATAAGGTTAATGTAACTCTGAGGTAAGGGAATAAACATTGCCTTAGCTTGAGGTAAGGTCACTGACTGCCCACAACTGTAGGTTACACGTGCGTTATTGACACAGCTATGCCAGCCTGGAAAGTTGGTTAGATTTGCACCCTAAGAGACTGAGCTGTGAATCAAAACTTTCCCATTTTTGAATTTTGTCATTAGGAAAACTATTCCTTCGTAGCCTCAGAGTTGGCATCTCTGGTAACTATTGAAGGAGCAGAGGCCAACACTGCTTCCTAAGACCATTTCTGTGCCTATGGCCTTTTTGTGTATTGGTAGGAAAGCCACTATCTTTGGGCCCAAAGAGAGAGGCCATGTGGTGTAGTTTTACAAAAGGCAATTTGGAAATAACACTTTCATTTGCAATATGGGGTTAATATGAATTTAATATACAGAGTTGTTGTAAGGATTACGTCAGAATAGTACATGCTTACGCATTACGATTGAATTATACAAATGCTAACAGCCCTATCTAACTTAAATCTCTCCCCCATCCCCACCAATGAAGATGTGCCAAGGAGCCTCCCACTGCATCCTGGTTTGGAAGGGCAGTAGTTGAAACCTGCTCAAGGTAACGGAACATTTGTTAACTTGCACTGTTGGAAGATCCTATGGGACTCTAGTACTACATCCGCTATTTTGCAAATGCATAAAAACATAAGAGCCTCCACAGGATCAGGCCAAAGGCCCATATAGTCCAGCTTCCTGTATCATAGAATCCTAGAGTTGGAAGGGACCTAGTAGGTCATCTAGTCAAACCCCATGCCTGTAGCAGGAAATTCTCCTAGCGCATCTCTGACAGGTGCTCGTTGAGCCTCTGCTTGAAGATCCCCAGTGAGGGAGAGTCCACCACATCCCTTGGCAATTTGTTCCACTGCCAAACTGCCTCACCATCAGGAATTTTTTGGGTCACGAATTTTTTGGAATCTCCTTTCTTGGATCACTCAGCGACCCATCAGATGCTTCAGGGAGTACGTAGGACACCTGGATACAGGTGCCCTTGCCTATATCTGGCATTTATTCTGCCTCCTTTCTTGCCCTTTCCTTACCCAGAAACTCTCCCATTCCCCTCCCATCACTTTTTCTCTCACCTCCCTCCCTCCCACACTTTACCTTACCTTTCACTACTGGCCCGTATGTGTGTTCTGCCACTGGAGAATTTAAGTAGACTTGAGCTGCAATCCTAAGCACCCTTTCCTGGGAGTAAGACCCATTGAACACAATGAGGCTTACTTCTGAGTAGACATGGTTAGGATTGTGTTCTTAGGCGGTTAGTTTTATAATATAGTCCTAGCTAGATGATGATGTTTATCTTCATTTTTAATGTGCTTGCTCCTAAAATTATATCAACCAGGACTGAAGACCAGCAGCTATTACTCTTCTGTATTCTTGCCTTCCAAAGAAATAAAATTCCTTCAGTCAAAATGGGAAAGAATTATTGCAATTTCTCAAAAATGTTCAAGGATTTGCTGCTGCTAATGGAGCAACAGTACCAAACCAGATATACCGTATTATCTGGGCAATGAGGAAAGGGGAAGAGAAAGGAAAGTTGGAATTTGCCTAGTAAGCTATGCTTTATGGATTAAAAACTGGTGTAAAGTTTTAAAATCGACTTGAGCATAAATCATAGTGGGCCATTTATGCTTACTGATGCTATTGTTAACTGGGGAATTTTACTCAGAGATTTGAGGGTGTTTGTCTCTTCTAACTCATTCTTATGGTGCTCTATACTAACCAAAATTAAGAAAGATGTAGAGGACAAGATCATGACAGGTACCTGTGTTCAAAAGATAATAAAAACAAATAGAATATTACTGTATCACAGTTCAGCCAAGAAGGGGGTGAGACTCCTTTGACAAATATCAAAGCTGGGACAGTGTGCCTTTTCAATAGTAAAACTGATGGTGAGCCTTGACAAATTCAGTGCCCTTCTTAGTGTATCATGAGATGAAAAAGGTTGAAAATCACTGTCTTAATGCATGCCATTTAGGATGTATCAGCCCCTTCCCACACATTCACACTGATCTGGCCTCCACGCTGAAGGGGAGGCACATTTATATTTTCTCCAAAAATGGCTGGGCAGGTTAAAGGATGCACACCAGCTGTTGGATGCTAGATCCATACTCTGCATTGAAGGGAAGAGGTAAGATCCCAGAGGAGGGGGATAGAAAGGGAGGGACGTGGGCAGAAAAAGGCATTTCAGGAGGGTAGGTTGATGGGTGGACCAGATTAGGGAGGGGTTGGGACTGGACTCTGGCACTTAGGCTGGATCCCAACCCCTGTGTTCATTCCAATCTAAGACACTCAGATTTGCGTCAGGAATTTCACTGGTGCACATCCAAGTAGCCTCACAGGGCTGTCTGTGTAACAACATGGAGTAACGAGTTCATTCCCCTTACTCCAAATTGCACCACAGCCAGCTCCAGCCTTATACAACCTGCTTGTTCCAGCATGGATTAGGATTAGGCTGTAATTCACATATTGCATATATGTGACTTGCACATATGTGAATATTCATTCATATTCACATGTGAATATGCACATGGGGCCTTGGATCTAGGAGCTACAAGGAGTAATAGGAGTTCATTCCCCTTACTCCAAACTGCATCACAGCCAGCCCTGGCCTTATGCTGCCTGCTTGTTCCAGCATGGATTAGGATTGGGCTGAATATTCACATATGTTCAGACATATTCACATATGAATACACACATGGAGTCTTGGATCTAGGTACTGAGGCTGCTGAGTAGAGTTGTGGCAAGTACTCCTTTTAATGCCAGGAAAATATGTGACAGACTGTTTTCTTGATTTTATAAGTGCCTCTTTGCATCAACTTAGTTAGAAGAGTTCTAGTGATTTATTGATGCACTTAATACCATTTAAACAAAATAAAGCCAGCAGGAAAAAATATATAATTTGCCTGTATGTGTCACATATTAGCTTTACTGGCATTAGTCACTGTAGGTGTCTGGAGGCTCCCACAGATGCCACGTCTGATAAGAAGCAGATTCTACATTCCAGAAAATGGAGGTTTGATTCTTGCTTACTATATAGCATTTGGCTGGTTATAAAACTAATGTTTGGATGCTAGAATTTACAAGGTTGTATTTAAAAGCCTGAGATTTACCAGTTCCTACTTCCTCTGTTAAAGCATCTCTGTATCCCATTCCCAGAAGACAGTTATCTTCTACCATTGGCATCATCAGTCTTGTTTCCCATGTGAAATTAATTTTAGAATGATTTTGTAAAATAAAAGGTAGTTAAATCAATACAAATGAAACATCTTGGGGAAAAACTTTTATACCAGCATCTCCTTTATTCAGATACTAGCAAAAATGTACCTGTGTTGCAGGAGAAAAATTCCCCAGTATGCCATCACCCCACTGCGCATCAACCACCCATGCACATGAACCCCCCATGTGCAAAATCCCCATGTTCAGTCATCCCATGCACATCATCCCCCGATGCATTCCCTGATGCATCCCCCATGCTCATTAAACACCCATGCTCATCAACCTCCCTGCACAACATCCGCCATGTGCAACGACCCTCATGCACAACACCCCCATGCACATCAACCCTCCATGCACATAAACCCCCCATTTACATCATTCCCTCATGCACAACATCCCCCATGCACATGAACCTGTCCATGTGAATCAACCCCCATGCCATCAACTGCCATGTGCATGAACCCCCCTTGCAGACCAACCCCCCCATGCACATTGATCCCCATGTGCATGAACCTCCATGTGCATCAACTTCCATGCGCATCATCCCCATGCACACCATCCCCCATGCGCATCAACCCCCCATGTGCATCACCTCCCCGGCAACAACACCCCACATGGGCAGCATCTTCCCCAGTGCAACCCTCCCTCCAAACAACATCCCCCCAAGTGCACCAGGCACCAAGCACCAAATTAGTTGGATGTTGATTAGTCTTACATGTTAAGTATAGGACAAAAACATGTTGCACCCCTTTTCAGTCCCTTTAAATTTCTCCAAATCTGTTCTTGATGGGTGTTGATGTCAAAGTAGGAACACCCTCTCCAAATTTCATGCTTCTAGGTCTGGGGGTAGGGGCAGAGAATCCCTCAGTCACCAATTCTTCAATGCAAAGTATAGAGAGGAAAACACGTTGCACCCCATTTCACCCCCTTCCGGTTGGAATTTCCAAAAACCGTTTCTTAGTAACTCCTTCCATCATGGTGATGGAACATCCACCCTAAATTTCACGCTTCTAGGCTCAGCAGTTTTGGCTGGCTGTTGAGTGAGTCAGTAAATCAGTGAGTCAGTCAGTGACTTTTCTCTTTTATATATATAGATTCCATAAAGGCCATGGGAAATCATGTCTACAGTCCCTGTCCCTTCTCTATTGATTTTTACATGTTCATCTGTTGGTCTGACAGAGATTTTCAACCTTTTTCATCTCACAATTTTCAAGGCACACCATCAGCTGTTTGACCATTAACAAAGCACACCATACTGCTCGTAGGGGACTTAAATATCCCAGTTGTCCTAAATTATCATTCCCAAAATCCTGAGGCACACTTCCAGACCATTCACAGTACGCTGGCGTGCAATGCCACAGGTCTGAGAAGATGCATGCATGCATAATAAGGGATTTAACTTTCGGAGGGTTCCTGTATATAGAAAGGGAAACTTGTTTACATGCAAGCTAGTCAGTCCTTCCTACAGACTTGTGTAGATTAGGAGTGAGTACAATAGATTGTCCTCTCCATGCATTCACTGCAGAACTGAAAAAAGGCATTTATCATTGTAAAATCAATGGGAGTTCATTATTGACTTGAGCAGAACATGAATAATGTGTCTGAGAACAAGATCATCCGCCTCCCACCATATGAGACGTCCTGATCCTATGAATATACTCCTTATCCCACTTCATCCCTGCCTTTCCCTTGAGAAAGCCTCTTGTGCCACTTATTTGTGTAATGATTCACAGCTGTACCTGTGTGTGTGCTGGGAGGGGCTAAGAAAGAGACCTCCCTCTCTTTTTCATTCTACTTCTACTATCTCCAAAAATCAAAGGAGTAATTGAATGATTACATAGGAAGGGTACTTGAATGAAGTCAAGAGGGTGGAATGTGTTAACCTCTGCATCCCTGGAGGACATGTTAAAATAAAGCAAAATTACTTGTATTACTTTCCTGTACAACAGCATATGAACATGCAAGTGATTTTAACAACATGGTTCTGATCCAGACACCAAGACAAAGCAGTCTCCAGCACATGAAGCCAACAGAACCCATGCAAGAGAGACAGGTAACTGGCAGAGGGAGGGAAGTGGGAGAGGGAGGGAAGGAAGTGGCCGAGGGAGGCAGGTAAGTAGCAGCAGGAGGGAGGTGTGTGGGGTATACTTATCTTTGTAGTGGCAGTTTTGTGGGCTCCCGGATGCTGCAGCTGGTCTCTGGAGGGGCTGGGGGCAGTGGAGATGCAGTGGTGGAGCGGAGGAGGCAGCAGGGGGTGGAGGACAAGTGGCAGAGGCAGCAGCGAGGAAGTGGCAGGAGGGTGGAACAGAGTGGAAAAGGCGGTGGGGGTGGAAGGGAAGTGGTGGAGCCCACGGGAAGCAGAGGAGGTGACAGGGAGCAGTGTGGGAGGCTGCAGAGGTGGTAGGGAGGCTGAGGGGGCCTCCGGAGGCTGCAACTTTACTCCAGAGGTCCTGTGGGATGGTGGGGGGGCTGCAAAGGTGGTGGAGAAGTGGTGGGTGGGTGGGACGGCCTGCGCGAGGCTGGCCAACCAGGAGGCGGGAGAGTGACCTCCTTCTGGTCCCACATCTTGGTTTACCACTTGAAATTTTTAAAAGAGATGGAAATGCCCAAATTCTGGAGAAAGGGGGAAGTTTCCCCCTTTCTGGTTAGCCCCCCTTTTTCTGGGGGCCTCTGGGCTTTTCCGATCAAATGGGCACCCTGTTCATGGTAAATAGGAACAGTTGGATAATATGCAAAAACCTTTACATGGCTCATAGAATTGACATGGCTCATAGAATTTGAGTGTAGCTAGCTACACACACACCAAACCAGAAGTGCTTTTGGGAAGAAGAAGGTGCAATCTAGACAAGGCAAAGTGCTTTCTTGAAAGAGCCACGGATTTTAGTGGGAAACCAAAACACCAATTTTTTCATGTTCAAGTCCTGACTAGATTGTGCTGGTTGCATAATGAGTAATCTTGTTTTCCTCTTCTCACATAATCACTCTAGATTCAATGTACCATACTGGATTGAATATATGATATATGTTCAACACACACACACACACACACACAGAGAGAGAGAGAGAGAGAGAGAGAGAGAGAGAGAGAGAGAGAGAGAGAGATCGATCCTGGAAAGTATATTTTCAAGCTCTGATGTTTCTTTCCTGGCATACTAAAATGCCTTCATATTTAAGACTTGGATTCTGTAACACGTCTTTACAGTTACAAAGAACTATTTAATGATCAAACAGGGTAAAAAGGAAACATGATGTTTTGAAGGAAAGACCTGCCACAGAACCTAAAAAATATGTTCCCCATAACAGAAGCAGCTATATGATAGGTGAAAGCTGATTTTGTCAAGACATTAAGATGTGTGAATAGATTTTATTCAAATCTGTACAAAGCTCATCTACTCCTTTCAGTTGAGGAATGCTAGATTAGGTACCAAGCCAAAGCATTTTGGGCTAAAAAATGAGCCAATCGTTCATATATTTCCCTGTCTAAAAATAAAGTTAAGACCCCTTCCCCATTACAGCTGTATTATAGTATGGCTTTTTACACTGCTGAAGCGCTTGTTCCTGGCAACAGATATGAGCAATTCCTGTGAACTAGGCATACTCTCTTTTAATTATTTATGGAGTTCCAGGAAGAAGTGATGGATTAGAAAATGGTCCTTTTGACAGTAAAGCAAAGCCCACCTGTCTGTCATAGGTAATCACCGTATGCAGCCTTTATGTTGCATATGCATGTGTGAGTTCAATACCATTAACATGGCACTGTGCTTAGAATACCAAACTCAGGAAGGGAAATTATGATGCAGTAATTCCAGACTGTTAAAGCCCTTTGCTGTTTCTCAGGCCTTTCCTGTGTTCAGAGATGATGACACTAGCAAAGAAAAATCAGAAAAGGGGAACAGAAAAACAAAATACTAGTGCAGTTGTTACCCTTTTTCCTTCCTGACCATGTTCTTGAGTCTTCAATGTCAGGTTGCAGAATATAAGGAGATCCCTGCTGATGCAGATAAAGACTCATCTAGTCCAGTGTCCCGGGCTGTTACAGACTGTGGGTGGCACAAGCGGTTAGGACACTGGCACATGTCCTAACCACTTGTGCCACCCACAGTCCATAACAGCCCAGGACACTGGACTAGATTTTAACCAGCAGGCCTGGGTTCAAGACCCGGGTCCCCACAAGACAGGGTGAGCTCCTGTCCTTAGCCCCGCTCTGTGAAACAGCTGGAACCAATCATTTCGGCTCTGCCATTCCATTGTACTATTCCAATGGCATGGAGAGGCGGATTTGCTGCTTGGTTAACAGCCTATCCTCCATATTAATCTACCCAGGCCTTCGTGTTTCTCAAACAGCGTTGAGCACGATACCATAGTATTTTGAGACTGATGGATGCCAATGCAAAAGTCCAGTGTCCCATTTTCAGTGTACATCAATCAGATGCCCTAGGCAGAACAAGTAAACATACTAGCAAACCAGCTCTCCATATTGGTCCATTCTTCCTCTGTTGTGTATTGATTTCATTGGATCAATTATCATTGGATCAATTGGATTGAATCTGGTCTTATGCTGGTTCAATGGAGGGAACTATTTTGCCCCTTCCCATTCTTCATACCTGAGGCAAAAAATAGTAATCAGATTCAGCACAAGGTCCAGACCAAAGCCATTGACTGGTCTAGCTTAAGCCACTGGTACAGCAAGTTATGAATCACCACAACAAGGTAGTAGAATAAGAAAGCATAAAAATTTCCCCTAAAGAAGAAAGCCAATCTAAACACATAAAAAGTGTGTGGGTAGAGTAAGTGCTCTTTCCTTTGTGCTTCCTACACAAAGACTGAGGAAAGGAGATATTCCAATTCTTGCTCACTTTTAGCCAGTGCGGAGCAAACCGATGTGGTTTGTGTCTGCAGTAGGCTAAAGAGAGGCATTTGCAGACTTAGGGTTAAGGAAACCCAAATCAAAGGCCCATCTAGAAATGAGATACATCTTCTTGTATCTCATTTCATCTTCTTTAGAGATAAGATACATCTTCTTGTATCTCACAGCAGTCCATGACAATTATAGCATCAAGACAGTGTGCCATGAGATCTAAAAGATTGAAAATCGCTGCTCTAGGCACATAGGAAAGGGAACAGGAGCCTGACAACTGGCAACACAATCAGGTCACACAGGCCCCTGTTAACTGGTCAAATCAAATTCTAGACATCTTGAAAAGTGGCTTCCACTTCAATTTAGCCAGGGAGAGGAACTATCCCTCTTGTGCTCAGTGAAGTACCACCACTGTTGCTGAACTATATTCCATTATCCAGTCTTTTTTAAACTGTGAGCCCTTTGAGGTGAAGGAGTCATTTATTGATTGATTTTCCTTTGTAAACTACTCCGTAACCTACATTTTGTAGAAAAGCAGTATATAAATATTGTTAATAATATCAACACCTTGGAGCATGACCAATATCAGGGGTTATAAATTCCCACTGACAAAAGACCACAAAATAGGGACTCTGCCAAAGACGAAGCACCATTGGAGTTCATCAAACAGTGCCTGGCTGTCAAAGAACCAAAACGTGCTACACTCTGTAGTTAGCTGTTTCTACTTTGTGTGGTATTTTAAATACTGCTGCACTGAATAAATCTATTTAATTTTGGATCCAGGTAAAGAATTCTCTTAAATAACTCAGTTCCAATTCAGATGTGGAAGAAGAGGTAATGAACTCCATTTGCAAGTGAACAGCTACTAAAGATTTTACAATATGGAAATGGCAGCCGGCGTGTCTCTGGCAGCCTTTGTCACGGCTTGCTTTCCAGTCTTTCTGCAAGCCTGTTATGTCATTACCAAAATTCAGCTAGGAGATCTTAGATATTTTTTCCCCAAGAAAGGTGTAAATGCACTTTGCGTACTAATATAGCTCCTTGAGGGGTGAAGGAGGATGGATATATCAATGTCTCCCTACAGGAAGAACAAAACTAGGCCACACACAAAAACACACACACATGACTTTGTGGTTCAGAGGAATTCCTCAAAGCACAAAGCACCTAGAAACATTATCTAAAAGTGACAGTTTGTTGCTTTCCCGTTTTCCAACCATAATAAATGCTAATTTTATCCGCGGAAATGATTTATTGATGTCTGCATTACCACAGGACTCCTACAGTGTATCTTGTGAAAAAGGAGCTTTCTTTCCCTTGTTATTATGTTTCCTGTTTTTGTACTAATTAGCATTGCATGCCTCCTGCCCTACCTCCCCCTCCAACCTAACTTTATTCTTTGCCAGTCTGTTGTTTTGTACAACAACCACAGAGGACTCCTTACTACCATCGGGGCAGAACCCGCGGCAGCAAGGGGAACAGTAATGGGCCATTGGTTTCTCTGATTTGTTAGAATAAGCCTAAGAATTCCCTAGCCAATTATTTTCTCCCACCTTCGACCTTTGGTGTACTGAAGGAAATATGCAGTAAATGAGACTTGGCGCACAATCGTAACTGTCAGCCCAATCCAGAGCAACTAATCTGTCCACATAAGAACCCTTAGGTTGCCCTATCCAACACTAGGTTGGAGCAACTGCAAGATGCTCCAGCCCAGTTACTCTGAAGGAGGCTTAGGGCAGAGCAAGGCAAGATAGGGTGCCCTAAGAAAGGTGGACCTGCTCTGCCCTAACTGGGGCAGCCTAAGCAGCTCAGGAGAGGCAAGTTGAGGGCATGTTTAGCATTGCCTAGGGCAGAGCAGTTACTCTGTATCCAAAGCCTATTTCCAAGGCAGAAATGCCCTCTTCCAGCCCTCAGAGTTATACCACCTCAGGAGCAGGTATAGTAATGAGTAGACCCATAGGGGTCCATGATAAGACCCGAGTAAGAATGGCAGTGCTGACCAAAAATCTGAGTTCTTGGCCAGCCTAGCTGCAACCCCTTCCTCTCAACCTCAGGATATGGAACAAACGACGGCTGCCCACAAACCTCAGGATACAGCAGGCCACTCCAAGAAGCCCCTTGTATTCACTGTAGAATGTACTGGCAACTCATCAGGGACTCCTTATAAGGCAGGCACCCAGTGGCGTCACCAGACTGGTGCGGCTGGTGTGGGCTGCATTGGGGATGCGCTCCGTATGGGGTGATGTGCCGGAGGAGTTTGACTGTCCTTTGGCAGGCCCCGGGCGTCAGCACACCCATTCAGGCCTGCTCCAAGGCGGAGAATCAGCCAGAAGCTGACACTTGTCTGAGGAGCTGGCCTGAACGGCCATCTGAGATGCACTGTGCAGAAACACACTGAGCATGCCGAACAGCTTCAGAGGAGACTTCCTTAGAGCAGAGAAAGTCCGCGCCTCTGCACAGCCATTCGGCCTCACTCAGGAGGCGGAGCGGCAGCCGAATGGCTTCAGAAAGAGTACTGCACAGGCACCAACTCTGACGCCTGCACAGTCTCCCCCAAAGCCAAAAGGCTTCAGAAAAGTACTGCGCAGGTGTCAGAGATGGTGCCTGTGCAGTACTCTTTCTGAAGCCAGTTGGCTTCAGAAACAACTGCACAGGCGCCAACTTTGGTGACTGTGCAGTCCAGGTGGGGGGGGCGCATCCCAGGGATGACGCACAGACTTCCGCACCAGGTGATGTGCAGAGTCATGTCACCACTGTAGGCACCACAGCTGTTCCTTGTTCAGTGTGATCTGAGGGGTGTCTCCTCAGGAGCAAGTCTTCCCCTTGTGTCAATTACTTAGCATGCTCTGGAGCAGTTAGGGCAGCCCAGGCTTCCTGACTCTCTGGATTCAGCATAACTTTCTGCTCTAACAGAATAGTTAGGAGAGTGCAGTTAGGTCAGAGCAGGCTGAATTTGCTCTGGATTGCAGCCTAAGTTTACTCAAAGTAAGCCTCAGTGTGTTCAATGGGTCTTACTCCCAGGTAAATGTCTTTAGGATTGCAACCTTGGACAGAAAAAGCCAATCAATCAGAGAAATTTATTTTTACACACACATGCACACACACACACAGAGTGGGCAAGGAGAGAGAGGAGAATGTATGCATGAGCCTTCTTAATAGCTTGAAGTGATTTTTTGGTGTGTCTAGGTGTGTACATGAGTCCCATGCTAATTGATTAAAAACATGATTTGCTACATGTTTGCAAGTGACACATCCACACTATTTCTCAACAGTGTACACCTTGCTCAGTATAATGAGCCTAATGAGCTCTCAGGGTAGCATATGATTTACGCTTGCTCTCCCTGCCCCTTGCCTTCAACTATCCTTCACATCCAAATGGACGGTAATGAGCGGAGGTCATGTAGTGCAATGCACCCAAAGCAATGCCTCAGTCTGCTACTCTCTAGCAGGAATAATACGCAGGCACTCCGATTATGCCTTCCAGGACTAGATTTTCCTTTCCTCTTCCTGTTCAGGCATTGACCCAGATGCCATTGCATTGATTAGATGATAACAACACCATCACAACACTCATTAATTGTTACTATCTCTATCACCTTGTCAGACAGCTGATGACCTGTTAATTTCCCCAGCTTGCTGTCTCTTTTTGATATACATTTCCTGCAAAATATAAAGGCAACAACTTTACCGAAAGGACCATATGAATATCCTAAAGAGTGATACAGGTAATGAAAGGAAGGAGTTAAAAACCAGGACACTTGCCATCTTTTTTGCTCACAATCACTAGTGTAATACTGAAATGGGAAATTACCAGGACACATTTCAAATTACCAGGACACATGGCACAAGGCTCCAGGACATAAATACCCTAGTATCAAAGATGGGACATGGATATTGCAAGGAACACTATGGGCACAATCCAGAGTATATGGGGAGTCCTTGCTCCGGTGTAAGAACAATTTACTCCGGATTGCAATATGAATTTCCCATAGGTTTTCACTAGCTGGTGCAGTAACTTCGGGTGCATGTAATGTCTTTCGTGCTCTTGTAGTTACTCTGGATTGTAGGGTTTGTCTGTGTTCATACACACACTTGAGCAAAATGTTTTCAAAGTGTTCTCTGCTCTACTCCCCTTATAGTCCTTCAATAAAAAATGGCAAGGAAGACTCCAGTATGTTAGCATGGGATGACGTTCTGTACCTGACTACCATAATGAGCCCAAGTAAATAGACTTCACATTCACACAGCTGTGAATAGATTCCATTCACTTAAAGAGTGCAATCCTAGCCTAGACCAGCACAGCTCACCAGTCTGCCCATTCCTGTGATGATGTAGGGAGACAAGTGCATGTCTGTGCATTGGTCTAACCCTCCCCCAGGAGTAGCGCAGAGTGTCTTAGGTCACTTTTGTAACACGCCCAGGTCAGCATAAGACTTATGCTTGGCTTTAGACCATCCTGACGGGAAGTTAGTATTGCTGTCTTAGATGGGGAAAAGGAAAAGCCCTCTACTCAAGTGGTTAGATCTGGTGATGTGGCGGTCTAGACAAAACCATCAGGGGCCAATGAGTGGTGATTTAGGGAGATGGAGAAATTACACCTTCTCCTTTCCTATAAATAATGTATGGAAATGGAAATCAGGATGAAAACCATGGAAGGGGACAAGTGCTAAGGTTCTCCGCTCCCCAGCAGTTTTATATGCCTCCCATATAATATCATGGGGAAAAAAATACCCTAGGCTGAAAAACACAATATTTGTTATTTATAGTCCAGCTTTTACTTCCTTCAAATCTCATTTTTTTTCTATTAAGTAATTTACACAACTCCATCTTCCATACCCAACAAAACCTAAGCACTAAGTTGTCATAGGGCGCAATCCAGAGTAACTACGGGGAATCCTTGGTCCGGTGTAAGAAGAATTTGCTCTGGATTACAATATGAATTTCCCATAGGTTTTCACTAGATGGTGTAGTAACTACGGGTGCACGTAACGTCTCTTATGTGCTCCCGTAGTTACTCTGGATTGTAGGGTTATTCTGCTTACTGTAACTCAATTTTCTTTTCCTTACTCTGCTGTATGTGTTGATCATGAAAATTTTATTTTTAAAACTTAGGAAAATTAAAATTTATTCATGGGTTCAAAAATGAAATTAATTAACATACCACTAACAGTAAAATAAGTAAGTATTGATATTAATCAAGCTGAAGCAAGTCATTAGGTGGTTCTACTGAAGCCAATGGAACCAAAGAGTTGTGATGAACAAAAGCCCATTGTATTCTGCAGGATGTATAGACCAAATGTATGCATGGTGAACTAATACCTTGTTGCAGTGGTGCTTACTCTTGGACAGATAGACATAGGAAAGATGCCTATTTTTCTGGCAGCTCTTTTATGCAGTGATCTGCATGTTTGGAAACTCTCGGAGTCTAAAAAGTCCTTCTGAGAGGTCGGCTATTGTGGGCTATATTTGAACAAGCAACATAAAGACTCCGGTTGCATTTCTAAACACCTGAGCCACACAAAAGCTGGTTTTATTTGGCTGTAAAGGTCTGAAGCTAAATAGCCTCCCATCAAAAATGATACATCCTGACAGTCTTAAAACAGAGTTAAAGTGAAAGGCATGCACTGGTTAAAATAACATCATCTATGTCATGAAAGAGGAAAAAAAGCAAAACAGATGAAACTGTCTTCATGGTCATGCCTCAGAGCCTTTTGAGGGATTTCTCATACTACAGTTTAATTTACTAAGGGGGGGAACCCTCACTTTTGGCATGGAGTAGTGAAAAAGTCTTAACGAAGCTGGAATGTTGATATCAAAAGAAGCCAAGCAAAGGGAGGGGGCACTGGTGAAAAGCTCTTATAACTTGCGGTCACAAATATTTACACTGATATGTGAACCATTGAACCCAAATGCATTTCAACTGTAATGCTGTCAGCCTGCTGACAGTGGCCTTGCAGCACTCTCAAGTGTTAAAAGGGATCCTCCATTACTTCCCAGAAAAGAGATGTGGTTAGAAGAAAAGGAAACAGCAAAGCAGGACATTTGGAGTGGTCCATCAGAACCATCTGCAATGTAGTTCAGTCTGTCAGAAACTATTCCAGGCTCACAATTCCTCACAGACTTCTTCCTTTCCTCCCAACCATGAAAGATGAGCTAGTTTGGTGCTTTTTTTAAAAAGACTGCTTGGAGCTACAAGAAAGAAAAAGATCTTAGATTTCTCTCTGGTGGAATCTACACTCTTGACATCCACAAGAAAGTTGAGTGAAGTCACAGGCAGGGGAAGCTGGATGCTGTTCACATGTTGGCTTGCAACTCCTTGCCACGGAGGGGGCAAACTATTCACAAAGAGACTTAGGGCACAATCCAGAGGAACTACGGGAGCACAAAAAAGACATTACATGAACCTGTAGTTACTGCACCACCTAGTGAAAACCTATGGGAAATTCATATTGTAATCCAGAGTAACTTGTTCTTACTCTGGAGCAAGGACTCCCCACAGTTACTCTGGATTTCACCCTAAGAACGATAAGACTTGGTGTAGTCAGCTGCAAAGTGTCTTGTAATTTCTACAAGGAGACAATGTAATTTGCTGTTGTTGTTTGCTGATTCAACCATCCTATGCATGTGTGTTGATGCAAATAACTGTCGAGGTGACCTTATTCCACTTGCCAAACTACTGCATTACACAATATTCAGTAGAACATCATTGACTGATTTATTTTTCTTTCTGAAAAGAAAAATGAGATATGTTAGCTGAATTCCTTCAAGTTAATTCCTGAGTATCTCCCTCACATTCCAGCAAGTCCTTTATGATCTCAGCAGTGGCCTTGCTCCAGGCACAATTCATCTGGCAGATGAGACTTGCTCAGTCATGAAACTGGATCTTTTTTCCATGATGTACCTGATGCTGTGGAATTCCTTATCTAAGCAGACCGGACAAAGATCTTCTTGCAAATTGGGTCAAACACTCATTTTCATTAGACCTAACAAATGGATTTTACAGTCACATTGTACCCACATAAAAAATATCTGCACCCAGTCCCGACAGTCTGTGTCCAGGTACACACATCAATGTGAACAACTGTAACTAGATTCATTTGTACAGATTATCAAGTTATAGTTCAAAGGTGGTAGCAGAATTGAATGGAACATGTGAATAGGTGGTAAAGGTATCCCCTGCAGGTTACCCTTCTAGTTGTGACCAACTCTACGGTTCTCATCCATATTTCTTAAGCCATAGAGCCAACGTTGTCCAAAGACGGCTCCATGGTCATGTGGCCCTCATGACCAAACACCAAATTGCATTGAATACTGTTACCTTCCCACTGAGGTGGTTCCTACTTACCTTCTTGCATTTACCTGCTTTTGAACTGCCAGGTTGGCAAGGAGCTGAGCAAGGGAATGGAGCACATTCCATCTTGGAGAACTCAGGTCTCAAACCCTGGCCTGTCAGTTTACAGACACCGTATTTTAATCTAGAGAAGTTTATTCACTGTAAAATGTTTTGGATCTATTTGGAGAAATATGGCTTCCTTTTTTGTATGCCCTTTCTCCCATAAAAGACAATTCATGGAGAGAAATGTGATTAACTCCAGTGGGCAAAATTTTCAGAAAGTTTCAGATTTCTCTGCCAGTGCAACAGCAATACAAACTATAATAAATTTTCCATTGATCGACAATTTAATCATAGGTGATTAAACAGAGTACCTACAGGAAGACATGGTTACAGGTGCCAAATATTTCGGACCTTTTATTACTAAATATGGGAGTATAGCCAGAAAATACAACACGTTGTATAAGAAATGGTATGAAGAGGCTGACAAGATGAATAGACTCTAAAAAGTGTAGCACGCTGCCAGATTTCTAATTTTCAGGAAATTTTCTCTCAGTCCTTTTTTTCCGTGTTTTTTTTTTAAAACCTAGCAAAGAGTGAACTCAATTTGCGGATTAGTTGAGAGTGGAAAAGGAAAAAAAGGAAAAAAGAGGGGAGGGGCAGCAGGAAGGCAGCTGACATTTTAAGCTGGAGAATCTCTACAGAAAACAGATTTCTCTTTGCAATCAAGATAACTTAACAACCATAAACACATTGTCAGAGGGAAAAATTATATTTTGCTGTAGTGCAGACCACATCCAGATGACTGATTTCTCTTTCAAGTTCAAGCACACAAAAGAGTTGTTTATACATTTCAGCAACTGACCCAGGCTGGCATGACAATCTTCAAGATCCGAGCAGGATGGCTAAAGGGCTTTCAGAATGCTTCTTGGCAAGGAACACAGGATAACAATCAGAGGGTGTATAAATAGCTCAAAATGTCGATAAGGAAAAAATGAAGTTGCTGCTTCAGATAATTTTCAATCCTTGCCTGCTTACAGAGATGCAATCGGAAAGTTCTTGTTGCACTACATGATCTTTTGGGGGCATGGCTTTATGTATGCTGTATGATCCTCCATGTTTGGAATGGGCTATAGGCAGTGAATGCGAATGTTCTGTACGCACGTTTAGGGATGTAACTTCGCAATAAATACTCAGCCCCTTTTTCTGCTGTGAAAAGAAGTATGCCAAAAAAAAAAATCAAGTGCAATTGCAAATTTACCTAGTTTTGTTGTGCTTGTGCAAATTAAGATTTCTGTTAGGAGTTCATTTTAATTTAACAAACGTGTTTCAAATGAATTGACAATTTGAAGTGACTCCCCACATAAGGGTAGCTTTGAAATATTAGAAGACAACAATCATGTTCAAAATGGACTCCGATTAAGTTTTTTTTTTAACAAATTATCCATATTTAGGTTTATGAAAGCATCTATTATAAGCATTTATTGGTTTATGCTTTCTCTATACCGATGGTACTCAAAGTGGGGCTCGAGACTCCCTTGAGATGTGACAATCTTGGGTTGGGGGTTGTGAGAGGGTGGGATGGGATCCACCATCTGGGTGGGATCCTCCAGATAGTGTTATAGACATCTTGGAATCTGCACTGGGCTTTCACGGTAGTAAGTCTCATTGAACATAATGTGACTTATTTCCAAGTGGCAGAACTCTGGAATCACACCCCAGTAAGTTTAACAGAGGATCTTGGACAGATTTTTAAGTTTGAAAGGGGGTGTATGCTGAAATGAGTATCACTGCTCTAGACTTACAAGCAGTCAGAATTGGCAATAGAAAATGAAACTATAAGTGCAATACTGAAATTTCAACATTTTATTCAGTACTATTTTTCCCTTGGTATAATTTCAAATGCGCTTCACCTCTCTACATGTCACTAATTACAAAACCATCAATCTTTATCAGAGTTTTCCTAAATTTCCAGCAAACTCTTCCTAATGTTTAAATAAATACATTCTACATGTATCCTTGCTGAAAGACAATCCTATCCCCCATTTAGACCGGTATAGGTCACTTGCTGATCTAGGGGTGTTACAAAAGTGTCATAAGGCACTTCTATGCCACTCCCAAGAGTGTTATGCCAGTGTACAGTCATGCACCATGGGGACAGGGTGATGGGTGTGTTGTGTTGCACTAAATTAGTTAGGATTGTGCCCTCAGTTCTCATTATCTGCAATGATAAGGTTTCTATAAAATCTAGTGGATATTGAATTAGCAGATACTGAATTATTGAGCCTATGGGGAAAAAATTGACATTTTGAGGCAATGCTGCTTCATCATAGTCAGAAGGTTTGATAGGATTGGGCACTGAATCATATCACCCTTCTGGTGCCTTCTTTCTAGATTGAAGATCCCCAAATGCTGTAGTTCTTCTTCATAAGGGAGGTGGCTCAGCCTACAAATTATTTTGGTCACTCTTTACAGAAAACAGATTTCTTTTCCAGTTCCAGTGTGTCCTTTTTGAGATGTGGCAACTTGAATTCACTCGCAAAATGCTAAAAATACATCTTCATTTGAGAGTAATGTTTGTGTCTATACACACTAGGTATCTATGTAATATTCCTTGGATGAATATTTCAGAGCTCATGAAATTTTCTCCTACCTTCTATATTTTATGTACTGATTTATTTATTTGCAACAATTGTCTACTGCTCTTCAGCCATAATGTATTTTAGAGACAGGCTATTTTTCTTTCTGTCTGTAAATATATTTTATCACACTTTTATTCCACAATTTTTTCCAAAGAGCTCCGGCATTACTGAACTTTTATTCCAGGTATTATGCGCCATTATTCTAATTGCTAGAGTAGTAAGTATGGTGAGGAAGAGACTTCTATGGTGCTGATCCAGGAAGATTTCATTTCAGATAAGCCTGAAGTCCTGTTTGAAGTAGGTCTCTCTGCAGGCCAGTTAGAAGAATAGAATTAATCACTTGATTAATTCTAGTGATCACTTGATTGATCCTCAAACCAGGCAACAGAATCACAAGTCCATTACATTTCCAGAAGGTGCATAGACAAATTTGATAGAAACCAAGCTGATCATGTGCTTAAATTTCAGCTAAACTTTGAATTAAGGGCAGAATTTGATCTGTTTAAACTCCAGCTAAATTTTGAATTAGAGACAGAGTTTGATCTCTTGGCAGGGCATCTTTCTTATTTTGGATACCTAATAGAGCTTGGACTTTCATTGAAGCAAAAGCCTTTGCTCGGGCATTCCATGCCTTGGCTATCTAGAGATATACTATTTTCTGCTAGACTTATCCCATATGACACAAATCCATGCCTAGCTGAGTATCTTGTGAGCCCAAGGACAAGGACAACCCTACAATGTTTGTTGTAGATGAGCTTGGGATGAGTTAGGGATGTAGATGAATTAGGGATGTGCTGAAAATGTTCTGAACTATATTTATTATTTATGTACGCAATGCTACAATTATACATGATACTTTACTGAGTAACATCTTTCCTGGCTCAAGGAATTTTAACCTAAACGTCATACAAAGAGAACATACTCAAGGACCAAATATACTTCGTATGCTGTGGGGGTACTTATAGCTTTGTTTGATTAAACTGAAGAAGGGAAATTCACCAAAAGCGTAGCTAGAGGGGTGCAAATTGGTCAATACTACAGGTGTTACAACATGCTCTAAAAATGTCCCCAACTCAGTAACAAAGTTATTCTAGGCAGAGACAGCAATGCATTATTTTGTTCACTGAGAGGCTGCATATTACCATAGTTGCCTGGAATGGATCTGATGGTGTGTTGCAGGCATTGTTTATATGGTATATTGCAGCACATGCAGTGCTTACTGTTTCTCAGGGTGACCATATAGAATGGAGGACAGAGTGCTTCTATCTTTAACCATTGCATAGAATGCAGCCTGCGCACCTCCAGTGTGGGCTTCCTTGCCCCTCTGCAGGCACTGTGCAGAGCCCGGGCAAGAGTGCTCTGCAGCTATTGGCTGCAGCGGGGCTGGAGGGGGTGTAGCCCGACTACTCCCAGGTGCGTTTGCCCGGGGATCTTCAGTCGGGCTCTGGCAAGCGTCCCCACCCTCCCTCCCTGTAGTACCGCTTAAGATTTGCTGGTCGCTTCGGGGCCGGGTAGGAATTTTTTGGATGCCACCGGATTGGCTATTGGTGGCATTCTTTTTTGCCTACCCTGAGCTGTGCAAGGGGAGGGGGTTTAATCCAATTGGCTTTTTAAACCCGGTCACTTTGGCAGGAGTCGTGCGGAATAGGCAGGATAGGCCAACGGTGTGCAGCCTTAGGTAGCAGGGTTTGGGGGTGTGAAAGCCTCCCTGTGATGCTCTACCAGCTCTGGGGGATGGTTGGATGAGCCCCCTTACCTGGATGGGAAACCTAGGCGCAGGTATGGTCGGACAGCCGGCGTCTGCGCATCCAGCTACCTTGAGCTTCGGGTTGGCAAAGACGGGCATCCTTGAACACTGTTCAAGGAATGCCCTGAGCCAGCCTGGAAACGCCCTTAAACAACTGCATGGGGAGCTATGTGGAGAGCCGCATCCTCTTAGACCACATGGCTAGTTTTGAGCAGTCCCTGTTTTTACCTTGACTTTTAATGTTAAATAGTTAATAAAGTGGCCCTTTAATCCAGCACTGTTGTCTGGCTCTTTATTTGTGGCTGTCTGGGGTAAGAGGGAATTTAGGCAGGTGCTGCTTTTTAAACCCTTCTATGATAAGCTAAACCTTCCTCAATTCCCTCTTCTATGCAATGGTTAAAGATAGAGGCACTCTGTCCTCCATTCTATATGCACCCTGCTGTTTCCCTCACCCTATAGCTTCACTGAAACTCACTAAGATATCTTTCCTCAGTGGATGATCTTGGGCAAGTCGCTCTCGCAACTTATATCACATGGCTGTTGTGAGAATAAAGTGTGGAATGTGGAGGCGGGTGCTATTATACACTATCATCAAGTTCGTTGGTGAGTTGGCCAAAAACATACACTTTACTAATATGTCGTTAATCTGTAAAAGATCTTAGCAACTTCATAAATAATGTATTTTTAGGAAATGGAACGGAAAAGGGGTGGGTGGAGTTTTAAGCTCTTCCTTGTTGCCATTTCTTCAAAAGAGTCAAGTGCTCTGTTTTTCAACATTTGTCCTCTGCCATACCACTTCACACAGTCCACCTGTCTGAAGTACCACAGGAAGTAACTGGTGATGACATTGTCACTAGTTATTTCTGGTTTTAGAGGCCAGATGCAACATAAACAGTAGTAAGAGGCTCAGAGTGGATGGAGAGGCTCAGAGTAAGAGGCTCAGAGTGTTCTGTCTGTGGAGCTGATCCTTCAAGCTGAAGGGTCGTAACTTGTTGTGTCACATTCCTCATCTCATTGCCAGGTGGCAGGTGTCCAGGGACCCTGCGAGTACCACTAGACACCATCTCACCATTAGTGGCACCTCTACTGCTGATTGAGAAACAGTAGTCTAGTGGATTTTCCCCTTGTGAGGTTTGAAATGCATTAGATGGTCTCTTGAGTAGAGATTTTAAAGCTGGTGTCAGCCTAGTATCCAGAGTGCTACAGGTCACTCATTAAGAATACACTGATCCCAATGTAATTCCATCAAGACTATGATCAGTGCAGAGATATCTGACAAGACTTTTGAAGAAGATGGGCCACTTTGACATCCAATCTCCCATTCAGGGGAGCACCACAGTTAAATCACATGCATACTTGGGAATTATATGGAAGAAATAAAAAGAACTAAAAAAGGAGGTGAAACCTGTGTGGACAGTGACTTCACTGTCATGTAAATCACTCCATATAATTCTTGTCTCCCTTTGGAAAAGAAGATCGCACACACTACCACAATGATGCTAACTTCCAAGTAATATATTTTTTTAAAATGTTCTCACGTTACTATAATCTATACAGAATAATAAAAGCATCCACACCTACTTCATTGCCTGCTCACATTTTGACAAAGAGATTTCCTTCATACTCAGGCAAGGCAGGATGAGAAGGGTGTTTACATTTGGCAACTGACGTTGTTATTAATTCTTTTTTACTACTTGGGAGTCACTGGTTTTTTCAGCGATGAGGAACGTAGATCTGATGATTGCCAAACTAAATACATGATTGCTGAACAGGAAGTACAGTTTCAAACAAGAGAGGAGGAAGGTTCAATTCTGAAGGTACTTGTCAGCTCTCAGGTGTTCTCACGTTTTAAAAAGTAATCCAAGTTTTTTTGGCTCCTTTCCTAACACATCTGCAGCATTAATCTAAGTCAAAACAGCTCTTCAATATTTTGAAGCCATCATGTCAATTGATGTTGACACCATGATACCAACAGAAGAAAAGGAAATATTCATGGCACAGATCATTCAATCATTTGACATGGCTTTGAGACCTTATGGCAGGCTGAGTCTTTCAGGATGACTCACTGACATAATATGGTTGCAAAATCTACGCATCTTTCAATGTTCGAAGAAGAAGCAAATCCCAACATGATAGATGAATGTCCCATAAACCTCTTGATGTCATTCCCATCGTTTGTTCCCCAGCTGCTTCTTTTCATTGTTTTTGTTCTTCTAACTTCCCTGAGTAGCGGCCCATTTTGAGTTTTCAGTTTTCTCAGTTTTCTCAGGTGTCCTCTGTGGATTTGGGGGATTTGTTTTGTGTTTTTAACATTTATTTATTAAATTTATTAATATACAAGTTGGAAACGCAAAGAAGATGAAGTATCCACTTGATTTTTGATATTGTCCCCCTTTAGACAAGCCTTTTGAGAATTGAGAAGGTTGTGTATGGCCTCACTGAGCCTTGGAAGGTTGACCAAAGGCCTTACAAATACACTTCCAGTTTTTGCAAAAACTGAAGTGCGTTTATAAGGCATCCAGCAGGTCTTCTGAAAGTCATGGAAATCATCTCTAGGAGATGCTCTAGGAGAATTTCCTGCTACAGGCAGGGGGTTGGATGACCTACTAGGTCCCTTCCAACTCTATGATTCTATGATTCTATGATCTGTGTCCTCCCTGAGCCCCCGAAGGTATTACAAGGCCTGTTGGAGATTTATAAAAACCTACTGGTTTTTGGGTGCTTATAAGGCCTTCAGGAAGTCTTGTAAGGCCTTTTGTGACTTGTAGAGGTAGTGAATGGCTCTCATGGGCCTCAGAAACATAACCCCAATCCCCTCTCAAGATGGAGCTTGAGGCACAGTCTCCCCTTAGCAATGCCAATGTGTAGGAATCCCATGTCTCTGTCTCTTGCAGGTAAATGCCAAACATGTGGTCCCTTGAGTGTGTGCCAGCAGCTGTGTGGCTAGTGAGTTTTACTCCCCACTCTAGCTCATTCACTGAAGATGGTGGTGTTGGGGTGTATTGTCTTAACAGGGTTCTCTCTGAGGCTGTGGAGCCCTGATAATCTTATGTCCTGAGTTTCCCCATGCACAAAGCACTATTGGACAATAGCTTTCATATAAGGCAGGTTTATTTAGTGATGGATAATCTGTATTCATATTCATTGTTGGGCTTATTTGAAAATAAATAAGGAAGCGTAGATGGGAGGATAGTGTTGGGCTCAGAATATTGGAAAGTGAGAGGATGCTCAACTAGATGGGCTTTTGCATGATCCAGCGGAGGCTCTTCTTATGTTCTTGTGAGAGGATGAGAGGCTGGCACATGGAAGGGCAGAACTGGAAGCGTCACCTTAGGTATAAGGAACTCTTGGTCCAATCCTTCAGAATAGAATTGGTATAGCACAGTTACAGGAATTGCCAAATGAAGATATGCTTTTGTTTTAAAAAACGCTAATTTCTATGAACTTGTGGAAACCTTGCAACATTCAGGCACAGCGCTGTCCCAAAGGTGGAAGCAAAGTCAGCCGCTAAGCACTTTTGAAAGCTTAAAACATCTTAACACTGTCACTGATAGTTTAGATAAAGGATAAACATTGTAGTCTTCTCCACTGATGTAATTGGAACTGATGATCTGTATGAAAATTCTGGTAACATCTGCCACTAGGAAAACATGACAACGTTGCACTGTTTTAACTTGAAGCAGAATGGGACTTGACATATTAGATACCAAAGTAACACAGAGGAATTTAAATGATTGGACAAGTATATGAAAATCATGATAAAGGGGCAGACTGATTGGTGGCCCAGATTTTGCAAGTTAAATTCACATTTTGGACACAAATATCTTTTTCCCCCTAGGAAAATACTCAACATGCCACTGCAATCCGGAAGACATCCTTGGGCATTGGTTAACCATTCAGTACAGAGTGACCAGATCTCATAACAACAAAGAAGATAAGGCTCCCCAAAATGTAGGACATCCAAGAAAAATGTAGCACTTGACAAAACAAAAGCTAAAAATATGTACTGTTTATTGCTTTCATGTGCTTAATTTAAAGAGCATTCTACTTATTAAATTTAAAATGTTTACATATAATTTATTACATATAATTTATTAAGTATGGTAGATTTTTAGTTCAAGTTCAAATTGCATTGTACAATATGTGTGTGTTTGAGACCTGAGGAGTATGAGCAGGATGGATTCACATGCAAGCAAATGTCTCCATGCCTTTCTCAATACCGAAACTGCCTGCACCTGTTCACCTAACTTCATTCAAAGGGAACAGGGCAGAGGACCTTCTGGGACAGAACTGTATGGTGCTCAGAACTGTATGGTGAAGTTTAAAAAGAGTTCAGCAAAGTTTTGGTTTGATGTAGCGATCCTTAGTCCAGTGTACCTTAGAAAAGTGGTTCTGAAACTTTTATTCACTGGGACCGATTATTTGTCTGTCAGGACCCACCAGAAATGATGTCATAAATGGATGTGACATCAACAAGAAGGAAAATTTTTGACAATCCTGGGCTGCAATCCAAAGAACATTTACCCAGAGTAAGAGCCATTTGCTATTGTTAAAAACATATTATGTACGTATTAGTCCGTAAAATGAACATATCTGTTACTTTTCCCCAAATGCCGTCACATTCAATGGAAGCATCAAGTCTAATATATTAAAAATTAGCAGAACAAACCTGCCACTGAGGGAGAAGTATACTTTTCCTCCCATGTACCATTCCCCCCATTCACCATACCCTGTCCACCATTCCCCCATGCACCATTCCCCCCCTCTGCCATTCCCCCTCTGCACCATCCCCTATGCAAAACCCCACTGTGTACCATTTCCCCATGCACCTTTTCTCCCATGCACAATTCCCCCTGTGTAGCATCCTCTCCCCATGCACCATCCCTCCCCAGGCACCAGGCACCACTGGACACCAAATCAGTTCTTGGAGGATTCTTACATCACAGAAAGAATACACTTCCCAAATTTCAGTTCTAGGGGTTGGTGGCAGATTTTGATCAATCAGACTTCAATTTAAAGTATAGGAATGAAAACACATTGCACTCCTTTTCACCCACATAGGGGTTAAACTTCTAAAAATTGGTTCTTAGTGGGTGCTCATCTGATGTAAGGAATACCCTTCCCAAATTTCATGCTTCTACGTCCAAGGGTTGAGGCAGGATGTTGATCAGTCAGGGATTCTTCAATGGAAAATATAGAAACAAAAACATGTTACACCCCTTTTCACCCCTTCTGGTTTGAATTTCCAAAAATCTGTTCTTAGTGGATGCTTACATCATGGAAGGAACACCCTCCCCAAATTTCATGCTTCTAGGTATGGCAGTTTTGGCTGGGTCCCAGCATATGTCCTGTGCTGACCCAGGGTTGTCGCAAAAGTGCCATACTTCTGCACCACTCTTGTGGGAGGGATAGGTCAGTGCACAGACATGCACTTGCCTCACTACATCAGCATGGGAACGGGAAGACTGATGAGTTGAGCTGGCCTAGGTTAGGATTGCACCCGTAGACAAACCTGAGCAAGGAGGGAGAGGCACAATTTTCCACTACCATATATCATCTCACAAACAAGAGTAGCAATACAAACTGTCATTGTCCATTAGTATCCCACTCATTCACTCCCTAACTCACTCCTGCTATTATTAACTCCAAAGTCCCATGAAGTAAAGGCACTTTAAAGGTAGGGGGTGTTTTAACTAACCCCATAGGATTTCAGTTTCCTATAAGACTGGTATAGGACAATACACGACACAGTAATTTACTGATAATTGTTTCCGTTGGTGGGTATGTAGAACCCTTTGCTAATGCTAATCAATATCTTTCTCACTGCTAAAGAACTGTGTGTTTGAATAGAAAGTGACTCCCAGTAATGGTAATTAGGCAGACTGAGCTATTTAATACTACTCATTCACATTCAGGAGTTTGAAACAGTACAATTCTGTCCCTGACATTATATCAGCAGGCTTCTCACAGCTCAGTACCAAAGCAATATACATTTCATCCATGCTAAGGAACTATCTGCAGGGAATATGCGTAGGTGAGTAGTCTGCATGCAGCTAAAATTGAGAGAGAAACTTTAAACAGATATTTTTAATAGGCTATCATTATCGAAGCATTGTCAGATTTGAAAAGCAGAAAATTGCATGGTAGCAAATGGTGAAATATTTGCCCTACATGAAAAGAAAAGACGAAAAAAACAAATTTGCACAGATTTTTTTCGCCCCCTGCCAATTCTGTTAATAAAGTTCATACATCAGCGTGACGTAGAAAATATGAGGGTGAGTACTTGGCGATGTGCCCCTATTCTTGGGTCTCATTTCAAACCTCTGGTTAATGCTGGCACAGTGAACAAATGTTACGTTTAGCATTCACAGCAGTGCCTAAGGTACTAGATTTCAGAGACGGATTTCATTTTTGAATGCTGTGTTCTCACCATCCTGTATCTATTTATGAAGCACTAACTCCCACAGAGTTCAGTGGACCTTGTGCTGAAGGAAGCAAATGCTAAGATTGCAGTATTGGTTGCCTTCTTCCATGGCACTGACCCTGAATTCAATTTCTACAGAGCACAACTCGCAGCTCATAAACCTCCTGCTTTTAGAGGACATGAAGCCCTGATCATCCATCTTACTTTCTGAGGTCTCAGGCACATTGGATGATAGATTTCACATAGGGCAGGTTTAATTAGTGATAGGTAGAATGCCCTTAGATTATGTACAGGGCTTTGTTGGAAAAATTCAGACTGTTTCGCCACCCCTTCCCAATGCTGAGGGCCAGGATAATGTGAGAGCCAGGATGGGGTAGTGGTTAGGAATGAATCCATGAAACACCAAGTTCAAATTCCTCTTTGGCCATCTCAGCCTTACCTACCTCACAGGGTTGTTTTGAGGACAACAGGATGAGAAGAACTAAATGCCATTGGCATTTGCTTTGGCATGGGAAAAAGTGGAGTATAAATCCCTTAAATAGCAAAGGCAACGTTGGGCAAAATGCATAGCAGTTACGGGTCCACGCAGTTACATCACCCTCTAGTGTTATTTTATGGAAAGTCATCTTAACTGCTCTGGAGCAAGAGGCTTAATTTCACTTTAGGATATAGGCCTTTTAGTCAGTGTTTTGTCCCATTTGGTGGTAGGGACTGTTGGTTTTGGATTGGAGTTATCCAAATCATGGTTGACACTACATTGGAGAAACATGGCCAGTATGTCACAGGGGCCGGATGCCAGGATTTTGCCTTCCCACCAAAGTGATACCTATTTATCTACTTGGATTTGCATTTGCATTTTGCTGTATATGATAGATAGATAGATCAGTTTATTCTAAGCTCCTTTACCCTTTCTCCAATGCTAAAGTACAACAAAACCAAAACAGGGTATGCTCCCTTCACAAGACTTCATGCCCTTCTCCCACCCATCAGCTTGACTGCCCAGTTCTGTCTTATCCATGTTGCCAACTGGGGTGGTCCACCCACCCTGTAGATTGCCAAGGGTTGCCCGCTGCCTACTTCTGTTGCAGATACTGCTTCCTGCCACTGTTTGAATACCAAAATAAAGAGGGAAATGAGGAGAAGGGCCAGCCTGTCCATGAAGTGCCATTCACATAGGAAGCAAATTGGGAACATCTGCTAACTCTCTCCAGGCAACTGTAGATTCCTTAACGGCCACATGACTTTAATCAAAGCAGGACACATGGAGCGTGCTGGGATCGCTCCCAGTAGACTTCGCATTTCCTGGTTCATTTAAAGAGCCTGCAAGGACGATGGAATGATGTTGCTACATTCTGTTTCCCACAGTGCAGCGAACTGGCTCCCTCACCTTCCTCCTTCCTTCACCATGCTCTTTAAAGGACCACAAGGGAGCAAGGACCAATGTGAGAAGAAGGCAGCAGGCCAGAGTGCTGCACACTGTCCATGGTTCTTGAAACAAAACAGGAAACATGGGTACTCTGGGCTCACTCTCAGCATGCTACTCATTGTTTAAAGAGCCTTGTGGAGCTGTTTAAAAAGCTCCTTCATCTGAATGGGCTCTTTCACTGCAGAGAACACTGGGATCAATTCCATGTGCCCCTCATTCATTTTTGACTCACGAACCCATGTGTAAAAAGGAGCCAAGGGTACATGGATGTGGGCAGGTGGCATTACCAAATTGCTTCAGGCAACGCTATAGCTTCAGCTAGCCTTGATGTGGAGCAGGGGTTTCTAAATTTTCAGCCAGAGAACCGTTTAAATACCTGACATAGTGTTGTGTGACAGAAAAAAATTTAAATATAAAATTTAAATGAATATATTAGAGATAAATGAATAAACGAATGAAAGGGTTCAAATTTCTAGGCCTGCTCAAAGCACCAACACATATCATAGAAATAAAGCACATAGGGTGAAATCCAGAGTATCTACGGGGAGTCCTTGCTCCGGAGTAAGAACAAGTTACTCTGGATTGCAGTGTGAATTTCCCATAGGTTTTCACTAAGTTGTACAGTAACTACGGGCGCATGTAATATCTCTTACATGCTCCCATAGTTACTCTGGATTGTACCCATATTTAGATGGACCCCCCACTCCCTCACTTTCCAACAACTTCTAAGTGCTTAGACCACAAAGGGCACAAAGGGCACAAAAAGTTGTTTCTGGTTGTTGGGAATACTCAAGGAAGTGATTTTTCTAGACCATTAGAACACCCTCCTGACATCACCAGAGCACTCCAGTACTCTGGTTGTGTTCAGTCAAGTGGGCCAGAAGTGTGGAGGGGACCAGAGGCTGGCTGTGGGCCACATAGATGCTTGCTATGTGCTGCATCTGGCTCCTGGGCCAGGGTTTGGAGACCTCTGATGTGGAGGATAGAATAGCAGTTGCCTCCATTTATATCATTCTCTTCAGTCCAGGTGGGAAATTTGTGGAGAAGGAAGAGAAGGCATTTCATTGCGAAAGGGAAGGTGCATTTGAAATGGAAATGTATCCGTTGTGTGATAGCATTCAGCACTTTTCTTCACATACCAAAAAAGTGCATACCTTTCCTCCTGCTGTATATCCCAACATTTCAATTGTCTTATATCTAGTCTTCTCAGCATGTCAGGAAAGAGCCTTCTTTTCCTCATCTTTTATTATTCTCTAAGCAGAAAATCAGGTGGGATTCTCTGGAAATCAGTGGGATCAGATTAAAATAAGAAGGAATCTGTTTGAAGGTGCATGTTGGTGGTGGGAGACAGGATCAAGTTCTTTTGTTCTGAATAAAATCAAACACAATGTATGCATTATATAAGACTTTTTGAGACAGGAAATTCAAATTTCAGCCGAATTTCTAGCTTTAACGGGAAATAATACGTGTAAATTAAATTTACATCAGCACAGATAAGGTATGGTGCCTGTATATATGTGGTTCCACAAATCACCATGTTTTTATGCACACAATGGCCAAATTAATTTTGTCATTAACGTTAACAATGATGCAAAAATCAAATGCAGGATTTCAGTTTTTAAAAAGAGATAGTTTCTGATTCTGCAAATGGGAAGGAGAAAAATTCTTCCATCATTAGAAAATAATTCTTAAGAAAAGCCCAAACAAAAAAAAAAATCACATCAACAGATCATGGGTATGGGATGGTCTATTGGGAGCCAAGGAAACATTTCTTTCTTGCATGCTACCAGATGGTGTTGATATGAACACCTTTGTCAAAGAGCTTGATAGCTTGTAAGAGGAAGTGGAGTGAGGTTGAAGGGGGGAGAAGATCAAAGGAGAAAAGTAATAATGAAGAAAAAGCCTGCTGGTTCCATTCTAGCTAGTTTGTGATAAGATGGATTGTTCTTCTAATGCTATGGATTGCCCAACTAGCAGATGGGTTGATATTTAATAGGAGTAAATTCTTTGCAACAGGAAACCTCAGAGTTCATAATTTCAGTGTACAACTGGCATTTCATGAAGAACGAACCAGAGTACTTTATAGAGGAGCCTGAATTCAGCCCTCGTTCGCATAAACACAAAGCAAGCCATCTGTCTGAATTCTAATCTGGTGTTCATAGGTCTGACTGCATCTCATAGACTCCTTGAGTCTTTTATAGAGTAAAAAATGGGATAATAAATAAATAATAATAATCTCCATTCAAATAAAGCCAAATGATTTCCTGCACATAGTAAAGTGGGTGTGAAAGAAGGTTATGGTTATGACAAGGTGCACTTTTTATGAAAAGTATTCATAATGATGATCTTTTCTTACAGTCAGGTAGATGATATGACTGGTTTGTTATACCAAGTCCTCTCCAAGGAGCTGTGATACCTTGTTTTTAATCCCTTTTTTGCTGTTATAAATATCATTGCAAAATGTAAGCTGTTTCCAGGGAAGCTGCTTTTTGTAGCTGATGAATGGTAATTTATGTGGCCCCAATGTTGTTCTGGTGCTCTTCAAGGTGTTTTGGATTAGTATTGAGGGCACCAATCACCACTGGGATCACTTTGGTCTTTTTCTACTACAGCCTTTCAATTTCTTTTTGTAAATCTTTATATTTTGTTATTTTTCCTACTTCTTTTTCTTCTGCTGTGCCAACCCCTGGGATTGCTATATCAATTATTTTGACTTGATTTTCTTTCTTTTTGACTACAGTTATTGGGTGTACGTATGATAGATGTTTTTCTGTCTTTAGTTGAAATCCCATAATACTTTGGCATCTTCATTCTCAACAACTTTTTAAATTTTGAGGTCTCACCAGTTTCTGATGTAGGTAGCTTATTTTTTTTACAGATATTCCAGTGAATCATTGTTGCTACCTTGTCATATCTTGTGAACTTTTTACAGCAAATAATGTGGTTGGTCCACTGTTTCATCTGCTTCTTTGAGAGATGGCACTTGCTGTTTGTTGTTAACCAACAATAGGTTCTCCCTATGACTTTTATATTGGGTTGGCTGAGAGATCCTATCCTCCTGAGAAACCACAGCTAAAATTTGATACCTCTTCCTTAGATTCTAGATTTTTGTCCTATCCAGGTCTTACAGCTGCAGATCTCACCTTTCTACCTCCTCCACCGCTCCTCTCTACCATTTCCCATCTTACCCAGTCCTAGATCAGATAAGTGGCAGGGAGCACCAAAGCCTGGTGGAGGAAGACAAGAGAAGGCACATTTTCAGAGATCAGGGAACCCAAATTGGCCATTCATTGATCAAGAACCTGGTGTCACTAATGCACTGAGTTTATTCAACCAGAGAAGATAGTAGAACAAAACAAACAAAATTGCATACTATGGGAATTAATGTTCCTAAAATCACTTTCAACTCACTTAAAACTATTGTCTGTCTCCAAGTATGGTAAGCTAACTAGCTGTTGCTTTTGTTGGGACAGTTAAATCAGCATACAAAGTTAAATTTCTCTTCTCCCCCTTTTCTGTTCAGTGCTAAATTAGGATAAACCCTACAGCCAGCAGGTTGTGTCTTTGTTGGTTGTGGGTGGGAGAGACACTCAAGATTGATTCTGATTCATTTGTATACTAGTTAGTTTATTGCACTAATTAATCAATGGTGTCAGGTGAGATTCTGCATGAATGCTGTGAGAATTTCAGTTCTTTGTTGTTGACTCAGCATGACAAAATGTACAATTATAAATTCAGTGTTATGACTGAAATAATGATTTTCTGGGAGTGATTAAAAGACAAATGATTCATTCTCATTTGGAAGATGATAAATGATAACTGCATTCCTGAAAAGGGGTTTTTTTTTAAAAAAATGCATCTACACTTTTTTCTTAGCATGTGCTGTTGGACTATGATTTTCCTATTCCTGAGTTTTATGCAAACTCAAAATATGCTGCACTATACAGTATTGATATGTTTTGACTGCAATCAAGTTGTATAAATGTGTAAACAAAATGATTGTTAGTCTAGTCATAGTTTAGCTACATGATAGACGAAAGAAATACATCTAGTTTGGTGCCTTTTAATTTTTGGACTAAACAAAATCCAATCAGTCTGATGAAAATAGATGCCATTTGAAATAGATTAAATTGTGTTTATTTTGTGCAACAGAAATAATTGTAAACACATCATCAATATCAGTATTCTTTCTTTGGGGAATATGACATATGATCTTCATTTGGGATAAATATTATGTTGATTTCAAAAGAAGAATGACTGCTTTTATCTTGAAACCATACACACAATCTGGGTGGCAACATTAGCCAGATTGGAGGTTGCACCTTTTTTAGGGAAAACTTAATGAGAGAACTGGTACAATAGCACTTATATATGAATGCAGTTAAATGAGAATGAAGTACTTTCTAGGAAATTTTATTTAAAATAGCAGCAATGAAAGACTTTGCCAGGCCTTCCCATCATTAACTATTTTCATACCATTGGTGGCTATGTGCAGTGAAGGAGTGGCCTGGCCTGTTATTGCCAGTTGAACCTGACACAGCAGCCATTCAGCACCCACTTTGGATCCCCACCTTCCATCCTGTTGCCAAAATCTGGATCTTGCTGGCTACTTTTAGGGTCCATGTAGGTATTTTCGTCTGCCTGATTAGCCATTTGTGGGCTGTTCTTATTCAACCCCAAATTTTATGGGGTTTGTGTCTTCCCTTACCCTGTCCGTTTGTCATGCAGATTAAGTGCAGACACATAAGGTGCAATCCTAAACTAGCCTGGCACAACCATCAGTCTTCCCATTCCCCTGGTGATATAGGGAGGCAAACACATGTCTGTGCACTGGCCTCACTCTCCCCTAGGAGTGGTGCAGAAGTGCCTTCCAGCATTTTTGTGACACCCCCAGCCATCACGGGACTTGCACTGGGGATTATGCCAGCCTAACTGGGGATTAGGATTGCAACCAAATACTTAAATTGGCTCTCAGTGTGCATCCAGAGGCCAGTGAAGACTGGAGAGGAAACCATTTCCCACTCCTCCATTGCTTGCTGGCTGGCGAGAAAGTCATGGAGGTCTCCTCAAGATAAGGGAACATTTGTTCCTTACCTCAGGGCTGCATTGGTGCATGAAAATTGAATAGATCTGGTCCAAAGGTTGCACTCAGCAGGAATTCCTTCAGAGTAAACATACATAGGATTGCACCACACACTAGGTCCCAATCCACAACACTGGCGGTAATTTGAATATGACTGGTCTACTCTCCTAACGTCTTAGATCATAAAGGAGGAAAACATGAATAGTAAATTAAAAAAAAAACAGAAATTCAAATTTAGAATAGTTTCTATACTGCCAAACTGAAAAAAAACATGTTGATATTCTATGGGCAGAGTTAGACACAATGGTAGAAAGCCTTGCACTGCTTCTATCGCCAATGGAGCCATTCAAACTGCTGCTAACCTATACAAAAGTTTAATTGGAGCCTATGCCCAATTGGACCATCTGTCCCTCCCCACCAGTGTGGGCTCCAGCAGGTTCGCACCTACTCTATAGCACCGGTTGTTAACAAGAGATAGTACATATAAAGTTTAAAAATAGCCATTTAAAAGTGGCTGCCAGATGGACAGAGAACCGGTTCTTAATTTCTTTTATGCCCATCACTGCTCCCCACCCACAACATGTCCTGGATTTTAGCCTTGTGACCAGGAAAAAAAAATCTTCATTGTCCCCCTTTTCCTCATGAGCAGGTAGCCTTTAATCTTCTTCTTACTATTAGATGAAATAGTTTTAATTTAAAAAAAATGTTATAATAAGTAATTAATAATAATAATAATAATAATAATAATAATAATAATAATAATAATAATAATAATAATAATAATAGTGTTTAAATTAACCACATGAAAGCAATATATCTGGATCTTCTTAGCTTTTACTCTGTCATGTCTTACATTTTTTTTTGGTGACCTACAATTTGAAGGGGGATCCTTGTCCTCTTTTTTGTTATAACACTTAAGCACCCTGGTGCAGCTGGATATGGTACCCAGGAAGCCAGCACTGTTTCAGGAGTGGGTGGTGCTTGCCAGCTTGGGTAACTGACATCACTACAACTACTTCCAGGTTTTAGCAGCAAATGAAGGGTGGCCTAGGTGGGAAAATCCCCAAGGCTGCAGGTAACTAGATACAACAGTGGGATATCCATAGTGTGTTTTTCAATGCAGTTTATGCCAATTTCTTGTACATGTGAAGGCAATTTAAAAACACATAAAGGTGGATAAGAGTGTGTGGACAGGAGGATTTAATCCATTTCTGATTGTTCATCAAACTAACTTCTCCTTAGTGGTTTTTCTCCCAGGTGGGTTCAGAGACTGGAAATGCCTCTCTACTGGGTCAAAACTCAGCAACTGGCAAGGAGCAATATCAGAGTAGGAGCAAAGAATGGAACTGTATCCTGAATAATCCATCTAATTGACTTTCTATGGCTGCAATCCTAAAGACACTTTCCTGTGAGTAAGGGCCATGGAACACAATAGGGCTTATTTTTGAATAGATATGGTTAGGATTGTGCTCTACATCTTACAGAAAATTGGCATGAAAAACTTGTCAGGGGCAGCTGAATCTGTAGGAGAAAGGGTTCTGATGACAGAAGGAGGGAGGAACTAAAGCGTTTTAAGCCACCATGGGCATTTGCTTTACCATGGGAAAAGTGGGGTATAAATCCCTTAAATTGCAAATAACGGCAACTTCTTCAATGTTTGTCCTGTATGATGACCCAGTTTGTTCTGAATTGGAATTATCCAAACCATGGTTCATCCAATACTGGAGAAACCTGGCCAGCCTGTGACAGGAGCCTATTGCCAGGATGTTGTCTTTCCACCAAAATGATACCTATTTATTTACTTGCATTTGCATGCTTTCATATCAGCTAGATGAGCAGTTGCTGGGTTGTGTGATGGGAGTTAACTCCATTGTGCAGCACTCAGGTCTTCATCACTGAGCCACTGCCGTCCAGCATGAATGAATGACAGCAAACACATATTTTGGAACAATACTCTTTGTCATTTAGGGTTTTTTTTTCCCCCTCTCCCCATAATCTTAATGGCTCATCCTGTCTCAGCTTTACAAGTCAAAAGTGAACTGCATATATCAGAGGCAAACTGCCTGGTATCTGCCTGGCACATGGTGTGTAAATAACATCTTAAATGCCATGAAATGTCAATATTAATGCCTGATGGCACTGCAAAAAAAAAAAAAAAAAAAAGTCAAGCAGGCCTATGTTCAACTCATTGGATGTGTTCATATTCTTCAGCATGGAGATTTGGGTTCACTCCCAAACTGTCTTTGTGACTTGTGTAAGAGATATCCTTGCCATCTCTTCTTTTATAAGCTCTCCCTGCACTCTTATCAGCTTGAGGCCAAAGTCTAAAATTAACATCTTTTACTTAGATCCCAGCTGCCCCGATAATTTCTCAGTAGAAAGAAGCAAAGTGATTTATGCAGGAAAAATAACTTCTGCTCACTGGCATCCCATGAATAAAAAAGTTGGTAACTAGATCTAGCTCCAGCAAACTCGAAAACAAAGATCACAGGCCTGGTGGTGATCCCAGGTGCTAACACATTTATGGCAAGGAAGTGATAACCTTGGTGGATTTAGTAAAACTAGTGTGAATGACAAGATACAATGTGTCATTTATGGGATCTCTTTACAGGATGTGAAGTGTTGGCGTGCTTTGAAAAAGACTTTTGATTCCTACCTGGCTCTGGATGAATAAAAAGCAAACTCACCACTTTTCTGGGGTGCACAAATGATCAAAAGTTGATAACACGACAAGTGCAAGGAAAAAAAATCATGACAAATTATGCCCATTCACCATGTCTACCCAAGAAACAAACGCTGAAAGCATGCATTTCCCAGACCTTGAGGATTATCTATGCTTTACACAACTAAATTTGAAGTTTATGGCAGAGCTAGCTCACCTGACTTACTTTCTGCCTTGCATTGAATGCAACCTCTCTATTTCAGAACTGACATTTTGGAGCTAGTTTTAGATGGTTTACAATTTAGTTTGAGTAGCTTTTTGATGCATCTTGTAAATATTGGGTAAAGCAGACATTCCTATGAAGAAAATGCAGGTTTCCCAGAGGCAGCTGGTGAGTCACTAGTGTGTAAACAGAATGCTGGCCTGGATGGGTCTTTGGCCTGGTCCAGCAGGGTTTTTTGTTATCTTCTGATAGAGTCTTCTATAAGAAAAGCAACATTTCAAAGGTCTTCTGTCCAGGACTGGCCTGAGATGGGCTGAGGTTGTCATTCCAGATAGAAAATTATCAGGGTCTGTGGTGCTGCTGCTCTCCACACCATAGTCAGCCTTGTCCTCATTCTCCACAACCAATGGCACTTCTGCTCCCAGGCTCCTTGGATTTGTGAGGAGGAAAGAAGAGTGATGGGCTGGAGTATCACCCATGGATGTCTCTTCTTTCCTCCACATTTCCTTTTGTGCAGCTGTAGACATTCTTACAGCCCAGTCCTGTGCCCCACCATTAATGGTGATGCATCTAAGCAGATGCAGTGTGTGCTGCTTCCAATGGAGGGATGTGGGGAGTGACAAGAAGGCAAACCAGTGGTAAATAAGAAACATTCACTCACCTTTGGGCAGGCCTTATGGTGGCTTATGTGTCAACACAGACCCACAATAGCTATGTAACTGGTGTATGAATAAGGAAAGGATGTGTGCCAAGCTGAAAAATAGATAGGATCTGTTCACTTTTGCCCTTATTGTGTACACCAGCTCTCTCACCTCCCCCCATTGGAACATCCCCAAACCACCACCTTTCTGTCATACATCTCCAACTTACTGACACCAATGCAGCTTCTGTGAGTCAATGTAAAAAGCCAGAGGTGTGTACCCCACAACTCTGGCTATTTACACCAGTGTCCTGGATACACACAACACAGTTCCAACTGTTGTGCAACCACAAAAAATATAGGATTTTAAAAATCCCTTTAAAATCTCTTTAAAATCCCATTTCATTCCAAGGAAAAAGAGAGAGATGATCCCATTAATAGCTACACCACTTTGAAATCTATGCAGTATCTAGCATTTTTTTTTTTTTGCGCAATCCTATCAATTTTTTTTTCTCAAATCCTATCCAGTTTCCAAGTGCTGATGCAGCTGTACCAGCAGACTGAATTAGTGCTGGAAAGGTGAATAGGATTGGACCCACTAAACTAATTTGACCACTCACTGTAGTTTATGTTCTGCTAAATTATAAAGCAGCACATTGCCTCTTTCTTTGAGAATGGAAAAGTAGACTGAAGATTCAAACCATGCACTTAATCCTTTCTTCACAGCTCAGTGAAGGTGCAGGTGGGGAGTGTTTTTTTAAGGTGTCATTCATCTGCTTTGTTTGGCTTTCTGTCTTTCCTGGGAACCCATTGAATGGCTTTCTGTTTCAGAGCATCAATACTTTTAATTAGTACTTCATATGCATGGACTAATTTTAAGCATTGCCACCCAGGGAAATCAGCGCTTGCACCAACAAAAGGAGGATCAGGGACTATCAGGTGCTCCCAGACTATGTACATATTATGTGATGGGACAGGGACTTTGAAGTCAGGTACAATTGTGGGGTTAGTGCAGTGTGACTAGCATCTCACTTTCCTAACACTGTGAATATGAAACCTAAAACTATCATTGAAAAATCTTAATAGCCAGCAGTCTCAATCCACAGTAAAGGCCTACCACAGGTATAATGACACAAAATGTCCACTAACAACAGGTTTTGAAACATTGATTGCAAATGACTGTAACTTGTGTTGTTTCAACTAAAACCTGGTCAGTAAAAAGTTATCCCCTATAGGCTGCCCTACTAGTTGTTGCCAACTCTTAAGAGCAGCGCTCATCCACATTATAAGGCCAAAAAGCCAGTGTTGATTCTATTATTATGATTCTATTATTATTATTTTATTATTTATTTTAAAAATTTGTGTCTCACCTTTCTCAGGTCATAGACCAACTCAAAGCAGCTCACATTAAAACATAATGAAAAACATTAAATAGAACATTTAATTAAAAACAATTAAAAAATAGAGGCTTATGGTCATCCAAAGGTGCACAGAATGTTACCTTCCACCAAAGTTGTACTTATTTGTTGTTGTTGTCTAGTTGTTCAGTCGTGTCCGATTCTTTGACCTATTTATCTACTTGCATTACATTCTTCTGAACTATTAGGTTGAATTCTGGAGAGTTCCTTGAAATCAGGAGTCTGAGGTGACAATCCTAACCCTCAGTTAGATTGGCACAAGTCCCGTGCTGGTCTGGGGGTGTTACAAAAGTGCCATAAGGAACTTATGCACCACTCAGAGGTGCACAGACATGCGCCAGCCTCTCCATACCACCAAGAGAACAGGGAGAAGGGTGTGTTAAACTGGCCTAAACTGGTTAGGATTGTGTCCTGATTTTTCTGCAGTTCCTATTTTTCTGGTGTTCAAATCTTTTTTTCCTGATTCCTCTTCTATGGTTAGCAAACTAATTGGCCAGCAGAGATGTCATCAAAAATTCATATAATTAGACATTGAACTATCATTATCCTGGACATTTAGATCATTTTTGTTTCCATCATCTGCACAGTTCCCAAAAATAGACTGATACATGTTGTGATGCAGACAAGGTTACAAATCTTGCTTCTCTCTGTGAAGTGTCCTTCAGGCCAGTCCTTACCAAATTTACAGGTAAAAGACAGAAAGTCTCTCTTAATTGCAGAGCTGGTTGGTATATCATTAAATGGGATTACATTGGGTGAAATGTGCCAGAGCCCTGAGAAAACAATTGGCTATAATGTTTATATGGTTACAATGGTTACGAGTTCCTGTTCTTGTATTAAGGTACATATTTCTGTTTATGAAAAAGAACACAAAGACATGTTTTTGTGTTTTTGTCATTTAAATGTGTAAATATATACTGTGGTTCTGTTACTGTCATCATATCAGGGGTAGGTCTATTCAGAGTAATGAGTTTCCCAGTTAACTCATTACTGGGAAAGAGTAATGGTGTCCTACCTAAGAGCATCCCAGAAGAATCTGGTTGAACACTGTTGGAAACAAGAAATTGAACTTGATAGGCCTTTGGTCTAACATTGCAGCTCTTGATATATTAGCCACTAGTGAAAACGTACCCGTGTTGCGGGAGTAAAATTCCCCCATAAGCCATCCCCCACTGTGCATTAACACCCCATTGCGCATTTACCTCCATGTGCATCAACCCCCCAGGTGCATCAATCCCCCATGCATATTCCCCATGCATATCATGCATCAATCCCCCATCATCAATCCCCCATCATTCCCCCATGCATATCAATACCCCATGCACATCTACCCGCCCATGTGCAATACCCTCCCATGCGCACCACCCTCCCATGCACACCACTCCCAAAGTGCACCAACCCCCCATGAGCACCAATCCCCCACTGTGTATCATCCCCCATGTGCATCAATATCCCATCTGTAAACATCAACACCCCTGTGTGTGCATCAACATCCTGCAGTGCACTGTGCAATGCCCAGTACAATTCCAGTTTCTAAACCACCGAGCTTCAGTATAACCAATACTCTAAAACTCTGACACTGAGTTATTGAAATGAAATGAGATATGCCTATTTGCAACATCGTTCTTTGTTAACTGACTCTACAGCTGAGTGATGATCTGAAGGCCCATAATGTACTAGACAGAGGTTTTTTTCTCTTGACAAATGTAATGAGTTTTACAACTGAAAACTCATTCATTTCAACAGACATACTGTTTCTGTGATGTCGAGGTGCTCCTGATCCTACTATTTTTATGGGCTGCTCTTTTGTATAATATTCTGTTTTATAATGATGTTTTGCATTGCTTTATAGTTATCAGAGTCACTCTGGTGATCGTTAGTAGAAAAGCAGAATAGAAATTCTTTGAATGACAAATATATATAATTTTTCGTTTGACTTTCTTCACCCAATATAATTTACACTCCCTTCACAAGTGCATTTGTCAGCATTTTCCACACAATACCATGTTTATATTGAAACAATCCTAGAGAAGTCACAGGTACACTGTCAGAGATGTGACAAGACCAGAAGGACATAATGTCCTTCATCTTCATTTTAGATGGTAAGCCTATTTTTTTCCCCAGGTAACACTTTTTAACATCAGATCAACAAAGCTAGATCAACAAAGGCAAATCAGTACAGCATAGTCATGACAATCTCACATTTGATCACAAATATAGTATTCTCAGTTCACAGAAAAGTCATACTGAAGGACATAACTTTTGTATGCAATATTCCAGGCTCAGAAAAGCACACGGAATCCACTACTTGAAAATTCTTTTTTAAAGTAAATCACTCTTCAATTAAGAAAGAAGCAAGGAAAGAGAGGGAATATTTAGCTGTTTTGTTTTCTGCACTGTGCTATAAAAAAAAGCAGGCCTCCATCAGTCTTGAAAGACTATGGTATCGTGCTCGGTGCTGCATACTCTGCATGCGAAGCACGAAAGCCTGGGTTGGATTGTTATAGAGGACAGGCTGTTACCCACGCAGCAAATCCCCCCTCTCCACGCCACTGAATTAGTCCAATGGAAAGGCAGAGCCAATACGATTGGATCCAGCTGGCGTCGCAGAGCTGGGCTAAGGACAGGAGCTCACCCTGTCTTGTGGGGCCGACCCAGGTCTCGAACCCTGGCCTGCTGGTTAACAGGCACAGTGTCTTAACCGCTTGCACCACCCACAGCCCGCTGTACACCCACAGCACTGTGCTATAAGAATATTATAAATCTAACACACCATAATGGCTTTTGGAGAAGAAAAAGGGAGGGGACAATTTTGCAGTAAATGTCTAGTACAGGTATAACCTAATTAACAGTGTTTTATTTATCAGTTATTTTGTCTCAACACAAAGTTGGCTCTTTAAAAGATAAACAACCTATGAGCTAAAACGAAGCTGTTTTAAGCTTCAGATTCATATTGATTCATTGCCTGCTTTGTTAACTTTACAAACAACTGCTTTTGTATACACAAAAATGGGTATCCACTGAGGTTCCTGGAACCAAATGTCGTTGATGGAGAGATTCATGAAACATTTTATTGGCATGTGTAGTTTTCACTAGCAGTGCAAATGTAAGCATGTCTACTCAGAAGTACTGGTAAGTCCCATTGTGTTCAACAGTACTTATTCCCAAGAAAGTGTGATTAGGGTTGCAGCCTAATCAGGCAAATATTTTACATTATCAGTTTCATGGATCATAAAGCCCCAATCATAATAAACAAGCAAAACTCAGCTGTTTGATAGCAGCTCAAAACCGAGTGATAGGGATGCTTACTCATTTTTCAAAGTATACACCATCCATACATATGGTGTACTGTAAAAAAAAAGTAATTGTGAAAGAAATCAAGTCCCCAAAAACCCATTTGGTGGAACATTACATCTTCATCAAGTTCCAGTATCTAATAAATGGTTATCATTCTTAAAACAAAATGAAACAAAAAGCACAATCCTAACCATGTCTACTCAAATGTAAGCCCCATTGTCTTCAATGGATCTTACTCCCAGGAAACTGTCTTTAGGATTGCAGCCAAAATCTCTCAAGTATAGTAATTTCTTTATCATACCAGGGGCCAGGCTGCCTGTTTGCCCCATCACTGCCAACTCTACTGGATGCAGCATTTGCTCTGTTGTTGTTCTTGCTGCTACTGCATCTCATACAATTGTGGGAGATAGGATTGGGCCATAAATCCATTGATTTGTCCACACAAACTGTTTCCAAGGCTCAGAATAACCATTCTCTTTTAGTTAATGATAAATATGTCTTCCAGCCACGGATAAAACTGGCAGCTATAAAAATATGTATATATTTTAAAGATTTCACATCTCCTTCATTAATTCTAAAAATATAACTGAGGACTCCAAATCCTATTCCCTACATAGCTGGCATAAGCCTCAGGAGACTCATGGGTGTTTCAGTGTGGGGAAGTGAGTTAGAATCTCAGTATACATGATCTTCCCCCTCTGGTCCCGGCTTGGTGTCTGATTTGTTCCATACTACCCCCTTCTCTACTGACTTATCTTTGGTAATGGGCCCTTGCGCTAGTGCCAGGGCCCCTGAAATCAGGAGAAATCCTAGAGTTTTGGTGGTGATCACAAGATCTGCCACTGTAAAGCCCTGAGAGCACTGCAGGATTGGGCTGTTAAACTGATATTCACACATAAGCATTCTTTTGAAATTAAAAAATTCTTAACTTTTCCTGACAATTGGTTCCCTTACCCAAAATACCCTTACTGCAATCCTCCCACCCTGCAGGATGAAGTGGTCTGCTTTTTGCATTGCTTTATAGATGAAAGGGGAAAACTGGACTGTAAAGGAGACAAGCAGCTGAATACTTCATCATCTTTGGCTAATGATTCAAGATTTAACACAAATAACTATGTGATGTTGTCTGGGAGATCTGTTTGGGGAGGTGGATAGTGAAAAACAATTTAGGATCATTGCAGATTGATGGTAAAAACACATACCCATACCATGATATAGAAAGTACAGTGGTATATTGGTTTATGAACATAATTCTGAACCATTGTCCTGCTCTCAATAGGGTTGCACTCCCTTTGAAGGAGCAGGTCCACAGCCTGGGGGTTCTCCTGGATCCGCAGCTGCTCCTGGAGTCCCAGATGTTGGCTGTGGCCAGGGGAGCCTTTGGCCAGTTCGCCAGCTGCAGCCAAACCTGAGTCACTCTGATCTGGCCACAGTGATCCACACCCTAGTGATGTCTAGACTGGACTATTGTAACACGCTGAATGTGGAGCTGCCTCTGAAGATGGTCCAGAAACTCCATCTAGTGCAGAATGCAGCAGCTTGTGTTGTTGCTCCATTGGTTCAGCTCGGTCGGGTGACTGCTTCTGTGGTTTTACTGGCTGCTCATTTGTTTCTGGGCTAAATTCAAAGTGCTGGTCTTAACCTTTAAAGCCCTCTGCAGCTCAGGTCCAGAGTACCTGAGGGACCACCTTTGCCCATACAATCCAACACATCACCTAAGGTCATCTGGGGGAAGGGGCCCTGCTGACTGTACCACCACTAAAGGAGGTGACGGTGTGGTGGGCAGAAGTAGGGCCTTCTCTGTGGTTGCACCCCAGCTTTGGAACACCCCATAGAACTAAGAACTGCTCTCTCCGTACAGTGTTTTCAGTGGGGCCTAAATACATATCTGTTTACTAAAACCTTTGCTTAATATGGCAGCTGTTGCTTGTTACCAGGGTGTTTTCAATGCTTTTTTAATTTTAATAATTTTTTATGTATTTTAAAATGTTTTTTTTAATTTTAACTATATATTTATCATTTTATTGGATTGTGGCTGTGGGTGTGGGTGTTGGCTGTGGGTGGTGCAAGTGGTTAAGACACTGTGCCTGTTAACCAGCAGGCCAGGGTTCGAGATCCAAGTCGGTCCCCACAAGACAAGGTGAACTCCTGTCCTTAGCCCAGTTCTGTGACGCAGCTGGAACCAATCGTATTGGCTCTACCTTTCCATTGGACTATTTCAGTGGCGTGGAGAGGGGGGATATGCTGCTTGGGTAACAGCCTATCCTCCATAGCAATCTAACCCAGGCCTTTGTGCTTTGTATGCAGCACCGAGCACGATACAATAGTCTCTCAAGACTGATGGATGCCTGCTATTGGATTGTTAGCCAGCTTGGGTCCATTCTGCAGAAAGGCGGGATAAAAATTTAATAAACAAACAAGCAAATAAATAGTTCCAGAAGCATGCTTGTAATCCAAAACACTTGTATACCAAAGCAAATTTTCCCTTAAGAAATAATGAAAACTCAGATTTGTTCAACAATTCAAAAATATTCAAATAAAAATTACAATACTGTAGTATAATACTAAACAATACAGAAAATATAAAATATAAAGAAAAATTTAACAAATTAACCTGCACTACTAAGGGTGCACCCCAAACCTAGGCCAGCACAACTCATCAGTCTTCCTGTTCCCAGGATGATATAGGAAGCAAACACATGTCTTTGCACTGGTATAACCCTTTCTTAGGAGTGGCACAGATGTGCCTTACAGCTCTTCTGTGAAACTCTCAGGCCAGCACAGGACTTGTGCTGGGGCTTCTGCCAACTTAACTGGGGTTAGGATTGCAGCCTAAGTGTCTGTTGGAGCTAGTTGTAAAAGTCATCCTTGGCTGTGTCCAGGCTGGTCGCGATTGGGGCGTAGATAGACAGGATATGGATCTTAACTGTGCCAGAAATTGTGAGAACTGCCAGGCAATACAATATTGGTTAGAAGGCAATACTTCCAGAAGACACTTCCAACAGCCCATTTGTTAACCATATATGATAACCATATCATATAGTGAGTTTCACTTATTAGATGGATTCTTCTCCTTTTCTGTCTGGATGTTGGGATTGTTGAGTAATGGGGATAAAGGTTGTTTTGTTTTTATTGTTGTTGATGTCACTGATATGAAGGTGATGTGTGGTCTTGGGAAGCTGATGAAGACTCACATCAGAGAACCTCAGGGTAACATGGGGGAAAGAATGGCAAGGTTTTGCAATATTCCCTATAAGTGGGGCAATGTTTATGGTCTCAGAAAGGTAGAGTTGCCATAATTCTCTTCCACAAAATCAGGACAGAACCCTCCGTCACACCTGCCAATATGTGAACACAACCCCCCAAAATCTGGACTACCCCTGTTTTTTGGGATATATGGCAGCTCTACAGACAGGGGACTTTAACATCTCAAAAGTGAATTTGTACATTTCTGATTAATTCTAACCAGAGTAGAATTCTGAGGTGATATAATTACTAAGATGTATAAAAACAAAATATCATGCAATTTACGTCTATATTTGTAGTGTTATCACAGAGTAATCATCTTTGTAAATCTAAATGGCAGAATGAATCTTGTGTAGGTGTATGAAACTGCATCCTGGAAAAATGTTGCTGAAGATATGTTTTTGGTACTGAAGGTGGTCTTTTATTTTTTCTTCCAATCTGAGGGTAAATACAAATACTACTCTTAAGGAAGCCTGAAGTAATTCCTATTCAGTATAATAGCAATGCTTTCAATTTTATACCTTTTTGCACCCTGCAATTTACTATTCACAATGTGTATTTAAGAATAATGTTTTTTTCCCATTCTTCCTAGGGAACATTAAACCTGCCTATTACAAAGGACTCCTGCTAGTATAAACAGAATTCAGTCACCAACTTTTTCTAGGACATGTGAAAATTCAATAATCTCTTTCTGTGAACCATCACGCAGCTCCCTTAGAGTCTCATTTTGCCAGCTGCCAAAAAAGTTCAAAATGGAATTGAAATTCTGAAGTATACCTTTGTTTTTAGGATTACTGTAAACAAAAATTTTGCACCTACAGGGGAAATAGTGACAACTCCACCTCTTGTCAAACACTAGTAAAGCAGAATAACGGAGAAACAAACCCTTCATGGATGACCAGATTGGTACTAACCACTGGGGCAACTGTAGGAACAAATTAGCAGGGTGGCAATCTGGAGGAAAGAAAAAAATCAGGAGTGTAAAGCGCAGCCCAAGTAGCAGTGAAAATGGAAAGAGAATATGATCCAGGGGGTTGGCTGCTGCTGCTGACATTATTGTTGTTGTTATACAGTTTTTCAAATGAAAGACTTTTTCAAAGCAAAACGTATATAGCAAAATAAATCCAGTAATGGTTAACTGCCCCAAAGGGCTTACAATCTAAAAAGCAGATGTAGAAGAGGGACTGTTTATGAGAAGATAAAGCCTTGTTTCTGTACCTAAACAAGAATTAAAGACAACTTTAATATGCTCAGGGTGTGGTAATATATCTACATTGTTTTCTTTGTTCAGGCACAAGCCCAATCAATTTAGGCCAGCACAACTCAACCATATTCACATTCCTGCAGTGGGATGGGGAACCTGGCGGATGTCTGTGCAGTGGCCTAACTCTCTGGAGTGGCACAGGCAACCTTACTCAGGCCAGCACAAGACTAGTGCCAGCCTAACCAGATGTTAGGATTGTGCTGTCACAATCACAATATATTGAAAATATGACATAGGCTGCAATCCACAGTAACTATGGGAGCACGTAAGAGACATATAGTTACTGCACCACCTAGTGAAAACCTATGGGATATTCATATTGCAATCCGGAGTAAAGTGTTCTTACTCCGGAGCAAGGACTCCCCATAGTTACTCTGGATTGCGCCCCAAGTCAACCATTCTGCAAAAAAGGGCATTCTCATATGGAATATTTCTTACCACTTAATTTGTTTGCCATGCTGGCAGATGAGAGATATTATTCATTGCAAAGAATTATTGCTCCTAAAATGTTGCCTTCACACAGGATTACTTACTATAACAATAAGAATCTGGTGAGGATTTTTTTAAGTATTAGAATTAATTAGCATATAAAACATTTTCATGGGGCACTGAACATATTAATAAGCCCCATTTCAAATGAAATTTTAATTTGATAGGATTAGTGGAATTCTACGCTTCTCTGCTATGTTTACTACAAGTGTGTCAGGATATGATCCAGTCTTCATATGCATCACAGCTGTTACATTTCAGCTTAAAGCATACAAATGAGCTTTTTTTAAAAAAAAAATTAGTGCTCCAAACCCAAACATTCAGGGTTAAGCAGAAAGGTGACATTTTGTGAGACAAGTATGAGATTAAGAAAATGGCACTAAGTAAAATAATTATCCTTTAATAGAATCAAAGACTGAATAATTCCAAAGATTAGAAGTGCTTCATGTCAGCCTGAAAAATGAGATGGATTTCAATGGATACTGACAATGTTTTCTGAATGTATTGCAGAGGAAGCTGCATAAGACCGAAACAGGTGAAGGCATTGATATTTTAACTGTGGGATTGACTATACAATTTACATGTCAAACGTCATTCTGATAAGCTCTATGGATAAATGTGTGCCGCTCCTTGCTAAGAAGATGGAAAAGGAGTCTCATACTATGCTCAGGAAGACTAATGAATTCCTTCCTTTGTCTTGTGTCACTAATGAGACTACTTTAGGACATGCACCAAGAACTATCCTTATTTCTTTAGCTGACCTGATGATAAACTGGGTCGAGTTTATATCTGCTGGCTTTCTTTGGCATATAAAACACAAAACAAAGAAAATATACTTATGATGATGGTGGTGGTGATAATGGCGGTGGAGATGGTGGTGGTGGTGATGATACCAACACATAGTAACAAGCAGCCCAATCCAACTGTACAGGTGCAGTAAGGCCACTTAGCCAGCTTGATCCTAGGAAGGAGAAAACTGGAAATCTCTTTGGTGAATGGAACATTTCTTTGTGATTGCCTGTGTAACACTCCAGCCCACACAATGTGACAGCTTAGATCTGTGCATGGCAAATGGCTGAAGTCCAAGAAGTCCCAGTTCCCAGTCCAAGTTCCAGAGCTTTGAAGCTCTGGAAGCAGATAAAATTTGGTGTGTGCTAATAGTGCTGATCATGCCACCACCTGGGCCTGATCCACCCTGTCTCCACCCTCCTACCCCATTACATCCACCTCTGCCCTTTCCCCACCCCTGCATTGCCCAGTAATGTGCAATCTTGATCTAGCTCAGGTGGGACAGTGCAGGCCTTCTCATTGTTCTGCTTTTTCACTGGGTGTCATGACATGCTATATGGCACATTTGCAATACCCTAAGCAATCACAGCAGTTGCTGTGCTGACATAATGTCTGTTTAAAATTATGCCATAAATCTATACAAAGTACGGTAATTAAGAAATGGGTCACTATGGAAATCATCCCTCTCCAAAATCCAACATAAATATGATTTTTATCATCATCAGAAACCAGATAGACAAGGGGAAGTCATTAAGCCTTCTGGAAGATGGTGTCATAGCCATGGTGCCACATCAAAAAAGATCTTGCAACTTGCCACCATCCACTCACAAGGCAGCTCTACAGCAGGGTGGGTGACCATATGGAATGGAGGACAAAATGCCTCTACCATTAGAAGAGGGCATGTTTAACTCAACATAGAAGGGTTTAAAAAGTAGCACCTGCCAAAATTCCCTTAAAGTCCTTAAAGGTAGAGGCGCTCTGTCCTCCATTCTATATGGTTTTAAGACAATTTTTAATGTGCTTTCTTTTTTGCTAGAAAAGTCAATGCATGTATTTCCTTTTCGATGTGGAATGAAATGTTTCTTCATATGTGCAATGGCTGTACTTTTTGAGGATTCTGAAATGCATAGTGCTTTGCCCTTAATGCCCACCTGCCTCAGCCAATGTCCTCTCCATGGTGTAATACTAGGACTGGCTGAGCCTGACCCATAATGATTGATGGAAGACCAACACAATGCAGGATTGCTGAATGTACCATGAAAAAATGATGCCAGACACCTCTGTGCACCTCATAAGGGGCTAATTTCCATATGGCAGCACACTCTGCATGCATTCACATTCACAGATCACACATACACACAGCAGCAACAATGGCTCACCTGGATTGGGGGGGGGGGGCTGGCTTCACATCCTCTCATTCTGGCAGTGGGTACCCAGACTCAAGTTCTGGCCAACTGGCAACAATCCTATTCTGATCTGCTGTTCTGAATTTTTCTGCTCCTTCTGGAATACATTCTTACTATCACAAACTGAAAATACAACTAGGGTAATTTATCACCATTTCTTGAATGCTTTGCTCTGCATGATGTTGATGAAACTCTACATTTTGATCAATGCTCAGAGCCAAACAAGATGCAATTTTATATGAATCATTTGCCTTTCTATACTTTTTAAATACTTTTTGATACTTTTTCTATACTTTTGCCTTTCTAAACTTTTTAACTTTTTTATGCTTTCTATACATTTTCTTTCTTAAAAATCAGCCCTGGAGCCTCAATCTAGACTAGGAACATCATAAGGCATGTCATCTCTTCCTACCATACCACAGTGTCCATGTGTATCCATCTATATCTGTGGCACTAGCAGTGGTACTCACAGTATCCATCTAAATCTGTGGTACTCAAACCACTCTATCCCTAATTTACTTTCTCCCTCTTTGCAGGGGAGGATCTGTGGCAGTGATTTGATCATTTAGGATTATGCCACTGCAGGTGAATGGGGCAATTTTCTGCCTCTACAGAGGTCCTGCAAGGTCTTGCCAAGGTCTGGGGAGCCCTACGGAATTTCACCCCTTCCACAATGCCTGGTGAAGATGTAATTACTGGAGGCCACAGAGTCTAGTAGATGGTCAGTGCAGACTTATGCGTGTGTTACATGGCGCTGTGGAGAGAAATGGGACCTCACACGGTCTCAACAATTGTGGGATAATTGTTCTAGAGACAATTATTGTCCCTATAATTGTTATTACAGAGGCAATAATAGTCATATCTGGAGAAATCAAGTGAAAGTCACAGGCCTGTTCTCTGGAGTCATGGGACTTCTCTGGAGTTCAGGAACTCAATAGCTTGGAATTCAAAACTGCAATGAAGTTTCTTATCTGCCTTTCTATACCACATGTTAGCAGAAAGCGATAATGCAACTGTTTTGTGCATGGTGACCCAGGAGTTACAGGTGAGTACTGCATTGTAGCTGTTTCTGGCCCTGTGACTAGATTGTTTCATACTTAACCTATAATAGCTTTTTGTGCATCCCCATTCTATATAGCTTCCAAATCATTCTGGACTCAAACTATTGCTGTAAAAATTAGCACTGGGTTGTTTCTTATTAAACAATGGTAGAGAGGGAAAGCTTAAGTGATAAGGACTTTAGAGTTTCAAAACTTTACTGAATGTTGTTAAATTCCACAGTGATGCTTTTAAAAGGTTGAAACTGTATTCACGTTATATTTCATAGCTGTCAAATTCAGCTGCTTTGAAGGGCCTAACTTCAGAAATAAACTTCTGGGATTTTTATTTTAAGCTTTGCAAGTAAAGATCTCATGGGGTTTTATGGCACAAATGTCTGGAGCAGAGTGATCTAATAGTGTGTGAACAGAAATATAAATGTAATCTAGTTGATATCAAATCATGATCAGCTTTTGCTCTTATATAGGGAGTTCCATGTCCTGGGGGATGGTATTACGACATGTAGTTAGAAATGCTTAAAGGGATGGGTGAGACTGATTAATTTATTGCAAAAGATGACAAATTCCCAGTTGGGAAGGTGGACACAAAATAGAGCTTTGTGCTCAACTAATAAATAGGCCCACTACCCAGTAATTCTAACCCAAATGACTTTCAGGGCAGTCATCTGAAGGATCTCCATAGACCTACCTTGTTCAGTCTCAGGGACCAATCTTATCCAACCTTCCAGTGCTAATGTGGTACCAACTTAATATGTGCTGCAGTGACCTCACAAGGATTATTGTCACTAATTCAGGAGCCCAGTGCATCAAACTATGGGAATTTGGGAACCGTTGGGGCAACAATTTTCAACCATGTACCATGGCAAGCTGGTGTGCTGTGGATGGTTGGCAGATGTGCCATAGGAGTTTATTAGAGGGGCAAGTGGGAGATTTAGAGCACAATCCTAACTATGTCTACTCAGAAGTAAGCTTCATTTTGTTCAATTGGCCTTACTCCCAGGAAAGTGTGTTTAGGGTTATAGCTTCTAGTCCTCTACCAGAAGCATCATGACCCACCAGTTTGGGAACCCCTGCCCTAGATGTTTATTATGCGTATGGTTGCCAGCTAGATTTTTACATAAGCAATATAATGTGCTAGAATTTATGAAGGAAAGTTACTGACTAGGCAGTTTGTTTAAATACCTTTGGACAATCCAGAATAATAATATTCTTTTAATGGTGGAAAATTGTTGGTTTTTAATGCAGCTATTGAATTCAGGCCCCACACTTGTGTTGAGAATATCATATGTTGGTTAACAGGAATCATTCGGTACCAAGTCTCAAACCACAATCCTGGACCTTCAGGATGACAAACTCAGGGCGCAATCCAGAGTAACTACAGGGAGTCCTTGCTCTGGTATAAAAACAATTTACTCTGGATTGCAATATGAATTTCCCATAAGTTTTCACTAGGTGGTGCAGTAACTACAGGTGCACGTAATGTCTCTTAGGTGCTCCTGTAGTTTCTCTTTATTGTAGGGTTAGTATCTTTAACCACTGAGGCCCCAGCCCTGCCTAGATAAGCCGGATTCAAATCACTGTTCAGACATGAAGCTTCCTGAGTGCCCTTAGGCCAGTCACTCTCTCAGCCTCACCTACCTCATAAGGTTGTTTTGAGGACAAAAGGACAGGAGGTACACAATTCTGCATTCCTTGGTGGCATTAGAATAAGCAGAATAAATAACATGTGGTGCACTTGCAATTCAATGGTTGTTGAATGCTAGACTGATAACACAACACAAATACCTGCCTCCTGGAACCCTGTATAGATTGCACATAGACTAACTTTTACATATGGTAGTGGAAAGCTGAAATGTTACTCATGCTCCAGCTTTTCTTCGAAAGGTTGAAGGCCAGCACCTCAGCCCACTGCATCACCTCATCGCTTGTGCATGCCCATTGCTCTGGGGAGCTCTAAGAGATGATAGCAAATCCTTAATATTCTTTGACAGTGCAATGTACTGTGTAAGTGTATGCCTGTGTGTATTTTTTTTACATGAACTCTTATGATTCCGGAATGACACTTCTCAGATAGAATAGCCAGTCAATCTCGCAGCATGATGGAAAACAGATGTAAGATTAGGATGCAAAGTAGTTTTCCAGATACTTGGTCTCAGCATGCCATACAACCCAGCCCCGGAGTTAACCAGCCAAGTGCTGACACATGTCTTACAGCAAAATATCACTCACAGCCACAGTTCAAAGGGCCTGCTACCCTCCAGGGCAATTAATACAGCATCACGTTCAATGGTGCTTGAATCAAATCCATGGAAGTCTCAGGGGAGGAATAAAGAAACAGTCTCTGAACTCAAGACAAGAGCAGCATGCAGTAGTAGTGGCAGATTCCATCCTCTTGAATACGACTTGTCCTTACAATGCTCATCCAACAGTGTGAGGAAGAAAAGGGAGTCCTTGTCCTTTGCACCCTCCTGCATCTCTGAAAGTGTTTCTCTTGAGTGGAAATTTGGACAGGAGATGCAACCTATCTAGGTGCTGTCAAACTCAGTTTATTCTGGTATTTCCCAAGACCACAAGTGTGCTGGAAGCCCTAGTATACTGAGTCAGTATCATTTCTTTTTATTTTACTTGGAACATTTCAGCCAAAGAAAAGTTGGCTACAAGATGAAAATTTAAAAATCTTAATGCTATACATTTTACTCACATAACCTACAGGAGCCTTTTTGTTAGAGATGAAAATAAAAGTGAGCTTTTGGGATGTTGGTGTGAAGGAATCATAAAGCCTTAAATGGCAACTTTCCTCTTGGGAAACCTTATTTTCTGCAAGAACCTGTTGGATTCAGAAAGTCCTTCTCTTCCTTGACTATCTAGGGATGCAATCCTAAAGACACTTTCCTGGGAGATAGACCACTTTAACACAATGGGGCTTACTTCTGAATAGACATGTTTAGGATTGTGCTCTAAATCACTTAGGAAATGCAGACAGCACGGGCCATTTCTCCTGCCGAGGACCCACGCCTCCTTCTCGACTTTTAGTTTTCGCTCTATTGCAATTTTCCCTGTTAACAGTTTTAATAATCTTCCCATCATGACCAAACTTTTGGTCTTGCATGCTCACTTGGGAAGGGTGTACAGATAAAGACATTTTAACAGTATTCTGTGCAAGAATTTTCAAAGCTTATAAACATTTGGTGTTGCACCTTCTTAATTTGTTCCCATTTCCCCCTTAATTTACTGTACTTTGTATATGTCCTTCTAATTTATACTGTGGCAAATTCAGTAGTATATAATACATCTATTGGTTGATCCCAAGGCCTGTCTATAACAAATGCCTATGAATTTAATTCTATCCTTTTCTGCCATCTGCCCTGTGCTGGAACCCATCTGTTTAATTCACCTGTGTCGATATCCATTCCTTGGTTGGATGTGTCTGCTTCTTCCTTAGTCTTCTTTCCACTGGGTGGATTGATGAAAACAACACCTGGGACCATGGATCTTGGACCATGGACTATGGATTCAGCTGCGCACACAAAGCTTCACAATTCTTATTTAACGCTTTGGTTTTTTTCTTGCTGCATCAGTGACTTTAATAAGCTTTAGGATCCCCTGAATTGGGAATCCAGTTAATTTGTCTGGGTTGCCAACTTTTTCTGGCAGAGTTCCTTTGTCCTAAAAGTATGACTGGTAGAATTCGAACAAGTGAACCTTTTTCTCAGCATGAAGGGGCACAGATGGGGACAGCTATATCTGATTGATTCCACTTTGTGGATGAGAAGTGAAACTTCAGGAAGTAAAGCTTTTCCTCAGATGTAAGGTAAAGGTAAAAGTATCCCTCACAGGTTGCCATGTTAGCTGTGACCAACTATAGGGTATGTTATAGTGATTTTTAAAAGCCAGCATGGTATAGTAATTCTGGAATTGGACCAGGGCGTCCAGACGCCTGGAAACCCCCGGACAGGTCCGGAATTTGCCTTCCTGTCTGGCCTGTCCGGGCATGGAGGGGTCTTGTCTGGGTTTGGGAGGGTTATGTTGTGCTTTGCGCCACCTAAAATGCTGCTCGGAGCAGCGCACGTCTAGCGCTGCCGTCCGAGCAGCCATCTTGGTAAGGAAAGGCTGTGCGCATGCGCACAGCCTCTCTATCCCTGTGCGCGGCACTGTTTTAATTGGTAGACGCTGTGCGCATGTGCACAGCCTCCATCCCTGTGAGACCGCCCGGTCTCTTAAACAGAGCGGTCGGCGGCTGCGGACGCATGCTTCCACAGACAGCTCGCTCCTCTCAAGCGCGCCTTGCTTCTGCTTGCTTCTGGCATCAGCTTTGAGAGGAGTGAGCTGTCCGTGGAAAGATGCGTCCGCAGCCGCCGACCGCTCTAAGAGACCGGGCGGTCTCACAGGGATAGAGGCTGTGCGCATGTGCACAGCCTCTCTATCTCTCTGTGCTGGACTGTTTTAATCAGTAGAGGCTGTACACATGCGCACAGTGTCTACCAATTAAAACAGTGCCGCGCACAGGGATACACATGCGCACAGCCTTTCCTTACCTGTGTATACACAGGGATACACATGCGCACAGCCTTTCCTTACCAAGATAGCTGCTCGGACGGCAGCACTAGACGTGCACTGCTCCGAGCAGCATTTTAGGTGGCGCAAAGCACAACATAACCCCCCGCACACCCTGACAAGGTAAGCCCCCAAGAGTAAGCTTTCTAAAAAAATTTTTAATGTAGGGCAAGGTCCTCTGAAAGTCTGGATTTTCAACTGAAAATCCGGACTTTAGGGGACCCTTGTCCTACATTTTGAGGTGAACCATATGGTCACCCTGAATTGGACCAACCTGGAAGATCCATAGTCAAAACCTCACTCAGTCATTATGCTTTCTGGGCATTCTGTAGCATTCAGCATCTCTTAACCAACCTCAAAGGGTTGTTGTTGGGTCGAAAGGAGGAAATGATCCATGCATATCATCCTGGGCTAACTAGATAAAGGGAAGAGGAAAAATGTGATAAATAAAAAAGGAATTGGGTTACAATTTCTGTTCTAACTTGGAGAGGCTTGGGGAGCCCTGCAGAGAGGTCTATACACTCCTCATATCTTCTGGAGGGCAGGCGCTATCACCAGTAAGTTTTTTAAAAATGCTTTAGTCCCCAGCAATGGAATGATGATGACAATCATTTAGCTGCCTTCACCATCACTCTGCCACTTAAGGGAATGTCTTTGGCTGAGGCATGATGATACCCCAGTCTGGGAACCTTTGTCTTGTAGGTAGCAACCAAATGAGAAGCATACATTTAAACATACATCTAAAAACACAACAGAAGAGAGGAGAAACCCCCAGGAGGATCTGGATAAACTGGAATCCTGGGCTGTAACAAATAGAATGAACTTCAACAGGGAGAAGTGCAAGGTTCTGCACTTGGGCAATAAAAACCAAAAACACAGGTTTAAAATGGGGGATACTTGGCCTGGCAACACAACATGTGAGCGGGATCTTGGAGTCGCCGTGGATCACAAGTTGAACATGAGTCAGCAGTGTGATGTGTCTGCAAAGAAGGCAAATGCCATTTTAGGCTGCATTAAGAGGTCTGTAGCTTCCAAGTCATGAGAAGTTCTAGTTCCTCTTTATTCTGCATTGGTGAGACCTCACCTTGAGTACTGTGTTCAGTTCTGGGCACCTCACTTGAAGAAAGAAGCAGCCAAACTGGAGCAAGTCCAGAGGAGAGCGACAAGAATGATCAGTGGGATGAAAGGAAAGACTTAAGAGGAAAGGTTGGGGGAACTTGGGATGTTCAGCCTGGAGAAGAGGAGGCTGAGGGGAGACATGATTGCCCTCTTCAGATGCCTGAAGGGCTGTCTTAGGGAGGAAGGGGCTCATTTGTTCATGGCTGCTACTGAAAGCAGAACTAGAACCAATGGGTACAAACTGCAAGAAAGGAGATTCCGGTTGGATATCTGAAAAAAATTCCTGACGGTGAGGGCAGTTCGGCAGTGGAACAGATTGCCAAGGGAGGTGGTGGACTCTCTCTCACTGGGGCTCTTCAAGCAGAGGCTTGATAAGCACCTGTCAGGGATGATCTAGGAGGATTTCCTGCTGCAGGCAGGGGGTTGGACTAGATGACCTACTTGGTCCCTTTTGACTCTAGGATTCTATGATTCTGTGATTCTAACAGAAATTTATATTTGTTCAAGCAATATTATGAGAAAAAAGAAGGTGGTATATGTGACATGTACCTCCCAGGCTTATATTGGTGATGTCCAACCAAGTTACTAATGTGCAAATGATTTTTTTGATTGTTCTCTGTTAATGAGGGTTTGATAAATCTTTAATTTGTCACCAGTTTTGGCTAAAAGTATAATCCCACTAGTATTAGCTACATTTTCCATTCTTATTTCTGCCATGCATTTCAACACACTGGCAATAATTGTAGGCTTCAATTCTGAAACCGTGCTTTTGTCTTGCTGATATTTTTAACATGAAACCACATTCCATGCTTCTGTGAAGTTTCCAAGTCACAGCACACTTCTGGGTCTGCCTAAGAACTATATCTCGCTTCTCCAGTGAAGCTCATCAGTTACCCTTTCTAAAAATTGTTATAACAGCTAATAATAAAGGCGGGATTCTTCTCACCACAAATATTAGCAAAGACAACGTTGAGTAATGAGTTATTATTAAGAGAAAGCTGATGTAAGTCCCAGATTCTATCTCCCACCATTCTCAGTACTGAAGGAGGATGTATACCAAGCAATGATGACAGATGCAAATAAACATTTTTTTCTTACCCTCCAATAAATTGTATAATTACCAATAGGTCTTCTCAGACCCATGCCAGTTATTTTGCTGGCATAGAGGCAGTAGGTGTTGGGCTGGAAAAATGTGGATAATATCCCGGCATATACTGCAGCTGCCAGGATCCAGTCCCTCTCACTCCTGAACTACCTCTGCCCTTCCCACTCTTAACCTTGAACTTCCCTCAATCTTCCCCCAAACCTGTTCCTTCTGCCACATATTTGCTTTAACAGAGGCTGGTACATGAAGGTACATGAAGTTGTTGCAAGTACATGAAGCTGTTTTTGGCCATTTCCATTGGCAGCTCCACCCAACAGTGGCACAACAATTGTACCACTCAGTGGCAGCGGATTGGGAAATCTGCTGTGCCATGCTCCCTAAAAGGATCGGGCCATAAGATAGTCCCAATTATAATAATTATAACTTGTTTTTATTTTGATTCACATGAAACATGCTCATTCCATGTGATTGGCACTGTTTATTTCATTGCCATCTCGCTTTCATTGTGCTTGGTCTGAGGGAGTTATTACTCTTATATAGAGTACTAAATGTTTCATTTGCAGTTGTCACACTTGATTTGTGACTTGCTATTCAGGTTTGTGTTGGCTCACAGTACTCATTCTGCTTCCAAGTTTCTTCCTTTTTTTCCAGAATGGTGCTCTAGTACAATTGCTCCAATACCCAAATTCAGAAACTTACTATAACTTTAGTTAGAGTGCATTCAAGACATCTGGTTCTGATGTTCCCTGGCCAGCATAAGATTGGTTGCAGAATATGGGCACAGAAGCAGACTCAGGACCTAACTAGGACAGCACAATTATTTTATTTATTTAAAAGATTGCATCCTTCCTTTCTTCTTCTGCAGGGAGGCACTCAAGGCAGCATGTAACGTATTTTTAATTTGTTCTTAACATTACATCCCATCTTTCAATGAAAGTGATTTGCCAGGGGCTTGCAATAGCAGCAACCCTTAGCTCTCTGGTCAACTTCAATCTCCAAACAACTGATAGTTAAAGAGGACTTCTTCATATAATTATGTGCAGACATGCCCCATTCACCAATGGTTGGAGTCAAACTGATCTTGCCTTTCCTAGCATGCTCATATTGGGAGGCGTAGAGTGAAACCTCCCTAGAGTTCAGGCAGCCCAATCCGGGACTACTGTGGCTACCCTGGTATCATGTGCACAACCTTTCATCCACTGGTGGCACCTTAGGTATAGGGGACTTTCGTCCTCCTTCTTCCAGTTAAGGGAAGTAGTCCCACAATGGGGTTGTGTAATCAGTTGTGTAATTCAGATGATGGAGACTTTGAGCACAATCCTAACCATGTCTACTCAAAAGTAAGACCCACTGTGTTCACTGGGTCTTACTCCCAGGAAAGTATCTTTAGGATTGCAGCCTTTAGCTTAAATAAGAAACCCTTAGAGATTGAACAAAGAATTTAATTTGTTGAAAATTTAAATTAGAATGTTTACGGTTTCTGACGAAGTTATGTTTTCCTGTAATTCAGTATGAGAAAGCTGTAAGAACTTCACAGATACAGAAAAAGGCTTTCAGTTCAGATCTACAAAGAAAGGTGGTGATTCCTACTCTTTGCATTCACTGTTCACTGTTTTGATATGTGAGCATCAGGTGCTTAAATGATTAGGAGCTTCTTATGATGTATCTTAATTAAATAGAGCCTAACAATAGCACTGGACCCTATTTTTAAAGATATACATATGCACCGCTTTTTCCAACAAAATGAGCAACTAAACATCCAGCTGGTGATAAAATTAAAAAAAAATGCAGGCTAATGGAGTTTTGAGAACAAATGTTTTGTCTCAAGTTAGGAAAACTGTTTTGTCTCTAGTTATGAAAACTGAACCCATTTAATACAGGTTAGGCACTTCTTATCCAGTACAAGCAGAATGAACTGCTGTTGCAAGAGTAAAATTTCAATATTTGTGGGCACTGGGCAGTGGCACACACCAGAATGTACTGGGGGCAGTGGTGGGCAGCAGCAATCACTAGAGGGCATCCCTACTATGCACTGGGCATCCCTACGAGGCTCCACTTGGTGGCACCAGGCACCATCATGCAGCAAGCAGCAGGGCCAAGCAGACACCCTATAGCCACACCTTATAACCAGTTAGTAGTGGGCAGGGGGCACCAGCAGGTGGCAGTGGGCACTACCAGATACCACTGTGAACTGGGCATCACCACACAGTGGGCACCACTGGACACCAACAGCACTCCTACTGGGCTCCAGACACCAAACACCACCTGGTACCAGGCATGGGTCAATAGATGCTGGGCAGAAGGCACTGTACATCCCTACTGGGCACCCAGCACAACTGGGTGGCAGTGGGCAGCAGACAGCGGGCAGCACCAGGCACCACCAAACATCCCTGCCAGGCACAAGGTACTGGGCACTAGTGGATATTGGGCACCAGTGAGGAAAACCAGGCAGCAGGTGCCATTGGGCACTGGGCACCAAATTAGTTGTTGTTGGGTGCTTACATCACAGAAGGAATACACTTTTTATATTTTTATATGAATATTTTTGGGGTTGTGGAACCAATCGCCTGAGTTTCCATTATTTCCTATGGGAAAATCCGCTTCACGTAAAGAATGTTTCACGTAAAGAACATGCCTCCGGAATCAATTAAATTTGTTACGTGAGGCTCCACTGTGTGTGTGTGTGTGTGTGTACACACACACACAACATATATACTACATGACAACACTAGTTTATATAGGTTCTGAAAAATGGAGTATTCCAAAATATGGAAATTTTTTGAGTGCTTTTTTGCCTAATGAAATAAAATCACAAACTGTGTTTCATGCACAAAATCATTTTTAAAATTGTGTTAAATTTTATTCAGGCAATGTATACAATCTCAATATTGCCCTTATGTGTGCACAAATGCAAATGGGATGTACTTCTTTGAGGCTTCACCTCACCTATATTCACAGCAGAGATATTTTAAATGGGCTACCACATATTTGTGCTGATCACATACAATTAATTTAGAGTTAGGCTAATCACCCGAGAAAGCGGGATATAAATTTTTAAAATACATAAATAAATAAAATAAATAAATTTCTGTTGGATTTGCTAAGGAGAACTACTGAGGTTGCCTTCCTTATCCCCAGTTAGGCTGACACAACACCCCCAGCACAAGTCCCAAGCTGGCCTGGGGGTGTCACAAAAATGCTGAAAGGCACTTCTATGCCATTCCTTGAGGTTAGCCCAGTGAATAGACATGCACTAGCTTACTCATACCACCACAGAAACAGGGATGGGTGAGTTGTGCCATCCTAAATTGGTTAGTATTACACCCTCACTTAATCTGCTATCTTTGGCTGCAATCCTGAAGACACTTTCCTGGGAGTAAGACCCATTGAACACAACCTATTGAACACAATGGGGTTCACTTTTGAGGAGACATAGTCAGGATTGTGCTCTTTGTTACATAATGGTAGTCAGACTGCTTAATTTAACATCACTAGAAATCAACTATTCGGCATTTCTCCTATAAAATATTTTCTAATTAAATCTCAATTAGATGCTAACTCATTTTACTTTATATAATGACTGCAACTTCTTCTCACCAATCTTATCACATCGTAAATTCTATTTTAAAATATTCCCAACTGAGGTATAAAAAAAGCTAATAGGATTGGTTAATAGCCCTTTAAAGAAACCAAACTGGCATTTTCATTCAAATCCTTTACCAATAACCTTTTTTCTTTGTGCTCCAGTCATCTTTCTAAGCATTCAACTATTATCCCTTTATAATTAAAATTATTTTCCCCATTCTGGAGCAGTAATTTTATGTCTTTTTCTTAAAAATAATGTTCCTTGTAAACCTGTAATCCCCAACATAGATGCCTGGAAATGAGTTTATAACTTATTGCCCGATCATTTGGTACAAAGTTGTAAGGTCACCATGTATTTGTATAAGGGGCTGTTTCTGCTCATAAATCAACACATGTTTATTATCCAAACTACCTGCCCTTTCTGGAAACTATTGTTTTTAAGATCAGTATAATTCAGATTATCTCTCCATGAAAATATGCAGGCCAACCTGAAACTGAACAGAGAAGTTGACCAGTCTGACAACTACATGAAACAAAAAGATGCTTTCAGGTGCAATCTTAAGGTGCATCAGAGAGAACAAGCCTCTGGGACCCAGGAATGCCTGCTTCTGGTGCAATGTTTCTCAATTCCCAAGAGTGGTTGGTATTGATAAGCAATGATCACTGAGGGTGCTCATCAGCATAGATTCAGGGCAACAAGAACCAGTCTAGACTAGAACCAGAGTAGACTAGCCAGTGAGCTGTTTCTCCCAAGAATTACAGCCAAATCCAGAGTAACTACGTCAGCAGGTAAGAGACATTACATGCACCCGTAGTTACTGCACCACCTAGTGAAAACCTATGGGAAATTCATGTTGCAATCCAGAGTAAATTGTTCTTACACCAGAGCAAGGACTCCCCATAGTTACTCTGGATTTCGCCCTTAGTCTGCACTAAAGGGGGGTTATATTACAGTTAGACCAGGGCAAGTTTTGTGTATATGATTTTAATAAATTGTGGCCCATTTAACTCCAAACTACATATTTCATGTCTTATTAGAGGTGTGCATGCAGGTGAACACCCCTATATAAGTTGACTCACACAGGCTTGGAATAAAATAGAAGATATTCACGCTTATGGCTTTGACTTTCCTGTATGTCTTGTTTGATCCAATTTCACCTTCTCTTACAAACCTCGGGGTCCTTTCTGATTTGTATTCATCCTTTGAGGCTAATATAATAACATTACAGAAACATTGCTTTATAGCCCGGAAATAGCTTTCATTTCAGATTTAATACTATTATACGGAATTAGAGAAGCTTTTGCTTGTTTTGTGTCCTGTAGACCTTTGATATGTCACAAAGGTTATTTGACATCTTGAAATAGGTTTGGATTTGTGCTGCACAGTTCTCATTCTCAGTTATATCTAATCACTGTAGACTTAAAATATTCTCTCTATCTGCATGTCGTGAGATCACAGCTTGATTTTTTTTAAAAAAATCATCCAGATTTGTAGAAGGTTACTGAGGTAACTATGAATCACTCTGCGAGTCTAATTACTTTACACTAAGCAATGATTTAGTTTGCAGGAGCAGGAAATCCCAGCAAATGAAGGGGCAGGAGGGGGGAGAGAATACAATAATCCATGGGAAATAATAGCACATTGATAAAGAGAGCTGGCACTATCTTTTAATAAAGTAGAAAAGTAATGAGATTTTGGATAGTTGCTCCTAAAATATTTCTCTGGATGTCAATTTGTAGATTTGTTGACGTATGTCTGGTATCACTGGTATCAAAAGATGCTACCATTTACAGGTAGCCAATACCTAATGTAATGTGGATAGACCACAGAATAGATTCTGTACATTACAATAAAATAAAACATTTTAAGAGACAAACACAAAGTGAACCTTTGATTCTTTCAGTACCAGATGAAAAGCAAGGTAAGCAAAAAGCTTACTGTGTGCCACCGTATTTTATGTAAACTTGTATCGCCCCAATTTACTGGTGATAGTGGAGTTTCTGAAGCCCACTGCTGCCAGTTTAAAGGGTTTAAAACAGTTTTTAAAACGGTTTAATGCAAATAGAAAAATAAGAATGGAGCTGCATCACACTATATAATCATCCTTACTCTTTCCTGTCCAACAACACCCAAAACCATTTTTGTTCTGTGGTTGTTTTTTTTGTGATTGCTATAAATCCTATAAAGTTACTAGTAACTATAAAGTTACTACTATAAAGGGTGAAAGAACTTGTTCATATAAATTGAAATAGCTTCATTAAAATCATTGGAGTTCTACATACCTACTAAAAATGTAGTTGGTTTATGTCAACCTAGTGTAGACCTTCCAACTGTAGACAATGTTTTGATTTCTGAAAACAAAGATTATTCCCCAGAAATCTAATTCTAAACTAAACACACAGATTCATTTCGCCTGATAATATAATTACACAAAGTTATGAGAAAGGGGAAATATGAAAAATACTATTTGCAAAATTCTAGCACACCTATCTTATGACTGCAGCTTATATTAGGGGCATCAATCAACAGTACTATGCTCATTTTCTTGTATGGAAAGACAGTTTGTATGATTACGAGCAAGAGTGGAAAACGGCATGAACAAAAACATTGCAAACTTAATTGCAGAATTGCGCTGGCTGAACGGAATTGATAAAGAACAACACGGTAAAGAATGAAAAGCTAATGAGTGGAATGATGACAGCACAATGGAATTCACTGAAGAATGAGAGTTTTTATGGTTTTGCAGTTTCTTCTATAGCAAGCATGTCAAACTGGTGGCCCATGGGCCGCATTAGCATTAATGGTGTCTTCCGAGGGCCGCAATCCAATTTTTTGCCTGTCTACTCAGAAGTGCCCTCCTTTCTCCCGCCCTGGAAAGCTGTTGCTGTTGTGCCTGAGCCCTCCTTCCTCCTAGGCTCTTTCTCCGGCTCAAAATCAAGTGTGCTGCTGCCACTACTGAGCTGTTTTTGGGGATGGGGAGATCACTCAAGGGCCACACATGTGCCTGCAAAGGGCCACATGTGGCCCTCGGCCGCCAGTTTGACAGTATTTATATACCGCTTTTCAACTATGAAGTTAAAGAGAAAATGAAAAATGAAAAAATAATAGCTAATTAATAGCTAATGGGTCTCTGTCCCCAAAAGACTCATAATCTAAAATGCAAAAGAATTCCAGCAGAAGCCACTACAACAGACATTGCTGGGTGAGATGTGCCAGTTACTTTCCCCTTCTTAAATAAAAGAGGAACATCCATTTAAAAGAGTGCCTCTTGCCCAGTTAGGCTGGCATAAGCCCTGGCATAAATCCTGTGCTGTTCTGCGGTTATCACAAAATTGCTGTAAGGCATTTCTGCCCACTCCAAGAATGTGAGGCCAGTGAACAGGCATATGACAATCTCCCCACACCACCATAGGAAGATATGCCAGGTAAGTTATGTGAGCCTAACCTTGTTAGGATTAAATAAGTAAAATCAGGGACAGCTTTAAAAAGATTACAAGATCACAACTACCAGTTTAAATATATGCTAAGTAGTACACTGTTTCCTAATTCTGTCTCTGTGTTCAGCTCCACTCCTCCTCCCATGACTATTAATTACACCTATTTCCATTTGGTCAGAAACCCTATTTCCTTGAGTTTCAATAAAGACCCAAGCATGTCCCACAAGCCTCCATTTGCTCACCTCTGCTTTAGAGAGAAATTGGGGTACAAAAAAGCATTGAAGCAGAATGTTCAATGAGATCTTGAATGAAGCTCAATGTGATGTGATTACATTACTAGCATACTGCAATGGTTTGGCCACATTTGCAGAATGAAAACCAGTCAGCTGCCACACACACTCCTCTGGCAAGAGACACATCCCTACTGCAGGCTTAACCAGGTAGCTCTAAAGAAAATATAGCTCACAAACATTGAAGAAAATTTAAAGAACCAGTGAGGCTCAAAACAATGAAGAAGCTGATGAAGAGGAATAAATTCCAATAGCAACATCCGAGACATGAAATGCAATCCTAAACACATTTTTTTGGTGTAAGTCCTATTTAATTCAATGAGACTTCCTTCTGAGTAGGCAATCATATAATTATATTATAAGTTAACCAGGTCAGGTGATATCCTTTGAATTAATTCCCAGGGATAGGATGGGGAATTAACATCTTACTTTTCACTGTGACTTACATTAAATTTCACTGCTCCTTATATTACATTTCCTATTAGAAAAAGCAGGGGAAATAAATTTGGAAGAAGGAATGGATTAAATGAATTTAAATAGAAATAAATAGAAAATAGGAGGAAATAGGAATTGCCATTTGAGGCTCTGTTTCAAGCAGCAGCTTGGCATGGGGTAGCACTGGCTACATCCATGCTGGTTTCTCTGAATTTTTAAGCGCATACAGTGCAATAGACCATGTTTGCAACTGGCTATACCCAGACACATAAAAATAATTCACAAAGGAAGATTCCTTTTCACCCCACCTGCAATTATTTGCATTTTCCTTGATTTTAGAAGTGTCTCAATAGGGAGACTGTAGACAGAAGGAAGGCTGAATGCGTTGGCACCCCCATAAGATTGTACCACTCCCATAAAATCGAACATTATCAAGATTTCTGACTCCATTCAGAAAAAGACAGCACTTTCCTTCCTGCAAATTGCTTTGTGCTTGGCAGTGGTGCCAACATACAAAATGAGATTTCTTTAGAGCAGCCAAACCATAGTATTTACATTATCTGTGTGTGATAATTAAGTAATTAAACAAAAATGTTTCAGTAATGGAGGATACAGAGGATGAGATTGGGTGGGGAAAGAGTTTATAATGAGTTCTGTTGCTGACACATTACAAGACACACAGTATATAGGCGCTGTGCCTGTTAACCAGCAGGCCAGGGTTCGAGACCTGGGTCGGCCCCACAAGACAGGGTGAGCTCCTGTCCTTAGCCCAGCTCTGCGACGCCAGCTGGATCCAATTGTATTGGCTCTGCCTTTCCATTGTACTAACTCAGTGGCGTGGAGAGGGGGGATTTGCTGCTTGGGTAACAGCCTATCCTCCATAACAATCCAACCCAGGCTTTCATGCTTCGCATGCAGCGTATGCAGCGCTGAGCACGATACCATAGTCTTTCAAGACTGACGGAGGCCTGCTTTTATATATATATATATATACTGTAGATGGAGAATGTCAAAAGCTAATAGTTCCTAACAGAGTTATTAAGATAACAGATTCTGGATTATCACTGTCTTGAGGAAAGGGTTTTTTTGCAATTAATAAAAACGACACTCAGTATGGGAACCATAAATTTGTTTGCAATGAGTGTTGCTAAAATCACTTCAAAGGAGCTGCTTTTTGATCTCAAAGAAATCTCCTTCCAGATAAGTGGCTCATGGCTCCACATGTTCAATAAAGCTAAGGGTGCAATCCTAAACATGTATACACAGAAATAAGTCCCATTGTGCTCAATAGTTCTTACTCCCAGGAAAGTGTGGTTAGGATTGCAGCCTATGTATTCAGTGAGGTGTTGTTAGAGAACACAGCAATGCCCCCTCAATACAACAAGTTTGCATGTCTGCAGATTGTCTGTGTGCACCCAATGTGCTATGGCACTAACATTAATGGGAAATAAGTATGTAGAATGCTATATAGCAGAGGCATACTTGCCCAGAGGCTTGCTATAGTGCTTGATGTGGGCAGTTTAAATGCGGAAAGAAGAGGGGCATTTCTCTGGCATTTCCTCCTGAAGCAGGATGACCATATATCATAACTATTGGGTAGTGGGCTTCAGTAGGCAAGAAGCAGACCAGCAGACCAGCATAGCTACATTTATTGACTCAAACTGGAACTGAGGAACAGTAAGCAAATGCCTGTAATCTATACTCTAGGCCACAGGGCCTTCACCAGTCATAATACTTAAAAAATCCCACTGAAATATGAATGTTCCCTTCCAAAATAGTTAACAGGGTCAGCTAAAGGTTAGTTTCACTTTGCAGGGCTTAACACAACTGTGTTACATAACACATACATAATAATAACCACAATAACCTAACAATACATAATACAATTGTCAGTACATAACAATAACCACAAAACAGGACAAGGCCCCACAACTGTAAGACACCCAAGAAAAGTATAGGGCACAAAAAAATAAAAGCTAAAAAACCTCACATGCATTGCTTTCAAGTGGTTAAACACTATGTTAACACTGTGCAATCCTTAACACCATGCAATCCTAAATTGCATGGGAGTAAGACGCATTGAACACAGTGGGGCTTACCCTACAATCCACAGTAACTACGGGAGCACATAAGAGACATTACGTGTACCCATAGTTACTGCACCACCTAATGAAAACCTATGGGAAATTCATATTGCAATCCAGAGCAAATTGTTCTTGCACCGGAGCAAGGACTCTCTGTAGTTACTCTGGATTGTGCCCATAGTTTTGAGTAGACATGGTTATTATTGTGCTCTATGTTGCTTATTATTAAATTTAAAACTATTGTATGATATTTATTTATTACAAGAAGACCACATACTTCCTGCTTACAAGAAAAAGGGAGTCAGTGAAAATGTTATCCAAGAAGCAAGGCTAAAAAAAGAAGACATGCCCTGGAAAAAGAGGACTTATGGTCAACCTGCCCTTGCAGGGATTTTCAGCAAACTGTCTGTTTTGGCATAGCTTTTTAAAGTCTCATCTGTCCATTGCTTTGTTGATGCTCCTTTAGGTCTTCCACAGCATCTTCTCTTCTCTCATGGTGATCACAGGCTCCATCAGCTCCTGCTGAGCAGTTTCCTAAAATTGATGGAGCTGCACTCTTTCTCATTCTAGAGCACATGAGCAATTAGTTGGCCAGACTCTGAAAGACTAAAGGCAAACTTTCAGAGAGCCCTATTCTAGCCATGCTGTCCTGGGACTAGGCTCCACTGAGTACAAGGGAACTTACTTCTGAGTACACATGCAAGGGGTTGTGCTTTTAATGCAGAAATCAAACCTAAGCTCTCAGTGTGGTTGCTTGGAACTGTGGGTCAGGAAGAGTTCAGTGTGTCAATCTTTCTCCTGGAGGAATTCTCCATCCTGCAAGTACGATGCTTTAAATTTTGTCTTTTGGGAGGGGGTGGTAATTTCCATCGTGATAATTTCTGTAATGAATCAGTGATTTTGTGATTTTCTTTTTTGGAAACGGGGAACAGATTGCAGGCAATCCATAAGAAAAAGAAGCTACAGTACTTCTTATACTGTAAAGGCTTGCTGTACGAGGAAGATAGGAACCAATATCAACCTCTTCTTATAAAGACTGGAATCCTAACTTCCACTTCGGCTGACCTAAGTCCCAACATAAGTCCTGTGCTGACCTGGGGGTATCACAAAAATGCTGCAAGAAATTTCTGTCCCACTCATTGGATGGTTAAGCCAATGCACAGGCATACACTGACCTTATCACACCATTGTGGAAAGATAAGCCAGATGAGTTAGGCCAGACTAAATTTCTTAGAATTGTGCACAAAGTCAGATGCCATCAAAGCAATCTTAATTTGCACTGGAACAAGCAGGATTTTGAGGCTTACAGCCCCTTCCTATGCATGTCAACTCAGAAGTGTGTACCACTCCAAGGAAGGTGTGAATAGGATTGCAGCCTGAATGCATCATGGTGTGGGTGTGTGTGGGTTGGGGGGGGGTTGTGTGTGTGTGAATGTTCGGATGTCTAAGGAATTATTTCCTTATATTTTCTTGCTGGTTGCCTGATGTTTGTTTAATGTAATAATATTAAAGTAATGGGTGTAAACGGCTGTGGAATTAGGGATTCTCCCATACCTGCAGTTTCTTATATGGGGGCACTTTCCTGTATGGGGATCTGTTCCTGATGGGCCAGGAATACATACCACATGGATTCAGGGGGATCTCTGTACATATTAGGGTAACACAATTGCCTTTGGGATATGGAGGTACTGTTGATCCTTTACTCTTGATCCTTTACTCTTGATCCTTGATACTGTGTATTCTTTACACTGAAGGTAAAAGGAATAGAGGATGAGATTGTTAGTGTTAATGAACCTGAAGTTGGACAAACTTTGGGAAATAGTGAAAGATAGGGGGGCCTGTTGTGCTGTGGTCAATGGGGTCACAAAGAGTCCAATATGACACAGAGCACAAACCTAACCATGTCTACTCAGAAGTAAGCCCTATTGTGTTCAATAGGTCTTACTCCCAGGAAAGTGTCCTGAGAATTGCAGTCATAATGACTAATAAAACGTTTTGAAATTCCTTTTTCAGAAATTTTACAGAGATGGAACTGAATCAATCCTAAAAGGGCAAAGCTTCTAAACTTCCATCAAATTAGTGTGGGAGTTTTCATTCTAGGGACAATTAACATTTCATAATTTTCATATGTTTTTGCTGGTCTTGCCATATGTTTTCTGTGGCTCATGAAACTCACAGATAATGTGGAGTGTGCCTCACAGGGAAATCCCTGCAAAATTTTAGAATAGATGATGATAGCTGCAGAAATTTCGAAGGAAATGCAATACGCTTGCTTTGTAGTCGAAGTGCTGAGTGAGAGCAAAACTTCTACAGTGCAGAGATGGGGATGGTCAGGTTGAACTAGCTATGTGTATGGATCCAGGAAACAAATTAACAGAAAAAAATATAAATGAATCAGATCCAAAAGAAACAAGGTAATTGATGGAGAAGAATGGAATGTTCCCTTACCCAATGGAGACCTCCAGCAGCTTCCATGGCCCCATAGAATATAGTGATGGATATTTCTGTGCTGCTTTCCCTTCTTTCTCCCCTTGCTTTATTTCTATAATGTTCCATCATGCTCAGGTTAAAGAAAACAAACTTCTATCTGTGGAATGCTAATTTCAACTAATTGTGACTCCTGTCATTGTAAACTTGACTGTACTGTGAATGAAATAAGTGGGTTGCAGCCATTTTGTTTCAATTGTGGTCTGCTGAAGACGTGGATTGCCATGCTGACCCTTGATTAATGCAAGACCAAAAAAAGGAAACAGAAGCCCCATAGTTGGCATGCCCTGTAGTGCGGTAATATTTGGAATTAACGGCACCATTTAAAAATAAAAATACAGTCTGCCTTTTAAACAGAGGGAAAGTTGGCAGATCTGCTGAGGGTCGGTTTGGCAGGTACTTCTATGCTTCACTGCTGTTTCCATGTTAGAACTGATCCTGCCCTTCATCCTTTGGGCTGTCTAGTTTCCTCCTTTACAGACTGCTGACCTGAAAACATCTCTACCAATGGTTTCATTGTTGAAAGCCGCCCCAGTGAAGTGTGGGCTCCTTAACAGCTGGCCATACTTCATTGTAAAATGGGAAACTCTCAAAACTTTTGCTCCCGTTCCCAGGGGATCCCCTATTAAAAACGATGATGCATTCAAAACGTGCCAAACACTGCCTGTAAATGAGCCAAAGAAGCAGCAGATTAAACCAAACTATGAATTCTGAGTGGATTGGAGGAGTTTGAGATTGTTTCTCATGAAAGCCTAATTCTTTTTTTCTGCTGGAAATTCAAAAAAGTCCAGGACTGAGCTCTCCATCAAGTCTGTCGTGAAATGCAATTCTTAATTAACACCTCTTGGACTTTCTCACCAATGAAACAGGAATTCCTTTACAAGTTCACTTATTTGTTTGTGGAACTTGGGCTCATCTTTTGGGCTCTACATCTCTTTTCCATTTAGGTCTTTGCCTGGTTAAAAAAAAGTGAGTTGAAAATCGCTCCCCTCCTTTCCTCTCTTCTCTTAGTATGAAAGATTTAAAATCAGCAGACTGAAATTCTTAATCCCTTAAATTTTTAACCTATAGAAATAATGGTCCATTCCTATTGTGTCTCCATTCCTATTGTGTCTCACTACCAATGGAACACATGTTCCACTGGCAATGACTGCCAAGAACCAGCTGGATCTTCTTTCAAGAATAAAACCTTCTTTACTTACAAGCCTGGCTATTGTAGGTAAGGCTGATTTCACATGTGGGGCATACAATGCTGAATTTAATGTCTCACTAGCAAAAACATACCCATGTGGCAGGAGTAAAATTCCCCCATATGCCACCCCCTACTGCACATCAACACCCCTTGACCATTGTCCCCCCATGCACATTGACCCCCATGCGCAATACCCCCATACAACATGCATGCACCCCATGCACCATCCCCCCATGCACCATCCCCCCATGTGCACCATATGCAACACACCCATGCACACCATCCCCATGTGCACCATCCCCCATGCGCTCATCCCTGTACACCATCTCTCCATGCACACCATCTCCCAATGTGCATCACTCCCCCTTGTGCACCATCCATCATGTGCACTATTCCCCACAGACACCATCACCCCATGTGCACCCTCCCTTCCAGTGCATCAGCTGGAAGTCGATCAGTGTTCAATGTTACGTATAGGACAAAAACATGTTGGACCCCTTTGCAGCGACTTAAGGGTTAAATTTCTCAACGTTGGTTCTTGGTGGGTGTTGATGTCACAGAAGGAAGACCCTCCCCAAATTTTACACTTCTAGGTCCAGGGGTTAGGGCAGAGCAACCCTCAGTCAGGGATCCTTCAATGGACAATATACGAGGTAGGAAGGAAAATGCATTGCGCCCCTTTTCACCCCCTTCATGTTGGAATTTCTGAAAATTAGTTCTTACTGGGTGCCTTCTTCATGAAGGAACACCTCCCCAAATTTCATGCTTCTAGGCCCAATGATATTGGCTAGGCATTGATGAGTCAGTGAGTAAGTCGGTCAGTGAGTGACTTTTCAGTTATATATATAGATATATAGCGAAGCATTTATACAGTGCGATTATTTGAATTAAAGATAATATAGATAATATGATTCTATCACACAAATCTAATGAATATGGTCACAGTCTCTGAGGTGATGGGGCCCACTCAGTGGTGGGATTCAAATAAATTAACAACAGGTTCTATGTCCTAATAATCTAAATTAACAACAAGTTCCATGTCCTATTAGTAACTGGTTCTCAGAACCAGGCACTCATTAGCAAAGAGTTCTACAGAACCTGTGAGAACCCCTCTGAAGCCCACCACTGAGCCCACTGTGCATGCACCCAATTTCTGTGCATACGATAGCCAGGTCCTGCCAATATCAATGCATTTACTATCCATGTTGAAAAAGCCCTAAACACATTAGACATGGGATCCTTTTACACTAATGGTGAACATACAAATGTTGGAGAAGCCATGGTCAATACATGCACTAATATTAAGTGCCTAACCGCGTGGTGCAATTCTGACATTTCAATAATTTGTTGAATGTGATGTGTTGATTTGAAGCATGTATTGTATTTACTCAAATATAACGCTAACCTTTTCAAGCCAAATTCAGTCTCCAACATCAGGTGCACATTATATTCAATGTTAATTAGAACTGAGTAAATACAGTATTTTGACTCTAAGTATAGGGTGCACATTATATTCAATGTTGTATTATATTCGAGTAAATATGGTATTCTATAAGCATTGCATCTCTTTTCCTAGTTATTTCAATGATTATTTCCTTATCTGAAATAGTGCCCTACTATTTTTTGCTTGGAGTGGACAAAACTAGCAAAGAACTGGGAGCCGAATTCTATGCACGTCTATTCAAAAGTACACATCCCATTACAGTCAATGGGATTTACTGCCAGGAAAGTAGATTCTGGCTCTACAGCCAACTGTTTGGGTATATATTATAATTTCCTTTGAATAGTTTTAGGTTAAAATGTTGGCATATTGCTATAACTGTAGTTCTGTGTAACATATATTTGACCTGGGAACAATCCCATTCCATCCCTATGTTTAAAAAACTTTGAGAAACCCTTAAAATCCTTTATATTTATGTGTATGACATATATATGCATATTGCTGAGGAAAAATGGATGAGTTTGCTGCGGTTCTGGAACCAACTACATTGTACTGAAGACTTTCTCTGAGACAGAAAATGTGCATAACCTTAAAGTTTTTAGAGGATTTCAACATAACAAGCACAGGTCTTTGGTGTTTTATAAAAGTAATATGGGAAGAAGGCCTCCATAATAAGGAATTTAGGGACTTGATAGAGCTGATAGATAAGTGGAAGTCTCTCTCTCCTCTCTTTCTCTCTCTGCTTGTTGAATTTTAATTTTAGAAAGAGAAACTTAGTACAATTTCTTTTAATAATTAGCTAGTTTTATGGCACTATCAATAGGAGTGATATAGAGGAAAATCCCTTCAAGTAACAGAACACAGGTTGGAAAAGAAACTCGGGGTTTGTTGGGGGGGATGGAGGATTACATCAGATGGCTGGATCATATCCAGGAAACCCCTGGATCTTGAGCTTGGATCCTATCCAGGAAACTCCTCCCCAGAATACCCCCTGGCTCTCCTAGAACTTATACAAGCAAAATGGCTGGCATAGATCCAAGAAGAGCCATGGGCAATCCAAACACCCTGCATACAGTCCGATTACCTCCCCCCCCCCCCCCCCAAAAAAAAAAAAAAAAAAAAAATACACACACACACACACACACACACTAACCCTGAAGTGCAGCCTCTTTGGTGCACTGAAGTGCGTGAAAAGCTGAAACCTAATAGAAGATAGCATTGGGCATATGCGATCATATATAAAATCAAGAATATTTTAAGGATTTGTTCATATTTGCAATATAGACAGAGAATAAGATGTAAGAGAAACTGAAAAAATGGAAGGGTGCCACTGATTATGTATGATCAAATAGAAATAAAATGGTAAATATTTTCATTGCTCATAGCAAGTCCACTTGCAAACCCATGATTCATCAGAAGACAAGGGTCTTGGGAATAGGGTGGGCTATCAATAAAATTTACAGGCATTTTGTTCTGAATTCACTGTATAATATATTGAATAGAACAAAATATGCATTTGAAATCAAAGACATGTTTTGATGTTTTGTATCAAAAGAGTAACTAATGTATTGGTAAGAAAAGGCATTTTTGTAGGGCAAAAAATACACAAAAAATGGCCTTATTAGGTGACTTCCATTTGCTACATATCGTATTCATTTGGGGATTGTTAGAACAGCATGATGCTTTTAGCCTCCAACTGCAAGCTAATCTACCCAATTTAATGTTCCAGAAGGCTTATAATAAAATGCAATTTTTAAATGAAGAATGTGAGAGGGAGAGAAAAAGAGGTGGATGTTAATTTTAACATACATTTATATGGGATTTGCGATAACATTGGATTAATTTCATGTATTAATAAAAATACAACACAAATTTTATAATCAAATTTTCAGAGGACAGATTTTCTTTGAAGAATAGTGAACTGTATACTGGGCCAAGTGAGGGAATATCTAGCCTTGTGATATAAAACAAAGTTATTTAAAATGATGCAACTTACTTTATGCTCCAGTTGTATATGTGGTTTCTAATTATTTGTGTTGGAATTAAATTTATTGTATGTGGATTTACCCAGCTCACCCCCACAGCTGTACTCCACATTTTGACTGTTTTTTAAGATAATGTTGTTTTGGTATCCATCCAGGCTTTGCCATTCAGAAGGATCATCTAAGAAAATAAATACATGTTAGTAATGGTGGCTGATGCCACTCTAAATTTAGACTAAGTTGTCTAAATGACAACTGACTCTTGCATTATCACATTGTGGGCACAATCCAAACCTATGCCTATACAGCAAGGTCACATTCTTCTGCGCTATGGCCAACTCAGGTTTAGAGGCTGCAAGAATTCACTTCAAGGTAAGGGGATATTTTTCTTCTAATCTCATGTAACATCTTATCCTGCCTTATGGAGCTACTCAGTCTCACACAAGCACCAGCTTTTTGGCTGATGCAAATCTGAACAGCCTGTGTATGGTTGTCCAGGCCAGGGCCAGGTTAGGATTGTCATCACCAACCCCACCCCCAATTGGACTTGATAATCCCACTTTTCATCTTCCCATACCCTACAGTTTGCCTGCAAATGTGAAGCTGTTTGCTCCCAAATCTTTGGTGGAAAAATAGCAAAAACATTAACTCTCCAAGGCATTGTGGCACTGTGGTCACAATGACAAAGAGAGTTTCCCATGGCTAAAGTGTGTTTAAAACCAAACCTATGTGTATTAGACTGAAACACATTTCAGTAAGGTGTCATCTGGCCCTAAGCAATCTATGAAAATTTCACCATGCAATGAACTTAAGAGCTAGCCTTAGGGCACAATCCAAAAGTGCACTCGGGCTACCCTATCTATCACTGGGCTGACCCAAATGCAACATGGGCCACCCTACTTATACTGGAAAAGGCTTGGGGCAGCCAAAGGCAACATAGGTTACCCCAAGACAGGTGGACCTGTGCTGCCCTAGCTGGGCCAGCCTAGGAAGTTCAGGGGAGTCATGTTGTGGCTTTGTTTAGCATTGCCTAGGACAGAGCAACAGTTACTTTGAATCCAGAGCCTCTTTCCAGGGCAGGAATTCCCTCTTTCAGTCCTCAAAGTTATACCACCTAAGGAGCAGGTATAACAATGAGTAGACCCATAAGGGTCCAAGATAAGGCAGAGTAAGAATGGCAATGTTGACAAAAAAAATCTGAGTTCTTGGCCAGTCTAGCTGCAACCACTGCCTCTCAGCCTCAGGATATGGCACAACTATGACAGCCCACTAACCTGGGGATACAGCAGGCCACTCCAAGAACCCCCTTGTATTCACTGGAGACTGTACTGGGATCTCATCAGGGACTCCTTATAAGGCAGGCACACAGCTGTTCCTTGTTCAATGTGATCTGAGGTGGGTCTCCTCAGGAGCAAGACCTCCCCAGATGTCACTGACTTGGTGCCTACTGAGCATGTTCTGGAGCAGTTAGGGCAGCCCAGGCTTCGTGACTCTCTGGATTCAGCCCAACTTTCTGCTCTGGATTCACAATAGTTAGGTCAGCCCAGCTAGGTCACTCCTCCTTCCCTCACTCTGGATTGTGCCCTAAGGCAAGTCACTATCTGCCTCAGGCTACAATTCAGAATAAGTACTGGACCTTTTATACCAATGTAGTTATGGTGCCACCTATGGGAAACCTATGGGAAATGCATAGAGCAATCCAGAGTAAGTGTCTCTTACGTCTTCCTGTAGTTACTCTGGTTTGTAGGGTAAGTCTGCCATCCACAACTGGTTTTTTTATAGGATTACAAGATAATGTAAGCAAATTTTTTCTGAATCCTTGAATGGACTATGCAAATGCCATCTTTTCATAATTAATTACTATGTAGCAGTCACACCTGAAGTTCCATCGGGGAGGTGATGGGCATCTTGATGAAAGTTAATGGTTTGTGTGTATGCGCGCGCACATGCATGCACATTATCCTTTGTCTAAGGTGGTGGTGAGGAATTAACCATCAGAGCTGATTTGTCTGGAGTCAATCAAATAAGGCACTGTCCTGCACTCATTGACAGCTCTACCTGGTTGATCCTTGCAACCCCACTACTGGGAGTGGCCATGGGGTGGGTTAGCTGGGGCCTAGGCGTTCAGATGTCCAACCTAGTTGTGAGCAGTTATTCTTTTTATATGTATGCCAGGAAATGAGATGTGCCTGTGCTTCATCTGCCAAAGACTGTAGGACATTCAACACGAGGCCTAAAGCATGTCAGTAAAATGTGGCATGCCTAGACTAATAAAATTTTCAGTGCTGGAAATTCACACTCTGTTGTCCTTGAATGGGCAGAATCACTCACTAGGTGAGAATGAGTCACAATGAATGCCAGTCCAGGCATCTCGGGGTTTTACACTTATAGAGCAGCTGTTGTTTAAAGTGATGTTTTGCTCACCGGTAACTGAAAAATTCCTTTGGAGCCTCACATAATTGTTGAGGCCAGGAGATTTATAGAAGTACACCTAAAATATGATGAGGGTGTTTAAGTTACTGGTGGCGATAACAAAAAGAAACATTAATAACAGATAAAGGAGTTCTTAGTTAAACAAGCTAAAGTTTATTTAAAGAGACCAGATTAGATCGTAGATCAACAGGGACCTCAGTGGGAGGAATAGTTTTGTCTTACACATAAGGTTGTGTACTATAGCTCCACTTAGCTGAGGTTTTGTTGAGATTAAATTGTTTGGTTTTCAAGCCAACCTTGTGATGACTTTCCTCTACTCAAAAGTTGTGCTTCTCTTTTGAAATGAGCAGCTCAGCTAATGGTTACACAAGTGTCCCTAAAGGGAACTTAAAAGGGGCAAGCCCCTCACCCTCCTGCATATAGAATGGATTCAAGCAAAATAGTTTACATAATAAAATAAATTACATTTTCTAAACCCGATCTGTAGTTTGGGACCACTCATGATCTTGATGATGTCACTGGAAGTACACAAGGACTCTGAAGCTTTTCCACTCCCCCCACAAGGATAATAAAGCTCCAATCCTAACCCCAGTTAGGTCAACATAAACCCCAGCCCAAGTCCTGAACTGGCCTGGGGGTGTCACAAACGTTCTCCCCACTCCTGGGGGAGGGTTGGGCCTCCCTACATCACCACAGTAATGGGAAGACCAATTAGTTGTGCCAGCCTAAGTTAGGACTGCATCCTAATACTAATAATGAAACAATTTCAGGATGCTTTCCCTACTTCACATGTGTTGTGCATCTTTTAAATTCCAGCCAGCACAACAAAGCCAGTTCCTCAGTGCCTGGGTTGGTGAGGAGAGGTGGGTGCATATCTGTAAATTGACCTAACACCTTGGACAATAGTTGGGCTAAAGAAGAACAATTTTGGGTTGGCACATGAGACTTGTGCAAAGAACTTGCATGTTGATGTAGGGACAGCCGAAAGGCACCTCAGGATTGAGGGCACCTCCAGTTTTAAGCCACTGTGTCACATCAGCTCCAGTGTGACTGGCATGTAAGGACCTTGAGGTCTTCCTAGACCCCACAGTGACAGGCTCTCTGAAAATTCCCAATCTATTGTACAAACAGCAGCAGGAAAACAGTGCCAAACAGAAACAACATCCAGGATCACTGGGAAACATGGGAAACTCTGAGCATTGGAAAACCTACATGGCTTTCTTAGGATTTTGAGATGTCAATAGGCTTGGATGTATTCTTTTGAACATGCCCTTTGTCACCTTTGGGCAAATTCTTGGGCTCCTAGCACTCTGGATGACCCTGCCATCATGCTGTCTACTGCCAATGAGCCTTTTAATAACTGTGCTGGCAAGTTCTGCCATGGATCCTGAAGCCAGTTAGTCCTATGATATCAGCTTACCCAAAGCCTTTAATTTCTTCTCCTGGTTCAACGTGATCCTTGATGGCCTCAGAAGCAGCCCAAGGAAATAAATCTATCTCTCTAAAATACATAACAAATTACAATAAAATGAACAAAGACAAGTGTGGGCAATGAATATCTTATGTATTTGAATGATGGTTAGTTACTGAAGAAAGTCATGAGGAAATGCCAGAACAGTTTGATCACCTTGTCACATGTAAATCAATGTCAAGGAAGACAATTTTAACCTTTAGACCAGCTGAGAGATGTTGAAAGAGTGGAGCATTGAATGAATGAGTTCTGGGTACAGTATAATTGAAAAGTGTGGAAAGAGCAGAACTGTCAGAAAACGAACCGTCAGAAAGTGGGGATGCCTTTACAATAAGTTCCCAAATCTGCACATTAGGTTATACCTAACTATGTACTCGAAACATTAAAGAAAATCAGCCTGGAAGTGTTGACCCTTGTGTTTGTGGAGTGTGCATTTGTGTGTGTTAACAGTCAAGCAGTCAAAGAGTTATTTATATAAACTAAATTAATTTCTTACCTGTTTTCTGTGGAACTTGCAACAGGACTGAACCCATCCATGCACTAGACCAAATGAGACCAAGACTTGAATCCAGAATAACTATGGGATCTTTTACACCAACATAGTTATGGTGCCACTAATGGGAAGCCTATGGGAAATGCATAGAGCAATGCATAAGTGCCTCTTATGTCTTATGTCTTCTCTTATGTCTTCTCATAGTTTGGATTATAGGGCTATTCATTCAACACAGTTGTATCATGTGCATTCCTTTAATGTTTTCTGTAAGTAAAACATGGAATTCCATTATTGTCCACACAGGGCTGAAATGCTTTAAAGTCTAGCATCTGGTCCTTTAACCAACAAGCTAGAAAAAAGAAGACAAAAATAAGGTTTATTGCTTACAAAAGTCTAGGACCGCAGTTGCCATAATATAAACTGTAACAGCTTTTCTGGAAGCATAAACACTCTTTCAGGCCAATTACCGAAGGGTGTTTCCCAAATCTCTCCCTGTGGCCCTGACTGCTGTGCACAAAAGCTTTTTACCAATCCCTTCATCTTTCCCCCTTCTCTTCTTTGGTTTTCACTGAGAAAGCAGCCTTCCTAAGTCCTTGGCCTGCTAGACTCCTCATGGGCTGCCCGGTATACCCTGTCAAAAACTAATGCAATTAGCCCTACATACTCTTTCAGCCCCGGGGAACTTTACAACCATCTCAGCCTTATGGCACAATCCTGAGATGCACTTGGGCTACCCTATCACTGAACTCACCCAACTGCAACATGGGCCACCCTAATTATTCTGGAAAAGGGTTGGGACAGCCTAAGGCAACATAGGCTGCCCCAAGGCAGGTGGACCTGGGCTTATCTAGTTGGGCCAGGCTAGGCAGTTCAGGAGAGGCATGTCGAAGGTATGTTTAGCATTGCTTTGAACAGAGCAGTTTCAGATCCAAAGCCTGTTTCCAAAGCAGAAATGCCCTCTTTCAGCTCCTCAGAGTTATACCACCTCAGGAACAGGTATACTAATGAGTAGACCCATAGGGATCAATGATAAGGCAGGGTAAGAATGGCAGTATTGACCAAAAATCTGAGTTCTTGGCCAGCCTAGCTTCAAACCCTGCCTCTCAACCTCAGGATATGGCACAACTATGGAGCAAATAACCTGGGGATACAGCAGACCACTCCAAGAACCCCCTTGTATTCACTGGAGACTGTACTGGGATCTCATCAGGGACTCCTTATAAGGCAGGCACCACAGCTGTTCCTTGTTCAGTGTGATCTGAGGGGTCTCCTCAGGAGCAGGGTCTCCTCAGGTGCCACGTACTTGGTGTCTACTGAGCATTATCTGGAGCAGTTAGGGCAGCCCACCCTTCCTGATTTTCTGGATGCAGCATAACTTTCTGCTCTGGATTCAGAATAGTTGGGGCAGCCTAACTAGGGCACTCATCACTGCCCTAACTCTGGATTGCGCCCTTAGTGTCTCATGTAAATATTCATTTCCAAACACAAATATACTTGAAAACTGTAAATGTTTACAGCAAGTCATCACTTTAAAGCAGGGGACTCTTGGCAAGCCTCCATCGGGCAAGCACTGTACTCTTTTAGAGGTGATGGGAACTCTGCTTTCCTTGGAAGGGTACTTTGGGAGCTAGGGAAACAGTACACATCACTTCTCTGTGTATGAAAGTGCTTGTGAACTGGTTTGAATTCTTTCATTCATTCATTCATTCATTCATTCATTCACAAGTTCTATCACAATTCTTGTTTTCTTCTGGCCCCTGACACAGTTATCAGAAAGACAATGAGGTCCTCCTGCCAAAAGGTTTAGAGACCCCTGCTTTAAAGCATCTTCAGACTCTATGCTTGACCAGTGTTCAATTATTAGTGCTGATATTTGACCATTTTTTAAAAATGTGCAGACTAGCTATGGGAAATCAGAGCATAGAAAATTTCCTTTCTATGGAACCACAGAGCTGTCCGATGGTTATAATTATCTTGATGATGAATACTTACATACCACTTTTGAATCAAAGTAGTTCAGAAAGTGGGTTACTTGATATAATATAACCAATCAACTCAATCTAAACCCTTTCATATCAGAGCTAGTGTGTTTCCTGTGCTAAGGCAAAGGTTTGGTATATGGAATGGAAAAATTGAGCATGTTAAGCTTAATGTGACCTTATGGTTGGTCGCTTACCTAGCTGCTTTTGTGTCAGCACAATCTATACAATACCAGCTAATACTATGATTGTTTATAGATCCAGGGTACAGTTTCTATTCTTGTTACTATTGTTAATAAGGATGTGTGTGGACTATACATCTGTACAATTAGTTAAAGGTTAAGCAAGCCATCACAGTGCTTGCCTTCAAACTATTAAATCAGACTTCGGGAGCTTCTCATCTTCAACAATACACTGTCAGAAAGTATTTGTCTGTGTAGCTGAGGAATCAAGTGAAGAATTGGTAATGGAGACACCTGTCTTTAAATAATAGCTTGTGGCTAAAGGATGTACTGGGAATTGGCATCTGACCTGATGTGAGTTCATAGGGCAGAGTGCAGTGGAAGACATGTACAGTCAACATTTCATTTCCTCTCAAGTATGCCCTCCAGAAACATCCAAGGATGTCAGAACTGACACCTTCCCCAGGAATTAACAAGAAGCAAGGCTCTTGGAATTCCTCTTCCTAGTTAAATTCTCTCCATATTCATTAGTTTTACTCTAGGGCTGAGAAAAATTACGTCAGGAGAACCTGAAGGGCTGTTTCATTGTGGAAGGAGAACTATTTCACCAGAAGTTAAAGCAAGTCACAGAGCTGAATTTTGCTATAATATACTCTGATCAAAATATTTTAGCTAAAGGGCTGACTGAAGGGAAGCTTTAATATTTCTCCAGTTCCTCACCCCATTCAAAATATTCTCTCTCTCTCTCTCTCTCTCTCTCTCTCTCTCTCTCTCTCTCTCTCTCGCTTGTTCTCTATTGTGATTTTTTTATTTTGGTAATCTCCTCAGCAACGCAGAGATCACAAATGGAAAATGAAACCTCAACAATGCAGACTAGCCCCTGGGGAGGCAAGGGTGATTAATGGACAATTTTATGGCTCATTTGTAAAATGGGAAACTCTAACAGAGCGCTCTGTTTACTTTGTCCATACGATTCATATCAGGAAGTTAGGAACAAAAAAAAAGTATATATCAAAGCATCAGATGGCTTGTGAAAACAAAGAAAACAGTTTATGGACATTAGCATTAAAAGAATCCAAACTACTGGGGGATTTATTACCAACACTGACTGTAGCAGAAGGGCAAAATAAAATAATACAACGTTTTTCTTCATAGTTATTTGAGCAATATAAACTTAAACCTAATGGTACATGAAAGCTTAATGGTGGAGGTTCCCAACCTTACCCCCTCTTCTGGGAAGATGGCTGGTTGCTGACTAAAACCAGCTTGGTGGCTTAATGACTTTTTGGAGCCTCTCCATATATCCTTGCACACTTGAGGTATTGTGGCGAGATTCTCACACAATGGGAACTGCATCAAGATGCCATGCACGTTTCTAAGTAATGGTTCATTTTGCAAAACGCTTAAGCCAGAATATCTCGATTTTAAAGCTGGTTTCGTCCTATTGAAGTCAGCAGGGACACATCAGCATCAATCCAAACACTCTGTTTTAACTGGGTTGTGGTTATGGTTGTAAATCAAGAGAGCTGCCATTTTGTCTTTACTTGCCCTTCCTAATACTTCATTCCCACTAAGAGGGAATGAAGGGAGGGGGAAAGAAACAGATGGAAATAATTAGTTCAGTCCTTTCCAAGTCATGCTAACATAATGGCTGGTGCCAAATACAGTATTGCCACCATACACTGGTTGTCAGATGTCACCTAGTTTAGAAACATATGAAACCCACCACAGAGTAGAAGGGGAATAGTGTTAAATGGGGAAAATTATGGGGCAAAAAGGCAAGCAAAAGACAGTAAGATACTAAAAGAAATCAAATTACATTTAATTTACAAATGACAATAATGAAGTGATTAGGCTACTTGGGAAAACATGGAAGAGGACATTTTGTCCGCAGCAGATACAATTTTTCATTCATTCATTCATTCATTCATTCATTACCTGCCTTTCCCATGCCAACACAAATACCCAAGCAAGCTGACAAAGCTTTTAGTTTCTTCACTTCTGCTGTCCTCACAACAAACTTATGAGGTAGGTTAGGGTGAGAGTGAGAGCCCAAGGTCACCCAGGAAGCAAGTAGGGATTTGAACCTGGATTTTCCAGATCTCAATCCAACTCCCTAATCACTACATCATCCAGACTAAAATCTATAGAATTTGTTTTTAAGAGAAGGAGAATCAAAAGGACTGGAATTACTTTAGGCCAAGTACAGGTATCCCCACTTTCTTATACAGTCTTGCCTTGTAATTTGTTTTCTGACAATCCACACTTTCAACATCTTTCGATTATACACAGAAATTCATTCAATGGATCTTCTGCTCTTTCAACCTATCTCTGGTGTTCTAAAGGTCAAAAATTTCCCTCCCAAGGGCTTTTTTCTGGGGGTACTCACCAGGACTCAGTATCAGCACCTTTTTTCACCTTCCCCCCTTCCAGCAGCTAATTAGTCATATGAGAATGACATGTGGTGAGTACCACGGAAAAAAGCATTGTCACTCCCCCATGTTGCAGCACCCAGTCTAATCCCATTTCCAAAGGAGTTACTGAGAATCCATTTGCAGAAATCTTTGTGTAACAGCAGGAATTTGCAAGATAAACGGGCCATTTGTAATTTGCTAGCTAAAAATGCATTGGAAGCAATATTTATAAACTAAGAAAGATTGGGATCTCCTTTTCTACTTTTTACTTTTGAACGGTGCTCTGGTCCTAACCTGTCCAATAAGTGGGGGATGCCTGTAGCACATTAAGATCCTGATACATTTTCTTCATTTCAGTGTAAAAAAGTGACATGGCCTTAATATAACAGCTTTGCTGTTCTGATGCAGAAAGTATGCTCTTGGGTACCCAAATTACTTATCAGGTGTCAAGTAAAGTATATACCGGTATCATTAGTAAGTTATCATGCTTTCTTTCCTATCAAAACTGTTTTGCAGTAGGGGCATTTTTTCCCATGTGCACACATTAGAATACATCTGGAAATCATTAACATTGACATTGGCATTCTAAGTTAAGTTTTGTCTTAGCTCTACACGATGCACCCCACATCTTCTTGGATCTTCATGATGAAGTTCTCAGCAACCTTATTTGTATTGGATGGGTATGCCAGAGCAGTACTTAACTGGATCCAAAGACAAATCTGCATATTATTATTTTTTGTGTTATTAGATGAACTCATATGGTACCTCTTATTCTCCTAATCCTTTCAGTTTGCAGAAATTTCACTTTGAACTGGTTTTTCTCTGTTTACCAATTCATTTCAGCCTTTTGCAGTGGAAGAACTTGGGCCTCTGACCTGGCAGAAGACATACTATTTAAACTTGGAATTCAAACATTTTCCCATTCCTAATACATTGCAACCCACACAATAGAGGCTCTAATTACCCTATTTATTTGTATAATAATTACTAAATAGCTCCAGGAGTTCTAAACAAATGTCCTTCAGTTGGATTAGTGGATTGGGGGGAACACCTTTTTTTAATACCAGCAACCATATTTTTGAAAGATTTTCAAGGAAAGGAAATGCATTTTCATCACCTTCTATTTGAGTTAAATACACTCAAGTTGTACAAGGGCTAGGGTCCTGCAGAACTAGAGTCTAATGGCAAAATCCAGAGTAACTATGGGGAGTCCTTGCTCAAGTGTAAGAACAATTTATTCTGAATTACAATATGAATTTCCCATAGGTTTTCACTAGGTGGTGCAGTAACTATGGGTGCACATAATGTCTCTTACGTGCTCCCTTAGTTACTCTGGATTTGGGGGTATGGCTGCAATCCTATTCTCCACTTTGCCTGGCGTTAGCCCTGGGATAACTGCTGTGCCTACCTGGAAGTGTCACAAATGTGCTGTAATGCACTTCTGCCCCACTCATGGGGTGGAGGCACTGCACAGGCATATGAAGACCCCTAGACACCACCACAGAAAGAAAGGCCATGTGAGTCAGACTGGCCTAAATTTGTTAGGATAACGACCCTAGTCAGTCCGTTGATGGTTGAAATCACAAACAGTCTGAGGATCCAAACTTTGTAGAGTCTATTACCACTGCATATTTTCTAACATCTCTACTTGTATGTGGATGCATCTGATGACAATGCTATTATACTTTATTTTATATTTTTTAATGCACCCTTGGTTTAAAAACAGAACATCGCCATCTACATTTTAACTTTGGAAAATACCAAAGTCCACAAAAAGTGAAGCTGTTATTACCCACCCCTGTCAATGGAAAGAATAAGATATAAGATACAGAGGAATGGGGCCAGCCCGTTAATGGGCTGGCCCTTTTGCCTCCCCCAGCCGGGATGGTCTGGCCGGAGGAGATGCTCGCAGCCTATTGGCTGCTATGGCCAGGGGGCGGCGCTGGAGGGACGCTGTATGGTGCTGCCAGCAGCGTCCCTCCAGTCTTCGCCGGAGAGTCGTCCCCACCCTCCCTCCCTTGTGCAGTTTAAGCTTTGCTGGTCGCATTTTGGGCCGGGTAGGAATTTTTGGGGTCCTTGCTGATTGGCTCTTGCCAGGACTCTTTTTTGCCTACCCTAAACTGTAATAGTGGTAAGGGAGGTTTAAATAGGTCACTTTATGGCAGGTGTCGTGCTGGAGTAGGCAGGATAGGCCTTCGGTGACTGCCTGAGACAGCAGGGTCAGTGCTACGCATCCCTTGCCTATTGGTACCAGACCGGACGTAGGTCAGGATGGCTAGCCCTGTACCTGGGAAGTTAGGCTTGGTTCGGCCGGGCATTAATTCGGGTGTACCGAGTGTTCAGCTGCTTTGATTGACCAAGCGACCAGCTGTCTCGACCTTCGGGTTGGTGTTGATGGGTACCCTTGCGAGGGTGACACCTGAGCCAGGCTTTCGCCATCCCTTATTTTTTAGCTACCAGCACGACAAGTTAGCAGCCCCTTTTGTTGGGTTTTAAATATGTTATATTTTAATAAAGTGGCCATCAAATCCAGCATCTGTCTCCGGCTCTTTGTTCTCGGCGTGGGGGGTAATGAGAAGACTCTCAGTAGATCAGGACCTTCTGGAATACAGAGTATGGCCTCTATACACTCTTGAGTTATAGAGGTGTCCAGGGACTGTACAAACTCTGTGTACTGATACAGACCAAATTCTGTACCCCATGAGCAAAGCTTTCCAGTTCAGTGAAGTTTTTTTAGAAAAATCACTTCTGAACTGAAGCTATTTGGGATATGAGTAATCTAGAGGAGCCATGCAAGACCTCTGTCTCAAATTTCCCCAGGCCAAAACCTCCCTGAATTGGAGACTTAGGGCTAGAGACTGGGGCTACAATCCAGAGTAACTATAGGACCTTTTACACCGACATAGTTACGGTGCCACCTATGGGAAGCCTATGGGAAATGCATAGAGCAATCCAGAGTAAGTGCCTCAAATGTCTTCCCGTAGTTACTCTGGTTTGTAGGATTGGTCCTGAGTGTTCAGTTTCTTTCACCAGTCCAGGAGTATTGTGAAAGTCTTATAAAATACTTTCATGCAACTCTCAATGGGGATAAGTCAGTGCGGTGAAAGGGATTACTAATGCCAGCCTCCCTGCCTCGCCATGGGCACTGAACAAAAGATAAGTTGTGGTGGCCGAACTGGGGGCTTGGGAAAGACTTGAGTTTTGGGGCATGAGGGAGGTCATGGAAGTGGATGGGAGGCATATTGGCATGATCGAGGATGTGAACAGAGGGGTGAGGAGCAGGAGGCAGGGCTGGGACTTATACTGATCCAAATTGTTCCTGGGGAGCTTGTGGCATTCCATGTCTTGGCATTCACCACACAGATCAGTACAATCAAAATCAGGGGAGCAGATCTGAGTAAACCCACTGAGTAGTGGACCAGTAGTCTCAAACTTGCTCTGGATTCAGTGCAGGCACAATGGCTTGCCTGTTCCAGCACAAGTTAGGATTGTGCAGTTATTTGTGTTTTTGAAGGCGGCTTAGAAAATAGAGGAATGTAGCAAATCCTTGATCTGCTCTGGAAATACCAACCCTCTGAAGTTTGGTGGCTTTAGCACAGATTTCAGTGGAGTTTCACCTTTGCTCTCCCCTTACTGTTTCTCAAGAACTCTGAAGAACCTTTGAGCATACTTGTTTTCTCCTTAGCAGCTAAAACGTTCATTGTACCTTCTTGTTGCTTCAGAAACTGTAGCTATTTCTGTTGCCAATCTGTTTGGAAATAAACAATTCAGATCGACTTTCCTTCATGGGGAGAGCTCATAATGAAATGGCACGCAGATTGCATTTTAAAAATATTTGGCCAACAAATTTCATCTGCCTTTCTTGGTCCCTCAAGCCTCACTCAGGTGACCCTTCCTGGCAGTACATCAAAACCCAATTGGGGGAGAGACGCCCGGAGCTGGCAAAGTCTCCCTTGTGGTGTCTGCCTATCAACGTCTGCTCATATTCAACTGGTTTGACTTGGCAAGGAGAGCTTCAAGGGATCTAATTCTCAGATGAAAACAGTTCTACGCAGTGAAAGCTTGAGAGCAGAAAAGAAAAAAAAAGATTTCCAATTCACAACTCTGTTCAACACAACCCTATTGACAAAAGTTCTCTGCCAGTTTTCTATAGCTGTCTTTGACTTTTTATGCCAAATATTATATAATGCTGTCATGCATTATACCAATGACCTAAGATAAGATGTGTTAATTAAAAAATTAAACATTTTTATTTCCCTATTAATCAGAGAGTGATGACAGATGTTTACAAAAAAATATTCTTAGGATAGATTTATGAAAAACATTAACAATGTTTAACTTATTCAGAATGTGCTCTATCAAAGCACATCTGTTGCCATTGGCCACATAGTAAAATGGAGAAAATGACATGTCATTAGACAAATGCATGTTGGGATTTCAGAGAAGTTCAAATACGAACCTGTCAAGTCCTCACAAGTTAAAACTAGATGGTTGTCTGCATATAAAGTATGCCTAGCTCTCCACCAGACATAAAACACTAGTTTTCTGTGACATAAGTCCCACAAGTGTCTCTATAAATGAGAAGTTCTTGGTTATGAATTGTCAAGTTTGTTTAAGCATAGATAGAACATGAAGGTAGAACTTCCCATTGTTGGGAAGAGAACTGTAGGACTTTACTTGAGGTGTGTTTACTCTAGAGTCACCACTCCTGGGAATGAAGTTAAAAAAGAGTCGTAATGGGAGCACTTTAGGAGACCTCAATCACCCCTGCATGACTCTATAGGACTTGAGTTGAATTGCTCTACCCCTTTAAAATGCCTGCTGAGGGGGTAAAAAGTGGGCTGCTGTGGAGCTGTGCTGAAGCTTTCTATAATCTCTCCCTCACTATTCTCACCCATCTGTGCAGGATGGGTGAGAGGGACAGTGATAAAGTGGGGAAGGAAGTGGCCAGAGGGAGGAGGAGGGAGATAAGCAGCATCTGTGATGCTTATTAGCATGACGCAAGCTCAGAAGTAGCTCCACAGCAACCAATCATTCAGGGAGGGCTCTTCTTCCAACAAGCCATGAAGTGAAAAGCATGATTTCTATAAACTGCCTCCAACCTTCCCTGCATTCCCTACCTCCAACCTTCCCTCCCCGAGCTTCTCATGCCAATAGAAACACCTTGAGCTCTACCTCTTTCCCCCTCAAGCAAATTCAAACTCTTTGCCAGTGATCATTGAGTTCAGACTTCCCATCAGAATCCTGCTAAATAGTTTTTTCCCTCTTCACTTGGCCGCATTAACTCTTCCCTTCCTCATGGCTGGAACTCCCTGCTGTTCATCAGGTCTGAATAACAACCCCACATTAGGGTTGCCATAATTTTCTTCCACAAAATCAAGACAGGAGCCTCTATCCCATTTGCAAATATTTGAACACAATCCCCCCAAATTGGAATTGTCCCAGGTTTTTCAGGACATATGGAAACCCTACCATGATAGTTTTTCATGTCACATGTGGCATGATAGTTTTTCATGTGGCATGATAGTTTTTCATGCCACAAAACAGTAATCAAGCACTTCCTGACACAGGCAGATTTGGCACTCAAATATCAGACTCGAGGCAGTGGGGCCCTTACTCAAGTATGTTTCAGAGACTTCCAGGTGCACAACTTATTTTCCAGACTTACAAAGAGAGTATGAGCACTATCCTAACCATGTCTACTCTAAAGTAAGTCTCATTGTGTTCAGTGGGTCTTACTCCCAGGAAAGTGTCCTTAGGATTGCAGCCTATGGCTTAATAAGAAGCTGACAGAACATACAAAGATCCAGGTCTACAGAGCCTGTGTCCTGAGCACACTCTTGTACTGCAGCGAGTCTTTCTCTCCCTTCTCCCCCTTCATGCGTGGCAGGAGATAAAGCTGAACACTTTTCACATGCACTGTCTCTGATGTATTCTTGGCATCACATGGTATGACAGAGTTTCAAATGGTGCAGTCTTGGAATTTGCTGGTATCTCTAGCATGTACCTACTTTTGAAACTGTGAAGTCTACACTGGCTTGGGCATGTCCTGAGAATGGCTGATGGTTGGATTCCGAAAGATCTCCTGTGTGGAGAATTAGTAGAGGAAAAGCATCCTAGAGGGAGACCACAGCTATGATATAAGGACATCTGCAAGAGGGATCTAAAGGCCATGGAAATGGACATCAACAGCTGGGAAACCTTGACCTCTGATCGTTCAGCTTGGAGGCAAAAGATGCATCATGGCCTTCTCCAATTCAAAGAGACACTCGTTCAGTAGGCTGAAGCAAACAGGCAATCCCAGAACCAGTGAAATCTGGAGGCTGGGCAAGGGACAGACTTTATCTGCCCTCAGTGTGGAAGGGATTGTCGTTCTCGAACTGGCCTTTTCAGTCACAAAATGTGCTGTCTTAGGACCTCCATTTCTGGGCGCAATACCATAGATTTTCAAGACTGAAGGATGCCAATGAATTGATGAGCAGCACATTCAGATGCAAAGAAGTGAAAATGGCTCATGAAGGAACTGTGTAATTCATTTCAGAGTAATATGTTTTAAATAATGAAGATGTTAGATCCTCTCACAAAGCATATCCTGTTTATCTTTATGGATGAAAAGCTAACACAGACCTTAGGGCAGATAAAATATCTAAAGGAAACTTTAAACAAGTGATACTATATGCTTTCTTTCCTAGAACACTTGTGATTTGTTACACCAATTTGATATGGCAATATGTTATTTATCCAACTCTTATAGAGTACCACCAAAAACAGAAGCAAAAGGAATTTCTCTGCCTTTCAGCAGTTGATTAATATTTTAAATATTACAAATGTCATGCAGCAAACCAGTAAAAATCTTATATACGTCTTCACAGAATAATTTCCATCAATTTCAATGGACATCTGCCAATTAAACGTGTATAAGATTACAGTCTAAGATATGCAAATACTCATATGCTTTGTGAGCTAAAGTCCATTGACAGATTCATGCAGTAATGCAATTCATTTTTACCCATTTACTTACAGCTTCTGGTCCATTTTGTCATTATGGGCTGGAGAAGATAGGTTTGGAATGTCCAGCTAATCAGAAAACAATCATAGGGTTCAGTGGTGGGCTCCAGCAGGTTCGCACCTACTCTATAGAACTGGTTGTTAACGAGAGATAGGACATATAAAGTTTAAAAATAGCCATTTAAAAGTGGCTGCCGGACGGGCATAGAACCGGTTGTTAATTTCTTTGAATCCCATCACTGATAGGGTTGTTATGTGAAAACATATGTCATAGAGTTATTTTATACCTCAGTATTTGAAATGGTAGTTAATGTAATTCTAGCTGCAATCCTAACTCCCAGTTAAGCCCCAGCACAAATCCCGTGCTGGCCTGGGAGTGTCACAAATGTGCTGTAAAGGCACATTTGCACCACTCCTGGAGAGGGTTAGGCCTGTGCCCAGACATGTGCTTGCCTCTGTAAATCATCACGGGAACAGGAAGATCAATGAGTTGTGCCAGCGTAGGTTAGGATTACATGATGTTTAATTTGCTGGTTTTTGCAGAATATTGGATTATATCAATGTTTATGCTCATGAATAGGTATATGTATGAATATGTACCGAGATGTCCATAGCACACCCACATTTTCACATAATTATGTTCACTGTCAGCATTATTTAGGGAGGGCCAAAATACAGGCACACACATAAAAACACACTCAACTGCATGACTTTACCAAGTTTCTAATGTGTTATTTCAATAGAGGGTTTACTGGGAAAACACTGGATCCAAATATTCCTGAACTTTATCCAAAAACAAATTTGAATGAATTGTGTCCAGTTCATCAGTCTAATTGGATTCTGGCAGTTTTAAGTCAAAATGAGGACAAAAGAAAACTTGTCTGGAAGGTTCAGAAACCATTTGAAAGAGCACTCTCATTTTGTGATGTGACAATACCCGCTGAGGAAGAATAAATACATGTGCATAAAGGCTACAATGGAAAGGAGGTTTCCGCATTGTCACATTCATGTCATTAGCAGTTTATTCCTGCTATCTTTCTTCAGTGTGTAAAGTCTGCTAGTTAAATTAACTTTTCAAAAACAAAAATCAAGAAATGAGAAAACTGAGCTCCATTTCATCTCTTTGTGACTATTAAAGTTCACACATCAATCCCCAGGAATGCAGAAGGAGCACTAAAATCATGCAGTTTCCATTCCAAAGAGATCGACTAAATGAATAGAAGAGCTCAAGGCACTGTACATAATTAGCCTATTTTGTTTAAACCCAGCTGTAAAGTGTTGTGAAGAGGTGGAAGGAATGCTGTTCTGAATTTATACCATTATTTTGCACCAACATATCCTCAGCAGTTCCATCAGAGCAAATCCATCATCCGTTCTGATAGATCTAGATAGGTTGAGATAGACAATTTAGATAAGCAGTTTTTTGTATGATCAAGTCTTACCACTGACATAGAATTATATAATGGAATGTTTCTCACCCAATAAATGTTTGTAAGAGAGATTGAGCGAGAACATCTTAATTATTTTACACGCTCATGTACTCTCTCAGTTCTCCACCCTACGCTTTCCCTTGCAAATTGCTTCCTGGAAAACTTAAATAAGCCTCCTCTTTTATTCTTTCAAATATCATCTTCAAATTTTCTGCAAAGATTTTGCAGAAAACTGTTAGACATATTTCAACGTGGTTATAAAAGACAAAGGGCTCAATCCAGAGTAACTACGGGCAGTCCTTGCTCTGGTGTAAGAACAATTTACTCTGGATTGCAGTATGAATTTTCCATAGGTTTTCACGAGGTGGTGTACGTAATGTCTCTTACATGCTCCCGTAGTTACTCCAGATGTTAGGGTTACTGAAACAATTATGTATCATTCCCTGGTTATCTTTTCCGCCATTCAATGCCATTTTTTCAGTTTTTTGTGTCTATATTGAGATTTTAAGCTTGTCTTTGGATAAATGCTCTGACAAGTAATAAGTTAATTTAGATGAGAAAATGAATAGAGAGTACAGACATTGAGCTCAATCCTATCCATGTCTACTCAGAAGTAAGCCCCATTGTGTTTAAGGGGTCTTCTAGGAAAGTGTGCTTAGAATTGCAGCCATTGGCTCTTAAAAAAGTTACAACTGGAAATAATTTACTGGATAGGTAGGAAGTTTCATTCTCTGAAAGTGGTTTTCTGGTGGATTCTGACATAGAGAATAAATTTACATAAGGGCTTATATATTATTTTCCATTCTTCCAGTACACAGCCTATTTAAGACCACACAATTTGTCCTGCTAGTATGAAATTTGGCACTGAGAATCCACTGGCCAAATTTCAGAATATTTCAGAGAAAATTTGAGTTAATGTACTAAGCCAGAAATGTGTTCTCTATAAAGAGCAGCCTTCATTGTGTTTATGACTGATTTTTTTTTCCTTTTTGTTCATATGGACCGGGTTAAAAATTTCTAGAAACTGTCATCAACCCCAATGAACTTGTCATCCTTTAGATCAAGACAATTTTTATATTTACTTATATACATATAGGTCCAAATAGGCCCAAATTCAGGCAATAGAGACTTCTCAAAGGAATACATTCTCCATGTTACCTTACCCAGAACAGACCTCCTGGGCTGCCTCTCTTCCACAGAAAGCAGTGCAAGCTGTGGTGTTGCACTTGCATAGGCATGGGGATTTAGTTAGGATTGAGTTGACAGTTTCATGTCCTTAATTATAATTCACATACATACTTAATTTCTATTGCAAAAGTTTTCTATCGAAAAAGTTGACATAGCATGAAGATACTTGAATTGATGGTATTAATTTAGTGAATGTGAACCGACACTGTATCGACATTTTTTATCTATATACTGTATATAAAATTGAAAAGTCACTCACTCACTGACTCACTCATCAATGCCCAGCCAAAATCACTGGGCCTAGAAGCATGAAATTTGGGTGGGTGTTCCTTTCATGATGGAGGGATCCACTAAGAACCAGTTTTCAGAAATTCCAACTGGAATGGGGTGAAATGGGGCACAACACGTTTTCCTCCCTATACTTTCCATTGAAGAATCCCTGACTGATCAAGGCCCTGCACCAACCCCTGGACCTAGAAGTGTGAAATTTGGGGAGGGTGTTCCTTCTGTGACATCAACACCCACCAAGAACTGATGTGGAGAAATTTAACCCTTAAGGGGCTGAAAAGGGGTGCAACGTGTTTTTGTCCTATACTTAACATGGAAGACTAACCAACATCCAGTCAATTTGGTGCTCAGTGCCTTCTGCACTGGGGGGGGAGTTGTTCAGAGGGAGGGGTTGTACTGGGGAGGATGCTGCACATGGGGGATGTTGCGCATGGGGGTGGACGCGCATGTGGTGTTGATGTGTATAGGTAGGTTGATTTGCAGTGGGGGGATGGCATACGGGGGAATTTTACTCCTGCAACACGGGTACTTTTTTGCAAGTAGATGAATAAAACAGCAAATCTGATTAACTAAAAAAGGGAACTACTGACATAGTTTAGTGATCCTATATACACTTACCTGGAAATAAGGCCAATTGAGCTCTAGATCTAATGAAGTCAATTAGACTAACATTTCGTAGATATTCATGGGATTGCACTGTTAACTGTTCCTTTTTCAAAGTTCAAACTTCCCATGCATGCTCAGCCTGAGATATTCACCTTGGCCAAGGGGCTATCATTCACCCCAATAAACTTCACAGAATTGTCAAAAAATAAAACTGGCAGAACCACATCCAGGTTGCTTTCTGGAGGAAGGCTGAGCTACAAAATGAATATGTGATTACTCTCTTGTTGAAAGAACTCTCCTGTTCATATATGCACCTTTCAGGAGGCACTGATATGCTTATTTTTCAGGTTTTAATCTAACTTTTCAGCATTTTTTTCCTTTGTCTTTCCATCCACCAATCCCCCATCATGTCGTAATTCTCTCTCAAAAACAGGGCAGAGTGTGAAAGATAGAGTGGTTCAAAAAGCTGGCTAAATTTAATATTTAATAAATTTCATACTGGAGATGAAAGTTTTGCAATGCAGATGGAACTGAAGATGCAAGCCATTAAGCATGTCCATTCCAAGTGCATAATTATACTAGGAACATGTGGGCTAAAGAAATATAACGTTGTCCCTCTGAAGGTTCACCCAGCCAGACAGAGTCTGGTATAAGCTTACTGAAATCAATAAAGTTTTAATCACAGTAGATTATCTGGCTGATAGTGTTCTGCATTGCCGGAAAAGGGGTTCATTTGTTACTGGGTAACCTGATGAAAATATAATTGGGTTAGATTAAAAGTGTATTCTTTAAAATCTATTGTACAAACAAGCATTACATTTGAGGAAATAGAAGACAATAAAAAGGAGGAAAAAGCCTTTTTCAACAAGCTTTGGTATTTGGAACGGGGACTACTTGTAAGAAAATGGGATGATTTTGTTCCTGCTAAACAGGGGAGTCTCAGAATATCTTTAGTAAATTAGGCACATAAAACTTGAGGAATGAGGAAATAGTCTACTTTATTCAAAGAACTTTGCAAAGTGACTTCACCACCACCGCACATGGTAGTGAAGAAGCATCAAAGAAAAAATGTCAAGTACTTTTATAAATTCTCCTACATGATATTCTAAACCATAAGCATAACCCCCAGCCTATTAGAATACAATAAACATGACTGGACAATCCCCCACATCCAGAGTAACTACGAGAGCACTTGAGAGACGTCATGTGCACCCGTAGTTACTGCACCACTTAGTAAAAACCTATGGGAAATTCATATTGGAATCCAGAGTAAGTTGTTCTTACACAGGAGCAAGGACTCCCTGTTGTTACTCTGGATTTTGCCCGTCTTATTAATAATCATGGCTAGGCGTGAATTAGATGCATCAGCTTGTTATTAGCTTAATAATAATGAATTACTTTTACGTGGATAGAAAGGCTTCAGGCTTCCTGTTGGTTAAAAGGTTACCATAGGAGCAAAACTCTCTTTGGCTAACTCCACTGAAACAACCATTTTTCACCTATCAGGTTAGACACCAGTTCATAAACACAGAAGAATACATGCCCCTTATCTGTCTAACTTCAACTATACAGCCCAAATTTAGCCTCAAGGCCGTCTCTTGCATTTTTACAGAAAGAGACAGAATCTAAGTTGCTCTGTGCTTTTTCTGCAGCAATATATTCAATATGAATTGATTCTATTGGTTAATATGGCCACTCAATTGTATAACTAATCAATGGGATCAGTGCAGTGACAATTATTTTGAAACCTTTGAAACGGTGCTAACCGGAGAATATTTGACTCAATTCAGTGAAAACATTTTATATATATATTAAATAGCAACATACAATGATGCATTAGTCTGACGATTTAACAGATTAAAGGGTATCTATTAATGCTGAGAGTCTGTTAAATTTGGATTCATTTATAACAACAAACACATTTGTTAGAGACTAGTTGTTTAACCCCACCACCACTCTGGTGGAGCTATGCCAAAACTGGGCACACTGTATCCAACAAAGGAGTGTGTGGAAAGGTGGCAGGGTAATTTGCCAAGATATGTCTCCTTTTTCGGGATGTATCCTCTTTTTCGCCTTGTGTCCTAGAAACAAAAAAATCTTCATTTTCGTCTTCTTTTCTTGTGAGCAGGGACCATGTAAATTCTTGAAATTAATAAATAAGTGTAATGGTTTTAAATTTAATAATAAGTAATGTAGAGCACAATCCTAACCAGGTCTACTCAAAAGTAAGCCCAATGGGTCTTCCAGAAAAGTGTCTTAGGATTGCAGCATTTAAGTTACACACGTAAAAGTAACATACATGAGTGTCTAGCTTTTATTTTGTCATGTCCTACATTTTTTGTAATGTCCTACATTTTAGAGGGCTTTGTCCTCTTTTGCAGTTATGACATCTGGTCCCCCTGGGGTGGGGTGAAATGGTAACTTCAGTATATAAAGGGGATTTAAAACCTTTTATCACTGCATAGGTCTTCCAACTTGCAAAGCATCTCTCCAGGTCTATGCTAGCAATTTACTAGTGCATGTCTCAAGAGAAAAGGGGTGGTGAATAGTAAAAAAAAGAGGGGTAGGTACATGCCATAATTGCTGGCTCCACCAATTCCCACAGTCTCTCCACCTCCCTTTTCTATAAAATGCAATATTATCTAGCATTTAGCAGCAAAAAAGGATCAGATTCTTCCAACTGAGTTTATTATTGCTGAATGTACTACATAGTTCTGCTGAAAAAAGAAAAATAATTAAGGGCGCAATCCAGAGTAACTATGGGGAGTCCTTGCTCCGGTGTAAGAACAATTTGCTCTGGATTGCAATATGAATTTCCCATAGGTTTTCAGTAGGTGGAGCAGTAACTATGGGTGCACGTAATGTCTCTTACGTGCTCCCGTAGTTACTCTGGATTGTAGGGTATGTCTAGTCTAAGGCTAGAGTTTTACCCTACAATCCAGAGTAACTACGGGAGCACATAAGAGACATTACGTGCACCCGTAGTTATTGCACCACCTAGTAAAAACCTATGGGAAATTCATATTGCAATCCAGAGCAAATAGTTCTTACACCGGAGCAAGGACTCCCCGTAGTTACTCTGGATTGCACCCTTAGTTTAGTAGCAACTAAAGGACTGTAGCTCTGGGACTTCTCCAATAGCGGGAGTGGTGATGTCACCAGCGGGAGCACTTTGGCACTTTTTTCAAAGAATTTTAGCTGAAAAGAAGCATAAGTCCCAGCAGGAGGCATGGTATACATTTAAATTAAGTCTTCCTTTCCTCTAAATCAGGGGTCCTCAGACTTTTTAATCAGGGGGCCGGTTCACTGTCCCTCAGACACTGTCGGGGGCCGGACTATAGTTAATTATTTAATTAATTAAATTACGTAATAAGGAACAAATTATTTTGCAAACAGTGTGTTACTTTCATGTAAAAATGCTACTCAACATAACATATACTGAAGTTGATGGAAAGATGAAAACATTTTATGAATTATGCCACAAAAATCCCCCAAAAGTGAGGCTAGGATTGTAGCCTTAGAGCCCCATCCTAAGCATTCCTACACAGAAGTAAGTCCCATGATAGTCAATGGGCTTACTCCCAGGAAAGTCTGGCTAGCAATGCAGCATCAGAGCCCCATGAAAGCATTTCTATACAGAAGAAATGGGCTTACTACTAGGAAAGTGATGCAGGCTTGCAGCATCAGAGCCCCATCCATCCTAGGGAAGTGTGGCAGGCTTGCAGCATCAGACCCCCCATCCTAAGCATACCTACACAGAAGTAATGGGCTTACTCATTAAGCAAGTGGGAAGCAGGAAGCCGGCAACTGAGGGACAGAGGGAAGGGCGCACGAGTGACTCAGCTGGAAGCACGCGTGCCTGTTGCCATTTCTCTGCAGCGCCAGAGGTTTCCTGGCTGGCGTGTGCACCGGCCAGGAAGCAGGAAGCAGCGACTGAGCAGGAAGGGTGTACCAGCCATGTGCGCTTCCCACTCAGTTGCTGGTGTGCCTGGCATTGAGGCCCCTGGAGTTCAACAGGGGGGTTCTGAATGCCCGCGGGGGGGTTCTGGATGTGAGGGGGGTTCTGAAAATGCCCGCAGGCTGGATTGAGGGCCCTGGTGGGCCGTATCCGGCCCCCGGGCCGTAGTTTGAGGACCCTGCTCTAAATGAATGAAGGGAGAGGGAAACTATGACTGGATCTATACCAATGAAAGGAATATGCACATTTGTTCTTTCTTTGTCAAGAAAACTTGCTTTTTAAACGATGACCAAAGGGAGAAATGGAGCTTTTTCATCATGTTGAATGAGGGCCGCTGGGAGACAGAGACAGTGGCAATAAATAGAATTTCTGATTAAATATGCATATGATTGTACTTCTGTGTTCTTATATTTACTTGGAGTAATTTTTCTCCTACCTTTCCATTTATATATCTAATACCGTATATCTTTTGTACCCTGAGAAAATGGGATGAAATAACTTCCTTAAGGTTGCAGTCCTACAGAGTCCATTTAATTTAACAGTACTTTCTTCTGAGTAGAAATGCATAGGCTTGTGCTGCAATGCATATGAAGTACAGTCCGTTATTGCTATCCACAGGGTTAGGTTCCTGGAAACCCTGGTACATAGCAAATTCATTCACAGATAATGAACTGTTGATTATATGGTATCTGTGGGGTAAGGTACAAGGGGTACTTTCCCTGCCTTCAGAAAAAAATCTATCATAAACCCTTAGATTGCCAGCAGAGTGTAGCAAGAAGTGCTAAAAGATATCTGAATGCTGCAGACATCTTCCACAGGCTACAGAGACTTTAAGAATGAAACCTGCAACTAGAGCAGACTCCTTTAAAATGACTGGCTGAAATTTCCACTAGCCAATTTAATGGGATCTGCACTAGTCAGAAGAATTCTGAAAGGCCCCGTAGCCATTGGAAGATGTCTGCAATGGATGGTCTGCCATGGAAGGCATAACAGACGAGAACAGAGGCACAGAAAAGGTCGCAATTCTGCCCCTTGCAGATAAGCAAATTTGCATATAAAGATAACTGACTGTAAATATTTCAGAGCAGCAATAGCAGGAACAGAAACATCCAATGAAGTAGTGTTACGTTGACTTTTTATAGCCATAGGGTGCAATTCTAACTTGCCCTACAATCCAGAGTACCTACGGGAGCACGTAAGAGACTTTATGTGCACCCGTAGTTACTACATCACCTAGTGAAAACCTATGGGAAATTCATATTGCAATCCAGAACAAATTGTTCTTACACCGGAGCAAGGACTCCCCATAGTTACTCTGGATTGCGCCCTTAGTCTAGCACAACTGATTTGACTTCCCAATTCTGTGGTGACGTAGGGTGGCAAGCACATGTCTGTGCACTGGCCTGACACTCTTCCAGGAGTGTTATGAAATATCTTATGGCACTTTTTGGCACAGAAGTATCTTATGGCAGTTTTTTGACGCTTGCAGGTCAGCATGCATCTTATACTGGGACATTTGCCAGCCTAACTGGGTGCTAGTATTACAACCTCAGTGACATGCATCTAGGGATGTTGCTCTGAGGGTTCCTGCAGCCCCAAATTTATCACTGCACATCCGTAAAAAACAGATAGTTTCCTCAACATGAAAAAAATCCATCTAGCTTTCAGGTAGCAATTCACTGATAGTATGCTTATACCCAGAACAGAGTGTTACCGTCTTTTTCAACAATGGCATGTACATGATCTTGCTTCAGTAGCCTGATAATTATGCAAACATAATAGGGGAGAGATGGTACTTATTCAAATGGGATACACTGTTGCATTGGGTGCCAGTTTGCATGCTTTAGAAGTGTGTGTTCATACATATAGAAAAGTTGTCTTCTCCAAAGCTCACAAAAAATGAATGAAGGTTTTCATGACACACCATAAATATACTTTGAGCAACAATGGTTGTTCCAGCATTTCTCAGACCTTGGATTGGGAAGCACTAGGTGAGCTACAAACCAATTTCCGGTGGATTTTGTAACATCCAATTCAGAATATATATATAGAGAGAGATTTGGTGCTTTTCTTAGAATCAATGGGAAAATGGGATGCTAGGAAGAGGAGAGGGCTGTGTGGTTGGAAAATGATCCAAGTCTGTTCTGCTATAACTTCTGAGCTGGAATGTTTGAATTATGAGCAGTGAAGGATAACAGCATGTGCATGCTGTATAATGGGCCCTTTGGCTGATCACAGCTTAGGTTGAAATCTAAATTGATGATTTCACTTCAAACCGCATCACATCCAGATTAATTACATCACTTCTTGTGGGCCTGACAGATAGCCATTCTAAAAAGTGGGTCCTGGAGCTAAACAATTTGAGAATTACTGGTATCACCTCTATATTTCAGAGAAAGTGTCACTAGTATACAACCTTAATGAAAATGTCCAATGCATACATAATTTTGATTTCACAACACTGTAATCATATGCTGAAGAGCAACAGCCTTGCAATCTAAGTAAGAGATGCGATCAGATCAGATAAATGACCTATTAAATTGAATTACTCTATGTGGAGTAAAAGTTGTTCTCTCTGTGAAGTAAATACTGCCTGATCATCCTGAACAAATAGAGTGCCAATAAATAACTAACTAGAAGCAGTAATATATGTCAACTCCTCAAGAACAGTGGCTGTCAAAGTGTGAAACCTGCGAAGAGCTTGACTTAAAGGATGTGTGGGCAGTTGCTCTGAAGGCAGAATCTCTTCCCTGAATATTTTCATTCACTCAGGGTTTTTTTTCCCCTTTCTTTGCCAAGAGATTCAGAATAAAATAGTATCATATATTGTTAATATATAGCTACAAATATACTATACTGTATTTGAAATGCTCACCTTCAGTTGTTATATAAATTATTTTCAACCACTGTGCCATGGTACACGGGTGTGTTAATAGGACCACTGGGGGATGCAAGCCTTTGCTGTCAGTGTGGTGTGCCTTGTCAACTGCCAGAAAACTGATGGTGTGGCTTGACAACTTCAATGCCTTGTCAGTGTGCCCCACAATGGAAAAGGTTGAAAATCACTGTGTTAAATGTGTAAGATGATAGCTTTTCCTTTCTGAAAATCATCTGTGATCAGTGCATGGTGACAGAGCTGCCATTTTATTAGATTATCATTATAGATCATCTGAATATTAACACTTTAGATTTTTTGGCCAGTCCTTAATGGCTGTTACCTGGGTTATTTTATAAGTTATAAATGTCAGTTCTAGTGAACACCCGGAAACTCACTTGAAAGCAGGAAAATTGGAAGGAATGGTACTCTTAGGTAGATATGCATTGGGTTGGGTTGTTATTCCATTTTGTGAGTACACTATTGAGACTTTCATGCACAATGCAGAAATTTGAGCATTTCTAGTTAACTTTTTGCTATTATCAACTATGAAAGGGAGAGATCAATACACATGTTCAGAACTGTAAATGTCTCAGCGACATATCAGAGATTATTGTTAGAGGCCAGTGAAATTGACAGGGCAATTCTAATTCATTGACAGAGCAATTCAAACTTTCCTCTGAACAAGGACAAGTCCCATGTGCTCAATTCTTTGCATGTTGCAAAGATGTCATATAGCACATTCATAGCTACTTGGGCGCAGGTCAGGCCAGCACATGGATGTGTATTGGCATTCTGGAGCTTAGTTTGTGCCATCCCAGAGAGGCTGGCATAGGGGCTAGGAGAGGTTGGCAGGAAGACAGGAGTGTTTGGGGGTGAGTTGGGTTTGGAGGAGGGAGTGGGAGTGGTCTGGGCAAGTCAAACTGGATCTTAATTCCCTCTTGGCCAGTCCAGATTTACAGTGGGCTATTTGGATTTATGTCAGTTCAGTTATTTTGCTAGCACAGAAGAAAGTTGCCCCATAAGTGTGGCTGGAGCACAACCTGGGATATGAGGATAAAAATCCTCTTACTCTTATTTTTGCTCTAGCCTGACCTATCTCAATCTCAATACAGTGCAGGCTACATGGCCTGCCTGGTCCAGGACAAGTTAAGATTGCATCCTAATTCTTTCACTTGTAAGCTCGACTTTGTCAGAGTGTTTCCTTTGTGCATGTTTCCTCTCAAACTATTTCTAATGAGATGGATATAATGCCTTTTCATCTAATGAAATGGACTGAAACTACATGTTTTATGTGCAGGTGTTTAACCTTAAGGCAGAATAGAGAGCAAGAACTTAAGTGAGTGCCTTCCAGTGCGGTGGGCAATATATAGTCTATTATTAGATTAATATGTGGAGTGCCACAGCTCATGGATTGTCACGAGTAACAGAGATGGGAAAATTAACACAGGTTTTTGTTTCAGGTGTTGTGTGTGCAAGCCCTGCAAGTGTCCCACATAGTTTCTGCTTTTGGAGAGATTGGGTGAGAGTGGAGAGCAACCATCAGTAATATGATCAGTAGGCATGCTCAGGCGTTGTCTTGGACCCAGAATATATGTCAGCTGAGGATGCATGTTAGATGAGGAGTCAGTAACTGCCATGATTATATTGTCCAGTCTTGCTCAGATCTTGCATCCGAGGGGGTCAATTATATAATGTATACCTTTTGTACATTGCTACTCGGTTTCACAGTAGAATAAATGGAAACAGAATGAAATATGGGTGTGGAATTCTCCAGAACAGATCCCATCTCAAAGGCATTTTTAACTATCAATGACCTATTCATGCTTGCACAATCTCTCAATATGAACATACTGGGATAGCAGGGGGTACAAATGACTATGCTGAATTGCACAAAGAGAGGCGTTATCGCTGTATCTGTGTATGGCTGTAGCTATGCATATCTTTCTGACTGGGGAGCTAATCCTGTTGAAGTCAACGGGATTAAGATGATTTAAAAACAGTCTCATGGCCTGATCCTATAAGCTGCTCCATAAGTACAGGTGCTCAGGAACTGGGCTGAAGCATCCCAACAGCAAAATGAAAGTTAAAAAAAAAATGATGCCCTTGTGGCAGCGTTAAAATTCCTCTCCTGGAGTAAATGGCATCTGACTTTTGCCTTTTATTTCTCAAGGGACAGCTTTGCTGTCTGAGAGCACTGACACAACAGTGATGGGAACATGGAGCATACTTGCATGCTTGGATCACATGAAATCAGACACAGTGTGAACAATTCCTCCTCATTCCCAGTCCCTATAGGGAAGGTTATTATTGTGCTGGCAGGAATACCACCAGTATTTTCTGCCTTCTTTGCTGCAGTTTGGCTGTCACTTCCATTGCAGCAATCACTGGCATTTTTTAAAGTTTGAATCGTTTCTCATGCCACTGTTCACAGAAATCTGCTTACTCCAGGATACTAAAAAATTCTGTTGAAGTTTTGGTTATTTGGTGATCTCATTGCCTCCTGCTCTCTCCAAAGACTCCATCCTGCCTCCTCTGATGCTCAGACATTCATACTCACATTCAACACAAAATTAACTTTTTCATTCGTGAAACAAGAACCTCCTCATTTCTGATATTTTAAATTTTTTAAAAAAGATTTCTTTTAAGTATTCCAAGTATTTGCTATGAAATGAGCTAGAACATTAAATGAAGTACAATAAGTTTCACAAATCAGAAATAAGTGGGAAGAGAAAAAGGAAATTTAAAATTATGGAGCTTTTTTGTTGCTATCCTCATAAAGGCCATGACTCTGGTATGAAGGATGTCATGATGAGTGCATCCTTATATCCTTTAAAAGATACCATTCTATCACTGGCCATAAACCAATAAGTAAGTTAAGGATATTGGAAGCCTGAATAATGGAGGAACACTGACAGTATATATTTATGCCACAAGGGAGGTCTCACATAATCTTCATCAATTCTCCAAACTACAATTTTCAGGATTCTTTGGGTGCAGGCATGACAGTTCAATTGGTCTAAAAGCAATATATAATCCTGTGGCATAGTTATCCCCTGTCATTTCTACAGAGAAGACTGTCCACTTTGTCTTGTGATTGCTTCTAGCAAGCCTTCATATACCAGACAAGTGGGTCTTACAACAATCTCTTGCACCTCTTCAGCCTTAACCTTCCTCACCTCCAGAATACTCTAAGCTGCTAAAAGGCTCAAGCAGTCCAATCCTTAATCCTCACTCCTGTATTGTGCTGGTGTTGTTGCATTCAACAAAACACCATCAACATTCTTTGACATCTGGGGCCATTGAGCCTGTTCAGTCCTGATCAGGCTCTTTTAAAAGGTGCCCCTTTTATATTTGTATAAAAGTATATACATGTATAAAAGTATATACATGTATATACTTCTGCACATCTAGGGAACCCACCATAGGATGCAGAAAGCATTACTATCTTTTTGGATTGGCCTGTTTGTCTTCCAGTAGACTCCTTAAATTCACAAGTTACATACACAAACAGAAGGGACTCTGGTTGCAATCCTACCCTCTAGTTAGGCCAGCCTAAGCCCAGGCATAAGCCCTGTGCTGATCTGGGAGGTGTCACCAAAGTGCTGCAAGATACTTCTGCGTCACTTCTGGGGCAAAGTTAGACCAGTGCAAAAACATGCGCTTGCCTCCCTACATCACAAGAGGAATGGAAAGTGCCAATGGGTTGTGCCAGCCTAGGTTAGGATTGTGCCCTAAATTACATGGAATGTCATTTACCTTTCAACCCAACCCAATGAATTGGCATTTTAAGTCTGTTTTATTAAGAATTGTTAGACACCAGGATAGGGAAATCTGTGAAATGAAACATAAGCCTCAATTGTCTGAATTGTAGTTTGACCTTCTTATTTGATGACCATCAACAAAGAAGGAGACAGTCTCTCCCATATCTATCTAATTGAGAATTTTTCATTTTAAGACTAAAAGAAAATTATGACAGACAACAATCTTGTGTTTAATGTCACAGATGAACTTTCCTTCCCTATATCAATAGCCCTGAGTCAACAAGGGTCAATGACTCAAAACAGGACAGCCCTACTGAAAGTTTCCTTCAGCATCAGGAATGGCATCCCATTGTTTTGAGATAAAACACAATAATTTGCCTAGGTTACAATGAGACCTTTGAGCCTGCTTCCTTGGGACAGGTATAATTAATTACGTTTCACTGGCTGTTCCCAAACCTTCCATGCTTTAGTGAGTTTCCTGTGAATGGAAATACCTAGAAACCAATAGAGAACACCTGAAGGGAAAGATGGGCAATGATGGATTTCGGGGCATTGAAAGATGCCTCTTACATCCTAGTGACAAAAGAGCATACCCAAAGAGGCTTGTAATCAGTGTCACCAGCTTTGGAAATGAATGGTTCATTGCTTTCACTGATCCTCATTACTTAACACTAGCTTTCCCAACTAAAACAAGGGGTCTTGTAACAGCTTGAAGGCTATTGAATTTGTTCCTTCATACGTTTTTTTGTTAACTACTGTCTAGGAGGTAAAAAGGCTCAATCCTATAGTCCATCTTGTTAAATGCCTGTGTTTGGGGAACGCATATTCCAACAGCACAGGCGGCTGCCAAAATGCCATAATGCGGTTGTGGCAGCGGAAGGAGCCCGTGTACTGGCGGGAAGGCTGGAAGTTCCCATGCATGCTGGTGGAGCAACAGAGGCCCACCAGAGCAGGTAAACTCAGATAAGGCAGCAGAATTGGATGGGGGTAAGGTCGAACAGGGAGGCGATTGATCCACCTGCACATATCAGTGTGGACTTGCACCAGTGATATCACTGGCACTGTTCCAAACTCACCTATCACAACTCCTGAAACTTACCCTACAATCCAGAGTAACTACGGGAGCACGTAAGAGACATTACGTGTACTCGTAGTTACTGCACCACCTTGTTAAAACCTATGGGAAATTCATATTGCAATCCAGAGCAAATTGTTCTTACACCGGAACAGGAACTCCCCATAGTTACTCTGGATTGTGCCCACATTCTGGTGCAAAGGGACAAATATCCTATTACTCCAAGGAGACCTTCAAGAGCTGAAAATCTCCCATAAGATATAGTAGAGCTGATTTCCCACTGGATATTAGGAAAAAAAGTCCTGATGGGGAGGGCTGTTTGGCAGTGGAATAAATTGCCAATGGAAGTGGTGGACTTTCTTTCACCGGGGATCTTCAAGCAGAGGCTCAACAAGCCCCAGTCAAAGATGCCCATGAGTATTTTCTGCTACAGGCAGGGGGATGGACTAGATGACCTATTTGGTCCCTGAAATAAATGTGTTCATCTTTAAGATTTTGCATTACGTTTTTTGTTTGCCAAAACAAACAAGCATGACTATCCCTCTGGAAGTGTTACTTTTCTCTGTGGGAAGGGAAAAGCTAAATTCTGTTTGCACCGGGCACCTGACTGCTGTGTAGCTAGGTGAATAGCTGGCTTGGAAAATCAGGAAGAAATGTAGATAAGGTTCCACCTTGAATTATGCAGTTCACAATGGCACCCTGCCATCTGAACAATCTTTTAAGGAATGCAAATAAGTGCAGAAAGGATACACATCCTTCATTTCTAGACTGTAATTAAGTTTTAATTTAATGAAACATTGGTACCCAAGCAGGCCTCCGAGAGACATTCTAATATTAAAGCTGCCTCTTGCTCAGAAAAGAGGTCCTAAATGGTTTTCCATGGCAGTAAATCAACTTTGTAAGTGGTGCTGTCCAACAGGGGAATTCTCCTTTCAAATGGGATGGAATGAAAGGCTATTGTTGTAGAGCACAATCCCCTGAATAAAAGAATAAATATAAGGTAACATTCTGAAATTAAGTGGGTCATTCCATAAATCACATATTTAAAAAATTCTGGGATATACGACTGGCTTCTGAACGTCAAGTCATTTGACAATTGTAATGTACTTGTAATGTTAAAAATGTATCTTTTGTGAACTTAGATGGAATTATGCCAAGAAACCAAAGTACAGGAATGGACCACAACCTGGGTAGGTAGTATTCCAGGTTATTTGAAGTGGAAATTGTTGTTTGTATGAAATCCTATAAATATTTCAAAGCTTACATGGGCATCATATGGAGTGATGATACCAAAAACACTCCTTCGGAAGAGATTAATGTAGAGTTCAGTCAGATGGATTTGCCAGATCCTTTGCCAAGCATTGCAATCCCCTACTGGAGTCCTTCTCTCAGCTCTGCAGAGGTAGTCTCACAACTGAATCCTAACTAAATTCCCTTTTGGTGATGCAGTAGCTCTGGTGTGGGCTCCACTACATCTCATGGGGGATTTTGGCATCTGGTAGTCTCCCTGGGATAAGGGCACATTTAGGAACATAAAAGCCTCCACTGGACCACCCCAAAGGCCCATCTAGTCCAGCTTCCTGATTCACAGAGAAGTCCACCAGATGGAGCACATATGACATCTGAATCCAGGTGCCCTCCCCTGCATATGGCATTTTGAGGTTTCCACATCTACACACACCCCTCATGCCATCGCCACATCCTGTGGCAGTGAGTTCCACAAACCAACTACATGCTGGGTAAAGAAATATTTTTTGTCCCTCCTATCCCCCCAACATTCAGTTTTTAGTGGATGTATCGTAGTTGTGGTGTTGTGTAAAAGAGAAAACAGCATCTCCTTATCCACTTTATCCATCCTCTGCAAAATTCTGCACATCTCAATTTGTCAGACCTATGCCAGCAGTATTGTTGGTGCATGTCACAGTTGCTGTTGGAGTGAACCCTGAAAGGAGGATATGATATGGTATGAGCCAGTCAATGCCGTTTATCCTACTCTTCTCCTGAGCTTGGCGTGCTTACCTCCCACCCTCCCTTACTCGTTTCCAACTTCTTCCTGCCCTCCTCTATCCCATCCAGCAGATTTACCAGGTTCGATAGGTGTTCCTACAAGTGCTGGCACAGAGGTGAAGGATCTGGCCTTCCCACCGTCACAAGGTCTAGAAGAACTGTTGCAAAGCTCTTTATGGTGCTTTTGCAGCAGTTCACATCAGATGAACATGTGTTCCACCAGAGCAGAAGAAGACTAGGATTTGGCCATCAAAATGTGACTATTACAAGCCAATTTTTTTAAGTTTTCACAGCGTCTCTACTTTCACCCCAAATTGTCTTTTGACTTTGAATGGAATGTCAGACAATTGCTTGAAAAATTGATTGATTGATTGATTGATTTGACTGATTGACAAGTGTGATTTTCTTTGAACTGATCATATGGGCTAACCTATACAGCCTAGAGCCTCTTGCTCTGAGGCACCATTATCTTGACTTGTACACATCCCCACCTGATGTACAACCAATTTTTTCTTGGAAAACTTTCAAGACAGCAAATTTCACAACCCTCCTAGGAAGTTTGCACATTGACTGCCTCAAGTATATTTATTTTGTATTCTACTGCCCATAGATAGTAGGGCTGCAATTAGGGTTGCCATAATTATCTTCCACAAAACCGGGACAGGACATCCTGGCCAACTTATTGGTCTGTGAAAGCAATTCCCAAAAACTGAGATATATGACAATCCTAGCTGCAATGACTCAGCAGTGATCAGTAATCTCAGAATGCTGAGATTAAACACTAAGGAACTTAACCGGAAGGTGAGCAAATCAGCAGTTCAAGACGAGTACTGAAACATGGGGTGAGCTCCCATCTTTAGCTCCTTCCATCAAGCAGTTTGAAAGTAGATAAACAGGTAAACAGTGTTCCATGCACCATGCTGGCCACATTGACCATGGAGGCGTCTGTGGGTAACACTAGTTCTTCAGCCCCTGTAACGGAAATGAGTACTTGCACCCTCTACTCACCAGTTATGGCTACAGTCATGCTAGTCTGCTGGCTAGGCAACCTGTAAAGGATATTTTACTTTTAATGCCCTTAGATATATTTATGGCATTTATAATGATATAGTGCCATTCCCTGGCAAACACTTCTCAGTTTTGGAAAACTGAGGACAGAGTGTTCTACCACTACAAAGAGACCTAAACAAGTGTTGCTACAAGACATTTGGGGGCCTATTCTGAAATTTCAATGGAGGAATCTTTACAAAGAGAGGTAGCAGATCTTATTCCTCTGTTAGAAATCATATAGAGAGACTTTATCCAGTGATGGGATTCAAAGAAATTAAAAGCCGGTTCTATGCCCATCTGGCAGCCACTTTTCAATGGCTATTTTTAAACTTTATATGTCCTATCTCTTGTTAACAACCGGTTCTATAGATTAGGTGCGAACCTGCTGGAGCCCACCACTGACTTTATTTTCATAGCCTGTGTTTATCACATAGCCTGTGATACAGGCTATGCATTTCTGGTAGAGGTGTGTGTGTGTGTGTGTGTGTGTATTTCTTTGCTTCTCTGTTTTTTTGCAGAAGTTTTTCTATATACTATATACAGTATATAGTATTCCTATCCATACTGCAACATGCTACACTATGGCAACCTTACTTCTTCAAAAATCAGAGAAGCATAGAAATCAGCGGATGCGTATGGTCTCACACATCTAATAATAAACACAAAGTCCACTTTATCCCAGCTTTTGCAATATGGTCTCGTTAATTTTCATCTTGACAGTGGTGATTGTTATTGGTCTTTATATCCCACATTTCCGCCCTACGTAGGGGTGGCCCAATGTGCTCTCAAAGGAAAACAGCAATAAAATCAAACACAAAAAGCAGAACAGCAACGTATGAGACAGCCAATTACCTCATCTGAATCAGAGGGAGGCTGATTCATAACACAGTGAGCAAAGAAATTAAAATTTGCTGGAGAAAACACTTCCAATCTTTTTCCCCTTTCTTAAAACTTTCTAGAACATGTCAAATCCTTCCCAAGAGATAAGGCTGCATATCCCCTTTCTTCCTGCCAGCTAAGTAATGCTCCTGCTTCAAAATGGTCTAGTAACTTTTTGGTTGAGACCAATAAAATATGTGGCTGAACTGTAAACTAGTATGTCAAAGCTTTATCATAAATTCTCTTTGCTCTAATGCATGTTCAGATTTTAGAAAGGCTTTTTGGTATGCAGCAAACACCAGGCTCAGACTAACCCTACAATCCAGAGTAACTATAGGAGCACATAAGAGATATTACGTGCACCTTTAGTTACTGCACTACCTTGTGAAAAGCTATGGGAAATTCATATTGCAATCCAGAGTAAATTGTTCTTACACCAGAGCAAGGACTCCCCGTAGTTACTCCGGATTGTGCCCTAAGATTGGGGGATATGAAAGATTAAGAATTGGAAAGGAACAGAAAATAGTGGCTATTCTAGGGCTGGAAAACTCTGTTTCATGTTCAAGAATGTTTTTTTAAGGTGCGCTGGCATTGTGTTCATAAGAAAGGAATGTCAAGGTCTTGAAATTGTTAAATTGGTGATGATTGAGCATCATATGAATTGCATAAGGCAGACATTCTGAGAAGCTAGTATTAAGTTGCTTCTCCTCCCATCCTTAATCACTGTAGCCTGATTCATACTATAACAATAGTAATAACATCACATAGGTTTTTTATTTATGTAGCACTTTTGGAGTATTCAAATGGTTTCATATACTCTATGCATTATTTCATTAATCCTTAAAACAACACCTTAGGGTTGGGCTCTATGATTAATCCCACATGCCAGGATCCTGAAAGAGGATGGTTTGCACAATACCTTCTGGAAAGATCATGATAGAGGCGAAATTGGCACCAGACTTATAGTTCAGAGACTTCCTAGCTGTCTTTGTGCACTGCGCTGCACTTGACTAAAAATGCTTTTCCTGTGGACCGTGCTCTATCATATGGCAATACTGAAGGGTGTTGTGCCCTGTCTTACCAAACATACGCACGGACTGAAAAAATGAATTTGGTATTTCAGCAGCTCTAGTGGAAAAAAAATGAAAAAGAAAAAGAACCAGGTTCATCTGTGGCAAAAGCCCTTTACTATCCCCAGAATGTGTTTCTTCTTCAATATTTTTGGAAATAAAAATAGGGCTGTGGGTGGCACAAGCGGTTAAGACGCTGTGCCTGTTAAGCACCAGGCAAGGGTTTGAGACCCGGGTCAGGCCTACAAGACAGGGTGAGCTCCTGTCCTTAGCCCAGCTCTGCAACACCAGCTGGATCCAATCGTATTGGCTCTGCCTTTCCATTGGCCTAATTCAGTGGCGTGGAGAGGGGGATTTGCTGCTTGGGTAACAGCCTATCCTCCATAACTATCTAACCCAGGCTTTCATGCTTTGCATGCAGCGTATGCAATGCTGAGCACGATACCATAGTCTTCCAATACTGACGGAGGCCTGCTTTTTTATTTTTGGAAAGTACATCAAACTTGTTACTTCCTTGTGTACCAGATACTGGTTTTTCTTGATCCTCCAACCACAGGGTCACTGATGGTGGTTAATGAGAATGCTATTTCTTTTGCCTCCTCAACCCCAGATAGTATTTCTGACTGGAAGACTTACCGGAAGGCAGTGAGAGGCTGACAGTGGCAGAAGACTGTCCTTTTTCTTTCTCTGTTATTTAACAGTTCCTGGAGATTCTGGATCTTAAAGGAGAGTCAAGAGTTCAGGATATCTGGGAAATATTAATAGTATACTGCACTGGGAGAAGTAGATGAGGATCAGTCATAGCTGCTGTTCCTCCACAGTCCCTCAGAAAATTTAAGAGATCTGCTAGAGCCACAGTGCCAAAGCACCATACCAAGTCCCGAATCGCCATTCCCTTTGTTTCAAGTCACTCATGAATCATAATGCAGCAGGCATCCATCAGTCTTGAGAGACTATGGTATTGTGCTCAGCGCTGCATATGCTGCATGTGAAGCACAAAGGCCTGGATAGATTGATACGGAGGATAGGCTGTTACCCAAGCAGCAAATCCCCCCTCTCCATGTCACTGAAATAGACCAATGGAAAAGCAGAGCTGATACGTTTGGTTCCAGCTGCGTTGCAGAACTGGGCTAACGACAGGCTTGTGGGGACTGACCCGGTCTTGTGGGGACTGTCTTGTGGGGACTGACCCGGGTCTTGAACTCTGGCCTGCTGGTTAATAGGCACAGTGTCCAGAATCATTTCTGAGACATTTTGATTCAAGTCTGACATTTTGACCCGAGTTTGACTTTTCAAGAAACAAGTTGGAAAAGCTTGCAGGAAAGCAAGCAAGCAAACAACACACACACACACACACACACACACACACACACACCCACCCACCCCAGAGTCACTAGCATATACAAAAGCGACTTGAGTCTATTTGAATTTTTTTTTTATTTTTATGGTCCCAAGTCAATGACCAATTGACGTGCATGACTGGAGTCTATATAAGTTGTGAAAAATGCATGTTTTCAGAAGTTGAGTTCAAGTATCTGAGTCTCAGCCCCTCTATAGTAAATATTTTTTATGAAGTTTGACTTTCCAAGAAGTGGTAGAGAGCCTTGACTGATCCTTGCTTCATTAAAGTTTGGCTGGTCATGGGGCCAGATTCTTGTGTGAAATAGTTGTTTATTCCTTTTACATGCCCCAAACGCCCCACCTGTGAAGTAACACCAGGCAAGGAAGAGTTTTTTTTCCAGTGGCAACCACATTGTGCTGGAAATAGACATGTAGTTGGAACATAGTTGTTCTAGATGGCAACAAGAAAGTACACAGATTTTTTTATACATGGATTTGACTCAAAATGAAAAGCTATTACAAATGAGAAGGAACATGCTGATTCCTGGGGAAAAGGAAAAAACACATCCTCTTGAAATCACAGTTTGAAAAACTGTTTTTCTTACTATTGTAAAGAGGCAGTCATGAAGCAATCATTTCATTCTTCAGCTGAACCAGGCAATGGCAGGGGTCCTTTGCATTTTTTTTTTAAAACCCATGGATTTTTTAAAATTCACTGTGGGTTCCAGAATGGGAATCTGTATATGGGAAGTTTGCCCTGAATTATTCATAATCTTGATAAAGACAAGCCCATTGCAGGGACATGTATAGCTGTGCAAACACACTCCCCCCTCTCAGTATCTGCAAGTCATGTGTTTAAGAATGCTTAAAAACACGCATTAACATGCACGCACACGTGCGCATGCACAAAGAGAGAGAGAGTTGCAGAGGGCTTGTCCTTAGTCAAAACAGCCTCAAAAACTGTAAGAACTAAAAACTGTGAAGAACTAAAAAGGGTTAGAAAGAGGAGTCGTGTGATTCCTTTTCTAAACCCTCAGTCAATTCAACACAGCATCTTTATCAGTCTCCAGCTGTCATCCAATCTTTTTGTAGGCTTTTTCAATCTCATCTGGTGAAAAGGCAGCAGGGCAAATTGCACATGCTCAATGACCTTCTCCCAGCTCTTGAGATACATCTGGGACTTTCCTGAGACTGGCTGCCACTATCACCAAAGCATCTGTGTTGGATATCGAGCCTCGCACACTTGCCTTGCCACATCCCTGTGGCCTTCTCCCATGAAGCTAGATATCCCTGCTGTGTTCTCTCGGGATTCCTGTTGCAAGCTGTCATGCTGTCCACGAATTGGCCGGATCTCAAACATGAACATGCAGAAAACCCTTTCTGAACATTAACTCACAAAACAATATGCCACAAAATAAGTTGTAAAATACAATTTTGAGAGTGTTTATTTCTCACCCAGATGAAAATTGAGGTTAAAGCCTGACAGCTATTCCACCCCTTTTATGGAACAATTTCTTACAGTCAGAAAATATTACAGTGGTATAGCTAGAGGGAGTGCAAAGTGCTAAGTGTTATAGGGGGTCTTACTATACCAAGTTAGTGCCCCCCCACCCTTTCAGGGTCTGGATTGGCTCTGAAGGAGAGGCTGTGCTTACATGTTGCAGTAAGACTCCCTATAAAACTTAGAACTTTGCACCCCCACTAGCTATGCCACTCCTGCAGCAAATATTCTATTTATTTATTTTTATTTATTTTAAAAATTTGTATCCCACCTTTCTTGGGTCATAGACTAACTCAAGGTGCCTCACATTAAAACATAATTAAAATCATAGAGTAACTACAATCCAGAGTAACTACGGGAATACGTAAGAGATTTTATGTGCACCCATAGTTACTGCACCACCTACTGAAAACCTATGGGAAATTCATATTGTAATCCAGAGTAAGCTGTTCTTACACTGGAGCAAGGACTCCCTGTAGTTACTCTGGATTGTTCCCTATGATGGGCTTCTATGTGCTTAAAGATTAGCAGAAACACTGCCCAATATGGAAGGGCCTTATTTATGTTTACATAGCAGCATAGAAGACCATAGAAGATAATTTAACCAGGGAAATAGTTCAAGTAGCAAGAACTCCTCCCCTGCCCTTGAAGAGATTTGAACAAATTTTCCTTTTTTATTCATAAAGCCTCAAATCAACTTATTTTCCTGCTTAATGTTTCCATTTACATCCAGTAATGACTTTTCGTTTAAAACCGCACAGAACGTCCAAACCACCTTTGATGAATTCAAATTAAAAAATGAAGTGCAACCAGTAATGATTTATAAGGATTGTGGCTTAGCAAGCAAAATACTCATATTTCTTGCACATACTTCATACTCTGTTTCTTTAATTTAGCATCCATGGTGTAATGCAATGTATTAATCATCCTAAAAGATTTGTTGTTGCTAAACATCCTCCACCTGCACGTAAATTGATTTTGTATTTTCCAGATATACTGCTCAGTGCTCCTTCCTGGTACAGAGGAGGATCTGTCTGAAGAGAGTCACAGCAAGTGTGATTTAATTTTTCTCTGTGCCTTTGAAGCCATCTCACTTCCCTTCAGCTCAATTTCCCATCTTTGCTCAATGATCTGTTCCATCCCAAGTGGACAATAAAGATGTCTTGAGATTCACCGGTGTCTCTGGGAAGAGTACACTGAATTTGCTGCTTGAAATGAAAACCTTGTTATGCCACTTTCACATTTGAAGTACATGAAGCTCAACGGTGCCCTGCTGAGATGGGAAGGGTGTCTGAAATATTAAAATGGCCCTAAGATGAATCTAATATTGGAAGATTGAGGATAAAGGTGTAAAATGTGCAAAGGTTTTTTTTATGAAATATGCATACAACCATATGTACTGAAGGTGAATTATTTAGCAACTGCAGTGGGAGAATCTGTTTGATTTGAAATTAATAGTGGCAGTCATAGATTAAAGGCTGGCCCACACGTGAGGTGGGGATAAGCAGCTGCTTTGAGCATGGGGCTGGAGAAGGGGATCATTTGGTGAGGGACATTTTGCACTTGTCCACCTGCAACCCAATCCTAATCTTGCTAGCACCCACTGGTGTGTTTCAAAGTGGGATTGGTGGTGCCAAAGTGGTTACTACTTATCCAGTTGGCACTGGAAAGCAGCCGGAGCCCAAAATCTCACCATGGGGCATTTTTAAGTTTGTACCAGCAATTTGCTGGTGAAGACTTGAGAGACTCTGTTTTGGGGCTTCCAACCCTGCATGGAGGTTCTACCCCTCTACTGTACCAGTTCCCACCTCCTTCTATAATATGTGGCAATTCTTTAAAACTGGCCAGGTGGTGACCCTTTTCACCCAGGCACTTTTCTGCATTGCTAAATTTTCTCTTGTAAAAACAGATTGGCGGTTATTCAGTTGCCACTTCATATGAATTGCAAAAACCTGAGATTTCTGGTCCTGGTGATTTCTGATCCATGCTGAGTGATGTCATATTAATGTCTGCACTTGAGATATAGGAGGGCAATTGGTACTAGCATTGAGAGGGATGGAGTCTCAACTGAGGGATGGTGGCAATCCCAAAATAATGTTAACTTTGCCTTCTGTCTCCTTAAGGAAAAACAAATTGGAAGCCTTGGTGGCCATGAATAACACCATGCCTGAAATTATCCTGGTTGTTCTAACAATCAGAAGGTAGCCTAGTGGTCTACTAATCAGACAGTCAGATTCCCAATGTTTATACCAGGCATTGTCAGTCCAAAGACTTAATATTCACAATGCCAGATGCAAAGAAGGGTACCACGATGCAGGTTATCTTGTTGTCTTGTGTGGTCCCTGAGGCATCTGGTGGGCCACTAAGATAGAGGAAGCTGGACTAGATTGGCCTGTGGCCTGATTCAGAGGGTCCTGTAATCAAAACATTTTGCACAATCCTTTTCCTTTCTGCACCTGAAAAGGGTTCGAAGAACTAACCATACTCTCACCCAATATTCACTAGTTCATACATCCTAGTCTCTGCAGGTCATGAATCTCTTGATTTCAGATTTTGGCTTCTGATGCTTATCTGCATAAAGTGTTGCCCTAAATTACTTTGAGGATACCATAAAGTATATTGTTCTAGTTATTAGTAAGCCTGGGTGCTTGGATATATTGGTACATGAAATGGGGAACTGGAGGTACAAATTCCTAACGCTTCCTTTGTTTACACTGTTGAAATGTCTATCTTGGACCTTATACAATTTCTTCCTACAAGGTTAGGTGTTTGAACAAAATAGAAAGCCCAGCAGTAATTTGTGTATTTCACCATAAGCGGAAGGGAACAAGAAAGTTGCATTTTTGCCATTATTGAGAAGTGTGGAAACATAAAGTTAAATTTTCCCTTCTCAGTGCATCTATGAGGACCAACCATACTCCTGGAAGTAAATGACAAAATGATTACTACATGGAAATTCATCCCATGTGTTCTTAGGGCAAAATCCATAGCAGTTACATCACCCTGTAGTCAGTGATGGGCTTCAAAGAAATTAAGAACCGGTTCTCTGTCCATCTGGCAGCCACTTTTAAATGGCTATTTTTAAACTTTATATGTACTATCTCTTGTTAAGAACTGGTTCTATAGAGTAGGTGCGAACCTGCTGGTGCCCACCACTGCCTGTAGTGTTATCTTATTGAAAGTCATCTTAACTGCTTCAGAGCAAGAGGCTTAATTTCACTTTCGGATATAGGCCTCAGTCCCTTCTTGTATCATAAACAGATGATTATATACAAAGTTCTTACTGGGCTGACCTCTTCATAATGATGTACTTTTGTGTGCGGAGTGGTGGTGACCAGTGGCATAGCTAATGATCATGTAGCCTGGTGCAAAACTCAAAATGTTGCCCAGAAAGTGCTGTCACATCACAACCAAAAGTGATGTCATTCCAGAGTATTTTAATTTTTTTTTAATTTTCCCCTCAACAACAAAATTAAATTTAATTAAGTAAAAATATGAAAGGTGTGCACCTTATTGGTTAGGGAAACTGTGCTGGGCCAAAGAGGAATGGTTATTCTTTCCCTGCTAAATTTATGTTCTAAATATAAGGTGCACCATTTAGAACTGCCTGTATACCCAGTTAGCATGGGTTAACTGTATTATTATATATGCATATAATAAGAGAACTGATTCATATTAACACCTTATTTATTCATACATGAGAACTGATTCATATTAACACCTTATTTGTTCCATTCAGTATCAGAATTACATCTCATTGGCTTTCAGAGCAATCAGTATCATGGGAAAGTTCAGTTAAGAAAATCCACTTTTTCTTCTATCGGCTTTTGTGTTTTCATTTTTTTGTTAATTGGCCATAACATTTGATAGAATACACATATTCCAATGCAGTTTTTTCCATTGCATTCTGCATTAAATTATCTTTCCAACAATATATATCAGGATGGTATTATCATTCAAAGATACCTATTTTTCATAATTTTAGCCACTAGTGTCAAGCTCAGCTTGTAGCCCCCCTAAAGGTTGTAGCCCGGTGCAACTGCACCCCCTTAGTTATGCCACCGGTGATATGGGAGAATTATTAAAATTAATTATCATAGATGAATCCAATTGATGTCTCAGGGCGCAATCCAGAGTAACTACGGGGAGTCCTTGCTCCAGTGTAAGAACAATTTGCTCTGGATTGCAATATGAATTTCCCATAGGTTTTCACTAAGTGGTGCAGTAACTACGGGTACACGTAATGTCTCTTACGTGCTCCTGTAGTTACTCTGGATTGTAGGCTATGTCTCACTAAGGCAAAATATTAGTGTAACTTTCCAGTGAGCCAAAGAGAACCAAAGATTTGTCAATCTTCTGTATCACTACATGGTTTGAAAGGAAGCTCTGGGCCAACCTAACCTGCCACCCCCACAAATTGGAAGCCTTGGTGGCCATGAATAACACCATGCCTGAGATTATCATAGGAATGCAAATGGATGTAACTCTTTAAAAACACAAAGTGTGATAGCAAAAGGCCAAGGAAATAGCCTTGTGGTAGGAACACAAAGAACATAGCAAGATACAGGCCCGAAGAGGTGCCAACTTGTCCGAACAAAAAGATCTGTTTAAAAGCCTCAGAAAGGTGTAAAACATCCAAACTCTCCTTTAAGTGACAGATTAATTAGCAAATCAGGTTGTTAGGATGTATGAATGGTGTAAATAGAATACAGCCAATGGTTAACTCTCTTAACGATGTTCTAGAAGATGCTGTAATTTGAGTATAAAAAGCTTAGTTTTTCCTTGCTCAGGGCTCTCATCCTTTGCAATGGTCATGGGTGGCCTGGCTTGCTGGCTGCAGGAGCAAAGCTGGATGGGAGACATGAATAAATCAATTCTTTGCACATTTCTGGATTTGTGTTTCTTTGGTTTCAATTTCTGCAACACCGGTGGTGACAGCCTGAACATCTCCTCAAGAAACAGACATATAAGGTTTGTTTATCTAAACAAGCACAATATATGACAGCAATACCTATCAACATTATAAGGTGCAATTTACTTTTCAAAGGGAACAAACAACATGGGAGACAAACAAATCTCTTAACTCTGTGATCCAGGAGGATCAAAAGTGGATGCATATGGAGTTCATCAAGGGTTAATCTGTACCTCACTGAAGAACCGCCACTTGCTAGATATTAACAATCCAGTCTTATCTAGTCTGCATTTTGTTCTGCCTTCCCCCTGCTCTCCCCACTCCCTCGAAAGCCAAGAAACTTATTGTTGGATGCTCCCATGGTTGGTCATCTTGGCACTGATGCCCACTTTGGACTGGAGCTGGTCCAGCTCCAATTCTGTTTGTTTCCTGGGTGCTCGATACCGTCTTCATGATGCTCAGAGCTGATGATATGTACCATAGGACTGGGCCCTCAGTCAATTATTTTGGAGTAATTGCTGGAATGATTTTGGACCAGCCATTCCCTTTCTACTTTTCTCACAGCCTGAATACCTTGTGAAGATAAAAGAGAGGGTAAGAAGAATCATGTCCATTTTCCTAAGCTCTTCTATCAAGAGTATGATAAAAATGCAATAAACAAAAATGGACAATAATCAAGCATCATATGATGCCATGTTAGTGGGTGGTTAAAATGGAGAATTAACATGGTACAAGATACCTAGTTGGCACCACCTTCCCCAAAGCTGAAGATATTCACAGCAAGAATGCCTGAATGTTTTATACATTGCTTATTTATTTATTTATATCCCGCCTTTCTTCCCTAATGAAAGGGAGCTCAAGGCGGCTAACAGCAATTAAAAGAACAATAAAACACCATTAAACTTAGATAATAAATACAGATTAAAACACAATATTCCTTCTCAGGGGAGTGAGTCTCCTCTGGGTCAGCTGTCTAAACTCCAAGGGTGCCAATTTAAGATAGGATAGAACTTATAAAAAGGAATAATCTTGCCAGGTATTCACAATGTTAAACATTTCACCCAATTGGAAAGAGGATGTAAGAAACTCCTGCACGTGTGATGATTCCACTGAGGCTCTGCTACTGTCAGGCTCTGGCAAAGGACTAAAAAAGAACATCATGTAATAACCTAAGGATGTGACCCACAGTTATGTAGAAATAAGTCCCAGGTAAGCGTGGAACTCATTAATCAATCAATGGTGGAATTTTTAGGAGTCAGGTGCAAATCATTTTTTTTAAACATGTGTGCTGAGTTAATTCCAGTGGGAGATGTGAGCACATACTTTACATAAGCTATGACCATATGTTATATTTTCTCTGATGCTTCTGGTTAGTCTGTGTTTTCCTTCTTCAGCATGAAAAACAAAGCAAATGGAAGTCTTTGGTCAGGTTACCTGAGAGGTGCTTGCTACTCTGCTACCACTCTGTGTGATATAAGATTACTAGGGTTGAGTAATCCTATCTCCCAGTTAGGCCAGCTCAAGTCCCATCACACAAAGCACTTTTGTGCCACTTTTGGGGTTAGGCTGGCATAAGTCCTGGCACAAGTCTGTGCTAGTCTATTGTGATAAAAAAAGTGCTGGTCTCCCCACACCATCAGAGGGGACTGGGAAATGGGAGAGATGTTGCAACCTAAATTGATTAGGATTGCACCCATAGTCATGCAAACAATCATTCCATTTTTCAGCTAAACCAGGCAAAGGCAGGGGGTTGTTTGCATTTCTAACGGCTGACTGCCTTTCTACAACAGCAAGAAAAGCTTTTTTAAAAAACAATTGTAAACGCCATGTAATTTTTTAACTGCTTTAATTTTACACATTTTGATATCAGCAAGGAGTTCCAGAATCAAACTCAAAGTCAAAATCAAACTCAAAGGCCAAAATCAAAGTTATTGAGACACAACTTTATTCCATTAGGTTCAGTGGAGGAACAAAAAACCTGGAATTTGGTCTCTATTTTTCTACTGATCTTTAATTTAATTTTTTCTCCATTGTAAGTTTCATAACAGAACCGTAGTGGATAACAAGAGACACCTGTATTTCTTAGTTTCATACCTCCTTGACCTATATGTTCATACATTGGCTCTTCAACCTCATCAAGTAAGGTATTGGAAAGGAACCTGCCCTTTGCCTACTTCTGCTCTTCTCTCAAATCCTATGAATGCTGGTCAGATATCTCCAGGCTAGTGCCAAGCTAGTGCCCCATGACTGAAATACCATGACTATTCTCACTGTAGCCATTTTGCCTGGGCAGCACACAGCAGGCAAGTGTGATAAAGGGAATTATAGTTGTAACAGACAAGAGACAGAACTTTGCACCAGAGTCCACTCCTTTGCCTGTCTATTCAGAAGTAATTCCAATGATAGTCACTTATTTCCAGGTGTGGATAGGATCACAGTCCAAAAATTATTTTCATGCTGCTGCAAGGACTGGGAATGTACAACTGGAAACTGTATGAAATGGAGACATCACCTAAATACAATGAAGAGAGAATAGTTAAGGCAAAAAGTGGATCCAACCACAAAAATGTAGGTGACACTGTAAGGCACAGAGTTATACTTTCCAGATCACTCGGTTCTGAGTTATCTTGTGTATTTTCTACATGTTTCTGTTTGTGCTTATGAAGCAATGCTTCTAAATCTCGCAGCCACCAAAGTTAATGGGGTGTTACCAAAAATTTTCTTTTTCACAGAAGCCTGAACATTTTCAATTCAAAGCACTCAAAAGGTCTCATATTCATGCAGCAGAAGGATAACATCTATAATGAAAGAGAATAATCTTGTTCAGCAGTGTTCCAAGTAGGTTTTTTCTTTCATAGTTTGAAGGTGGTGCTAACTTTTCTATTAACCAGCTGTATGTGACTAGACTGAAATGTATTTCTTTTTCCCCCCACTAATACTCTTTAATCTCCCCATTTTAAAAAGTCTCGTCTCTGGGATTAGACTCCCAGGGCGCCCTCATTCTTGCTCTGGAATTTTGCTTGTAAGAACACACAACATTGCAATGGGATAAGGGAGGCAGAGGAGGGAAAAATTACTTTTAAGGCTTGCTGGAGGGGGGAAGGAATCCTAAATAGGAGATGTGTTTGAAGAGAATTGAGAGGAAAGGGTGTCGGTAAAGTGAATGAAAGGGCAGGACACATGTAAGGAATGTTTAATCTTGTTCTCACAAGTTGAAGAAGGCTGTAATAGTGAAGAGTAAGAGGTGAGGGAAAGGATTCGGCAACTCCCATTCCAGGTGTTTTTCTCTCTCTCTCTCTCTCTCTCTCTTTCTCTCTCTCTCTCTCTCTCTGTGTGTGTGTGTGTGTGCGTGTGTGTGTGCGTGCATGCTATTAACTTTCATCTTATTTAGTTTGATCTTGCTATTAGGCCGGTAACCATTTTTTAGATGGAAAAAACCCCATAAACTCTGAAAGGAAGAACTTTACAATGGGATAAGGGTTAAATTTAAGCTGCAGTCTTAACCACACTTTCCTAGGAGTAAGTACTATTCATCATAATGGAACTTACTTCTGAGTGGACATGCTTAGAATTGCATTGTTACCCTACAATCCAGAGTAACTACGGGAAGACATAAGAGCCACTTACTCTGGATTGCTCTATGCATTTCCCATAGGTTTCCCATAGGTGGTACCGTACAGTGATGGGATTCAAATAAATTAACAACCGGTTCTATGCCCATCTGGCAGCCACTTTTAAATGGCTATTTTTAAACTTTATATGTCCTATCATTAACAACCGGTTCTGTAGAGTAGGTGCGAACCTGCTGGAGCCCACCACTGGTACCGTAAATATGTTGGTGTAAAAGGTCCCGTAGTTACTCTGGATTGTAGCATTAGTTACTCTCTCATTGTATAATTTTTCACCCTTTTGAACCCCATGCAGACTTTGTCAGTCAAAAGAAACAGGTTCCCTGTTTTATCTTTGCCAACGGCAGCCTTGGAAAGGTTTACTCTTGTAATTTGTGTTTATTTGTAAAGCTGCAAAATACAGGCAGCACTGAATACCTGCGGATTTGGTACCAGCCAGGAGATTTTTATCATGCTTGGCTTCCAAACCGCCCACATAGGCCTCATGTGTCAGCCCATGGTCTGTACAGGCCTCAGATTGAATACGCAATTCAGTTCTAAAAACATTAATTTGGTTTCTTGGGGAAACCCGTGGTGATGTTTATAGGTCTTTTTAAGACATTCTGAGGGCCAGGGAAACCCCAGCAGCCTTTTTGGACCTAAAGAAAATCCTAAAGACACTTTCCTGGGAGTAAGACCCATTGAACACAATGGGGGTTACTTTTGAGTAGGCATGATTAGAATTGTGCTCTACCTCTAGCCATATCCAGAGCACAGAGGTTTTAAGACAGCCAAATTTCAACATCTGCTGATTTCTGTGGAAGTTCTGGGAACTGAACCTCTATGCATGTCAAGGGCCAACCTGGACAATTTCATTTATTTACTTTGCTGCACAAACTGATTTGTGAAATGTAAAAGAAGTACAAGAATATTTGTAATAAAGATGCTGGTAATTATGATGAAGACATTACTACTCTCAAACTGTAGGACAGTTTAGTGCACAGGACCTACACATCCTGTGGTTATCAAATTTCTAGGGGAAGGTATCATGCTCAACGTGGGGCCAAGCAGGAATGCTTCAGGTTGAAAACATGTAATGGTTCAGAAGACTAAAGAGGACAGCTGTCTGGAAGTCCGGAGATTATTGCCAGTTTGGTTGATGCTAATGAGCTGGGTAGAGCAGTCCTGACTGGTTCTGATTCAGAATGAACCAGCTTGTGTTATGTCATTTCTTAGTAGTTATCACCACAACTATAGAAAAGCACTTCCATAGTTTATGTGCAGAAGCACAGATCAGTAAACATGTCTTGATCCTATCTTTTTGGAGAAATTTTTATATTAGCCACTTCTCTCTCTCTCTCTCTCTCTCTCTCTCTCTCTCTCTCTCTTGTTTGCATGATCTAATTAGTCCTGATGTAATTAATCCTCATTAGCCCTGGTTTTTACCTTCCCACACTTCATCCTGCCAATGACTACCTCATACTGTCTTTATAAATGAGTAATGCTGTCGTTTACAAGGGCCTTTTTCCCTTTTCAGCTTTTTTTGGAAGGACAGGAATGGGTTCTTCAACACCTTGATTCCCAGATTTCCAAGTGGGAGCCTTCTCTGATGCCCTTCTCCATTTGCTTCAAAACGGGACCTTTGCAACAGCAGAATACCCCCCGCCCCGTTCTTAGAATGCATTTAAATTCATGGAGTATATTTCTGTTCATGGTGATATTACTCTGAATACCACCCAAAGTGACTAGGAGCAAAATCCTAACCATGTCTACTCAAAAATAAGCCCCGTTGTGTTCTATGGATCTTACTTCCAGGAAAGTGTCTTTAGGATTGCAGCCAAAATGTCCTATGGGCACAGCATCAAAATGGCAATAGATGTATCCTGCAGTCTCTCTGGCTAGTCTGACTTAACTACAGTATAATGACCATGTCACTCACATCTTCCAGTCCTCTTTCTACCATTGTCTAATGCTACCTCCAATTTTCACCACACCCTGACCCTAAATTACTGATTTAGAAGTATTACTTCTATCAGTGATCTGCACACCTTCCCTGCACGTCCCAGCAGGTATGCGAGAGATTAGACAACAAGAAAGAGATACATTGGCAGCCACTTATTTCTTCTTTCAGCTCTTATTACAAGTGTGTGGCCCAGGCGGCACGTTGCAGCTCAATTATCACGAGTCCAATTGTGGTGCTGGGCCAGATAAGGAACTTCTGCTCCTTAAAGATCAGGCTTGCAGATCTTATGTTTCACACCAGTGATCTAAACTTTGGCATTCCCTTCCAGACATGCTCTCCAGTGCTGTTAGGCATCGAGTAATCTCTGTCCTGTATTCTCATGTTTTAATTGCTTTTGGTGACATCAGAACCTCAATGACTCACTCTATATTTCTTTTTTGCACCTTGTATTTAGGGTTTTCCTGATTGCTCTGATTTCCTGGTTTGATTATTTTATCTGTCTCAGCAGCATTAGTAGGGAGGTATGGGGAGGATTTGGGTCACTGGTGACATGCGTGGAAATGTGCCCTCATCACTGGGCAAAATTCTTAAAATCTTGTTTTTGAATAACACTGTAATATTAAATATCATTCAATGTCTAATATCATGTAGAATGCAATGAAACAAAAAATGTGATAGCTCTATTCGTGATAGCTCTATTCTATCAAAAGTTATAGCAAAATAAAAAACAGTTGGGTGTGTCAATGGTGCAGCACCATCCCCACCCCTGGAGGTTGTGCCCTGTCCACTTCACGGGAGGAGTTCCATCATGAGACTGACCTACTGGCTTCCTGCACTGGGTGGTGCAAATCCTAGTGACTCCACTGATCTGTTTCTTTGTACTATGTCTTCTTTAGGATTGCCATTCTATGTGATTTTTCAAATCTCTTTTTCCTTCTGCATGATGAGAAACCATCATGAAAACTGCTTTGGGAGTCATTCTGCAAATAGGATATGGATAGGAATATGCTAACTAGCTGCGTTTATTAAACAAATGCATTAATAAATGCATAAATAAATGCTTTTATTGCAATTGCTCTGTGCAATTTGGCTTTTATAAGCCACCTCAAGCCTCTTGGTGGAGAAACAGGATATAAACCAACCCTCAAAATAATTACTTAAAATGTCACAAGTTGATAGCCTTACCTTGCCTAAATACATTTGAGCACTCAGTATAATACCATCCGTGGCCTATCCTTACCACCTGTTATATATATTGGCCTTAAGCCTTCCTCTAATTAGTTTTATTTACAAGTAAAGTGACAATAATAACAGAGAGGTAACTACGTGTATGTGATATTCACCTTTTGCACCTTCATTCATTTTATTGGTTTATTTTCTGATGTCTTTTTTTCTACCATCAGGTAAGGAACTTACACTGACTTTCAAAGTCTGTTGGCTCTAGTCCCAAATGCAGGGAGGTATAACTCATTTTTTTTCTACCTGCTTGGTACCTGCACAATACACTGTCCCATGGATCCAGGAATAATTTTGGCCCACAGCCAGGGACTCTTGTTATTGTCATGTCTGGATCAGGGGTGTGCCTTAAGAAAAAACAAATCTTATCAGACTAAAGTAGAAGTTGGCATAAACCCAGTGAATCATGCCAAGTCTGCGAAACTTGGAGGGTAGACCTAATTCCACCACCACCACCCCAAAAAACTCCCAACCAACTACAATATAAGCTTCCAATTGTCTGCAACCATTTGACTGAATATCTTAATCTCTTACGGTGCTCTCTTTGTTAATCAGGTTCAATGGCACAGATGGCTCCAGTGTAATATTTAAAAATAAGCGCAAAGGACAATGTGTCTTTACATCAGTTTTGTGTGAGCTATTTAGAGGAGGATAAAAGAAGTGATGTGAAAGGAAAGTTGAATTTTCTCATGAGAACAGCAAACACTGTATTTTCAGCAAAGACCAAGTTCGATTCATGTTTGTTGCCACTTTCGTCCCACCCGATATCACTTTAAATTATTGATGCAGTGATTTGCATAACACATGGAGTTGTAACACCTGGCTTTCGACATGCTGGCTGTGGAAGCAGATGCCTTGATAAATGGTTGATGAGGACCCTCCCTGTGATCTGACAAGTTTCCCTTGACATCTCAGTGTTGCTATTCAGACCCCATAAGAAGAAAGCCAGTCCACACTCTCTGATCGAGTACTGTCTGCGGTCAGTTCAATAGTTCTACAACATGAGACATCTTTCTTATGTTCTCAAGTTAGCAGGTTTGGTGTCTCTTTGATTTCAAAATAAGGAGGTTCGGCTATTAAGAGCAATTTTTTTCCTCCGTTCATCCAGCTTTTTAAAATCAGAAGCTTTCATTATGTAAATGAAAGTCAGAATTTCCAGAATTTCCAGATCCATTAGCAGTCAATTTGTGTCTCTCTATAAGGAGGTAAAAGGAATAATATATATACATTAGAGATCTCGCTAAGACTACAGGCTTTAATTGGTTTTGAAGGGGTTAGATTAATGAACATAAGCCTTAGTTCATTAATCAGTGAGGGCTACCATTAATTGGTACTAGAAAATTTTAATTAATATGGCTGATAGTTTTATCATCATTATTATTACTATTATTTTTCCACCAATATTACTATTATTCTTTCAACAATATTATTCTTTCACCCATTTGCAAAGTGAGGAAGAATAGATCTATGAGCTGATTTGATATTTCAGAGCAGATAAATGGAGGGCTAAAGGGGGAAATAAACAGATGTTTATTTCAGTTATATATACATGGGTTTATTCACAGTCAGTGTGGCATAAGTACCAAAAGCCCAATTTTATCTTCTCCCTGCCATAGCATAGAACTGCAGCAAAATAGGCTGCACTGCATGCAGTAGTGCAATGGAAGTCTTGAGGAAAAGTAAGGGAAAATATTTCCCTTTACCTCCTCCTAAGCCTCCTCCTCACCAATGGAGCTTCTTGGAACTCAACCAGATCTTTTGTTGGTGCAAGTCTGAGGAGTCAAAGGAGGTTTGTCAAGAGGTGGGGAAGGAGATAGTGTACTGGTGCAGGTTACATAACCCTCCCATTCCTGTCTCTTACCCTCCCTGGTTTCCACCCCATTCTGTCCACCTTTCGGACTCACCTCTGTGTGTGTACTTCCCTACTTCCACTGCTTTATGGATTTTTGGTGACATACAGATTTATTTAAACTTAAGAAAGACAAGCAACAACAATTCTTTATCTGTTTTAGGGCCCACTTCTGAGCCCTGCACACCAGCTTACTGCCAGTATGCACTGTTGTAAACATGCCATAAGACAGAAATGAACTTTATAGTCATTGTTCAAAGAAATTCAGGTGCACTTTTCAGGGTACAGACTCAGCCGATCTCTGGAGTGCTGAGCTGCTGCATTGTACTTGCACTACCACAGACAATCTTCACAGCAACCTGTAAGATAGGTAATTGTTCTAGAACTCTTCTCTCCCAGGTGGAATCATTCATGGCATAGTCATCACATCTACATCTACAGTATTTATATAATCTGTTATCTGGATCCCTCATACGTAACACCAGAAGTAGGAGACATCCACTAAAATTGAATATTGGGAAAGTCAGGACAGACAAAAGAAAATATTTCTTTATGAGCACAATCCTAACCATGTCTACTCAAAAGTAAGCCCCATTGTGTTCAATGGGTTTAACTCCCAGGAAAGTGTCTTTAGGATTGCAGCTTATGAAGTAGTTGGTCTGTGGAACTCCCTGCCACAGGATGTGGTGATGGCATCAAGCCTCAATGCCTTTTAGAAGGGATTGGAGAAATTCCTAGAAGAAAGGACCATCACAGGTTCGCCATGGGGTGTGTGAAGATGTAGACAACCTCAAAATGCAGGGGAGGGCACCTGAATGCAGGTGTCTTATGTGCACCCTGAAGCATCTGATGGGCCGCTGTGTGATAAAGCAAGCTGGACTGGAGGGGCCTTTGGCCTCATCCTGTGGAGGCTCCTTTTACATGCTTATGAAATGTCTTTCAAGCTTCCAGCAGAGTTTTAATGTTAGCCAAGCTGTAAACCGTGACACCTTCTGGCTCTGTCTCATGACAGTGTTATCAGCTTGCAGTCTCCCATCCAGGAGCTGTCTAGGTCCTTCCTTACTTAGCTATCTTCAGCAGCCCCAACCACCAGACCACACCTGCTGCTGACATACTGTAAGTTGACATGGCATACATTGAAAGTCTCCTTTTCCCTAGCATATCCATGCTTTGATCCCTAACCAGTTAGATGAGCAAGGTATCACTGTACCGGAAAAGTTCTTGGAACAGGCTAGTAAGCGGAATGCCTAGAAGCACTTGGAAAATACTGGGGTGGCTTTGAGGAACCAGCAAAAGTTTATCAAGAACAAGTCATACCAGCTTAGTCTCATCTCTCTTTTTTAATAGTATGGCTAATCTTGGAGATCATGGGAATGCCCTCAGCACTGAGTACCTAGATTTCAGGACAGGTTTTTTATAATCTCCCATGATCACCCTGCTAGTAAATGATAAAATGTGTACTATGGTTTGGTGGGTTCAAAACTGATGGAACAGTGATTCCTAATGAGTGTTTGTTAATGGGCAAAACAGGCAAAACAGAGTTTTTGAGTGGGGTGTCACAGGGCCCTATCATGGTAGATAGATTACTTATTAGATCTGCAAATGAGATGGTTTGAGATGGATCCCCCACAACTCTGAGTAAGGGATTCGTTTTCTCCTTATCTCAATGGGCTATTTGGATCTCTGCAAGCTAAATCACTGGTGCAGATTTGAGCAGTCCAGTGTGGAGCAGGGGGTTAGGATCTAGCCTGCTGGAGGTTGGCTCCCTTCTCTGGCTTAGCCTTCCCACTGGTCCTTCGTCCACTGCACAATAACCTCCCCCACCCTTCCCAAACCCTCATGCCAGCTATATGATGTTGGTGTGAATTTATAGGCACAGGTCTGGATCCAGAGCAGGAAGGCTAGCATGCATCTTTTTGTTGGCATTCCTGACTCCTCTGGTGGCACAAACATATTTTATGGCACATTTGCAACACCTGAAAGCTGACACATGGGACTTATACTGGCTCACATATTTTTTGGGATCACACTAAGAATGATACCAAAGTTTTATAGCTGGCACAAATGGCCCATTTAAAAAGATTGGTTCAATAGTGGAATGCTAGAATCTTTTCTGTATGACATAAGTTGGGTTTCAAATGTAATGGGCTGTGTTCAGGAAATGCACTTTTACTATGTCACTGTGCCATCACATGGATAGGAACTGCAGTCATATAGAAGATAGAATTCTAAGTGACAGGAAACAATCAACAATGATGTTTTATATGTGTTAACATTAATAACAGCAATGAGAAAATAATATGAAATCTGCAGCCAACACAGATATAATTCACTCAATTGACAGGCAATTGACACATAGCAAGGCACACAAAAACTATCATCTACTGAGACCCCATAGTGGAAATATATGACAACTTCAGCTACACATGTAGATTATTGTTTAGTTGATAGAATACCAATCATCTGTCATTGCTTCTGTATTTCAAAACTTGTCTAGCAAATATGGATTTTATAGACATTAGTATTCAGTGGGGAAAGTGCATGACAGTGGAAAAATGCACTGAAGTTTTATATAAATACAGTATATGAATGTGTTTTGAAGGATACAAGAAATCACACATTTCAACATTTCTAAAATTCTCTGAATCAGTTGTTCTGATATAACATCCTAGAGATGGTTTGTTCCATTTGTGCACTGCTGATATATCCAGGAGTCCCTAGAAGGGGTAATGGTTTGAGAGTTGGACATAGTCCTGAAAGATCCTGGTTCAAATCCCTGCTCAGCCATATTTTTAAAGCATAATCCCTGCTCACATCACTTCCTGAGTGATTATGAGCCAGTCACTATCAGACTCACAGGTCACAGGGTTGTTGTAAGGACAAAGTGTTTGAACACTCCCTGCTTTCCGCACCCATCTGTACACAGGGCAGGAAGTGAGGGACTGTGACAGGATTGGGGTGATCCATATTTTGCCCATTGAACAACATTTTACTGCCTTCCTATGAGTAAAAAAGCTTTTTCCAACTTCCCCACACCTGGCTGAAAGGCGTTAGCCCTTCCCTGACTTGTGTCTGGAACTCCCTGTCACACCATCCATGATGGCCTTTTGAGGTTTTCCACGCAGTGAGAACAGTAAGCAAGCATCAAAGACAGAGGCATTTGACTTGCTGATTTGCGAAAAATTAATTGAGTGTGTGTGGGGCGTCCCCACTCAAGTATTTTCCTGCTGCAAAGTTTCATTTGACTCTAGAGTTGTGGAATCACTCAAAAACACACATTATTTGTGACTTGAGTGCAAGTCATTAGAGTCAAGTGGGATTTTCAGGCTCTCAGTTCCCAGCCCTAACGCCAGTAGCTCTGTTTAGCATGGGACGTGTCTTCCGATGTGGTGGTAAACAGGAAGAAAAGTATGTGGGTTGAGAGGGCTAGGCATCTGTACTTGAAACGCCTTGCTGAAAAGGAAGTTCATTAGAAACTGACTAAGGCTTGTCTAGTTCCAAGGACTTTGTGTGTTGTGGGTTGATGTGCTTGTTTTTTTATTTTGCTCCTGGCTGTATTTTGATTTTCCTGTTTCACATTATCTCTTGTCGCTCTTGTTTCATTCTTTGAGTGAGAAAAAGTAACTCAATTACTCTTCAGTTAGATTCGAATGAAAGATGTGACAAACAAATAAAATTGTCAAGAATATTGCTGTCTCAGTAAAATTACCCCTAACTTATGCAGATCCTTGATTCTCAAACAGATGAGATTTTTGTAGTTGCTTCTTTGTTCCTGCAAGACATACTTTTGCAAGCAAAATGTTGATGTTATGTTTTGTTAATCTGAATTGACCCAGCAGATGTAAGAGGCCAAGATATTTCCCTGTTTACCTATCCCTTTTTTTGCCTCTTCTTCTGCTGAGTTTTAGGTGATAAACACAATGCAAATCAATGGAACAACAACAACAACAAATATCATCAGGATTATTATTAAATAAAAGAGCAAAGGCTAATGTATTCTAAGTTCAAAAATAGTCAAGTAGCAGATGGGAAAAAACATCACTTAAAAAAGATAATTGCAATGTGTAAATAAACTATTGGGTGGGACCTAAAGACAGTTTCTGTGTGCTTTATGGAGGCATGACCACGGAATATGCTATTCCCATTAACCTCCTTCTGGAGTTCACTGCTCTTGGGAGTAGAGCTGCTTAGTGACATACTATATTAGAGCACAGTCCTAACCATATCTACTCCAAAGTAAATCCCATTGTGTTCAATGGGTCTTACTTCCAGGAAAGTGTCTTTAGAATTGCAGCCGCAGTCTAAATGATAAGGAAAGGTTGTGATAGAAAGGCTGTCCTATGTTTACTGTAATGCCATTTCTGGATAGCAAAACACACACGCGCACGCGCACACAAACACACACATACACACACACACACACAAATTGTATATTAGCTGCCCAATCCTTCCCCCTACCATAAGTATCAGTGCAGTTGCTCTGGTGGAGGCAATCTAATGTGGTTACCAAAAAGAAACCTACCACTTTGTAGCTTCACCGAGCTCCATTCTGGATGGCTTCAGATAAAAGTTATATCTCTCAGCACCTTCTCTTCTGAGTCCATCCTTAACTTCAATGTTGGAGAGGATGGGGGAGGCAGATCTTGCATCATCAAGTGAAACTGTCCATAATCCAGAGTTGTTTTCACTTTAACTGTTCTGTTATTCTGGATTCATTTCACTTGAGGATCCAGATAGGATTCTTGAAAGTGTGAGAGGGCAATCAGCAGATCTCTTGACTGTCACTCTGTGAGGTTACCTATTTCACTGATTGCTGGTCCATATCTGACTACTATTTTAGGATATGATATATGATATGAACTGATATGAAATATCTTTAAAAACCTAAGCTGCTAGGACCTAGTTCCCTAAAGGACCACCCTTATGAAACAGCTCATGTAGAGTCAATAACAGGATCAACTACATCCTATAAGGTCAACTAGAAGGGACTTGTTGCAGGTTTTCACTACCAGTGGAAATTGGTGTGACCTAGGATTTCATCTTCTCTATAGTGACACTCCTCTGAGAAGAACTCCTTGCTATTACTCTTCCCTAGATATTTTTAAACAGCAGCTGAAAATACAGTTTAGATTTTTCTTTAGCTTTGGGGAGTTAGTTGTTTTGGTTTCTGTTCTTTGCTGCCTGTTAATTGGATATTCTTATGAATATGTTGTTACAGGTTATTTTGCTGTTTTTCTTTTAATTTTAATTAGTAGTATGATCTTAATTTTTGTGATGAGTTCTCCTAGGTGCCTCCCAACCAGAAGGGTTTGCCAGTGACCTTACTTTCCTGCAAGTGAACAGTCTCTCCTAACTACATCTTGGTTCGTTGGCTGACCATCCCGAGACCTGCTAGAACTTTGCCCTAGTATAAAACTCCCTATACAATGGTACCTTGAATAAAGAGCATCTTGAATAAAGAGCGTTTTGTATAAAGAGCAAAATTTTCTCAGAAATGTTGACTTGCTTAAAGAGCAATGTCTTGAATAAAGAGCACTTCTGAGGAAGTTTGGAACAGGCTTCCATTGCAAGGGAACTCACAGGCAGGATGAGGAGACTAGCTTGAGCTACAGTGGGGCCCTGGGCAAAGTTTGGAATAGGCTTCCATTGCCAGGGAACTCATGGGACGTCCAGGGGGAGCAGCCTGAGTCAGGTCTGAATGTGGGATCTGTGTGTGGCAGCATGAAAGGTGTGCCTGATCAATGTTCTAGTGCTGCTCCCCGCCAGCAGCTTGGGAATGTTAAAGTTGCACAAAAAAAAAAATAGATTCAATTGAGCCAATGGATAGCAATGACTCCATTAGTGATTGTGAAAGTCATCCCCTCTATGTAACCCTCACACAGCCATGAAGGTTTTCAAAAGTACAGTACAGTTCAGTACTGTACAGTATTTTCTTTATTGCAGTGTTTTGTGTTACTGTATATTACAGTGCTTTGGACAGTGTTATATTGCAGTGTTTTGTAATCATTTTTATAAACAGTTAATATTTTAATATGAATATTTTTGGGTTGTGGAACCAATTGTCTGAGTTTCCATTATTTCCTATGAGAAAATCTGCTTCACTTAAAGAGTGTTTCACTTAAAGAGCATGCCTCCAGAAGGAATTAAGCTCTTTAAGTGAGGCGCCACTGTACTTTACATTGAAGAATCCCTGACTGAGGGATGCTTTGCCCAACCCCTGGATGTAGAAGCATGAAATTCAGGGAGCACATTCTTTATGAGAAATCAACACCAGTCAGTTCCTAGAAATTTAACTGTTAAGGGTCTGAAAAGGGGTGCAACACATTTTTGGCCTATACTTAACACTGAAGGCTGACTGATCAACATCCAGCTGATGCACTGGGAGGGAGGGTATGCATGGGGGGATGGTGAGCATGTGGGTCATGGTGCACAGTGGGGATGGTGCGCATGGGGATGGTGCCCATAGGAGGTGATGGGCGAGGGGGATGATGCGCACTGGGGTGTTGATGTGCATGGGGGTTATTGCGCATTGGGATTGTTGTGCATGGGGGTTTAACGCGCATGGGGAGTTGATGCATATGGGGTTGTTGCGCAGTAGGGGGATAGTGTACAGGGGAATTTTACTCCTGCAACACGGGTATGTTTTCGCTAGTCATTCGCAAAGGGAATTGAAAACTTAAGTACCACAGGGCATCTGTGTACTGCCTTCCACTAAAGTCTTGCAGTGGAAACACTAGTCTTCCTGAATAATAAATTAAGCCCAACTGCCCAGTGATATATGGCCACTTGGACAGTTTTTTGTTTGTTTTTTCAGATCATTGTTTCGTCTCCAAGAAGCTTCTCTCCAATGACCTAAGCATGGATGCTTACCTTTCCATACCTTTTGCCGCTTAGGAACCTCATACAATGGGGTGCAATTAAGCTTGATGTCCTTGAAGGGGACACACCTTAACTCAGTAAAGCACAGGAAACTCCTGGCTGCCCCCCCAGGAGATATTTCGGATCCATCATTCATACAGGAACATCTGTATTTTTTGTCCAATGCCCCATAACTACCCCTGCTCCAGGAGCAAAACGCTGGTGTTTTCTTTCCCACTGCCAGTGTCTCTGCTATCCATTTTGGAAGTCTTTCACTCCCTTCCACTCTGTTCACTTTTCATGAGGGCTTTATTGCTTGGAATGCCTCTTGCCTTGGTAGTTACCTTCATCATTAGAGAAGCTCCATTCCTAGCTCTAACCACTAGACTTAGGAGCATGAAATTTGGGATGGGTGTTTCTTCTGTGATGTAAGCACCCACTACGAACAGATTTTAAGAAATTCAAATTAAAAAGAGGTAAAAGGGTGTAACATGTTTTCATCCCTATACTAATGTTGCAGAATGATTGATCAACACCCAGCCCCACCCCTGGACCTAAAACTATGAAATTTGGGGAGCGTCTTCATTCTGTGATGTAAGGACGAACTAAGAACTTATTTGGACTAACTAAGAAATGTGGTGCCTAGTGATGCCTGCTGCCTGGTGTTACCCAGGGATGTCTGGTGCTGTAAGGATGCCTAGTGCCTGGTAGTGCCCAATGCCTGCTGTTTCCTACTGCTTAGTGCTCAGCAGTACACATGAGTGCGCAGCTGTGTCCAGGCCCCATAAATATTCTTGAAATTTTACTCCTGCAACAACTCTGTTAATACTAAAAATATAAAGTTGAAGATAAACGATGTTAGAAGATGTCTCTGTGGTCATGTGGCCATCATGACTAAACCCAGTGGTGGGCTCCAGCAGGTTCGCACCTACTCTATAGAACCGGTTGTTAATGAGAGATAGGACATATAAAGTTTAAAAACAGCCTTTTAAAAGTGGCTGCCAGATGGGCATAGAACTGGTTGTGAATTTCTTTGAAGCCCATCACTGACTAAACCCCATTGGCACACAGACTGTTGTGACCTTCCCACAAAGATTATCTATTTATCTACTTGATTTTTGCATGTTTTGAACTGCTACGTTTACTCTGGTGGAAAAAACACACTGCATGAACTCACAAGCATTTTATTAGCCACAATCATTTAAATCTGTTGCATCTGAATTTTCCCATTATCATAGATTTTGTTAAAAAAAAGAAAAGAAAATGTCTATTTGAACTTCTGTGATATCCCAGGAAAATAGCAGTTCCCTCTCACTGAGAGGAAGACACAAGGCATGGTAAATATGTTGAACTTGAGGCTATATTTTTTTAAACTAACATGTTGCATCTTCTTCATTCTTAGTGTGAAACTCAACCTTTCCAAGAAGGGCAGACGTGTTGCTTCCAAGGCGAAAGGAGATGGCACTGCCTGTTATGCAGGTGAACCCACTCTACCTCCAAGCATTTTTACTCCAGAGATAACTTCAAGGTCAGTGATATAACTGGATTTTGTTCTTTATAGATCACACTGCTGAAAGGTTCTGTCAGTGTTATTAGCAATCTTATTTGGAGATGAAGAGAGAGCCATAAAGACCCATGGGGTCTCCATAATGCAAGTCCCCTTAGTAACTTCAGTGATTTTTCCAGAGTGATAATTCTGAAAACTGTCTATGGACTGAAACTGAATCCTTTCCAATGCTGTACCTATGATGTGTGCACCGATCATGTAGTGTGGGCAGTCACAGAGGCCTCATCAAGACAATGGAATATTTGGTCCCTTACCTCAGGGCAGCTTTGTGGCTACATTGGTGCTGGGAAATTGGATAGAATCAGGCCCCTGGACACTAGACTGAAGAAAGAAGAATACACAAATAAATGATGGGATTTGGCTATATTAGGGTTGGACTAGAGCAGCTCCCTTGTGAGGAAAGGGTGTAGAGTTTGAGGCTCTTCTGTCTTGAAAAGAGGAACCTGAGGGTGAACATGATTGAGATGTATAGAATTATGTATGGGATGTATAGAATGGAGGGATTTTTTCCCTCTCATACAACATCAGAATTAGGGGACATCACTAAAATTGAGTGTCGGGAGAGTTAGGACAAAATAAAATCTGTCTTTACGCAGCATGTGATTAGTCTGTGGAACCCCCTGCTGTGGGATGTGATGGCCTAGAATCTAGATGCCCCTAGATGCCTTTCAAAGGGAAGTGAATAGATTTCTGGAGGAAAACTCTATCACAATTTACAAGACACCATGTGTTTTACACTCTGAGATTAGCTGGTCACTCATATGTCATCTGAATTGGCTGTGGATTGCCTACCCCAAATTCAAAAGGGAGGTAAGTTATGTCCTATAGGTATGTTCATGCATTAAAATATTGGTCAATATGGTGTCTTCAATGAGGGATGAGAATAAGTAGAATGCAAAATGTTGAGCAATGGCAGTGAAATGCAAGTATCTTGTGGTCTCTGGCCCTGATCCAGAGTTCTTAAGGAATATGATGGTTGTGTGCAAAGCTGCACTCTCAAATTGCTTAATCCTTCTTGGCATCCCTTGAGATTCCAGAATTGCTAAGACTAGAATTATTGTATTGCAAATTGGGAGCAGCAGACGTGGAAGAAAGACTTCCAAGTTGGAGTTGGTTTTGGTGAGTAAGTGCTGACACACAGCAAATGTGCCTTGTGATTAGCCCTAAGGTCAATGAAAATAACTAGGTGAGTAGATGACAGATTGATTGGCAGCGGTAATGTGGGAAAGCACCACAATCATAATAATAATGATAATGAAAATTTTTAATTTACATAACACTTTAGAACGTTCAAAGCACTCCAAATGCATTAGTGCAGTTATCTGTGCATCCATGCTGAAAAGTAGATTAGTATTATTATCTTCATAATGCATATAGGGAAACTGAGGCTGAGAGATAATGGCTTGTTAAGGCCACCTAGTGAGCTCTGAGAAGATATTTAAACTGAGGACTTCACTGATAGTTCACATCGTTTACTATTAGACCACTTTGCCCACCCAGAGACCAAAAAGCACAATGGCACTGTTAATCTTGGCATTGCCAATCTCCTCTGTCAGTACTTCAGATCCAGAATTCCTAAAGGCAGTGACTTAGCTAGGGAATCTGACACCCGCGGGCCATGATGACAGAAGTCCCCCCCCCCCCGGAAGATCCTGTGAAAGTAATTGCTGTGATGTGATGATATTGCTGCCAATTATTCCCAGGTTTATGGCACACTGTCAAGCCTCTCTTGAGTAGATTGCAATTTGGAGCATAGCTAGACAGGAAGAAAAACAGTTAAGTACTTCAGGTGCCAGAATGTGTCATGTAAGTGCTCCCCCCACTTGCTGCTGGATCCATTCCAGGCAGTGATGGCAAAGTATAGGCACTTGTTGAACTAAATGCACATGACATCACTGCCCAGAAAGGCTCCTATGGCAAGTGGGAGGGACTGCATACATGGTTTGTTGCCGTACCTATAGCTTCTAACATTTTGCCACCCCTAGCTATACCATTGCTCTAATGTTTTTGATTCTGTGACAAACTTTGAAGTTAAAAAGAGATTCTTGGTGTTTCTGAATGTTCCATAGGCTTCTCCTAATACCTGTCGAAAATGAAAAACTCAGCTCTTAAAAAGATAGAATAGATTCATTATTTCAGACATCAGTTTGAGAAATACTTTTTTAAAAATCTTCTTGCAAATGGGACTACAGGTGGAGGCTATTTATGCACTGATTTTTCATCTGTGGATCTGGCTCAACATGAGACTCATGTTGAGTCAAGCTTGGTCCATAACTTGTGAGTCCAGGACCCACCAGTGGATCATATCAAATTTTGGTGGTTTGTGAAACTGAAAGCGCTGATTTGGCTGTGGGCATCAAAGGTTAAGCTGCTACTGGGGTGGGGGTGAGAGTACTGCTGCCCTACTACAGCCACAGACTTTGGCATTTATAAATCAGCAGCAGCCCTTAAGTCCTCTAAAAATTTGGGAACTGCTTCTCCATAACATGATCATCATCTCACCTGGGCCTTTGTGACAATTTTAATCACTTGGTTTGGGTGACAAATTTGCAAAAATATATATTTGCATTCAAAGCTATTCTTCTCCCATCCCTCCCCTTGCTCTCCATCTGGAACAGATTTCTAGTGCACTTAACCATACAAAAACTATGATGTCAATATATAACTAAAAAGAAATGTCAGGAACGACCAAAGCAGTCAATTTATTACTCTTAAACTTCTGCCCCTGACATGGTATTTACAATCAAACCTTGTTATATTAAGCAGTTCCTCTTCCTCTAGTATCTTTTTTTATCTTTCTGTTTACAAATTCTCTGTCTGTTGCCCTTTATTGCATGTAAAATATTGGATTCATTTGTATATGTAGGCTATAAACAACCCTGGTTGTATGTGTGCTGTTAAAAAAAATAATTTAAAAATTGGACCATTGCTCAGGAGTCTAGTTCAACCCAAATCTATGATCTTGGTCTTGTGAGAAAAATAAAGCTGTGTAAATCTAAATAAATGGTATCATTAAACACGGGCTCTTACACAGTTTTTACAAATGACTTGGAGAAGTGTTTGCAGAAAGTTGAATAGCAAGGCAAATAAATCTCAAGTAGGACTCTGTACCTTATTTGTCTTGTATATATCCAGAAAAGCAAAATTACACAAATGCTCAAAACTTTGAAGGCATTCCAAAATATGGGTGTTGTGGGATGGGCATCACTATATGCTTTTAAGAAATGTATTATCATCTAATATTACTATAAACATTTTGAAAAATAATGTTAATCACTTTTTTCAGTAATGTTTCTTCAGTAAATTTTCTTTTCTTTTCTCTTTTCTTTGGAAATTATATGTATTCTTATATATTCTATAAGAATATATATATTCTATATATAAATTTATATATATCTATATCTATATCTATATATATCTATATCTATATCTATATCTATATCTATATCTATATCTATATCTATCTATCTATATCTATCTATCTATCTATCTATCTATATCTATTTATCTATATATCTATATATATATATTCTCCACCAATTATATAATACAAATATATTATACAAATTTATAATAGTACAAATTTATACAATCCAAATTCTCCACAGCTGACTCACAAACAATATGTTTGCAACTCAACGGGGATATGGGGCTGGAAGTTGTAAACTGGACTGTTGGGACTAGACAGTACATCTGCTTGAAGTGTCATCAGGGAAAATCTAGTTATGGCATGTTACTTTTGTTTCACAGAGCCTACATTTGTAGAAGGTCTCTAATGCTCTCTATGTGACTGTGGTGATGCAGAGGTGTTCATAAATATTAGGAAAAGGGTGCCCAGGGCTAATGTGATATCTTGGACAATGGCAACAGCTTAAAAGTTACTCAGGTGAAAATCTATAGCGCAGCCAATGGCCTTAATACAATTGTAGTACAGATGCAACTGAAAGCAGAATTTGGACAAAACTAAAAGTTGAAACCTGATCTATTATTTAATCTCTGGAGTACTAGCAAGTAGCATAAGATAATTTAATGTCCAGAACAGATGGGACAAGCACATTGAGAGAGGGCTATATATCAAGCAAGAAAAGTATTTCCTTTACTTGCTACCTTAAGTCTCTCTTTCTTCACTACTGTATTTCCCAGGAGAACCCTTTTCCGGGTCATAGCCAAAACAAATGATAGGAGATGCTCTGAATTTCTAACCGCAGAAAAGTCACCAAATCCATCCTCAGGCGGAATCTTAAGTGTTCACAAAAAAGCAAATCAAACACGTATTCTTTCCTGATAATCTCTTGCAGCTTGAAGTCCAATATTTGAAATTTGCTTTTGATAGCCATTTAGAGGTTAGGAGCCCAACACTGAATGATCTGTTTGAATCAACAAATAAAATCATTCCTCATCTCTAAGCATTACTTCTTACCACTGACACACATAACCCATATTAAGGATGTGTAAGGTGACCCTTTTTCCCACAATCAAACCAACTTTCTAATGCCTTCCCATATGTTGGGAAAATGGACAGAAAAGGGGTCATGGCAGAGGGCTGATCTGCGAGGAGCAAGGAGGTAAGATCTGCAGCATACAGTGATTCCTAAACCCCTTCCTGACCCCAATTCGCTGTCTGACCCAGATCTTGCAAAATCTATAGAACTGGCATAGGTCCAAACAGATCCAGCAGCCCAGCATGGGTTTACCCCACAGGCAACATTCCTGCATCCCAAGGAAACCTCTAGTTCCCTCCAAATGCTGGCTTTTGGTCCAGATCCAGCATTTGGAAATAGACCTCCCTGTGTATGCTGTGCCATAGATCATAGCAAAAACTGTGTAAGTAGTTTTGCCACAGATCATAGAATCATAGAGTTAGAAGGGACCTAGTGGATCATCTAGTCCAACCCCCCTGCCTGTAGCAGGAAATCCTCGTCTTGTGGGGACCTGGGTCTTGAACCCTGGCCTGCTGGTTAGCAAGCCATGTTTCTGCAGCTCCTGGCACCCAATCTCATCACAAGGATGCTCTGGAAAGTATGCCCACCCAGGGCTATTGGGACCACAGAATTCATGTGACTAAATTGGGTTCCAGGAGTGGCCACAGCACTACAGAAGTCAGGGCTGTAGCAAAGATTATAGGAGTGGGGGGGGGGGGGCAATTGTTTCAGAGGGGCAATTATGCCAAGTATCTATACTGGCATGTATCACACAATATAACATATAATTTTTTTCATAGGAAAAACGTAAACCTTATCTTTTCATTTTGCACACCAAACTACAAGTACGGACTGGAATAGAGAAGGTATTTCAACTGGACAGCAGTCTTGGAAATGCTGCTGTAGAGCCTGAAATTTCCTTGCACAATAAAGCATGTGCCATGTTGATGCTACTACTTCAGTGTGTGTGGAGGTTTGTTAAGGCTGTGCTGCTAGCTTTTACAGACTAGGATATGGTATTCTTAAAGTAGCATGCTATAGAAAGCTTGTTTTCCCCAAAACATGATACTTTCAAAACCATTCAACCCAAATTGATTCCCCCTCATTGCTACAAAAAATGGAAAGGGATATCATGAGTGGAATATTTCAGTCCTGGAGTTAGTGCTAACTTCAAAGATAGGATTTGAAGATAGAACGAGGTGTGAATAAGTAATATTACTTTCTGTTTTGATTCTTTGGCACACTCCTGTCTTGATGATTTTATAATTGTTTTCATTTGCTTTCTCTGTTGTAATTGCTATAATTGTTTGATCTCATTGAGTTAATTTATGATTATATTGTTGATTTTTAAATTCTATTGTGAGCTTCCTCGGACACTACCCCATGGGAAAAGAGATACTCTAAAATAGAAATGAATGAATAAAATCCATTGAGAGATTTCTCATGTGAAGATTTCTCATGAGTCATCTTTACCTTCTCTGGGATAAAAATTCTGGTAGCCATATGCAAATGTGAACACTGAATATTGTCAAGGAAAACATGAACACATATTTGAATCATAAATATATGCAATATTTTTTCAGCTGTTGTGCAGCCACAGAAGTAAATGCTTGGGTTTTCAAAGGAAATACTTTATACCCAGAGAAAAAGACAGATCCTAGTAATTGTGCCTCCTCCAAATTACTAGGCTTGGTATTAGGAAGCATTTCCTTCATTATATTCAGTCAACCTGGAAAACGAATGACAAACTTTTTCTAAAGAAGCTTCATCCTTAGGTACTACTTGTCTGAGGTTTATCTTCTAATGGCCACAGGAAATCCCCAGACACCCATTTGCTTCCTTTTAATGGAATGCCTTATCCCAAATGACTGACATTTTTGTTGATTATTTCTATGCCAAGAGATCAGCTTCCCATTGATCTCAGGACTCTGCGGAAGGCGTTCTGTGAAATCCTACTTGCTTACATATTGTAGCCATCTCTGGCACTAAGAATATGTCAGGTTGTAGTGCCTTACATAAATAAATCCCACATAATTTCAAATGAGCCTCTTTCATTTCTTTCTCAGTTTAACTATAATTGTATCTTTAAAAAACACATGGTGATAGCAGGAAACTTGTTGAAAACTGTTATCCCACCCTTTTAGGAAACATTGTTTTTCCTTGAAAGTCCATCTGTTTTAATAAATTTTTACTCTACTAACCTGTAGACTGCAGAGGAATGCCCCATGCTTATAACTTTATGGCCAGAGGGTCACAATAAATATCTCACAGTGTTTTGAGGACCAGAAAAAAATTTGAATATAAAATTTAAACACAGATGGAACATAGATGAATGATTGGGCTCAGATTTGCCAGGACTTCTTCAAGCACCAACACACACCACAAAATAAAACACATTCTCCAATGGACTCTCATTCTCTCACCTCCCAAGCAGCTTACTTATGTAAATTCCTTCGAACTAGCACATCACAGGAAACACCTCCCTTCTGTGTAACACAAAAAGTTATTTACTTTTGTGTAAGCACTTTTATGTAAGTACTTAAACTTTTGTGCAAGTAACACAAAAATATACTTAATTTTAATACTTTAAAAAACCAGGAAATGATTTTTTAAGAGCACAGTTGTAACCATGTCTACCTAGAAGTAAGCCCCATTGTGTTAAATGGATCTTACTCCCAGGAAAGTGTGCTTAGGATTGCAATGTTAGGCCCTCATATGTGACCTGCCAGTGACTCAAAGGGATTAGAGGTCAGCCCCTGCACAGACAGACTGGCTGAAGGCTGTACCTGGCCCTGAGGGGGTTAAGACTTTGCAAAGAGTCCCACAATATTCCTCAGCATAGACAATCCTCTTTAAGGAATCAGACGGCCAAAAAACAAAAATAAAACGCTTTACCCAGCGTGTAATTAGCCAGTGGAACGCCTTGCCACAGGATGTGGTGATGGCATCTAATCTCAATGTCTTTAAGGAGGGATTGGATCTTCACAGTTTATAAGCCATGAGAGTTGAATGTGTGCATAGACAGATACCGGTGTGCTCCCTGAGGCATCTGGTAGACCACTGTGAGACACAGGAAGCTGGACTAGATGGGCCTTTGGCCTGATCCAGCAGTGGCTCTTATATTCTTATGTTAAGCCCCCAAATATATATATCTTCAGTAATCCAGTGTGTTTCTGGGCCTGATTCAAGGAGCTGGTTATGACCTCTAAGAGATGTTTAAGTCAGAGGATCAGCAGAGGGAACTCACCTCCATTTCAACCCAAGTGCAAATTGCAAGAACAGTTAGAAATTATAACTTCCACATCATGCCCATTTAGGTCCTTGTTGATAACAATGAGAGCAAAAATCATTCTTACCACCCAGTGGACTTCCAGTATGGCTATATGCCAGGTCTGAGGAGAGGAATTGGGATGGTCTAGGCTGGAAAGAGGGGATTATTTAGTGTGTGTAACTGCCTATGGGTTCTTCCTCCTTCCATCTTTGAACTGCTCCTGCTTCAGCTCTCTTTCTGCCCTGATCCACTTCTCTACTACAGTACTTTACCAGTTTACCCATTTACATCTACAGTACTACTTTACTGGCAATTCTGGATGGATTTGCATGTGCTTGTAGTCTCTTGTCATTTGTGGTGGCAGCCACATAATGCATTACAGCAGCATGGCATTTGCTCTCTTTCAAATTATTGTTATGGCAGCTGCTCCCTAGATCTACTGTCATAAGTGTCCTGTGGCCTATAGGATTGAGCCATTCGTCATCTACATTTGAGAATTAGGCTATGTGCTATGTTAACTGTTTTGTGTTGGATCTGAGTTGCTTTTCACTGGATATTTGACGTGGGAGATTGTTGAGTCAGGGGTGCCATAAAATAAAACACATGTTCTACCAATGACCTCTGCAACTTGAGGTGTTTCACTGGAGATGATGGAATCTGAAGCTGATGAATCATATAAGCATGGTATGTGTATAGGGTTGCTGTAATTCTCTTCCCAAAAATGGGGACAGGACCCTCTGTCCCATTTGCCAGTATGTGAACCCAATCCCCCCAAACAGGGATTTTCCCTTTTTTTCAGGACATATGGAAACCCTATATGTAAAAGCAAAAAGATGCTTATATGAGCAAAACGTGGCTTCTGCTATTGAGGTGCACACGCCACATTCTTATCTTGTCCTTCTTTACACGTGGCAGAATGTAACAATATAATACAAAGTTGTTTTCTAGAGTGATTAATATAACAGTGGATTTGCAGCAGAAAGGAGCATCTTTAACATCTGAAATCCCTAACAGTTGTTCAGCTTCAGCTATTTCAACTGAACGTCCATAGACACACTTATCAAATACTGTAGTACTGTTTTAATTTACAGTACACTTACAGCAGACAGGTCAGATTCTAAACAATGGCTGTGACTGAAGTTAGCATGAAGAAGCCCTTAATACAAAATGTGAAATTCAATCCTTATCTGATAATAGATTGCAAATGGCTTTGTTCCAATTTGCCTTGGCTGGTCTGGTCTGATCTATCATCAAGCCCTTAAGTGTTTGCTGACGGAATTTAATATTGCTATCAAAAGCAACTCCAAGAAAATAAAGTTGCACCTCCTTGCATGGAACAACAAAAAATAATTAGACAGGCAATTAAAAATCAAGTAAAATTAATCCTATGCAGTACACCGCCTCGAAAGAATTAGCATAAAACTTGCTGACATATTTTAGAACAGTTTCCAAAACATGTCCAATGGATCCCTTGTTAGAGAAAAACAGGGGTTTGGAATAGTTTCCCCATTTGTGCAATAAAGTCTTTTCGTAGAGCTCTTTTTATTTTCCCCCATTAAATGGCATTCATGCTCAAATAAATTGTGAACCAGTGAAGCATAGTTCCTTTAATGGCTCTAATCCGTCTAGTCCCATTGTTGAATCAGGTATGGCACTGGACATTTTATAAGAAACTTCAAAGCTCTGCTTGGTTTTCATCCAACCAATATTTTGGGGACCACATACCATGGAGTAGATCCATCTTCTTAAGCCAAGTTTCCACCCTTAAAATGTGAACATACATTTTCCATTAAATGTCCCGTGAATGCCTTGCATCTTGACTAATGTTGTTGTGGTTATATTTGGGCTACTTATTTCATAGGTGCTACAGATCAAGAACAAGGAAAAATGAAAATAATGAGAGAAGCAGTGTGTTGGTTCAGCATAAAGATTTCCAAATAGCAAGCCAACAAGCCGGGATATTTAAAGCCAGTTTAACTTTGAGTGGAAAGATAGTTGTAGCTCTCCCAGTGAAACTAATCTTCATATGATTATTTCAATGTGTGTGTCTGGAGTGTGAAAGAGCCTTACCACCATGCCAACATCCAGCTGAATCAGTTTGATGCCATGGTTAGAATTCAGGGCAAATTGGTTTTTGGCATTTTGCTATGCTTGATTGGCAAGAGTTTTTCCCATGGCTGCCACACATGAAAACGTCCATGCGAAGAGGTCCACAGCCGACCTTTCAGATGTGACTACAGTCTGGAGATCTGGAGATCTGAGTGGTTCCACGGAGTCTTCAACGTTTGGAAATAATCTTGATTTTCTGTTTCAGTATTCTATATCTTTCTAAAGTTTTGTTCAGGATAAGAGTCCAGAAGCAGGTTAGGGAGTATATTTGACAGATCAACATAGAAGGGTGGGGGAAACGTGGCTGGATTGTTTTATCAAAGAACTTTCCTTGCCCAGTCCTGCATGAAGCAAAACAGAGAAAATAGATACCAGATTGGTAATTGGACCCCCCACTGATGGGTTCAAAGGCAAGCAACGATTGCAGTGTTCATTTTGATTCTGGGAGGCTTTGTGTCCCAGCCCACCCACAACTAGTCTGGAATAAGCCCAGACTAGTTGGCAATTCTTTGGTGGCAAAATTTGTAGAAATTTTGATGGGTTTTTGGCAGGAACTGTCTTTGGGGTATGATCATTTTAGTCATGTCAACCACTATGGTCAACCACAAGTCAATATACAGGTCAACTGCTATATACTGAGGGACAGGAAGTAGGATTAGGGATCCCCTTGTTGGCCCTAAGGTAAAAAAGAGACCGAAGTGGAGCCTGAACCTATCTCAATGGATTTGCTTGAAACTCAAGTTCATCTTTAAGGGTTTCAACAATCTGGCTGCTTTGACTGTCTTGTCAGGGATTAGAGTGTAAAACAAGTGCTTCCATATAAGGTGGAAGGAGTTTTTCGGGGGGCAGCCCCCCTCCTTACCCCTTCCGACGGGGTCCAGGGGTGGAGGCTGGTTGCACCGGAGGTGAGAGAACCCTGGGACACCCCTAGGAGACAGACTGAGTGTGCATGGAAGCGCTCCACCCAGCGACATGCCCCTGAGAGGCACAGGGGTCTCCGGTCTCCTCTGAGCGCCAGCAAAGCTGGGCAAGTGACAGCTGACATCCTCCCTGACTTGCAGGAGCGCACTGGAGGGCATGCCCACTGCCATTGCCAGGGACGCCCCTTTTGAAGGCATCTGCTGGATCCCAATGCCGGTTAGACACCCGGTGCTGGGAAGAGTGGGAGGCCATCACAGGTGGGGGAGCCAGGGTGAGGGCAGGAGGAAGAGGAGTTGGGAGGCAGAAGGGGATACAGGACAGACTGGGGACTGTAATGGACACGGGGCAAGGGAAGGGGACAGGTCTTGGTGGGGAAAGCACCTGGTGAAGGAAGGGTTGAGGGAGGTGAAACCAGACCAGGAAGTCCACCCCAGACCAGGCAAAGCAATAAGGAGGGAGAAGGATGCTGAGGATGAGAGCAGAGCATGGAAGATCTGACTGCCAGCAGGTCGTGTGATGAATGTGCTCTGGGAGTGGAGGGCCAGGGTGCCAGGGAAGGGCCAGGACCCCTCCCTCCCATAGCTACTGAGGCGTTCTGGACCTCCAGGTGCTGCTTCTTCTGGGGTGGACCCTATGACAGGCCTTTGAGCAGGGGTGGCAGGGCACAGCCAGCCTAGGAACCCCACACAGTTTTCGTTTTTGTGGAAGGAAAAGCCATTTTAAACCTTCCGTGTTGATCTGGATGTTTTGCAGAATGTATGGAACTGATGTCAATAAATGTGGCTAATCATACCAAAGGAGAGCTTGTCTTTTGTCATTTATGGAGAGTACCTGGGCATATACCCCCAAGCCACAAGCCACTAATATCTTTATTAGAAGTACTTAAGCCATCATGTGAATTCACCAGACCTCTTAACCAGTCTGAATGTGAAGAAATGTCTAAAAAAAAGCCTGGAGAAATATTTTCCAAAGGTCAGCAATTTAGGAAAGTCAGAAGATGAAGTCAGGAGAATTTGTGCATATTCATGTTCAAAACTCATGTATATTTATGCCGACTCTCAACTGGCTGTATGACATCCATGCATTGTGTTACAGTGATTCAGACCTCTGTTGTCATGATTTGAAGAATGTCTGCGTTTTAGAAAGTGGAGCCTTCCCCGCTTTTCCTGCAAGAAGAGGAACAATGTTAATGTGAAGAACAAATTTTGAGTGACTACCAAGGGTGCTATTGGAATACCAATGACTCATCTTTTGTTTTTGTTTTTTTAATCATGGAATACATTAAAAGCCTCTTGCATGCACTCTGTTTAGGGTTTTGCCTCTTTTCCCCCTTTAGTTTACAGCCCAATTCTAACTCCCCACCCAGTGAGGAGTATCAATATACTGTATCAATATATTGATATATCAATATATATATATATATATATATATATATATATATATATATATATATATATATATATATATATATATATATATATATGGGCTGTGGGCGGCGCAAGTGGCTAAGACACTGTGCTTGTTAACCAGCAGACCAGGGTTCGAGACCTGGGTCGGCCCCACAAGACAGGGTGAGCTCCTGTCCTTAGCCCAGCTCTGCGACGCCAGCTGGATCCAATCGTATTGGCTCTGCCTTTCCATTGGACTAATTCAGTAGTGTGGAGAGGGGGGATTTGCTGCTTGGGTAACAGCCTATCCTCCATAACAATCCAACCCAGGCTTTTGTGCTTCGCATGCAGCGTATGCAGCGCTGAGCATGATACCATAGTCTTCCAAGACTGACAGAGGCCTGCTATATTAATACAGTATCAATATACTGCCTGCTGTATCCCAAAGGGGAATTTCAGCCTCTGGAGGCCTCCAAAGTGTAAGAGAATATTGGTTCCTTTGACTCAGGATAAACTCATGAACTAGGTGGCCTACACTAGCAATAGCACTGGTGGAAGTCAATGTGGATTTGGGTTCCACATTTTTTCTAATGGAAAAGTTGGCTTTGATATGTGAGCATTTTGATTTATGAGCATGCTTCCAGAACAAATTATGCTTGTAAACCAAGGTACCATGGTAGTTACAAAACCAACCTAAAATAGGTTCTAATTACAGATCAAATGTAGATCTTCCACCACATTCCATGTCTAGTATGTCCCAAAGTGGGCTTCTAACAAAAGGCTGAGCAAACATGTTACGTGGCCTGAAATGCATGTGTTTATTTTCCATACATCATAATAAATCACGATAATTCCAGGTTGGTTCTCATCCACTATATATGATATTGTTCCAGCAGTTCTTCAGTTATCACAGAAGGGATCCATTTGTCTTAAAAAATTCACAAGCCTGTTCACTGCTCTGAAGTTTCGAAGATTGCACCGAGCTCATTTATACATAATCTGCGTGAAATACTTATGGTTCTTTCTGAATGAGAAACAAATGGAGTGAAAATAAGACATTATTGCTGGACAAAATTACCCAGGGAAAACAGTGTGAGTGCCATACCACATCTTATCATTGTCAGCTGTGCACATGAGAGAGGATTGGCGCAGGGATCAATGGAACCTCCTTTCCCCCTGTCTGTTCTCTAGTTGGCCCTCTGCCCGTTTCATGTACTTGTGATTACTTTCAATCAGAGGTCCATGAGCACCTCCTGTAGATGGATCCAGCCCTCCTGCATGCATCTGGCTCATGCTCTGATTCTGGTTAGTTGTTGATTTTTTTTATTGCTTTTTGAATTCCTAGCCTTTCTTTAAAATAATCAAAACACTGAGACTTCTTTCCATTCCTCTTGTCAGCTCATTAAGATAATATGATGGGAAAATCTTTGCTAGGTTATGACCTATAAGGGTATAATTTCCTTTTTACAATTATCAATAAGTTGCTTTGAAGACAGGCTTTCAATGCTGAAAAGCCTTGTTTTCATTTTTTTTCCTAGAGTTTCAACTGCCATCATCTTACTTCTCCAGCAGATGCATTGAGCTAAATATTTGACTTAGCATTTTGAAGCGAAAGGGTGGTAGTACCTGTCTTTTATCTGTACTCAATAGGATACAGGCAGGGGAAGGGATCTTCTTTTCACACACATTGTAAGACAGTGGCAAGTTTTTTCCCCTCTCAACTTCAATGACTGTTTTTCCTTACAGTTCTATATAGCCGACATTCATGAAACCCTCGTCCAATGTAATCCCTAATGTTTTCTGCTTCCATATGGAATTTGTTAGTTGTTCTTTGCTGTTCTCTTTGGGAAATCAATCTTTCTCTCCTTTGCAGCCATGGTAATGTATGCAGAGGAAACAGTTTTCAAAAACGCTTAGCCTCGAGTTCTTTGTCAGCTTGGAAGTGGGAGTCCTCGTATAGGAAAGAGTGGTTAGAAATCAGGCACGTTTCTTTGGTCCATGTGCACTGAAACATTTAGATAACTCTTCACCTCTCCAGAAATACTGTATATACAGATGCTAAGGGAATTCCTCTGGCACTTTGGTGTGCAGTCTCATCAGTAGGTTGAGGGCACTCAACTACACTTTTCTGTTTCCATCACACCAAGGTCAGTTATGGTGGTTCTGCACCAATGAATATAGTTGAGTGCAGAAGTTCAACAAAGGCAAAGTGTGAGCATGTGTGTTGGGCACCATTCCAGGGGAAGTTACTGCCCCCAGGTTCCTTTCAGAAACCTCCAGCTTCCCCCCAGAGAGTGGGGGTGCTGCTGACTTCACATGCTCCTTTCCGTCTCCTTTTGTTTGTTGGTTGGTTTGTTTGGAGATTGGGATCCTCCACAGGCAGATGGATGGTGCATGTGGAGCCACTGCAGTGGGAGTTCTGCCTTCTGGGAAGAACCAAGAAGAGATGGAGCAGTGGTGGAAGTATCCAAGCAGAATTTGGGCAGAGACTGAGGGGCATCAGTCTCTGGCTGCCTCCAGGGGATGGCTGCCTCCAGGGTTCACACAGTTACATTCAGGTTCTCCTTAGAGGCCAAGGCACTGCTGAATTTACATGCTCTGCCCTCCAGGGAAAACTCTTAAGATATGCATAATGTGGTGTGGCATAATGACATCATTCCCTTCGGTGCCAGGCAAGGGTGTTACAGCTTTTGCAGATGATTGCAACCAACAGGATTGTAATGTTAATGCATTTTGTGGAAGCCACAAACACCAGAGTTCTGTACCTTGTAATGTGTAAAGTCCTCTTAATTTTCACTGTTAAAATCAGCAAGCCTCCTTCAGTCTTGAAAGACTATGGTATTGTGCTTGGCGCTGCATACGCTGCATGCGAAGCATGAAAGCCTGGGTTAGATTGTTATGGAGGATAGGCTGTTACCCAAACAGCAAATCCCCCCTCTCCATACCACTGAATTAGTCCAATGGAAAGGCAGAGCCAATACGATTGGATCCAGCTGGCGTCGCAGAGCTGGGCTAAGGACAGGAGCTCACCCTGTCTTGTGGGGCCGACCCAGGTCTCGAACCCTGGCCTGCTGGTTAACAGGCACAGTGTCTTAACCACTTGTGCCACCCACAGCCCTATTGTGGGTGTTAAAATCACCAATCCAGAATTGCTGCAATCAGTGGTGGGCCCAGCCTGCTCCAACAACCAGTTCTCTGGAAGTGGTTGGGGCCAGGCTAGGCGAGGGAGGGCACACCACCTTAACCCTTAGTTTACCAAAAAAATTGTATCACTTGTGACGACATCAATCAGTAGTAAGCCCCTGAGTTCAGTTCATTTATTCCTATGCATTACACTTTGTTATGCTCTCAGGGGGAATATGTGCCACAAATAAGAACATAAAAGCATAAGAAAAGCCTCCACTGGATCACACCAAAGACCCATCTATTCCAGCTTCCTGAATCACACAGAGACCCACCAGCTGCCTCAGGGAGCACATATGACACTTGCATCCAGGTGCCTAATACAGCAGACACTACCACAAGTTCCACAGGTGGTGCTCATACCACTGGTTGAGAAACACGATCTACAGTTTAGGACCAGAGTCTGTGGTGTCCTACAGAGTCTGTAGGACCCTCTGCAGGCTGAGGTTTGCCTCTAAGCCACTACTTAAGGCTACAATTCTGTCCACACTTTCCTGCAAGTAAGTTCCATGAACTGTGATGGGACTTACCAATACTTCTGAATGATCATACATAAGATTTGGGCTCTTAGAATCCCAGCCTCTTGCTGCAATATAACACTTGCATCCAGGTGCCTCAGTACCAGCAGACACACCACATTCCACAGTTAGTGCTCATACCACTGATTGAGAAACACTGATCTACAGTTTAGGACCAGAGACTGTGGTGTCCATCTGCAGGCTGAGGTTTGCTTCTAAGCCACTACTTAAGGCTACAATCCTGTCCACACTTTCCTGTAAGTAAGCTCCATTGAATAAAATAGGACTTCTGAGTAGTCAAGCAAAGGACTGAGCTCTTAGTAACCAGCCTCTGGCTACAATCCTATTCACTTTCCTGACAGTAAGCTCCACAGGCTCTAATGGGACTTACTTCTGAGTAGCCAAGAATAGGATTGGGCTCTAATGCTGCACTCCTCTGCACACTTTCCTGGGAGTAAGCTTCATAGATTGAAATGGGATTAACTTTTGAGTAGTCAGGCATAGGATTACAAGCTCTTAGAAACCAGCTTCTTTCCAGGGAGTAAGCTTCACTATTATAATGGAACTTACTTCTGAGTAGACAGATGATTGGGCTTTGAGGCTACAGTCCTATCCTCACAGGGGAGGATGCCCCCCATACTGCCTCCTGACAATCTCAGGTGGAGAGATTTCTCAGAGGGGCAGGATGAGGTGGGGAGATCTCGGGGGTGGGGGGGCAAAAGGACTACAGTGTGGATAGGATTGCAGCCTGAGCCCAATCCTAACAGTGTCTACTCAGAATTAAGTACCATTCAAGTCAATGGGGCTTACTCCCAAAACTGTGAGGTCAGGATTTTAGCCTTACAGTCCAATCCTAGAAGTAAGTCTCATTCTAGTGAGTGGGGCTTACTCCCATGTAAGTGTGGATAGGATTGCAGCCTCAGAGCCCAGTCCTAACCATTTCTACTCAGTAGAAAGTCCCATTATAGACAGTGGGCTTACTCTCAGGAAAGTAGACAGAGCTGGAGGAACAGGGCTGGAGGGAGAGATCCAATCCTCTGCCAATCTCCTCAGAAGTAAGTCCCATTATAGTCAGTGGGCTTACTCTCAGGAAAGTGTGGATGGGAAAGTAGCCTCAAATCCTAATCCTATGCTACTCAGAAGGAAATCCCATGATAGTCAATGGGAATTGCTCCCAGGAAAGTGTGGCTAGGATTGTGGCCACAGGCTGCAGTCCTCTACTATACAGTGTGGCTTACTCCTGAGTAGTACTGAGTAGTTCTCCATACCTAGTACTGGGCTGCAAAGGCACCTGGGGAGGCAGGAAGGCAGGCAGGCACGGCCCCCACCGAAAGCCCTGGAGGAGCTCATTCTCACAACACTCAGAAGGGGAGGGAGGTTCAGAAGGGGAGGAGGGAGTGGAGCTGAACTTCTGGGAAGACAGACCCAGAGCCCCTTTAAGAGAAATTCAAACATACTTGCATGCAATTCAAAGATGATGGCCCCCAATTAACAATTGGTTTGCTAATGTCAGCCCCAAATTAACAACCGGTTCTACAGATCCGGTGAGAACTGGCTTCAACCCACCTGTGGCTGCAATCCTAAACACACTTTCCTGGGAGTAAGACCCATTGAACACAATGTGGCTTACTTTTGAGTAGACATGGTTAGGATTGTGCTCACAGTTACAAAATAATAATAAGAAATGTATGGTTGGGCAACAATTTCCCACTCCCTTCTTTAACAATACAGCAAATGCCATTCAAGCCATGCTTAATGCTATTGCACTGGAGAAACCCTGTGAATGGAGCTGGCAGTTGGGTTGATTAATAACAGTGTGCAGCACAACAAGAAAGATTGGTGAAGTTTTATGGCTTGGGATCCTGCGACAAAGAATCTCTGGAGACTAACTGATATATATCATGTATCATGAAAAGACGATGATGGATAGGGGAAAATGGGTGTGAGCTAAGAGACACCAGCATGTAGGTGAGTAAATTAGGAAGAACAGTAAAAGAAATCTTCCTGAGATCAGCAGCGACAAGTTCTGACTGTAGTATTTTATATCCATTTCATTACATCAAGGAAAGAATCAGCTAGAGCAAGTTGCGCACACTCATTCCAAGTCCGTGTGATGTAAGTTTTCAAAACAACCCCTTTTGCACAGAAATAGGCTCAATTACACATTTTGACCAAATTCACAATTTTTTAAGGCATCACAGTCTCTCTTTATCCCCATCCCCTGAAAAAAGTGAATGTCACATGCCAGAAAAGATGAAAAAAAATAGTCACAATTATTGCATTCTCATTCCCCAATTACCCCTTGCAATAAAAATATATTGGGTGCAGACAATGATGGATTTTATGTTCTGTGTGTGTGTTGTTGTTTTTTTTGGTTGGGGGAGGGGGAATGAGTACTACCATAACTCAAAAGCACAGGTCAACCAAGTAGGTAGACCTTGTTGAACCTGAGGCCTCAGTGGTCAATGTTTTCTGCTCAGGTACACCTGGGCTTCCAGCCAGATGTGAAGACCAAATCTACCTTGGATCCATTGGATATCCCACCCAGTGGGTGTATCCTTGGCACCCGACTTTGCCCCCCATCCTGGCAGGAGGCCATCCATCCTGGTCCAACAATGAGGGGGATCCCCCCTTTGAATCTGCCCTAGATGGAACAGTTGCAAAATTCTATTTTCTTTTTTGAAAGACATCACTAAACACTTATATTCTAGCTCAGTGCTCTCCTCCTCTACATATTTCCTCTTCCTCTCTGCCCCCTTCCTTTTCCAGTCCAGAGGAAGCAGTGGAAGTTAGTAGGTTGGCTCCCTCTGCAAAAAATTTCAGCTGCTTCAGTTGAAGTCATGGCTGGGCTGGGCTGGCCTTGTAAACAGTAATTAAATTTCTTTTGCTCAATTCCAGGTTAGGCATTACTTGAAGTCAAGAGGTCTTCAAATTTTAAGCAATCAGCTTCTCCAAGTAAGTGCCATACTTCTAAATTGTATCCCTATCTAACAGCCTTATTATAAAAGAAGTGATCTAATTCCTGTTTCGGCTAAATCCATGATGTAATCTGTGCAATATGTGCTAACGTTGTTTCTTAGTCAGTTGTCTCACCCACACATTGAGCATAATTGCTACAAGAGCTTGTTGGCAGAGAAAGAGATGAACTTGGTGCGACTTGATTGGACAGTGATATGAATGCAAAGTATGGGAACATTTGATCTTGTTGTGGCATCATTATCTCCTGACCCTAACCCACTGATGGGGAGCTACATAGGAATTGGGATGATTCATTTTTAATGAATGAAGCAGGCATAAGACTGGAATAATTACTGGAAGGTGTATGTTAGATGAAAAAAAGAATTGAAAGTGATCCAGCCACTCCAGTTCAAAGCTAGAGAACATGCAGTCGAAGGTGTTCTGCGTATGTGTGTGTTCACATGCAGATCCATATCATTGACCATATCATTGTTTATGCACTTGGGGAAAGGTATGAGAGTTTTATCCTGAAAACATTTTGGCATGGACACTCCTCTGGCATAAGAATTATCTAAGAGCTGATTTCATAACTAAGAATCTAAGGGCTTTATTATTGTTACAGAAGGACTTGAATTTTTTATTTCAGAATCACTCAGTGCAATACTCACCCCTGCTTAGGCCAGCACAAGTCCCGTGCTGGCCTGGGGGTATCTCAAATGTGCTGTAAGGCACTTCGGTGCCACTCCTGGAAAAGGAGGGGTTAAGTCAGTGCACAATTGTGTTGGCCTAAATTGGTTAGGATTGTAACTTAGACCAGGGATTCCCAGGCTTACTATAGGTATTCTCCTGTAAGGTAAGAAATTTCTACCAATAAATTGAGAGTAAATCACCCCCTCGACATATCTGAGGTCTCTCAGATGAGGGCTGTGGCAGCAATGATAGTGACAGGAGAATCAGTCATGGCGAACAGGCTTCAAGGTAAGCTTCAGAAAACGTTCAGCTTTACACTGCTCCTGAGGCAAATGTTATCCAAGGTTCAAGGCTTCTATTTCAATCAAGTTAGCTTCATTCTCTTTAGCAGAACATTAGGAAATTAGCAGAAACTATAAGGGCATATTGTTGTTTAGTCATTAAGGCAGGTTCAATTCTTTGTGAACTGAAGGACTACATCATGCAGTCTATCATCCACTATCCTCTATCCTCTATCTCCATCCTCCACTAACTTGATCTTTCACTGACTTTCAAAGTTTGTCCAAATTTATGTTTATTGCTTTAGTAATCCTGTCTAAACACCTCATCCTTTGCCATCCCCTTCTCCTTTTGCTTTCAGTCTTTCTAACATTGGGATCTTTTTCTATAAAGTCCTCCTTTCTCATGATGTGGCAAAAATATTTGGGCTTTGTTATAAGGGCATAGGCAAGTACATAATGTACTTTGAGATGCTGCTGTAGTTATATTTTTAATTTTGTAGTAATGCTGTTGCTGAATACTGAGTTCAGAACAGTCAAGATGAGCCATATCCCATATGTAGGGATCTTAATCCATGTGCTGGAATCTTCATGTTAATTCCTCAGCTTTGAAACATAACAGGATTTTCTTCTTCCTCCTCCTCAGTTTTGCAGTTCATCCATCTGTATTCAGTTTCCCCTGCTTCACATGGGTGATAAATTACATTTTGCTTCCTCAGTCTAATCCTTTTCATTTATTTATATTTTATGGAGGAAACATAAAAAGACTCCTCATAAAAATCCAACTGTTCTTGATAAACTTTGTCATGTGCAAATAATGGAGCCTTGTCAAGCAACAAGCTCTGCTGGAAATTTATACCTTCTAATAATAATAATAAAAAGAAATAAAATCAGAAACAAATAAGGAATCTATTGAGTAGGATTCAAAGCATGTCTAAGACTTTGAATTTGTGACAGTAAAGTCTACTGCTTTTAAAAACAGGCAGAGTGGGATTAAAAATTTTGGAGTGACTAAGGGATTTTATGGGGCTTGAAACAACTGGCTAGTGGACAACCCAACTGATGATCAGAAAAGATGGGAAAAGGTATTAGGAGAAACCAGACTCAAATATTTTCCCAGTAGTGACGTAATTTGGAGGTTTTGGAAGTCAAGAACAACCAATTATTGTGGTTTTCCTTCCTCTTGAAAACATTGGTAGGCATGATGAGAATAGAAGAGTATTCTTACAGCACAATGCTATGCATGAGTTTCAGAAAGAAGTCCCAGTGTGTTCACTGGGGATAACATTCAGGAAACTATCCAATTTCCAGTGCTGATGCAGCTGCAATGAAGCTCTGAACAGGAGGGAAATGTTACCTTGAGGAGGCCTTAGTGACTTCGCCTACTTCCCCACTGCATGATGCAGTTCATGCTCCAGAAAGTTGGATAGGATGGGGCCGTAGGCCTCTGCTAACTGTTAAAAGTTACAGTTACCTTTTGACTGGTTGCTGTTTTATATTCAGCCTATTCAGCAATTGTCTTCAATCACCCCTTATTGATGTCTTCTTCCTTTATCCTTTTAAGACTGGGACTTTTGGGAACAGGAAACTATTTTTTCCCCATTGTATCTTGCGATGTTAACAGCTTTGTGAATTTATGTTCAAAAGCAGTTTATATTTTTAATTACAATAAGTTTAGTTTATTAATTTTTTTTATAAAATTCACTTTCGGGTTTAAGATTGGTTTATGAATGAGTTGTTGTTATCCAGAAAGTATTAGTACAACTGGAGTAAGAATAAAGAGTAGCATTCAAAGAGAGGGATTCATTCCAGTTGCATGAAGGCTAAATTAACACCAGGATACTTGGTACAGCTCTATTTTTTAATTTTCTTCACATTACTTCTTTGGAAATTGCAATGATTTCTAATGACTTGGCTTTCACTTTAGAATGGTATGTACCAGCTGTTTTATACATATATAATATCTGGCATTATTTCAAGGTTTTGATGAGATCATTTTGGTGTTTCAGGCAGATCCAAGGGCACATATAGTGCATCATCACCATTGCCTTTAATTTCTATAGCACTTTCCATTGTGCAAAGTATATTAAACTTCAAAAAGATGTTGAAAACTGATGAAGAATCCAAACCCACCCAATTAGATTTGATGTTAGAAAAAGGACGTAGGCTGTCATCATATGCAAACTTTTCCCTGAACACAATGGGACTTCTGAGTTGACAAACAAAGGGTTATGCTGGAAATAACATTTATGGCACTATCCTATGCCTGTTTATTCAGAAGTAAGGCCTGTTATATCTCTGGATATCTTTGCATAGGATTGCAACCCTACTCATATATGTTCATTCCAATGATCTCTGAGAAGTGGCCACTCCAACATCCACCAACATTTATTTATTCAGAGATTAGAAACTGCAGCAAATGCAAATTAGTCGAACCCTTGAATGGGAACTACTTTTGCCAAAAGAATCCGTTGAGTGTCAGATTTGCTGCCAAGTAGAATTAGCCAGGATTTAGCTCATTTAAATCCCTGTAAAGACGATACAAATTAGATTTTGGCACCTTGGTCCTGAACAGTGAACACATTTACTTGAAGTAACTTCCCACTTAAAAGTATTTTCACATGTAAGGCTTTAATCAATTTTGGCTTAAATTGGTCTCTAATGCAAATGGGAAAACCTATCCAGGCTACCTGTATTCATGCAAAAGTGGTAATCTCTTGCATTCATTCCTACATAATAACATCCTCACCTTGACAACTCATGAGAAAGACCATCAAAAAAGTGGGTCTTTTGAAAAATAACTGCTGAGTTCCAAGACCACTATGCAAATTACACAGCTGCAAGCCTAAATTTGCTACCCAATATACAGTACATATAGCTAAAAACTAACCATGACACCCCAATAGCAGAATCTGTAAAATAACACTCTCTGTTTTGTAAAATGTGTATTATCAGTATAAGAATTTCACAGATAAAGGTGTGCCTTTTATCCATGGAGGTTCCATTCTGGAATCCCCTGCAGATAGCCAGAAACTTGGATATGGGTGAACACCCCACAGTTTGGACCATCCAGAAACAAGGAGAGTCTGGCTCCCCTTGCTTCCAGATGGGCTTCTGGGTTCAACAGAGGTCACTGATGTCTATCCTGGCATACACCAGGCTCAGATTGAGCTTTAGAGCTCAAAATACATGACTTCCAGTTTCATGAAGAAACCGAAGTCACATTTTAAATGTCTTATTAAAATCTCTGAGGCCCAGAAGGACCTTTCTGACACCTGTTTTGTCAAAATTACAACATAGGCATAAAAGAATTGTTACAAATCTATGGCTCACTTGACTTAACAACATTCCCAGTTTTGCATAACAGATAACTATGAATCCCATAGTTATCCCACACAGTTACAGATGCTTCAAATGTATCTAGCAGTACATGTCTTAAATTTACACTTTGATAATGTTAATTTGTGATGTACACACTGGATGACATTTGCAAACAGATTTGCAGATTGCAAGAGTGTGTGAACTGATAACAGGACATGGCCATTTTGGGATACAGTTTTGTTAAAACATCCTAAAACATACCATAAAGCTATGCAGCATCTTAGTTTTCCCTTCACTTATGCAATATTATTCTAAGCATAGTAACTAGGCTTCAGTTCCATCCATGTGTACCTAGAAGTGGTATCATTGAGCATAGTGGGACCTACTTCTGAGAAAAATATATACAAGTGTGCTTTCCATCTTTATGTCAGAGGCCATTATTCTGGAAAATGTGAACAATATGTAATATTTTGTTGTTTTTCTTCAGGTACGTGCATCTAGAAGTAGTTATATATTATTCTGCTGGGGGGAAAAAAGAATAGATTTGATGACACTACTAAGTCCACAGATGTTGTTTTTTCCAAAAGTAATCCAAAAGTCTTTGTGGTTTGGTATTGCAACAGTCAGGATGGGCCATCTGATGTTTCATGAAATCTGCTGTGTCAAAAAGTGTCTTCCCCTGAGTTGTTTTCCTTATTCTCAGTGATTACAGTCACACCCTTAATGTTAACTGAGACAGCATTTCCAACCCAGTTTATATTTCTTTTTAGCATTTCATCATAGGGTGATGTGTTGTAATACATAGCAGGTCACTTCATGCTGCACAATGAAGAAAGCAGAAAAGCCATATAGATTCCTATTGTTTAGGTATTAACGTAAAGGGAAAAACATTCAAGAGCACAAGACTGTCAAAACAACTTCTGCTTACTTGCCATGATTTAACCCTTGTCTGCTCTGGTCTTCAATTTGCATTCCCTGCATACAGAGTCTGCATGTTCATGCATGAAGCTCTTGCTGAGCAACAGCTCATGGGGATGAGCTACAAACTTTGAGAACCTCTTAATCTTGAGCCTGCCACCGCCTTCCTCCTGCTTATCATGGATCAAGCCGTACCAATCCACTTCTCAATTCATTCACCAAGCTCTTTCCTTCTTAGTCCATTTAGTTTAAGATGCGGTGCAAGGAGTGGATGTGGAGAGTGACAATCTCTTTCCCTAACCTTGCTCCTTCTTGCAAAGAATGAATGAGGTGTGAGATTAAGGAAGCAAATCATCGCTGCAAACATCTGGAAGAAACCATCTAAGTAGTAACAATCCACTTCGCCTCTCTCCTTCCCCATACAATCCCTTTAAACTTAAAGGAACTGCAATTTAGGGAAGAAGATCCTGTTGGCTCCATGGTGGTATCCACATACATATATATTTTCTCACTTCACATTTTCTTCACGCAGTCCCTTTAAATAAAACAGGAAGTTTCAGTCATGCTAGGAACTGCAGAGAAGAATAAAATGGGTGGCTGCTTTTTAATTTTTATTCCTTTTTTTGGGGTGGGGGAAGGAGAACGGTATAGGTAGTTCCAGGTTGGGTTGGCATTTAGTGGCAGATCCAGTTGGGCCATCCCTGTCTGCGTGCTTTGTACATTGGCAATAAAGCAACTGATTTAATGGAGAACAGGCCTGTGCTACAAAGCAAGAGGCATGCTTAACAAAACACTAATTAAGTTTTAGTTATGAATTCATTTTAATTATAACCCTGAAGTAATAAGGGAAGTAGCAGAGCCTGAAGTACAGACAGCGGTACTGCTTGTTTCTTCCTTTATGATACCAGCTGGCATGTGTGTATGTTTTGGAGGTTACCACCTGTGGAAAAATACATACAAATGAAAATATTTCCTATTTCTATGCCTCTTCCTCCCCCAACACACACCTCCCCCACGCACCTCCACCATTTCTGGGCACCACTGGGTGGCAGACAGTAACTCTCAACCCCACTGGGCATCCTGGCAGCCACTGGGAACCAGTGGGTAGTGGGTACCACTGGGCACCAAATATGTTCTTAGTGGATCCTTTCATCACAGAAAGAATACACTCCCCAAATTTCAAAAAAGATATTGAGGAAATGGAAAAGGTTAAGAGGAGAGCAACCAAAATGACTGATGGTCTAGGACACCTAAGTATGAGGAAAAGCTGTAGTGTTCGGGGCTCTTTGGTCTAGGGAAGAGGCACCTGAGGGGAGATATGACTGAGACAGAAAATTATGCAAGGGTAAAAGATCTTCTTTTACCTTCCTCATAGCACCAGAAATAGGGGACATCCACTAAAATTAAACATTGGAAGAGTAAGGACAGACAAAAAAACATTTCTTTACCCAGTGTGTAGTTGGTTCGTGGAACTCCCTGCCGCAGGATGTTGTGATGGCATCTACCCTCAATGCCCTTAAGAAGGGATTGGACAAATTCCTAGAAGAAAGGACCACCACAGGCTGCAAGCCATGACGGGAGTGTGTAGAGGTGGACGACCTCAAAATGCCAGACGCGGGGGGGCACCTGGATGTAGGTGTAAAATGTGCTTCCTGAGGTATCTGGTGGGCCGCTGTGTGATGTGGGAAGCTGGACTACATGGGCCTTTGCTCTGATCCAGTGGAAGCTTTTCTTAGATTCTTATGTTAAGAAACTACAGTGAAAGTCCCATTTTTTTGCCACAAGCTTATTCTATCTGTAAAGGCTCATTGGATGCTACAGTCAATTAGTAGCGAATACGCATGTCTGAACCAGTCATTAGAGAAAAGGAAATCATTACTAATGAGCAGATAATTTCTGTTGTCTCGCAATGATAAATAAAAGTGATTAGGCGTACTGACTTTTTGTCTGCGTCACTGGTCAGGAGGATTTCTGTGTTGTGTTTGCACTGCATTTGGTGATCAGCAGGTCAATTAAAAACCTTCAGTTTCTGGAGGCATCCTGGAGTGTAGAACATCTCAATGACAGTCAGTGGCTGTTTTTGCCAAATTCCGTTTTCAAGCTTTATCTATGCCCGTTTTAAGCTAATTAATCCCTCTTTTTTTCCTGAACACTTTTTTTCCTCTGCATTTCTAGACCCCTCCACCAGGGAATCCACCATGAAGGAACTTATAGAGACGCTCCTTCCTCTCCTCTCTTGCCAGCAGCAGCTTCTCAGCAACACCAGTCAGTCCTCTCTACTCCTTCCTCCTTCTTAGGTTGCATTCCTAAGAGCTCTTTCCTGGGAGTAATCCCTACTGAACTCAATGGAACTTACTTCTGAATAGACATTAATAGGATTGCACCGTTAATCTCTTCAAACTCCTTCCTTTCACACCAACACTCTTTTCCTTCATCCAGATGCTGCTTTTAAGATGCTGCTTTTATTGAGTGGTTGCAGGCCAGTGGTGGGCTTCAGGGGGTTCTCACTGGTTCTATAGAACCCTTTGCTAATGAGCGCCTGGTTCTGAGAATGGTTACTAATGGGACATAGAACCTGTTGTTAATTTAGGTTATTAGGAAGTAGAAACTATTGTCAATTTATTTGAATCCCACCACTGGTTGCTGCCCTTGTTTAAACCCCATGTTTGCCTGCCTGAACAAGAGGCCACTGTTGACACCACACCATATAAACTTGAGGGATCTTCTGCATTTCCATGACAGGTTACCATTCTGATTCTAAAGAAGGACGACTGTTTCATCAACTGTTTTTTTCTTTCTCTCCCCAGATCACATGGAATTATTAATAAAACAGAACTAGATGCCAAAGATCAGGACACTTTTGCCCAGAATGCAGTTGTTGAGGGTGCAAATACAACCCTGACAGAGTTGTTCTTGGATCAGGGTGACCATATAGAATGGAGGACAGAGTGCCTATACCTTTAACCATTGCATAGAAGAGAGAATATAGGCAAGTTTGGCTCAACACAGAAGTGTTTAGAAAGCAGCACCTGCTTAAGTTCCCTCTTCTATGCAATGGTTAACGGTACAGGCACTCTATCCTCCATTCTATATGGTCCCCCTATACTTGGTATCAATTTTCCACAGTTATGATTTTATTCTCTTCAAGAATGCCTGCTCATGGTATTCAGAGGAGGTTCAGGGGAAAAGAAATAACAGCTCTCAGTAGTAGATGTGGGAGTTACCAGCTGCTTTGGAAAAACTTTTCAGCAAGGAAAAGGTGCAATGAGAGAAGCTTATAATCTTCTCCCACACTGTGTTTCTGACCCTGATCAAGGCCCCCTGAAGCTGCATTTTCTTTCAAAAGAATGTCCTGGTCCTATGTAAGTTATATCAACACATTTAAAATAACGTAGTTTGGCCCCCAAATGCTTGGATTTAAGACTCTTTCACTGCAGTGCTAAAAGTTGCTTAAATCCATGCACTTTGATTTAAGTAGCTTATGGAATGAGCTGTTGATCCACCTAGATGTGTACAGTTCAGAAATAAATCCTCTGAGTATATATATTTTTATTGCTCAGGTCATTCCAGACTCTGTACAAAAGAACAAAAGTGAAAACTTTAAAGCTATTTAATTCATCAATATACCAATTTTCTCCTTTGATGGCAACTGCCTGATGAACAGAGGCTGCAATCCTAAAGAAACTTTCCTGGGAGTAAGACCCATTGAACACAATAGGGCTTACTTTTGAGTAGACATGTTTAGAATTGTGCTTTAAGTCATACCTTCTTTTACAAATCCCTCCCTCCCTCTTCTTACTTGCAGTTGACCTCAAGATCATGGTGCCCCAATATCCAGGTTTTCCCAGAGGTCCCAGAAAATTGAGTCCCTGGACCAGGGGACAGGGAAGGGGCACCACTTCTCTGGAATATGGAGGGGTAGGAGGGTGCTTTCAGGGGGTTAGGGGCTGCCCCAAGTCAGCAAGGCTTAGTAGTGGCAACCACATCCTTCAACAGTTTGGCTGTGCAGGTGTCCATAGGATTAGAGCTCAATTGAATCAATGCAGCCCAGTCCTATCCATGTCTACTCAGAAGTAAGCCCATTAAGCTAATGGAGCTTACTCCTGAGTCGGGGTGGTTCTTGCCTATGCAGCCCTGTCCTTCCCTACTTATCTCTCCCACCTCCCTTTCCCCTCACTTGCATGTGTTATGCTGCTGAAATTGCTTTGAGGGTGTCTTACTTGTCTGGATCAGGATCATGCATGTTGAAGTCGCTTGCATGTACTGTGTTGATACAAACTGCTTGGAGGGCGTCTTACATGTTTGGGTCAGAATCATCCATGTTAAGAGGTTTTCAATTTAAAAAGAGTTTAAGTACAGGAAAGCAATACAAGTATTTTTGATTTATTTAAACATGTCCTACATTTGTCCTACATTTCTTGGGGGGGTACCCTACATTTTTTTAACCGGGTAGGAATTTTGGCTTGGGGGACAGGAATTTTGGGGGACTTGGCAGGAAATTTTGGGTTCGGCTTCTGGTCACCCTGCTCAAGATCAAATTCATGCTGCCCTCACAGCCTAATATACCTAATATTATGCCTTAATATTCAGCTAATATACAGGTTGATTGAAAAGTAACTCCCTATTTTAAAATACTTATAAATTATAATATAGGGAGGTCCTTTTCAATCACCCTGTCATTGACACCTTGATATGTAACTTATATGGATCTATTCAACATAAAACCAGCCAGTTTTGGATCTTTTTTTCTCTCTCTTTTGATTGATACTTTTCCTTTATTGCTTTATCGCTGCTTCCTACACACACACACACCAGTGTATTAATGCCAGTTATCTAATTGTCATCAAGTTGCTTCAAGGCTATACATAAAGTGAAGAAAGTTAGTTGCGGTGCAACTTGTTAGTCAAAATTCAGTTCCCGGAAGCCTTCCAGAAGAGCTATTTCTTACTGGCAACCTCTATACAAGCCAAGAGCACCACGGGATCAGTGTAAACTGTCTGGAAAACAGATGGATTTCCACTGCTAGAGCTTTCTACTTCCCTTTTATTTCCTCTAGGCAAACGAAAACTGCACTCATTGGCTCTGTTTCCTCATGTAGGAAATATCTAGCATGCTTCTGATACAAAATAAAGGCCTTATCTTACTGAAAGGCTTGGAAGCTTCCTTTAGGCAGTGTGCAGATTGATATGATTCAGTGAGGAAAAATTGGCAGGAAATGGTTCTTGGCTGTGATGAGAACTTTGCACACACATTATGGCATCTCTGTATGGTGTCCCCATAGATATTGGGATCAGAGGTGGGCTCACCCTGGCCCAACAACCGGTTCCATGGAAGTGGGGGTGTGGCCAGGGGGCTGGGCTAGGGTCAGGGAGCGGGGCCAGGGAGTATTCAGCTGGGCTGAATACTGGGAGTGACAGCCCAGTCCTGTGCAGGTCTACTTAGAAGTAAGCCCTATTATAGCCAATGGGGCTTACTCCCAGGAAAGTGTGGATAGGGTTGCAGCAGCCTCAGAACCCAGTCCTGCGCGGCCATGGTGGGCTTCAAATATTTTAACAACAGCTTCTCTATGTTCTAATGACCATTTTAACCCTTAGTTTACAAAAAAATTGTATCATCTGTGACTGCATCAATCAGGATTAAGCCCCCAAGTTCAGTGTAATTTATTCCTGTGCATGATGCTTTGTTGTGCTCTGAGGGGGAATGTGTGCCACAAATAAGAACATAAAAGCATAAGAAAAGCTTCCACTGGATCACACCAAAGACCCATCTAGTCCAGCTTCCTGAATCACACAGCAGCCCACCAGCTGCCTCAGGGAGCACATATGACACTTGCATCCAGGTGCCTAATACAGCAGACACTACCACAGGTTCCACAGGTGGTGCTCATACCACTGGTTGAGAAACACTGATCTACAGTTTAGGACCAGAGTCTGTGGTGTCCATCTGCAGGCTGAGGTTTGCTTCTAAGCCACTACTTAAGGCTACAATCCTGTCCACACTTCCCTATAAGTAAGCTCCATTGAATAAAATAGGACTTCTGAGTAGTCAAGCAAAGGATTGAGCTCTTAGTAACCAGCCTTTGGCTACAGTCCTATTCACTTTCCTGAGAGTAAGCTCCACACACTCTAATAGGACTTAGTTCTGATGAGCCAAGAATAGGATTGGGCTCTAATGCTGCACTCCTCTGCACACTTTCCTGGGAGTAAGCTTCATAGATTGAAATGGGATGAACTTTTGAGTAGTCAGGCATAGGATTACATGCTCTTAGAAACCAGCTTCTTTCTAAGGAGTAAGCTTTACTATTATAATGGAACTTACTTCTGAGTAGAGAGATGATTGGGCTTTGAGGCTACAGTCCTATCCTCACAGGGGAGTAAAACCTACTGACTTTAATAGGATTTACTTCAAAGTAGGCAGTAGACTGGGTTCGGGGGGGGGCAGGATGGGAACTGGGACTATTTCTTCAGGTGTCCCACATACTGCCTCTCCACAATCTCAGGTGGAGAGATTTCTCAGAGGGGCAGGATGAGGTGGGGAGATCTCTGGGGGTGGGGGAAGACTACAGTGTGGATAGGATTGCAGTCTAAGCCCATCCTAACCATGTCTGCTCAGAAGTAAGTACCATTTAAGTCAATGGGGCTTACTCCCAGGAGTGTGTGGTCAGGATTTTAGCCTTACAGTCCAATCCAATGCAGGCTTACTTAGAAGTAAGTCTCATTCTAGTCAGTGGGGCTTACTCCCAGATAAGTGTGGATAGGATTGCAGCCTCAGAGCCCAGTCCTAACCATGTCTACTCAGAAGTAAATCCCATTATAGACAGTGGGCTTACTCTCAGGAAAGTAGACAGGGCTGGAGAAACAGGGCTAGAGGGAGAAATCTAAGCCTCTGCCAATCTCCTCAGAAGTAAGTCCCATTATAGTCAGTGGGCTTACTCTCAGGAAAGGAGACAGGGCTGCAGGAACAGGGGACAAAAGCCCTGGAGAATCTCATCCTCACAACACTCATACCTTTCTGAGTAGCTCTGGCTCTGGCTTCTCTATTCCCGCCCAAGGAAAAAAAAAATCCATCCCCAGAGAGGCTGCCTCATTTGCATATGAGAAACCCATCATGCTTTGCAAACTGCACAGGGAAATAACTTCTGAAAACTTGCTAAAAATAAGGTTTTTAATCAAAATAAGGCATTTAGCAAAGACAGCCTTCCTGAATAGCATCAGACAAAGGTTTGGGGCATGAAGAACTCTTCACCCTGACTTTAAAGTAGTGACCTTATAGTGATCCAAACCCCTCCCATCTCAGCAGTGAGTGTCTGATGTGCTGTGGGATGACTGTAATGCCTTGTCTGAATAATGGTAATGGGAACAGACTGTTTGTATTTTAAAATTAAAAAATGCCCTTAGGGAGGGGAAGGAGGGGGGGAGAGAGAGTCCCCCCTCAGAAGGGGAGGGAGGTTCAGAAGGGGAGGAAGGAGGGGGAGTGGAGTTTCAGCTCTGGGAAGACAGACCCAGAGACCCTCTAAGAATTGCATGCAATTCAAAGATGACGCTCCCTCTTTAACAACTGGTTCACTAACGTCAGCCCCAAATTAACAACTGGTTCTACAGAACCGGTGAGAACCGGCTTCAGCCCACCTGTGATTGGGATGTCACAACTCAATATGCATAGCCTTCATATTCCTTGCAGTAGTGTAAACCCATTTCAGGTTACCAAAGGACAGGATTTTGCCACACTGTTCAGATTAAGAATTTAATTTTAAGAAATTAAATTTGGTCTGATCCTGCTGGATCAGACCAAAGGCCAATCTAACCCAGCTTCCTGTATCTCGCAGTGGCCCATCAGATGCATCAAGGAGCACACAAGGAGCACACAAGGAGCACACAAGACAAAAAGTCTTGGCCCATCAGGAGCCCGTAAGTTGACAAGCGTCATTTGCCGATTATGCACCCATTTTGCTAGTAAACCCAATTTGCTGTTTCTCATGTGTTAATGTTTAGTTATGGTCAGTAGAATTTACAAACTCTCCTGCTCTAAAAAACTAATGCTTTGTTGATGGATGCTCAATCCCTATTCTGATTCTGGCATCAGAATTCCCAGGATGCCAACCTGTCTTCTCAAAACCTAAATTAAAGACATCTTTAGGATATTCTTCTTTGATTCTGATTTGGGATTGAAGTAATGGCCCACTATTGCTAGAGTTAAATGAGCAAGCCATATGAATTATACTGTCTCTACACAGCATGTAGAACATTCCTCCATTAATTCAAATTTTACCACATTCCATTTCCTTTTTGAGCTCTTTCCCATCCATTGCATTAGCCCATTCAATTTCACCCAACATTTCTCACATTTTTATTGCTGACAGAGTAATTCATAAAGTTATGCTTCTTTGCTATGACACTGCATTTCTTCCCAGGAAGGGACAGGCTTCAACTTCCTTAATAATAAATGCTAAGCTAGTTACTAAGGTTTTGTGGGAGTTTCTGCCCAATCCTATCTTTTCCCATTGATGGTACAGCTGTATTTTTTTCAGAGGATGGGGGGCAAGTGGATTCGATTTCTTTAGAAGAGAAAGGGGGCTTAAATTGGTCTGTTTGTTGTTATTTGCAGCAGTGGTGACTCACATAAAAAATATTCATATAAAATATTAACTGGATGTAAAAATGATGACAAAACACTGTAATTGAATTCTAAACATCCATTCAATGTGCATGATCTTATGAAGTCTTCTTAGGCTGCAATCCTAAAGACACTTTCCTGGGAGTAAGCCCCATTCTGGGAAGCCATGGTTAGGAGGCTGCAATCAAAGACATTTTCCTGGGAATAAGTCTCATTTAACACAATGGGGCTTACTTCTGGGTAGACCTGATTAGGAAGCTGCAAACTTTCTTCTGTAGACACTTTCCAAGTGTCTCCCCACTTTCTCCTTCTCTTCATCCTTCTCTTCATCGTCTCTCTCCCCTGTTCCTTTCTGGCTAGCCCTGAGCTGCTTCCCTCTTTTCCACTGCTCTTCTCTCCCTATGCCCAGCAGATGCTCAGCCACGGGAGGAACAGCACTTAAGTGTTGCTTTCGCTATGGACAGGCGCGCTAGGCAGCCCTGACGCTTTTTAAAAGGGCTGCCAGCCAGCACATCTGCCCCAACTGCCAATGAGTGTGTGAAGCACAGTTTGTTACGTGAAGCAGAATCCTAGATAAATTTTTTGTTTGTTACGTGGAACATATTTTATGTGAGGCATTTGTTACATGAGGCGCCACTATATATCCAATGACAAACATTTTAAAATTCATGGTTATTTCTGTCAATGAAAGTAATTGGTGGGGTTTCCTTGAACATGGTGACATATGGGGCACCAGGAAAAAATATGTCTTCATGCTTGATACGTTACAGACAAACAAAACTATCCATGCTGCATTACTGAATGTTGATGACCAATACATAGTTGGTATGTACAGAATCAGACTTGGAGATCCTTACCATGTCTACAAAAAGTAAGCCCCATTGTGTTCAATGGGTCTTACTCTCAGGAAAGTGACTTTACAATTGTAGCCTTAATCTAGCCAATTATTTGGCTAGCAGAAAATACCAACCAACAAATTTCAAATATCAGTATGGCTTCAAAGATTATCTTCATCAAGTACTGGAAATTAGAAATGTTTCTATCCATAATGAAATATTTGAGAACAATTTTCTACCCTTGAAAAAACAATCAACTAATATCAATACTGACCTTAAGAGAAAACCTATGGGTGGTGGATGAATCTGTGGATGAGTAAACCATATAATCAATTATAAACCATTGTTATATTATTTATTACAAAATATTCATTTCGAATGTATTTGACATTCTGCTATCAGTGTGTCTATTTAAAGACACAAGGTGCATTGAAATAGTTTATTATAATAGTTATTTCATAATTTTATAACTATTATTTTATAATAATTTGGTATAATAGTAATAGTTTATTTGTTCTTATTAGAACGTATCCCCATAATATTCTTCATATATTGGACTTCTTTTGTAAAAGTCTCTCTTCTCTCATCAACTTTGTAATGTGTCATATACTCACCTAGTGTTCATAGATGTTTGCATTTGTGAATTAGATTGTCCTCCAGTTTCAATGTCCTGTGTTTTAGAATTCAGCATTTCAGAGCAAATGAGTATAATATGCCTTGTTTCTCCTCTAGCTAAAGCTTGAAAAATGCTGGAGGCTGTAGCAGGTAGCAAATTTCATTTGAGAAGCCAAGTTGCATCATTAAACACTAATTTTCTCCTTGCAACGAACTTTAAGAGGACCTGCCAAGTATAAATCACTGCAGCAGCTTAAACTACTGCTAAGGATCAGATTAGAAATCTAGGGACACTGTGCTAACATTTGACACTCACAATATATGGGTGTAAAACCCAAGGAATGTGCCACAGGAGACTATTATCAGGGAGAAGCAGATCATAAAAATATACAAGGGTATCTCTGAGTTGTGTTGATAACCCAGTTTATGGAATGTGCATTATGTCATGGGCCCTGACAGCTTTAACTAGGAAGGAAAACACAAGCACCTTTCTGTGATAGGGAGGGTGCCTATATAGACTTTGGTGACCCTGTCCAAAAAATACTAAATTCTTCTGCTTCCAATTTTAGATTGCAATCCCACACAAAGTGAAAGTGCTTAAATTCTATTTAAATGTAAAAGCCTCATGCCTTAGCAAGTGTAAAATGGTCAAAGGTTTTGTTGCTTATTGTTTATCAAAGAGTTTTAAATTCACTTGCTTCCTTGTCGTCAATGTGAGAAAGTCTCAGACTGTTAAGGGAAGAGAAAAATTAATAGGTATGTACTGTATAACTTATTAACTTGGTCAGTGCAGAAATGTCTCGCAAGAAGGTGTTGCTTAATATTTATGGGTGTTTAAACATGGCTTTTGAAACAAGAATATAGAATATTACCACCACATATAAATCCAACTGCATTTTTCTATGATGTCTTTTTCCACAAGATAAGATAGTGATTAAAAATGAGAATGATTCTGCCCTGGATGTTATTTTATCCATATGAAAACAGCAAATTGGATCAGTTAAAGCTTTTTCTTCCATGACCCCAAACTGGGTCAAGAATGTCATTAATACTTGATTTGGTTGCTAGATTGTGGAATGCAGTTGAGAAGTGCAGAGAGAAAGAGGTAGCTAAGGTTCTAGTAGGAGACAAAGTAGGAATCCCAAAACTTGGAAGCTTCCTCACAAAAGTTTGTATGGGTCCTTTCCAAACATAGTTGAAGAAAAGGAGGTAAAACAGACAAAAGAAATTATGATGATATATCCTTACACAGATTTGAGATATTGATTATCACTACAATCCAGATTAACTAGGGGAGCACGTAAGAGACTAGGGGAGCACGTACTCCACCACCTAGTGAAAACCTATGGGAAATTCATATTGCAATCCAGAGTAAGTTGTTCTTACACCGGAGCAAGGACTCCCCATAGTTACTCTGGATTGACCCTTATGAGTCATTCTTTTATGGAGGATGCCAATGTATTCTAAGTACTGTAGGCTAGAAATAATAGCTACGCAGGAGAAAGGGAGTGCAGTCTCCTTCCCTTGAGTAATCAGAGTAGCCCTACAGTGATACTGCAGCAGCCATAGAGCTGGTACAGAATTAAAGATGGCAGTGTAGCTCTGGAAGGTACTACATGGACATTCAGGATCTGGCAAAGCTGAGCTCTGCTAGTCCCATCTCCACGTCACACTCCCTCCTCCACCCTGGAACACCTTCTCCCTGCCTCTCACCATGTTCCCATTCACCACTCTGCTGTCACTTGAGTAGTGCTAAGTTTTTCTTCATAATTTTGGGCTTTTCTTGGTACACAGCAGCAAGTATGCTATATTCACACCGTACTAGAGTAAGAAAGGTACACTGAACCTTTCAAGTTCCTTTGTAGAAAAGCCAATTATGGAAAGTGGTCTCAGAAGGTAGAAAGTTTGAAAACCACTGCCCTCAAAATTTGTGGAATCTAATGGAGGATGATCAGAATGCTGCTGTGGTTGTTGCATACAGAGTTCTGCACATTCCCACAGGAACCATAGATTTGTTCAACTACATTTGTTATCTCTATTGCCAAAGGAATATTATCTCCAGTGTGTACTTAAGAATACCACCACATTTATTTTATTTATTATTTCAGCACAGAAACAGCAAAGAAAAGGAAACTATTCAGCTGTATTTTCAAGATGGTATGTATTATTTAATGCAGTGCCTTGAATCAAGTACACAAAAGGCCACATAATAAAACAAAGAAGCCAAGTCTCTGCTATTAAAATGGATCATACACTTTCTATGTTCTCCTAATTTGGTTGCTTTGCTTACAAAATAAGCATTCACATAAATATTTAACACAGCCGCTGCAGCATGAAAAAGGCATATTGTCAGTGCTGTATGGTAAATACATGTCTTCAGATTACTGCTCATGATGTGGCTTGTTGCAGATGGAGGCAAATAATATTAATGTACTCATTAGGAAACACATCTCCGTAACTTTCAAGGCCTTTAAGCAAATATTGTTTAACACAAAAAATATCTATATTTACATCTATGCTCAGTGCTACACTAAGCACAATCCTAACCAAGTTAGGCTGGCATGACTTACCTAGCATAACTGTTGGGAGTCTTGTGCCTGCCTGCGTACTAGCCAAACCACCCAGGAGTGGGGCAGAAGTGACCTACAGGCCAGAATAGGAATTATGCTGGGATGTATGCCTGCCGAACTGGGGTTTAGGATTGCAGCTTAGTATTTAATACACACAAATACAAACACAAATACACATTCTCTTTCACACAGACATGCCACTCTGCCCACTTCCTTATGATAAAATGAATATTACCACTGTCATTCTTACTGAGGGTCCAGGTGGGACACAATGTCAAGTGGCCAAGTGCCTAACCTGGCCAACCTCTGTTGCCACTCTTATGCACGAATATGGGGAGGTATTATGAAGGGGATGGAGGCTGAGAAAATTGAAAGATCATTTTTGTGAATGAAGTAGTAATTTATAGCTTCACTAGCGAAAAGCATACCCACATTGCGGGAGTAAGATTTTCCCATACGCCATCCCCCCCATGGCAAACTTCCCCCCATGGCGCAACTTCCCCCCACTTGCATCAACCCCCAGGCGCAACTTTCCCCAGGCGCAACTTTCCCCCATGCACAACTTTCACCATGTGCATCATCCCCCATGCGCAACTTCCCCCTTGCGCAACTTCCCCCCATGCACAACTTTCCCCCATGTGCATCATCCCCCCATGTGCATCATCCCCCAATGTGCAACTTCCCCCACGACGCATCACCCCCATGCGCAACTTCCTCGCCAGTGCAACCTCTTCCTCCAAACAACATCTCCCCAGTGCAGCAGGCACCGAGCACCAAATTGGCTGGAGGTTGGTCAGTCTTCCATGTTAAGTATAGGACAGAAACACGTTGACCCCTTTTCAGCCCCTCAAGGGTTAAATTTCTCCACATGGGTTCTTGGTGGGTGTTCAGGTGACAGAAGGATCCCTCCCAGAATTCCATGCTTCAGGCCCAGCAGTTGGGGCGGAATGTTGATGAGTCAGCAATTCTCCAAAGGAAAGTATAGGGAGGAAAACGTGTTGTGCCCCTTTTCAGCCCCTTCCAGTTGGAATTTCCGAAAACTGGTTCTTTGTGCACCCCTCAGTCACAGAACGAACACCCACCCCAAATTTCACACTTCTAGGCCCAGCGGTTTTGGCAGGGTGGTGATGAGTCAGTGAGTGAGTCAGTCAGTGAGTGACTTTTCTCTTTTATATATATATATAGATAACATGGAAGTTTGCAATCATCACGTCCTGCCAAACTTCTGGGTCACCAAGTTTTTCCATATTTATATGAAAAGCCACCATCCAAGAAGGAAAAAATGGGGGGGGGGGAGAGAGAGAGAGAGAGTAGAGAAAGGGATATACCTGGAGGATCTTTCTACCTACCTACAATGGTGCTGTGCAGCTTCTGGTCAGGCCAAGCCTTGCCTCACTTTCCTTGCCTAGTGTGTGTGGTGAACTCTTGGCAAAGCACATTAATTTCTTGTGGTAGCTGCAGGAATGTGCACTTTTGCTGATGCTATGCTATTGGGCCAGTGGGAAGAAACTTCTTCCCCCTCTCCTTCAGCACCAGCTGTGTCCAGAGGTTGGAAATCTGGCTGCTGCTTGTGGGACATGAAAACATCTTAATTCTCTTCAACTTGCTCCATGGAGTGGGGATGTTCTTCATGTTCTAAGTGAGAACACCCAGCAACAAGGATGCCTTACTGGCCATTTCCACTAGTTCTTTTATCACCCACAATGGTGGAGAGATGTTTGCACCATTACAGCATATTTTATGACATTTCATGACAGGGCATTGCACGATCTAGTGTCATAAAAGGCCCATTGAATTGAGAGTTTTATCCATACACATATACATCAGTTTTAGATGCAGATGTTGATTACCTATTTACACACACATGATTAGCATGTTATTTCTCATTTAGCCATAAATGGGTTTAATTAAAACATAAATTGGTTTAAATATTAGCAGAACCAGGCTCTTAAGTGATATGTTACATTTCTTAGTGAGTCTTATATGTTAAATTTCTTCATTTAAAGAGAATCAGATGATAAAAACAATCATTAAGGCTACAATCCTGATGTGCACTTAGGCCAGCCTATCTGGCACTGGACAGGCCTAATGACAGATAAACCAGCCTACCTGCACCAGAAAAGGCCTGGGCCAGTATAAGTCCACTTAGCCTGGCCCAAGACAGATGGACCTGCATTGGCCTGTGAATTTGTCCTAAGTAACAGCACAGGATATGGTTTATTTAGGCCAGCTTAGCTGGGCCATTCTCTCTGGCTTAAGTCACGTTTGCACACTATGGGCGCAATCCTGAGTAACTACGGGGAGTCCTTGCTCCGGTGTAAGAACAATTTGCTCTGGATTGCAATATGAATTTCCCATAGGTTTTCACTGGGTGGTGCAGTAACTACGAGTGCACGTAAAGTCTCTTACGTGCTCCCGTAGTTACTCTGGATTGTAGGGGAAGTCTTTTAACCAATGATCAGTCTTTGGACAAAAAACCAACACATCACTGATTCTTCTGTGTTGAACCCATATCCTATCAACTCAATGTCTAATTTTATTTATTTTTAATGGCACATGGAGATGTCAGAAATGCTAAGAATATGTTTTTATATCTATTTAAGTATCTATTTGTTATGCACAAGATAAATGTTGGCTGCTGTGAATTGAGGATAAGCTGTGGAATTTGAGTGCTTGACAGCCAATTTATTATTAACTAGCACCGCAATGCACACATACTTCAATCATCAAGAAGGCTACTCAGCAGCCCTTAAAAATATTTAGCCAAATGCAACTTCTAAAAAGCATTAGGCAGGGTCATTCAACCTTTTTTGACCCTGGACTTGCCTTTAACCTCAATCTGCAACACTCCATGCATGTTTGTTTGTTTTTATCTGGCATATTATTTTGACCTTTGGCCAACCACCTCTTCCTGCCTCCCTCCATTGATCCAGTCATCCAAACAACAAGTCAACCAGGGAAGCCATTGCGGCCAGCTTTAAGCCACTTGGACCAAATGCCCCAAATGGGTTCTGAGCCTAAGGGTTCCTCACAAGAAGGTAAATGGTGTCTTGTCAAATACCCACAACAACACATTGCAATGGACATTTTGGATTTTTTCCTAAACAAAAAATTATTGTAATATTTTAGTACTTTAGTTTTCCATTACTACAAGTGGGTTTTCTATTTACTTTTCAAAGGTAACCTACACATTTTTTGTGTTTAGTGATATGTTTACCTATGTGCAATTTTATACTACATCGTGCATAGTTCCATTTTGTCCGTTAATTAACATGTACTTTTAAAGCACACATTCTGTTTGTTTTCCATTCTACAATAGAAATATAATGCCTATAATACATTTATTTATATATCTAAGATTCTACAGACTTTGGTTGTGAACCTGGAGCCCTGCAAAAATGTTTCCATTAAGGTCCAGCAGCTTTTAAGGCCACCACTGGGTACTATCATTATTTGTTGTCTGAATTTGAATATTGTGTATACTGAATACTGACTGAATAAATAAACAATTGAAGTTTGTACAGTGGCATAAATCCTGGCATCTCCATTTCTGATCTGGGAATTTTTCAGCATTTTCATGCAAGTATATGAATGACCTTATGGTCAAATGCGCATATTCCCTTTTAATGCATCCAGGCATCACTATCAGGCTTGTTAGGTTACTCTTTAGGTTGCATTTTGATTTTGAAAGAAGATCAAATGCTTCTCATGCTGAGTGCTATGCTACATTGTGTATGGATTCCTTTGATACAGACACATCTTTAGTTAAAGATTTGTATGACTTGACACAAGCAGCATGGGATGCTATGGGAACATTATAAACTAGGCTGTCAAGGTGCTGCTGTTGTTTTAAAGACTTCTTTAAAAGTTCTTGCACAGTTTTGTGCAAGAAAAAGGCTTCAAGTGCAGCAACCTTAATATTTTGGAAAACAAAAAATAATCTTGTATTTTAGTAGGCCCAAAAAACAAATGAATCCATAACCAATCATAACCTGTGTTGGAACAGGCAGGCCAGCTGACCTGTCCCATATCCAGCTCTGAGTGGGGGCTGGCTGTGGCACAATCCAGGGCAAGGGGAATAAATAAAAATTGCTAGTCCCCATTATAAGAATAGGGGAATTCTGTAACACAGAAGTATAGCCAGTGAAGACTCTGTTCAAGTTCATGTAGTCCTGACTTAGATAATTATCTGATGATACATAGATAATTAATGTTCCAAATTATTATTAAAGGTCTAGGTGGAACATGGGAGTAGAATGGAACCTCTTAGGCATGCTGGTTTCCAACAGTTTAGGCTAACCTTACAAATCCTCACCCAGCACTTGAATTCAGATTAGAAGACAAGGGCTGCAATCCTAAACACACTTTCCTGGGAGTATGACACATTCAACACAATGGAGCTTACTTTAGAGTAGACATGGTTAGGATTGTGCTCAAGGGGTTGTAATCAGTGGTGGGATTCAAATAAATTAACAACAGGTTCTATGTTTTAATAACCTAAATTAACAACAGGTTCTATGTCCCATAGGTAACCGGTTCTCAGAACCAGGCGCTCATTAGCAAAGGGTTCTATAGAACCCATGAGAACCCCCTGAAGCCCACCACTGGTTGTAATGCTATCCTTTGTAATGCACCAGCCGGAAGAATACTGCTCCTGCTGCCCTCACAGAAGACATTTACATTTGGGCAGTTTTTCTGACCATATTCTTCTCCCCATCCATAGTATTGCATTCCCAGTGTTTGAAAACAGTAACTTTGGCTGCAATCCTAAAGACACTTTCCTGAGAGTAAGATCCATTGAACAAACTGGGGGATAGGATTGTGCTATATGTCTGCACAGCAGTATCTTATGACCATCCATTGGCAAACTCTCTGCAACCTGGCACAATTCATTTCCACATTATCTCTCTTGACATGTTTTTGGTACTCTTCAGAAATTTGCATGGACATTGTCTAGCAAATTTGTCTTTTGAGACTTTTTGTCACAAAAGGAGTGAGTGTATGTGTTATGGAATGCCTCTTACCCTGATAGCAGCTCTCTTAAAATAACTGAGTGATAATTATGACAGCAACACCTGAAAAGAGAGGCAGCAGGCATGGCCTGGTAACTGAGTGCAGGACTACTGAAGATAGCTAAGCAAGGAAGGACCTGGACAAGGAAGGAAGGACCTGGACAAGACAGCTAAACATGGAAGGCTCCTGGATGGGAGACTGCAAGCTGATAAACTGTCATGAGTCATCAGAGCCAGAAGGTGTCACTGTTTACAGCTTGGCTGATCTGAAAATTCCTGCTGGAAGCCTGAAGGCATTACCTGAATCCAAATGCGATGACCAACCAAATGTGAAGAATTTCATCTGGAAAGAGAAAAATCCTACAAGCTGCACATTAAACAACATGGACTAGCCTGCACCCCACCAAAAACAGTCTACACTTGCTAGTTGTTGGATTTCACAAAGGATCTCCCAGCAATTTAACTGGGATATTTCAAATATCCAGGTGTCCCTTTTTATCCACTAGGGTTCCATTCCTGAATCTCCTGTGGATTAAAAAAATCAATGTATAAAGAATACAATAAAAAATAGGTTTAAAGACACACTTCCAGGTTTCTTGCTCTTCTCTTGTACCTAAAGGAATAAGGTAGTGCCTCAATATCTGCTGGGGTTTTATTCTGGCACTGAAAAATGGAATGATTACTTGCATGACTACATCTCTGCAATAGTTGAAAATTAGTTTTCTAAACTGTGAATTGCGGTGGCCATTTGTGTTGAGTCAAATCGGTGTATAAAAATTCAGTGTATAACAAGACTGGACCTGTAGTATTTATTTGTAATATATGATATTACAAATATAGTATTTATGGGACTTTAACATATCTCCAGCTATTACCAGCAGCCAAACTAATGGGCATGTTTCAAATGTTGCTTATTAAACTGAATATTTTACAGTGGCAAAAAGCCGAAAAGGTGGGTGAAAAGAATGTCCTCCTGATTTGCAAATAGTTGCATGAGAAAAAAAGTTCAGCAAATTTTATTCCAAAATTATATTGAGCAATTTAATGGTAGAAATCCTCACAGAATAAGATCAGTTGCCTTAGGTGGGGGTGGTCTATGGGATGCACCCATTAGTCATTGCAGCATGAAATGATTTCCAAATGGCAGGAGGAACACTGAAGCATTATACAATGCAGCGAAGGAGCCAAGGAGTCTGCTTGGTGGCTCAACCTCAGCAAATAATTAAATCAGTAAGTTGAGAAAGGTAATATCTATGCTCCAATGAGAGTAACTTCTTGTATAATCTGGTTCACCAGTTAGCCCTTGACAGAAGGCAAGTGGAGATTTCCAAACTCCTCAACTTTATATTAATGAATGAGGAGATTGGTTTTCAGTCAACATAAGAAATAAGCGACAAAACCTCCTTGTAGGTTAGAAAAACAATTTGAAAATAGGCTCTGTGTGTAAACTCAGGCAAGGCAAGTATAAAGTATTCTGATAGCCCCTTCATGTCTGCTTCATGACTTTTGAATGTTTGTTCTAAATCATAATGCAGAAAGGTGGAGAATAATATTTAGCCTCCTTCAGGGTTTGTACGCTGAAAATTCAGACCTGGTGAAATTTAAAATAATTTGTTTATAATGGAGTTGTGCTCCCAGCCTACTCAGAGACCACTACTCCTTACTCAGGAAATCATATCATCATATCTTCTGCCATGTGTGTCAATCTTGTATATGCTCAAATGTTTATCTTTTCAAACATGTATCTGGGCTTCAGGAACATCTACATCTAAGAGACATATTGGTAAAGTGGTTCAGGAGTTGGACTTAGGCTACAGTCCTAACCTCCACTTAGGCCGGCCTAAGCCCCAGCATAAGTTCTGTGCTGACATGGGAATGTCACAAAAGTGCCGTAAGACACTTCTGCACCTCTCCTGGGAGAGGGTTAGGCCAGTGCACAGACATGCACTTGCCTCACAATAACACCATGGAAATGGAAAGGCTGATGAATTGTGCCCACTTAGCTTAGAATTGCAAACTTAGCCATGAAGCTTTATGCATGACCTTGGACCAGCCACTATCTCTCTGCCTCACCTACCTCATAGGGTTGTTGTGTAGACAAAAAGGCAGGCAAGATCTTTGTATATCACCCTTGTGTACACAGCTCTTTGGAGGAAGGTTGATATAAAAATCTACAGTATTTATATACTGCTTTTCAACCAAAAAAATTCACAAAGCAGTTTACAAGAAAATGAAAAAATTAATAGCTAATGGGGTGATATATGTAATAAATATGATAAATATTTATAATTATATAATTATAATAATAATAAATAATTTGCTCATTGTTTCAGCACATACTTAATTGCTACTATTATAAATAACTGCATATACCTATTTAATGGATCTGTATGCCCAATGCATGAATTCCTTTGCTTTAAAAGTAATCAACTAAATATGATTGCCTTATAGAAAAAAAGAAAGCACTCAGCTGCAAATGTTCCTAAAATACACTGCTTTATAGCTAGTTAATGATGTCTTTATCTAAGAGCTGTCTGGTCCTTTGGGTCCTGCCAAATCTTTCATTTCGTTTTGGAATCTGAAATGGTTTGGTGGTAACCAGATACAGATGCAGCCACGGAAAAAAGCATCATCCGCCACCTTTCTGTTTTGTCTCAAAACTGGGCAAGACATAGGAGCCTCCCCCCCCCCCCCCAAAAAAGCTGGCATCTTTACTAATCCACTTAAAACACACACTGTGGGCCGAGCTTCCCTGATCAGTTATTTGGGAGCAGGCAGCGTGGAATTTAGTGGGACAAACTTCAGAGTAAATATGCTTGTGATTGAAGTCTGAGTGAGGTTATTTGAACAATACTTTATATAATGGTTTGATTTTCCTTTAAGAAGGCACCATGTAGAGTCTGCTGTGGAATGCAAAAGATGATTAAAGACAAAGCCATACTGACAGACTGATCATGGCCTGGCTCTCAAACCAACCTCATAAGCTACCACTTATTTCTGCAAGAAGCAAGGCAAGCTGCCATAAACAGTTTTTCCTTCTCCTTAGGGCTTATTCAATTGAGGTCCAAGGTCCTAAACTGCTCTCTTTGTTTGTTCCTGAGTATGCGCGTGGGCACTAGCAAGTGTGTACATGTATGCTTACATAGATTTCTTTCTTATGCATGACAAACTGCAACCACTTCCAAATTGGCATATTTTTCCTTTGTTAGATATTAGCGTTCCCATTGATCACTTATGGCAAAATTTGGACTTGGATTTTTATATGTGTGGGTTTTGAAATTGATTATTAATCTGCTATTATTTTAAATAGAAGCATTTGGCTTCTTAGCATATGGTACACATTTACAATACCAGAAACTTTTGTTTGCAGGAATGCATGTATGTGATTTGATTTTTAGGGTTTTTCCCCCTAGAATCAGGATTTTTATTCAAATATTGACCTATCTCTGTTCTTGGCAATATAATTTTCATCAGGGTGGGGTTAAGTTGGAACCAACAAGTTTACACTGCTCGTTATATCATACCAACAGCTGTTAGAACTACCTAATGTGTAAAATCTCTTGGTTTTGCAGATCTGTGGCCGGCTGGGTCATTCTAAACATAAAATAATCTCTGGGTAAACTGTGGCTTTTCTGCGTGCACGCGTGTTTTTAATGTAAGCACTCAATGTTTGTTCAATCAAAGAAAAGTAAGGCCTCCAGATCAGATACAGGAATATAATATGGACACTGAGAGCTCCTATGTTAAAATTGTATCTGGCTGTGAGGAGGAGAGCCCGGCGGGGCTTTTCTCCCTCCAGATTGACAGCTCCCCAGAAGGAAGCAGGAGCCCCTCCAGCCATGCCTGTCAGCACAAGGACCAGGGCGAAACACCAGCTGACAAGGGCTGGCCTGGGACTGACTGGTGGGGTTCAACATGATGTTCCCCTGGACACAAGGGGCCACCCGATCGCGGTGGTGCACCCCTGGATAGGTATGAGAAGGGGGTGCTCAGGATGGTTGGACCCATCAGGCATGTGGAACCCTGTTTGGAGGACTTTCACAATTGGTTTGCTTGGCTGCACCCTGGAAGGGGACAGGACTCATGGAAGGATTGAAAAGGGGGGAAGAAAAGGCAGGAAAGGTCTCGGAGAGAGAGGAACCAGCTGGGCTGAGCAACAGTGTTTACATTGTTGTTCTGCTGTTAACATTACCTGGTTGATAGTAAAGTTCTGTTTAGTCTACTGGCTACTGTGTCTGAGAAGTTTGTGCCAGCAACCATGTGGAAAGAAGAAAAGGAAGGAGCCAAGGGAAACTGGGATGGAGGGGAGAGCACCTGGACCCCACCACAAATTGGCAGCCCAAACAGCGACCAAGGGAGGGAAGACCAACTCCCACCAAGGTGGATGTAGTGGTGGGCAGAGGAGCAGATGCTCCTTATCAGCACCCTGGTTGAGTGGCTAGCAACCCCATCCCCACAGAGAGGAGGCGGGGAAGCGGCAGCTTCCCGCAGGTTCAAAGTGACAAGGATGACCACTGAGGATGATACAGAGGTTTACTTGAGGGCATTTGAAAGAATGGCAGTCATGGCCAAGTGGCCCCCGATACCAGTGGGCTACCATCCACATCCCCAACCTGACAGGGGTGGCACAGGCGGCAGTGGACGCGTTGCCAGTGGACGAGGTGCAGCAGTATGATAAGGTGAAGGAAGCCAACCTGGGGGCCCTGAACATCTCAGGGGAGACATCTGTAGTTACCGCCGATAACTACAGGTTATGGAATATGACTCAGGGAAAGGTCTGAGGTAGCTGGCCATCTGTGTCAGGATGAACAGGATGTGCTGGCTCAAACTGATGGAGTGGTCCACTGAGAGGTGGTGGAAAGAGTGTGGCTGGAGCAGTTTGTGCAGGTCCTGCCCAGGGAAGCACAGTGTTGGATCCTGTGTCACAAGCCCCTGACATTGGAGGATGTGGTGTGACTGATGGAGGCATTCAAGACAGCGATGAAGAGCACCATGGGCAGAAAGAAGAAGGCAGGAGCTGACAAGAAGGAGCATGGTGGGAAAGGCACAAAATGGGGAGGAGCACCAATGCCAGCACCAGCACCAGAACAATCCAAGCCTCTGTAACCTATAACCCTCTTTGCTGCCCCCATGCTAACATTTTAATAACAAAACTGCTATTTGTTGACACCTTTATATTTTCAATATGCAAGGAGAGGGTAATTATATCCAGGACACACGAGCACTGAGTTGCTCATCTCTTGGTAATTCCATTTCCATGTGTTTTCATTATCTGAAGTTTTTATTTTATCCAGCCTAAATTAAGATGCTCATTTCAAAGTTGCTGCTGTTCTGCCAATAATTAGTCCATGAATTCTTGTCATTCCATTGTATGTACAGCACTACTGATCTATCTTCATTCATATCACAATGTCTGAGTAACAAAAATTCAATCTTCATGTCTTTTTCCCTTATTCCCCTCAAGATTCAGTTCATTTGTTTCCCAAATCTGTAATATTCCACTACAAATCATCCTGTGGTGCAATTAAAAAAAATTCCTTGAACATGCCCTGCAAGGATTCAGTGAATACTAGGCACAAGCTTGTGGTATAGCTCACATGGCATGCACACAGCATATCTGCCAAATTATGCAGCAAAGAAAATTCATTGCGCATGTACAGAGCATGGTTTCTTGATTATGGAATCATAGCTTGTTCTTTTGAGAAGACTGGCCCTACAATCCAGAGTAACTGCGGGAGCATGTAAGAGACATTATGTGTACCCTTAGTTACTGCACTACCTAGTGAAAACCTATGGGAAATTCATATTGCAATCCAGAGCAAATTGTTCTTACACCGGAACAAGGACTCCATGTAGTTACTCTGGATTGCGCCCATAAAAAGTACAAAAATTCCCTGTGGATATCCCTGTAGTTTCCTGTAGTCGGCATTGTTTTATGGCACTGATATAGTCTGTCCATCCGTCTGCCTATTTGTCTGTCCATCCATCTGTCTATGGCTGGAATGGTATTATCTGGGAGGGTCATCCCTTCCTTGCTTCCCTAGCATCCAGGGCTACAGTGGCATCCAAATGGCAACTGCTGTATCCTACAGGGCAGGGAAGAAATGCCAAATCTCAATAGCGGATGATGATCGGAGAGCCACAGGGGGCTACTTGGGTGCTACGCAGGGTAAGCGAACATCCCTTACCTGTGTAGCATCTAGGTGGCCCCAGTGGATCTCCTTTGATCAGTGTCAGCTGTTGAGCTGGTGCAGAACCAAGAAGACCTAAGTCCAGTTACTTAGCAGAAAAGGGGTTGGCATACAGCAGTTGAACCTACTGCCATCTTTACCCCCCTCCAGGAACTGCTCCTCCTCTTTCCTTGCCCTCCTCCCAGCCCAAAGAGCTCTGCCACTGGCTGACACCGTATTTAACTGCTGGGAGCTCTTGGCACCCATCTTCTGGTGCTGGGGCCCACCAGCACTGACTGGCACTGGGCTCACTGGTGCCGGTATGACAGAACCACTTAACACTGTTGCAGCAACCCAAATGATAAGAACCCTAAGTCTATTAACCTCAATGGGGCTTACTTCTGATTAGACATGCTGAGAATTTTTCTCTATTTGTCCAAGTGTGGGGAGGCGGTGTAATGGCATTTGCACTGTCTAATATTGTCCAACTTGTCTAACTTTTTATTTTGAAATAAAAGGGCCATTTTTTTTCAAGAGGTATGTTATTTTCAGTAAGAATTTTGAAATATTCAAAATAGTATATTTTGATACTGCTTGTTACCAAAATAGTTCACATAGGCTCATAAACAAATCTTAAATCTATCTTAACTATCTTAAAACTTCCAATGATGATAAATTTTATTTCAGCAGGTTCACTGCTTGGGGACTGAAAAGGGTTTATTTTAGCTCCATGAATATTCTAAATATATTTTATATTTCTGTCCTTTGAAACATAATTTTATATCTTGCACTGAGCCACTGTGGATAGGATGGGATAAGAACTCCACATAAATAATATGCATTTCTTTTCAACTAGCTTAGTGAGGTCCCTCAGAATAATATATCATTATAAAGGAAATGTACAGCCCAATCCAGAGCAACTAATCTGTCCACATAAGAGCCCTTAGGTTGCCCTATCTAACACTAGGTTGGAACAACTGCAAGATGCTCCAGCCCAGTTACTCTGAAGGAGGCTTAGGGCAGAGCAAGGCAAGATAGGGTGCCCTAAGAGAGGTGGACCTGCTCTGCCCTAACTGGGGCAGCCTAAGCAGCTCAGGAGAGGCAAGTTGAGGGCATGTTTAGCATTGCCTAGGGCAGAACAGTTACTCTGTATCCAAAGCCTGTTTCCAAGGCAGAAATGCCCTCTTCCAGCCCTCAGAGTTATACCACCTCAGGAGCAGGTATAGTAATGAGTAGACCCATAGGGGTCCATGATAAGGCCCGAGTAAGAATGGCAGTGCTGACCAAAAATCTGAGTTCTTAGCCAGCCTAGCTGCAACCCCTGCCTCTCAACCTCAGGATATGGAACAAACTACGGCTGCCCACAAACCTCAGGATACAGCAGGCCACTCCAAGAAGCCCCTTGTATTCACTGTAGAATGTACTGGCATCTCATCAGGGACTCCTTATAAGGCAGGCACCCAGTGGCGTCACCAGACTGGTGCGGCTGGTGTGGGCTGCATTGGGGATGCGCTCCGTATGGGGTGATGTGCCGGAGGAGTTTGACTGTCCTTTGGCAGGCCCCGGGCGTCAGCACACCCATTCAGGCCTGCTCCAAGGCGGAGAATCAGCCAGAAGCTGCCACTTGTCTGAGGAGCTGGCCTGAACGGCCATCTGAGATGCACTGCACAGAAACACACTGAGCATGCCAAACAGCTTCATAGGAGACTTCCTTAGAGCAGAGAAAGTCCGCACCTCTGCACAGCCATTCGGCCTCACTCAGGAGGCGGAGCGGCAGCCGAATGGCTTCAGAAAGAGTACTGCACAGGCACCAACTCCGTCGCCTGCACAGTCTCCCCTGAAGCCAAAAGGCTTCAGAAAAGTACTGCGCAGGTGTCAGAGATGGTGCCTGCGCAGTACTCTTTCTGAAGCCAGGTGGCTTCAGAAACAACTGCGCAGGCGCCAACTTTGGTGACTGTGCAGTCCAGGTGGGGGGGGGGGCGCATCCCAGGGATGACGCACAGACTTCCGCACCAGGTGATGTGTAGAGTCATGTCACCACTGTAGGCACCACAGCTGTTCCTTGTTCAGTGTGATCTGAGGGGTGTCTCCTCAGGAGCAAGTCTTCCCCTTGTGTCAATTACTTAGCATGCTCTGGAGCAGTTAGGGCAGCCCAGGCTTCCTGACTCTCTGGATTCAGCATAACTTTCTGCTCTGGATACAGAATAGTTAGGAGAGTGCGGTTAGGTCAGAGCAGGCTGAATTTGCTCTGGATTGCAGCCGTAATCTCAAACCAGTTTTAATATATCTGGGTAAAACTTACCAAGGAGAGGTTGAAAGAGTAAGGAGCATACTGGACAGGATGAATCTCATTGCAAAAGTGCATGCTTGTTCCCATCCTTCATTGTCAAGCCTGCTTTGTTCTGTTCTTTTCCTTGGAGACTTGCCAACTACATAGCTAGCATGGGTCCAAAGAAACCCATAGGTGACAAAAACATCTACTGTGGAGTAAGATATAAAAAGGTAATTTTCCTCTGAATTTCCACAAAAAAGGTACATCAGTGGTTCAGTGTTGATCAACCTGAAGATCTGCAGATTAGTGGTTTGAGATCCTAGAACTGCACAACACTGTGAACTCCCATCCCAACTCCTGACAACCTAGAAGTGTGAAAGCATGCAAATACAAATAGATAAATAGGTCCCATTTCAGGGCTGTGGGTGGCGCAAGTGGTTAAGACGCTGCGCCTGTTAACCAGCAGGCCAGGGTTTGAGACCCAGGTCGGCCCCACAAGATAGGGTGAGCTCCTGTCCTTAGCCCAGCTCTGCGACGCCAGCTGGATCCAATCGTACTGGCTCTGCCTTTCCTTTGGACTAATTCAGTGGTGTGGAGAGGGGGGATTTGCTGCTTGGATAACAGTCTATCCTCCATAACAATCTAACCCAGGCTTTTGTGCTTCGCATGCAGCGTGTGCAGCACCAAGCATGATACCTTAATCTTTCAAGACTGACAGAGGCCTGCACTGGGAAGGTAATGTCCTAGCAATAGGTCCCTGTAACAGGTTGGCCAGATTTCTTCTGTGTTGTGTCAACCATGGTATGGATGACTCTAAATTAGAATAAGTGGACCACACCACAGCACAGAACAAATGTGAATTTTCAGAAATGAACTCACCAGGATATCTTAATTTTATATTTTAAAGAAAATATTCAAAATATTTCCACTAAGATGATCTGGAAAAAAATGTAATATTACAAATAAAAATCAGTATTTAACATTAATATTTAATTAGCACAGAAATATAGGAATACCAGAGCCCTCCTGGATCATGTTAAAGGCCCATCTAATCCAGCTTCCTTCATCTCACAGGAGCCCACTAGAAACCTTGAGAAGCACCCCAGGAGGGAGCAGAAGATCTATATCCTGGCATCCTCCCTTGCATCTGGTATTCTGAGATAGGAGGCACCGTCCTAGCATTAGTCAAGCCCTTATTTCTTTGCAGTACATACTGTACTTATGCTGGGTCTCTAATGCTGCAATCCTAAAGACACTTTCCTGGGAGCAAGACCCGTTGAAGACAATGCAGCTTACTTTTGAGTAGACATGGTTGAGTAGACATAGGATTGCCCCATGGTTAGGACTGCCTCCATGCATTCTGGAGAGATTAGAATCTTTTTATCTTCCCATTCAACTTCTTTCTAAATCAATTTATTTTTCAGTTGTCAATAATTTTGACTCAGAAAAGAGATATTGCTTTTGGGGGAGATGTTGATATACTGAAAACAAGGTGGCTTACATGTTAAATGAGAATTTTAAAGGTATGCTACATTTAAGAATAAAAACAATAATTTTATATTTCCTGTTTTCTTCTGTAATTAATGCTCTTCTTAAGATGGGTCACATTTGACCCTTTCTACAAAGACCATGTCTGTCTTGAATCCTCAGAAATGAATAAGATCACATAGCTATAATCTGAATACTTGGTTTACACAAAGCCCTTTTCATACTCACTTTAAAATCACTGACCATAGAAAATAGACTGAGGACAGCAATACTCATTACCATGGCTAAACTGCCTGAAGGGTGGCATCAAGGCGACCTTTTGCAATACCTTATCAATGATCTGCATAGTTGGAAGTCAGTTGTCCAATCATCACTTCAGTGCGACAGTCTGCTTATAGAAGTGCATATAGGAATTAACCCTACAATCCAGAGTAACTACGGGAGCACGTAAGAGATGTTACGTGCACCCGTAGTTACTGCACCACCTAGTGAAAACCTATGGGAAATTCATATTGCAATCCAGAGCAAATTGTTCTTACACCGGAGCAAGGACTCCCTGTAGTTACTCTGGATTGCACCCTATACCTTGAAAGGGGGGGGGGGAACCAATATAGACAGAAGAACTTATACCTTGTAACCCTGTTACCATATAAATGATAGTCACTTATGAATGAAGCCAGTGCCCAACTACTTGCACTATTGTCTTGCACTAGGGTCCTGCACTATTGGATAGCGCTTTATTGTTGTTGCATAAGGTAATGTATATTTCTGTGAAGGTAGAACAATTTTAAATGATTAATGTACATGTTCCTCTGTGAATAGCATCTGCTTGCATAGATGCTGGAATTCATGTTTTTTATTTTAATGATGTTTTGTTTATTGTTTTTCTATTAACATTATTATTATAAATAAAATAATTATCAATACAGTGGTGCCTTGTAAGACACACATAATTAATTCCAGAAGCATGTTTGTCATACAAAGCGTTCTTTTTACAAAGCGGATTTTCCCATAGGAAATAATGGAAACTAAGATGATTGGTTGCACAACCCAAAAATATTAATATAAAAATATTAACTGTATGTAAAAATGATGACAAAACTCAGTAATTGAATTCAAAATGCTGTAATATAATACAGAACACAAAGCAGGCCTCTGTCAGTCTTGAAAGACTATGGTATCGTGCTCGGCGCTGCATACGCTGCATGCGAAGCACAAAAGCCCAGGTTGGATTGTTATGGAGGATAGGCTGTTACCCAAGCAGCAAATCCCCCCTTTCCATGCCAGTGAATTAGTCCAATGGAAAGGCAGAGCCAATACAATTGGATCCAGCTGGCATCGCAGAGCTGGGCTAAGGACAGGAGCTCACCCTGTCTTGTGGGGCCGACCCAGGTCTCAAACCCTGGCCTGCTGGTTAACAGACACAGCGTCTTAACCACTTGCGCCACCCACAGCCCACAATTACTGTAATATTAATAAAAACACTGTAATATACTGTAAAGTAAAACAGAAAAGTTTTTTTAGCAACTTTAACAAGGAACCTATCTAATGACACTTGCTTTGGTCTCCTTTTCAGGATTTCATGGAAATGTGATGTTGCATTGTCATTAAACAGATTCATCGCTCACACTGCTGCAGCCTTATTTGGATGGTGCTTTTCTACACAATTTCCTAACGTTTACAAATGTTCTTAATCTCCTTTGTTTTGAGGGATTCCTCCTCCTTATTCTCCTCCTCCTCTGCAGATGAGATCTCCTCCTCCATAACCTCTTGCTGTTGCTCACAATATACATCCATCATTATGTTCTTTTACAATGCATTTTCATTTTAAACTGTTTATTTTACAAGGCACTGTTTGTTTTATAAGGCAGAATTCCTTAGAAATTTTAGTTTTCTTACAAAGCATTTGTCTTACAAGTTATTTGTCTTTCAAGGTATCACTGTATATTAGAAAGTGATGTCATAGCATCATGTGATGTCACTACATTGCTTCCACATGTTTGCTGTGAATTTCCCAAACTGTACACAAGGCTTCATTATATCATTGGAAGGACCAATTCAGATGCACAATGAATTGGGCTGCCATAGGGCAGCATATCTCAAAATATGGTTCTATGAGACCTGAAGCTCCCAAACATGCTTCAAAGCCTCCATGAGTACATCATAAGAAGTTAATATCTTCCCCTACCCAGTTTATTTTCCTTCAGCAGAGTAGCCATGTGCAGTACTACCTATGGTGCTGACATTGTGACATTGGCCCGTATCCTAAAATAAGCCCTTTGTGTTGGAGCACCTTGTGTTAAGGTGACTTTTCATAAAATAATACTAGAGGGTGCTGCAACTGCGTGGACCTATAATTACTCTGGATTTTGCCCATCATGTAACTTTCTGTTACATTGCGTCATCATACAAAACATGCACAGTTTACAGTAGCAGTCTATGGGCAAAATCCAGAGTAACTACAGAGTGTTCTTGCTCCGGTGTAAGAACAACTTACTCTGGATTCCAATATGAATTTCCCATAGGTTTTCACTAGGTGGTGCAGTAACTATGGGTGCACGTAAGTTACGGGTGCAAATCCATACTCTGGATTTGGGGGACAGTCAGTTATTTTGTTGAAGTAATGCAATACATCCTATTATATGTTTTAGTAATATATTCCAAATCCTATTAAAAATAACACATGTAACTACAGCAAAAATACAGATCCTTTGTAACTGATCCAGTTCAGTATAACTAACGTTACATCACATTAAATCTTAATTGAAAAAACAAAGCATGTGAGAATGTCACTTTTCAGTTGGATCAACTTGGGAATGGTGGATCAAATGGTGGATCTAATTAGACAGAAATATGTTATGGCTAAGGTGTTTAGTAAAAGAAGATGAAAACATAATTTGGAATCTGAACTAGATTTTGAACCAGTTTATTTTGTGTCTGGATTTGGTTCAGTGGGATAAACTATGTTTTGATTCAGTTGGATGGATATGGATGGATATGGCTTATGCAACTCATCATTGATTCATCTCAACCAGCACTCCAAACAACTGCAGAATATTATATTCAGGACTTATACTAGACTAGAAAAGCCTCTAGGAAATTATTTGGCTACATATTGTGGATGTAACTTGAGACATTAAATCCTCCAGTGTGTTTTGTCCTTTGGATTACCAAGTTGAAATCTTTATATTACTGTCCTAAAGCCATCTTGCAAGGTTATAAACATAATTTTAAAACGAAGACCCTCTGTGGAGGCCACTAAAATGTCCTTCCGCACAGCAGTTCTTAATAGAGATTCTAAAAACTATAGATATTCTGCATATTACTGAGTTTTGTTTTTGTTATAATGTTGACAGACTGAAAATGTTGCATTACAATATTTGCCAACACCCATTTTGAATCCATATATATATACAATTGAAGAGTCATTGGCTGAAGGATGGATGGATGGCTGGACAGACAGACTCATTCATTCACTCTGGCTGCAGTTCCAATTTCCAGTTAAGCTGGCATAAGCCCCAGGATAAATTTCATACAATCCTGGGGGTGTCACAAAAGTGTTGTAAGGGACTTCTGCCCGCTTCCGGGAGTGTGGGAGTTAGGCCAGTACACAGGGATACATCAACCTCTCTTTACCAGCACAGGAAGATATGCTAGATGAAGTAGGCCAGCCTAATTTGGTTAGGATTACATCCTAGATACTGCATAATTTATTTATTTTCTACTAACTTCCTATATTTTTAGTCCTACAAACATTTAATCAATTGTTGAATTCTGTTTCCTTTCATTTGCTAGGTACAAATGAAGGTAGATATGGGGAGGAAGATATGGGAACTTTAATTTTCTTTTCAAATTATAAATGCACACTCAAGCAAAGTGGTAATTGTTGTATGCAACCCTTGACTTCATGAAAGATTTGGCATATTTCAGAGGCAATTTAACCCAAAGTAGTTTTGTTTTAAATTAAAAATGACACGTTTATTAATATAAGAAAATAACCTTAAGGGTAGAAATATATTTCATGGAAAATTGTATGGCACGGTACAAAAATATAGTTTTAATAACAATGTATTTCTCTAAATTCTAAAATATATAGTAAAAGTGACTATAAAGTGATAAAAAGAAATATTAATCCAGATTAGAATGTGGCTGAGAAATTATCAGAATTTGGACCATGGGCATATTATGACTTAGACTGAGCAATTTCAGTGACTGAACAATTTTACTGCATTCTTTCAGTGCCATTAACTCTCTCTCTCTCTCTCTCTCTCTCTCTCTCTCTCTCTCTCTCTCTCTCTCTCTGCAGAGAGAGAGAGAGAGAGAGAGAGAGTTAATGGCACTGAAAGAATGCAATAAAATTTAAATGTATCCAGATCACAGAAATTATCAATACAATCTTATTAGTGTCAACTCAGAAGAAAGTTCCATTGAGTTCAATGGAGCTTACTCCCAGGAAAGTGCTCATAGAATTGCAGCCAAAAACAGATAATTAGGCTTACATCAGGAGAAGAAAAATAAGCCAACTTAAAGTCACCCATAACAGCCTGTTCTGTACAATAGTTGCCTCCCAGGCTGCACTATGTAGCCACCTGCAGATCACTGAAGGATGAAAATGTTATGAGTAAATCTCTAATATTTTTAAGTGAAGGTTGTATATGAGATAAGAAAGCTTTCTTGCATCTATCTCAGTTTCCTAATTGCCAAGTCTAGCATGTTATTCTGTAGAAATCTGATGTCATCCATCTCCAATAGAGTACATGCCATCTTTTATAAACTATTTATTGAAAATGTCTTAATCTAACCACATACAATTTTACAATTGCTATTTAATTACAGCCAGGTATCAGCATTCCCATCATTCTTCTTTCCCTGCCTCTCCAGTATGGAGCATACAAGATATAGCAGCATCCTGGGTATTATCATCATTGGTATGGTTTTAATTTTAGAGTAGAGAAAGGCACACTTTGTTATAGCAAAAGGTTTCTAAGACTGAAGGACAAATGAAAAGTGATAAGCCTAATCTGACCCTATTCTTTGTGGTGCTTGAGATAATAAGATCAAAATGTTACCCCTTCCAATAATATTCCCCCCCCCCAAACAAAATATTCAGCCCCAGTGCCGTAGCTAAGGGGGTGCAGTTGCACCAGGCCACACGCTTTAGGGAGGCTACCGGCTGAGCTTGACACTAGTGATGAAAAACGGGGTATGAATGATAATACCATCATGTCATATATTGTTGGAAATGTAACTTAATGCATAATGTAATGAAACAAACTGCATTGAAATTTCTATATTTTATCAAATGTTATGGTCAATTAACCAGAAAATTAAAACAAATGCCTATGGAACAAAAGTGGATTTTCTTAATTCAAACTTTCCCATGTTACTGATGATTCTGAGAGCGAATGAGATGTAATTCTGATACTGTATGGAGCTAATAAGGTATTAATATGAATCAGCTCTCAGTACAATAAATCATATGCAGTAGATATAGTGGTATCTCGCTTAACAAGCACCTCGCTTAACAAGCGTTTCACATAAAGAGCAAAATTTCCACGAAATCTTGCTTCACATAACAAGTTCCGCCTCACTTAACAAGCAAGCATGCTATGGGCATGCATGCTATGCAGCCCTGACGCTCCGCATGGAGGCTCTTTAAAAGGCCTGCCGGCCAGCGCTGCTACCTCTAACTGCCCCCACCAGCCTCCAGCAGCAGCCCAGGTAGGCCCCCTGTCCTCCATGCAGCCTCCTAACCATGTCTACTCAGAAGTAAGCCCCACTATGTTCAAATGGGCTTACTCCCAGGAAAGTGTCTTTAGGATTGCAGCCTAAGTAAACTTCACAGGATCATGCACATTGAATGCATGTTTTGAATTCAGTTCCAGCGTTTTGTCATCATTTTTACATCCAGTTAATATCTTTATATGAATATTTGGGGGGTTGTGGAACCAATTGTCTGAGTTTCCATTATTTCCTATGGGAAAATCTGCTTCACTTAAAGAGCGTTTCACTTAAAGAGCATGCCTCCAGAACGAATTAAGCTCTTTATGTGAGGCACCACTGTACATCATAAAACAGTTACCCATACTAACAGGGTGTACAGGTACTTCTAAGTGGTGCTCCTCATGTATTTAGCAAGGAAAGAATAAGCATTCCTCTTTGCCCCAGCACAGTTTCCCTAACCAATAAGGGACACAATTTTCATTATTTTACTTAATTAAATTTGATATTATTTTTGTGGAGGATGACAACAAAATCTTCTTTGACTCCAGATATCAAATAAGTGCTTTAGCCACGTCACTAGAAGAGTAAAACAGGTGGTGAACTGCTGAGGAAGAGGAGGAGGCAGGTTATCCCCATTTTCTTTATTAAAATACCCAGGGATGACGTTGCTTCCAGTTGTGACATCATTTACAGGGCAACATTTTAAATCTTGCACTGGCTACATGATCATTATCTATGCCACTCCACAGCCCTGCCACCAATCCAGCAGACACAAGGCAGAGGAGCATTGGGAAGCAGTGTTTAAACTGATATTCCACCCTCTTTTTAAAATATTCTCTACCTTCTTAGAAGGTAGACTGAAAAAGCTAATTGGATGAGGATGGTGGCTCCTTCTGGACATCACTGATGTGTTCCTGACTTGCTGTTCTCTTTAATGTGCCACCAGGGACCCATGATCACACCAGGGCTCATTACAAGGCCGGCCTTGTAAAACTCACTGTACAAAATATGAACTAATTAACCCTGGTTCACAATAAAAAAGTGCAATTGAAATGATGTAAAAGAGCTTTATTTTTAATGGTGTGTGTTATACCATACTCCTCTTTGGGAGAATCCAGATAAGGCATCAAAGGGTTTATTTGTGTGCGTCTTCTGCCATTCAGCTAATGTACTACGAAATAGCTAAGACAAGAAGATTTGATTATTTTCTAGAAATTTTCCATTTCTTTGCACAAATTTGTGTTCATTTTCCTATGCCAGTGGAAATGTTCCTGTCTGGCATTAGCCTGATGTAAAGCTGATTGCAGTATAGACTATGCGACTTCAACAGAAGCCATATATTTCATTCCAAGTGGCAAAGTCAGTGGCTGTGATTCAGCGTTTGTGTGAAATGTGCTGCCTTCCTTTCATATTTCATTCCACATGGGAAAATATAGGCAAATATCATCCAGAACAAACTGTATAATGGCTAAAACTTCTAAAATATGAGCCATTCCTAAACAATATGAATAGGTAGCCCCAAATTGTCACAAACATTGTTTGCATAGATGTAGAAATCCCAAGATAGGAAGTGTCAATGACATACAAGAAATTGAAGCAAGTGGAGGTCATTATTATAGTACACTTTATAGGTTCCCTTTTCCCTTCTCTTGGCAAAAAATGTTCATCTTCTTTCATATGATACCTTTTCTGCTCATTGGTCACTCATCAGCTGTGATTCGGCATTCATGTGAAATTTAAGAAAATCTCACGGTTTCTGTGGCCCAATGCGCAAGAAAGTCTCAGGCAAGAAATCTGAGGACTCCACAGCATTTCATGTGACTCTAGCTGATGGGATGTTGTCTTCTTGATTGCCATGATGATCAAAGGTGATATCACTGGTGAGTTCCTCCCAGCTGGCTGGAAAAAATTGAGATTTACATTTCAAATTTGAATACATTTACATAAATGAATATATTTGAGATGGAACTTATGAATGAATAAATGAACTTGTAAACACCCCTGCACTACAGTGAACCTAATACCGGCACATGATTATAATGGCAAGTGGTGTCAGTGGCAGTTGCTGCAGGACTGCAATGCATCATAATCAGTAGTTGATATTCTTGGAGCATTAGACCTTACAGTTACTCAAGGACAACAGCCTATGATGATTTGCTGCACTTGTCAATCCACTTCTGGGTCACATGCTATTTGACCTGGACAAATAGAGGTTTCGCCACTATAAACCAGAAATGCTTGCCTCTTTTTTTCCTCAAACTCTGTCCTATAGTGGTATGGAGAATATATTGCATTTATGGACTGTCATTGAACTGTTCTTTTGACAGTTTAAATGTTGTGAAGGAAAAATGAAGGGCACTGACATCTTGCAAAAAAAACTGTTTTCAGAAGAAAATGTACTGCTGATGGCTGGTTTGGATTAGTCTTTTCCTTTGAGACGTGGCAAACCTCCATTCTTAATCCTTGGCACCAGAAGAAAAAAAATAGAAGTATTCCTAGAATTAATAAAAATGTATTTATCCTCACGGATCTCTTTTATATAATACACTTTATACTTTTAACACCATCATTGCATTACAGCAAATAGTTTGATGTCTGTGCTTCTCAGATGCAAACTCTGTCACTGCCTTTTTTATGAGCAATGAGAACTCATGTAATTGTGATGTGGCACCAGTTTAATTGGAATATTCCATGTTAGAAAATGGGAAAGAAGGATGGGATTTGGCTGTATGCTCATGTTGTTGATCTCATTCTGCCTCATTCCCCACGCTGTTTCTATTCAGAAACTTCCCCATTCCATTTCCTCTCCTCTTATTCACCCCAACCCAGCACATCCCACCCACCTACCCCCACCACCAATGCATGTTGGACAAGACCCTGTCATGCTAGAGCATGTGATGACATCACACAACATCTGGCAGAGTCCCGACACATCTGCCTGAATCCCTCCAGCACTGCCAGCAGAATGCATATTCTGCCAACAGAAAATATAATTTTGGCTCTTTCACTGATCATCCTTCAAAATACATTCATCCTGAATACAACTTTTGCCTCTAACCCCCAGCATCAAATTCCTGCTGATTTGTGCCCTGGGGGTTGCAGCTTCCAAAAATCTCATGGAGTAGAAAAGGATCCAACTCGCAAGTAAGGTAACCTAGGAAAGTGTTAGAGATGAGTCGCTGAAGATCAGAGTTCAAATCAAGAATGTCAAGGAACTGATACAATTTGTTCTTTGCTTGGGGCTCCCCCAGGCAAGGAAGCAACTATCCTTTTGGGACCCAAGACTCTTCTTTAATTAGTTTAATTGAAGAAAAGAGTGCAGTAATGGCTGGAATCCTGACAGAAGCTCTGTTAATAGCAGCATGAAAGAGAAAAATCTAAAAGAAACCAAATGCCTCTAATGAAAGCATTTTCTTTTGCAGAGGCTAAAATTAACCAGATGATCCCCCCACCCCACCCCAACCACCGCTGAGCAATGCATAAAACCAAATGTGAGGAAAAGGGGGGAAATGCAGCAAATTGCTTCTCAAAGGTCATTGAGAAACTGGAGCAGGTAGTCTATGGCTGAGCAAAAGTTTTCCTGACACACTACCAGTGCCAAAGCTAAATGCAAACCATCCCTAACTTCAGAGAATGCTCCTTATAAAATAAAGCAACTATTCATTTTTGGACACCACTTTTGGCATCTGCACCACTTTATTCAAATATTTCTTCCCAAGATTCAAAATTGGAAAGACTTCCTCCCTTAATAGAACTAGTTTCTTTTCATCTTTTTGCTTGTTTGTGCATAACTAAACTTAAGTATGTGTAAATGAAGCAATTGCATATTTCTTCCTACTGGCCTCTTCTTTCATTCCCATTCTTTTTGTCTGTCAGTAGCTAGATTGTAAGGCCACGGAACTTCATGTTATTATCAGACTATGAAATAGGTGTCTCAAAAAACCAATGGAAATTGAAACAATATTCTCAACTTTCCCATATGCCAGGATGTAAGGCAAGGATGGCTATCTAGTTTAATTAGGAAAATCATTACTGGTGTCGTGCAAAGAAAGTCAAAATTTTTTGTCAGTTTTAAAAATAATATAGTTACACTTATAAGCAGAAGCCTGTGTACATTAGAAGTAAGTCTAAGTTCAAAGGGGCTTGCTCCCAGGGAAGTGGTTCTAGAATTGCAGCCTTAATGCAGTTCCATCTGCACACCTTACTTTCAAAATTAGAGAAAATGTCATGAAAATATATGCTGTATTCTGTGAAAATGTTATGTTTGTTTGGGTAGTTCTACTGATGACAAATTTCTGTAACCCAGATGTTGATCTTAATATTGTCCATTTTATGGTAGATGTTCATGTTGACTCCACTGCTAGCCAGTGGTATCCCACAGGTCGGGTTAGGGCCCTGGGTTCCACCGCCTGTGGGAGTGCCACATTACCTCACCCCCCACAGGCCCACTACGTGTTGCTATTGTGACTGAGGTGGCATGGACACATGTAGGAGAGCCCCACTGATTGCAGTAGGCAGCCTGGGTCCTCCTGCCTGCTTGCTACACACTGCCAGCTCCGTTCAGGAACTCAGAAGGTGTGAGGAAGTCTTGGTGGCACCCACTCAGGCCAGGAGGGTGGAGGACAGTTCGGAGAACATGCACATGATGTGGGGTCAGCATTTGGCATGCCACCACAGGAATCAGGAGCTCCTGAGCCACCCTGTTCCAAGTGCCCTGCTTAATGCAGGTATACATTGTGCAGGTGTCCCTCATTGTCCAGAACCTCCTGTGGATAAAAAAAGCCATTGATAAAAATAGTTGAAAAATATATTTTAAACCCCACTTAAAAACCCTAGGTTTCTTACTCCTCTACTGCCCATAATGGAGTAAAATCAAGGCTGAATATCTGCTGGAACTCTGGAATTGGATTTCTGGAACTCCCTGATGATATAAAAATGTGTTTAATAAGAGCAGTTTAAAAATTAAAAAGTGCATCCCTTTACAACTGTTTAAAAACAGCTTTTCTTACTGTTGTAGAGATGCAGCCAGCAGTTAGAAATGAAAAGACCCACTGCCTTTGCCTGGCTCAGCTGAAGATGGGGCAACTAGTCATGCTTGCATGACTGTCTCTCTATAACAGTAGAAAAGCAGTTTTTACAACTCTGATTTGCAGTGGCCATTTGTGTTGAGTCAAATCAGTGTATTAAAAAAATCCGGGTATAACTAGGTTGGACCTGCACCAACTTTGCAATAAAATCAAGGTTCAGTTTCTTAGATATATAAGATCTATGAATTATACAACTGATCAGAATTGATAGCCAGTAGGGATAAGAGTTTTACCAGAACTACACTTGGATTGACAAAAGTGAAAATGAATGCAGCTGGCAAGCAGTCGGCTTCTGCTGGAAGTTAGTGCCATGCATGAAATGAAGCTGAAATAATTAGAATGTCTGGCAGGCCCATCTATTCCTGAGCAAAGAAAGTAAAGGAAGTTGTGAAACGTCCAAGCGAAATTAGAATTCATAAGGTATCCTGGGTTGGTTTTTCAGCCCTGGAAACAGAATTTGGGCATGCATATGACTATGAGTGGCAGGACTGGGAACAGGGCACCAAATCAGAAACTGGTTTCAGAAGACAGGCATGACTATGATCCTCTTGATATCATTAGATCAGAAGCAGTTTGGTACTAACTCAACTAAAAACATGTCCTTCAAAACTTGATGACATGGCAGACAAGATACAGATCAGACAAGGAACTAAGATTTGCCTTCAGAAAACAAAATAGCAGCCAAGATGTTGGTAAAAGTGTCAAGAGGCTGGACAGTACATTGATACTGGAGAGATCTGGGATGCTGACAGAAAGCACCATAGGTTGGTTAGATGTAGAACTTGGATGGCTAGAGATTAAAAGAAGCTGGGGGATGGTACACCTGGGGGACGTTGTACAGGGGTATTGTGCATGGGATGCACAATGCAGTCCGTCCAGGGGATGGCGTACAGGGGGAATTTTACTCCTGCAATGCGGGTACTTTTTCGCTAGATTAGAATAGAAATTGTATTCCAAAAATGCACGGTTTCAACAAGCGCACTAGTCTTTATTCCTGAAAGACAAGCTTTCCATGTTATTCCCAATAGCTCTTCTGAAGAAAGAGCTCCAGGGGTTTTATTAATTGAATAATAATTGTGTTAAACAGAGCATCATCATGGTTTAATAGTTGTCAAATAACTGTCCATTCTTCCCTGCTGATCCATAGCTTAAATTTCTATACCTTGAAGTTTAATAACCGTGGTGTGTTTTTTCCTCTGTAAAGTGCATCTGATCGCTCATTGCTTTTGTCATGTTTAAAACACATGGCAGCCCTCTTTAATGCTTCTCAAGAGCATTAGTCGCTCAGAGAGAAAGAAATTATTCACAATCTAAAGCTTTTGAGTATTTCTTCCATGTCTCATCTCCTGCATGGAGAGTGTTTCTGGAGTGGCTGACCTGAATAGAAGGTGCATGTGATAAGTCCTTATCTTAAGAGAGTGTCTTCAGAGTGTGACAAATTATTATACAGGTTTGAGTGGCAATTTTGGAGAGACAAGTGCATAATGAATGGCTGTTATCCAAAGGGGTGCAGATGCAAATTTGCATGGAGGTTTCTTTTCCTCTCAGGAGATTAGTGTGTGTGTGTGTGTGTGTGTATATATATATATATATATATATATATATATAATGATTATATATATATAATCAATGAGTTTAAAGAGTCATATAATCAATGAGTTTAAAGAGCAATTTGTAAATGGGATGTTCTAAGGAAAATGCTGATACAAATTTGCATTTCCTTTGTGAAGAATTATTTTTCCCCTGAAATGTGCCCAAACTTTGAGCTCAGTCCTATGTATCTTCAATTCAACCCCAATGCAAAGGAAAAAAAAAATGTTCTCTTACCTTGAGGAGGTCTTCATTATTCCTCCATCCCCACTACAGAATGCAGCATATCCCCCATTGGCACAGCTGCATCAGTATTAGAAAGTTGGACAGGATTGGGTTCTTAACTGATTGGGCTGTCTTTACTGATTGAAAGTGCTGCAGTCCTAACCATCCTTTCCTGGGAGTACCATTGAACACAATGGGACTTTTGAGTAGACATGCTACAGATTGCACTCTTAAAGTCCTTTCAGGGGAAAATAGCTTCATAAGTACCAAGACACTGTCATATACGCCTTGGTAGAAACATATGCCAATTTTAAAGATGTGAAGTTGTATATAAAGTTCAGAGAAGTTTTTTCCATCAATAAATGTCAACCTGGGTACCTAAAACTGTTTCCATTTCTGTCAAGGTCCACTAAAAAGCTGCAGTTTTCATACAGAAACTATACCCTCCGCATGCCAAAGTATATCCTTCCAGCATGCAAACTGGCAGGAATTTAGGCAGGTTTCAATGTTAGCACAAGTGGCAGAATGCAAGTGACAGATTGCACCATGATTGTGACACAAATGTCCCTATGACTCTTCTCTCTCTCTCTCTCTCTCTCTCTCTCTCTCTCTCTCTCTCACTCCCCCCCCCCCATAGTGTTCTGGTTAGTGATGAATTGTGCAGCTGCCATTTCGAAGCAGCTCAGTCTCCTTTACAGATTTTTCTCATCTGCTATACTGGGATGATCACGTTTGTTCCCACGGTAAGTTTACAGTTTCCAAAAAAGAAGAACTCAGAAAAATGAGAGTTCCTGAGCTCTAACCAAGAAAACATAATCTGCCTCAGCAGATTTATGAATACATTACAAAGAAATTATATTTTCTTCTTAATAATTCCCTTGTGTTTCTATTTGTTTTTAAAAGCTGCTAGATAATCACACAATGGTGTTTGTGATTTGTATGTCTTCTGAAAAAGCTGAAAGAAGTTCAGAATTATAAAAATAATTCACCTGCAATAAACAAGAATGTTCATTTCAAACCCATATGGTGTCATATTTACAGAGACTATCACAACCTTAAAACATTTTTTTTAAATAAGAGGTCCAATACTTGCTTATTAAAAAGACCAGAGATGTAAAAACCTTCTGACAAGAAGGGCCACAATACCTCTCTGATACAGGGCTGGGAAAAAGAATTAACTTACACTTCAAATTTACATAAATGAATACATTGGAGATGGAACTTACAAGAATGAATTCATATCTATCTATCTATCTATCTATCTATCTATCTATCTATCTATCTATCTATCTATCTATCTATATGTATGCATGTATGTATGTATGTATGTATATGTATGTATATGTATATGTATATATGTATGTATGTATGTATATGTATGTATATGTATATATGTATATATAATGGAAGAGTCACTGACTGACTGACTGATTCTATGACTGACTGACTGACTCATCAACACCCAGCCAAAACCACTAGACTGAGAAGCATGAAATTTTAGAAGGGTATTCTTGCTGGAGTGTGCATTTTAACCATGATGTGAGCATGCGCTAAGAACCAGTTTTTAGAAATTTAATCCCTCAGGATGAAACAGGGTCAGGGTGACCATACAGAATAGAGGACAGAGTGCCTCTATCTTTAAGCATTGCATAGAGGAGGGAATTTAGGCATGTTTAGTTCAACGTAGAAGGGTTTTAAAATGCTTAAAGATAGAGACACTCTGTTTTCCATTCTGTATGGTCACTGTAAACAGGGTAAGATGTATTTTTAGTCCTTCTATACTTAACATTGGAGATTGACTGATCAGCTCCCATCCACAATGCCTGACCCTAGAAACCTGAAATTTGGGGAGTGTATTCCTTCTGTGATGTAAGAACCTACTAAGAACTGATTTAGTTCCTGGTGGAAACTGGTTCCCACTGATGACTTTGGCCTGGTGCGGCCCACTGGTGCCCTCTCCCCAGTGGTGCTTGATACTTGGTGCCCAGCAGGATGTCCAGTGCTCAGCTAGGATGCCCAGTACCTATTGGTGCCTGGTGGTGCCCACTCCGCAGTGGTGCCTGTTGGTGCTGAATGATGCCTTGTGATGTCCAGTGCCTGGGGGTGCCTTCTGCCCGTTTCTGCAAGGTGTTGCCCATGGGTGCCTGGTAATGCCTGCTGCCTGCTGGTGCCTGATAGGAATGCCCAGTACGTGGGGGTGCCCAGTGCCCAATGATACTTGGTAGTGCCCACTGAACAATGCTGCCTATTCATGCCATATGCCTAATGGTCCCTGGAATCCAGTAGGGATGTCCAGTGCCCACTGTCCACCAGTGCCCACTGGCTCCTGCTGGTGCTTGCTGGTGTCCACTGCACAGTGGTGCTTGACAGTGCCCACTGCCCTATGGTGCCTGGTAGGCATGCCTAGTGGTGCCCAGTGGTACCTGCTGCCCGAAGGTGTTCAGTGTCTAGTGGGGGTGCCCAGTGCTCAATAAGGATGCCTGTGTCTGCTGTGCTTGTTGGTGCCCAGTGCCCACTGGTGCCAGTGCCTTTTGGTGCCAGCCACCTTATATTCTCTACCTGGTGCCAGTGCCTGCTGTCCAGGGCCCACTGGTGCCCATTCATGCCTGGGGCCCACAAATATTCTTGAAATTTTTCTCCCACAATGATGGGTTTAGTCTGCCAGTCAGTTCATAAATACTTTCTAACACAGAGAGGGGATGATCTACAAACCAGTTCATAAGCTCTTTCTAACACAGTCTCCCAGAATGATAGTGGTGGATCACAAGATCTGCCACTATAAGGTTCCCATAGGATTGATAACATCAATTACCAACTGCCTCATTTCTTTAGTCCTGCACACAAAATTTATACACTGACTGAACATTTCCGGAGTGTTCAGGATTCACTTGATTTTGACAGGGCATTTTGGAATAGTGCTGGAATTGCTGCTTCTAAAAGAGGAATGTTGAGTTAAATAGGCATCAGAATGCACTTATTGAATGCCAGGACTTCCAAAGTGCTTGTGCAGTCTCACTGGAATAGCTGGTGAAATGCCAGATCTTGTGCTGGAGAAGAGTGAGAGAGCTCTGCTTTGGCAGCAATCTGAGAAGCAACTCACCCCACACCCCCTGTGGACAGAACTTGGTTGCGATGGCTTTGATTTCAGTGGTGGATTAAAGTTAAATAGAGTCCAGATCTTCCAATATTATATTGCTCTGACATCTCTGCCCACTGGCCCTTCCTCCCAGAAGGGATGTTTGTTTTTCGCCTGCTCCAAGTCCTTGATCTTCTTTCCAAGTGAGGTAATTCAGCCACTTCTCAGGCTGCCCTTGGGCTGGCTGGCTTCATGCCAATCAATTTACATGCTCTGCCACCAATACCTATATTTCTGTCTCTGATTTTCTGCTTCCTTTGATTTCTCACCCTACCTCCCAAAGTAATGCTTGATCACAGAAAGATCCTGGCTCAGCTAATCTTTTTGCTCTGTTCCCATTTCTAATGATAAAAGTGGTGCTGCCTTAACACTCATCCAAAGTCAGGCAACAAACAGTTAAGCCCCATCTACTTTGGAGTGCACTTGCCTTTACATAAATACTCAGCACCAACTAAAGGCTTTTAGGCACTAGTGCAGCCTTTTCAAACTGTGGATTGGGACCCACAAAACAATTTCTGGTGGGTCTACATTCTTTTCATTATGTATTTTATTTTTACTATATCAAGACTCGACACTACTAAGGTATGTGACTACATTTGAGGAAAAAATGTAAATTTGTATTTTTAATTGTAAATGAGGAAAAAAATTACTGATTTGAACTTTTAATCAGAGCCTGTGTACAGTGGGAGGCTACAATCAAAGACACTTCCAAGGCTCCCCACTTTCTCCTTTTCTTCATCCTGAGCCTCTTTCTCTCCTGCTCCCTTCTGGCTAGCCCTGAGCTGCTTCCCTCTTCTCCACTGCTCTTCTCTCCCTCTGCCCAGCGGACGCCCGGCCACAGGAGGAACAGCACGGAAGTGTTGCTTTTGCTATGGGCAGGTGCGCTAGGCATCCCTGACGCTTTCTGAAAGGGCTGCCAGCCAGCGCGTCTGCCCCAACTGCCAACAAGTGTGTTTGTTATGTGAAGCACAATTTGTTACGTGAAGCAGAATCCTAGAGAAATTTTTGTTTGTTACATGAAACATACTTTACGTGAGGCGTTTGTTACATGAAGCATGTATATGCTTTTACCAGCAATAATCAATTAGGCTTTCTCCTGAAAAAGCCTGCAATCCTAAATGCACTTTCCTGGGAGTAAGACCTATTGAACACAATGGGGCTTACTTCTGAGTAGATAAGGTTAAAATTGTGTATGTGTGGATAAGATTACAACCTTTGGGATATTTGGGGATTTTTTGAAATAGATCAGAAACTGCTTCAGAGTGTAAGATGAGCACACAATTACTGCAGTGTAAACAAACTGTAGAATGATTGCAGGATTCACAGGTGTGTACTCACTGCTTTAGTTTTGTCTTCCGCAAGCTTTTTCAACATTCAGCATGGCAGCCGTAATGTGGCTTCTCACTATTAGGACTTCTGGCTGCTTTTCAGATTTACAACTGTGTGCTTGTCCTTTCCAGACCCAGTTTTGCTAAGACAGTCACGCAAGAAATATTGTGAGAAGCAGCAGGTTCCCAGTGAAACAGGTCTACAAACACAATGCTTGCTGACAATATAAGGCTTCCACCCAGATGTTTTAGAAAGAAAAAGAAAAAAAAAAACAATGTGCGCGCAGACACACACACCAAACTTATACAGGCAGGTCTTTGTTCGCTCCTACCTCGAGGGTTCGTGGGCAATAAATACAATGGAACAGACAATTTGGCTCAGTTTACTGGATATCTGACACCTATTTGCAGAGAGCTGTCATGGCTCTGGTATTTATGGTTTGATCATTGGCACAAACGTGACTGGAGACCCACAGATGAGAAGGGAAATACAACTGCAAGCCGTTTGCAGCACCTGTCATAGGCTGTGTCTTACAACCAATGTATATATGCAATAAGCAAGATCAAGCTGTTTTTCCTGCATAGCAAATACTCCTGGCTACACATAGTGGGAATTTGTGAAGGTAGCAGTGGGAGTTTTGAGTATTCCTTCCCCCACCCCCATGCACCTCCCACGCATCTCCCTGCAAGGAAGAGAGGCATAAAAGTCTACTACTAGGGAATGTTCAGCCATGCAGCACTCTCTGTCTAGAAACTGCTTGTATTTATTTTGCAAAAATGAATTGCATTTTAACATTTTGCAGAACCCTCTGACATGCTCTTATATTTTGCAAAACCCTTCCTCTTTAAAGTTAGCATAAAGAGAGCTGGTATTGCTTAATGGCTAAGGGATTGACATGTGAACTGGGATCCCTCCAAGAATGCATGGCCCAATCTTTAACTGCCTACGGTTCTCCTGCAGAGCAAGAATGGCTGCCAAGGTATCCTACAGACCAGCACACTGCCCCAGCAGCTCCCAAGGCTTTCATGGAGGAACATCCCCATCCCCTGCATAATTAGAATAATCCCAAAATGGGACTAATCATTTCTGCACCAGTCCTAGAGTTATTGCAGAACAAGAACCTCAGCTTAAGGGTGAAGCGCCCTTCACGGAGGCTCTGGCTCTGGCAGAGCTGAGCTCTACCAGAGCTCTACCCTCATGCCCCCCAGCTCTCCACTGCTCAGTGGACCACCCAACTGCAGAGAACTAGCGCTTGCCCAGTGCTAGCTTAACACTGGTTGGCACTGGGCTAGCTCTGGAACTGGCCTGATAGTGGGGCTTGTGGGGGGGGGGGGGGGGCTTGTGAAAATTTGTTCATACCCAGCCACTGCCATCTTCAGGATTGGGCTTTTGTGCAAGTCACTCTCACCCAGAATTTTTCCAGTTCCAATAAAGAACCAAAATATGTAGTGTATAGTGTCCAGTAAGACTAGAAAATACATGTTAGGTAATAATCACACTCAGAAAGTGTTTTTGCTGTTGTTTATTAGACCAGTCATGTCAGACTCTTCGTGACCCCATGAACTGCATCATGGCAGGCCATCCTATCCTCCACCAACTTCCAAAATCTGTCCACATTCATGTTCATTGCCTCTGTGACACTATCCATCCACTTCATCTTCTGCTGTCCCCTTCTCCTTTTGCCTTCAGATTTTCCCAGCATCAGGGTCTTTTCTAAGGAGATCTGTCTTCTCATGATGTAGACCAAAATCATGAGATTTATGAGAAAGTCATAATTTTATGAGATCTCAGATTTATAAAAAATTTATGAGAAATTTTTTTTATGAGATTTCAGATTTATGAGAAATCATGAGAAATTGTTATACGCAGGTAAACTTTAACAACTTTAAGGGATTTGAAATTTGTAATTTTCAGGCATAGATCTTGGAAATAAGGTGACTTCCATGCCATGTAAGCAGTAGAGATGTTCTGTAGTTTCATATTATGCTGATTTTAAAAATTGGTCTCTATGGACTCATTCTTTGTCATGATCTGTGGCTCAATATTTCAGTTCTCAAACAGAACATGTACAGGCATAAATATGCTCTTTGCCTTGACTTATTTTCCTTGATAAGCTTAACGTTAGACTTAACGTTAGGCTTGGAATGGAAAACATTCTCCATTGGAAAGTACAGTACAATCCATGAAATTTGAGCTGTAGTCACACTTACCTGGGAATAAACTCAATTCAATGCAAAATACAACACATTTACACATATCAGCAAATATACATGGGATGTTTTTCATCCTATTTTGCTTATTTGAGTAGGAAGGCAAAAACCAGCTGGCCAACGCCAATCAATGAGTTTATGGCTGCAGTGAGAGTTGAACTGGGATGTTACTTAACATCTTACTCCCAGGAAAGTGTCTTTAGGTGCTGCACAAAGTTTTCACTGTTGAAAATTGCTTAAACGGGGTGAAGCCAAAGGCGCACCATACCCAACACTTTCTTTGCAGCAGTAGCCAGTCAGGTACCTAGGGAAATGTTGGACGCAGGTACAGTGGTGATGGCCATTTCCTGTTGCTTACTTCCAGCTGTCACTACAATTACAAAAAATGTATCACAGTGACAATTTTCTCCGCTTGTAGCACATGATTTCATGGGGAAGAGTTGATGAAATGCTGTGAAATATATTGTTTCGTGGACATCATGAACGCTCAAATTTCATGACCTTCGTGACTGGCAATGAATGGAGAAAGGGAGAAGCCGGTTCATTTCCTTGTGTTCTTTTTATTTTTGTGGTTTAGGATGGTTACATCATTCAGGAGGGTGGAGTGAATCCCACAAGCCAGTTGTTAGGTCACTTTAATAAGGGCAAATAAAATGGTTTCTTCCAAAGAGGCAGACAGCTTCTTTTAATTAGGTACCTATAGAGTGCTATTATTTTTTATCACTCACTTCAGTGGTGGTTGTTTTTTAGAATCTGTGTGTTTATTCAGAATGATTTTGGAAAAAAGATAGTGTGTCTGCTTTTTAAATATCATCACTTTGCCATGACCTGAACTGAAGGATACAGGCAATGGTACCCTATAAACTGACTGGAAATATTCACTTGCTTGCAGTGGGAGGTGGGGGAGGCTTTCTTGGTAGATGCTCCAAGACTCCAAAGGAGATCACAGCAGGCCACTTAAATTCACCTTGTTATGTGGACTTGCTGGATAGATCAAGTGAGTTGAGAAGAAAGCCCAAGGCCTACAAAAAGTACAAAATTAGATTTAAAAAGATTTCAAAACCATGTGGTACTCACAGAAAAGAAAAGCAATTAACACCATGCATGTAGTCAATCTGACAACAACAAGGAAAAATAGTGGGGCTTTGGTGGGAGTTTAACAAGATTTTGCCATCATGATGGAGCGTCCATCAAGGTTACTTGCCCTATAGCTGTGAAGCCAAGAAACGCTGAGTTGAAGGAGTCATGATGGCAAAAGCGCTGGTGAAGGACTCAAGGGCAGAAAGAGGAACAGAGGTATGGCTAAGGAGGGACACCATAGTAAGTATGGTAGGGGCCACATCCCTTTAAACACTGGAGTCTTTCTGGGCAGCAGTGGCTAGCTACGCCACAGAGGAGGACTATGAGGACTATAAGCATGAACCTAGGCAGCAGTGTGGGAGGAAACAGGGCAAGGGAGCTGAACTGACTTTCTTGAGAAGAATAGGGCATGAGGGAGAGAGAGATTGTTTGGTCAGCCTGTACTGAATTCATGGAGAAAGAGAGAACTTTGGAAACCACCTTGAAATAAAGTCAGAGGAGAAATCCAATAACCTGAAAGATAGTATGTAAACACATTTGTTTGTTTGTTGAAAAGGAAATGGGATTCCCAGGTGTTCCCATCCTTGGTGCTATCTGGCGTGGTTGTTCTCGAAGGGAAGCTGGAAAGGGTAACTTAGAGCACAGAGGGGTAACTTAGAGGTAGGTTGGTGGAAAGACTGGTAGGAAGGTGGGATCAGCCTTGGCAACTTAGGGAAGAACCATAATCACACTCCCAGCAAGCCCAGTGTTCAGATTTGCACCAGTAATTTCACTGGCACAGAACAGAGTAGCCTTTACAGGTGGCTGGAGTGAATCACAGGCTAAAAAATCTGCTTGCTCTGACTTGTGGTCCAGCCACCAATCCAGAGCAGGATATGGCGCAATTCACCTGTTTTGCCTGTTCTGTTCCAGAGCTGATTAGGATTAGGCTGTTATTTATCCTAAATGTGGAAGTCCAAGGTGAAAGTCATGGGTCACAAGTCACCAAATATACAATTCCAGCAAGATTTGGAGATGAAAAACACCACACACACACACACACACAAACAGAGAGAGAGAGAGAGAGAGAGAGAGAGAGAGAGAGAGAGAGAGAGAGAGAGAGAGAGAGAGAGCTTGAGTATGCATGAATTATAATACCATCATGTTATGTATCATTGGAAAGGTATTTTAATGCGGAATACAATGAAATGAACTGTACAGGAATATCTGTATTCTATCAAAAGATATGGTCAATTAACCAGAAAAAGAAAACTCCAACTGCCCATTGAACAAAAAGTGGATTTTCTTAACTCAAAACTGACCCGTAAGAGCCACTGAGATGAAATTATGCATGGAACATGTGTCAGTTCCTTTTTCCATTTATCATAACATAGTTATCCCTGCTAATTGGGTAAAGAGGTACCTCTAAGTGAGACCTCTAAGATCTCACCAGTTAGAGAATAACCATCCCTCTTTGACCCAGCACAGTTTATCTGACCAACAAGGGGCACACATTTATTTACTTCATTAAATTTGATTTTGTTGTTGGGGGTGAGGCTAAAAAATAATCTTTGACCCCAGATAGCATTAAGATTCCTTAGCTATGCTACCAGCTAAGAAAAGAAAATCAGAGAAAATCAGAAAATCAGCAGCAGAGAAAATCAGTGGTGAGTTGCTGGGGAGGAGAAGTTGGATTTTCCCCCAATTTCCCTTTTTTAAAAGCCAGGCATAGTGTCACTTTCAGTTGTGACATCACTTCTGAAAAAACGTTTTGAGCTTTGCATCTGGCTACATGTTCATCAGCTATGCTTCTGTGTGCACGCATGCATGCCAGCGCACACACACATACACAAACACACACATGTTTTCATTTTCTTATTTAAATCACTTCATTTTAAAATATGTAGAAATTGGGATTTCTGGTCCTTTTTAGTTCATTTATAGGGCAATACCATGCTTGAGTGATGGCACTGGCCATGGATGCCTTGTTCTCCAGGTTTCTGTTTGGCCATTAATGTTTATTGGCTGCTGAATTATTTTCATTCCCAGAGCCACTAAACTTCTGAAGCTGACTTTGAACATGGGTAGGTCAAGGGGAAGGAAAATTAAGGGTCATCTTAAGTTTATACAGTGGTGCTTTTCATTTTCTATAAAGCTAACTACATTCTGGCTCCCTGTTGGGTAAGCTTTTCTCCTGTCTATTATTTTCCAAAGAGAAAGAGAGTGCATATGACAGTCTAAGAATCACACCAGCCTGAACACAGATGGTAGGGATTATACAACACAGAGACTTGACCTTCAAAACATGTAGTTTCCTTTCAAGGTTTCTCTCCTTAGACAGCCTGGGCTGGTTTTTGTCAATTAATATCATTAGTGTATTTTTTCTTCCTTATGATCAATTACCTGTGCTTTGGAACATGTCTTAGAATTACAGCACAATTCAAAGGCTTTGTAGCAAGAGGCCTGAAATAGTTTTCTCTTGGAGAGCCAGATGCAGTGAAATACCGGAATATTGAACTCATCAAGATGAAGTGCCAGTCCAGATGACACTCAGTAACGACTCGCATTAATAGATTTCAATGAGATGAAGAATGGGTTTTGCAAAATATCCCTCTGGTCTTTTACTATATTCTCTTTAAAGTAAGTGCAGATATTGGATGAAAAGCAGACATACGTATTGGATGGAAAAGATAAATAATATAAACACAGACATATGGAAAATTTAAAAATGATCTCGGCAGCAAGTTTAGACAATAGTATAGCAATATTCTCTTTGGATGGCCTGCAATGTTTAAGATTGGTCAGTGCTTATCCCCAGATACCGGATACTGAAACCTACAAAAAAGAATATAAACCCAGATACTGAAACCTACAAATAAGGGAATTTGCAGTTGGAGACCAATAGGATTGTTTGATCATGTCCAGAGAGGTTCCGAGGCCTGGAAAATCCATATGCTATCGCATCTGGTCACGTCTATCAGGATCTCTGTGGTCATGCCTTTCTGGTTCTCTCTATGGAATCCAAAACCACTGGTCAAATTCACAGATTCCGAATCCATGGATAAATAAGATCTAGTGTAGTATCAACTGCCATTACCCCATTTACTTTTTGCCAGTTATATTGCTGATTATCTGTTTGGGAGGATCGGTTTTTGGGGGATCTGTTTGGGAGGATCTGTTTGGGAGGATCGAATTGAAACATTGCTCTCTGATGCAAAAGTGTAAGAGTCTAGGGGTGCAATCCTAATATGTCTCCTCAAAAGTAAGCCCCATTCCGTTCAATGAGTCTTACTTATAGGAAAGTGTCTTTAGGACTGCAGCCTATATCTCAGGTTGGGGAAAAAACCCACAAGATACACTCTTGAACATTCAAATGTTCAATGGTATATGTGAAATTACTTACACTAATCTATATATACAATATATAAAATTGAAGGGTCACTGACTGCCTTTCTGACTGATCATTAACACCCAGCCCAAAAACATGGACCTAGAAGCATGAAATTTGGGGAGGATATTTCTTCTGTGTTGTAGGCACCCTCTAGGAACCGATTTTGGGAAATTCATCCAGGCACAGCATCCAGCCATTTGCCTCAGTCCACTGAATAGTGGAATAGCTTTTCCATCAGGAGTTGAGAACTCATACTGAACAATATATATCTGGCAATATAAACCCCAGACTATTATTGGGGTATTATTGGGCTATTATTTTAGTAAAAAAAATTAAGGAATTTTGGGCTATTATTTTAGTACAAAAATTACGGAAGTTTCCAGAATAGTTGAATTTGCACAATTGTCCTGATATTGCACAGCAAGTCTTTAAATCTAAGTGGTATATACTTATGATGCACACAAACTATTAGCTCAGTTTAAAGAGCCATGTGATTTAGATAAAACAGAAAGAAAAACTAGTTAAGGATGTAATCCTAAACTCATTTATTTTGGAATAAATTAGGTGAGGTTTAGAGCACAATCCTAACCATGTCTACTCAATAGTAAGTCACATTTTGTTCAATAGGGCTTACTCCCAGGAATACTGCAATCCCAAAGGCTCTTTCCTGGGAGTAAGCCCCACTGAACACAATGGGGCTTATTTTTGAGTAGACTTACAGCTGTGCTCTTAGTTTTGTGTAGACTACTATATGGATGAAGACTTTAATTAAAATCACTCTATTTCTGTATATTTCCGCAAGATATGTAGTGTCCTGTGAAGAGCAGAGGGATGGTTATGGCCCACACACTGCAAAATACATACTTCTTTTAATAAAAAGATGGAAGCAAGGAAGGCTGAGCTCCAAGAAACAATAATGCTATTTGCTTTGAAAACTGACAAGCCACAAAAATGACTTCCAGCTCTCTTTCCAAGCCAACTCATAATTGTGGCTTTACTTTCAACATACAATGCTACCCATGGAACAATTTTCATATTACAGAACTGAAACTTAGAATTTAGCTGTTTGGAGGCCTAAGGGTGCAATCCAAACCAATTTTCCAGCACTGGCATAAGGGCAATGCAACTCCAAGGTAAGGGAACAAACATTGAGGGGAGGAGGCCTCAGTGACTGCCACCCACCTGACAACTGCACTACATACCCCACCGGCACAGCTATGCCAGTGCTGGAAAGTTGGTTAGGGTTGAACCCCAAATTATATATTTAGGGCTGCAATCCTAACCCCCAATTTGACCAACATAACCCCTAGCATTACCCATTCCCATGCTGGCCTGGGAATGTCACAAAAGTGTCATAAGACATGTCTTCACCACTCCTGGGGGAGGTTTAGGCCGGTGCACAGGAATCGCTTGGGAACATCAACATGAGAATTGGAAGACCAATGAGTTGTGCCAACTTAGGTTAGGATTGCACCCTATAGTATGTTCTCTTTTTCCAGGTAGGTGTGCCATAATTCTCTTCCATAAAACTGGGAAGACTGATCTGTCATCCTAGGTCAGGATTGCAACTATGGTATTTTAATTTTCCGAAGTGGCTGATTATTTTAAGTTGTTTGTTAGACAAACCTTCCTTGTTTTGGAGATTGTTTTCATCAATGGAAATCCTAAGATATTACTAAAACCTGCTTCGGTGCTCATGTACTGTAGATTCACCCCTGTCCCATTTTGCCCTCCCTCCCTTGCTTCCCATTATGGCTTACTTACTCCAGCAGCCAGTCTCTGAGGTAGCAATGTGTATGGGAATGCTCTGTCAGCAGGGCCCATGAAAAGTTGGCATATGCCTGTGCACTGGCTGGTCTGACCCCCTCAGAATTGGGGCAAAAGTGCTTTGCAGCACTTTTGTGACACTCACAGGTTGGCACAGAACTTATGCCAGGGTTTAGGCTGGCCTAACTGCAGGTTAGGATTGCAGCCTATGTCACTAAAATGATGAACCTTCATTTTTCCCATACATATGTTACTCTCTTGGACCAAAAGGTTAAGTTCTATCCCATCCAAGTTTCTGATCTCAAATCCATCCTAGCAAATCACACGAACCTGGAAATAAGAGACTGGACACAGAAAATGGGTTCAAACTTGGGCCAGACTTTATTCACTAATTCTCCTCCTCACTGCCTTCTCATTCTACCTTCTGATTCTTCATTGTCCTGGGAATTAGACTAGAGGTTCTCAAACACTAAGGAAAAGGTTGAGCCACTGTAAGCACGTGTGGGAATAGGAATAGGCAACATGATCAGAGGGATTGTGTCACTATGGAGGGACTGGGCCATCCCAGCATGTAGCAACCTCCCAGGGCATGGAAGCCTGGCATTAGCCTCCATAGGTTGCCCTATGTTGCAAGGCAGTAAAAGTTGTGATCACAATCCACTTCCGGTTTGTAATCACAGCAGCAGACCTTCACTCCCTCTCCAACATGGGGATACTGAGGAGGCTGGTACTGGGCTTCTTGTGTTCCTGGGAGTCTTCTATGTACTGAGGTGAGTCCAACAAAGCAGCTGCACCACTCCATAGCAATGCAATCTTAGTGATCACTTTGTTGCCTTCCCTCCTCCTTACTCCTTACAGGCAGAGAGCTCAGGGTTCTGTGACTAGGGCATCATGATGCCAGAGTTTGAGAACCACTGAGTAGCCTATCACCATTCCCAGGACCTTGAATGAACAAGGCTGGAAATCCAAACTTGGGTTCTGACTTGGACCAGACTTTATTAACTAATTGCCTCCTCAGTCTGCCTTCTGACTCCTCAGTGCTCTATGGATTTAGCCCAGTGGTTCTCAAACTCTCAGGAAGAGTTTGAGCCACTGTAAGCATGTGCATAGGTGAAGGGAGGAAAGAGCAAAAGTCCTAAAACCTTAAAAAGCTGATGATGGAGGCAACTCCCACTTCTTCCGCCTTCCCTCTGCCTTTATCTACGCAGTCCTGTCTGTTCTTTGCTGCTCCTCCTAACCCCCACTAAGCTGCCCTGGTGACCAAGACTACACTAGTTAGTGGCACCGCCTCCTAAGGTTTGCCAATTAAAGACCCTTCCAGAGTCACAGTGCGGAGTAGGCAAAAAACCATCCCCCAGAGTCCAATTCAGGGGGATGGAAAAAATTCCTACTCGGCCCCAGATGGCGACCGGCTAATCCCACACTGTCACCTGGGCGGGTGGGCAGGTGCCAAGATGCTGCAGACAGAGGGTGAGGTTCATTTTATTAGCATAGCATCCACCCCCATCTTGGTGATACCATTTACCAGATTCCCAAAATACAGGACGGAGCTCTTCCAGATGATAGCGATGCTGTAGATGTTCTCTTCAAACACGACCTTCTTCAAACATAACCTTCTCTTGACATCTTCCAGGCAGTGGTGCTGCTGCAGGCAGCAGGCAGGGTGGCTGAAGGGACTGCAGGTGCTGCCTTCACGATGTCTGCAAGCGCTGCAGACGTGGCAACTGCAGGTGCTGCAGGCAGGGTGACCTGCAGGGTCTGCAGCAGCATCAGACCCATTGCTGCTGCAAGCAGGCACTGCCATCGTTATTCACACTACTGCAGGTTCTTCATTGTTTGTAACTTTCTTGCTTCAGAATCAGTGTTGACTGATGCATGTTGACTGATGCTGTCTCTCTCCATCTCCTGGTCGTTCAAGACCTGTGGAATCCAAGGAAGGGTTCAAAATTTACACAGCAGCATAAAAGCACCCCATTGCTTCCTGGTTGTTAAATTGTGGACCCAAAGCATCATGACCCAATTTTTAGTGGTTTGCAAACCACAGAGCACAATCCAAACATACATGGAAAAGGCAGGCTGGCCGAGTCTGCGCTGTATCCAATGCAAGTTTTGGAACTCTTGCTGTACTACCAAGGAGAAGGGGAGGCCAGTCCCCTTTCCCGGGATAGGGCTGCAACACCCCAGTAGGTTTACTTGGATGTAGGCCACCTATGCCCAAACAGATTAGAGCAGCCTCTGGCTGATCTGTGCCACTCGGGAACAGAAGAAGCTTCTTGGTTTCTGCTGTCCAGCTTTTGCATGTGCTTCAGTTGCTGAGGCCTGAGGACAAAGAACAGATAAGTGGGCAGAAGAATGGATGGGTGTCTACTTGTCAGAAGAGTTGGTGGCTGGATCTGTTGTGCCTGAGTAGCCTTATGGAAGACCAGAACCCTTTGAGTCTACAGAAGTCTTGGGAGGATGCCAGGGGCTTCTTCTTCTATTTACTCATTGGGTTTGCGGTCTTTGGGTCCTCTGTGTGGCAACAGGAGCTGGTTGCCAACATCCTCCCAGACAACTGCTTCTATTGGGCAGAAGAAAAGCACACCTCCCTAATAAGTCTCCAGTTCTCAAAAACTGCAGATATGGGAGTTCTTCTCCCTGAAAACTGGGGAAATTGCTGCAGCTGGAACAAACCAAGCAAGGATAGTTCAAACCTCAGGTTCAGACAAACATGTGCAGCTGCACTGAAGAAGCCAGGCTGCTTCTGGCACACATGAAAGCTGCTTTTTGGTGCTTAGAAAGAGGGGGAAGCACTTGGCCTCAGTGGTCTTTCTGGTCACATTCACAATCCTCTGAGCCCATCCATTGTCTTTTGCTGCCACCCCCTCCCAGAAGGACCATAAGGTGAGACCCTTCTGACCATCCCTGGACCTCTGGGACTCCTTCCAGGCATCCCTCAATAGGCTTTTACTTGGAAAGAGGCAGGGAAAGCTAACAGGCCAGGAACAAAATGCTGGGGCTGACCTTCAAACTTCTTAGAGATTAGAGGGGAATCATTTCAAAAATGGGGGAGAAGTTCCTGCCTCCAGCACTGGATCTCATCATCTGGTAGGATCCTGATATTGCCCAGAAAAGGAAAGTCCAGCTGTTTTCCAAGAAGCCTTTAAAATAAGAGTAATCTTTTGAACCCAGCAGAGGCAAGGCTGACGTACCTATGGATCCAAATATCCCCCTCAGTGATGGGAAAGGGATCCCCGGAGCAGAGCCAACTGAGCAGCCTCTGCCCTCTCAGGAATCTCTGCCCAACTGACCAACTGACTGCCAGGCTGGGAGTTGGTGATGTCACTGGGAATGATGATGTCACAAAGTCAACACTTCCAACTGAAAACAAGCAGCTCAGGGCAAACCAATGATCCGGTACTCCAGCATCATTCAAAATGCTTCACCCAACAGCAGACCAGATGCCTCCAGAAATCTCACAAGTGGAGCCTGAAGGCTCCCTATAGTTGTCGCAGTTCAATAACTGGTGCTTCAAGGCTGGCTTTAAGCCAGTTGGTCCCACTACTCCCAATTGCCCTGGTGACCAAGACTACACTAGTTAGTGGCACCGCCTCCTAAGGTTTGCCAATTAAAGACCCTTCCAGAATCACAGTGCGGAGTAGGCAAAAAACCATCCCCCAGAGTCCAATTCAGGGGGATGGAAAAAATTCCTACTCGGCCCCAGATGGCGACCGGCTAATCCCACACTGTCACCTGGGCGGGTGGGCAGGTGCCAAGATGCTGCAGACAGAGGGTGAGGTTCATTTTATTAGCATAGCATCCACCCCCATCTTGGTGATACCATTTACCAGATTCCCAAAATACAGGACGGAGCTCTTCCAGATGATAGCGATGCTGTAGATGCTCTCTTCAAACACGACCTTCTTCAAACATAACCTTCTCTTGACATCTTCCAGGCAGTGGTGCTGCTGCAGGCAGCAGGCAGGGTGGCTGAAGGGACTGCAGGTGCTGCCTTCACGATGCCTGCAAGCGCTGCAGACGTGGCAACTGCAGGTGCTGCAGGCAGGGTGACCTGCAGGGTCTGCAGCAGCATCAGACCCATTGCTGCTGCAAGCAGGCACTGCCATCGTTATTCACACTACTGCAGGTTCTTCATTGTTTGTAACTTTCTTGCTTCAGAATCAGTGTTGACTGATGCATGTTGACTGATGCTCTCACTTTCCACCTCCTGGTCGTTCAAGACCTGTGGAATCCAAGGAAGGGTTCAAAATTTACACAGCAGCATAAAAGCTCCCAATTGCTTCCTGGTTGTTAAACTGTGGGTCTAGGACCCAATGCATCATGACCCAATTTTTAGTGGTTTGCAAACCACAGAGCACAATCCAAACATGCAAGGAAAAGGCAGGCTGGCCAAGTCTGTGCTGTATCCAATGCAAGTTTTGGAACTCTTGCTGTACTACCAAGGAGAAGGAGAGGCCAGTCCCCTTTCCCAGGATAGGGCTGCAACACCCCAGTAGGTTTACTTGGATGTAGGCCACCTATGCCCAAACAGATTGGAGCAGCCTCTGGCTGATCTGTGCCACTCGGGAACAGAAGATTTATATGGCATAATTGCTATTTTGCTATTTTGCATCTGACTTTTTTCAGCCTAAGAGGTGTTCTGCTTTGCACTTTGACAGGGCAGTTATTGGTCAAAGAAGCTACTACTTTAGCAGATAGCACTGCTGCCCCATCACCATTATATCCAGACCTGTTTGCAGGCTCCAGCTTCTCTATGGTTGGGAAGCATTGCTCTAGGCAACTTCTCTCCTCTGCACTTCTACTTCTTTCTTCCTCTCTTCCTTCTTGAACTGAGGGACTTAGAAGATGAGGATAAGGAACAGTGAGAGGCAGGTGGATGCTCAGAATTGCACGCTGTCTTCGCATGCTTTTCCTTCCTCAGGACACTCCATGGATGGGCTGATTCTGTCCGTCTTGCCATAGTCTTGCAGAGGAATGCCCTTCCACAAGACATCCAACTCTGCCTTGGTTTGTACAGTCAGCAATTGGTGATGGTGATCAACCTGAAGTGCTTTGATCTGGAGAGATGTTGCTACAGAGAGATGGGATTCAGAGGACAAACCTCCCCGTTGCTTCCTTCAAATGCTTCCTTCAAATGGACGTGACAGAGAATTTGTTGACATCAGCACAAAGAAGAGCTCATCCTTAGGCCTGTGCTGGGAAGATCGATGTCTCCTTAGATCTTTTGCATCTTTGCAGTGCCGTCCATTGGAGATACTCCTGGTCATTCAAGTCTTTCTCTGGAAGGGCTGATGAAATAATCTTCACAAATCCTCTGATGGGGCAACCATGCTGGCCACTTTAAGGATATGCTGACTCTCAGTCTTTGGGACTTGGGCTTCATCAGTTCTAGGTTATGGCTGGAAGAAGCTTCTTGGTTTCTGCTGTCCAGCTTTTGGATGTGCTTCAGTTGCTGAGGCCTGAGGACAAAGAACAGATAAGTGGGCAGAAGAATGGATGGGTGTCTACTGGTCAGAAGAGTTGGTGGCTGGATCTGTTGTGCCTGAGTAGCCTTATGGAAGACCAGAACCCTTTGAGTCTACAGAAGTCTTGGGAGGATGCCAGGGGCTTCTTCTTCTATTTACTCATTGGGTTTGCGGTCTTTGGGTCCTCTGTGTGGCAACAGGAGCTGGTTGCCAACATCCTCCCAGACAACTGCTTCTATTGGGCAGAAGAAAAGCACACCTCCCTAATAAGTCTCCAGTTCTCAAAAACTGCAGATATGGGAGTTCTTCTCCCTGAAAACTGGGGAAATTGCTGCAGCTGGAACAAACCAAGCAAGGATAGTTCAAACCTCAGGTTCAGACAAACATGTGCAGCTGCACTGAAGAAGCCAGGCTGCTTCTGGCACACATGAAAGCTGCTTTTTGGTGCTTAGAAAGAGGGGGAAGCACTTGGCCTCAGTGGTCTTTCTGGTCACATTCACAATCCTCTGAGCCCATCCATTGTCTTTTGCTGCCACCCCCTCCCAGAAGGACCATTAGGTGAGACCCTTCTGACCATCCCTGGACCTCTGGGACTCCTTCCAGGCATCCCTCAATAGGCTTTTACTTGGAAAGAGGCAGGGAAAGCTAATAGGCCAGGAACAAAATGCTGGGGCTGACCTTCAAACTTCTTGGAGGTTAGAGGGGAATCATTTCAAAAATGGGGGAGAAGTTCCTGCCTCCAGCACTGGATCTCATCATCTGGTAGGATCCTGATATTGCCCAGAAAGAGAAAGTCCAGATGTTTTCCAAGAAGCCTTTAAAATAAGAATAATCTTTTGAACCCAGCAGAGGCAAGGCTGACGTACCTATGGATCCAAATATCCCCCTCAGTGATGGGAAAGGGATCCCCGGAGCAGAGCCAACTGAGCAGCCTCTGCCCTCTCAGGAATCTCTGCCCAACTGACCAACTGACTGCCAGGCTGGGAGTTGGTGATGTCACTGGGAATGATGATGTCACAAAGTCAACACTTCCAACTGAAAACAAGCAGCTCAGGGCAAACCAATGATCCGGTACTCCAGCATCATTCAAAATGCTTCACCCAACAGCAGACCAGATGCCTCCAGAAATCTCACAAGTGGAGCCTGAACGCTCCCTATAGTTGTTGCAGTTCAATAACTGGTGCTTCAAGGCTGGCTTTAAGCCAGTTGGTCCCACTACTCCCAATTGCCCTGGTGACCAAGACTACACTAGTTAGTGGCACCGCCTCCTAAGGTTTGCCAATTAAAGACCCTTCCAGATTCACAGTGCGGAGTAGGCAAAAAACCATCCCCCAGAGTCCAATTCAGGGGGATGGAAAAAATTCCTACTCGGCCCCAGATGGCGACCGGCTAATCCCACACTGTCACCTGGGCGGGTGGGCAGGTGCCAAGATGCTGCAGACAGAGGGTGAGGTTCATTTTATTAGCATAGCATCCACCCCCATCTTGGTGATACCATTTACCAGATTCCCAAAATACAGGACGGAGCTCTTCCAGATGATAGCGATGCTGTAGATGCTCTCTTCAAACACGACCTTCTTCAAACATAACCTTCTCTTGACATCTTCCAGGCAGTGGTGCTGCTGCAGGCAGCAGGCAGGGTGGCTGAAGGGACTGCAGGTGCTGCCTTCACGATGCCTGCAAGCGCTGCAGACGTGGCAACTGCAGGTGCTGCAGGCAGGGTGACCTGCAGGGTCTGCAGCAGCATCAGACCCATTGCTGCTGCAAGCAGGCACTGCCGATGTTTTTCTCACTACTGCAGGTTCCTCATTGTTTGTAACTAGCTTGCTTCAGAATCAGTGTTGACTGATGCATGTTGACTGATGCTGTCTCTCTCCACCTCCTGGTTGTTCAAGACCTGTGGAATCCAAGGAAGGGTTCAAAATTTACACAGCAGCATAGAAGCTCCCCACTGCTTCCTGGTTGTTAAATTGTGGACCCAAAGCATCATGACCCAATTTTTAGTGGTTTGCAAACCACAGAGCACAATCCAAACTTGCGTGGAAAAGGCAGGCTGGCCGAGTCTGCGCTGTATCCAGTGCAAGTTTTGGAACTCTTGCTGTACTACCAAGGAGAAGGGGAGGCCAGTCCCCTTTCCCAGGATAGGGCTGCAACACCCCAGTAGGTTTACTTGGATGTAGGCCACCTATGCCCAAACAGATTAGAGCAGCCTCTGGCTGATCTGTGCCACTTGGGAACAGAAGATTTATATGCATAATTGCTTTTTTGCTTTTTTGCAACTGACTTTTTTCAGCCTAAGAGGTGTTCTGCTTTGCACTTTGACAGGGCAGTTATTGGTCAAAGAAGCTACTACTTTAGCAGATAGCACTGCTGCCCCATCACCATTATATCCAGACCTGTTTGCAGGCTCCAGCTTCTCTATGGTTGGGAAGCATTGCTCTAGGCAACTTCTCTCCTCTGCACTTCTACTTCTTTCTTCCTCTCTTCCTTCTTGAACTGAGGGACTTAGAAGATGAGGATAAGGAACAGTGAGAGGCAGGTGGATGCTCAGAATTGCACGCTGTCTTCGCATGCTTTTCCTTCCTCAGGACACTCCATGGATGGGCTGATTCTGTCCGTCTTGCCATAGTCTTGCAGAGGAATGCCCTTCCACAAGACACTCAGCTCTGCCTTGGTTTGTACAGTCAGCAATTGGTGATGGTGATCAACCTGAAGTGCTTTGATCTGGAGAGATGTTGCTACAGAGAGATGGGATTCAGAGGACAAACCTCCCCGTTGCTTCCTTCAAATGCTTCCTTCAAATGGACGTGACAGAGAATTTGTTGACATCAGCACAAAGAAGAGCTCATCCTTAGGCCTGTGCTGGGAAGATCGATGTCTCCTTAGATCTTTTGCATCTTTGCAGTGCCGTCCATTGGAGATACTCCTGGTCATTCAAGTCTTTCTCTGGAAGGGCTGATGAAATAATCTTCACAAATCCTCTGATGGGGCAACCATGCTGGCCACTTTAAGGATATGCTGACTCTCAGTCTTTGGGACTTGGGCTTCATCAGTTCTAGGTTATGGCTGGAAGAAGCTTCTTGGTTTCTGCTGTCCAGCTTTTGGATGTGCTTCAGTTGCTGAGGCCTGAGGACAAAGAACAGATAAGTGGGCAGAAGAATGGATGGGTGTCTACTGGTCAGAAGAGTTGGTGGCTGGATCTGTTGTGCCTGAGTAGCCTTATGGAAGACCAGAACCCTTTGAGTCTACAGAAGTCTTGGGAGGATGCCAGGGGCTTCTTCTTCTATTTACTCATTGGGTTTGCGGTCTTTGGGTCCTCTGTGTGGCAACAGGAGCTGGTTGCCAACATCCTCCCAGACAACTGCTTCTATTGGGCAGAAGAAAAGCACACCTCCCTAATAAGTCTCCAGTTCTCAAAAACTGCAGATATGGGAGTTCTTCTCCCTGAAAACTGGGGAAATTGCTGCAGCTGGAACAAACCAAGCAAGGATAGTTCAAACCTCAGGTTCAGACAAACATGTGCAGCTGCACTGAAGAAGCCAGGCTGCTTCTGGCACACATGAAAGCTGCTTTTTGGTGCTTAGAAAGAGGGGGAAGCACTTGGCCTCAGTGGTCTTTCTGGTCACATTCACAATCCTCTGAGCCCATCCATTGTCTTTTGCTGCCACCCCCTCCCAGAAGGACCATTAGGTGAGACCCTTCTGACCATCCCTGGACCTCTGGGACTCCTTCCAGGCATCCCTCAATAGGCTTTTACTTGGAAAGAGGCAGGGAAAGCTAATAGGCCAGGAACAAAATGCTGGGGCTGACCTTCAAACTTCTTGGAGGTTAGAGGGGAATCATTTCAAAAATGGGGGAGAAGTTCCTGCCTCCAGCACTGGATCTCATCATCTGGTAGGATCCTGATATTGCCCAGAAAGAGAAAGTCCAGATGTTTTCCAAGAAGCCTTTAAAATAAGAATAATCTTTTGAACCCAGCAGAGGCAAGGCTGACGTACCTATGGATCCAAATATCCCCCTCAGTGATGGGAAAGGGATCCCCGGAGCAGAGCCAACTGAGCAGCCTCTGCCCTCTCAGGAATCTCTGCCCAACTGACCAACTGACTGCCAGGCTGGGAGTTGGTGATGTCACTGGGAATGATGATGTCACAAAGTCAACACTTCCAACTGAAAACAAGCAGCTCAGGGCAAACCAATGATCCGGTACTCCAGCATCATTCAAAATGCTTCACCCAACAGCAGACCAGATGCCTCCAGAAATCTCACAAGTGGAGCCTGAACGCTCCCTATAGTTGTTGCAGTTCAATAACTGGTGCTTCAAGGCTGGCTTTAAGCCAGTTGGTCCCACTACTCCCAATTGCCCTGGTGACCAAGACTACACTAGTTAGTGGCACCGCCTCCTAAGGTTTGCCAATTAAAGACCCTTCCAGATTCACAGTGCGGAGTAGGCAAAAAACCATCCCCCAGAGTCCAATTCAGGGGGATGGAAAAAATTCCTACTCGGCCCCAGATGGCGACCGGCTAATCCCACACTGTCACCTGGGCGGGTGGGCAGGTGCCAAGATGCTGCAGACAGAGGGTGAGGTTCATTTTATTAGCATAGCATCCACCCCCATCTTGGTGATACCATTTACCAGATTCCCAAAATACAGGACGGAGCTCTTCCAGATGATAGCGATGCTGTAGATGCTCTCTTCAAACACGACCTTCTTCAAACATAACCTTCTCTTGACATCTTCCAGGCAGTGGTGCTGCTGCAGGCAGCAGGCAGGGTGGCTGAAGGGACTGCAGGTGCTGCCTTCACGATGCCTGCAAGCGCTGCAGACGTGGCAACTGCAGGTGCTGCAGGCAGGGTGACCTGCAGGGTCTGCAGCAGCATCAGACCCATTGCTGCTGCAAGCAGGCACTGCCGATGTTTTTCTCACTACTGCAGGTTCCTCATTGTTTGTAACTAGCTTGCTTCAGAATCAGTGTTGACTGATGCATGTTGACTGATGCTGTCTCTCTCCACCTCCTGGTTGTTCAAGACCTGTGGAATCCAAGGAAGGGTTCAAAATTTACACAGCAGCATAGAAGCTCCCCACTGCTTCCTGGTTGTTAAATTGTGGACCCAAAGCATCATGACCCAATTTTTAGTGGTTTGCAAACCACAGAGCACAATCCAAACTTGCGTGGAAAAGGCAGGCTGGCCGAGTCTGCGCTGTATCCAGTGCAAGTTTTGGAACTCTTGCTGTACTACCAAGGAGAAGGGGAGGCCAGTCCCCTTTCCCAGGATAGGGCTGCAACACCCCAGTAGGTTTACTTGGATGTAGGCCACCTATGCCCAAACAGATTAGAGCAGCCTCTGGCTGATCTGTGCCACTTGGGAACAGAAGATTTATATGCATAATTGCTTTTTTGCTTTTTTGCAACTGACTTTTTTCAGCCTAAGAGGTGTTCTGCTTTGCACTTTGACAGGGCAGTTATTGGTCAAAGAAGCTACTACTTTAGCAGATAGCACTGCTGCCCCATCACCATTATATCCAGACCTGTTTGCAGGCTCCAGCTTCTCTATGGTTGGGAAGCATTGCTCTAGGCAACTTCTCTCCTCTGCACTTCTACTTCTTTCTTCCTCTCTTCCTTCTTGAACTGAGGGACTTAGAAGATGAGGATAAGGAACAGTGAGAGGCAGGTGGATGCTCAGAATTGCACGCTGTCTTCGCATGCTTTTCCTTCCTCAGGACACTCCATGGATGGGCTGATTCTGTCCGTCTTGCCATAGTCTTGCAGAGGAATGCCCTTCCACAAGACACTCAGCTCTGCCTTGGTTTGTACAGTCAGCAATTGGTGATGGTGATCAACCTGAAGTGCTTTGATCTGGAGAGATGTTGCTACAGAGAGATGGGATTCAGAGGACAAACCTCCCCGTTGCTTCCTTCAAATGCTTCCTTCAAATGGACGTGACAGAGAATTTGTTGACATCAGCACAAAGAAGAGCTCATCCTTAGGCCTGTGCTGGGAAGATCGATGTCTCCTTAGATCTTTTGCATCTTTGCAGTGCCGTCCATTGGAGATACTCCTGGTCATTCAAGTCTTTCTCTGGAAGGGCTGATGAAATAATCTTCACAAATCCTCTGATGGGGCAACCATGCTGGCCACTTTAAGGATATGCTGACTCTCAGTCTTTGGGACTTGGGCTTCATCAGTTCTAGGTTATGGCTGGAAGAAGCTTCTTGGTTTCTGCTGTCCAGCTTTTGGATGTGCTTCAGTTGCTGAGGCCTGAGGACAAAGAACAGATAAGTGGGCAGAAGAATGGATGGGTGTCTACTGGTCAGAAGAGTTGGTGGCTGGATCTGTTGTGCCTGAGTAGCCTTATGGAAGACCAGAACCCTTTGAGTCTACAGAAGTCTTGGGAGGATGCCAGGGGCTTCTTCTTCTATTTACTCATTGGGTTTGCGGTCTTTGGGTCCTCTGTGTGGCAACAGGAGCTGGTTGCCAACATCCTCCCAGACAACTGCTTCTATTGGGCAGAAGAAAAGCACACCTCCCTAATAAGTCTCCAGTTCTCAAAAACTGCAGATATGGGAGTTCTTCTCCCTGAAAACTGGGGAAATTGCTGCAGCTGGAACAAACCAAGCAAGGATAGTTCAAACCTCAGGTTCAGACAAACATGTGCAGCTGCACTGAAGAAGCCAGGCTGCTTCTGGCACACATGAAAGCTGCTTTTTGGTGCTTAGAAAGAGGGGGAAGCACTTGGCCTCAGTGGTCTTTCTGGTCACATTCACAATCCTCTGAGTCCATCCATTGTCTTTTGCTGCCACCCCCTCCCAGAAGGACCATTAGGTGAGACCCTTCTGACCATCCCTGGACCTCTGGGACTCCTTCCAGGCATCCCTCAATAGGCTTTTACTTGGAAAGAGGCAGGGAAAGCTAATAGGCCAGGAACAAAATGCTGGGGCTGACCTTCAAACTTCTTGGAGGTTAGAGGGGAATCATTTCAAAAATGGGGGAGAAGTTCCTGCCTCCAGCACTGGATCTCATCATCTGGTAGGATCCTGATATTGCCCAGAAAGAGAAAGTCCAGATGTTTTCCAAGAAGCCTTTAAAATAAGAGTAATCTTTTGAACCCAGCAGAGGCAAGGCTGACGTACCTATGGACCTAAATATCCCCCTCAGTGATGGGAAAGGGATCCCCGGAGCAGAGCCAACTGAGCAGCCTCTGCCCTCTCAGGAATCTCTGCCCAACTGACCAACTGACTGCCAGGCTGGGAGTTGGTGATGTCACTGGGAATGATGATGTCACAAAGTCAACACTTCCAACTGAAAACAAGCAGCTCAGGGCAAACCAATGATCCGGTACTCCAGCATCATTCAAAATGCTTCACCCACTGGCAGACCAGATGCCTTCAAAAATCTCACAAGTGGAGCTTGAACGCTCCCTATAGTTGTTGCAGTTCAATAACTGGTGCTTCAAGGTTGGCTTTAAGCCAGTTGGTCCCACTACTCCCAATTGGGCCAGTGCTAGGGTAATCTATGTAGTCTTATTAAACATATAGAACTTATGTAGTATGTAGGAGTATGTTTGATGTAGTCTTATCAAACACATGGAACAAAAACTTTGCAGTGCAGAGTTTGATTTTTTTCCTGAACAAAAAATATTTTTTATTAAATTTCTCAGTAGATCAAACAAATTTTTATGGAAATATTCACTTTTCAAAAGTAATCTTCACATTTTATGTTTTCTCATAGCCTTACAGAAAGCCTTACTACAGCCTTATATGTGGCATTACTAGAAATTTGCGAGGATGCAGTGACATTCCATAAACCAGCCTCCTCTCCATAAAAAAGTATAAAACAGAGGCTTAGCTAGGTATGCCAAAAAAAATAATGGAGCAGGGCAATGGTTTACCTCCACTCCCCAACCAAGTTGTTTCCCATCCCATTGCATCAGAGGATGCATTGGCCACCTGTTCTGGGTAATGTGAACTTCAATGATATGACTGCCTGAGTGCCAGACTAAAAGGGGTGCTACAAACTGTGTTTGTCAAACACAAAGAGGAGAAGGCCACCTCCTTTAGGAGAACCCAGAAGTGACATCATGATGCTGCATGATCTCACATAATATGGGTGCCATGCCTCTGGCGACACTGCTAGAAAGTGATGCTCTTCATGGCCACCAAGTGAGCTGCAGAGTAAAAAGTCAGAGTAAAATGAAATTTTTCCTCCTGAAGATGGTGGGGCATAAACATTACATTGTCATTCCTTCTTGTAACAGACCTCTCATCCTGCCATGTTTCTCTACTACTCGTGCTTCCAGCACAGTTGTGTTAAAAAGGTTAAGTTGTTCCCCACAGCTTACACCACTAGTCATGACCAACAGTAGGATGTGGTGCTCATCCCCATTTCTAAGCCTTTGGAGCCAGTGTTGTCCAAAGACACTTCCGTGATCATGGGGCTGGCATGCCTGCTGAAGGTGCACAGAACACTGCTTTAAATTCCCAATGAGTTGGTACCCATTTATCTACTTGCATGTGCATGCGTGGCAGGAGATGGGCTAAGGATGGGAACTCACCCCATCTTGAACCCTGGCCTGCTGGTTAACATGCAGTGTCTAGTCTTGCACCACTTGCACCATCACAGTTGTGTTACCATGCAGAAATTTCCTAAAATGTCTCTTGCAAAATTTGCTAGGCCACTACAATCCTCCATGTCTCTTTCCCTTTCTTCCCTCTTCCTTTTCAAATCCAGCAGGCATATAAGGACAGTGATGGTGTACAATATGTACCAGGCAGGTACAGACATTGCTGCACAAATCTGTAGCTTGATGCAACTAACTCAGTCAATCCCATAAATGCTTACATCACTTTGGAGGTTCTTACGCCTCACTCCTTTAAACATATTCAATTTATACAATACAGGCATCCCCCACTTATCTCACTGGTTATGGACCTGAGCTGTGGTGAAAAGTGGAAATGGATGAAAAGCAGAACTTAGGGCACAATCCAGAGTAACTATGGGGAGTCTTTGCTCCGGTGTAAGAACAATTTGCTCTGGATTGCACTATGAATTTCCCAAAGGTTTTCACTAGGTGGTTCTGTAACTATGGTTGCATGTAATGTCTCTTACATGCTCCCGTAGTTACTCTGGATTGTAGGGTCTGCCTTTTTTTTAGTTTGCAATTGTTGCTTCTGTTGCTTTCTTAACTAGCAAATTGCAAATGCCCTTTTTATTTTGGAAATTCCTGCTGTCAGAAAAAGATTTCTGCAAATTGATTCTCATTAACTCCTTTAGAATTGGGAATAAATCAACACAGGGAAAGGCAATTTTAGCCTTTTAACAGCAGAGAGAGTTTGGAAGAATGGAATATGTGTTGAATGAATGATTTCTGGATATAACTGAAAGGTGTTGAAAGTGTGGATTGTCAGAAAAAAGGACTGCAAGAAAGCAGGGGGTACCTATGTTTTACTCTGTATTTACAAGTAGATAGGAAAGAAGAAAGGAGAATCCACAATTATATTATCCGCTTCTGTTGTTCAGGTTTTACAAATAGAATACTTTGCTTGTCCTTTTACTCCTTAAGTAATACTACACTCTACAATGAGTGACTCTTTGTTATTAATTGCTCAATTAGATTAGAATGTACAGCTATAAAATTACTTTGAGTCTAATTAATATCTAGCCAAGGATTAATTAAAGTAACAAATAATTTTGACTATAACTAATAAGAATTACTTTCCTTAAAAAGAATTTGCTCAAAACCCTCCAGTAGTTTTATTAGTGCCACATGCTGCCATGTAATAATTCCTTAATTAGTAATTAATTAACTTAAAGAAATGATCCATGTCTAAGTCAGAACAAGCATATAGAGCTGTTCTTTATTTCCTTATTGTTAAGGCAAGTGATATCAGTGTTATTAAGAAACCATCTCTAATGATTAAAACAGCACATCTATATTCTGATAATGTCTCCTTGACACATAAGTATGAGACCTTGTTATGAGTGAAATAAGGCCTAAGAAGTAGATGTGTCTAATGTACTGTCACTCAAAAATACTGCAAAGGAATAGAGATCATACTACAGCTCCCAAAGGATAATATTTAATTGATTCAAGTTCATATTTGCCAAGGTGGTGTAATGGTTCTGGAGCTGTACTTGCAGGTAGAAGATCTTGTCATAATCCATGAGGGGTGTCTATGTATGTTTCTGTATGCATAGATAGATGGAGATGTAGCAATCATAAAATGCCAGATGCAGGGGAGGGCACTTGGGTGCAGGTGTCATATGTGCTGTTTAAGGCATCTGGTGGGCCGCTGTGTGATACAGAAAGCTGAACTAGATGCTGCTACCAACCTTGCAGCAGCAATGGAGGCATCTGGGGTCACTACTATGTGCACCTTTCTCATTTACAGCAGTGGCCCCGGAACACACAACAGTGGCCCAGCTTATGCACCTCTGGAAAGTACCCTGCACTAGATGGGCCTTTGGGCTGTTCCAGTGGAGGTTCTTCTTATGTTCCTATCTAGGTTCAAAACCCTTCTCAGCCATGTGCTCCCAGCATACTTGGGAAATCATATCACCATATCCTCTGACATATGTGTCAGTCTTGTACAAACTCAAATGTTTATCTTTCCAAAAATATTTCTGTGTTTCAGGAACATCAATATATAAGAGCCAGAATGGTCAAGTGGTTCAGGAGTTGGACTTAGACCTGGAAGATCCAGATTGAAATCCATGCTCAGCCATGAAGCTTCCTGGATGACCTTGGGCCAGTCACTATCTCTCAGGCTTTTCAACCTCACAAGGAAAGCCTCCTTCAAGATGAAACAGCCCTTAATCTTTGTTCCTCCAGGAAGGTGCTTCAACCTCTTTCCCAGTCTTCTTAAGACTAGGGATTGTACCCAAAGATCTACCAGTTAAGGGTAAATCTCCATTTGTTCAGTGGAGGAGTCAACAACAATTCTCTAAAACCTCCTTTGATCTTTAAAGTCAAAGGAGCAGGAGGCTATAGTGTAGATGGAAGATACATTTCTCCTTTCTTACACAAACAGAAGTTATTGTTGTCCCCATACTGTGGCGATGCCAGGCATGAATGTATTTGTTGGGATAGGGTTTTCATATGTCCCGAAAAACAGGGACAATCCTGATTTTGGGGGATTGTGTTCACATACTGGTAAATGGGACAGAGAGTCCTCTCCCAATTTTGTGGAAGAGAATTATGGCAACCAGTGGTGGGCTCCAGCAGGCTCGCACCTACTCTATAGAACCGGTTGTTAACGAGAGATAGGACATAGAAAGTTTAAAAATAGCCATTTAAAAGTGGCTGCCAGATGGGCAGAGAACCGGTTGTTAATTTCTTTGAAGCCCATCACTGATGGCAACCCTATGTTGGGAGCAAGTTGAAGCTGCTGCATTCAGTCTTCTCAGCATGTCTTGAGTTGTGGGCTCCCTCCATTGCAGCTCAAAAGTAAAATGTGGCATGGATGTGCCACAAGAAGGCTCATTTGTGGATTTGTCTGATTCATAAAATCTCAGCTCCTTTTAACATGGAAGCACCATACAAATGTTCTGACATATGACCTTACATAAGAAGTAACAACCATCTGCATTATCTTACTTGGTGGAGATGCAAACAAACCTTCAAGGTTCTCTTTGTGGTTTCAAACGTATTTCAAACACTGAAGCTTTCAACTCTCCAAACCTGCCTTGTCACATTATAGCATGCGCTCACATTCTTTGGTGGGAGGAATGGTTCAGCAGTCTGAAGGAAGTAGCTTTTTGGTAGGCTGCCCAATTATCTATGAGTTTCCTTGGACCTATGCCAGACATTTTGCTGGCATAGGTCCAAAGGGAGAAAAGGTTCACAAAGGAGAGGATTCACATGGTGGAAGTTGCTACTGCCAGGATCCACCCTCTCCCTCCCCAGCCTGACCCTGCCCATTACCCTCCCCATCCACTCATGAAACTATCAACCTCCCAGCACCAATGGAGGCCTCTGAACCACTACTATGTACATCCTGCTCATTTGCAGCAGTGGCCCCACAATACACAACAGTGGTCCAGCTTACGCAGCTCTAGAAAGCACCTTGCACTTGAATCATGCAAGTTCTAGCAGTGCAAGACAACCATATAATTGGGCCTATATTCATATCTATGCACTTAGTGGTTCTTAATCATTTTATTTTGCATAGCTTGCAATTCAAACATTCCAGCTTAAAATGGAACACAGACCATTCCAACCACAATGTGTCTCCATTTTTCAGCATCCCATCTTCATGTATTCAGGGCAAAGCCCATAACTCTCTCTCTCTCACTGGGAATTCACCATACTCAGCAGTCCTGTACCATGCATTTTCAGTTCTAAAATTTTTGTTGCAACTCAGTTTGGTGCTATGGATGCAACCCTAACCTAGGCCAGCACAACTCATCAGTCTTCTCATTCCCATGAAGATGTAGGGAGGCAGGTACATTTCTATGCACTGGGCTAACCTTCTCCCAGGAATGGCACAGAAGTGCCTTCCACTTTTGTGACTCCCCCAGGTCAGCACAGTACCTATGCTGGGGTTTAGGCTGGCCTAACTGAGAGTTAGGATTACAGCCTATGTGATCTACCTGAAATTGGCTTGCAACCCTCTATGTGGATCTTGACCCACAGTGTAAAATGCTGCATTTACCATTGGCCCTTGTCAGTAGAACATGTTAGGCAAATATTATTATTTATTATTTGAAGGGTTTATACCTTGCCTTTCCCATGCCAGCACAAAAATGCCCAAGGTGACTTACAAAGCTTTAGTTCTTTCCCTCAGGCTGCCCTGCTGAAAGTGAGTTACTGGCCTAACTTGGGCAGGGTGATCAGATGTCCTCTTTCCCCATATCCTCTTTTTTAGCCTTGTGTCCTGGGAAAAAAGCCTTTTTATAATTAATAAGTTATACGTAATGGTTTTAATGTAAAAATAAGTAATAAATTGTTTAAATAAACCACGTGAAAGCAACATATATGAGTGTCTAGCTTATACTTTCTTGTGTCCTGCATTTTTCCTGGTCATTTTGGGGGTCTTGTCCTCTTTTTTCATTATGACATCTGGTGATCTGGCCCAAGGTCACCTTGGAGGTTTTCTGGCCAAAGAGAGATTTGAAATTTAGTTCAGCTCTCTAACCACTACACCATCCTGGCTCTCCTCCACAAACACCATAACTGAATGTTATGAACACATAAGGCAAACTTAAAGGAGAGCTTAAAGTAACTGTGAGAGTAACCTTCTCACCATCAAAATAAATGGCAATTTTCTAGTACCCCTGTATTTCTTTTAATACATAATCAGAATGGAAAGAATTTAATTTTTCCTGTTCCAGTTGGTACAAAGTATTTTCCACTATTACTAATTTGTTACTGATTTAGTAGCTTTGGAGGCATAAGACTACTTCTGTGTTCATATTGTACACCTCTAATATATGGGATTATCCCAGGACATAAAATGCAGGCCTAGAAAAGTCTGTCATTTATTTGGTTACATATTACTGTGTTGTATATAATTTAATGCCAACACACACCAGTAAATCCTGTTTCTTTAAAAATAAGACGTTGTGGAAATTTAAAAGTAAAATTTAATTTCCTCTCCATATGACACGCTGTAGTTCAGCAACAAGTTGTGCTTTGAGTCCTGCTGTGGTAAATGTGTGTGTGAGTGTGTGAGCATGCGCCTTATTTCAGCTGTTTTCTACAACCTGGCAGCGCAATATGAGGCCATATTGCACAAAATGCTTCATCAACCATATCAGCCATTCAAGAACCAAATCATAAAAGAGACTCCTGTAGTTTAAAAGGTGCAATTAAAGAGCACAGTTTGAAACATATCAAGTCATAGATTTCAGAGCAGTCAAAATACTATGCAAATTCTGAATCTACAGAAACTCAGAAGACTGCCAAGAACAAAAGGGGATGTTTTAATCCCTGGTTAAATAGATAGAGAGGGCAGAGAGAGAACTTCATGATGTAAGGAAGAGGTGTGCTGGTTCATGATGGGAACACGTGTGGTGATTGAGTATGAATGAGTATGCTATGCTTTCCAAACCATTTTAAAAAACTGTGATGGGGTGACACCAGAGTTGGACCTAACCTGTACATGCCTATCAATCTCTCTGCCTGTCATGAGCCACCAGCCTGATAAACACAGAAACAGCAGAGATCTTCCTAAATCAGCAGCTGTTTCCTTGAAGCACCATGATCCTGGGGATTGCAGTGCTACCTTCTCCTACTCCCCAAACAACTTGAAGTGCTCTCCAAGTGCTCTCAACTGTCTTGTAGAAGTTTGGGAAGCACCAACCTAGAGTGTAGAAACTGAATTTCATGCTGACTGTGCAAGTCCTCCAACAGTGACAGAAAGTGTCATTTGCAATGACTTCTTGGTCTCGATCAGTGTCCAGATGGTAAGGAAATGGAATCTTATCCCCCATCTTTTAGGACTAGCTTTGCAGCAGATGAGTCAATCAGTAAAGATCACACAAGCCAGCCTAAAAGGTGAAGATTTCTTAGATTGGAGCTGCAATCCTAACACCCAGTTAGGTCAGCACAGTTTCCATACTGAACTACAAGTCACTTCTGAACTATTCCTGAGGGGATATTAGGCCACTGCATAGACATGCATGAGCCTACTTACTCCACTGCATGGAAAAGGAGGGGTGAGTTGTGGTGGCCTAAATTTGTTATGATTGCACCTTGATGGAACCTAAAAATTGGATAGCTTTGACCATTCAGAGTATTTCCTAAGCTATCCTCCGTTTTATGCACTAATTGCAGAAAAGTTTTATTTGAAGAACTGTAATGTGGCGTTTCATTAGTGATCCTTATATTATGACATCATTCGTTTGGTTGGTTTCACTGAACTAAAAAAGAAGTGAAACTGTGAAGAGATGCATTTTATACTAAGATGTGGAAAATGTAGGCATTTTAGACTTATGTCATTAGCTGTGCTCTTATACCTTTGTGCTCTTATATCTTTGTAACAGTGACAATACAATATTGCAGTATTGCAATTTAATTGTCTGTGAGTGGTGCAAGCGGTAAAGATGCTATGCCTGTTAACCAGCAGGCTAGGGTTCGAGACCCGGGTCGGCCCCACAAGACAGGGTGAGCTCCTGTCCTTAGCCCAGCTCTGCGACACCAGCTGGATCCTATCGTATGGGCTCTGCCTTTCCATTGGACTAATTCAGTGGCGTGGAGAGGGGGGATTTGCTGCTTGGGTAACAGCCTATCCTCCATAACAATCCAACCCAGGCTTTCGTGCTTCGCATGCAGCGTATGCAGCGCCAAGCACAATACCATAGTCTTTCAAGACTGACGGAGGCCTGCTTTTAAAAAAAATTTAATTGTCAAACACAGCTGAAACATTATACTTCAGACTTCAAATGGCAGGTGTGATATGTACCAGTTTGCCAAAAACCATATCCAATATCTTGAATGGAAGATGAAGTAATCAATGCAATCCTATGCATGCCTACTCAGAATTAAATTCTGTTGTATTTAGTGTGTAGCTTACTCCCAGGTAAGCACATATAGACTGCAGCCTAAAAGGTCTTCTCTAGCTGGGAATAAAAATTAGTATTGATCTAAAAGATTGCCATGTCTGATGTGAAAGAAAATTCCTGTGGAAGGTTCCATTATGCAGTACCATTAGAGTAAGTTTCTCACCATCAAAATAAATGGCAATTTTCTAGTACCCTTTCCTTTTACACACACACACACACACACACACACACACACACACACACACACACACACACACACACACACACACACACACAGGCACAAATGTAAAAAACCCACCCATTTCCCAGATCCTAATTGTCTCTTGTAGGGTAGTACCATAGAACTGGGCTGTAACAGCAGCAGTAATGTCAGCAGAAAGTCTATATCAATACAATCCTAAGCATGTTGACTCAAAAATAAGTCCCACTGTGTTCTTACTTACTGAGGAAAGTAATAGCACTTACTCCCAGGAAAATGTGGTTAGAATTGCAGCCATATATATCTTCGTAAATGTACTTTCTGATTATAGTGGGGAAGGCAATGTGGGGAATTCTGACATTTTAAGAAGTATTATCTTTTCTGTTTAGATATTAAAGTATTTTTTTCCTTCACAGAAGAATATCTATGGGGAGATATACATGGAAAATTATTCAATAGTGCAACTTGCATGCAAATTGTGTAAAAAAGAACGATGAGAAATGGGTAAAAATATAATCCCTTTACAGACAGATCTCATGAAATGCATTGTTGAATACCGATTGAATACTGTGTATACTTTTGTGTGTTCATTTTTTTCTGCACTGGGAATCGGTACATTAACAGGTGCTGTACACATGTTACCAGAGTAGAAGTTTGGTACCCAGCATGTAGTCCTGGGTGAAACATTAGTTAAACTGATTTAGGAACTGCATATGCAATATTGAACAGATGCTTGATGCTGCGATCTGTTAGCTGACTCACTGACCACTCATAGAGACACACAGTGCTGTGTATGTTGATGATCTGTGGCCTGGGGTCCACATAAACTTTATATTCCAGGGTTACATTTTCCACTGTAAAATAATTTATAGTTCATGCAAAACAAGGCTTGATGAGATAGGGGAATTATAAAGGTTTATTGACCAGTGCTGAGATGAAAATCTCTTTGTAAGAAAATGAGATCTGGCCATGATTAGCACATGCACAGATATTTTCGTATAGTCCAAACAGTGGAGATAGTCACTGGATAACATATTGGTCAATTAGTCATCATAAAAACATCAATGAAACAATTCTGTGACATGGCAACACAATCTCAATCAGACGCCATGAACAAGTGTGAATTGTAGCACCTTGATCTCTTTGATAAGTCCTTTAGCATGTAGTCTACATTCCTAACCAGAGGAATTTATGATAAGGCCCTTTGGTTTCAGGGCTATGTGATTCATGCTTTGAGAGAGAATGGCTGATTCTACATTCTCTCTCTCTCTCTCTCTCTCTCTCTCATATGCCTCTTTAGTGTGATAAGGATCAGTCTTTTTTTTTTAGGATCAGTCTATCCTATGTTTTTTGTATTTCCTTTTGTTTTACAGAGGAAGGTTTTCACTCATTGAAACTGTCAGTTTTAAGGAGACACATCAGTGTTCTTTCATCCCAAAGTGAACTGTCTTAGATGATCCTAAATGGTATATTTGTGATCTGAAAGTGTGTAATACATCCATCCAATAGCACATTGTTAATGTTTCGTTTTAGCTTTGTCATAACATGTCAAAAAAAAATGAACAAAGAGGCTCCTTGAATCTCCTGGTTTTAATGAAATTTGGTGGGGATTGGCAAAGACCAGAAACAGTAGGGTTGACATACAACCAAAAAATAGGGACAATCCAGATTTGGGGGGACTGTGTTGACATACAGGCAAATGGGGCAGAGGATCCTGTTGCAGTTTTGTGGAAGAGAATTATGGCAACCCTGAGAAGTAGCAATTTATGATATGTTGACTTGGAGCTGGTTGCAGATTTACAAAACCAAACACATGAAAACAAAAGGTGTTTAGGTGGATCTGCAACTGGCTTGACTGCCACACTGAAAGGGTTTTAATAAATGGTTCTGTGTCAACCTGAAGGTCGGTTTCGGGTGGGGTGCCCCAGAGCTCTGTCTTGAGCCCAGATCTCTTTAATACCTTTATCAATGTCTTGGAGGAAGGGATATGGGGGCGCCTTATCAAATTTACAGATGACACCAAGCGGGGAGGAGTAGCAAACACAACAGATGACAGGAAAAACCTCCAGGAGGATCTGGACAAATTGGAATCCTGGGCTGTAACAAACAGAATGAATTTCAACAGGGAGAAGTGCAAGGTTCTGCACTTAGGCTATAAAAACCAAAAGTACAGGTATAAAACGGGAAATATTTGGCTTGGCAGCACAACATGTGAGCGGGATCTTGGAGTTGCCATGGACCACAAGCTGAACATGAGTCAGCAGTGTGATGCATCTGTGAAGAAGGCAAATGCAATTTTAGGCTGCTTTAAGTAGACTGTAGCTTCCAAGTCAAGATAATTTATAGTTCCTCTTTATTCTGCATTGGTGAGCCTCACCTTGAGTAATGTGTTCAGGTCTGGACACCTCAGTTTGAAAAAGATGCAGCCAAACTAGAGCAAGTCCAGAGGAGAGTGACAAGAATGATAGTGGAATGGAAGCCCCACAAGGAAAGGTTGGGGGAACTTGGGATGTTCAGCCTGGAGAAGAGGAGGCTGAGAGGAGACATGATTGCCCTCTTCAGATACCTGAAGGGCTGTCATAGGGAGGAAGGGGCTCATTTGTTCATAGCTGCTTCTGAAAACAGAACTAGAACCAATGGGTACAAACTGCAAGAAAGGAGATTCCAGTTGAATATCAGGAAAAAATTTCTGATGGTGAGGGCAGTTCAGCAGTGGAATAGGTTGCCGAGGGAAGTGGTGGACTCTCCCTCATTGGGGATATTCAAGCAGAGGCTCGATGAGCACCTGTCAGAGATACTTTAGGAGGATTTCCTGCTACAGGCTGGGGGTTGGATTAGATGACCTACTGGGTCCTTTCCAATTCTATGAAAAGTATACAGTTAGTCAGAGTCAAAAAAGGGAGCGGTAGTTAATCTGATGTTAACATAGCATCATCCATGCACATAGCACCTACTGGTCTTTACAGGGCAGGTGTGGATATTATATAAAATTTGTGGCCCATCAAGAGTGTACCATACAGATGTCATACCTTTCCAGTTGGGCGATTCTGTAATTTTATGTACATAAATAGACCTAGACAATGTTGTGTTGTGTATCACAATTCTGGACAGTGATTAAGGTAAAATGTTGTTGCTTCTTCAGCAATAACATATACAGGCTTATGCTCTGTCAAATTACCTTCGTCCAATCAAATTTGGTGATGTCAAATAAGATAAAAGTGGGAAAAGGCTAGTGAAACACAGGCAATGTATATCTTAAGGCTGCAATCCTAACCTGCAGTTAGGCCAGAATAATCCTGGCATAAGTCCTGTGCTGACCTGGGGATGTTACACTTCTGGGGGGAGGTAGGCCAGTGCACAGGCATATGCCAGCCACACAGGCACACCACACAGGAAGATATGCCAGGTGATTTGGCTGGCATTGGTTAGGATTGCACTCTACATTTCATACTGTATTTTTTATCTTTATCCATTTGATCAGACTCTTGTGAAATCAGTGCTTTCCAATTGTTTACAATGATTATATTACTTTGCACTGAAAATTTAAAACATATGGGAATCAGAATGTTCTATATGTTCAGCAAAATCTTTCAGAATGATGAGCTACTCCTCTGGCACAAAATAAGTTAAATTACAAGCCATCCTGTTTGATTCTTTCAGGTCTGCTTTAAATTCATAAGGAAATTATTCCGGATATTTGTTAATATCCTTTCCTCACATCTAACGTAACCGATTTTGCAGTAGCCATATGGTCCTTCCCAATATTCAAACAGTATTTTCCATTGGAAAGCTTTCATCTAAGGAAAATGGGTGGAGATGTCATCCTCTACATTTTGTCTTGCCCTATGAAGAATTCTTTGATACAAAGTTACTTGCAAAATCATTTAGATTTTTATTTTTTATCAGGGTCCTATATAATTTCAGATAAAATGTTTGGAGAAGTCCATGCTTTCAAGAAATGGAAACTGTCATCTTGAAGAAAAAAAAATCAAAACAAAATCAAGTCCCAGCCACAGGATGTTCAAAACTCAAGAATCAAACTTTTCCTTCAGCTCCTTTACAAGAAGCCAAAGTGTCGGCTCCAATTATTTGTGGTTGATATCTATATTTCACGCATACCGTAAAGGATCCAGACATTCAGCTTTATGGGAGATATTGGCGACCCCGTTTTAACTGAAACCATCATGACCATCTGCATTTTTTTTTAAAAAAATCTCTTTTTTCTTTCTCTTTCTCTTCACTTACTGGGAACATAGCTGAGCTCATAGACTAAACATTTAACAGTCTTAAGCAGTCAGCAAGCTTTATTGCGTCTTACTACCCTTATGGATTCATCCTGGATTCAATTTGTCTATGAACATCAAAGAACACTCATTCCAAATCACCCCGAGCATTTTGGACTGTTTCAAGATTATTTGTCTTGTGAGAAGCTTGAATGCAAGCTCACATAAAAATTGCTTGATGATTTTATTCTGTTATAAATAGATGTCACCTAATTTCCCAATGTGTGTTGACAACGACACTCAAGCCTCAATGCATGCTTCAGTCTTTCAAGTCATGTCCAACACAACAGTTTTGAGTTGCAGAGTCAGATGGTTTTCTTTTCTTTTGATAGTTTTGTCTCCTTGAAACTCCCATTTATGATTTTTTTCCTGTTACCTAAAGTTCTCAGTGCATCTCAGATCTTTTACTAAATGAATCGGAATAGTAACAAACTGAATTAGTGGCAAAACTGAAAAAAACATGAGAGAAGGAATGACAGAATTCAGTTCACAAGCTTCTTCTTAACATATACTTTACTTCAAAATGTCACCAAAGGGAATGAAATACAAATAAATAGATAGTAACAATTTGATTATTCAGCCAATCTCTTGAATTGATATTTACTGTAAGTTTGAAATACCATATTTACTCAAACCTAATGCACCTTCAAATCTAATGCACACCTAATACATTCAAAATACTGTATTTACTAAAGTCTAACCATCGAATCTAATGTTCACCCTGATTTTGACTGGATTTGGTTGAAATTTGAGTGGCCCAGAAGTCTCCTATTCAGGATCAGGAATAGGATCTGACACAAGTGCCCTGATTCCCATATGCACAGTTTGAGAAAGGAGAAGAGCAATGGTGGGCCTGCAAGCACATTAACATAAACTTTCTTAGAAAGCAAATTATTATGGTGAACTTACATATTAGGCATTTTATATATGTAGTCTTGATTAGCTCTAGTCACATATTGTTAATGCAAGACTAGCTGCCACATATTTGGATGAGGATATACATTTGAGCAAACAGCTAAATGGGAGTAATGAAGCACTGGCAAATATATTAAAATGTTTCAGGTTTGCATCCAAACAAAGTTAGTCATGACTGCATCCATTGAAATCAATGAAATCATTGAAAGTTTAGTGGTGATTAACTTGTCTCATTGATCTCAGTGGTGCACGGCCATTGAATAGCTATATATTTATAATAGATAAACAGCTTTTACCTATTCCCTTCAGCCAGTGAAGGCAGTCTGGCTTACAGTCTGTTGCACATTCCTTCCTTCCTTCCTTCCTTCCTTCCTTCCTTCCTTCCTTCCTTTCTTCTTTCTTTTTCTTTCTTTCTTTCTTTCTTTCTTTCTTTCTTTCTTTCTTTCTTTCTTTCTTTCTTTCTTTCTTTCTTTCTGACAAACATAAACTGAAAAGTATTGAATTTAAGATGTCCCTGTCATCATCCCTTTTACTGCTTTGAAATTTGGACATTGTGAACAGATAGGCTTATTTACCATCAAGATACCATCAAACTGGTTATGACCCAAGAAGATTTGCAAGTGCTGCCATGATTTCTTTGAACTTCTAAGGCAAGTCAAATTACCCTGCAGTGGAACTCAGAAGAGGCTGAACCTGGTTCACTTTTTTAGAACATAGGCAAATGTCGTATATCATGATCCTGGATACACAGCCAAATTCTGTAGGCTGGCCTCCATCAGTGGAATACATGTGCTGCCAGTTGGAAGCAACAACATCCAGGTGGGAGTGACTGGCACACATTGTTGTGCTCTTTGACATTGTAGAATGCAATGTGTGTCTTTTTGGCACCTCTGCATAGGCCCTGGTAGGGAAGGATTGGAATGAGGCCACAGGGTGGAACCCTAACTGAGACCAACACAACTCATTGGTCTTCCCATTCCTGTAGTGATGTATGGAGACAAGTGCATGTGTGTGCACCATCCAAACCCTCCCCCAGGAGTGGCACAGAAGTGCTTAACATCACTTTTGTCACAACTGTAGGCTAGCTTGAGCTGGGGTTTATTATGGCCTAACTTGGGATTAGGATTGCAGCATTACAGTCTGCCTTCCCTACTGAAACATGGATTAAATCCACCACTAAAAAATGCTGTATCTATCTATCTGTAAATTATATTCAGATTAATCTTGGAATATCTAGTTTTTCAACAACAAAAATGAACTATGATTTTTCTACTAAAGCAATCAATTTGACTTCAAACAACATAGCACTCCACTTACTTGTGATTTCTTATCTTAGCTCTACTATTAAATTATTTTATAGATTTGAACAGGGCTAGACTTTTGTTTCATCATCTTTAAAATAGGAAAGATCATAGCCGCTCACCTAGGGGCACAATAGAAAAACAGCAACAGGATAATTTAGAGTAATTTACAGTAAATTTTATGTGGCGCTATAATAATGTATGTGAAAAGATATTCATCAGAAATGTCTCTCTATTGCTTTGATGAATCTCTTGTGTAGCAGAGAGAGGCTGGATGACTCACCATCCTATGGCTATAAGGCATCATGTGCAAAAATAGAAACTTGATTTGCGATATCCAAATTGCTATTCAGGAGATAAGGATTCTACTCTTTAATCTAGTCTCAGGTTCCGTGAAGGTGGAAACAAATATATTTTATTCATTCATAAGATTTATACCCTGCCTTTGATGTGAGCACTCTCAAGGCATCTCACCACAAGAAATACAAGCAATAAAATACAACCAATGAAGAACAACTCAGAAATCACAAGAATAACAGGAGAACCAGCTGAAGCAGCAGTTAAAAACCATTGAAAGGGGCACATTCCTTGAAAAGCATTAGAAAGAAGGGCAGGCTTTGCTAAAAAATAACAGGAGTGGAACAAAAAAATCTTAGAAGTTTCCATAATTTGGGGCCACCTCCATGAAGGCCCTTTCTTTGGCAGCCACTCTATCTGACCTTTGAAAGTTAAGGAGAAGATATGGAAAATTTGTAATTTGCTGGCAGCTTCACAATCAAGGTGATGCTTTAGAAAAATGAGAACCTACTGCTCAATTGGCATATCCTTGAGGGAAGAAGTTAGTGATCTGAATACTCTAAACATGTTCACAAATAGACACAACACAAAGAGACTTTTAAGTGTCCTTGAGCCATAAGAACATACAGAAAACTGCTGGTCCTTTTCAATTCCAGCAAGTCTGAATTTTGGATGACGGCAGCACACCAGTTTCTGGATTTACCCCAAACCAGTGGTTTCCAAACTGGTGGGTCACTACCCACCAGTCTGGCAAGCACTTGTCCCCTTATCCCTTTAATGGGCAGAAAAAAGGAAGACAACAATGCAATCTTGAGGATGGCGCTACTGCCTACGAGGGAAGGGTTTTTTTGTTTTTGTTTTGTTTTTTAAACTCATCTGCAACAGTGCTGAAATCCTAAGAGGTGGGGGAGTGTTTGGGAAACTGTCAACCAGTTTGTCCATGTCTGCGAACACATTGCTGTCCCCCCTCAAAAAGAAAGAAAGAAAGAAAGAAAGAAAGAAAGAAAGAAAGAAAGAAAGAAAGAAAGAAAGAAAGAGCACGTGATTTCATTGCAAAAACACACTTGGGGAAAAAGAGTACAGGGCAGCACAGAGATCCGGTGAAGTGTGGGAAAGTATGGGGGCAGCTTGAATTGAGTGATGTACACGGGGGAGAAATGTGCAGTGGGAATTGACACTACTAATATCCAAAATTGCTGACATTGCAGATTTTAGGAATAATACCATTATGTTCTATACTATTCAATGCACAATTTACAACACACTGCAATTAAAAAACCAGAGTGAAATATCTGCATTCTGTCAAAAGTTATGGCCAAAAAAACAACAACAGAAAACAAAACATGGAACTATTTTATGTTACTAAAAAGTACATTTTCCAAGTTCAAAATGGACCAAGGAGGTTGACAGTTCAAATATCTAATGAGATACTAACAGTAAGGTGTTAGTTAGGAAACACCCTGTGGGCATGACACACCTAAGACCATTATCGCTATAATTGTGGTTTTCAGGAATAACAGCATCTTATTATACACCATTTAATGTGTAATTTCATGCATACTGAAATGAAATAAAAAGCTTTGAAATATCTTCAATTCTATCAAAAGATATGGCTTTAAAATACCAGTGGTGGTGGGATGATGGTACAGTATGTCACCACACCCACCCAGTATCTGGTTGTTCCAGCCCACTGGATAGGAGTAAGACCATCATAGGGGTGATGCACTGGCCTCCCACACTAGATTCCACAAGCCCCAGGGATGCCTCTAATATAGTGCACAATCCAAAAATGCACTTGGGTTACCCTATCCATCACTGGGCTGATAGACCCAATTGCAAGATGTACAACCTTAATTATTCTGGAAAAGGCTTGCAGCAACCTGAGGCAACATAGGATGCCCCAAGACAGGTGGACATGCTCTGCCCTAGCAGCGCTAGGCAGTTCAGGAGAGGCATGTTGAGGGCATGTTTAGCATTGTTTAGGGCAGAGCAGTTACTCGGTATCCAGAGCCTGTTTCCAGGGCAGAAATGCCCTCTTCCAGCTCTTCAGAGTTATACCACTTCAGGAGCAGGGATATCAATGAGTAGACCCATAGGGGTCCATGATAAGGCAGAGTAAGAATGGCAGTGTTGACCAAAAATCTGAGTTCTTGGCCAGCCTAGCTGCAACCCCTGCCTGCCAACTTCAGGATGTGGCACAACTATGGCAGCCCACCAACCTGGAGATACAGCAGGCCACTGCAAGAAGCCCCTTGTATTCACTGGAGACTGTACTGGCATCTCATCAGGGACTCCTTATAAGGCAGGCACCACAACTGTTCCTTGTTCAGTGTGATCTGAGGGGGGTCTCTTCAGGAACAAGCCCTCCCCAGGTGTCACTGACTTGGTGCCTATTGAGCATGCTCTGGAACAGCTGGGGTAGTCCAGGCTTCCTGACTCTGGATGCAGCATAATTTTCTGCTCTGGATTACAAATAGTTGGGGCAGCCCAGTGAGGGCACTCCTCACTGCTCTCACTCTGTATTGTATTCTGTATTGTATTCTGTATTCTCTCTGTATTCTCACCCATAAATTGCTTCATGGGCACTGTCTTGAGGCTGTCCTCACAACAGCCCTGCAAGGGATGATAATTCATGGCAGCAGTAAGATTTGTACCAGGGAAGTCCCAATTCACGGCTTAGTTTCCAAACTTCTTCTCTACACTCCCTTTCTAGTTCGTAATGTAACAAAAACATTTTTTTCTGTATATGCATGTGCTATTCCTGTAGTTTTTCTATAATGTATCATAGCCTGCAGGCATGTAGACAACTGTAAATCTGAAACTGTGTATCACAGCCCTAATTAGAAACAAAGAACCTGATTCATCACAAAAATCCACCCAACCTCAGCACTCTGGATGGCCACAAAAGCCTTGTAAAATTCTGTTTGTGTGGTTTGGAATAAAATGTTTCATAATAACAAGATCCCTTTTGTGTAACTTTTTTTCTTCTTCTATGTGTGACAGACTATATAAAAGTGTTACCAAAATGCCCTGCCGGACTGGTAACCTGTCTGTCAAGTTTCAAACCACAGCATGGTAATTGCTACAAAATTATAAACCTGTGAACTTGGAGGGGGTAACAGAAGCTTACATGAAAAGATTTTAAGTGTTCTTTTATAGCACTGAGGATATTACTGTCAAAAAGCCTTGCCGAATTGCCTATTTCTGGAGATCCTGTTTTAAGACCTTTGTGGATAGCAGAACAAAAACATGCCACTATCATAAAAAAAGTGTGCTCTTCCCTCCCAAACTGAAGCAGCTCAGTAAAGTTCATTGCAACAATATGTGGAAGAAGAATGAGGAAAAAGATCTCCTTGTCACTCTTGTCTTATAACTTTTTAAAAAATATTTGCATTGAACACAACATGTGAAGCATTGTGGGACTCGAGTGGTTCAGCGGTTAAAGATGTTGTGCTTCTCTACCTGAAGGTCAGTGGTTCGAAATCCACAGGATGGAATGAGCTCCCATTACTTGCCCAGCTCCTGTCAACCTAGCAGTTTGAATGCATATAAATGAACGTATAGAAATAGGTAGCACTTCTATGGGAAGTTTATTATAAAATATTGTACAGTATTTGTAACAGGGTCTTCTGACATTGGCTTCTTGGCTTTGAAATAGGAACAGCACTCTCCGTGGAGTTGGTCATGACTAGTCTAAAGCCAATTAGGCCGGCATCCCTGAACTTATGTGCCACTTTTGGGGTTGGGTTGGGCCAGTGCGCAGACATGTGCTTGCCTCCCTACATAACCAAGAGATCAGGAAGACCAATGAGTTAGGATTGCACCCTAACCTAGGTTAGGATTGCACCCTAGGAATGTGGCCTTGTACACACAGGAAAGGCAAAAACATCCAGGGAACTGTAGCAGTACACTGAATTTTGACACTGCTATTCCCACCTATCAAGACATCTTTCAGCAGCACTAACTTCTTCCCTCTCATTCTCTAGTAACACTTAGTAATTACTGGAAGCAACAGAAATGAACAAAAGAGCTGCCTCATGTTTTTACTGCAAAGATAAGGAGCATCAACTGCTGCCATAGGTGAACAACTAGCAGTACTAAAGGTAGGTTTAGTGACTGTCAGATCTAATACATGCATATTTATGGATCAATGGCTGTGGGTGGCGCAAGTGGTTAAGTCACTGTTCCTGTTAACCAGCAGGCCAGGGTTTGAGACCCAGGTCGGTCCCACAAGACAGGGTGAGCTCCTGTCCTTAGCCCAGCTCTGCGACGCCAGCTGGATCCAATTGTATTGGCTCTGCCTTTCCACTGGATTAATTCAGTGGCGTGGAGAGGGGGGATTTGCTATTTGGGTAACAGCCTATCCTCCATAACAATCTAACCCAGGCTTTCATGCTTCGCATGCAGCGTATGCAGTGCTGAGCATGATATCATAGTCTTCCAAGACTGACGGAGGCCTGCTTTTTAGCCTCTGTAGTGGTCCAAGTGGTTAAGACACTGTGCTTGGTGTCCAGCATGCCAAGGTTTGAAACTTAAGTCCTACAAGACAGGGTGAGGTCCCGTCCTTAGCACAGCTCCTGCCAACCTAGCAGTTTGAAAGCAAGTAATTACTCATACTTCCTCCTGAGGTGGTATAACTCTGAGCAGCTGGAAGAGGGAATTTTTGTCCATGAAACAGGCTGTGGAAATAACATAACTGCTCTATCCTAGGCAATGCTAAACATGCCCTCAACATGCCTCTCCTGAACTGTATAGGCTGGCCCAGTTAGCGTAGCCCAAGTGCATCTGTCTTGGAGCAGCCTATGTTGCCTTAGGCTGCCCAAGCCTTCTCTAGCATAGCTGGGCTGACCCATCTTGGCCACTTGGGTCAGTCATAGATAGGGCAGCTCAAGAGCACTTCTGGATTGGAGCCTGAGTGCTTTATTTTTGTGTTGGTGCTTATAGAAATCCAGGAAAATTGTGTGCATTTATTCATAAATTTAAGTTCCATTTCTAAAGCATTTATTGAAATTTTATATTTAAAAAATTTTCAGGGCCCTTGACACTGCTAGATATTGGGTGTGGCCCTTTGGTTAAAACATTTGGAGACCCCTGGTTTAAAGGAATAGTTAAAAGACCTCATAATACTTCATAGCACTAGCGGCAAGAGAGGTTGGTGCTGCAGCTTTGCTTGGTAGCAACCTGATCACTGCTGATCAGGTACAAAGCAACACTGAAGGACAGCACAGAAATGCAACTAGAATATGATGATATGATAGCAATGCCATGTGGATGCTTCTTTTACAAAAAATAGCGGAATGGCCATTTCAAATTAAAGAACTATTGTGGAAGCAATCTCAATATCCATGGGATCATGGCTGGCCCAAAATAGTCAGAGAGGTGAGTGCCTCAACAGTGAGGTAGATGAGTGCTTCATAGTCAACAGTGGATGGGGTTAGGATCCCCTCTGCTTCTGCACAGCAATCTGTTCACTGTGGCAATTGCTTTCCTTGACTTTCTCAATGGCCACAACTGAAGCAACCACATCTGGATGCAATTCCATTTTGGGACCATTAGAATAAACCACAATTAAGGGCGCAATCCAGAGTAACTACAGGGTGTCCTTGTTCCAGAGTAAGTACAATTTAGTCTGGATTGCAATATGGATTTCCCATAGGTTTTCATTAGGTGGTGCAGTAACTACAGGTGCACATAATGTCTCTTATGTGCTCCCATAGTTACACTGGATTGTAGCCTAAATCTGGACGGAGCTCTAGTTCTTCCACCAGCTTCAGCCCTAGTTCACTGAGTCCTCTTTTCCCACTTGCTTTTGCACTACTCCTTCTGTCCTTTCTCCTTTATTTCCACCCCCCTGTCACCACTTTTGCTTTATTCGATTGATGCAATAGCTTGATTGATGCAATGGCCTGTTTTTGGCATCTGCCACAGGACACATGTATAAAAACAAACATAATCACAGAAGTATGGAGCAAAGGGATGTTGTTTTTCTACTTCAGTTTTCCCTTGCCCTAACAGAATTGTAATAATATAGTAAGATAAAGCACAGTGATATTGTTAAGTGCTTGAGGGCAGTCTTCCAATCATTTGAGAAGGAAGCACTGAACATTATTCTAAAAAATAAGTATCTACTCTTGTAACACTGGTTCATTAGGCATTAGATTGATTTATTGTATTATTTCCTTTATAAATTATTTTCATTATGCTTTATCACAGTACATGGCTTCTACCCTGGGGGAATAGGCGCAAAAGAGCTGAATGGCGTTTGTAATAGACTGCTTTAATTAAAATAGTGCAATGCATATTTCAATGCTATTAACAAAAACAAAATTGATTTTGTTTTCTGGATAATTGAATATAAGGCAGGTGCTTTCTGCTTAACCCTATAAGGTTTATATCATCCGATGATAGACAAGAAGGAAAGAGGCACAGTAAAGACAGAATTGTAGATATCATATAGTTAAGAGGTGACCAAAAGGTCATCTAGTCCACCTCACTGCCTATAGTGGGAAATTTACTTAAAGCTTAAAGCGTCACCAACAGGAGCTTGAAGATCTCCAGTGAGGAAGAATCTACTACCTTCTTTGGTAATCCATTTCTCTGCTGAACTATCATTTTTTCTTGATGACCAATCAGAATAAGGTTCAAATGGACACTCTGAGCTCAAACCAAATGGGGAAAAGTTTGTTACCAGATAAATATGAGACCAGCTCTAGTGTCAAACAAAATTGTGGAATTATGACAAATGGACAATCTATTGTTATCAGCTACTAAAAATCTTCAAATAGGCAGAAAAATAATAGAAAATGGATTGAAATAACAAAAAATGTGCTGTACTTTATGTTTCTGGTCTTTGAGCCTTAGAAAACTATACTGGGTGGCTAAGAGGCTGAACTATGAATCCTCACTAGCATAGCACTGACACATGGAAGCTAGTTGGGATTGGACTGTAGGTTTCTTCTTTTCATAGGAATTTAAAGATTTCAGTCTTTACATGTGACATGATCCTGATCAACCAAAAGTATTATTCAAACATAAATCCAGAATTTTTGAGCCATCAATTCATTCTAAGAGGAATGGAATTTATACTTCCCAAATATCTCTACTGCTATTGTTTGCACTGCTTTTCGTAACCCATATAATTGATATGGAAGCAGTATCAAAACACCTAACAGATTTTATCAGATTACTCCCCAGAGTACTCCCCAGTTACTCACCAGAGTAACTATGGGGAGTCCTTGCTCTGGTGTAAGAACAATTTACTCTGGATTGCAATATGAATTTCCCATAGGTTTTCACTAGGTGGTGCTGTAACTACATCAACATAAATGCCTCTTACGTGCTCCCGTAGTTACTCTGGATTGTAGAGTTAGGCTGCAATCCTGACCTCCAGTTAGGACGGCCTAAGCCCTAGCTTAAGTCCTGTGCTGACCTGCGGGGGGTGTCACAAAAATGCTATAAAACACATCTGCACCACTCCTGGAGGAGGATTAGGCCAGTGTACAGATATGTGTGTGCAGTGGTGGGATGCAAATAAATTAACAACAGGTTCTATGTCCCATTAGTAACCGGCGCTCATTAGCAAAGGGTTCTATAGAACCTGTGAGAACCCCCTGAAGCCCACCGCTGTGTGTCTCCCTACATCAGCACAGGAATGGGAAGACTTGTGATTTCTGCCAGCCTACGTTAGGATTGCACCCTAAAGCTACAATCCTAAAAACACTTTCCTGGGAGTTAGTCCCATTGATTATAATAGGACTTACATCTGGGCACACATGCATAGGTTTGCACTCAAAGTGCCAGCATGAGCTCTAGCACCATGGTGAGTGCCATAAACCTGCCATAAAGAATATTTATGGCACCTGGAGAGTAAGTAGGTGGTGCTGTTGTTGGGCCTGTGCTTATTTTCTTCTAAAAGTGAACGTGGGCTTTTTTCCAAGGAAAAATAAATCTTGTTGCATTTTCAAGACTAACACCACAGTCATACACATGTCTACTCAAAAGTTCCATTCATTACAGTGGGACTTTCACATAAGTATAAACAGGACAGCAGCTTAAAACAAATATAAAGAGCATCAAATTGTTTGTGGCATGAAGTTTTTGTGGGTTCTCTTTTTTGTGGCCACTAGATAAAGGCTGTGGGTGGCGCAAGTAGCTAAGACACTGTGCCTGTTAACCAGCAGGCCAGGGTTCGAGATCCGGGTCGGCTCCACAAGACAGGGTGAGCTCCTGTCCTTAGCCCAGCTCTGCGACGCCAGTTGGATCCAATCGTATCGGCTCTGCATTTCCATTGGACTAATTCAGTGGCGTGGAAAGGGGGGATTTGCTGCTTGGGTAACAGCCTATCCTCCATAACAATCCAACCCAGGCTTTCATGCTTTGCATGCAGCGTATGCAGTGCTGAGCACGATACCATAGTCTTCCAAGACTGACGGAGGCCTGGTGGTGGTGATGAGATAAAGGGTGGCTAACCTTTCAACTTTAGCGGGTCCTGGAACTTTAGCAATTGCTTAGAGCAGGGGTCCTCAACACAGGTGGGCAGGAGCCTACTCGCCCCTACTCTGGCGTGGGGGATCTTCCAAAAAGCCTGCCATTAGCAAGCCTGCAGCAGCAGGAGGTCCCCAGAACAATGAGGACCGGTAAGCTCTCCTCTCCCGGCGAGGGGGGGGGGGGCTGAGAAGGCAGAGAGCAGCCCCATCACGCTCTCCCAGCCTCTCCTGCTCGCAGGGGGGCTGAGGAGGAGAGCACAGCCCCATTGCGCTCTCCCAGCCTCTCCCAGCTGGGGGGGGGGGGCGCTGAGAGCCACATCCTATGCAGGTCTACTCAGAAGTAAGTCCCAATATAGCCAATGGGACTTACTCCCAGGCCAGTGTGGAGAGAGCCTCAGAGCAGCTTGAGCCCCATCCTATGCAGGTCTACTCAGAAGTTAGTCCCAGTATAGTCAATGGGACTTGCTCCCAGGCCAGAGGACTGCAGCCTCAGTCAGAGCCCCATCCTATGCAGGTCTACTCTGAAGTTAGTCCCAGTATAGCCAATGGGACTTACTCCCAGGCCAGTGTGGAGAGAGCCTCAGAGCAGCTTGAGCCCCATCCTATGCAGGTCTACTCTGAAGTTAGTCCCAGTATAGTCAATGGCACTTACTTCCAGGCCAGAGTGGAGAGGACTGCAGCCTCAGTCAGAGCCCCATCCTTTGCAGGTCTACTCTGAAGTTAGTCCCAGTATAGTCAATGGGACTTACTCCCAGGCCAGAGTGGAAAGGACTGCAGCCTCAGTCAGAGCCCCATCCTATGCAGGTCTACTCTGAAGTTAGTCCCAGTATAGTCAATGGGACTTACTCCCAGGCCAGAGTGGAAAGGACTGCAGCCTCAGTCTGAGCCCCATCCTATGCAGGTCTACTCTGAAGTTAGTCCCAGTATAGTCAATGGGACTTACTCCCAGGCCAGTGTGGAGAGGACTGCAGCCTCAGAGCCCCATCCTATGCAGGTCTACTCTGAAGTAAGTAATTTTATTTATTTATTATTTTTAATTTTAAAATTAAAAACCTCCCTGGCCACACCCCCTGACCCTGGCCCCGCCCCTGACCCCGCCCACTTCCGGAGAACCAGTTCTTGGCCCAGGCTGGGCCCATCACTGGTCCTCAAACTTTTTAAACAGGGAGCCGGTTCACTGTCCCTCAGACACTGTCGGGGGCCGGAGAGTGAGAGGACTTATGTAGAACAAAATGTAGGACGTCCTACATTTTAAAAATGTACGACATGTTAAAATGAAGCAAAAATGCTTGTATTGCTTTCCTGTACTTAATTTCAACACTTTTGAAATAGAAAAACTTTTAACATGCCTGATTCTCACCCAGACATGCAAGACGCCCTCAAAGCAGTTTCCAGCAACATGTTACTTCAACATATTTAACTTAACATATTCTTTATGTCAGACTTAAGATATATAATTGTAAGACACCCTCAAAGAAATTTGCAGCAACACAAGGAATGTCAGTGACATGCACTGACACACACCATGCTCTCTCTCTCTCTCTCTCTCTCTCTCTCTCTCACACACACACACACACACACACACACACACACACACACACACCCATGTATTCTTACACACAAAAAGACAAGCACAAGCTCACCTCAATTTTGAGCTTGCTGTTCAGGAATTTTGCCCAAGCCTATGCATGTCTACTCAGGAGTAAGGCCAATTAGAGTCAGTGGGGCTTACTCCCAGGAAAGTAAGCCCAGCCCCCTGCATGTCTACTCAGAAGTAAGGCCCATTAGAGTCCATGAGGCTTACTCCCAGGAAAGTGTGGATGGGAAGGTGGCCTTAATAGCCCAGCTCTCTGCTTGTCTACTCAGGAGTAAGCCCCTGGCAGCTGGGGGGCCATGAGAGAGTGGCGGGAGGCATGCATGCCAGCCTCAAGCCCCTGGTAACTGGGGCAGCCACGCAAGGGCGGTGAGAGGCATGCGCGCACCAGCCTGAAGCCCTGGGACGGTCACGAGAGAGCAGCAGGAGGCATGTGTGCCAGCCTCAACCCGGGCCCCTGGCAGCTGGGGCGGCCGCGCGCTCCAGCCTGAAGCCCCTGCTCCAGCTGCGCGCACAACATTAAAAAAAAAATTTTAAGGGCCAGCTTGAAGCTGCCCGAATTCCGGAGCCTGGAGGGGCTCTCTCCCTTTGCACAAGGCTGCCACGACTGGCGGATCTTCACAGCGGCAGCCTTGAACTGCCCCGAAGTGAAAGCACCTCCCAAACCCCCCAAAAGACCGGCGGGCCGGATTGAGGCCTCTGGCGGGCCTGATCTGGCCCCCGGGCCGTAGTTTGAGGATCCCTGGCTTAGAGGAAGGAATTTCAGCAGATTCAGCTTGCAATCTCACAAATGACAAGCTGCACCTGTTGAAATTCAATCCCCTACGTAGTTGTTAAAGGTCAAAGAAGCCTTAAAGTTGAGAGGTTGGCCACCCTGGGATACATTGAATCTTCTTTATCAGATCAAGTATTACAGGAGAAATCACTGAAATTTTCCCAGTATAGGATTACTTTTACAAAAATAGATATAAGTTCTTTTAAAGCAACATTCATGCTGATACCAAGTACCTCATGTATAACCCTTGGAATGCTGCACATTGACCTTCAGCAGTGTCTGTGACAATAAAGGTAGAGCCAAGCAGATTTTTCCCTCTCTTAGCAGTTAGTGAGAAAATGCCTAATTTGAAAAGAAGTTGCAAAACTATATTTATACAGATTGTTAAACAGGAGTTGCTTAATGCTTCCAGAGGAAACTTAAGAAATTCTGCCAAACAAAAAGGTTCTTTTTTATTTGGGCAAAAGTCTCTGTGAAAATGGACAGAGAAACACAGTTATATTCCAATTACCAACTTTCTACTTTTCAACTGCACTAAACTACAAACCTGATCTTTGCATCTCCTTCTACTATGCTCACTTACGTAGGGGTTTTCAGCTGTTATGCTTTGGCTTTAAAATGAAACAGAGATGACCTTAACAAAAATTACCATTTGAAAATGGTCACACCTCTTTTCAGGTTTTAAGCTGCAACCAGTGAGTTAAATGGGAGGGGGGATAGAGGAAAGAGATATATGGAGTCAGGAAAGAGATATGTAGAACACGATTTTTTTAAAAAATCACTTTCTTTTGTCCAGTGTAAGTCTAAACATTAGTCTAGATTTATTTTCAAGTTTATTTGATACAGCAATGATATACCATTTTGTTATGGTAAAAAGGAAAAAAAAACTGCTTAGTACCACTGTGTATTTTTCCCCCAACCAAACAGTTGATTTAGATGTCAAACTCAAGACTATGCAGAGCAGAGGGTTAAATAATTCCTCCCCCCATGCTATGATCCAAATTTTCCAAAGCCCCAATCCAGCTGATTCCATAACAATCAGATTAAGATGCAGACTGGAGTCAAAACATGAGACTCGAGAGTGTGGACTTACTTTTCAGCCCAATCCACTGCGTTGCTGCATCACATATAACATGCTTATAAATTACAATAATTTCAAAAGGTGACATGTCCTAGAATGCAACCAGGCTGCTGTCTCAAGTTTTTGGCCAAACCTATGAAAGAGCAGCCAACATAAGAGCCTCTACAACAAGCTAGCAAGGGCATCAGTGGTACGTGGGTGAGAAGGGAGGGGAAATAGGAAACTGGGAAGGAATGTCAAAGCTGGGAAGGAAGTGGCATCATCATCAGCACTGCCATAAATATTCTGTCCACTTGGATTTGTGCCATACAAAACATTTGGGATGAAGAAGCTTGACCCATATTCTCTTACTTTGAGAAAGCTTCCATGATATGAAACTCCTCTTCAGGATGCAGCACTTACATGCCCCACTGGTGAGGCTTCAGATATGATTGTCAGGTAGGACTGGGTTATCTGCTACTTAAAAAGCAGCTATTCTTCCATACTCCACATTTGCTTAATAATTTGGTTTGCTTACCACCTGAGCCCTTGACTCATGTATCCTGGACAAAATATCTCTATCTACAAAAGAAATTGCAGAACTTAGTACGAGTCATTTAACAGGTGACTCACTGGATCATTGGCTTTCATAGGAAATCCATTACAGTTCTTCCGCTCTTTTAGTTTTTCAGTTCTCAGAGGGATTTTTGAGATAAATTGTTCCAAACAGGGTCTTTAAAGAAAAGACAACTGAACTATTTTTTATACAAGTTAAAGTTCATTACAGCAAATATATTTGGAATTCTTTTTTATAACAAAAATTAACAGTCCCTTTTTCATTTCTTGAAATCAGTTATTCACAAGGACCTTTTAGAAGACTTCAGAGCCTTTGTAAAATTGTAAAATGATTTATGGAATTATGAAAAACAATGTGTGGTGTTTAAAGATTTGAATCTACAAATGGGCTTAAATTAGGAGTTAGAAATACAGAAGAATATAAGAAGAGAAATACAGGATCAGGCCAAAGACCCTTTTTGTCCAGCTTCCTCTAATGCTCTGTGGACCACCATATATCTCATTCCCCCAGGACCTGAATTCTGTTGCCATTCCCTTCCATTTGGCATACTTAGGTAGCCTACTACTAAAACCAGAATCTTGCACATTCCCACCATGGCTTCTAACCTATATTGGACTTTTCTGCAAGAAATTTTCCAATCCCACGTTTAAAGGCCCAATGCATTATCTCATCCGGTGGCAAGGAGTTCCACTGATTAATTACTTACTGCATGAAAAAGTATATTTGACAAAGCAAAGCGGATTATGATGAAATTGCCCCACATCCTGGAGTAAAGATATAAGGCAAATCAAGTGAAATAAATGGAGACAACAGCTTTATTGAAATACCTGATCTACAGTACTGTTCCTGAATTCCTAAATATCTGCTCTCCTTCCCCCATATAGATTTATATACAATTTAGGTAAGGTTTAGGATATTTTACTGTTATTTGATTCCAGCCTCACTCAGTGTCTTTTACTTCCCTGAAAATGTGTTACTTTTTGCAACAAGAAAGGATCCATCATCCGTATCAAAATATGCCATGAGTACCTGATGTCAAAGTAGAGAATGTTAAGCACAATAGTATCACTATGTTTTGTGTCACCAGGCGCAGGAGGCCAGAGCATCATCCCTATTTTGGACCTATTCCTATGCAATGGGCAGGGAACCACCCCATGCACCATTTTACCCTTTCCCGTTGTGTTTTTAGTAGAATGCAAAAAAAATTTCAGTGTTGTTTGTTTCATTACAGTCTGCATAAAATTATGCATCAATTTTTATATATGGTGATTTTATTCAAAAATATCAAGATTTTAAAAATTTTGGCTAGTAAAGTCTTGCCACCCTTGTGTGCATAAACAGTGTGGCTCACACCCTCTGCACCCCAATCCTCTGCAACACCAATGGATAAGCATCCTTTTTGATAAGCACATTGTAATGTCACAACTTGTTGGTTCAACTGATAAAAACAGTAGGCAGATAAAATATTAAAATAATTAGGCTGAAGTGGTATCATGAAAACAATTGACTTTACAGGTTTGTTACAGTCTCACATAACAACAAAAAAAAGTTACAATCTTAGTAATTGACCTTCCCTACTTGCCAAATAAAAAAAAACCAATGTTTTATACATTTGACCATAGATGAAAATGAAAAAGGGCTCTTAGGGGGGAAAATACTGTTACCTCTTTATAGCTGAAATACTGAAATGAATGATGAAGAGTGATCTCTTCAACACCTTTTCTGAAAATACAATATCTTGGATAAGAAAGTTATTTTTGTAGGACATTTGCTGGAAACTCAACAATGTAGGGGCCCTACATACTGGGAACGTCCTGAGATCAGCAGAACAGTTTTCAGCATTATGACCAAATTCAATTATTCTGAACCGAAGTACAGATGCTGTGTTTGCCAACAATGATAAATCTTGCTATATGAAAATAGTTCCCAATTATGCTCAATTTTGGCAGTTATGTACTTGGAAATGTAAAACTCTGTTCAAGAACAATCAAAATATGGTCCTAGTGAAACAGTTCTATGCAATCAAGTTATGAGTTTTGGAGAGCTGGTTTGGAAATGGCCTTGGAGGCAAAACATAGGAAGTCTCAAAACCCTAGCCTGTTCTTCTCCTGTTCCAAAAAGATTGGAGGGGTTTGGGAGGCTTGGATAAGCTTCTCAGTTGCCAGTGGATTTTCTTGAACCGGTGTCAGTTCTTGAGTTGGCACAAGTTCAAAAACAGTAAAGAAACATGCAAGGAGGGAATAGCATATTGGCATGGATACACCCCTCCTGCTTTGGCACACTACCACCCTTACCCACCCTTACCATGTATCTTACATGGTACATGGTACCTTAATTGTTACCTTACATGGTACCATCCTTACATGGTACAAAGGGCAAGGCAAGGTCCATCAGTGGAGTTGGAATGCTGCATGCTTCTTATGGCAGCATTCACAAAATGGCCTCCAATTGACTGCAATGCACTCCATTAACAGCTGTTTTATAATAGTGGAAGTGTTTTCTGTTATAAGTCCCTTTGGGTGGCAACCATATGCTGCATAGGATTGGGCTTTCAAAACTCTAAAACAGTGATTTTCAACCAATGTGCCATGGCATACTGGTGTGTCATGGATGGTCCTCAGGTGTGCCATAGGAATTAGGTGAATGTCAGTATTAGTAAGCAAATTGGGAAATTTGAGCCCCATACAAACCGTTTTGTCAATGGTAAAACAAGTGAAGATGTGCCTTGACAATTTCAGTGTCTTGCTGGTGTGCCATGGACAAAAAAGGTTGAAAATCACTGCCCCAAACTAATAGTATGTATATGGGACCTGTGGATATGGTATGGGTATGGGACCCATACCCAAACTGTGAATATGGGACCAATCATGATCCATTTGGGTGTTCCAAAAACTGAAAGGGCAATTTAGGTTATGGGCACCCACAGTGATGGGATTCAAAGAAATTAACAACCAGTTCTATACCCATCTGGCAGCCACTTTTAAATGGCTATTTTTAAACTTTATATGTCCTATTACTTGTTAACAACAGGTTCTATAGAGCAGGTGGGAGCAAACCTGCTGGAGCCCACCACTGGGCTTCCAGAATTTGTAAAGATGTATTTGGGGAGCGGAGAGTACTGTTGCTCCATCACCATTATAGCCACATCCCTTTTTGTGTATAAATCAGAGGCCCAAGGTTGGGCAACCTTGGGCCTCTAAGGAGTTTTGGAATCATCGTGGGCCTAAAAACATTCTAGTTCACCTTCTAGCTGGCTTAGGCTACAATCCAGAGTAACTATGGGTGCACATAAGAGACATGTGTACCCATAGTTACGGCACCCACCTAGTGAAAACCAATGGGAAATTCATATTGCAATCCAGAGTAAAGTGTTCTTACTCCGGAGCAAGGACTCCCCATAGTTACTCTGGATTGCACTCAAATTTATCCATTTGTGTGGGTTTAATGGCCTCTCCAAATCCCAAAGATATCTCACTAAGGCCTATATCCTAAAGTGAAATTAAGCCCCTTACTCCGGAGCAGGCAAGATGACTTTCTGTAAGATAACACTAGAGGGGGATGTAACTGCTATGAATTTAGCCCTGAGAGCACAATCCTCACCATGCCTACTCAAAAGTTAGCCCCATTGTGCTCAAAGGGTCTTACTCCCAGGAAAATGTCTTTAGGATTGCAGCAGATAGCTACAGAGACCATATTTTGGTCTACATTTTGATTTTGAAGAGACCATACATTCAAAAACAGACATTACCAGAAGCCAGACGCACGGGGCCCAACAGGATGCAAGTCTCTTGTGATCTTGTGGGTGCCTGTGAAATACAGGATACTGGACTAGATGGGCCTTTAGCCTGATCCAGCAGGGATCTTCTTATGTTTGGCTTATTCATTGAGAATGAGAACACGCACAGCAAATGGCCAAAATGATGGTCAGTCCTGAGACAATAAAAAAGGAAAAGCATCAGCTTGTCCGAAACTCCCCATACTTTTTGGCAAAATCCCACACTAAGGGTGCAATCCTAACCATGTCTACTCAAAAGTAAGCCCCATTGTGTTCAATGGGTCTTACTCCCAGGAAACTGTCTTTAGGATTGCAGCATATGGCTGCAATCCTAACCTCCATGGAGGTTGGCCTTCACCCCAGCAATATCCCATGCTGGCCTGGGGGTGTCACAAAAGTGTTGTAAGATACTTCTGGCCCACTCCTGGGGAATGGTTAGGCCAATGCACAGACATATGCTGGCCTCTCTATATCACCACAGCAATCCTAGGTTAGGATTGCACCCTAAGTTCTGTTCTGGTTCTGGAGTAGCATGCCCATACTACATAGAAGAGAGTGCCATGGACACCAGTAAATATCTACTCTAATATCTTTCTCATTTGCATCTGTGTGTAAAAGGCAAACCAATTTGCATAACAGAATAGATGCTATCCTAAGTGAAAAATACCACTCATCACATCAGTACGTAGCCTCTACTCATCAATTCCAAACCTTATTTGTTTACTTTACACCATGATCCTGGTGTACTCAGATCTTGGCAAAGGAGCAGGGAGGGCTCGTTCACCACTGTAAAATATGAGCTCAAGCCCACTATGCCCAACAGCATCAGCCCTGCAAGGTGTCCAAAACATTTTAATCAGCACATTTTAATCAGCTCTAATGCAGACATTTTTTGTTATAGAAAGTCTTCAACCTTCAAATACTTATTATCTCCTCAAGGTGTGGAGTCCTCTGAAAATTGTAAAGTGAAACCCACTTCTAATTTGTAATCGCAATACCAGAAATGGGTCACAATCACAATTTTAAGGGTCTCTGCAGCATGGAGAGTGCTGCATAGTCTAGCTAAGGGACCCCCACATTCCCATGAACCTACCATTGTGAATGATGAGTGACAGCAAGCCCTTGCACCCCTCCAAAGTGGCACAATCCTAGGGATCATATAGGACCGCTGTATGATATGATCCTAGGGATCATATAGGACCACTGTCTCAGTCTCTGCCTTTTCTCATCCCACACAAGAATGTATGGCAGGGCTCAATAAGACACAGGTGCATAGAAACCAATGGGAAAATGTCCAGCATTTTATCTAATTCATTAACTAATTGACTAATTAATTAACTGGATCAAGCAGCTGCTTCCATATGCACCATTTGAAGTATGTATTTATAGCTCCTGTGTGAATTATAGCACAATAAAATTAACATTATTTTAATTTAAAATTATTGAACATGTGTATGTTTTCTTGAGATGGCCTGTAGTATAACTAGACTTACAATCCTCACTGCAGTTTGTACCCACCTGGGCTTTATGGGAAATATCTATTGCAGTTCAAGACATATTTAAGTGCTTTGGTAAATATGCTATACATGTATTCATTTTGTAATGTGAGTATCTTAATAACCCAAGAATGTTGGTAGCTAGATGGGATGTCTTGCTTAATCCTGTTTCATAGAATGATTCAACAAGCTTAGATTAGTTTGCATTTTATTTTTTATTTTTTTCTCAACATAAATCCAGTCAACTGTATTGCCTCGAGTTCAAGGAAATGGAAACTGTTTTGTCTACCAGTCTCCTATGAGTACCTAATTTAACTTAATTTTCCATAAATAGTTCCTCTGCATCATCTGACTTCTGCTATTTTTGGCTGCTAATAAGCTATATACACCAACTCCCTGACAGATTAATCTATTCAGTGGAAATAATTCCCAAATATGATATTGATAGTCTTGCTTTCTACTGTATTTCTGGCCTAACTCCAAAAACCACACTGATGGCGCAGACATAGGAGTATACGCTTCTGAAGTCAATGAGAATTTCATTTGATTAACCAACTGGACTAAAATAATCATTTTAATAATAAATCTAATTTGGGGAAAACAAAATGAAAAATATTGACTTTAGCCTCCTGACAATTAGTTGTGGATGTTTCCATTTCTCAGAGCTATTTGAAAAAGCAGCCAGGATTTAAGGGCCTGTTTCCAATGTCATTGACCGCAATATATGAATTGGCAGGAAGATCACTCTGTTCACCCAAGGGCAAGACCGGAGTAATGCTTGCTGCTGATACAGACATTTGTGTGACTAGTTGGGTCACAAGGACTGTACTAATGGATTCCAAAAAGACAAAGTCAGACCTCAATAAAGTTCTGTTCTGCACATGAGGTTAAAAAAAAGCTTGAACAAGAGCCTGAGGATCCCATGGATTCTCTACCAGTTGAGAAACAGTGCTTTAATGGATATTAATAAAAGTGGTGCTCTCAACAGATTTTGGGTGCACTCTAGCCTTAGTCCCTAAATATGTTTGCAGCAAATATTTGTTCAGGATCAATCCAATATAATAGTCTGTTCCAATATAATTAGTTTGTTCCAATCCAATATAATACAGTTCAGATTAATCAACTATCAACTTGAAGGATAATACTTCCCTTATTTGGGGAACTTCCATCCACGTTAGTCCCTTCCTTTACAATTAGTAACTTCATTCTATACTTTCTATACTATACTATTCTATTGTATTCAAATACTACTGGTAACTTATTTTTGCAGAGAGCATCAGAATGACATTGTTTACGAACTGTTGGCTTCTTATGTTTTCCAAATACCTCTTGGGTGCTTTTTCATTTGTTCTCTTCTTCTTCTTTTGGAATTAGATGTAATTGAATCGCTATCCTATGTGACAGGCTGATCTGCAGCATGTTCAGGAGAGAGGAGGATTGATGTTGAGCCACTGCTGATATCCTATCCCACTTCCTAGACCCAATTCTTACTTATGCATGTCTTGGTGAAGGGGTCTCCAAGCATTGTGGCCAAAAGGTTACATCAAATTTCTGACATGTTGTTGAGAGCCAAAAAAAATTAAATATAAAATTTAAATAAATACATTAGAGATGAAACTATAGTTCTGAGGCCCTCATAACATGTTCTGGATGCAGTTCTGGTCATGTTCTTTGAGTAAGCCAGAAGCTCTCAGTGGACCTGAGACTGGCCAAGGGCAATATCCGGGCCTCGGGCTGGGGTTTGGAGACCCCTGTCTAAGTAGATCCCTCTGTGTCATACAAAAATTGATCCCAAACTGTGGGTTGGGACCCTCGGCTGGGTCGCCAAAAGTGATGGAAAGATCAGATAACAAGAAATCAGATATTTTTAATTACCCTACAAATATATCAGCTCCTGCATTTTTCAAACATCTGTAAATATTGACAAGAAAAACCTTTGAGTGTTGTTATTCTTTCTTATACATAAATGCAGTAAAATAAAAATTGTCTTTCTAGGAGTCCTTTTTTTAAAAAAAAAAAGATAAACATATATGTTGCATCCTGACTAGGTAAATAAGGGAGTTCCAGTACTAATAACTTTGGAATCACTGCTGTAAAAGCTTACTCTTGGGTAAGGGAAGAAATATTCCTGTTTCAAGAAGATACAGGACTGGACTGGACAGCCTCCCACCATAAATGGAAACTGTAATGTCCACCATAGTGCCATTTTGTTGACACTGAATCAAAAGGATGGTGGTAATGGTAATGGTTACAGGGATTGGTCTGTTAATTGTATCACACTTTTGTAACAGCCCATTAAAGAGCTGAACTTCCTTTAAAAAAATTGAAATGTTCTTTGCTATTACTTTCATCCTAGATGAAAACACACTTTTTTATACCTTGTATATGATATGAGAACTGCATTGGGAACAGAGCGGTAACTGCACTACCACCTAAAAAGGCAGCAAGTGTTTAAAACTAGTTAGGCACATCGTGAAAGTGTATTATCCAGAGCTTTAGAAAATGGATTCAATTTAAATTAAATGACAGAAAATGAATCCATCAAAATACCTGTGCTCAACTGCTTCTGAGTCATGAAACTCCAGGGCTTTAAAGAGGAAAGTAAAAAACGAGACACAAAAAGGGGAAGAGGGAAAAAAATTGCTCAAGTATTTGGAGACATAGATTTAGGCTTGACTTGATAAAATGTGATTTATCATAAGTACATTTCATCAATGACATATTAAATCCCAACTCTCTTACATTTTAACCAATTATGAGCACAGTTAGGTTATAGAGCCATATTTTAAATCATGTGCCTTTCCCTCTGCTCTACTGATACAAAAAAATAATTACCTGGTAATCATTATTTAAATAGTAAAATTGAACCAAACAATACTGGATAGTATGTGATCCAAGATAATACTTGAGAAAGTTGGCTTCTTCAGACTCTGCTAATTTATTTGCAAGCACAGTGTAGTTATACAGTGGTACCTTGCTTAATAGGTGCCTCGCTTAACAAGCGTTTCACACAACAAGCAAAAATTTCCAAGAAATCTTGCTTCACATAACAAGTTCCGCTTCACTTAACAAGCAAGCATGCTATGGGCACGCATGCTATGCAGCCCTGACACTCCACATAGAGGCTCTAAAGGGCTGCCAGCCAGCGCTGCTGCCTCTAACTGCCCCCAACTTGGGGGTAGATTCCTGAAGTTGCCAGAGGTAGCTGCCCCTAACTGCCCCCAAGTGCCCCCACCAACCACCTTGAGCCTCCAGCAGCAGCCCAGGTAAGACTCCCAGGAAAGTGTCTTTGATTGCAGTCTCCTAACTATGTCTACTCAGAAGAAAGCCCCATTGTGTTAAATGGGGCTTACTCCCAGGAAAGTGTCTTTGCAGCCTAAGTAGACTTCATAGGATCATGCACATTGAATGCATGTTTTGAATTCAATTACAGTGTTTTGTCATCATTTTTACATCCAGTTAATATTTTTATATGAATATTTTTTGGGTTGTGGAACCAATGTCTGAGTTTCCATTATTTCCTATGGAAAAATCTGCTTCACTTAAAGAGCGTTTTACTTAAAGAGCGTTTTACTTAAAGAGCATGCCTCCAGAACGAATTAAGCTCTTTATGTGAGGCACCACTGTATAAGTAATTCCCTTAAGAAAGGATCTTGCCTTTTCCATATGACTGTGGGTTAATTCTAGTGTAATAATCCCCATGTGAATGTCACCAAAAAATGCTACCATGAGGCACCACCACACGGGGAGACGTAATGTCATAAACAACTCACTCAGTGATTGAAACTGATCACATGAAACATTTTTCCTCGCAAATGTCAGAATTATGGCACCCTCAGTATAGCGCGAGTATGGAGATGCTTCATGATATCAGCTGCAATACACTATGATTTTTTAATGAATGTTTTCAACTTTTATGTGAAGCACTACAAAGGGATCGTCATGTAGGGCCTATAATGCTAGAAGCAGCTCTTAATGTGAAATTCCTGTGATATGTAACATATTTGTTGCAAAGTACCACTTCAGAGACTTATTAGTAGCTTTTGCGGAGAGATTTCAGACACAAGAAAAAATTGACCATGAGCAGCGGTTCAATCCCAGTGTCCCTCTTCTTGCTTTTTTATTGTAAAGAAGATATACTGTCGTTTTCATGGCACAATTCTACTCACCACCCCCCCTTGCCAAAACTAGCATTCCAGCAGTAAGGCAATTTTCTGGACATTGCAAATGACCTTCTGAAAGTGTAAATTTCTGGAATGATGGTGGCAAAACTGGAATGGCCTCATGCATAGTGGTGGAGTGTAGCTCTTCATCTTCCTCAGCAGCAGTGGAGGGAGGAGGGAGATACCACACACACACATGCACGCACGAACACACACATATTGAACTGCTGAAAAATTGAATTTTTCATTTTCATCCATAGTGCAGAAATAGACTTTTTTTTACAATAATACATGTTAGTAATCAGAAAATTAAAATATTTGAATTATAATTTATGCAACGATAACAAATAAATATTATTTGCAACAACAGCAACAGTCCAATTCATTTATTCCAGAAATCAAGGAAAATGTGAAGGCTAGTATGCTTTGGCTACAACATTTGCTATTTTTGAAGAAAAATTTATAAAAAATAAAAATCCTTTTTTCTTTGTGGAGGAGTCATTTATCATGTATTCTCTTTGTCAATAATCTATTTACCAAATGGTAGATTTACTCCCTTTTAAAGGAGTCCTACACATAAAATATTCAGTCAAAAATCAATGAACAGTCACAAAGAAGCAATACATTCATCAGCTTGAGAGGATGAGTTTCAAGGGAGATCTTTCTTGTATTCAAGCTTGTGATGCCACAATTTGGTTGCTGAAAGAATTTTGTCACAACACCAATTACCAAGACTCGTTCATTGTCTCTTAGGTGTCTAACCTTTGCCCTCCCGTCATTCCATGCACAAACCTGCCAAGCTGTCAATAAATATGCCAGTCTGCATTTCTTCCCCATTTCTGCAGCAATTAATGAATGAAAAGATATATTAGCAAGCTCAGTTACATTATCAAGACATTGCTTAAAAAAGAGCTTCATCTTTTCTGGGTCTACTACTTATACCCACACCAATTATATTGCTGGCCCATGTTTGCATGGACCAGGATTAGTGGATTGAGGCCAGGAAAGGGTAGGATGTAGGATCTAAGAATAGGATATTTGCACACCCCAATGCTGCTGATATCTCTCCCTTCCTGTCTTCAGACTGCCCTCTTTGCACAACAACTGCCCTGTTCCACCTCATTTTGTCCCAACCTGTCTACTGCCCCTGTGTCCCTAGGTTACTTTATATAGTAGAGTTTTAGTTCTATATCAAATAATAAATTCTTATGTCAGGGCTATGAAAAGTACAGAGTAACATTTTACCAATTTAAGGTAATCCAAGAATCCCAAAGCTATGGGGGAGTTGCTCATGCCATAGCTCTTCTTTCACCCCATGATAATCTGAAAGGTGCAAAAAGGAAAAGATCTGGCTTCTATGGCTTCCATAACGCCAATCAGTGTAATGTATGTCTATGGTGTCCAATGTATGTCACACAGAAGCCCAGGTTTCAGCCAGAGAAGGGGCAATTGCCAAAGATCAAAGGGGTTAGAATTGGCAGGCATGATCAAAACACGCCACATGATATGTTGGGTAAATGATAATCAGAAGGTCCAAAGGCAAAAAGCTTATTTAGGATCAGGATGGAGACAAATATCGAAGTAGGACAAGGATAAGCAAGGCAAAGTAGTCTACATTGCTTGCTTGAATGCATATCATTGCTCAGAATGAATATGCAGCAGAATCAATTTATATATTTAGCCGGGAACCTATTGGCTCTTGAGGTCACTCAGAAGTATAGAAACAGTATAGAATTCTCTGGCCATTGGATGGTGGCTGTTGTAGTTCAGCATAGATCAGATTGATAACTTTCTCTGTCTGGTTTAGAAAGTAAGGCTGCTGTTCCCTCCCACCATCCACTCCCCTTTGTGGTTTTCACTTTATAAAATTGCCAGTACCACTCTCACCTGATGGATGGCACAACTCAAAAGAAATGCCTGATTTACCTTCTGCCCACAATATAGCCACAATGAAATAAGAATTATTATGAACCAATTAGAGAAGTATCATTAGAAGACACAGCAAACTAGTTTGTCACGTTAATGCACATCCACGTCTCTTTGACTATGGCTGCAATCCTAAAGACACTTTCCTGGGAGTAAGACTCATTGAACACAATGGGTCTTACTTTTGAGTAGACTTGGTTAGGATTGTGCTCTCAGTGAAATTGCATCACTAAAAAAGGGTTACACAGTTTTCCACAATGAATTCAGTTTTTCAGCAGGTGAATCTTTCATGAGGTGTTTCAAAGGCTTTTCAAAATAAGGCTTATGTCGTACATCATACCAAACGTACTAGCACAACGTAGCACAGTAGCAGTAGCACAACGTAGCAGTAGCACAACGTAGCAGTAGCAGTAGCACAATGTAGCACAGTGGTGTGTTGGGTAAATGATAATCAGAATGTCCAAAGGCAGAAAGCTTTTTAGGGTTAGGGTGGAGACAAATATCAGAGGCAAGGATAAGCAAGGCAAAGTACTACTACTACTACTACTACTACTACTACTACTACTACAACTACATTTTAGTAGTAGTGTAGTTTCTTGATTTTTATTAGAGTTTGTGCTTGAATTAGTGGTAGAGCAGCAGTTCTCAGACAGTGGGTTGTGACCCAATTTATGGTGGCTTACAGGGCACTTGTGACCTAAAAGCCACAGTGCATTCTTAAGGCAAGATGGAGTCACCATTGCTAAGGGGGTTGGGAAGTAAAAAAAGTCTGAGAACCTCTGATATTACCAACTAAGCATAAATGGTGTGTATATTGAGTCTGTTGTATGGAGGTAAGTCCTGATTGATTTCAATATGGTTGATTTCCATATTGTGATTGTATAAGATGACAGGTATTCTTTCAGACATTGACGTAGAGTGCTGTGAGCGTTTCCTCGCCAGGAATGGATGCATCATTGAGCAAGGGAGTGGATCCATGAGAGGGGGCATGAGCCAGCATTCAATTCTGCCAGTGTTTTAGTCTGCCATTCAATTATGTTGGGAGGTTTGCAGCATGTGCAACAAATGCATTGTAAAACCCTTTTTTACATTAAACCTTTAAAGTCTGTTAAAATGTCTTCCCTCTTCACCTCACAAATATCTGCAGGCATAAGGATGGATGATTGAAGAAGTGGAGCCATTATTCATGATTGAGGCAAACCTTTGAAGGCAAAGTATAAACTCTCTTTTAAAAGCCATTGCCTTGATACAATTACTTACTGCCTTGTTGCCTCCTGAAATCTTGTAAATAGCTTTCCATCAAGCCCCAGTGAACTTCTTGTAAAAAGAAGAAACACAGACCTATTTTTTTGTAAGGTACAGTTTATTTCCCCGTTGTTTAAATTGTAATTGCCTGCTAAGTGACTCACACTATCCCAGGGTCACCTCAGATGACTGTAGACTGCTTATGTTGTATGGAGCTGCAGGCTCATCAAATGAAATGTAAATGGTGGAAAGGAAACTTAGGATGTGCTCCTTGTCAAACACCCAGTTCAGCTTACTAATGATGGGGAGGATGTGCAGAAATTACAAACAGTTTACAGCAGACCCTGGTGAACCACGTTTTGTTTCATGATACTTAATTGCTCCAGACGTTTAGAAGTTTGCATGGTGGGGAAATAGCTTCTGATCTGATTAGGAAAGGAGACTAGGGCTGACTAAAAATAGTCCTATTATGGCATAGCTTCATTCCCATGGCTTTTTGGGAACAAAAAAGGCAAAAAGAAAAATGAGGCACAATCCTATGCATGTCTCTCAGAAATAAGTCCTATTGTGTAAGTCCCATTGTATAAGTCCCAGCCTGTATTCAGTGGGACTTATTCCCAGGAAAGTGTGGATAGGATTGCAGCCTTAGTGTTTCCAATATTGCTTCTGTTATCTGAATTGTGAATTGTGAAAAGCATACATTCCCTACAATCCAGAGTAACTACGGGAGCACGTAAGACACATTACGTGTACCCGTAGTTACTGCACCACCTAGTGAAAACCTATGGGAAATTCATATTGCAATCCAGAGCAAGTTGTTCTTACACCGGAGCAAGGACTTCCCGTAGTTACTCTGGATTGCACCCATTGTGAACCAATCAACCATTTTCTTAAATTAATCAATCAACCCTCAAATCTTTACAAAGTTTCGCTTTTTCTCCTGTTTTGTTTTTCCTGCTTGGACTCTCAAAGTTTACCAGAACTGCTTCCAAGGCTGAAAGCCTATACACACTTAACTGGAAGTAAATCTTAATGAACTTCCAGGTTTCTTGCTCTTCCATTGCTACTAATGGAATAAGACTGTGGCCTCAACATCCCTAACTGAAACAAAAATGTGTTAAATCAATTTTAAAAATAAAAAGAGAATGCTCTTTACAATGGTTTCAAACAGCTTTTCTTACTGTTGTAGATAGGCAGCAATTAGAAATGCAAAGGACACCATGACTTTGTTTGGCTCAACTGAGCAATGGAATGATTACTTGAATGTCTCTCTACAACAGAAAGAAAAGCAGTTTTTTAACCTGTGATTTTTAAAGAGATGCATTTCCCCCCTTCTCCAGGGTTGAGCCTCATTTGCAATGGCCTTCCTTCTCATTTGCGATGGCTATTTGTGTTGAGTCAAATCTGCGTATAAAATATCTGTGTATAACAAGGTTTAAACTACAAAAATTCTGATTTTGTTGTCAAGTGAATGCAGACTCCTAATCCAGACTCTCTCTACATGCATCCCTTTCAATTCTTCTTCCTAGTGTCCTTCAACAGTTCTTCATCCTTTTCCTTTCTATTGTTTCTCTTCTCTCTCTCTTTCACCCACTTTGATCTCATTCATTCATGTGTCCTTAGTTTCTGTTCCTTCTGACAATTCCATATTTTTGATATATATGGAGACATGAAAACGTCTCCTACATCACTAGATCACTCTTGCCATGCCACAGCAGTAACAGGTAATGTGAAAGCATCACTCAAGCCTTCTCATTTTAAACAATAGTTTCAAGTGTTTTTTGTCCTGCATTGGCTCAGCTGGAAACCGGAAAAGTGCACAGAAAAACAAGTATTCTCAATGGGAAATGTGAAAGTAGCTATCAGTACAATAGCCTGGCACTTAAGAATACTTACAGGTAAAAGGAAACGATTCATTGCTCTCATGAAAGAACTTAAGCAGTTCAACTAGCTCTTGAAAACCTGTATTTCATCACTCTTGCTACACAACTGTGCTTACAAGAAGATAAGTGAACAGAAAAGAGAGGACTTTTTGACTAAATCCAACTTTTGAACCCAACCTATGCAGTGATGGGGTTCCTATGAAATAATATTTTTGTGGAATTTCTGTCCCAGGCAGATGTACAAGACACTAGTGACCTGGGTTGAACAACAGGTTAAGAGTGCAATCCTAATGCACCCTTGGGCCGATGCAAGTGTCACTTGTCCTGGTCCAGGATGTCACAAATATGGCATAAAGCATGTTTGTGCCACCCAGAAAGTCGGGGAGGCTGGCACAAGGAGTTGTACTGGCCTCCCTGTGTTGCAGTGGGCCCTGGGACCAGGTGAGTTGTGTTGGCTAAGCTTGACCAGTGCTGGTCTTTGTGGGGTGTGGGAAGGGTGGGGAGGAGGTGGGAAGGAGGCATTCTGGGGTGGGAGAGGTTGGGAGAAGTAGGATAGTGGGTAGGACTCTCAGTGTGATAGTGGTGCTCCTTGACAACATACTTATCATGTTGTATCCAAGTGTGCATCAAGAGCTTATACTGGCCCAGTGTCTGATTTTTTTTTTTCAATATATGCCACTCTTTCCTTAAATGGGTGGGTGGACTGAACATTAACATCTGATTTACTATAAATCCATGTACTGTTTTCCATACACTAAATAAATAAACTTACCAAAGTGTTTAATATTTTATCTGTTGTTAAACTGCTGAGTCAGCTGATTTTTGACGTGATGTCTAGTTGCTTAGCATTGTCAGATTTCATTCATCAGTTATTGTTTGTTTTTAATGTTTTATGACTATTTTATTTTTTTGTTTCACTTCTTCTGGAAATCGTTTGTATTTTTTTACTGGAGAAACAACATCTTTCAAGAAAATGAAGATACAAGGGTGACTTTTAATAACTTTCAGAAACACTTGCCCTCAATGCACTACACATAGGGGTCACTAACTTCCCAATAGTATTGACATTCAAAATTGATTCTTTTTGACTTGAAACTGGAAGTGTTGGAGGAATTCAGAGGATGCCAGGAAATTTGGGTAGAACGTAATTTTTGAAAGTTTTAAGACAGCCTGATGTTGGTTGGCAGATAGTAATCTGTCTCCCTTTTAACTTGTTTCATTTTCTTGTTCCTTGGTGTTGTTGGTGTGGGAGGTGCATAAACTATAGCAGACTGAAGGATAACAACTCAGAAGGATAACAACTCAGAAGGATAACAACTTGTCTCAGTGCCTGGGTGTTGGTGTAATAATGTGTCATGCAACGTCACAATGTCACTTTCGGGTTATAGAAACATAGAATTATAGAGTTGGAAGGGACCCAGCGGATCATCTAGTCCAACCCCCTGCCTGTAGCAGAAAATCCTTGTCTTGTATGGACCTGGGTCTTGAACCCTGGCCTGCTGGTTAACAGGCACAGTGTCTTAACCACTTGCGCCACCAGAGGATCAAGCTGACTCACCATGAGGAGTAGGGTGGCTTTGACATACTGCATTGCAACTCCTTCCCAGAAGATGAGACATGGCACACCAAAGCCATGGAGAACATGAGATAGCATTCATACGGTGGGGTTTCACACCACCTCCCACCTCCTGTGATAGCTGGAAGCCTATATTTCCAGTAGACATTTTGGGCTTAAGCTGTATCATGTTGTAGCCTGACATTTCAGTGACATCATCACCGAAATTGATGATGTCACTTCTAGTTATCACTTCCAGCCATCACCTCCAGGTGACATCAGATTGTTGTTCTAAAACTTGGGTCCCAGTGCTAAGTGGTTTGAGAACCAATGCCATAGCATAATTTGTGTGACATTCTGGGAGAGAAGGATATCATGGATATTATGGGCAATGTGAGCCTGTCAGAAATGTTTGACCAATGAGCCCCAATTATTGTGATAGGCCTTACTTCTGAGTAAATATGCATAAGAGTAGGCAATAGACTACAACATTACAAACATTTACCTGAGAGCCTAAGAGTACGTGTTATTGACTATAGTGAAACTTACATACAAGTAAACATCCATAAGACCAGGTTGCATGTTTGCTATCATAACACTTGCTTGGGAGTCAGTGGACTTATTTCTGAGTACACATGCATAGAATCAGGCTGTATATAAGTTTGAAAACTTTTCATATACTCTGCCTGCTTAAAGTATGGCTGTTTGATACAATCGCTAGCAATTTATACTATTACTAGGAAAAAGGCTACCCATTCCACAGCACAACCTGTACTTATTTCCAAGATACCTTTTCAAATTCAAGACATGTAAACAGAGAGAAGTAATTGGGAACATATTTGTAACATTACTCTTGACCACATCTGGCATTGCTAACTCTCTTTGCTTCCATTTTCTCATTTGTCTCCATCCCCTGTTATTTATTCCTCATCTTCAACAGTCACTAGCTATTTTTTGTGTAAGCATTTTATTAGGATGAGTATCCCCTTTGGAAGTGGCAAGTATGTAAAATGCCAACTAATTGGAAGGCCAGGGCCACTTCTGTGGTGCTAATAAATGTTAGGACTCCTCTGATGTGCTGTGCCGGGTTCCCTTCAATTGCACAGTAAGAATTACGTGATTTTACTGCAAAAATTTCATGGCATCACTATGGCATCTCTTTGTACAACTTTAAAAATATCTTCAGGAAAACATGAACCAATCATTTGATTCCTGGTCTCCCTTCAATCTCTGGAGAATTTACAGTCCAGCACCTCATCTATGACCAATTCACTTATTCCAAACAGGCTACTCTCAGTTTCCATTGGAATGAACAGCATTGGTTCTCCTCTTCTGTATGATTATAGTTAATTTTTCTTGCACCAGAAACAGAAAAAGCTACATAAGAAGTCTGGCTCTTCTACCACTTTTACAAACCATTGCTAATTACTTTTCTGGCTTTGCAACATGCACACACTCATCAGACACACAAACATGCATATCAGACACTTCTAAGAATTCTGAAAAAATGTTTGATCACATAAATTTGGTAATAAAGCCGTATGGATCCCACCTCTCTTGATGTCCCCCTTCCCCTGCTGGTACATCTGAAGCAAATTTTATTATTTGATAGCAAGGAGTGAAACATATATGTTTCTCCTTTCTGTGTGCTACTGTTGCTTATCGTCAGGGGGGATAAAGCTTTGTGGAAAATAAAAATGTGCAAGATCTTTGGACAAATATTAAAAAACACACACACAAATCATTTAGGGCACAATCCAGAAGTGCACTTGGGTTAACCTATCTATCACTTAGCTGACCCAACTGCAAGATGCTCCACCATAGTTATTCTGGAAAAGGTTTGGGGCAGCCTAAGGCAACATAGGCTGCCCTAAGACAGGTGGACCTGGGCTGCCCTAGCTAGGGCATCCTAGGCAGTTCAGGAGAAGCAAGTTGAGGGCATGTTTAGCATTGCCTAGGGCACAGCAGGTACTCTGCATCCAAAGCCTGTTTCCAGGGCAGAAATGCCCTCTTCCAGCTCCTCAGAGTTATTCCACCTCAGGAGCAGGTATAGTAATGAGTAGACCCACAGGGATCCATGATAAGGCAGAGTAAGAATGGCAGTGGTGACCAAAAATCTGAGTTCTTGGCCAGCCTAGCTGCAACCCCTGCCTCTCAATTTCAGGATATGGCCCAACTACAGCAGCCCACTAACCTCAGGATAGAGCAGGCCACTCTAAGCAATTCCCCTGACATTCACCCTCCATTAGAAATATTGCTGTATTGGTGTCCCATGCTGCGGCTGTTACTGGTTGTCAGGAACTTCTGGGCTTCCTTATAAGGTAGGCACCACAGCTGTTCAGTGTGATCTGAGGGGGGTTCTCCTCACCCTCCCCAGGTGTCGCTTACTTGGTCCTTACTGAGCATGCTCTGGAGCAGTTAGGGCAGCCCAGGTTTCCTGACTCTCTGGATCCATCATAAGTCTCTGCTCTGGATACAGAATAGTTGGAGCAGCCCAGGTAGGGTTCTTCTCACTGCTCTTACTCTGGATTGTGCCCTTAGGTTAGAGAGATGACAGGAGCAAGACTGCAATTAATATTAGCAGGTGAGTATCTGCTACACTCAATGATTTAATTGTTAGTTCACTACACCCAATTCCTGAAGTCCAGTTGTGTGTAACTACAATATTAAGAGGTCCATTGGCATTTGAAAAAGCTGAGTGGGAAAGTATATACAGGGAATCCTAAATTTCCTTCTTGACTTTTCCACGCTGGGTTGGAAAAGACCTTTGTCTTAAAACTTGGGGTCTATGTCCAATCTTTCTGATCCAGATGGGATCGTGATTGTGGATTGTGATCTGGCTCTATTTGAGGCAGTTTCAAAGGTTCTGCTAGCCCATCTTTATTTCCTTGGCCACCTGGTACAAAAAGGTCGATGCAGTTTCATCAAACCAACAGCTGCTCTGGGATAGGATCCAAGAAGTGAACGGGAAACTTGAAGCACAGTAAGTTCATCTCAGCCATGGTATTTCAGCAGCCTGTCAGATGACCCAGTTAACTAGTGATGCAGTGCCTTGGGCTGGAAACCCCCAGAGCCTGCACCTGCTCTTTAGTCTCTAACCTGTATTTCTACTCATGCTCCACCTGCTGCATGACTTCTTGCTGACTTGCCTGCCTTCAGCCGTTCGTCCAGTTTCTCTTTGCCTCACCTTGCCTTGTCTCATTCCCTAAGGACTGTTTATGCAGAATCACCATACTGACAGTCTTGACTTTCTTTGTGACTGTATGTTATATTGCAATTGGTAATATCAAAGTTTGCAACTATCTTGCTTGGAGTACAGATGTGCTCCAGTACATTATTATGCAAATGATGTTTCTTCCAAAAGTTCATCTTAAGCTTGGTACATAAATGGAGTATTTCCGTCCCTGCCTGATACCAATGTAGCAATGGCAGAATCATCTCTTTTTCAGGAGTCTTAACAGGCCAATCCTATGCTTCCCAGTTTTAGGGGCTGCAGCAGCATCCAGTGTGGCAGGGAAGAAGTGCTAGGTCTCCTTGGGTTATGGGAACTTACACTCCCTTACCCAGTGTAACAATCCAATGAATCTCCTTGGATCTGCCCCTGCAGTGTGACCATATAGAATGGAGGACAGAGTGCTTAGAATGGAGGGCAGAGTGCCTCTAACTTTTAAACACTGCATAGAAGAGGGAATTTAGGAGGTGTGGCTCAACATAGAAGGGTTTAAAAAGCAGCACCGGCCTAAATTCTCTCCTCTATGCAATGCTTAAGTAGAGTCTCTCTGCCATCCATTCTATATGGTCACATCCTGGCCCCTGCAATTGAGCAGAAGCAGAATTGAGGAGACCAAGGCCAGTAGAGGGGTTAGAATATGGAGGCAGAATGTACTGCTGTCTCAACCCTCTCCCACCACCACTTTCCTCCTGCCTTTTTCCCTTCCTGGAATGCCTCACCCTGCCCACATTGATTCTTTCTCTGCCTGGTGCTTACCTGGAGCTCGAGGCAACAGATGATCTGCATCCACCGAGCACTGACTCAGTGTGGGCTCATACTTAGCCCGCACCAACCAGGTATTGAATGCCTCAGGTTACCCTTATAGAATACTAGCGAAAAGCATACCCGCATTGCGGGAGTAAAATTCTTCTGTATGCCATCCCCCCATATGCATCAACCCCTCATGCACATCAACCCCCCCATGCACAACTTTCCCACATGCGCAACTTCCCCCATGCACATCAACCCCCATGCGCAACTTCCCCCATGTGCAACTTCCCCACATGTGCAACTTGCCCCATGCGCATCAACCCCCCCATGCGCATCAACTTCCCATGCGCATCAATCCCCCATGTGCAACTTTCCACATGCACATCAACCTTCCATGTGCAACTTCCCCCTGCGTATCAACCCCCATGCGCAACTTCCCCCATGCGCTTCAACCCTCCATGCGCAACTTCCCCCCATGCGCATCAACCCCCATGCGCATCAACCCCCATGCATAACTTCCCCCATGCGCAACTTCCCACATGTGAATCAACCCTCCATGCGCAACTTCCCCATGTGCATAAACCCCCCATGCACAACTTCCCCCATACACAACTTCCCCCCGTGCACAACATCCCCCTGCGCATCAACTCCCCATGCGCAACTTCCCCGCATTTGCAACTTCCCCCATACGCATCAACCCCCCATGCACAGCATTATCTACAGTGCAACCCATTCCTCCTAACAACATCCCCCCAGTGCACCAGGCACTGAGCACCAAATTGGCTAGAGGCTGGTCAGTCTTCCATATTAAGTATAGGACAGAAACACGTTGACCCCTTTTCAGCCCCTGAAGGGTTAAATTTCTCCACATGGGTTCTTGGTGGGAGTTCAGGTGACAAAAGGATCCCTCCCAGAATTCCATGCTTCAGGCCCAGCAGTTGGGGCGGAATGTTGATGAGTCATCAATTCTCCAATGCAAAGTATAGGGAGGAAAACGTTTTGTGCCCCTTTTCACCCCCTTCCGGTTGGAATATCCAAAAACCAGTTCTTAGTGCAACCCTCCGTCATGGAAGGAATACCCACCCCAAATTTCACGCTTCTAGGCCCACCGGTTTTGGCAGGGTGGTGATGAGTGAGTGAGTGAGTGCGTGAGTCAGTCAGTCAGTCAGTGACTTTTCTCTTTTTAGACTAGCTTAAAAGCCGCACTCCTTGCAGACTTTTAAGCCAGCTCCTGCCAAGACCATTTTGGGCCTTCAGTTCAAAACTTAAGGTATGTCTGGTCCAGCTTAGAAAACAGCAATTTTGAAGAAATAACTTTGAATTCCTCAATTCAGTCCATGGAACTTGAAAACCTCACTGGAGGTTTTGTCAGTTATTTTCAAATTTGAATTTTTACAAGTTCCCTCCTCATCCGCACACAAATCCCAATGCTGGATGTTATAATATGTCTATGGAGAGCAGGTGTGGGCAGAGCTAGAGGGGTTTAGGATGTGTGTGAAATTGTGTTGTGTGTGGGTGTGTAGTGTGGGGTTGGGTTAAGTGTGAGTGTTAATCCTGGGATAATCCCAATTCCAAAAAGGTATAATAGGTCTATGTAGAGTACTCATGGGTGGAGCTAGAGGGTTATCTGACAGATGGACGAACAGACTGACAGAAAGAATTAGCCTTTTATTAGTATAGATTTGCAACACTCAACACTGGTGATGGCCCAACAGGATTAAGTCCAGAGTTAGCATTACCATGCACTTTGAAATCTAAATGTTCTATGACTCCTCGCACCTCTATAGTCATCACATTCACAAAAATGTACCATGTGCAAGGAACAAAGATCTTCATATTTTCAAGGTGCGCAATATTCCTACAAGGAACTAATGGACTCTGGGAAACTGCAATATTGGGTTGCAGAATTATTCTAGGGGTATTAGGATGAGTTGTTCAGGAATTATACGTGATTTATTTATATCGATTTATTGATATAATTGATATATCAATTATATCAATTTTGTCTCAAAACAAATGAGGTTGACTCTTTAAATTGAAAGATAAAGATCCCTGAAGGAGCAATTAATGGCTTAAAGGCAGCCTGCTTACCACAGCAACATGGCAAGCAATTAAGCTTGTCTTAGAGAGTTCAGCTTTGGTGTTACAGCTGGGAGGCAGAGCCCTTCATTCCCCCAAGTGATAACAACTTCTGAATTGTTTTAAGATGCTTGAAAGGAAACTTGATTTATTTTGATTCATTGCAGGGTGACTGACTATACGACTGGAAAAACCCGGATTTCTCCGGATTTTTAGCCTTCTGTCCAGATGTCCTACATTTTGGCTTCGTTTTAAAACTTCGCAGTAGTGCACAGTACCCCATCATGCCATATGTCATTGGATACGTATTGAAGAGCAGAATCCAATGCAACAATCAGTTTCAGGATATCTCCTTCCTATCAAATGTTATGGTTAAAAAACCGAAATACAAAAACCAAAAAATTATACTTTTTGGCATTTTTATAAGCGGGTAGGAATTTTGGCCTGGGATTAGGAATTTTGGCCCTGGGATTCAGGAATAACCTGGTCACCCTGATTCATTGTCTGTCTTGTTATCATGGTAATTAATTACCTTTGTATAATACAAGAATAGTTAATCAGAGCTTCCTGGAAACAAATGTCATGAATGGGGAGGTTCAACCTGTAAATCTGGAAATTTTTCAATGAATTGCAGAAGAGCAAAAAGTGAAATATCTTCCTAAATCACCCCATTAATTTATCTCTTTCTTAGCCGACATGTGTTTTGTAGTTTTGGGAGAGAGCAGCAATTGTACTCTCTGGACTGACAATGGCTCAAGTTCATTATGTATTTCCCATCCTCCAAGAGCTGCACTTGCCAAACTTGTAACCACTGTGCAAATGAAAAAGTTGCCCATTTGGGACCACTCTTACCATTCTACCACACCTTGGCACATCTGGCCACTTGACCTGGATGACGCAGCATTCTGAGCAATTGTGTCTAAGATCCAATGTCCCTGAAGATTATTCAGCAGATGGGACTGCCCAAAGCATCATGTTATCTCAGTTTCGTTCCAATACGGGTCATGGCTCAGTGGAACAGTAAGGATCTCTCATTTACATAGTGGGGGCAGGATTCTCCCAAATCCCAGATTTTGCCTGGCAGTAGGATTTATATAATCTACCCTAGAGTGAGGAAGCAGCCCTAACTTTGAATATCTTCCTGATTCTGCTTAATTTTGTAGTACCACTCTAGGAAAAATTTGGGGAAAAAACAATTGTGAGTTCAAATTGTATAATGATATAAATTCCTAATGATGTTCCTTCGTCATCATTAGGAACATCATTAGGAATTTATATCATTATATATGTTCAAGGAATATGTTCATTATATATGTTCAAGGAATGGAACATCATTAGGCATTTATATCATTATACAATTTGAAGTTGCAATTGGTTTTTCACAATTGTCACAATTCAATTTCATAGAAATAGGAGGTCCAAGAATGTCACTCTCTCCTTCCAGTGCCATCTGACCTCCTGAATCTAAAACAGTCAGTGGGGGCTAGGAGGAGAAATTGAGTGCAAACCATTGGATGCACTAACCAGAAGATGATTTAAACTGTACTGAAGATGGTTTTAATTCCTCGAGGTTTCATCTCCTATCTTGTCTCAAACAACCCCATTTTTCTTTCAAAATGTTTTTGTCCCTTAAAACTAAAAAAAAATGCAATCCCCCCACCTGAGTGAAAATAAATACCCAATTAAGATAGAATGCAATATTTTTAATCCTATTTCTGTGCATAAGATGTAGCTTGACCTTCAACTGAACAATAAGAATGTGCTGACAGAACGAGCTGATCAAATTTTAAATGAGGATGACATTTGACATCTGTTTTTAGCAGAAAGCCACAGAGTTATGTCCTGGATTCTATGTCCTGGATTAATCTGAGGTCTATTAGGACTACTCAACATTGGCATAGAGCAAGGTTCTTCTTCTTCTTCTTCTATTATTATTATTATTATTATTATTATTATTATTATTATTATTATTATTATTATTATTATTATTTATTTTAAAAATACATTTTTATATTTTATCTATATAGTGTAACTTTGCTTTTTATGGTTTTTATTCATATATTTTCATTTCTATGCTTTCATGGTTAAATTTGCACTCTAATTGTACACCCTCTTGAAAATAGGAAAGATGGTAAGTGAATGAATGAACAAACGAATGAATGACTGGTAAGTAGGTTTTTGCCTCACTGTATCCTGATCTCCCATGCATTACTGTTGGTTCCTAGCATCTGTTGCTCCTAGTGGCTGTCTGTTACCTGCCTTTATGCCAGGGCTAAAGTACATGTTCATGTCAGGGCTAAAGTGTATTAGCAGTCATGAGGGTGCAGTAAGGAAAGCTGGAAGAGCTGTGAAGTTAGCAATGGAAGGTGTTTGTGAAATATGCCCTGTATTTTGATGCAGCACTAAAACTATTTCAGAAAATGGTAAAATCCTGAACAATCCCATAGTTATTTATAAGTGCAATCCAAAGTAACTACGGTATTGGGAGTCCTTGCTCCAGTGTAAGAACAATTTGCTCTGGATTGCAATATGAATTTCCCATAGGTTTTCACTAGTTAGTGCAGTAGCTATGGATACATGTAATGTCTCTTAGGTGCTCACGTAGTTACTCTGGATTGCAGGGTATGTGTATTTAATATTTCCTGGTGCATGTCCAAGCAATCTTGCCCCCTCCCAAACTCAGTCTTCTTCCATTGCACCCTTACCTGGCCAGAAACACCCCCTCCCTGTCTCAATTCCACTCTCCCACTACCCAGCATGTCACTATCCTCTGGCACTTCACCTCCGCCAGTTGCCAATGTTCCAGATGTAGCTTTGGTAGAGTGGAGCGGCCTTCCATGTTTTTGCTTCTGCTGCTCCAAGTGCCACAAACATGCTTTACAACATGTTTGTGAAACCTTTGGCTGGCACAGAGATTGCCATTCTGTCTGAACCTTGGATTGTGTTTTCCATAGAAAGGTCTCCACTTCCTTTCCTTTGAGCAGTCTCTATACACATGTAGACTCTATGCCATTATAAAAAGAGAATTATAAAATTTTGTGAATTTATAATCCCCACTTGCTCAGATCCATCCAGCCCTAGTAGATTCAGGTGCATGAGCAGAGCTATTGCATTCATACGTGCTTCTGTATTCACTGTTATGTGCTCAACCCTAGAGGTGCTCTTTGGGTCCCCACAAGACAGGGTGAGCTCCTGTCCTTAGCCCAGCTCTGCGACGCAGCTGGAACCAATCGTATTGGTTCTGCCTTTCCATTGGACTAATTCAGTGGCGTGGAGAGGGGGGATTTGCTGTTTGGGTAACAGCCTGTCCTCCATAGCAATCTACCCAGGCCTTTGCGTTTCGCAAGCAGCGTCGAGCACGATACCATAGTCTTTCAAAACTGATGGATGCCAAGTATTTTTCATGTTAGAATTGTGTTTGCATTTTTGAATTGCTGCAGGAATTTTGGATTGCAGTGGTGTCTTTTGCAATAAAGTTATCATGTTAGAGATCAATTTTTATGCATAAGTGTTGGGAGAGATAAACATGAAAATATTTACGTACAAATGTACAGACTTCTTATATCAAATGAATGACCTTTTTATTGTCTGTGCGGGGGAAAACAATTTTTAAATAAACCAAATTCCTCTGCCTCATAGCTGATTACATTTTCATTTTATTCAATTTTAGAAGATTGAAGTTTATAAGCTCTGAATTTCCCATGGTACAGAGAAGAGGGTTTTGGCTTTGGAATAAATGCACATCATTTTTTTTATTTTCTTAATCTGATGCTGTAGGTGGTCAGTTTCAATACTGAGTTTGGCACTTGGGTATTGTTTAGCTGAAAGCCAAGTCAGACAGACAGAGGATAACTTAATTGAAAAATTGAGTTTAATATGAGAAGTGTTATCCTGCAGTTTATATAATCCCTGCATCCCCTCGAGTTGTGTGTTATAACTGTATTTTGCTTTTGTTTTTTGACATAGATTGGTAGGAATGAGAAATTAAGCTTATGCTTTGCTTTTGGGGGGGGGGGAGGCAGAGTTGAAGACCTTAAAAATGAGTACAAGATGATATTGTCATCCTGCCAGTTTACTTGTAGATGTCAGAAAAATAGCAAGACACTGAAGAAAAAAATGTGACACTATCAGGAATGAGATTGTGCATGTTCTACTCCCCATTATAGAATTGGCTTGCTTGTTTGCTTACATTTGGCGGGCTGTATCCATGGATTGTGTACTTGCTGATTCATTTATGTGCAGCTTCAGCTGGGTTCTGGGATGCTAGCTGCACCGCTATATAGGAGAACCACAACTGACATGATAATTTGCAGGTTACAAACCCAGTACAAAAGTTTACACCTAGGAAGAACTTCACGTAGAGCTGTTCCCGCAGGATCATTGGTTCTTAATAATCGGACGCAAGTCAGTACTTAAGAAGAGGATCCTTAGGCATTTATTGCATTTATTACACCTGCGAGGAGGGCTACAGCAGCCAAAGCTAACTATTGTAAGTGTTGTTGCTGACAGTATAGAAAGATATACTTGTTCAGCAAATGTGGAAGCAACTTAAGCAGCCAATCATCTTGGAACACCAAATGAATATCAACCTATCAGAAGTCACTTATCCAAGACAATATTGATAACAATTATTGGTCTGAAGATACAAGCATGTTTAGGAAACACAGTGCAAAATGCTTCACAACAAGATACATTTTGGTACATTGAGTATCTGTGGCAAAATCCAGAGTAACTACGGGGAGTCCTTGCTCCGGTGTAAGAACAACTTACTCTAGATTCCAATATGAATTTCCCATAGGTTTTCACTAGGTGGTGCAGTAACTACGGGTGCACGTAAAGTCTCTTATGTGCTCCCGTAGTTACTCTGGATTTGGGGGTCACAGTTAAACATTGTCCATGTCCTTGCAGTTCTGCACTATCAATGTTATAGCACACTCCAACACAGGCACCATTGTCATTGCAAGAGGATGAGGCTGGGAAGTGGGGAATGAGACTGTAGGGCTCAAGCAGTGATTTTCTATTATGAGGTACAGAGCCCATCAGTAGGAGAAGAAACTGAGGCACATCTGGAACAGAATGAAGAAGAAGCTATCTACATAGCTCTAGTCAATACATTCAGCAAGGCCTATACATGCTTGAACAAAGTGTCCTGAGGAGCTAGATTAGACTGTATTATCTCAGACCACATATAGGAAGGCATATATCCTATAAAGAAAAATCTCTGCATTTAGAAAGATAGTATAGCAGGCCACAGATTGATTTAGAAACCTAACTCCTAAAGTGATTTGGCAATGTTCTTCAACTGTATGATTTCATATCGTAGGTGTAAAGTGGTTGAATGCTTTTCCTTTTAAAAAACAAAACAAAGTAAAAATAAAAAAAAAACTTTACTGTGGCAATCAGAACCTTGGGAGAAAGGCTCAGCATAGTTGTCATTCTGTTGTGCTAGTTTTCCATGAAGCGAGGTGTTATTTTTGTCCCCCTCCACATTGGACAGCATTCCATATCACGCCCACCAGCAGCTTGAAGTGTTACACTTCAGTATTCACCACCTTATTTTGTAGTGTAAAAGACTTTTCTTGTCATGCATCAGATGGTGCTTGTCTTTTATTTCTTTTCTGTGATGCTGTGGCAGAGCAGCCTTTGCACATAGGTGCACTCGGCAACATGGAGATAGAGGTTGCATTGGAAGTCCGTAGGAGGAAGCGTGGCTATGAATAGAGCACAGCAAGACATTCACTGCCTTCTGTGTTCCCCAACCCATAGCGCTGCCATATCCACCGTGCTACTGAAATATAGCACAAAGCACATCTACTGAGCATTTACTATGGAGCTGAGTTGTAAAGACAAATGAATCAGTGGGGTAGTTAACAGTAGCGGCTGAATGCCTCTTTCTCATAAAGAAGCATTCTGTCTTTGGCAGCTTATTCACCATTTCTTTTTATGATGCAAATTTGTGGTACATGATGATACGGCCCACAGATCAGATGAAAAACACAGTGTGATGTTCGGTATTCCTGTCATTACTGGAATCAATCAAAACGCCTAAAATTTTCTCTTTGAGTCTCAGAAATCAGTAGATTGAACATGTTCATCTCAACATTACAGAAAGTATAAAGGCCTATTTTTAATTATCAACTGCTTAAACATCTCCAACAAGTTGGTTAAATAAACTTTCCTAGTCAGGAAAAGTTTCTCAGTGTGCCATGTCAAAAAGTGCATTTTATCACATGTACAGTTTCATAACCTTCTCTGACTAGCACTGTCACCTTAACTCACATGAAAATCTTGACATCTGAGGAGACATTTACAGATTTTCAGATCTATGAGATAGCACAGAAGTCAAACACAGGTATCCAGTAACTGCATCCCTGATCATATGCATGTCTACTCAGAAGGAAGTCCCTTTATAGTCAATGGGACTTACTCCCAGGAAAATTGGGGTAGGATAGTAGCCTGTGATAGCTTCATTAATTCAGCTGCACCTCCAACTGCAGAACTGACTGTATTGTTACTAAAAAAATATAGTACTGAGTTCAGCATCCCAGCCCGAAGCTTTATGGGTTGGCTTAAACAGGTGAGAACTCTGATGAGTCCACAGCCTCAGCCAATGCCCAACATGCATCAAACACAGAGATTTCCACTATTTTTTTCTTCATCATCATAATCATCATCCATCATCATCATAAAGGAACAAAAGACCAACTTCTAATTGACAAGATGATCCTTGAAAATTGCAAACAAAGAAAAACAAACTTACATGTTACCTGGATTGATTACAAAAAGGCTTTTGATTCACTTCCACATAACTGGATATTCAAGTCCCTAAAAATGACTGGAGTTAGCAACAATATCAAATAGTTTGTAGAAAAATCTATGGCTCTACGGAAAACACAATGTTAAATGGAGAAAATGTCAACATCCAGCGAGGCATATTCCAGAATGATTCATTTTCCCCATTACTTTTTGGATTGCATTGATACCATTGTCCAAAATACTCAACAAAACCATGGATAAGCCATGGATATCAGGTTTCAAAGTCATCAACAAAGCTCAACCATCTACTTTACATGGATGACCTCAAACTGTATGGGAAGTCACAATCTGAAATTGAATCACTGCTAAATACACTTTGGATTCATAGTACCAACCTATCAATGGAATTTGGTCTAGAAAAGTGTGCAACTTTGGCAATAAATCAAGGAAAACTTACATCTAAAGATGGAGTGAAGAAGCCAAACAATAGTGAAATAAAAAGTCTTGAACCAGAAACAGCTTATAAATACCTTGGCATACTCCAAACTGACAACATTAAACAGAGAAGTCAAGACCAGGGTAGCCAAGGACTACATCAGAAGAGTCAAGAAAACTCTAAAATCAAAACTCAGTGCTGGCAATACCATCCAAGCCATCAATACATGGGCTGTACTAGTGGTTTGATAAACTGCTGACATAGTTAAATGGACTCAAACTGACTTTGAGAACTTGGATAGGAAAATCCAAATCAACCATGCACTAACCATGCACTACACCCACAAAGTGATGTCGACAGATTATATTTAACATGTAAGGAAGGAGGATGGGGCATGATTCAAGTCCAACAGTCAGTGGAAGAGGAAAAACGATCCCTGGCAGAATATTTAAGAGGAAGTCAAGAACAACACTTAAAAGAGGCTCACAAAGAAGGCATCCTAAAGTGTGATGAAACAAAGTGGGATTACAAAGTGCAGATAACTAAGAACAGAAGAGACAGGTGGCAATGCATGGGCAATAACTGAACAACATTCAGGAGAATACTAATACTAATAACAAAGCAACATGGCAATGGCTGAGAAAAGGAACATTAAAGAAAGAAATAGAAGGCCTGATACTAGCAGCCCAAGAACAAGCACTGTGAACAAATGTGATGAAGGCCAAAATAGACAAGGGCCAGAAAGACAGCAAGTGCTGGCTGTGCAAGGAGGCCAAAGAAATTCATAGAATCATAGAATCATAGAGTTGGAAGGGACCTGGTAGGTCATCTAGTCCAACCCCCTGCCTGCAGCAGGAATTCCCCCTAGAGAATCCCCAACAGGTGCTCATCGAGCCTCTGCTTGAAATTATGGAACACTACATCTGTAGCTGCAGAAAGATCGCCCAAACAGACTATTTGGAAAGACACAACACTGTGCCTGCCATGATACATTAGAATCTGTGCCAAAAGTACAACCTAGTCACAACCAAGAACTGGTGGGACCACAAACCAGAAAAAATAGTCCAGAATGAAAGGTCAAAACCTGTGGGACTTCCGTATTCAAAACGACCAACACTTGCAACATAATACACCAGACATCACCATGGTTGAGGAAAAACAGGTCTGGATAATTGACACTGCAATACCCAGAGATCATCAGCTTCAAGAGAAAGAACATGAGAAGATCATATGGTATAAGGTCCTGCAGATAGAAATTCAGAAAATCTGGGAAGAGAAAGCCAGTGTGATTCCAATAAGTGCTCTTGGAGTGATTCCATTAAGTCTCCAGGAACATCTCAACTTAATGGGCCTCCAGAAGATCACAACTGCCCAATTACAAAAAGCAGCACTCCTGGGAACTTCACATATACTGAGACGATATCTTTGTGATTCCTAGTTTCTTGGATAGGAACCGAATCACACTAGAGACAATTCTAGTCAAACACCTGGCGACTGTGGAATGGTACATAATCATCATCATCTTTGCGAGACTAGCAACACAATCCTATACATGCCTATTCGGGAATACTGAGTAGAAATACTCAGAAATATTCCTTCCTGGAAAGTATATACAGTATAGGGTTGTAACCTAGGTTATACTCCTGATCCACACTAGGTTTTTTTTTTCCTGATGCACCATCTCAAATTATATTTTCATGCTTCATATGCTATTGTCACAACTGCTTTACATATTACCGGTCAAGATAGACATCACAAACAGAAGATTAGGTTATATCACAGTCACTTTTTCACAAGTACAGCCTAATCCCTGAATCATACCCTGAATCATACCCATGATTATATTTACTGCAGAATCATGATTAGGCTACGTACCTGCAGAGCTGCAATACAATACATTACTAGCGGTTAAGACACTGTGGCAGGCCAGGGTTCGAGATCCGGGTCCCCACAAGATGAGAATTTCCTGCTACAGGTAGGGGGTTGGACTAGATGATCCACTGGATCCCTTCCAACTCTATGGTTCTGTGATTCTAAGGCAACTTGCACTCTGAAAAAGGTGGTGGGGCTTTCGGTGCCTACTATGTGGACCATTTATAAGTGTTGCATTTTTAAGATAAAAGTTAACAATCAACTGCTCTTCCTTTCTATCGTTCACGAAAAAGTAGGGCATTGCTCAGTCAATTTATGTTTTTCTTTTTTCCTTTCCAAGTTTGTAATGGCGACAAGAATGTGCTTCCTCTATATCTTGGCTTCTACAAGGACAACATAAGTTTAACAAGGAAACAGCTTATGTCTAGGATTTATTTGAGAAAGTCTTAAGGGGATCATTTATTAGAATTTGAACACCAATCTTGGAGACAAAAGAAACTTAATAAGCCAGCAAGCAAGTTCAGTGTGAATTGCAATAAAGCCAGACTCCAGCAAATGAGTAAGGATGTGGGATTTACTTCTGAGTAGAAATGCATAGGATTATGCTGTAGATTGTGTTGCCTATGGTTCTTAGGCAATCACCCAAAGCAAACCACAATGAAATATCATTTATTGCAACATCATAGCAAGGCAGGCCTCCGTCAGTCTTGGAAGACTATGGTATCGTGCTCGGCGCTGCATACACTCCATGTGCAGCATCTTAACAAGGAACAAAATTGTTGCACTAGGAACTTCTAATTCAGAAAATTATGGCCATGATTAAATTGATTATTTAGAAAAGCATGAATGATATTGATGCAGTCAAAAAACATTGCTCCACTCACCTTGAATTCCACTTCCCCTGTGGAAGATTGAGCTTTCTTGGTCAAAGCTTATCAATGAAATATTTTTTTCTTCCCCACAAAACACATTCAAAAGTATTTTAAATTGTTTTCTAAACTGCTAAAATAAATATTAGGTAATATATTAGGTAATATTAAAATATATATTAGCTAATATTCATCCTTCAAGAAGCTTGAAGGCTGAAATCTTATGCACTCATCCCTATGACTAAACTCCATTTAACAGAATCATGCTTACTCCTGAGTAAAGTGCATAGGAGTGGTTGTACACTAAGGGCAAAATTCAGAGTAACTACAGGAGTCCTTACTCCGGTGTAAGAACAACTTACTCTGGATTCCAATATGAATTTCCCATAGGTTTTCACTAGGTGATGCAGTAACTAATGGTGCAAATAAAGTCTCTTACGTGCACCTGTAGTTACTCTGGATTTGGGGGTAACTGAGGATTGGACTGGGCCAAAAGATATGAAGGCCTAAACAAATTTCACTATATAAAGAAGCAGTACTATTATAAATGCAGGCACCACAGTGCTGGTTAAGACATCAAAAATGTCAGTGCAGGATGTACCATATCAGATTGACTGTGGCAGTTCTTATACTTCCCTAAGCTTATCAAGGATTTTCCTGTGAAATAAGCTATCTAATAATCTTGCGCTATGCTATATGCTGCATCATTAAGGAAGCAACACTTTCAAAAATACTTTGAATAGGGAATTAAATAGATTCGTTTTCAGGTCCCTACACATTAACAATCCATGGGATAAAAAGTGATTTTTTTTTAAGTACATGGCTAAAGTGGAAAGAATGCACAAATAAACCTACTTTCAATGCAAAACAAGTACAAAAATCCGAGAACACGTGGAAAATGATACAAGTATCATTCAGAATAAGAATTCCAAAATGCTCACCCGGCAAAACCTGTATCCCTGATTTCGCAGATGATTATGTTCTTTTATATGCAAATAGAAGGAGGTAAGTACCAGATCAGACAGGTCATGGACAGGAGTTGCCATTTTGTAATATGCCATATAAAATTACTGCAAACAAATTAAAAGAATGGGCTACCAAGAACAATTTTTCTCTAGTCTGCCCTTTTTTAAAATATAAGGACTATTTTTATGCCAAAAACATTGAAACATGTGTTTGATCCACCATCAGAAATGTGTAGTAGAGTCAATTTAACCACCTCAGATGTCTGCTTTCTCTTTTCTGCCTTCTGCAGAACTTCAGATCAGGCTTGATTGGTCCAGACATGTGAGATCATTTTCCACTTTGGTGGAAATATCTGTGGAAGGGTTTGCACATGGATTCAATAAGCGTCTTGTCAACACACATGCTGAGATGGTAAGTGATGCAAGTTGGAGTAGAAAATGGACTGTAGGACAGTGGTTCCAATTCCTCTTTAGGAGAACCATCTAAGTGCTCGCAGGAGCAAGTCACATCTGTTTTTGTGATCAGAAACTAGATCTAGTTTTTCTCTAAATATCTAAATTGTAGAAACAAACTATCTGTCTGTCTGTCTGTCTGTCTGCCACTTTTCAACTTAAAAGTTCACAAAGCAGTTTACAAGAAAATGAAAAAAATAATAGCTAATAAATAGCTAATGGATCCCTGTCCCAATATGGCCCACAATCTAAAATAACATATATTCAATCTAAGTAAACATATCTTCAATGTTTACTTCTGAAGCACTGAACACGGAAGTGTGTGGGGGCTTGGCCTGTGTGTGAAGTTTGGGTATCTAGTATACATTGGGCTGAACCCAAGGAGTCAGGAAGCAGGGAGCAGCACACCTCTGCTCCTCCAGGCATGCTCAGTAGGCACTAAGTAGCACCTGGGGAGGACTTACTCCCAAGAAGACCTGCCTCAGATCACACTGAACAAGGGACAGCGGTGATGCCTGCCTTATAAGGAAGCCCAGAAGTTCTTCACAACCAGTAACAGCTGCAGAATGAAACTGCAGTACAGCAGTACCTGTAGCGGAGGGTGGATGCAAGGGGCTCTGCCCTCGGCAATGCTGAACATGCCCTCAACATGCCTCTCCTGAACTGCCTAGGCTGGCCCAGCTAAGGCAGGCCAGGTCCACCTGTCTTAGGGCAGCCTATGTTCCCTTAGGTGGCCCCAAGCCTTTTCCATAAGAACTAGGATAGCCCATCTTGCAGTTGGATCAGCCAGTGATAGACAGGGTAACCCAATTGTACCACTAGATTGTGCCCTTAGTATGGTATTATATGTTGATTTAGTACCTATCAGTAAAGCATTTTTAAGTGAAAGAATAACCAGATTTTTGTTTTGTTTTTGCTTTGATTCAAGATCCAACAACTTTGTTAGTTGCAGAAAATGCTGAATATAGCTTTTGGCAGCGAGATATGTATGACATACTGAAAAATATACAAAACTTGCAATGGCTAAATGTGAAAATGTGTGCTTCCAGATGGTAGGGGAATGTAAACTTTGAAGGGAACTTGAAGGACTGCCAGCCACCAGACCTGATAGAAGAAGCCTTGGCATGTCAAAAGTCTCCGCCTGCTGTGAGGAGTTGATGGAATCTAAAGACAGTACATACCTATTTACGATTGTCAGATGTATGTCAGCCTGTTATTAAACGCAAGCGGTTAAGATGCTGTGCCTGTTAACCAGCAGGCCAGGGTTCGAGACCTGGGTCGGTCCCACAAGACAGTGTGAGCTCCTGTCCTTAGCCCAGCTCTGCGTTGCAGCTGGATCAAATCGTATCGGCTCTGCCTTTCCATTGGACTAAGTCAGTGGCGTGGAAAGGGGGGATTTGCTGCTTGGGTAACAGCCTATCCTCCATAACAATCCAACCCAGGCTTTCGTGCTTCGCATGCAGCGTATGCAGCGCCAAGCACGATACCATAGTCTTTCAAGATTGACGGAGGCCTGCTATTAAACTGGATATTATGTATTTACAGTACAATCCTAAGCTTGTCTACTTAAAAAAGAGTCCTGAAGAACAGAAGAACAACCATAGATGGGAAAATTCTACTTTTAACAAAAGTCACGATCTCCAAATCTGAAATTGAGAACTGTGCACAGAGCGCGCTATGATATGAACAGCCATCAATAGACTTGTCCTCCATGAATTTGTCTCATCTCATTTTAGTCACCATAGGGCAAAATCTAGAGTAACTACGGGGAGTCCTTGCTCCGGTGTAAGAACAATTGACTCTGGATTCCAATATGAATTTCCCATAAGTTTTCACTAGGTGGTGCAGTAACTATGGGTGCATGTAAAGTCTCTTACGTGCTCCAGTAGTTACTCTGGATTTGGGGGTAAGGTAGTCCCATAACTACAGTTAGAGCAAATTTCATTGATTAATTATGCACTCTGCTCATGCTGTAATCAAAAGGTTTGGACGAAAGGGCGGACATGGATGCATGGAGAACATGGGTTCACGCCCCAGAAGCCCAGGCTACTCTCCTTCAGTGATTCTTTGAACTCCCATTCTCAGTAACTATCACCGAAGAAGGAAATTAGCCTTGGAGAAGGCATATCTGAGAAGCTTTGGAGGAGACATACAAAACAAGCCCTTGCCCCAGAATCCTTCAAATGAGGAGGATCCTTCAAACAATATAGCCGGCCTTATTCTGTGGATGTGCATATGAAGGCATTAATCTGTTTTACACCAAATTATCAAGTTCAGTACTGGTAGAAACTCTCCAGAGTTTCTAATGGGGTAAAATAGCAGAAGCAATGTTTTAGAAATGTTTGTTTATGAAATGTAGAACTTAACACTTTTTGAACAACACATACTGAAAAGTATTTCAGAATTTTTCACATTCCTCAGAGAAGCTTCTGCTACTTGACTTGAACTATATTGGCTAAGAAACTACACTGTGGCAAATCCCACAAAACCATTTGCTGAGCAAGGTCACAAAGTTTTCAAACGTCAAACTTTTAGGCAATGATGGTAATAGGCATTTTATTATCATTTTAGATTTCCAGATTGTTTAAAATGCATTAGAACTCGAAGAAGTGTAATTTTGATGCACTTGGGAACAAAAAAAATGTCTATGAACTGCATGGCCCATATTTTTTGTAAGAGGAAAGCTGTGAGAGAACAATCCTGCATGGGCACAACACCTGCACAGACTAATGGTCCAACACAATGCATGCTCTTACCCATTGCAAAATAATAAGAACACTCTATTGAATGCTATGAAGATCCATTCATGGACTGGTTCTGCTCTTGAAATTTTCACTTTCTATTTTTAACTTTTCTTACTATTGATTATTAATGCTCCTTTTCAGCTTCTTTAAAATAGAGCTGTAATACTATTTAACAGATAAACCCATCTTAGATTTATTTTGTTTTCAAGGAAATCCACAGGTCACTATATCCACAGGTCCCCATGTTGCACCTATCTGTTCTCTAATTTCCCCACACTCCTATACACACAGTCATGGCTCACCTCTCTTAATTTGCAAAAGCTTTGCAAAAGGAAACTTTTTCTTCCTTTCGTTCTAGAATGCTTTGGAAAGGAACTCCAGCAAGAACCTAGACAAGGGGCCTCCAAGGTTTATGGCAAGGGGGCCACATCATCTCTGACACTGTGTTGGGGGCCAGAAAACTAATTTACATTTCAGATTTGAATAAATTTACAGTTAAGAGTGTACTGGAGTGGATTCAATGCTTGCCGAAGGACCGGATAGAGGGGTCTTGCTGGGGGCCACATTGAGGTTTGCTAAGGGCCGCATCTGGCCCCTGGGCTGGGGTTTGGAGACCCTGGCCCAAGACTAGTTGCTAGAGAAGGGTAACTAGAACCTGGGATTCTGATAGATCTGTACAACTAATGAGCGGACCTTATCATTCCACCTGGGCGCCTTATGTAGTCCTCCACGGCTGGGTGACAAAGACATTCTAGGCAGTTTCTTCTGCCTGGCATCCTGTCACATGGCCTTCTGGACACTGGGCAGCAAAGTGTGAATGCCCTGAGCATTCCTGCTCCCTGATTATGGAGGACAACACATAGCACCAAGGTGGAATGAAATGCAGTCCAAACAGAGACCACTTTCCCATTGTGCGTAATCTAAAATTTGGCTACCACTGTGCTAGAGGAAAGACAGAGGCAACTGTGAAAACGTTAACAGGAAAATGTTAACAGTCTTGAATTCTCACTGTCTTCTTCCTCTGCTGTCCAGTTCCTTCATCAGCTTCCACTTCCAAGCTGGTAAAAGATAATTATGCTTCTATCCACAGAATGTTAATATAGATTTTCCTTATGTAGAACATATATGTGCATGTGCACCATTACATCTAGAGAGACCACACACATATTAGAGGGTAGCTATTTGAATCAAATATATCTATGAATGGGGCATTTATTTGTGGGTAACCCCAGCACTCTTCAGCACCTCCAAGCTTTTTACACTTACTATAGCATTTTAAATCATTCAGCAAGGGTAAATTATTGTAAAAGGCATACATCCCCAGCTAATCAGCATTGTTATGTGCATTTTAAATTGATAAAACCAGAGAGCTCATTTCTAGGCTACTGCAAGTGGCTAGGTTTTTATCATATTACCATCTAATCATTTACTTCTTGCAGGAGAAATATCAATCTAAATAAGGAATAATAAATAAGAAATTGGATTGCCACACAGCTCTTTCTTCTAAGTGGTCTTTGACTAAAGATTGCAGCTAATAAAGATAACAGCTTCTCTCTCATTAAGTCAGAGCATTACAACACAATCCTAACATGCACTAGAACAGGCAGGCAGGCATAACTGTGCTGCATCTAGAACAAGTTTGAGGCTGCTATTGCACCAGCCTGGAAATTTTTCTATTTTTTAAAGATTTTTTTTATTTTTATTTTTTTGCACCAGCAAAAAAAAATTTATTGCATTATTTTTATTTTATTATTTTTTAAAAATTTTTATTGCACCAGCCTGGAAATTTTTCTATTTTTGCTATTGCACCAGCCTGGAAAGAGAAATTTTTTCCCTTTACCTGGGTAATGCTGCAGCAAATTCAAGCCCATCAGAAGCCCATCAAACCCTTGTGTGGAGACTTGGCAAACCAACAGAAACACACTTGCCCTGTCTAGTTATCAAATATCAGTAACTGTTGTGGGTTAGGGTTAAATAGGTAGGAATCCAGGGAGGGCTATTTAAGGACAACTGTTGCGTAAGACGCTATGCCTTCCCTGAATGGTGCACCTACAAGGTCATTCATCTAATATACCACCTCTTCCACCCCACAGTTTTTTATCAACTGAGGAAATGCCAAATTCTGCTCAGCTCGTTTATATCTTCATTTGAGAGATCAACCAGACTTTCAAAAGTTTCACCAAGTCAGCAAACATAAGATCCATAAGAAATACTTGTAAACCAAGTGAATTCAACACTTTCTTGGGAAGGGTCAACTAGCCCTCCCCCCTCCCACTCTTGGTTAATACCTGTAAACCAAGTGAATCTAAATACAAACTGGAAAATCTAAACACAATCTAAACCAACACTATAGAGCAACTTCTCAATAGATCAAGGTATATAAAATAGAGAATTATTTGCTTTGATGAAAAATAGATGACATGATGGAAAAGGAAATACACGAAAATAAAATGCCATTCAAAAGTGTAATGAACTTTCCCATAAACATTCCCTGCAGCTATCCAGAGGTCTTTTTATATAAAATATATATGAAGGTATCTATATTAGAACTGTGACTCCAAACAGGTTTTAGCTTTCCTTGGCTCAATTTCACTTTTCCCCATCTCAAAATTTGTACATGGAGTGTTTTAAAATTGAATTTGATACAGCAATTGATGATGTTCTGCTATGAGATTTTCTAAGCATAGTTCTGCTTTTTAAAAGAGAAATAAGGCTGGAGTCCTATATACACTTTAAATGGGAGGGTAGGGAATGGGAGTTTGGGCTCAGACCCAGAAGTTATGCCAGATCCAAGCCCTGTTCCCCAGGGAGTTGGGAACAGCCTCTGGCTGCTCTTGCCTGCTTGGATTTGTGCCACTTCCAGTTGTGGAACAGATCCAAGTACAGTGGTGCCTCATTTAAAGAGCTTAATTCGTTCAGGAGGCATGCTCTTTAAGTGAAACGCTCTTTAAGTGAAGCGGATTTTCCCATAGGAAACAATGGAAACTCAGACGATTGGTTCCACAACCCCAAAAATATTCATATAAAAATATTAACTGTAAGTAAAAATGATGACACAACACAGGAATTGAATTCAAAACACTATAATATAATACAAACCACAATTACTGTAATAAAACACTGTAATATTCTGTACAGTAAAAAAGAAAAGAAAAACCTTTATGGCCAAGGATGACTAATTTTCACTAAAAGAGTCACTGGTGTCTTTTGGAGCATCTTTAACAAGGAACCTCTCTCTGTGTGAGATCTATTTATGCAAACTAGAAAGGCAGTCTGCAACAGCAAAGGGGCCAGATCCTGTCTCCTCAGAATCAAGCTCCATTGAATCCACTAGGGCTTACAGGAAAGTGCATAGGATGCAAGCCTGACTCCTTCCATAGGATGCCAGCAGCAGCAGGAAATTGGCTTCTGCTTGCATTGAAAAGGGGCGAGATCCTGGGATGTCTACTCAGAATCAAGCCCCATTGAATCCACTGGGGTTTACTCACAGGAAAGGATAAGTGCAGGCAGTGAAGGTGATGGTGGGGGAAATGGGGTGGTTGTAGTGAGGTCCAGGCATGGGGAGCTGCTGGAGTGGAGGGGTCTGTTTAAGGGGGGCTGCAGAGAGGGTGCTGGAGGAGTTTTCCCTCCTACCTGATGGAGGCTTGCAGAGGCTTGGCTGACCTCATGTTTGCTGGCTGCAGAAGGAAGCCATCTTTGTTCCTCTGATGAAGAGGCTCTTCTGCTTCCTCTTCTGGACTCTTCTTTGGTACTGCAGGGAGGGGGAGAAAGTCCCACCTCAATCCCACAGCCCAGCCTATGCAGGGAGAAGAAGGGGGAGCCCAGCCAATGGGCACTCATTATGCGAATCAAGCTCGTTATGTGAAGCAAAACCCCACAGAAATCTTTGCTCTTTATGTGGAACACTCACTATTCGAAGCACTCATTAAGCGAGGGACCACTGTAGACCCGTTTGGGCTACTGCAGCTTTCCCTGGGGAAAGGGAAAAGGTTCCCCATCTCTGTAGTAGAATGGCAGCATCCCTGAAACTTGCACTGAATACAACACAGGCTAAGGCTGCTATCCTAAAGACACTTTCCTGAGAGTAAGACCCACTGACCACAATGGGGCTTACCTTTGAGTAGACATTATTAGGATTGTGCTCTAAGTCAGTCTGCCTGTTCCAGTGCAAGTTAAGATTGTGATGTGATTGCACAATCCTAACCAGTTTTCCAGCACTGGCATACCTGTGCCAGTGGGGCATGTGCTGCATCCTGCTGTTGGTGGAAAGTTGTGAAGGACTCCTCAAGGTCAGGTAATGTTTGTCCTCTTATGTCAAAGCTGCATGGCCCTTACCCTGGAGCTTTGAAAATTGGTTACTACTGTGACCTCAATTCTTTGTAAGGTGAAAGCTCTAGTGCACTGATTTTCAACCTTTATCATCTCATGTCACACTCACAGGGCACTAAAGTTGTGAAAGGCAAACCAACAGTTTTTGACCACTCAGAGACAAGGCACATCATGCTGCAGGAACGGCCCAATAGCACAACTAATAAAATCACCCCACTTAAAGTCCCATGGCATGCCTGCAATCCAGTATGCCACGGCACAGAGGTTGAAAATCACTGCCATACTGGTATCAATCTCAACCATTTATGTCATCTAGTTTGTTTCCCGGAGAAATTGGCTCATCCTAGTAGCTTCTAATAAGCCGATTTTGATCAGATACTGAATACGCATGTTATGAGTTGACATTACATGCAAAGCAATAGCTGCACAAAATGATAGCCCATATATAATCCCTCCACATACCATAGTTTAGAGTAATGTGTTTTCATCCCTCTAAGCCAGATAAGCCACGTAATATAATTTGAAAAACATTTGAGAGATGCTATTGGGCCTCCCCAAGATTGGATTACAAATTGATAAGCTCCTACTTCAGCTTGTTGAATTGTAAAACAAACAAACAAACAAACAAACAAATAAATAAAAATAATGTTAGGAATACATTTTTTTAACAGTTCCATTTTCAAACCCCATAAAATGTGGGGTTTGCCCTTTATAAAACTGAAAATGATAAACTGTTTACATTTCTTCCCTATCTATTGGCAGCACAGTGATAAACATATAACTTTCAACAAGACATGGGATATTCTGTTTATTGTATCCAAGTGTATATTCTACAGAAATCAGAAAAGCATGTGTTGGCATTTGGAGAGAACATGCAGTCCAGAATTATGATGCGCTGTATCACATTCTGAGTTTCAGCAAGTGAAAAATCGGACTAGCATTTTTTTCTGCTTGTGAAAAAATGCATCTGGGTATTGCAGAGCACTTTGAACACATCACATGGTGGTGTTCTTTTTTTGCATTTTTTTTGCATTTTAGATTGTGAGCACTTTTGGGACAGGGATCCATTAGCTATTAATTAGCTATTATTATTTTTCCATTTTCTTTGTAAACCACTTTGTGAACTTGTTAGTTGAAAAGCAGTATATAAATACTGTAGATAGATTGTAGATAGAAACATCAACAAAGCTGGAAAGTTTGGTCCTGTTCCTACCAAAATGTGTACACTAATCACTTATCTTAGGAAAGTGCACTTCTCTTGGTGGAAATGATACAAATCTTGCTAAGATAAAGTTCCAATGCTGTAACTTCCCTCCTGAATGTTTTACCCCTACTGTCATGACTTGTGATAAACTTGGAAGTGCAAGATTTCATCATAATGCTCCCCTCACAATCACACCCCACTGAGGTTGTTTCCACTTACCAGAAGCTATGGCAGGCTTTTAGGGTTGCAGGAGGACCCATGCAAGCCTCTGCAGGGCTCCCCGAAGCACAAAGACTTTCAAAAATAACTATTACATAATGAGTCATGATTAACTCAGTGCTTAACTCTCTTAATAAATATATCAACTGATTTATGTAACAAAAAGTAGATTTTCTTAATCTGAAATGGATCAGATTGATTGAGACTGTTTATTCAAAGAGCCAATGAAATTAAATGGAACCAATAAGGTGACATCCTGGAGGGCAACACACGGATGGAATCAGTATTTGTGTTGGGGGAGCATGAGCACTGCTATAACTCCTATGCCCATGCCAACCAGATGGGTAAACATGGGCTCTGCTAGACTAGACCTGGACTCTGCTAGACTAGACTTGGGCTCTCATCCCAAGATTGCCTCTGGAGTCACCTCTTTCAGGCAGGCAGGCCTGGGCTCCCTTGAAGACCAGATCTACCAACCAGGTAGATCTACTGAGCTCACTTGAAGACCAGATCTATCAGCCAGGTAGACCTGGCTCTCTGGTACCCTCTGGGTACCCATGCAACAACTCTTCCGGATGGGTAAACCTGGACTCCAGATGCAGGGGCAGTATGTCACTGAATACAGGTATAACCTAAATATCAGCACTTTATTTATCCGCAATTTTGATTCAACACAAATGAGGTTGCCTCTCTAAATTATAATATAAACTTCCCTGTAGTAGTAATTAATGGCTTCAAAAGCAATCTGCTTACCATGCAAAGCAGGCAAATAAGCTTGCCTCAGAAAAGGTTCATAAAGTGTTCAGTCTGGTTTTGGGTTTCAGCTGGAGGGGAGATCCTTCCTTTTCCCCATGTGATTATCACATTGACACATTTCTGAATTGCTTTGTAAGGGCAATTTCTGCCTCTGAGCAGAAACAAAACTGTTTTAAGCCACTTGAATGGGAAACTGATTCATATTGATTCATTGCCTTCCTTGTTTCCATTGTAAACAAAAATGGGTCCCCACAGAGGTTCCTGGAACCAAACAACACAGATGGCAAGGTGCAACCTGCACTATATACATGGGAGTGACAGAGGGGGGAATTGTCATTCATTCATTTATTGTGGGGAAAGATTCACTGCATTTATTTTTCTGGCCATTATTATTATTATTATTATTATTATTATTATTATTATTATTATTATTATTATTAATGTCATGACAATTACTATCTCTCAGTCTCACCTACCTTACAGGGTTGTTGTGTAAATAAACAAAATGGTGGAATTATGCACACCATCCTGAGTAACCTTAGAGGAAGGGCGGTATACAAATATGAAAATATTAACTAATGTTTTCTACCAATTGTAGTAATTAATTAATAATGATAATTAAATAATTTTGTCATATGGAGTGTGAAAAATTTATGGAGCCTGGGTATCAAATGACCTAGCTCCACCATTGGGATTGTGCCTTAAATCCCTATGACCTTCATTCAGTACTCTGAGATCCCTGCCTTGTCCCTTAATTCTTGTGACATCTCTCATGCTCTCTTGCTCTTTTCAACATGTGCCTTGTCTCTTCTTCAGTTTCATTCATCTCTCACTCATATTTTGCATGCCAAAATACAACCATTTTCTGGCGGGTTTGAATGTTATCATCTGCAATGCTATCCATATTTTCCTGGGAATCATAGGATCATTGAATACAGTCATAAAATCATAGAATTGGAAGGGACCTAGTGGGTCATCTAGTAAGCCCTACAGTATAGTATAGTCCCATTAACTACAATGGGGCTTACTTACCCCATTGACTTTAATAGAGCTAACTTCTGAGTAAACATGTTTAGAATTGGGCTCACATTCTTTCACTGTTCCAGCTGAGTGGCCTGTGGTGATCCAATCTCTCTCTCTCTCTCTCTCTCTCTCTCTCTCTCTCTCTCTCTCTCTCTCTCTCAGATATGCAAATTTCTAAAGAAGTATCACATGTACCCTACAATCCAGAGTAACTACAGGAAGAAGAGGCACTCTGGATTGCTCTATGCATTTCCCATAGGTTTCCCAAAGATGGCACCTTAACTACGTCCGTGGAAAAAGGTCCCATAGTTACTCTGGATTGTAGCCATAGAGAAGTGTTAGAAAACTGCTTGGATTCCACAGAAAATCCCATCAGAAAATGTAATAGAATCATAGAAGCCCAAAGTATGGCATTAACAATTCCACATCTGATTTGACAAGTGCACTGAGTAAACCATGAATTGTAAGTGGTTGGTATTTCAGGCTTACACCCACTTGAAGCATGTTTTTTAGCATCTGTAAAGGCAAACAATTTTTCGAATGTACTATGTCATGAATGAGCATAGGCTAAGGAACAAAATAGATATCCCAACGCTTCTTTTCACTCTGCAGCAGAGACCAATTTAATGCTTAGTAAAATGAAGCATGTGCTCCATGTTGCTCTCACTCCCTTTGTTCACATGGAGGAGGTGGAGAAGGAGGAGAGCATAAGGTCCCAGATGGACAGGGGGTGAGAACATTTGTTAACCTTCTACACTGTAAAATACTCCCTGCTCCTTGCTGGAAGCTTGCAAATGTTAACAACTTTGATATATACAGTGTTCAACTTGCAAAGATGATAATTCAGGGCAAAAAACTGTCACCCAAAAAATGAACACAGGCAACAATGCAAAACTAGTCAGCAAAAATAAAAAGGCTTAGAAAGTGAAATCCCAGTGTACCATACACACAGAGAGACTGTACAAACACACATACAAACACACCTCTCACATCCTTCAGCTACAACTTGAAGAAAGATTTTCCCATACTATGAGAGAGAAGGCGTTTGGAGGTGCCTCATGTAGCCAGCCAAGGTTGAGAAAGTTTAACACCATTAATAGTTGGAAATTTCTTCCATCAGGAAAGTGCTGTGCACTGAGCAGAAAAAAAACCCCTCTCTTTTTCAAAAGATCTAATCAAGAACCACACAAAAAATGATTGTAACTCAAATATTGATTATAAACTAAAAGGATTTTAATTACATTACTTAGAGAAATAATTTAATTTGACTATACAGACAAAAGGGATTCAATACTATGCCTAGACATTTTATTTTCAGATGAGTAGTAAAATATTCAGGAGGAAATTTGAATGTAATGGTTCGATTGTCTTTCTTTTCATTATGCCTTTATAAAATATGATATAGTGATGAAATGAGTATTTTTAAACCCTTTTAAAAATGATTAATTTGATCACCTGGAGCATTTCATGCAAACTGCAACGAGCTCGGGAGTAGGATTTATCTAGTTTATGGTTAAGTAGAATGAGCAGGATATTGGTTATGATTCGAGTCACATTTCTGTTCATCCTAAGGAGTCATAAGGAGTCAAATGAGCTAATTCTGCCCACCGGTAAAAGTTCAGTGATACAAGTGGAAGTGATGTGGCATTGGTGAGCAGAATAATGTCACCAGTGCAATGGCTGGCAGCTGCAGGTAGAGGCCACTGGAGAGAACATCACTTGCCACTGAAAGTGGGTTGGCAATGGGAGGAATTGGCATTTCTGGATGGGAAAGCTGGAGGAACCAGGAGCAGGGAATGTGAGAGGGGTCGATCCAGTGGCAATGGTGTACTCTGGACAGTATCTCTGCTTTTGGAAATTACCCTACCCACTTTCCCTCCTCAAACATACACCATCAAAATAGGTTATATATATGCAAGCCAGAGGTATAATTAAAAACATTTGTAGTTACCTCCACGTATGCCCTCATGCCACCAGTGGGTTTCCTATATATATATTTTCAACCCAGTCCTATTTCCAGCCACCATTGCAGATTTACCCTACAATCCAGAGTAACTACGGGAGCACGTAAGAGACATTATGTGTACCCATAGTTACTGCACCACCTACTGAAAACCTATGGGAAATTCATATTGCCATCCAGAGCAAATTGTTCTTACACCGGAGCAAGGACTCCCCATAGTTACTCTGGATTGTGCCCTTAGCCTCACCGAAACTTTATGTGTTGCACCCTATGATGGGAAGGGTTTAACCTCAATGCAAACCAGAGATGTAATTAAAAACATTTGTACTTACCTCCACATATGCATCTCTCTCTCTCTCTCTCTCTCTCTCTCTCTCTCTCTCTCTCTCTCTCTCTCTCTCTCTCTCTCTCTGGTGGCATGAGGGCATACATGGAGGTAAGTACAAATGTTTTTAATTACACCTCTGGTTTGCATTGAGGTTAAACCCTTCCCATCATAGGGTGCAACACAAAAAGTTTTGATGAAGCTAAATCTGCAATGGTGGCTGGCAATAGGACTGGGTTGAAAATCCCTTTGATTCTTGAAATAATCCCACAGACACCTAGCTAAAGAACCTGGACACCTGGATTTTACCTGGCTGCCGCACATACAAGACTATTTAGGAGTGAAATCCTACATGCATTTGCCTGCCCTTATGCGTGGTGAGCTCAGTGGGGCTTCTTACTGAGAATATAGTGAAAACATAGTGAAAATCATACTGCAAAGAAAGCACAGAAAGTGAATATGGATACAAAAGAGCAACAAATAGGAGGTCCCTGAAAACAAACCCCAGTGAACTATTCATTTATGAGACTATTCCCACACACACACACACACACACACACACCCCTGCCACTTCGTTCAGCTACTTCTGTAAGAATGAAGGATTGTGCTGTATAACTATCAATAAAACTAAAAAGTAAAACTGAACAAAACCATTACAGTTGGTAAAGTTGTGCTTACAATGTGTGGGGCAAGGGCCTTTGCAGTCCATGTAGCCAAGTTTACTGTTATGAAGCTCTCTTGGAATTCCTACACACATCACCAGGGGATCATAAGGAAATTACAACTGCTTACCACAGCCACCCCCATGTTAGAACGCTTCTATCTTTTAAAGACCCCGGCGATAAAGTTAATCTGCTTGGTGGTTTTCTACATCTCTTTGGTCTCTGCAGGCCTATTACTGCAGAGTTAGCTTGTGGTTGTTCTTGGCTTTCTGCCTCTTGGACTCCTCTCCAACATCAGTCCTGCTTGAATGGTTCTCCAATATTAGAATATTCTTGGGTAGTATAGAACACTTAGAATCTTGAATAACTCATATGACATTTTTTTGGGGGGGGGGGTGAGAAACCCCAGGGCTGAAAGTGTGAATAATTAAATGAATAGAATATTTAATAAATAATTAAATGATTTAAATTTGAATAATTATATTAAATTATTCATCAAATAATGAAATGAAATTCATGGCAATGGCCAGCAGTTTTGTTTTGGTCTTTTTTTGAAACTTCACCGAAAAGCAGATGATGATAAGCATATCCAGTGTGGAGAATTCTGTCTCCTTTGCTAAAGAGGCAAATAAAATCTTCAGCTTTGCAACCTCCTTGACCATCACTTTGTAATCCTTGAAAATCCTCACAGCCCCATCTGTTAACAACTGGCATAATCAGGTGGCCTGGCAGGGGAAATGGACTGATTCCAACAATGTTATTTCTCCAGATGCTGTTTCTCTGCTTCCCCTTTCCTGTGCATATGGCACAATACAAGGTCTGGGGAAAAACAGTTGAGACCTGCACTGATGCTCACCTGGATCTTTGTTTATTGCTTGCAATTCTTAAATAAAATCCTTATTTGCATGCAGCAACAGGTATTCCAGCAACTGTGAGTGGGACAAAAAAGTGACAAATAACCTCAAAACTTATAGACATTTCTGTTTCTCAGAATTCAGTGTTTCTTTAAGTCAGGGGTATTCAAACTTTTTGGCAGGAGGGCCACATCTTCTCTCCGGCACTGTGTTGGGGACTAAAAATGATTTACATTTCAAAGTTGAATAAATTTAAAGAAAAAAGTATATTAGATACATCACAAGGCTTGTCCATGGGCCAGATGGAGGGGTCTTGCCAGAGGCTGCATTGAAGCTTAATGCGGGCCTTCTCTGGCCCCCCAAGTCAGGCTTTGGACACCACTGCTTTACACCATCAACATAAATCAAATTCTTACCTTGCTGCCTGTTTATTGTTGTTAGCAAATGTCACTTCCAAAAATGACACTATAGTTGTACCCATTGTTATGTGAATACTTTTTGGGGGGGGAGGGGGGAGATATTTTGGTCCAGGTTACAGGTCTGGGTTGTCTTAGGTATTCTGCAGATCAATACAACAATACAAGGCAGGATAAATGCAAGAAAGTGCAGAAATTTAGACAGGCGGTATGCACTGGTCTATCACATTGTAATCTCAGAATTGCCAATGTCTTTGGGCATGGAGGGACAGCTTGATTTATGTTGGACAAATCTATTGAATCTTTAAGTTGGACTATAAGTCAGTGCCTGAGTCAGAAAACAAGACTGTGTTATATCATTGCTAGAATTTGGTTTTCTCCATGTGCTTGATGTGAGTCAGTCAACCCAGGCACTTTTGCAGTGGAAGTTAGCATCACAACAATAACAAAACAACAGTAACAAAAATGGAACAGTAACAAAATGGAACAACTATGGGGTTTGGCATAATTGTGGTTTAAGATTTGTGGTGATCTCCCAGCTACATTTAGGTAACATGCATCTTCCAACTGGATAGAATAGCTGAGATAACTTCTAGGGAAAGTCATGCAGGAAAAGAGTCCTTTGGCACCAAGATGACCAAAAGCCTTAAATAACCAGTAGCGCATAACAGAGCAGAAAGAGCACATTTGGCTGCATAAAGCCATTTCTGCAGCCAGATTATTATGCTGCACATGTTCAAGCTCTCATGCCAAGCCCTGTACAATTTCCTGCTTCAAATACCTCTGTTCTTTCCCAGTGCTCCCCAACACACATGAAACAACACAAACTTTACCTCTGTGCCTCATATTGTTTGCTCTAGTGCACTCTGTTCTCCATCTGTCTTCCGGTGTTGTTTCAAGTAAAAATACATTTCCCCCTCATTTTTCATGAATAAATTGCCACCCGAATCAAATGTGACATTACCTTTGTGTGTTGGCCAGTCACCTGTACCTTGCCCCTGAGGAATTTACAATAAAAAGAGAAACTTATACTCATCCAATGTAAAAAGCAGCCTCCCCACAAATGCACACACACTTTCTCAGCAAGGGAGCCCATAACCGATCAAGTCCCAATAGTAGCTGTGTGCTCTTAAACACAAGTGAACACAAGATCAGGACAATTGTAAAGACTAAATAAAGAAGGCAGGAAAATAAGGAGACTTTTAGGCTGCAATCCTAAATTCCAGTTAGGCCGACCTAAGCCCTGGCATAAGTCCTTTGCTGACCTGGAGGTGTGACAAAAGTGCTGTAAGATATTTCTGTACCACTCCCGCAGGAAGATTAGGCCAGTGCACAGACATGCACTTGCTTCCCTACATCACCACAGGAATGGGAAGATCAAAGAGTTGTGCTGGACTAGGTTAGGATTGTATAATGAATTATAGAAGTTTTGGATGGTGGCACTACTACCTCAAAAAAGAGATGCCTCTTGAAGAGGTGGTGCTGGTGAAAATATTTTGCATTACAAGAGCACTGCATTGCATACAGTCATTGGTCAATTGACATATACTGTGACAGCTGCTCAGGGCAAGTGAATTCAAAAAATACATTGATCAAATGCATTGCCAGGGCAGATATGGATATGGACAATGAGGGCACCTCAAAGTTGGACCAGTGCCAGCTTTTTGAGATAATGTTGGGCACAATTCTGTGGCCTCCTCCTTAATCCTAAAATCCAGTTTCTTTGGCTATATTTGACAACAGAAACTGGGCAGAAGACAGAGGAAAATCCTCTTTTGCAGTGCCACTATAGCAGTAGCAAAAGATAACTGCCTCTACTGCTGCTATTGTTCCATCCTTCAGAAAGTGCCACATCAACTCCATGGCTTATCACTTGCTGGGAGAACCTATGGTTCTTCATCATCCTCCATCTTCTTGCGCGCCATTTCAAAAGAATTAAATGTTAACTGGGTACCTTAGAAGGAGGACGATGGACTTCTGCAGCTCCATCATTCGGTCAGCAAAAGGGGTGCTGACCAAACAACTCCAGGGGTTGGAACAATGGCAGAAGCAAGTCTGACACCAGATAAATATGGACACAGTTGCTGGCACTTTCAGGAGTGTGGAACCTTAATATGTGCCTCCTCAGCTCTTATCTGTGATTCTTCCCCTCCCTTGAGGTACATATTTGACAGTTTTATATTTTACTCCATTGCATTTTCATAACCTCCTATTGATGAGGGTGCAATCCTAGGCCAATTTAGGCCAACACAACTTACCCATCTCCCCATTCCCATGGTGGTGTGGGGAGGCCGGTGCATGTCTGAGCACTGGCTGAACTCCCCCAGGAGTGGTGAAGAAGTACCTTACAACATTTTGCAACAGCCCCAGGCCAGTATAGGACTTGTGCTGGCCTAACCAGGAATTAGGATTGCTCTGTGAATGTACTTCAATGTTACTTTCCTCAGAGGTGCTTCCATGGACCTGTATTTTCACTGCTTGTTTGCATTTTCATATGACTGTGTAAATATCTACATGTTAAATGTTTTGGATAAAGCAATCCACGTCTCTAGTTGGCACTTACCTTGCACTGGATACAGAGCAGGCCATCCATCCTAGCTGTTCCAGCAAAGTTAGGATTGCACTGTAACTGGAAGAGATGCTAATGTATAAACCAAGAGCCAAGTTGTACATTTCATTTATCACATAAACAGTGGCCATATATCAGAGATAAAGACACTTATGTGCTGTTGCCAGAAGCATTTGGCTGGGTGGTGCAATGATGGCAGTGGGAGATTAATGCACCCTTGCTCACCTGACTTCCCTGATGCTCTGCAATGGCGTGGACAGACTGTGAGGTACTTTTACATCTTATGTGAGACTGAGGGTGACATCCAAACAAATTAGAAATGCCTTTATGCATCAATTTAACAAAGTGTTGGCCTCCTGTGTCCAAGACCATAATCTGATCGTCATCTCAAGTGGCCAGCACTATTGAGTATCATCTGATGCTGCCTTCCAACTGTGAAGTATCTGAATTTCAGCTACAGTGTGCACAAGCTACTTGAGACTCTCTGATGAAAGACACTATTGTGATACTTCCAATATTGGGACAAAGTAAACCAGAGCTCAGTGCTGCCGAGAATAAGTGCACCATTATATGAGACCCTCAGAAAAAGAGTACTTGGCTGAGTGTTAACTGATCTGTTCATTGTGTGATCAGCATATATGAGCTTGAATCTCTAAGAAGCTGGAAGTGAAACATAAAGTATAAGTTAACAGAAGCCTCTCGACTGTGTGATGTCTAAGGATTGTCGAAACTCAGAGGGGTGACTGGTAAGTGCTCTTTCTGTACTCCTTCTGGAAAAAATCCTTTTCCATTAGTGAATGAGATTGTATGTAATTTGAATATTTGTGCTGTGCACCACAGGAACCAACTTCACTGCTAAGATTCAGGTGTGTCATTAAATACTCTTGTTTTTCAAGATCTTTTAATTTAAATGTGTTAATCAAATATTTTATGGTGAAAATTACAAGTATCAGTAGTATGTATTTTAATGCTTTGGGAGGCATTGTGGTGTTTTTTCTTGTATTTTCTAAGTAAACCAATCACCTTGGGTCCTTTGGAAGAAGGGAAAGATATAACCATTCCAATTTTGTATAAATACCAGTACATGTGTTTATTTGTTTTTAGCATTTTTCATCTTTCCTGTCAGCCCATGTAAATATTACAGCTTCCCAACCAACTATTAAGATCCTTATAAGTAATCTGTTGAGTTTATGGCAGATTTTAGTTTGTTTTATGTTCTTGATTTATCTCTACATGTGTCCTTGTATTTAACTAAAGTACGTATCCTACATTCAGTGCAAATAAACAACTTGTGATCCAGATGCAGACCTTCCATGGAAACATAAGAGCATGTCTATCCTTTGTGAAATGGCACAACCAGAATTATTTTTAATCACCAAGAGATTACTGTACTATACTGTACTATATTTTTACAAAACTGATGTTGCCAAGACATCAAGTATATAGCCCAATCCTATGTATGGCTATTCAGATGTAAATCATATGAGGTTCAGTGAAACACACTACGCCCAGGCAAGTGTGTACAATGTGGCAGTCACAGTAGTGAGACTTAAAAAACAGATAGCCCACTGCCTTGCAGAATAAATATGTGTTCCACCAGTAATGGCTGCTGAAAATCAGCCATAAAGCATGTGCCAGCACCATCCAAAGTAGTGTGCTCACAGAGTACCAAAAGGAAGGACAGAGCCTTCACACACACATTGTCACATGGCTGGCCATCAACTAGAGCAGGTCAGCCAACAGAGGATGTGGGATGGGAGGGGACAAAATAGGGATGTTGTTTAGTCATCAAGTCATGTCCAACTCTTTGTGACCCCATGGAATGCAGCACACCAGGCCACCCTGTCCTTCACCAGGTTCCAAAGTCCATCCAAATTCATGTTCATTACCTCAGTGACACTATCTAACCATCTCATTCTCTGCCGTCCCTTTCTCCTTTTGCCTTCAGTTTTTTCCAGTATCAGGCTCTCTTCTAAGGAGTCCTCTCTTCTCATGATGTGGCCAAAATGTTTGAGCTTCAGCTTCAATATTTGTCTTTCCAGTGAACAGTGTGCGTTGATTTCCTGGAGGATGGACTGATTTGATCTCCATTTGCAGTCCAAGATCTCAAGAGCCGTCTCCAGCACCATAATGCAAAGTCATCTATCCTTTGACAGTCAGCCTTCTTTATGGTCCAGCTCTCACAGCCATACATAACCATAAGAAAACAATAGCTTTAACTAGGCAGATCTTTGTCAACAAGGTGATGCCTCAACTTTTTATTAAGTTGTCTAGACCTGCCATAGTTTTCCTCCCCAGAAACAGGCATCTTTTGATTTCTTGGCTGCAATCTTAGAGCCCAGAATGAAGCTGGTGCACCTTGCAACACCGGCTCACTTTACCCTCTGCAGAATGCTGCAGAGCCCGGGCAAAATGCATTGCACTCATTGGCTGCAGAAGGGCCTGGGGGTGGAGCCCAGCTGTTACCGGGTTTGTTCTGCCCGGGGAAGCTCAGTCGGGCTCCAGCAAGCATCCCCCTCCCTCCTTCCCTCCCTCCCTGTAGTACAGCTTAGGATTAGCTGGTCGCTTCAGGGCCAGGTAGGAATTTTTTGGATACCACCTGATTGGCCATTGGTGGCATTCTTTTTCCCCTACCCTGAGCTGCACACGGGGAGAGAGTTAACACTAATTGGCTTTTAAACCCGGTCACTTTGGCAGGAGTCGTGCATAATAGACAGGATAAGCCTTCGGTGTGCAGCCTTAGGTAGCAAGGGTCTGGGGTACGAAGCCTCCCTGTGATGCTTTACCGGCTCCAGGGGTATGGTCTGACGAGCCCCCTTACCTGGATGAGAAACCTAGACGCAGATTGGCCGGAATAGCCGGCGGCTGCGCGTCCAGCTACCTTGACCTTCAGGTTGGCAAAGACGGGCATCCTTGAACTCTGTTCAAGGAATGCCCTAAGCCAGGCTGGGAACGCCCTTTACCACCTTTAACAACTGCATGGGGAACTATGCGTAGAGCCGCATCCCCTTAGACCGCATGGCTATTGTGTGAGCAGTCCCTGTTTATTTTAATGTTAAATAGTTAAGAAAAGTGGCCCTCAATCCAGCACTTTTGTCCGGCTTTTTATTTGCATCTGTCTGGGGTAAAAATAAACTCCATCACAACTTCCATTGATGGGATTGATTGAATTGATGGGACCAGAGGCCATGATCTGGTTTTATGTAAATGTTTAGTTTTAAGCCACATTTTGCATTTTCTTCTTTCACACTCATCAAGAGGTTCCTTAGTTCCTCCTCACTTTCAGCCATTAGAGTGGTATCATATGCATCTCTGAGGTTACTGTTATTTCTCCTAGCTATCTTAATTCCAGTTTGTATTAATCCAACCCAGCTTTTCGCATAATGTACTCTCCATAAAATGGTTCTTCTTATCTTATTCTTATCTTTTATCATGCCCATCTTTGCACAAAATGTTCCTTTAATAGCTCCAATTTTCCTGAAGAGATCTCTAGTCCTTCCTCTTGGTTGTTTTTCTCAATTTCTTTGCATTGTTCATTAAAAAAAACCCTTCCTGTTTCTCCTTGCTAATCACTTAAACTCTCATTCAGCTGGGTATAGCTTTCTTTTCCTCCTTTGCCTTTTTCTTTCCGTCTTTCCTCAGCAATTTGTAAAGCTTCTTCAGACAACCATTTTGCTCTCTTGCATTTCTTTTTTTCAAGATGATTTTAGTTGCTGCATCCTGTATAATGTTATGAGCCACATTTCTTCAGGCACTCTTATCAGGTCCAAACCTTAAAAAGGGATGAGAAGGCATCAAAACTGGACACGGCGGAGGAAGAATGAGGTTGTGGAGGCTGTGGGAAGATCCAGATCCAGCAGCATTGGTATACACCAGATTCCAGTACTTTCCTGCCCTCTTTGTCTCTTCTGAATTGCACTAGCTAAAGTGCAATTACAAATCCCAGGTGATCTATTAGCAGGAGAAGCAAGAGGCCTTAAAAGGGGTAAGAGGTGAAGGTCCACACAAACCCACACCAGCTATTTCTTTGGCACAATTTTGAGTAGACCCTCCATGCTGCAGATGTTTATTCGAGGAGACCTCTGGAAGTGGGATTGCCATATGTCTTGAAAAGCAGGGACAGTCCCAATTTGGGGGGATTGTGTTCACATACTGGCAAATGGGACAGAGGGTCCTGTCCCAATTTTTTTTGTGAAAGAGGATTATGGCAACCCTGTCTGGAAGTAAATCCCTCTCACAGAATACAACATTTTGGGTTGGGTGCATTGGTGGCAGAGAAAGAGAAGCATAATTGGCTGAAAAACTCTTTTAACACAGGACCAATAATTTCTGGATAGACATGTTTAGAGCTGTGCTGTAATTTTTTTTTTTTGCCTGTAAATACCCTGCATGAATTTAATGCACAGATTATAATAGACATTAAGGAATACACCAGAAGAGGTAAGGAAGGTGCTTGTTTGCTTTCATTAATAGTGCCTCCTGGCTGCATGAAATCACATGCCAATGTGCAATATTTTGGGGAAAAAATATAGTAAATTCATGAACTCTGCTTTAAAGAATGTAAAGATCAAAGCCCCTTTCTTGCAAATATCTGGAACATGCTTCACAGGTTAGAAAGTAATAGCCATCTCATAACTAATAATAAGTGTCTTGGGATTTATTAAGTTTTTCTTCTTGGCTGTGGGCTCAGTCGTATGATTGCAATCATGATGTAAAACTCAATCATAGATTACTAACTGCAGTGATTTGAAGCCAGGAATCAGAAATTTTCAATGCAACCCAACACAGTTCAAAACTGTCCAAAGCAGGAAGTATCATAGGCACTCTTTCTGTAGTATTCAGCTGACAGCTGCGATTGTGTATCCACAATCTACACAGCAAAGTCTATCATGTGCATACATTCTTCCATATCCAGTTTCCAGATGGGAAACTGTGCTACAAACCTTGCCTGGCTGCCAGAGGAGAAGATTGGAGTAAATCTTTGCAGAATTGTGCCAAGTAGTGTTTTGTGCTCAGTTTGCTATAAGAGGAATTTCATTCTATTTTGTTTTTGTTGTTTTTAAAAATAGGAACATTGTTCCATATGTGTTTATGTGAACTTGCTTTTTGAGAATGACATTAACGAGCAGCAATTAGATCTTACTGTATATCTGCCTTTCTGCTTATTTGATAAAGATAGGTGGAGCCACTTTATCTGTGGGTTCAACACCCGTGGATTTGACTCAGTAGAGTGCTGGATGTGTGATGAACCCTACAATCCAGAGTAACACGTAAGAGACATTTACATCAACATAGTTACGGCACCACCTAGTGAAAAGCTAAGGGGAATTCATATTGCAATCCAGAGTAAATTGTTCTTACATCGGAGCAAGGACTCTCTTTAGTTACTCTGGATTGCACCTGAAATCTTTCACTTGACCTCCCAGATGCAACCAGAAGCACCTTCCAACCATGTCCTGGTGGCTTTTTGAGGCTTGAAGAGACATTGTCTTATAACACATTTGGACACAACCAGAAGGTGCTTCTGGTAGCCTTTGGAGGTTACCTGATGGACCCCATCCATGGCTTCCATGATTCATTGGTTCTGGTATTCATGGAGTGTCTGAGAACAACTCCCAAAAATTCCAAGGTCCAACTTTATTTAATAGACCCTCCCTTAACTGAAATCCTCTGAGTGTGTAGGTTAGAGCTTCTAGCATATTGACATTAACAACAGTTTACATTTTTCATGGTATTATCTCGCTCAGCAAATATCTCTTTTACACTAAGGTGTAAACCTGCATATTATGTTTAATAGAAAAGAATGCAATTAAATTGAAAGGTTTCCATACACTGGCACAATCATTAGGATTCTCTCCTCTGTCTGCTTCTCTTCTCCCTTTATCATAATTTTCAATGACCTTAGAGGTATCCAACTTCCATATCAATTCTCCAACAAGTGTAATTGGGTCCACTCCCTGGGATGTCCAACTGAATTTCAGTGGGACATACTTCCAAGAAGCCCTGTGTAGCATCTGGCAGCTGGAACATTATTCTTGTTGTGAGGAACACTGCAATAAGGGAATGTATGGACTTTGTTCTTTTCTGAATAACTCAGGTTGAAACACAATGATGTCAAAGAAAAATACTTCTACAGAGATAACAAAAGGTAACCCAAAGTCAGATGTGTAAGGAAATTAAGCACAGCTGTAGGAATATGCTGTATCATTCTTGAAGTAAACTGCATAACAGCAAAAAATTACTTTCTCTTTAAAATGGTGAGTTTTAAAGGGGTGCAGTATCAAAAGTAGATGCAGGACAAAGCCCTGCAATCCTCAACACTTCCATGCTGTGGTTCCACTCTGTTTTGCATACCCATGGCCACTATTTTTAAACACTACATGACATGTTATACATTTAGTGTAATGTGTAACTTACCCTACAATCCAGAGTAACTACGGGAACACATAAGAGACATTACGTGTACCCGTAGTTACTGCACCACCTAGTGAAAACCTATGGGAAATTCATATTGCAATCCAGAGCAAATTGTTCTTACACTGGAGCAAGGACTCCCCGTAGTTACTCTGGATTGCGCCCTTGGCTCCATAATTCATATGGGAAAGCCCAGATTCACAGTATAGTCTCTTAGGGCACAATCCAGAGTACCTATGGGAGCACATTATGTGCTCCCGTAATTTCTGCACCACCTACTGAAAACCTATGGGAAATTCATATTGCAATCCAGAGTAACTTGTTCTTACTTCAGAGCAAGGACTCCCCGTAGTTACTCTGGATTTCACCCTTAGCCAATTAAGCAGACTCTGAGAGACCAGTGGCACAGCTAGGACATCACCCAAGCCCATAAACTTTTTGACACCCCCAAATATAAAAATTATTTTAATTAATTATTATCAGTATTAATTAATACTGAACATGAACTGAACACTGAACATGAACTGAACATGAACTGGAGGTTGTCCATGACTTTGTGTACCTTGGCTCAACTATCTCTGACACTCTCTCCTTATACGCTGAGCTGAATAAACGCATTGGTAAAGCGGCTACTACATTCTCCAGGCTTACAAAGAGAGTATGGCTTAATAAGAAGCTGACGGAACATATAAAGATCCAGGTCTATAGAGCTTGTGTCCTGAGCACACTCTTGTACTGCAGCGAGTCTTGGACCCTTTATGCATGGCAGGAGAGGAAGCTGAACACCTTCCATATGCGCTGTCTCCGACATATTCTTCACATCACCTGGCATGACAAAGTCTCAAATGACGCAGTATTGGAACGTGCTGGAATCTCTAGCATGTTCACACTTCTGAAACAGCGGCATCTACGCTGGCTTGGGCATGTCGTGAGAATGGCTGATGGTCGGATTCCAAAAGATCTCCTATATCGAGAATTAGTGCAGGGAAAGCGCCCAAGAAGGAGACCACAGCTGCGATACATGGACATCTGCAAGAGGGTTCTAAAGGCCTTAGGAATGGACATCAACAGCTGGGAAACCTTGACCTCTGACCGTTCAGCGTGGAGGCAAAAGACCCAGCATGGCCTTCTCCAACTAGAAGAGACACTTGTTTGGCAGGCTGAAGCAAAGAGACAGACCCGAAAGCAGCGAAACCTGGGACCTGGGCAGGGGACGGAATTTATTTGTCCTCAGTGTGGAAGGGATGGACACTCTCAAATTGGCCTTTTTAGCCACACTAGATGTTGTTTCAGGACCTCCAATCAGAGCACGATACCGTAGTCTTTTGAGACTGAAGGATGCCAATATACAATATATAATTAATACATTATTGGATTGTAATTAATATTTTCATATTTTAAAAATCACCTTACCAATTAAGCCTGCAATCCTAACCTCTAGTTAGGACAACATAAGACATTGCATAAGTCCTCTGACCTTTGGGTGTCACCAAGACAGTTCTGAGCCACTCCTTGGGGAGAGTTAGGCCAGTGCACAGACATGTGCTTGCCCCCCTACATCACTACAGGAATGGGAAGAACAATGAGTTGTGCCAACGTAAGTTAGGATTGCACCTAAAGAATCCATTGGCCCAAAACCCAATTCTATTGGGCTTTTAAGCAGGTGGAACAAGTGTTAACTGACTTACAAGGTAAAAACCCAAAAATTCCCCCCTACCACCTCAAAACCACCATCCCACCATCCTTCCCTTACTTCCTGGTATGAATTTACTTGTGCTGGCTGGTGCAGCAATTGGATCTTGCACTGCCAAGCCAGTGTAGGCTTTCAACCCAGCCAGCTCCTAAATAGGCACGATCTTGCCTTATGGCAGATTTGTGATACTCTGGGTTGGCGCAGGGATGGCTTGCTGGTTCAACTGCTTAGGACTGCACCATAAAATATGCTCAATGAATCAGATGTTTTAACTGACTTCCAGGCCTAAATTAATACATTCCAGTTTCCAGGAAGGCTATAAGAAGTTTAGCAATTCATGGAAGGCCAAACAACTGGGTATTATATGTGAAACCTATAATTAATTTTTTCCCCTTTTGCCATAATTAATATTGTGAAGTTTGGATTTGCCTGATGAGATATATGTTGTGTTACGATATACTGTATATGGGGGGGAATCAATCTGTTGGCAAATATGTTTTAGTGTGTTGTAATGTGCTCACGTACATGCAGTCAGTGTGCTCTCAGCTGAATATTGGGATAAAGAATGATGATCAGCCCAGACGTTTCATGGGCTTTTTTGTGGCAGGTACATAAATATAGCCCAGGAAATCAATTCTTCACTATGAGTTATCCAGTCTTGATTAGTTTTCTTGCATGGCTCTTCATTTGTTAGGCTCACAGGTCCTTCAAGTTCAGTGTCGTCAGTACTGACTGCTGGCGTTCTGTCAGTAACAGGTGTGTAAAGGATCTCCAGCAAACTTCACACTCCTGGAGATGCCAGGGTTCACACTCAGGATGCGACCTTCAGCATGCAATGTACCACTGAGCTATGGCCCTACTATTGACAATCAAGGGAGCAGTTTATTTACTCTTTCCACTGTGAGTGCCTTTGTCATTAAATTTTGCCATTCCAGACTCTCTCCCTCTGCTCTTATCTTATTTATTTTGTTAGCAATTGCTGTATATCAAAGAGAGAGATAAGATGAAAAGAGAATTGATATAGAAAATTGAAGCAAAGACAGATTATCACAAAGGGCTAGTCATAGACAAGAGATAAGTAAGAAACACTTTCTGAACATCCTACATGGGGTCTGGAAATGTCATTCTGACTGTCTTGTGACATATTAGGCCTTTATATTGTTCTGAAGATCCTTTGATGGTGGAAGGAAGAAAGAATGTAATGATACTAGATATTTATAATGACATGAGACCTAATAGGACTGAAGGAATTTTAGAATACTAATTAACTGGGGTGAATGTTTTAATTATCATGCAAGGTCAAAACAGGGTGACTTGGTTTGCAAATGTTTTCAGCCCATTAAACATACCCTTTTTATGGAAGTTTTCACTGATCTTTGTGTGTTGTTTTTTTTTTGGGGGGGGGGTGATGGGGGAAGAGGCAGCTGTTATTGAAATGAGTCCCAAATACTGAGGCAATGGACTTAATTGTCTTTCACCCAGATCCAGTCATATATAGTTGACTATTTAGGCACAATATGAATGAGAGTGCTCATTCTGATGTATGTATATGTATGCAGGATGTATGATTATGTATACTGATTCTGATGTCCCAAATACTGAGGCAATTAGCACAATTCTCTTTCAATCAGATCAAGTCATAACGTATGTAGTGGACTAGTTGGGCCCTATGTGCATGGGAATGCACATTCTTATGTATACTCATTCTGGTGTATGCTCATTCCAATGAATATCCTACTGAAAGACATCTACATCTAAATGTGGCATCCACATCTAGATACCCACTACAGCACAGAAATAATCCATCCATAGGTTAAACGGACCAAGAGAAAAGCAGCCAAATATTTTCCTTGAGAATTCTGAAACTCCACATCAATACTCAGGAATAGAAAAAGCAGCATTAGTTTGTCTTGTAGTCATTCCTGGGAAGAAATCATTGCTGGTTTGAGGCAGCTCCAAGTTTGTGTTACCAATCCTGTATCTGTAATCCTGTATCTGTAAATCCTGAGTTTTCCAGCTTCTCAGCTTATTGGCAACCTCAAAATGCCATATGCAGGGGAGGGCACCTAGATGCAGATGTGTTTTATGCTCCCTTGGCATCTGGTGAGCCATTGTGAGATGCAGGAAGCAGGACTAGATGGGCCTTTGGCCTGATACAACAGAAGCTCTTCTTATATTCTACTTATATACCAGCCTGGCAGTGGTGTGTGTGAGAGAGTGTGCATGTGGTGTGTGTGTGAGAGAGATAGAGAGGTAGGGAACTGATTGGTCTGGTCATCAAAATGTGACCAACCTCTTTGCATGTGACTTCTTGCTATCAGTTGTGAATCATGTTATTGACCTGGTTGTACTCCTTTGTCAGGCAACCAGAACAACACACGTTTCCTGAATACATCAAAATAAAGAAAATAAAATAACTGATAAGGCAACAGGAAGTGGTGGAGATGCACAGAACTGGGGTGAAAAGAGCCCTAATTGCCTGTGTTGTTTGCATGCAATCAGGGCTGTGTTCATCATGATCCTGACTCAATGAAATCAGTGAGAAGAGCTTTTGAGGTCCCCTCATTGATTTCCCATAATGTCTCTAGCCCACTTAATTTGCGTAAGGTGATAGCCATTGATCTAACCATGAGGAACAATCATAATGTTTCTATCTGTTGTCTTATTGAAAATCACAGCAATACATAATTTAAGCATGTTATTATAATCAGGCATCAGGAACAAAAAACAGTAAGGAAGAAACTCATTGTATTTTTCTTATTCTTGCAGCAGTTCCACTGCTGTTTACATAGTTGCTGCAATAATGTGTGATAACTCTCAAATGAGGGTCTGAACGAATATTAAAGTTTTTTCAGCCAATCTAAATTATTCGACCATATTAGGCTTCTCGTGAACAAAGATGTATCAAAGACGTATCAAAGAAATGAAAATATTGCATACACCCAACAGATCCAGCAGTTATGCTAAATTCCAGCTTCGGTCCCCAGATAGTCAGGAACAGACTCTAGCTGCTCCCACCTGCTCAAATCTAAGCCATTTCCTGAAGTGGCCTAGATCCAAGTGGATCCATTGGGGCTGATGCTTGTGCTGGATTCAGCACAGGCTGAGCTAGTCTGCCTATTCCAGCACAATTCATAATTGTGCTCTTAGGCTGCAATCTTAATCTCCACTTAGGTCAGCCTAAGCAGATCTGGGGGTGTCACAAAAGTGCAGTAAGACATGTCTGCCCCACTCCTGGGTTGTTGGTTGTTTTTTTTTGTTTTTTTTTGCAAAGTCACAGGAATATGAGGACCTCCCCATACCATCACGGAAAGATAGGCCCAGTGAGTTAGTCCAGCCTAAATTGGTTAGGATTTGGTAAAGTCTCTCAGGCTTTACATTTTTCAACACTCAGCATTGGAAACTTTTCCAGCTGTTATAAAATAAGAGGGGAGAGTGTTTTATGATAGCTTCTATTAGTTGACTTTTCATGTAGTAATAGCTTGCACTCACCATCAGGGATGGGTGTGGGCAGGAACACTGAAATATATACTGTCCAATCCAAATGTAGAGAAACTAATCTCTTTTTGATGTCTTAATTATGCAAGATCATATTTCCATATTAGTTTAGCATTTGCAAGTATTTTGGCAATCAGATTATTTGTGCCAATGTACTTCTTAATTGCAATATAATTTAATCAAAAACACACTGTGCTGGCAGCAAAAGACTTGGGTGCCATACTGAGCTGAATGCCATTAGATTATGGTTAATTAAGGCCCATGGGCAATGGGGTACTCTTAATTAAACTTCATGCATAAAAATTACCTTTAAATAAAAATCCAGAAGTCTATAATTAAACACAATAACTAAATAATTTTCTTTTTTCTAATGCTTATCCAGCATTTTAATATTCATCTCCATCAAACAAGTCAGAAAAACAGGAACAGCCTGAATGACCAAAAAAAGGATAGATAAGACTTACAAGATACAGATGATAATGTGGGTTCATCAGTACTGAAACTGGGTTTGGCCAGATAACTGCCATTATTTCAGGGTTAAACCAAGGTTTAAACTTGGTGCTAGACAGTATGAAAATTGGTGCTACAGCAGATAGATAGCAGATTTATACAGATACACTGTATATGCTGATTTGGTAATGTCCACTGAATTTAGTGAAATATATCATAGTTAGCTAAGGCCGCAACCTGGACTGGGACTGGACTGGAAACCGTGACATAAGAAAATATTTGTGCTGCAGCTTTAATATGAAATAAAGGAATTTAATTTGAATTAACCTTGTTTCCTTTTGTCTTGATCCATTTTTTTCAGGAATTGTTTTGATCTAGATTTATTAAAACAAATCTCCTGATTTATCATTTATCATAAATCATTTATGCCTAACCCAAACCCCTGGATTTATGAAATTTAGGGATTATGATGTAAGGAAACCACTAAGAAGAGATTTTTTAAAATTCATCCCCAATGGGGTACAAAAGAGTAAAATGTGTTTACATGGATCTCCACTTGGTTTTTGCTTACTCCTTTTGGTTTTTACTCCATTTTGGTTTTTGCATACAAATACCTAAAAACGTAAATCAGGATATCACCCTCATCAACCCCTAACAGGGTAAATCTAAATTCAGGGATGAATTAACAACTCCTATTATTTACACCTAGCTGGCTTTCTCCACCCCCCCCCCTCCACCATGCTACTGCCAGAGATAGGCCTCTGTTGTACTTGGAAACTGAGGCCTTTCCACTTTCCCTTTCCCTTTCAAGTTAGTATGGCAAGGGGTAAAATAATAGAAAATAGAAAATAACAGAAAAATTATTACTTTTAAATAGTATTTAAATAGTATTTTTAAATAGTGTTACTATTTTAAATAGTAATTAAATAGTAAAACAACAGAAAAAGTAACAAGTCTTTCTAGTGTTATTTTCTCTTGAAGGTAGTTGCTGTAAATAACAGCTGAGGGTCCTTCAAGTTAGATTGGAATGGCGATGGTATATTTAAAGGTCAGTAGATAAAGCGCCTCACACAATTGTCCCCATCTCAGGAGACAGAGCCTATGGCTACAATCCAGAGTAACTATGGGCCTTTTACACTGACGTAGTTACGGTGCCACCTATGGGAAAAACTATGGGAAATGCATAGAGCAATCCAGAGGACTTCCCATAGTTACTCTGGATTGTAGGGCATGTGTTCCAATTCCTCTCCTGTTCCATGTATGACACTCAGCTAATGGATAGGGTTGTACATGAACTCATTGTGAGTTATGTGGTGGACAACTGGGAGGACTTCTCAGTTATGGCAGCAAGGGGAACAACTACTGTACCTCAGCTTCACTGAGTAATTGCAAGCACATAGCAAAACTAAAGTATTATGTTAGTTGATAAAGAGGCAACTACTGTATGCTGGAGAGAAAGAAAATATCAACTGAAGACCCTTGTCCCAGTAGAAGAGAGCTTCCTAATCGCTACACACCATTAGTCCAACAGATGTTGGTATAATAATATAGATTACTTTGTGATGAATGAGTGGAACATATATTGATTTATCTACGTGGTGGGAAAACAGAGGATTGAAGAAGTAAGCTAAGAAGTGTTCAGCAGCACAGAATGTAGAAGTGGATGTGGCAGACATGACATTGTTTTATGCCAGCAGTCTAATATTTGTGACTGCTGCACATCAGAAAAGCTATGCTTTTAAAAGCACATCCAGGCTATACTTATCATTCCACCATGCTGCAGCCTACCTTTCGACCCAATGTATAGTGAAATGCTCTGGGCAGTAGTGTCTATTACCAATCACCCCAGCAAGCATTGCACTTGGATTTTCAGGCAGACGTAAGTGCTCAAAGTGTAGCAGCAGTGTGGCAGAACAGTATGTGCTGCTCAAAAAGGAGAGTGCTTTCACTAGACAATGGATCCGGTCCATGGGCTCTTTGGAGATGGGCTTTATAATCTTTGGGCTTTATAATGTTTGGAGAACCCTTTATTATACTATTTCTTATGAACCTATCTTGTAAACAAAGAACCTCATAGTGATAATCATTGACTAAGAGTTCTGCTCACACTTGCCTAGTTTGAATGGAGATGGAGCAGCACCAACATAATGTCCACTGTATCTTTACTGTCCTCCTTCCCATTGGATCACCTCCTCATTCTACCCACTCCTTTCCAGTTCCTTCCTCACCTCCTCATGTCCTCTGCAATTTTACATGTGGTTCTTGACATTCCTGGTTCATCGCCACACACACTTGGCCACTCACGGCTTCTGGCAGTGGCCTGGCTGCACTATCCACCATATCACATTTGTGATCCTAGAAAGAATGTTACTTCTTTGGAAGTATAACTGGGGAATAGCATAACAGGGGAATGGGCTTAGTTCATTAAAAGAACAATCCTATCCAATTTTCCAGTGCTGGTACAGTTGTGCCACTGGGATGTGCACCCTATGGTGGAGGGCAATCACCGGCACCTTCATAATTTATGGAGACATGTGTTCCTTACTGTAAGCTGCATTATGGTTCACACAATACTGGAAAGTTGGATAGGATTGTGCAACACCCTACCATGGTTGCGGGCTTATACCAGGCCCTTTGGATTGCACCCTTAGTCTGCAATCCTATACGCACTAATTAGAAATCAAGTCCCTTTGAATGCTGTAGGTCTTAATTGTCAGTTATGAAACTGAGTGTAAAATGCAAAGTGTTGGATTTAAATATGTTTTACCAAAACAATTACATTTGATGAAATTATCATGATTGCAAACAGTTGGTTAAGAGCACAATTCTAACCATGTCTTCTCAGAAGTAAGCTGTATTGTGTTCAGTGGGTCTTACTCCCAGGAAAGTGTCTTTAGGATTGCAACCTAAGTTGCACAGTGCAGTGATGTAAGCTTTGCTGCATGCTTTCTTCAAGGTTTAAAAATACAAATCTGAGGACAGCATATGCACTCTGTTTATGGAACATCAAACAGGATAAAACAATGATTGGTTTAAAGCTGTGAAAAGAATGTGTAAGAGGAAAACCTATTTTCAGCTGTGAATGATATAGACTGCGGACCTTCTGAGATGACAAGGGTCAGTTTAAGAGGAAATTGTGTTGCTAGGGAACTCCAGCCACAAAGTGCCATAAAATGTAATTGCTAACTTTCAGCAGTAAATGGGTTTTAAGATATAAATGAACACTGATTCATGAACATATTTAAGAGATAATGAACAAGGCTGCAGAGGTATCTATTACATCAAATGTGCTGAAGCACATAATTTATAGATTGCATAAACAGCGATAAGTGAAAAAAAAATTCCAGGTAAGTTTCTGAAGTCAGAGATAAAAGGATTTAGTAGTTATTCCGTTCCGCTGCTCTCCTCAGTGTAAGGAACAGAGCGACGTATCTCCAGAAGGCCATTTTAATCACTATTCAGGGCATAGTTACCTGATTAATCATTGACACACTGTGCAATACAGAGGCACCCTTGTGCCTGGCGGGAGTAGGCATACTTTGGGGCAGTTACTGATCCATAATCCCAAGGATTATCCCAAGGAGCCACAGTGATCTACCTCATGGCTGTTGATATATTTGCATCAGCCTAAAAGCCAGATGAAAATCTTACATCTCACAATTATTTTCTTAACTCTGTGCAGCTTATTGTGTGATTTGAAATTTTTAGTTTTGATACGTATGTATGCTAGTCCAGAAGCAACTCTCTTACCCTACAATCCAGAGTAACTACGGGAGCACGTAAGAGACTTTACGTGCACCCATAGTTGCTGCACCACCTAGTGAAAACCTATGGGAAATTCATATTGCAATCCAGAGCAAATTGTTCTTACACTGGAGCAAGGACTCCCCGTAGTTACTCAGGATTGCACCCAGAGGCAACTTTCTTAGTAACCCATATTGGCTACTATGGAGGGGAAGGGAAGGGAGAAAGAAATTCCCACACTACTGGTTCCCACTACTGTTCCCACCACTGGAAAAAAGTCACATTACTGGATCCACCTAGCAGTTTGTGGTTTTTCACACATCATAAACCTCAGATTAAGCATTTAGTACTACACAGTACATCAGAGTGGTACTTGGAAAGATCCAGGAGCTGTGATGGGTAACATCATGCCCCTTTTCATTCACACTATTTTTTGTCTGCCTCCATTACTTTGCCTGGGTTTTGGATGATACTAAAATTTTATATTGTATTGAACTCAATTGTTTATCGTGTTGTGCATGAAAATCTGCTATGGTGTACACTGCTACAGTAGTCTAGTACTAAGAATCCATTACACTGGGTTAAGTATGATGTGTACAATACACCAACAATCATGTAAAGCTAGGTAGAGCTCAGATTGGTCAGTGCCTGAGTGGTAAACCTATGTATATTGTTGTGACCTCCATGATGGAAAAAGGCAGAAAGTAAATGTAATGAAAACAATCACTAAATACACTAGGGTTCATGGTGCACATTATTAAATCACTTTGGCTATCTTCACTAAAATTTTATTATTTTGTTTAGAAGTCAGGTCCTCCCCCAAAGAAAGGTAATTGTTCTATCTAATAGTGCAATCCCAGCCAGACATACTGTATATTTTATATGCATATTCGATGGGTAGGTGGGTGGGTGGATGGATGGATGGAGGGTTGCCATTATTCTCTTCCACAAAACTGGGACAAGATCCCTGAACAACTTGTCAGTATGTAGACTCAGTCCCCAAAAACTGAAAACAGGAACATATGGCAACCCAAGATAGATAGGCAGGCAAGCACACAAAGCATGGATAATGACTTATTTGAGTCTTTTGAAATACAGCATTGAAGAATGTATGCTGGCAAAAAGGAAAAATAAATATGGAGAGCGGTGGAAAATGAAGAATGATTCAGAGTGTAAGAAATGTGGATTAAATGACTGGGGTCTTGCTCTTACATGGAACCCCAAGGAATTCAAGCAGTCGAATATATAAAGTCAGATTTCTTTGTTTCAGTAAAGGAAAATAATATCTCATCACAGTTCCTCACAATGGGCAGCCCCACATTCTGTCTTGCTGCTTTTGAGGTGCTTCCAACAATTCCTCCCAGTTACCTTGTGCAGAAAAATTCCTGGTATGTTCCTGGTATTCTGCCATCTCCCAGACTGTAGAAGCTCTCCTACTTCAGGACATCTTTCTGCTTTTCTTCTCACTGATCAGGTTTTCTGCCTCCTTTGAAGACAGACCCAAGAATCTGTTCCATTTACTTCCTGCTCTCCAGTTACGAAAAGGCTAAAACAAGATTAAAATGATCAGAAGATAGAAGAGTAAGAGGAAGGCCTAACAAGGCAAAATGGGTGGAGACATGCTGAACCTAACAGGCTTATATGAAAGTGAAAAGGTTTTGAGATCAAGCTATGGATTAAAATATATTTAACTTTCAGACTGTGAAGAAGACGGAATGCAATCCCAGGTTTCTGTAATTTAATATAACATCCACAGGAAAGGCTTACATCAGTTTATGATATTTCAATATGTATGCAAATCCCTAAATCATCCAAGATTGCTAGCCTAGTGAAAAGAGGGAAGAATGCAGATATTTCTAACAATTAGCACAAATTCAGTTCAAACATATAAATACCTGAAAGGGACTTTTAAAGGAGAAAATGTAAAAAAAAGAGGGGGGGAATCTAAATTAATGAATGGTCAAAGGGGGAGAGTGTTGAAGAGCTGGACACAACACAGAGATAGACTATTAATCTAATTTAAAAGTTTCAGAGGAAGTAAGAAAACAGTGATAGATTTGCTTGGAGTATTCAAAGTTTAAATCCTTTCAAATCCATTCTTGTTATCTTAAGCTCAGTCTTTCTAATTTATTCAGCTGACTTTGGGTGATCATTATGCCTATCTTCAAAGTGGTAAATTTTTTTCCCCGAAAAAATCATGCACCCATCTGCTTCTCACAATAAAACTTTTTGATGTTTCACAAAGGGAATACAGTAGTCATCAACCAGATGCAGGAACTTTCTGATTTGACAATGCTGAATGAATTTTTATTTCAATGGCCCATATGCTAGTTGGTATGTGTTTTTAGGCAAAGACATATAGGCACAGTGCAATCCAACACCTCCCCCCCACCCAGCCGGTCAAGTCCCCCACACTGCCCAAGAGTGTCACGAAAGGACCATAAAGCACTTCTGCACCATTTTTTGTGGGAGGAGGGGAGGGAATAGGCTGGTTCATGGACTTGTGCTAGCCTCCCTCTGCTGACACAGGAAGCGAGGAAAGGGTAAGTTGCACTGGCCAATCTTGCAAACCCTATTCCCAGGCAGGTTGCACCAGTCCTGGGCCACTCAGATCTTACACTGATGATTCATTTGATGTGTCCACTGCTGTTGGTATTGAGGATTCAAAGTTGACCTGGCCTGGAGAGTCTGTTGAAAAGAAATTCACCTTGCTGACCTGTGATGCTTTCCCAGCTTCAAATGTTGCAACACAATATGGTGGATGCAGTGGTAGGCCCAGCCTGGCACAACAACTGGTTCCCTGGAAGTGGGCGAGGCCAGGCTGTATCACGGGGTGGGGCCATGGTCAGAGGGCGGGCCAGGGAGAATTTAAAGGGTGCTAACTTCTGAGTAGACATGCAGAGGATGGGCTGTGAGGCTGCAATCCCAGCCACACTGTCCTGGCCCCATTGGCGCTGGAGCAGCAGGGGCAGCCGGCCGGTCACTTTTAAATTTGCTGCGGCAGCCTGGCAAGGCAGCCCACAAGCCCCAGTGCCGGAGCGTCCTTTCCCTTGCTGGGCTGCCACAGCAAATTTAAAAGTGCCCGACCGGCTGCCCCTGCCGCTCCAGCGGCCGAACCGGTCAGCCCAGTTATCACGCCCCCCCCACCACTGCCGGATTGGTAGCAGCGGGGAAATTGGAGCATCCAGTTCCTAGGAACTGCCCCGAACCGGTCTGGGCCCACCTCTGGGTGGATGTACCAGTGACTGTCATTATCTTCCTGGTCCTTACAGTACCAGAAGCAGTTGTTCCCACCTGAGAATACAGTCCCTTCTGCCAGTGACAGATCCAATCAAAAGCTCAATGATTTTGCTGGCTATGTCCTCATTACAGGTATTAGAAGTTTGATAAATGAGTCTTTAGATAAGTCTTTAATAAATTAATCAAGTCAGCATTGGCAAAGGCACTATTTTGTTTCAGCAGATGTCACTCTACTATATTGATTGTGTCAGCCAAGTTAAGCTCCATTCCTTTGCGTTCATTGGGATGCTAAGAGGGATACATCTTAATGTGTTTTGTTCCTGTGGCTGCTGTGGTATATTTTTCACCTCAAGCAAAACTGTCACATATTTTTGCTTTCTGTTGGGATTTATGAAAAGCTCCAGGAAGAAAAAAATAGCTTTTGTTGACACGTTTTTCCCCCTCTTGCAATAATCTGACAGTCAAAGGGTAAATTCCACTGGCAGCGCCGTGTTTTCGTGGGCTGGGTCTCATCCCCTCCGTTATCACAGCAGCACTCATTCTTACGATAGGGGAGACCCAGAAGGGGAGAAAGGCCTGCTTTCAAGCCATTCATAATAAATATTAAAGAAAATATCGTAAAAGGGCAAAGCCTCCACACAAAACCCACAACCCACATGGAGATGTGGGATAAAGAGCTGAGGATTAAAAAAATAGAACCCAGTTATAGTCATAATCAAACATCTTAAGTGTAAATATCTTCACAGCAAAAGAACAGCAGGCAAGCTAAGATAGAAACTCTAGGGGCTGTTGCTATACCACAAACCCAAATGAAAGCTACAAGAATAAAAAAAAAACCAATGGCAGCTGCTATTTAAGACAAGGGGGGAAGCCAAAAAGAGGTGCCATGTGTTTCTCTTTCAAGAACCGTACAGCCCTGAATTTAACGGTGCGGAAAATCTAAACTGAGAAGGTGGGTGATAAAACCTCAGATCTGTCAATATTTGAAAATCCATCCCACCCAAACGGAGATTTAGGTTTTCTCCCTGACCTATATTTTCTCCCCCCTTTTGTCGCACTTTCTCCCCCTCTCCCTCATCTGTGCTGAAAACAAAGCCAATGAAACTAGGTCAGGTATTATAATATTTGTATTCATGCTGATCACATCCCTAAATGCAGGAAAAGAGAGTATAGCTTTTCCTCCATCTTGGGTATACACTGAACATGCAGATGGCAAGAAGGACCACAACAGCTGGCCCACAAGCATGTGGCACTGGAACATTTCTGCATACTCCGGCCAGTCCAGCATCGAAGAACATAAGAAGAGCCTTTGCATGATCAGATCAAAAGGCCTCTCTAGACCAGCTTCGTTTTATATCACAACAGCCCACTAGATGCTTCAAGGATGACACAGGAAAACATGATACTGACATCCTATTGCAATTCCATTGCATCTGGTAATCAGAGAAAGCCTGCTTCTAAAACCAGGAGGTTGCACATAAACTGTGATGGACTTTTCTTCCAGAAATATGTTCAATCCCCTTTTAAAAGCATGTAGGCAAGATACTATTATCAGATCCTGTGGCAGGAAGTTCCACATGCTGGGTAAAGGAATATATTCTTTGCTAATTCCAACTCTTCTGGAACCTATTTAAGTGAATGTCCCCTGGTTTTTGGTGATGTGTGAGGGGGAAAAAGTCCTTCTATCCACTCTATCCATCCCCTGAATAGTGTTATATATTTTAATCATTTGATGCCTCAGCTTCCCCTCATCTGCTACTCAGTCTCCATCTTCTATAATGCAGAGAATAGCAGGTGGTTTTTACTGTTTGGTTTTTTGCTTTTAACTAGGTTTTAAAGTGTATTTTATTTAGTTGTTTCAAATGTGGTTAACTATATTGGGTATCCTTCCTTTAGGAAGAAAAGTGGGATATAAATCAAATCAATCAATCAGTTGAAAGAAAGGAAGGAAGGAAGGAAGGAAGAAGGAAGGAAGGAAGGAAGATTGTGAAGGAGAGAAAGAAAGCCTAGAGTCAATCAAGATTTCTTGATGATTAAGGAGGCATGCTTAGGAGAGGCTTCAGGAAGATAAGCCCCTCTTATCTAAGGATGTGTCAGCCTATGGTCCTCCCACTCAGTAACGTACCAACTCAGTGCTCCCTTCTCCTCTCAGTTTCTCTTCCTCAAATCCAGAGAGTTGAGGGTAATAGAAGAACAATGCAGGAAAGCAATCAAAGTAGCATCTAGATTACTGAAAGGATCGCTGGATCTAGATCACTGGAAATGAAGCAACCACTTCAGTTGGCTTCATATATGCGCCAGCCACGCCTAGAGGGTCATAAATGCTCTTTTCCCCTCGCCTCTCTTCTCCACACTTTTATTTATGCCCAATGGCATAGCTAAAAGATCTAGTCCCTGGGGACATAAAATTTTTTAACTCCTTCCCGAGTGTGGCTATCCCAAGCTTTATAAGGTCTACAGAAACTGAAAGTGCCTTTGTAAAGTCCTCAGACTATCTTTTTGCCTCAAGGCTACCATCAAGGTGTGGGTTGGCAGCCCCTGTAAACATGCTACTCAAGGCAATGTGCCCCTTCCCCCTTTAGCTATGTGACTGTTTCTTCCCCATTCTCCTCATTCTTGCTAAATTTAATAAGCAGGAGGAGGTGTGATCTGGGGGCCCTGCCACATACACTGCCAAAGAACTCATGGACTGTCCAACTCTATGCTTATCACTCATATTGACCATTCATACCAAACACATAGCTTATCATTCATACAAAGTGAATGATAACACTCATACAGAAAAACAAAGGAGCAAGAGAGTAGGATAATTGGATTGTCTATAAGGGTTTTGTATCAGTGGTGTCCAAACTGCTTTATGAGAGGCAGCAGGTTTATGGGGAATAAACAGGCCAAAAACCTGCACAGAAATGAGTGCCAGGAAAGAGTGTGCTCCATTGTTTTGTCACTGGAAAGATTACTAACCCTTTCCCACTTCTCCTCTGAGCAGGTTGTAAAAGATCAGGACATATGTAGAATTATTGATGACTGAATAAGTGGTTTCACACTAGAAGTAGGTGGTAACCATCTGTGTCCGTTCAATGTCACTCTCTGTGGTTTGTGATCCAACTGCACAGAAGGACTGCTAATCCTTTGGTGACTCAGAGGCACTGAGACAGGAAGTAGTTTACTTGCAGCCTGGTTTCATTTTGGAGAATCTGTTCTTTAAACCTTTATTTGGATCTCTGAACTAATTGGCAGATTCCATCTCTTTCTCTTCTCTCTCTCTCTCTCTCTCTCTCTCTCTCTCTCTCTCTGTGTGAGAGAGAGAGAGACAGAGACAGAGACAGACAGACAAGATTTGATTTTAAGTAGACATTCCTAGGATTGTACTGTTGGGAGCATAAAATCTTAAATGAAGCATCTGAAAGTGCAGTCCAGAGAGAGAGAGAGAGAGATGGTGGGATTCAAATAAATTAACAACAGGTTCTATATCCTAATAATCTAAATTAACAAGTTCTATGTCCCATTAGTAACCGGTTCTCAGAACCAGGCACTCATTAGCAAAGGGTTCTATAGAACCTGTGAGTACCCCCTGAAGCCCACCACTGGCCCCAGCCTCTTGAGTGTCATGAATGTGCCATAAAGCATGCTCATCATGCCACCGTAGGAGTCACGGATGCAAATGCTCCTGTAGGTTGCAACCAACCTTGGAGAGGATTATGTTTGCACTGGTAAAGGCAAGCCAGCATGAGGGGTCAGAGATGATGATAGGAGCGTGGAAAGGACACACAGAGAGGGAAAATTTTGGGGGTGGGAAGATCAGTCCAGGGATACAAATTGGAGACAGGAGGAGGCAGAATTAGCCCCAGCAGTGCAGGATTCTAACCTTTACCACTAGCCTTACATTGGCTACTGCTCATATTTGTAACAGAGAAATATCTGGTGCAGATCTGAATAGCCCCATCAGTATGGCGGCGGCATTACTTGGAGAAAATATTCCCTTATCCCAACTTGCCCTCCAGCTGGCACTTGTCTTGCACTCCATACAGTGCAGGCTGCTTGGTGTGGCTTTTCCAGAACATATTAGGATAGGGCTGCCCAAGTGATATCAATTGAAATCAGTGATCCAGATTAAACTTGAAATATTTACTCAGCTCAGTATTTATTTAATCTAATAGTGTTTGTTCTATGGATGTGAGACACTGAAATTTTTCAGAGAATCATGTCTACAAGTGGTGCTGATGTTTCTAGAATGTGAAACTCAAATAAATTATCATGGTTCAACAAAGGAGAACCATTTGAGAAAGTTATAGGGAAGCCAGCTGCATTTATGATAAGTGGCTATTCCTAAATGTGTTCCAGCATTTTCACCAACAGATGAATTATATTTCTGCAAATCAGAACGTTGGTGGAGATGCCCAAAATGCTAAAGGTGACTTCGTCAACTATGGCTGCAATCCTAAGAGCTCTTTCCTAGGAGTAAGTCTCATTGAACTCAGTGGAACTTACTTCTCAGTAGACATGAATAGGATTGAAAACAAAATTGTTCCTTTCCTTATGACAGCTTCTCAGGTATTTGGAGAGTGCTAATCATCATATTTCCCTCTCTGTTTTCTTTTCTCCAGACTAAACAAACTGCACCTGCTTAGCTAAACCTTTCCTTATAGGGCTTGTTCCCTGCCTTTTAACTTTATGTGCTGGGAAGTGGAAGAGGTCAAAGTGCTGTAGCCTCAAAGCGATACAACTGGTAAATGTTCATTGTGTGCATTGTGTAAGATTATAAATATTAAAGCGTGGTGTGCAATAGTTAGATCCTTTATTCCTTAACTAGTGAAATGTACCCACGTTGTGGGAGTACAATACCCTCTATGCCATACTCCCATTGTGCAATACCTTCCCATGTGCAACACCCCCCCATGTGCATCAACCCCTCAATGCGCATCAACCCGCCATGCACAACATCCCTCATGCTCATCTTCCCCCATGTGCATCAAGCTCATATGCACATGGCTGGCTGTCAGTGGCGCAAGTGGTTGAGACACTGTGCCAGTTAACCAGTAGGCCAGGTTTTGAGACCCAGGTCCCCACAAAACAGGGTGAGCTCCTGTCCTTAGCCCAGCTCTGCAACGCAGCTGGAACCAATAATATCAGCTCTACCATTCCATTGGACTATTTCAGTGGCATGGAGAGGGGGAATTTGAGTGAGTGAGTGAGTGAGTGAGTGAGTGAGTGGGTTCGGTCGGTCGGTCGGTCAATAACTTTTCATTTTTATATATATAGATTTACTGTGCTCATTGGCTTTTGCTGTATCAGTCCCCTCCATCAACACAATGAATTCATGCACATAACTTTCTACACACAGAAGTTCAAGCTTCACATGAATCAGTTGTCCAAAGCTAACTCTATTTGGGAGTTAACACCATAAGCCAGTGAATATGCATAGGTCATCACAATCCTATCTACTGCATGGATTCTATTGTTTTCATTTGAAAAAAAACAACTTGGGTCATAAACAGAAAAGCTTTTATAATAAAGATATTAGTATAAAAAGATAATACTTCCACCTGGGGAGAATTGCCGTTAGGAGATGGAGACATCAGGTAAAAACAGCAGGAGTCAACTCTATTATACATACAAAAGTAGCTGAAGCAATTGAAATGTGATTCATTATATTTAGTTTGCATGAGTGAATTTTCTTTCTTGTTTGATCTTATAAACTAGAGCTGTGTAATAATCTTCCTAAATAATCACCAAAGCATATTACATTATTGTCTTCTGTCTTTGACTATCTGCCTTGCAGAATTTTCCAGTCCAATGCTTGTTAAAAATGTATACTGTTGCTTGTTTATCTAACTCTTGGTTAGAGATAATCAATTTCTAATTTGGCTTATTGGGGGGAAAAAATTCCCACATCCTCTTAATTCTTCAGGTTTGTGATACTTCATATGTGTGCATGGCATAAGCAAAAATGTAAATAATGATTTCAGGAGTGTTACTTGGAAATGAGATATTGATCACTTTACAACTAGAAGAATAAAAGTCCAATTTGGTATATACATGGAGAAAAATCCTAGTGAAATGTGGTTCCTAAATTTTCTTAATCTCCTTTGATTATTTTTTCATACATGTCTGTTTCAAGCAGATTCTGAAATGCAGCTGTATGTGTGTGTGTATTTGTGCATGAGTCCTTTTTGAAAAATAACCACAAACTATAGTTAAATTCTGAAAATTTTGGAAAATACATAATAAAACCTCTATTCCTGATATGTGTGTTTTTTAAAAAAAGAAAAGTTACAGGTGCATCTGGATATTAAAAACTGGACTATTCCAAAATTCAAACATTTTTGTCCAAGACTTGTTTTCTGTAGTGTGAACAACAGAAGGTTTTTATGCTCATTCCCATGTACAATTCTGGTACAGGCTATTAGGTCTATTGCCTACTCTGTGGTATATACCAGACACTGCTGATGTATGGGTAATACATGTAAAAAAAAGTCATTAGACACCGGTATGGGTAACTGTGAACAGGGCAAGAGAAAGCATTTCTTATTATGTTTATGTAATTATTGCAAAATCCAGACAAATCTGAAATCCAGACACCTTCCCTTCCTAAGCAGTCCAGATAAGGGACACTCAACCTATAATTCCATATCTTTATAGATAATGCAGGTACATTTTACTTTGGTTTTAACTATGACTGATACAGTGTGAAGGTAATTTTATGGAACCCCATAAATAACTTGTTCATGGAGGAATAAGAATGTGATATTAAAAATTCACTTTTCATTTTTTAAGAATAAAAGGCAATGGTCCAGATATTAATCTCCAAACTCCAGCTAATCTCTGTGAGTGGATTTGGTTTTACTGAAATCTGTGCGGAATTTTAATATTAATTTACCTTATGCCAATTATGTTTCACAGTTAGACCAACTGTGCAATCCGACCTTATGCCAGAGAGAATGGCCTACCTATGTTAGCCTAACGTAGCCCAAATCCAGAGCTGACACTTAGGGCGCAATCCAGAGTAACTATGGGGAGTCCTTGCTCCAGTGTAAGAACAATTTACTCTGGATTGCAATATGAATTTCCCATAGGTTTTCACTAGGTGGTGCAGTAACTACGGGTACACATAATGGATTGTAGAGTTAGGCCAAATCCATACGGGCAGGAGGCCTCCTTTGCTGAGGAGGCAGCAGCACATCTGCTATTCCAGGCTTGCGCACTGGGGACCAAGTAAGTACCTAGGTTGGGCTTACTCCAGAGGAGACCTGCCTCAGATCACACTGAACAAGGAACAGCTGTGGTGCCTGCACCCTGCCTGACGTATAAGGAAACACAAGAATCCCTGACAACCAGTCACAGCAGAGCATGATAGAAGGAAAGGGCATGGCTGTCTGGGGAACTAGATGACAGAACTGCAAAAGGAAGAAGGCAACACCACCCCCCAATGGAGAGCACCCTAGATAAATAGGGGACAGGACCCTGCCCTGGAAAAGAAAAGCTGGGAACATGCACATCCATTGTTGTCATGTGGTTCATGGAAACACTACAGTCCCTGTAGAATATGGTGGGTGCAAGGGAATTGGATGCTGGAGTGGGCTGTTGGAGTTGTGACATATCCTGAGTCAACAGACAGGAGTGCTGCTTAGGCCAGCCTAGGACTTAGAACTTTCTCTTTCATTTCCATTTTTACTGTGGCTTATCAAGGTCCTCAGTGAGTCTACAAGATTTGTGCCTGCTCCTGAGATGAACTAGGTCAGAGGAGCTGGGAGGGGGATGTCTGCCCTGGAAGCAGTACCTAGATACAGCCTACCTGTGTGTAGTTCTAGGCCATGCCTAACATGCCTCTGGCACTTCCCTGCTGCACTGCCCAGGCTAGCACTGCTAAGCCGGCACAGGTCCATTTGTCTTGCTCCAGCCCAGGTGGATTTGCGCTGGCCCAGGCTCTCTTCTGGTGCAGCTAGGCTGCCATATCTGGCATTAGGCTGGCCCAATAACATATAGGCTGGCCCAATTGCACTTCAGCATCTCTCAGGCATTCCAGAGAGAGAGAGAGAGAGAGAGAGAGAGAGAGAGAGAGAGAGAGAGAGAGAGAGAGAGAGAGAATAGGAGGTTGTGTGCAAGTTTGCCAAAGACAAAGACATGGTGACACCATAGCTAGTCCCTCTGCCATGACGTTGAGCTATCCACAGCTGGCCATTTAGAAAGGTGTTTAGCTCAGATCCAAATGTGACATTCTAGAAGCCCAGGCCAAAATTGCAAGCATACCCTGCCAAGATGTAACTGCTACCTCAAATTGGTGCCAGACCCTTTCTTCAAATAGCAAGGCAAGAAAATAATATTTCAGCCATTGAAAATGAAAATACATTTTACGGTCTCTGTCATAAGCATTGCAATTAACAGCTTGTGGCTGAGACAGAATCTACCCTTAGGTCATAGGATTGTTCCCTAAAGAAACGTAAAAGGCCTCCTCCTCTACTCTCTTTCCAAATACTCAAAAGTAGTTCAGCAGGCCTCCGTCAGTCTTCAAAGACATGGTATCATGCTCGGCACTGCATACGCTGCATACGAAGCATGAAAGCCTGGGTTGGATTGTTATGGAGGATAGGCTGTTACCCAAGCAGCAGATCCCCCCTCTCCATGCCACTGAATTAGTCCAATGGAAAGGCAGAGCCAATACGATTGGATCCAGCTGGCGTCGCAGAGCTGGGCTAAGGACAGGAGCTCACCCTGTCTTTGTGGGGCTGACCCGGCTCTTGAACCCTGGCCTGCTGGTTAACAGGCACAGCTCCTTAACCACTTGCGCCACCCACAGCCCACAAACTACTTTTGAAGTAGTTCAAAGCCCATTTTAAATAATCTTAGAAGAAAGCTCAATTCCCTGGTGCTCAAGTCAGCCTTGCTCCATTCACAAGCCTTGCTCCATCCAAACACTCCCTAAATTCTGAACCAGTGAGTGTAACAAGAGTGTATATAATAGATTATCCTAAAGCCACATGCCACTTAGGGCTTTGCTTTGGCACAGGAAAGGTGGGATATACATTTTTCAAATAAATAAAAACAAAGTATGCCATGGTTGCCAAATTTGCTTAACTAAGGAGCCGCGTACAATAAACTTCAGATGCTTGAGAATGATGATTGAGAACTACAATATTTAAGAAGCATTTACATTCTTAAATATATGTACTCATATATATACACATATATGTATATATGTAAATACAAAGTTAAATACAAAACTTTGTATTTAAGTTTTAAATACAAAAATTTAAAACTTGTATTTTAATTAAATGGACTGTCTTATTTATACCCAGTAAATAATGATAAACTTAAAAACTTATTTAATAGAACACCAATAGTGGAAACACCATCAGTGGAAACTTGGTTTATTAAATGGTCATTGACAAAATGGGGGGGGGGAGAGAGAGAGAGAGAGAGAGAGAGAGAGAGAGAGAGAGAGGACTGTGATGCACAAAGGAACTCAGGTCACAGATTTCATAAACCACACTTATGTCAAAGAGTAGTGGTTTAATCACCCCTGTTTTTTGTTGGTTTTTTTGTTGTTGTTTGCTCTTGACGTGCATAATTATATACAGCAAAACACTTATCCTTTCAGTTGTGATCAGGAGAGGCGTAAGAGTTTGATCAAGTCTCCATCGTGGACGCTTAAGAGTGTCTCCCCTATCTCAGAATCGGTCAGCTGCCACTGATTTATTGACCCAATGGAGGCCGTGGAAAGAGTCACTACCTGCTGCCATTTCTAGTAAAATGATGGGGCCATAAATGAAGGGCATTCAACAACCTGACTCTGTGTAATGAATATGCTAAATGGAACAGTCACATTCAGGGCACAGTCCTAACTAATTTAGGATTAGCACAGTTCACCGTCTCCCAATTCCTGTTGTACTGTGGGAAGGCCAACCCAAATCTGTGCACTGGCCTAAACCCCACCCCAAGTGGTGCAGAAGTGTCTTACAACACTTTTCCGACACCCCAAGGCCATCATGGGACATGCTGGGACTTGTGCCAGCCTAACTGGGAGTTAAGAATGCAGCCTCAAACAGTTACATTCATGTATGAATTCAACAATTCATCCAGTAACACAGTCACCTGATTACAGCTTCTTTTGACAATTCTTTGATACTGTTGGGCATATGTGTAACTACCTAGCATGGGAAGGGTAGAGAAGTTGAAAGTGTCATATTAAATGCCAACCTTATGAATTTAGCCCTCTCAGCCTGCCTGTTTGGCTGCTTCTAGCATTGACTTTTTATGTGAATAAAGCTATGTGCCAACATTTAGTTAAGCTACTTATCAGGACTGATTGATTGCCTGACACATTGGGAGTTATGTGAGGCAACAGTGGCGGCACCAGATTGCTAGGCCTCTGAGGCAAACATGCCCATGCCCGCCAATTGTGACACATTTGGTTAGGATAAGCTTGCAAATGAAAAAAATGACGTTATTTCTCTTTTGGTAAAGAACAAAGAAAGCATCATGGCATTATCTCCAAGCAGACCCCGTCACCACATGGGACAAATGCTGAAGAATTTGCCTTTTTGGTAAAAAAACAATGCTCAGTTCCTCATCTCCTTTGCCCTTCTGTGCTCCTCAACATTTTTAAATGATTTAGCCATGGGCAATCTGTACAGTAGAGAAAACAAAACAATCATGTAACTCATAACTCTGGCCATATCTAATGCTTTTAAAACATGACTCAAACTCAACTCCCACAAAAGGAATTGTGGTGTGGTGCTCATTTCGATCATGAGCTGATGAGCCACAGAACAAGCTGTGCAACGGTTCACCACATAAAGCTTGATTTGGCCGCACTGTAAGCAGCTCCCCTCCAAAATGTGTTCTGCGGTAGTGTGTTGAAAATGCTGACAAACTGTGGCAAACCTCTTCACACGGACTGCTTGTTGACCAGAGATGCTTCTACTTCAGATTTCCATATTGGGCCTCAACTCACAATTCAGTGAAAGAAAATAAAGCAAAGAAAGAAAATAAAGCACAATAAACCCTAGGCTATAAGCAAAAGACAATACTTGTCCATATGAACACCACACAGATGTTTTGTTGTTAATTTGTCCATTAAATGATAAAATACAATGTTTAGAAATGTTAGAAATGTTCCTTGTGAAGTAACTATGAAATGGAAGCCTCCAGGGGATGGATTTATTCCAACTTTGTGAGGGATGAAGAGCATCTGCTTAGCCAAAACAGTTCTTAAATTTGTCTTTTCTTTAGAATGAGGCCACCTACAAGATTATGCCTTTCCCCTTTCTCCTTAAAAAACATAATTACGCTCTCATTTAAAACTCTAATTGAGTGCACTAGTTTGTTAAGATTATTCTTTTTCCCCCCTTTAGGGAGAGTATTCTTATTAGTCACACAAGATGTCTAATCATTACATGGTAAATCTTTATTTCTTCCCTCAAACTATTTACCTCTATCACTAATGAGAACATGAAAGCTTCTCTTTATTTTAAATAGGATCTCACTCATGTAAGTATAGCAATGGAAGACCTACACTTAAAATGCATTTAAAATAAGAGCATTCAGAATGGGGCACATCTCTCTCTCTCTCTCTCTCTCTCTCTCTCTCTCACACACACACACACTGCAGGCCAGCAAAGAGAAATATGAATTCAGAATGGGACATGCATACTACATACAAACCACTCATTGTGAACAACCTCCCTTATTCTCAGTGATAAGCTGCAACTTAACATATATTTCACATTTTTTTTTCCTGCCACCCTTCCTCCCAAGAGCTCAGGATGTCTTCTCCTTTTGTTCTCACCCAACCCTGTGAGTTAGGCAAGGCTGACAGTGATCTAATGTCTCTCAGGAAGCTTCATGGTTATGCAAGGATTTAAAACTGGATTTTCTAGGTCAAAGTCGAACTAGCAAACCACTGCACCATCCTTTATGCATGTATGCATGATTTTAATGAACCACTTCTGGCTGGCAAAGGTAACAATAGGTGGTGGATGCCTTGCCCCTCATGCCCAACCATCAGCCAGCTACCCATCCCTGGTCTCTGCAAGTCCAGCTCCTTCATCATTCTTGTTCATGCTTTTCCACTCTCCAAACCACTCAGGCTAGCACCGTGATAATTTCCCAAGGGTTCTCAGAAGGGTGCTTAGGAAAAGAATGATGCCAGAGCCATTACTCCCTCTTTTTTCTCTCCAGTCACCTATGGTCAGGAAGGGTGGAAATCAGAGCTGCCCTGTGTTAGGAAAAAGCTTGGGTGGGCAATAAGATGCAACAGGAGACTCAGCTGCCATTCCCATCACTTTCCCAGGCCAGAACCACCCATCGCTGCTCTCCCTTCACTGCCTCACACAGATTCTGCTCTGCCCCATCCCTGTTGCCCAAGATCTATCTACCTGCTGTGGTGGGCACAGACCTGCCTATGCAGATCTTGCTGTATTCAACAATGCACATCCCTGTTTGTCAGTGCTGTCTGGCATAGGGTTGTTGTACCCTTAATTGCTTAAAGATGAGATTTCTTCGAGCTTATAAGCCATCACTGATGAGCCATAATAGTCACATCAACAATAATCATAATGAGCATCAAGAAATTCAACTGTCTTTAAAGAATACTCCTGGCTGATGTAGTTCCTGATGATGCATTTGTCATTTAGTTAACACAACACTATTCAAGGAAATTGGGGGAAAAGCAAAGCTACAGAGAAACATTTGTTGAAGACTGCTGATTTCCACTTATGTAAAGCAATAGGCATTTGCAGGGGGAGGGATCTGTTCACTTAAATCAAAATGCCCAAAGTCTGAGATCACAACTTTCCACAATAGTTTGGTATGGATGGCTGTTAACTTTTACATGTGGGGATGGTACAGAAAAGAGATCAATCAGCAATTTCCTCAAATTATCTTTTTCACCATGTATTCTCCACCTATATCCATTAAAATTATGACACTTTTAAAAGTTGTAGCAAAAAGTGACCACCACCCCAACTTTTCTAAATATCAGAGAACCTTTTTTTCCTCCAAAACCTCCCACAAATATCTGATGTTAATAATCTGGAGCAGAGTCATGTAGCCTAGGTTCACAGGTACAATTATGTACTGAAATAGAGACAAAACATGCTACAGGTGGGTCCACATTATCCACAATGGTTCCACTCAAAGAATCCACATGGATACCAAAACCTATGGAAATTGAAACCCATGGGTCTCCTGGATTCTCTAGTCCTCAAGAGGTGATGCTAGATGAGCTTCCAACACCTCAAGATGATTTGAAGTATGGGGAAGATACATGCTGCCTACCTCCTTGGCACTCAGAACACCTTCAAAGGCTTTCAGAAAAAAACAGAACATTTCAAGGCCTTCAAAAGACCTTGAGAGGACCGGGAAAGGTGTATGTGATCTTTTAAGGCCTCCCAAAAGACTCAGAACATCTTCCAGATATCATAACCTCAAAAGAGGACAAGAGCCCCAAAACATAGGGCACCCATAAAAGCTTAAAATTCTTATGGATAGTGCTTTCATGTGGTTAATTTGGAATAAGACTGTCCCTCGACCGCCCTAACTGAAACAAAAAAAATGTGTTAAATTAAATCAATTTAAAAAACGAAAAGGGAATGCCCTTTACAATGGTTTCAAACAGATTTTCTTACTGTTGTCAATAGGCAGCAATTAGAAATGCAAAGGACACCATTCCTTTGTCTGGCTCAGTTGTCTGGTTTCGGATGTGTGTGGAATTGTGAGTGTGGGGTTTGGTTGTGAGTGGGGGTTAATCCTGGGGTCATCCTGATTCCAAAGAGGTATATTATCTCTATTTTGAGCAGATGTGGGAGGACCTAGAGGGGTTTAGGATGTGTGTGGAATTGTGGGTGTGGAGGTGTGGAGTGGGGGATTCAGTTGTGTGAGTGGTTTAATCCCAGGATCATCCTGATTCCATAGAGGTACGTCTATGTTGAGCAGGTATACCTAGAGGGGATTAAAGTGTGTGTGGAATTGTGGGTGTGGAGGTGTGGGGTTTGGGGTGTGGGGTTCAATTGTGTGTGGGGGTTAATCCCAGGATCATTCCAATTCCAAATGTAGAGCATTCATGGGTGGTGCTAGAGAAAGAATAGAATTATTCTGATGGACCTGGTAGACAGAAAGAATTAGCCTTTTATTAGTATAGTTAGATTAGATGATTACTAATGTGACATTATTGGCTTTTTGGGTTGCTACAAAAAGATGGGGAGAGCTTTGACATTAGGACTAGAGTAGTGCTTCTCAAACTGAGAAAGTGCTTCTCCCTGAGATTTACTCTCTTTCTCCAAGTCTTTGAGGGGAAGGAGCTGGAGCAGTACCATTTACCTCAGGATCATGTCCTGGTTGGGGAATGGTGGTGATTTTCTGCCTTCCCAGGAATCCTGCCAGGCTGTGCCAACATCTGCAGGGGTTTGGGGAGTCCTGCAGATTGCTTGGCAAAGCTCTCCATGGCCAGAAAAAAGGGAAAGTTTCAGGCATGACTCAGTCAGAAGTCTGGCTTGAATTACACCAGACCCGATGGACCCTGGGCCTGACCCAGTTGAGCTAGCCTAAATTGGTTAGGACTGCACTGTCATTCCCACATCTGACATAGCCAATGTGCTCATTTAACATTCTCTTTTTTACTCTTAAAAAAATGAAATAGGTTAACAAAATGATTAACCTGCTTTGGATAAGATTTTTCTATCTTAGACAGTCTCTATAGAATATTCCCTTTTAAATCTAAATTTCTAAGTTTCCAGTCATCATGACCATGAGATTCAATTTGAGGTAATTATGAAAATAGAAATGTTAAGGAACTGAACTGAAATATACATTTCATTTCCAAAAGCAGGACTTTAGAGTTTCTGTCTTCATTGCAATTCTGTGTGCTTTTGGATTCATTATTGTTCTATTTTAAAACGTCAGAGAGAAATAATAGTCCAAAACTTCAGTGAGGACCACAAATCATCAGTGCAAAAAAATCCATGCAAATACTGTAATCCGCTTTAAGAAATCTGCATTGATTTGCTAGACCGTCATAAACAGCATAAAGGAAAACTCTTCATCCAATGTTATCAACAACACATACATAATTCAGTCAGTTGCTCAACATAAGGCAGTTGTATACAATATGTGGATTGAATTTGCTTTTTCTATTGATCTGCTGGTTCATTTTGACAGATAGAAAAGTAAATCAGAGAGTGATGGCAGAATGAACGATAAATGAGTCAGAATCCTTATTGTGCACCCCCCCCCCAAAAAAAAAATCAATTGAAAAGGTGAGAATAAATAAATCATTGGCTGGCTAGCATGCTGCCTCAAGCATCAAGAGGTCTTAGCTTGGGCTGGCCTTGAAAGGGAGCATATCCCTATGGCAGGACATGATTGTGACATACAAAATTGTTTAAGGAATGGAGAGAATGGATAGAGGGATGTTATTTTCCCTCTAACACAACACAAAAATCAGGGGATATCTACTAGAATTGAGTGCCAGAAGAGTAAGTGTCCAATCTTATGCTTCTCAGCACCCCGGGGCTGCACCACCACCAAAATTTCTATTGCTTTCTTCAGCAGTCACAAAGAGCCCCATGTCCTGGACTGGAGGGGAGTTCCAAGATATGGCAGTAGGGCCTGCCAACATCTCCGCCCTGTACTGCCCTGCTCTCTAATCATGGGAGAGGGAGCTTTCTATCCTTATTGGAGGGCTTATCCTAACCATATTTACTCAAAATTAAGTCCCATTGTGTTCAGTGGGTCCGACTCTCAGGAAAGTGTGTTTAGGATTGCAGCCACAGAACTATTATCAGCCTGTTAGACATGCAGGTGCTGATTGGTTATCAAATGCCCAGCACTGGCACAGGCCATAGTGTCAGTGACCTGTGCTGGACCCTACTAGTTATTAAGCAGCAGCTAGTCATAGCTAGTCAAGAGCTGTCATTTCAGTTCTTTCATTATTCTTTTTTAACATTGCAGATCAGTGATAATCTGCATATGATTCAATTATTTCCCAGCATCCTGCATTGCCACGATTCTCATAGAAGGATTTGATTTGGTTTGGGTAGACCTATACCACACAAGCCCCATCTGTGACATCACCCCTGGGTTTGCGGCATCACCACTCAGGTTTGTAGCAAAGCTTGAAAAATTACTGAGCTGTTGTCTAGCAAAATGTTTTGCTCCCTACTGCCAGGTTGGCCCATTCTAAACATTCCTTTAATTTCCAAGGACATTTTTAAAGAAACTTTAGGTAACAATGCTATACACACTTTCCTAGGAGTAAGCTTTATTGGAAACAATTAGAGTTGCTTCTGAGTAGACATACCTAGAATTGTGCCCTCAGATAGATTAAAGGCAAAATCCAGAGTAACTACGGGGAATCCTTGCTTGTGTAAGAACAAGTTACTCTGGATTCCAATATGAATTCCCCATAGGTTTTCACTAGGTGGTGCAGTAACTACAAGTGCATGTAAAGTCTCTTACGTGCTCCCGTAGTTACTCTGGATTTGGGGGTGACTAATAAACACTGATCAGTAAAACCAATGAAGAGAACAAATCATAGTAGGATATCTCAAGGAGGGATGGTGGAAGAAAAAGCTTTAAAAATCAGGTATTTCCTGTTCCAGTAGGGTAGAATGAACAGATTAATTGAAACCTTTACAATGATATAGCTCTTAAAAAATAAACTAGCCTTTGTTCTATGTGCATGAAATATGTGGGCAGCTTTCTTCAAGGCAGCGACTTTCTTGATTGGAAGACAAAACATGCCTCTTGGTGTTTGGGAAGTTCTTTAGAAGATAGCAAAAACAATTATTTCCCCATCGTACTAAACGCCAACCAGCAAGTGTTCTTTGTTAGCCTTGACCCACAATTGATTTCGTTCCTAGAGGCAACAGAGAAACTTTAGATTTATTAGCAGATGAGCTGAATAGGCTTGGTGACCGAAATCCTCTCAGTCCTGCATTCCATTCACAGTAACCACAAATTCCTCTTGTTTCATATAATATAACCTCTCCCCTCAGAACAAATATATCTTTATTCACTGGTCAAATGTGCACACCCTTGGCACTCCAACAGCATAGATTTTAATGTCCAATGCTGCAGTGCAAGATATTGTAAAAGCTCCAATTTGCAAAATCTTATGGTATGCTGATGGTATCCTTCCTTCAGGAAGAAAGGCATGATATAAATTGAAAAATAAATTATTAGGGTTAACAAGTTACACCCTAAATTACCCCCCCCCCCTTAAAAAAAATGAGAGGGACCAGTATTTATTTCAAGAGAAAGTATGTGCATTTGTTTGTTTACAAACGACTGAAATTACGTGCCATATAAAACTGTTGGAATTACCTGCCACTGAGGCTACGATCCAAACCCCTAGTTAGGCCGGCGTAAGTCTCAGCACAAGTCCTGGGCAGTGTTACAAGAGTGCTGTAAGGCATTTCTGCACCACTCCTTGGGACATTAGGCCTTGACAAAAATTCATCACCCTAAACCATGTATAGGATTGTAGCCTAATGGGTTGCCACAGCCGATAGGCCAGTAGGCCAAAGAAGTGGCCAGTCAAAAATGTTTGGGAACTATCTAAGGTAAGCATTGGCAGTGATGGGTGGAACCATCCCGGCATACATTTGGTAAATGTTTGCAGATCCCTCAGCTAATGATTGGCAATGCATGGACACAAACAGGGAACATTTTGGGTAGTTGGTCTAATTAATTAAATAACTAACTGGGGGTGCCAGTTTAGGCTGGCATTAATTCACCTGGCATATTTTTCTGTGGTAGTGTGAGGAGATGGGTGTACGCCTGAGAACTGGCCTAATCCCCCGGGAGTGGGTCAGAAGTGTTTTACAGCACTTTTGTAACACCCCCAGATCAGCACAGGATTTATGTCAGAGATTATGCTGGGCTAATTGGAGGTTAGGATTGCAGCCTGGATCAAGCAACCGCTTTTGTGTACCGTACATCACACATGCCTGCATATTAATAAATTATAGTATTATTGTATACATGTAAATTATAGCATTATAAATTTGACTCTATAAAATGTGTGTACATACATTTTGGGGGGATACACTGTATGTTAGATTCATAAATATATGTTAAAATTCATAGACACGTATCAATTCCTTAAAGTCCACCAATGCCATATTATTACATCATTTTTTTCTTACGGGAATGCTGAAGTTATAGACATAAAATTTTGTCTTAAATGTTCAAACAAAACAATTTTGGGGTTTTTTATGTAGTTGGTTTTGACTGAAACATTTATAATTTGTAAAATGTGTTTTCTGTACAATTACTGCTTAGTAAAAGAGCTCTTAAAATGCAAGCCTGTTTTGAAAACTTACAGCTGTTATTCTTAATGCAAAATGATGTCCTAGTACACACATTAACACCCACTCTCCCACCCCACACATTTTGAAGCAACTGAACACTCTCTTCTCCTGCAGTTTCTTCCCCTTTAACTGCCAGTCGTGTCCTACTCTAGGGTACAGTGCTCATCCCTTTTCCAAGCCTTTAGAGCCAGCGTTGTCAAAAAACATTTCCATGGTTATGGGGCCAGCATGACTAGATGCCGAGGCACATGGAACACTGTTACCTTCCCACCAAGGTGATATCTATTTATCTACTTGCATTTACATGCTTTTGAACTGTTAGGTTGGCAGGAGTTGGGCTAAGGACAGGAGCTCACCCCATCTTGTGGGGACCCGGGTCTCGAACCCTAGCCTGCTGGTTAACAGGCACAGTGTCTTAGCCTCTTGCACCACCACAGCTTCCAAGACATAACAATTCATAACATAATTGACATAAGTCAAATTAAAATTGGGGTTGTAGGCCTAAGAGGCAGTTAGTTCATAGTTACCCCATGACTGGCGAAATAGTTCATGCCTAAGAATGCCAATCACCATCAACCCCGTTGGGTTAAGGCAGCTGGTTGCCCAGCCAGCTTTGCTGAATACTAGACTAGGGGCTGGTCAGCCTGCATCTAGAGCAGGTCAAGCATTCAAGTCCCCTTGGGCAGTCATAAACAAGGCACAGGTTGATGGTGTTCACTTGTGGGCTGTGCCAACATTTACGCAGATGCAAACACACAAATGCACACGGATCTTCCATCAGTATTGAGATCTTACCTTTGTACTAGGTTGGGGAAATGGTGAGGAGCAACACTGGAGGGCGCCTCTCAATGCTGCTGCACGACACTCTCCAAAATGGCTCTGCATGGGGAGAATGAGTTTGCACAACGGTCAAAAATGTCTTTCCACCATTGTGCTTCCTAAGCCACTATTGCCAAAGACATAACAGCAGCATCACCCAAAGCGGATGCATGGCTAAGAAGACATGTATAAAAGGATTTCCTTAAATCGTGACTACCGAAGTAGCAATGGTAATGGAAGCCCTGTTATTTTGAGGCATCCAACAAAAGAGCAAGCAGAATGATCTGGTTAAGACTTGACTGAGTACTGGAAAAGCTAGCAGAAGCTTGTCACACTGAGCTTATCTTCCATTGCCACACCATAGTTCAGAACCCCAAATGTTTCTGCTTACTTCTGCCTATTGTCAGTTCCTGCACACTAAAATCAAATGAACCATTTGGACTACTGATCAAAGTACTATAGAGTTTGAACTACCGCACAGACCAGATGTGCACAAATACCTTACTTCTCTTAATTTATTCCAGTTGCAGGGAAACGCTTGCAGAATTCTGGACGTTTTAGTACAGGATTCACAGGCAATGAATATCACATAAAGGATGCGCATTTAGCACAAGAAGCAAGATCACCAGCTAACATGTCTGAACTGATTCTAACTTAAATGATATATTCACTTCCTGATAGAAGCTGCTGAAGCTAATGGAAACCTTTCTGTCTAGGTCAGTATTGGATTAGGGCTTTCAGACGGTTACCTTAATCGCTTATTCCTGGAACAAGCATTTAATATTATCCACATTACTTATTAGAGCAATGTGCAATTAAAATAGATACAAAGTAGCCCAATCTATTTTTATAAGGCCATAATTAGGAAGCTCATTTCATTCTTGTGCTTGTATTTATTCTGGAATAATATTATTAAATAATAAGAATTTTTAGAAACAGTATTGCAACAAAGAGTTTGCAAAGGGATTTACATAGTAAAAAGAATGAGAAGGCAGTTTCCTGTCCTAAAGGAGCTCAGAATCATTTCAATTATTGAATTATTCTCTAGTCAATTGCTCCGATATTGTATTAACCAAAGATTGGCTGCTTTCACATAAGCTTTGTGTGTGAGAATTGCTTGAGTGTATTTGCTTTCAGGGTGAATAATGAGGAAATGCATGAGACCTGGATATCCACAGAGGGATGATCTGAAACACCACCATCCAGGGAGATGTCAGGAACTTGAAGAGGAACTTGTTCAGTAATTGAGCAGGGGTGGCCAAACTTGGAAAAGCTGAGACATACTGATACTTGCTGTAAGTTGAATAGGCCCACATAGGAATAATGTTTCAAAGTACTGTACAGATATGTAACATTTTCCCAAATGCAGTCACATACCATGGTATGTATGTATGTATGTATGTATGTATGTATGTATGTATGTATGTATGTATGTATGTATCTATCTATCTATCTATCTATCTATCTATCTATCTATCTATCTATCTATCTATCTACCACTTTTCAACTGAAAAGTTCAAAAAGTGGTTTACAGAGAAAATAAAATAAGTAATGGCTCACATTGAAATGAATGGGGGTCCACCGGAAATTGGGTCATGACCCACAGTATGAGAAACACTGGCATAGGCAACAATCCTATATAAACCTTACTGAAAATACATTGAATCCAATACATTGAATCCAATGTACGTACTTTTGATTAGGCATGCAATGGCACAATTAAAACAGATATGGCCCTTATTTTCATCTTCTGCTGTTTTTTAAACCTTCTGCATATATCTTTATGCTGATGGGTCCTTCAGGGGACCATTAGGGTGCAATCCTAATCTAAGCTAGCACAACTCTTTGGTCTTTGGTCTTCCTGATGTAGGGAGGCAAGTGCATGTCTGTGCACTGGCCTAACCTTACTCCAGGAATGGTGCAGAACTATCTTACAGCACTTTTGTGGCACTCCCAGGTCAGCACAGGACTTAAGCTGGGGTTAGGCCAAGTACAGACATGCATTGCATGCACAGATATGCACTGGCCTCCCCATACCACCATGGGAACAGGGAAATGGGTGAGTTGCACTGACCTGAATTAGTTAGGATTGTGCCCTTAAAGTAATAACATATCTTTAACTCCATCTTTGGTTCAATAACAACCACTAATAAGGTGTTTGTGTATCCTATTATGTTTTTTATTGATTGTTAGGTGCCTTGGGTGCCCTTTGGGGAGAAAGGCGGAATCCAAATCCAATGAATGAATGAATGAATGAATGAATGAATGAATGAATAGTACTGTGTGCCATTCCGCATTAGCAACAAAAATGAACTTTGCATTAAATTGCTTTAAAAACTGCAGAAAAGCATTTGTACATTTAAGAACCTTTCTGATCAAATGAAGCAGAGATCAAATAAAGTAACAAACACAGCTTACCTCCTCAAACCTCCCTGTTTTTATTGCTTCTGCAACTTTTTTTCTTGGGGAAAAAGGCAGGATACAAATCAAATAAATTTTTATACTGTTCATTGTCATTTTAAGAGGCATTCCTGGGTTTGGAGCCTGTCTGAAAGACTCCAACAAATGTATACAAAGCTGCCTGTTTGTAAGCTGTCTGCAATCACTCAAAATGTTCCACAGATGCTTCTCAGTCCCTCCACAAAAACTTTTAAAGCTTCTCCAGGATTTTTCCTGGCTGATACAATAGCCTGAATGACCCCGACCCCCATGTGATCCATAGATAAGATGAAGTATTAATCAACACTTGATATATTGATTGACATTTTATACCTCATTATAGGCAAGTATTGTAGTGATGGTAACCTAAGGCTGCAATCCTAAACACATTTGCTAGGGTACATGTCCCACTGAAACTCAATGGGATTTGTCAATTTACTTCTGACAAATCATGTTGGGCTGCACAGTATACCACCCCTACCCCTAATATTTATTAAAAATTATTTTTGCAATATAGAACATCACTTTCAAAGCTCCTCATATTTCTGGTGTAACTAGTGTGGGAAGTTAGCCATGTTGCACACTAAACTCTAAATTAGGGGTCTCCAAACTTTTAACTTCAGGGCTCCTGCTTCTTTAATAAGTGTGTAGACGAGGGAATTTCACCTTGTGATCTTTGAATTGAAAAACTGCACCTGCTGAAATTCCCTCCTTTAAAGTCCAGGAGCCCTGAAGTTAAAAGTTTGGAGACCCCCTGCTCTAAAACATCAGTACCAGTATTAGAGTGCAGTCCTAACCATGTCTACTCAGAAGTAAGCCTCATTGTGTTCAATGGGTCTTACTCCCAGGAAAGTGTGTTTAGGATTGTAGCCCTATATTCCTTTGGTGGGCAGGCATGGCTGCTATGGGAAACCCAGTGCATGGCTTTGTCCCCGGAGTCCCAGCAACCTGTCACAGGTACTATCAACTTGTTTTCTACTTGTTTTTATTTTTCCACTTGTTATCTATTGTTGTTTTCTACTTGAATTTATGTTCACTTCTATGTGCAGAAGCAGAACACTGGAGTGGAGTGGTAAGGATACTCTGCATACTCTACACATGATCTTTAAGTGTCACTCCACCTTGGTGTCAGAACCATTCAGAGCAGAGATAGTACCTTGACATGGCTCCAACTCCAAGGAGGGGGGAGGTGCTTACACAGGTGCTGTCCTTATCACCACTGATCCACTTCTGTGTTCACAAAAGCAAATTTTTCTTTGCAAAGTACTGGGGATCCCCTACCTCTATATTAGAAAGGGAGAGGCCAGCAAACATAGTTTTGGGTGTGATGTAAAGAAAATATTGATATTATTAAAGACCTTTGAGAATTCCTATTTGACAAAGTCCCAGTTTGCAATGAGTTAAGACTTAGAAACCAATTTTGTAAAGATCTTTACAAATTCTGCTGATTTAATGCATTTTTTTCTCTTTTGAAAACATGCAAAATAAAAAAAATCAGAAGAGGATACGAAGCTCCAATGCAAAAGTTCACCAGCAGAGCATACTGATACCATTTAGTGATTTCCCAAATGGCTTTTAAGTTCACTCTGGGTGGCATATTTTAAGTTTAGGGCAAATCCTGTGCTAGAGGTCAGGTTTTTAATTTCATATCACTGTTGTTTGGTACTCACTTTGCTTCACTGCATAAACTCCTGCTACATGTTGTTACTTAAGAAAATGCATTCCTCATGGATAGATATTACATACAGCCTAGAATTCTTGTATAAGTGTCTCTGTAGCTTGAGGTGTTGAAAATGTGGACTGGTTTATCAAAAACACAGCTGCCTTCCTTGGGGTTCCAAAATGCTCATAATAAATAGATTTCTTTACGAACTTGTGAGAATACCCCGAGGAAAACAGCTGCGTTATTGCAAAGCCCGTGAAATCTCAGGCGAGTCTGTACGATTGTAATTTCAATATTACTTTCAGATTTTTTCCTATCATTTTTAATTTTTTTTACCCAAAAATATATTGCACAGGGAACAAAAAAAAATAATTATTTCAATATTGCCAGACAAAATTACTGTAGTTTTGATTAACGGGGCCAAAATCTTAGCACCGTTTTATACCATTGTGCAATGCCAGGAAAATCAGGGATTGCTTTAAGGGGGAAAACAAAATCAGGGAAATGTTTTGAAAAATCACAAGAAAATAAATTCTTATTGAATGTAAAGATTTATTTTAAAAGACATAGTCAGTCTTGGAAGACTATGGTATCGTGCTCGGCACTGCATATGCTGCATGCGAAGCACAAAAGCCTGGGTTGGATAGTTATGGAGGATAGGCTGTTACCCAAGCAGCAAATCCCCTCTCTCCACGCCACTGAATTAGTCCAATGGAAAGGCAGAGCCAATACGATTGGATCCATCTGGCGTCGCAGAGCTGGGCTAAGGACAGGAGCTCACCCTGTCTTGCGGGGCCGACCCGGGTCTCGAACCCTGGTCTGGTGGTTAACAGGCACAGCGTCTGAACCACTAGCGCCACCCACAGGTAGTATTAAAGACATACTTAAAAGACATACAGTATAGAAATATTGTAAGGAAATTTGGAAAAGATGTTTCATCTCTCGTAGTTAATTGAAACAAATTAAAAAAGAATGCTTAAATGAATACTCTAATAGTCTGTTAAGATACCCTTCCTTCTTGGCTTAAGATAATCTTTTTATGGCCAATATAAAAAGGATTTAGAAACCACATGTAAAGTGTCATCTACCTGGTGATGGTGGCACATTGATCAAGTTACCAAATTTAATGCTGTTTCTTCTTAGTAAGTATACCTTGAACTGCTACTATCCCTACAATCCAGAGTAACTATGGGAAGATGTAAGAGGCACTTATTCTGGTTTGCTCTATACATTTCCCATAGGTGGCACCATAAATACTTCAGTGTAAAAGGTCCTGTAGTTACTCTGGATTATAGCCTTTATGATAGAAAATTTGAACTGATTAAAAGGTAAAGGATCCCTGGCAATTTGCCCTGCCAGACATGACAGGCTGCTGGTTGCCCTGCTACCTACAGGCACCAGCTACGGCTATAGGGTGTGGCGTTCATCTCAGTTTCTATGGCCAAAGAGCCAGTGCTGTCCGAAGATGCCTCTGTAGTCATATGGCCAGCATGACTAAATGCCAAAGCACATGGAATGCTTTTACCTTCCCACCAAGGTAGTACCTATTTACCTACTTGCATTTCCATACTTTTGAACTGCTAGGTTAGCAGGAGGTGGGCAAGCGTTGCAGGTCTTGAACTGCCAACCTGCAGACTTTCAGGTTGGTAAGCATGGCACCTTTAACCGCTGAGCCACTGCTTTCCCACTTGAGTTGATTAACCTGGCCTTTATTCCCCAAACAGACTATTGGGGAGGAATCTTGTTTTGGGCAACTAAGGTTGGAATCCTATTCTCCAGTTAGTCTGACCTAAGCCCTGGCATAAGTCCTGTGCTGACCTGGGGGTATCACCAAAGTGCCATAAGACACTTCTGCGCTACTCCTGGGGGAGAGTTAAGCTAGTGCACAAACATGCACTTTCCTCCCTATATCACCATGGGAAGACGGATGAGTTGTGGAAGCCTTGGTTAGGATTGCTCCCTAAACTGTGAAAGACATGTATGGATTTTATTTTTAGTATTAATATATTTAAATAATTCCTTCATGGCATCCTACATGCTGTTTTAGAGATATGCAGCCACAATGCCCAGAAAAATATCACATAATGTGCACATGACTCCTAGAAGTTTGTTGTGGCACCCCAGAATGCAGCAGTGTACAGTTGGGAAACACTGCCATAGATTCTGTTCATCAACCCTGTGAGACAATGTTTTTTCTGCTCCATATTTTTCTGCCAAATACCAGAGTGTATATTTAATATGAACCACTGGACATTCTTCAAGAATATTCTGCCTCTTATGCAGGCAGTTCATGCTCTTCATGTTCCCTTCCCTTTTATTCTTGTCCAACTGACATGGAAGCATATAAATTTTCCTTCAAAGTTCACCAAGCTTCTGTATATTCAAGCTTTTTATGTGTCTGTTTCTTTTTCCTTTCATTTTTTCAAGTTTTTATGTTGCACATCAGTATAGCATTATTTTTGTTTACGGTATTTTCTTGAAACATTTGTTAAAAACTGTAATAAAATCCCTGTTTAAAAAGGATTTCTGTCTGCACTGTATTAATTGTTACAGAATAGCTTATTATTATCTCAAGCTTATCTTTCATATTCACTTCCAAATATGCTGGAATTTGGAACAGCTTAGTAAACATTAAATATTAAAAAAGACCTGTGGTGTAATTTCCATTCAGCCACCCATCAAGCTAGTATAGGTTTTTTTGGATCTAGTTTTCTACTGAAGTTGTCTAGTCCATCTTGAATGAAGTCCAAGGAGTAGAAGAGAAGTTTTTGGAGAGAAGGATTTTTCTATTCCTGGCAAGGACAAAAGCAAAAAGGACCGACAGCTCATGTGAGCCCTATTCTCACAAGGTTTCAAGCTCATTTTTTTACCACCTGAACATGAGACAGCTCCAAAATTGGAAGTGTCACCTTTGAACTATCCCCCTTCCTGGGTTACCTGACCCCTCCTTAACTATAGGCAGCACTCAGGGCTGAGCTATTTCATGCAAAATACTGTAGCTAATTTAATTTCTAGAAATAATATTGTATTCCTTTTTTGCACCCTCTTACTGGCATATCAAGTTCTTGACCAATATTAACTTAATCCCACAGCAATTCTGGCAGATATTACAGAGGTAAGAGATCACCCTTCATTAGGACTGAAAAAGCTGAATGTTACTTGGAATCTCACTGGCAAGTAGTCACAAAAATTTGGGACTGCAATCCTAACTCCAGTTAGGAGAGCCTAAGCCCCAGCACAAGTCCTTGCTGACCTGGAGGTGTCACAAAAGTGCCATAAGACACTTCTGTGCCACTCCTGAGGAAGATTTAGGCCACTGCTCAGACATGTGCTTGGCTCCCTAAAGACAAATGAGTTGTGCCGGTGGTAGGTTAGGATCGCACCCTAAGTAATTAATTTTATCTTAAGCAATTAAAAAGCCACATTCAAATGCTTAAACAGAAAACCGCTCCCAAAGACAAAATGTGTAATTGCAGGTCATGCTGAAGATGAACAGTTGAATAATGTACAATTTACTGCAACTTGTTTTATGGGCTGTTACTTCTGCCATTGCTTTGTCAATGGATCAAATTTATGGACTTAACACCAAACAATATTTTGGGCTATATAAATGAGAAAATCTGGCCATTGAAAAGAGAGGCTGAAGCAATAACCTGGGGGTTGGTGAGCTGGGGTATCACCTGCCTCCACTGGTCCTCCTTTTTCTATTTCCTGTATTTGAAAATCCAAATCCTGGACTTGAGGAAATACAGAAAACAATGACAGAGGAATAATAATAATGGAAAGAAGAGTTGTGGGTTACAGTGTCAGAGACGGTCTAGCCCAGTATTTGTCAACCACAGGCACTTTTACCACTGGTGGTGCTTGCAGTGCTATCCAATGGTACTCATGAGACCTCCAGACCTTTGTCAACTGGCAACAAGACCTGACAAGCAGCCATGAAGGCATAGTTCATCAGGCAGAGCTCCTGGATGTGCTTTTAACACACTCAAGGGGCACGATCCAGACTTAGGACAGTGAGGAGAGAGAGCCCAAGCTGGGCTGCCCCAACTATTCTGAATCCAGAGCAGAATGTTATGCTGCATCCAGAGAGTCAGGAAGCCTGGGCTGCCCTAACTGCTCCACAGCATGCATGCTCAGTAGGCACCAAGTAAGTGACAGCTGGGGAGGACTTCCTCCTGAGGAGACCTCTCTCAGATCACACTGAACAAGGAACAGCTTCGGTGCCTGTCTTATGTGGAGTCCCTGATGAGATGCCAGCACAGTCTCCAGTGAATACAAGGGGCTTCCTGGAGTGGCCTGCTGTATCCCCAGGTAAGTGGGCTGTCATAGTTGTGCCATATCCTGAAGTTGAGAGGCAGAGTTGCAGCTAGGCTGGCCAAGAACTCCGATTTTTGGTCAACACTGCCATTCTTACTCTGCCTTATCATGGACCCCTATGGGTCTACTCATTACTATATCTGATCCTGAGGTGGAATAACTCAGAGGAGCTGGAAGAGGGCATTTCTGTCCTGGAAACAGGCTCTGGGTACAGAGTAACTGCTCAGCCCTTGGCAATGCTAAACATGCCCTCAACATGTCTCTTCTGAACTGACTAGGCTGCCCCAGCTTGGGTAGCCCAGGTCCACCTGTCTTGGGGCACCCTATCTTGACTTAGGCTGTCCCAAGCCTTTTCCAGAGTAACTAGGGTGGTCCATCTTGCACTTGGGTCAGCCCAGTGATAGAGTAACCCAAGTTCACTTTTGGATTGTGCCCAAGAAAGCCCTTCTGCCCACCCTGAGCATCTTAGTTGTATTTGTTTTGTCTGGCCTCCCAATCCAGAAATAACTGGAAATGGTGTCATTGCCAGTTATTTCCAGCGGTACTTACAATAGGTGCACTATGCAAAGGTGGAGGGAAAAACATTGAGAAATGCTGGTCTAGCTATTTTGTTTCATTCCCTTTATTTTTTATAAATACAAGGAGTAGGAAGAGATGTGGTAGAGGCAGAAAGAGATGGCAATATTTGATGTGCAATTGGACCAGCATTATGAATGTGGATAAAAGAACCTTGGTTGTGTTCATTCCTCCCTCACCTCACATTTCATTCTGCAAAGTCCTTCTCTCCTGGAAGTTTGCAGCAAACTAAAAGTTGTCATCAAATCCAAGCTGAAAAACTTTGACCCGCGTTTAATTGCTGTTCGTGTACAGCAGATTGAATGACATAAGTTAAAGAAGGCATAATCATAGACTGTTTCACAATTCTTTTCACCCTCCACCAACAGATGATTTCTGCAGCTTCCCAAAGTTGTTTCTAGCCCATCTGTTCTAGCTAAAGAAGGCTCTGCTCTCACCTAACCTGGATAGTTGTAGGGAGGGCCATGTGGGAACCAATAGCAGCCAGAGCTAAAGATAAGGAGGGTGTAAGAGTGACTTGTGCCTGGTATGATCCTGATTTTTTTATTTTAATTTTATTTTAATTTTTAATTTTATTTTTATTTTGAATAAATATTATTTTATTTTACTTTAATTTTTATTTTTATTTTGAATATATATTTTTATTTTGAAGAGATTTTAGATGAAGTGTGTCTCTGTGCACATTCTCTATCTTGTGTGTGTGAGATCTCATTTTTCCTGTAAATCGCTTTGTTAATGTTTTGTTGAAAATCAGTATATAAATACTGTTGATTGATTGACTGATTGATTGATTGACTGTTTATGTGTCTGTGTATGTACCCGTGTCTGTGTATGTGTATGGGCTGTGGGTGGTGCAAGTGGCTAAGACACTGTGCCTGTTAACCAGCAGGCCAGGGTTTGAGACCCGGGTCGGCCCCACAAGACAGGGTGAGCTCCTGTCCTTAGCCCAGCTCCAATCGTATTGGCTCTGCCTTTCCACTGGACTAATTCAGTGGTGTAGAGAGGGGGGATTTGCTGCTTGGGTAACAGCCTATCCTCCATAACAATCTAACCCAGGCTTTCGTGCTTCGCATGCAGTGTATTCAGTGCCGAGCACGATACCATAGTCTTTCAAGACTGACGGAGGCCTGCTTTATGGACCAAAGAACATGGCTAAAGAAGTCAGACAATTTGAGACTCTCCAACTAAAAGCACATTTGAGGTCTGATTCAGCCCTGGAATTTAGTCCCTTTTGAACTAATTTACTTTCCTGGCTCCCAAGAAACATTTACATAATGGACAATAAACCTCACCGGACAATAAACTGCTGAACTTAGAAGGTTTAGTGCCATAAACATCTTGATTGGGTAAACAATTTGGTCATGGACAAGTGAGGTGACACAAAATAAACCCCAATAAGGCCATTAAAGGGTGCCAAAGAAAGAGAACAGGGGATAATTCTGGACTGGCTAGGATCAAGAAGTGGAGGAGGAAGGGGTGACGTAAGTTGCCAAGGTGCAGAGATCTAGAGAAGAGTACTAAATATCAGGCCAAGAAGAACTATGAACATTGGAAAATCTGAAACCTCTTTCCAATTCTCATTTCAAAGTGTTCCTGCCCTTCTACAAGATCAAAAACTGCTACTTTTTCCTCCTCTGTTTCTCCTCTGTTTCTCACCATTCCAAGGTAGAACAATCACCCTGCACTTTCGAAGATTGTGGTTTCTTTCAAGTTGGCTTTGAGCTCTTAAACAGCATTTATTGTTCCTACAACACAAAATAGTGATATATACTGTACTGCTTCATGCAAATTAAGTTGATGAAATGATTCAAATAGTATACAAAATGGAAAAAAGAAATCTTCTTCCCTGTCTCAAAGAGGGATCAAGAAACCCCAGCAATCACCTGTGGAAGGGATGCAATGCAATGCTGAAATCAACCAGGATAGTTCTCTCCCTCTGGAAAGTTATGAAAAAGTCACCAGTTTCAAAGATCACCACTTTGCCTAGATACCAAAGCAAAGCCATGCCAAGAGTCTGACTAGCAGCCAAGCACAGTCAGTGATACTATTTTGCTAGTGCAAACCATTTGTGGTTCCAAACCAGTGTCAAAGGCAATGAGCCACAGACGGCTTCACTTACATTCAAAGGAGCATCCAAGTTATTTTTTAAAATGATGGTAATGCTTCACGTCGTGCCCTACAAATCTTGTTCCAATGCTGAATGGTAAATACAAGCAAACATCGATCTCAATAAGTTCTCATTTCCTTGACCTTTCAGCACATCCAAAGGTTTCAGCACATCCAAAGAGAAGCTATTGTTCTTTGCTAGGTATGTTCAGAGAAATAGCACAATGAATGAATGAAGTATTCCAAACTTTGGACTTGTATTCCATCAGAATACAAAATGGATAAAAGAAACACAATTTTCATTTTCATTTTTAAAATCAGACTTTTTAAAAATAACAAACATAAACTCTAGTGTCATACTTTGCATGCAATCATAAAACGGAAACTGCCTTGAATAATGCTGCGGGTCAGTGATCAGAAATGTAGACATGAGTTATGGTCTGAGCACATGCCCTAGCTAGCCCTCATTTAACATGGCCTCTCAGTCACAACCTCCAAACCACTTAACTTTTAACCATTCATCTTAAAAAAACACAGCAATTAGTGATCAAAAATATGGGGAATGACTACATTCTTAAAACATCTGGGAGAGGTCTCCTAACTCACCAACTATTCCAGAGAGTGGGACACCTAAGCACAAACATTTCTAAAAAGATTTTAATTCACCTAATAACAAATTTAACAAATACAGTGTTTTAATATTATGTCTACCAAGCAGTCAAGAATGCTTACAGTAATAATCCCTTACCATCTAAAAATCCAATCCTATGCATGTCTACTCAGAGGTAAATGGGCCTTACTCCCAGGTAAGTGTGTTGAGGATTGCAGTCCTAATTAGGTGATTAAAAAAGAAGGGCTGGAGAATGTTGAGTTAAATAAACAGGTTTCAAAAAATTTTCACTGAGTGAAAATTTTGTTACTGAGTGGAATCGCTGCATATACAGGCAATTCAAGGTGTGGAAGAACCAAGTGGCAGATGGTTCCCTTTAATAATAGAGTCTTATTGACTCACCTTTCCATCTCACTTTAGCTGGGTATAATCTTAAGAAATATTTTGATACATCTCTGGAAATGTCTTTGAGAGCTGTAAATAAGGTATAGCCTCAGGGGCACCTGCTTCTGGTGCCAAGTCAAGAGGGAAGTTGTGCTGCCATTGTAGTGAGTGTCCTCTCCTTTGAAAAGAACCCAGAAGTGACATCACAAGGTCCATGATGTTGTGACATCAAGACATCACTGCCCCGGACATCACTTATGGTGCCACCCATGTATTACTTTATCATGAAAGATATCTGCTCCCCAGACTGTATTCTATAGCTCTCTGACACATCTATCTTTGCAAAAGAGACCTCTGAGATACACTCCCTGCAATCACTTCCACAGCACCTCATTAAATATCTTTGAAAGTGGCACTGGTAATCATGAAGACAGTCAATGATTTCTATCCTCCCAAGAATTGCTTGGGTTACACCAAATATAACTAATATATTTCCAACTTCATAAGAAAATACTGACAGTTGCCTGTATTTTATATGTTTCTTTTTAAATAACCTGATTAATCTTTGTCAAAGTACTTTGCCCATATAATGCACTCCTCCAAAGAGAAAGGAAATGTATGCATTTTTAGATTTTAGGCTAAATCTCAATGGCAAGCCTTTAGGAGGCTAAAGATGTCGGGTTTTATTGTAGCTGTCTTTGGGGGTTGCAAATTGTTAACATCTGTCTCTTAGCATCATTTTTTACAATAGTCTACTCTCGAGATATCCTGCTAATGACTGTAATTTTCTAGTCAGCTGCTATTTGTCAAGGTAGTTTAAAGGTCACTTTCTTGCTATGTGAAGAAAATGGGCCTGGTTGGGTATTCTTTCCTTTTACAGGAAACTGAGCTCATATGAGGGTTTGCTTTATACTGAAATCATTATGCTCCGTGGTCCAACCAATGTCTCTTTCCAACATCTCTATTCCTCTCCTTATTCCCATTTATTTGCTACCTTCCCTGCCACATTTTGATCCACATCCCTTCTAATGGCCACAACTGCTTCATCTTTGTTTTCTTCTCTGCAGCTATATTGAAGGATCATTACTTATTCATAATCTATTATTAAAATGTCAGGGCTTGATTAAGCAGACGAGATCATTAGCGTCTCCCTTGTTCCTTAGCCTAAGGGTGCTTTCATACTTCTTTGGCTTAGAACAAGGGTGGGCTACATGAAGCCCCTGAGGCACTCTGGAGCAGTATAAAGCTTTGGTGCAAATTCTCTGAATTCGAAGAGTCCTTTGGAGTAAGTAAGTCAACATCTACGTATTATCAAAATGGGGAATTCTGAAAATGCAAACATTTTAATGACTTCGAAACATAGCTGCCACTACTTCTCTGAACATTATCATTGCTAGTCTGAGGGCACAGCAATCAGCGTCACAAAATTCAATGTAAAACATAATACCACATGCTCTGCATGTTCTAATATTGTAACTTAGGGTTTTGCTGTAAAACTGATGGGCAGATGCTTCAGATCAGGTAGGGCAAACATAATTAATTTGTAAAATTTCCAGTCACAGGATATAAGGATACTCACTACCATCAATGGTTTTACAAAAGTGATTAAATAAATTCATGGAAGATTGATATCATACTGGCCAATGATAGACTGAGAACTTATCTGAAGAGAACATGCCTGTTTAGATGCAGTATTGCTCTGAATGCTATTTGTAGATGACACAGCAGGGGATATTTATTGCCTTGATGACCTGCTTGTAGGTTAGCCACTATAGGAAATGGAATACAGTGGTACCTCTCATAACAAGTGCCTCTCATAAAGTATATTCCACATAACAAGTCTAAATTTCCAAGGAAGCCTGCTTCACATAACAAATCTGCTTCACATTAAAAAACCCCTCTGGTGCCTAATGGGCACATGCACTATACACTCCTGATGCTCCACGCAGAGGCTGTTTAAAAGGACTGCCGGCCAGTGCTGATGCCCTTAACTGCCCCCAAGTGCCTCCACCGGCCACCTTGAACCTCTAGCAGCAGTCCAGGTAAGCCTCCCAGGAAAATGTCTTTGATTGCAGCCTCCTAAACATGTCCTCCCAAAAGTAAGCCCCATGGTGTTCAATGGGGCTTACTCCCAGGAAAGTGTCTTTAGGATTGCAGCCTAAACAGACTTCAATTACTGTATTTTGTCATCATTTTTACATACAGTTAATATTTTTAAATGAATATTTTTGGGTTGTGGAACCAATTGTCTGAGTTTCCATTATTTCCTATGGGAAAATCCGCTTAACATAAAGAGTGCTTCACATAACAAGCATGCTTCCAGAACAAATTAAACTTGTTATGTGAGGCACCACTGTACTTGACAAGATGAGTCCAGGACTTACAAAAAACATACTTATTAGGAAAGACATACTTATTAGGAAAGACATACTTATTAGGAAACACTATTCTAGATGTTTTAACTAGCACGTACATGGGACTACACCACATCTGAATGTAGGTAAAAATCTAGCTAACACTCCATTATCACATGTAGAAAAAACAGCCCTATATGGGAACTCTAAGGGGTAGGATCATGATCTTTGGTAAGGGCTCTCACCAGGGGTAGAAATAGTTGGGACCATTCTAGATACATGAAAATGTTCTAAAAATTATAGATAGCAACTCCATCTTCAAGCTTGTGGAACAACAGGACTGTTTTCCCATTTTAATTCAGGCTTCTCATATACAGGTACTGTATATGTAAGGCATATGAAATGTACACTCCATTTTGCCAGTTGTGATAGCAATGAACAGAAATCTCACTGCTCTCACCACCACCACTCAGTGGTGCAAATTATTTTGCTGCCCCAGCAGCCTAGCTAAAGGAGGTGGTAAGTTATGCAGGTGGCTGAATGTGCCATGCAAGCCGCCTCTCCCCTTCTGTTTCACAGCTATTCCAGGCCATGGAAGCAAAACAGAGGCAAATGGCTCCATTTTGCTGTAGCAACCAGAATGGCTCCAAAGGGGAGGGGAAAGGCCCACTTATACATTGGGTTCAGGCACCTGCAAAACCTGTTGTTTATCACCCCCTCTAGCTATGCCACTGTTTGGCCTTATTCTGCTGATTTGTGTCTTTGGTCAGCGAAGCAGGCCCAAATGCACTTTGCTAGCGCAAGCATGATTAAACTTGTTAGAACTTGCACTGTAACAGAGGGATGAAAAATAAAGCTCTTGCACTGCCTGTTGATGTTACACATAAAAAAATAACCAAGTTCATTAAAGAAGAAAACAAAATTGGTTTTTAACAAATGTGGATCAGAAACACTGGATACTTAAAAAGGTTACAGTATCTTATTTTATGACAATACATCCTTGGAAACCTTTCTCCAGAAAATCTTTTCTCATTTTCTGGCAGAGACTGACAACATTTTGTATTGTGTAATTGCCCCAGGGCAACTGAGGGGCTATTGTGTATTTTGGAAATGAAAATCCCATGAATATTTGCCAACAATCTTAAATTCATGGATATTTTCTGGGATGAAGAAGGGCTTTCACAAGATAGACAAAGGTGGAAAGTGTTTATTGCCCAATGTGCTCAATAATATTGGAGGAACAATGACTAAGGGCACAATCCAGAGCAAGTTCAGCCTGCTCTGCTCTAACTACTCTCTCCTAACTATTCTGTATCCAGAGCAGAAAGTTATGCTGCATCCAGAGAGTCAGGAAGCCTGGGCTGCCCTAACTGCTCCATAGCATGTTAAGTAATTGACACATGGGGAGGACTTGCTCCTGAGGAGACACCCCTCAGATCACACTGAACAAGGAACAGATGTTGTGCTTACAGTGGTGATACAACTCTGCTCATCACCTGGTGCGAAAGTCTGTGTGTCACCCCCGGGATGCACTCACCCCCCTACCTGGACTGTGCAGTCGCCAAAGTTGGCGCCTGCACAGTTGTTTCTGAAGCTGACTGGCTTCAGAAAGAGTACTGCACAGGCACCATCTCTGACACCTGCACAGTACTTTTCTGAAGACTTTTGGCTTCAGAGGAGACTGTGCAGGCGTCAGAGTTGGTGTCTGTGCAGTACTCTTTCTGAAGCCATTCGGCTGCCGCTCTGCCTCCTGAGTGAGGCCGAATGGCCGTGCAGAGGTGCGGACTTCCGCTCTACGGATGTCTCCTTTGAAGCTGTTTGGCAGCTCAGATGGCCGTTCAGATTGCCAGTGCACCTCAGATGGCCAGTGCACCTCAGATGGCCAGCTCCGAGGATGAGCGGCAGCTTCTGGCTGCTACTCCGCCTTGGAGCAGACCTAAATGGGTGTGCTGACACCCAGGGCCTGCCAAAGGACAGTCAAACTCCTCTGGTGCATCACCCCATACGGAGCGCATCACCCAATGCAGCCCACATCAGCCGCACCAGTCTGGGGTCTCCATTGGGTGCCTGCCTTATAAGGAGTCCCTGATGAAATGCCAGTTCATTCTACAGTGAATACAAGGGACTTCTTGGAGTGGCCTGCTGTATCCTGAGGTTTGTGAGCAGCCGTAGTTGTGCCATATCCTGAGGTTGAGAGGCAGGGGTTGCAACTAGGCTGGCCAAGAACTCAGATTTTTGGTCAACACTGCCATTCTTACCCGGGCCTTATCATGGACCCCTATGGGTCTACTCATTATTATACCTGCTCCTGAGGTGGTATATCTTTGAGGAGCTGGAAGAGGGCATTTCTGCCTTGGAAACAGGCTCTGGATACAGAGTCACTGCTCTGCCCTAGGCAATGCTAAACATGCCCTCAGCATGCCTCTCCTGAACTGCCTAGGGCAGAGCAGTTAGGGCAGAGCAGGTCCTCCTCTCTTAGGGCACCCTATCTTGCCTTGCTCTGCCCTAAGCCTCTTCCAGAGTAACTGGGGTGGAGCATCTTGCAGTTGCTCCACCCTAGTGATAGTCAGGGCAACCCAAGGGCTCTTATGTGAACAGATTAGTTGCTCTGGATTGTGCTGCCTGAACACAATCCTAACCATGTCTACTCAAAAGTAAGCCTCATTGTGTTCAATGAGTCTCACTCCTAGAAAGTATCTTTAGGATTGCATCCTAAGTAAAAGAGCCATTAGATGTTGTGTATTGGAGAGAGAGAGAGAGAGAGAGAGAACACAATTTAAAATATTTATTTGTAAATTATAAAATATTTGAAAATAACTACATACACTGCAAAGCAGGCCTCCGTCAGTCTTGAAAGGCTATGGTATCATGCTCAGCACTGCATACGCTGCATGCGAAGCACAAAAGCCTGGGTTAGATTGTTATGGAGGATAGGCTGTTACCCAAGCAGCAAATCCCCCCTCTCCATGCCACTGAATTAGTGCAATGAAAAAGGCAGAGCCAATACGATTGGATCCAGCTGGCGTCGCAGAGCTGGGCTAAGGACAGGAGCTCACCCTGTCTTGTGGGGCCGACCCGGGTCTCAAACCGTGGCCTGCTGGTTAACAGGCACAGCGTCTTAACCGCTTGCACCACCCACAGCCCTGCAATGGGTTAAAGAATATGCAATGAGGGAAGAATATATCTGTCTCAAACAACCTATAGTCAAAAATGACAAATGATCACAAAGAAAATGTGAACATTACAATTTCAACATCCCACACTTGGCATGCCTCTATGGTTGTATTCCAGAAACTCTGGAATAAACGTTTGGGAAAGGTAGTATCTCCATAATGATATCGCCCTCTCTCCCTTGGTATCGCCCTCTCTCCCTTGTTTCATTTGCAGCTTTCATCAGAGTGGCTTGACTGGAGAACCTAAGTAAAATTAACCCCAAGTAAGTTGGTTGAAGGGGGCTGAGGATTCAGAAAGTAGGGAAGAGCTGGCAAGAGGTTTTACGTTCTTGATGACCTAATGCAGGGGTGTTGTGGTGTTTGAACTTCGCTCAGAACAAATCCAGTTATTTTTTCAGAGCTTTAAATAAATTTAGTTGATTTTTCTGAGCTCAGTTTCAAATATTGTATGATAGTAGCATACATTATGTCTACTTTATAGTAATCAGGATAGTGTTATCAATACAGGTCAAACACTTGCCTATAGTCATTCACTCAGGGTGCAATCCTAACCAAGCTTGATCAGCACAATTTGCCCATCTCCCCATTTCTTCTGTGGCATGGAGGGGACATGTGCACATGTCTGTGCACAGGAGTGCCTTATTGCACTTTTGCGCATCATGTATTGTGTTGGGGCTTGTGCCTGCTTAACCAGGATAAGGATTATGTGGTCAGTCCTTACTTGATAATAGTCACACATTCTTATATTTCACATCATTCACACAGGGGACAATCCAGTACATGTAAGTCCTATTGTATTCAATGGTTCTTACTCTCAGGAAAGTATGATTGTTTTCCTAGCAACACCACTGAGGTGTTCAGAAATACAGATGCTCTTGAAAAGTGAGATGTCTCTCCTCACCTTTCTTCCTAAATTGTTCTGTATTTTTTGTGGAGTTTTCTCTTTGGCATGCATGAGTCAGGATGGTCTAACGCAGTGGTGGTGAACCTATGGCATGTGTGCCACAGTTGGCACAGAGAGCCTTCTCTGTGGACATGTGAGCCAAGTTGCCCCAGCCAGGGATGTTGTAGGGCTGCATGTCACTCAGTATATCATTTAGGGCACACCTGGCCCACTGCACATGTCCAGAGTTCCAGGCATGTGCACTGGTTTTAGGTTGTTGGGTTTTGAATTGGCATGTTCATGGTTTTGGGTTGCAGTTTGGGCACGAAAAGTTTTGCCATCTCTTGTCTAGCAGCTCAGGAGTTGGATTTAGATTTAGAAGATCCAGGTTCAAATCCCTGATCAGCCATTAAACTTTGTGGGTAACCTTGTTCCAGTCACTCTCTCTCAGACTCAGCTACCTCACAGAGTGGTTGTGAAGACAAAAAGAAGGGAGGAAAAATGTCTGCCACCCTGAGCTTCTTGGAGGATATATAAAAATGTGAAAATAAGTAAGAAACTATAGGACACTAGTTGAAGAAACCTGAAAGTTAAGCTAAGTTTACATGGATGCTTTTCTGGTTGCTGGGAGAATATAAGACTGTATGCCCTAAACACACACACACACACACACACAAAATACACACACACCCCTTTGTAGTAATAGCAATGTCTTTGCTTTACTGCTTTAAGACTTGTTCTTTGGCAACGGGAATAGACAGTATTATGTGAATCTAGTATCTTCAAAGTGAATGATTCTCAATTTAATGTTTTCAGCAGTAATTTTTCTCAAGGAATGCATCTGTGACAGAGTTCAATGTAATAATACTCTATGTATTCTAATTCAGATTTATAACCCAATCCTATCTTTGGTTGACCTGTGGTACACACAGGAAATTTTAGGAAATAAAAGGGGGGAAAAATGAGCCAGACAACTTGCTCCCTGCTTCGAAGAGGGACAGCACATTACAGTACAGGAAGCTTCATTATTACCTCAATATTATTTGGATCATTTATCATTCAATACAGACTAATGTACACTGCAAGACTGTTAATGTCACATGTGCCATTGCTTTTGACAGCTCCAATTAGCCGAAGGTTACCACCTCTGTAAAAGTGGAGGATGGGTCATCCTGGAAGGTGATCAGGATGGATATTTTACTGCTATGTGTACTCACCCAAGGTAGAGAACTTGAAAAAGTGACTCATTCTCATCAGGAAGGGAAAGTGTAGAAATCCTTGGCATCAGCTTATGTGGATATAGAGCACAAGAAGTTCTCCATCTTATTATTCTTGAATTTGGAACATAAAGGTTGTATAGCCTAACTGCAAAAGAAGCATGTTGGCAAAAACTACTGAAATGCTATACAGACTAAACATAAGTAGGCCACTGGGATTCATGCATATGATAAGCTGCCCAATCCTATCTGTGTTCTAGCAGGACATGGCATGTTCCACCGCCATAAAAGCCAGGGTCTTAGCCAGGATTGTAGAAGTGGGGACAACAACAACACGCAATTGTTTCAGGGGGACAATTATGCCAAGTATCTATACTGGTGTATATCTGTACAATAGATCAATAATTTGCATAGAATAAATGCATCTCTGTATGAGTATAGTATGTATTTGTTTACATAGAAATAAAATGCAACTTCTCATTTTGACCACCAACACAATACATAGGCCTGCATCCATACAAAAGTATAAAAGCCAAGAAAAGACCCCATATGCCATGTGATCCCCCATCTGTAAGGATTCCCTTCCACCTCCACAACCCCCCAGCATAGAATTCCTACATTCAATGAATTCTAAAAGCCACGAAAAGGCCCCAGATGATTCCCATATGGTCCCTCAACAGGTAAGGATTCCCCTCCAAGCAAGAATTAAATTTAAAAATATATCTGAAAGCAGAAATCCATCAAGGGTTTCTCCAAAGAGAAACATTTCTTACACTTTTATTATATTTAACATTTCTATTATAAATATCAATAGATTTATAATAATTTATTTGCATGATCCAGAAATGAATATTCTCTAACTCACGCCAACTGATGCCAGAAGTCGAGATATGAGAAGCAGGCTTTAGAACCCTGCAGAGGGTCATGATCTTCCTTGCCCCTCCATGCAAAGACAGAGCAGCCAGCAGGCTTAGTTCTCTCCCTTGTAATGCAAAAGGGAATTGCTGGTGGTCCCTTGGTCGTGACCTGACCTGATTGGGCCAGACTGCCTGTAGGGAGAGTTGAACACTCATGGACTGGAAACCAAAATTGAGGACATCCTTGGAAAGATAAGGTTGAAACAACCAAGAAAGGTCTTTGAAAAATGCTATGAGGGGCAGGCTGCTGGCTCAGAGGGTGCCAACACCAAAACAGCTTCCCCTAGCTATGGCCCTGAAAGCTAGTCTGCTATATACTGTCAGGCCACTGCTGCAAATGGAGATTGCATACTTGGCAGTGGTGGACTGACAGTATATACGTAGTTTCTATAGGGGGCAAGGAGGGGGGAGGATTGGATAGGAAAATGCGAGGATCAGGGCAAAGACTGGGGCCACCCAGTGTGCTGGGGAGGATGTATTGGGGAGGATGTGTGTTGGGGCATGTGTTGGGACATGTGTTGGGGAGGATGGGGTGGTAATTGGGATGGGGGATGGGATGCTCTAGGGGGATTTCCTGCTGCAGGCAGGGGGTTGGACTAGATGACCTACTAGGTCCCTTCCAACTCTAGGATTCTATGATTCTATGGTGGCAACAGAGCTGCCAGTATCCTATCCTCCCATCTCAGTCTTGCAAATTCCTGTTGGACCACTTAGATTTTTGCCAACCAAAGAGCTGACACAGATCTGAGTAGACCCATTGGTACTAGTAGTACCAGTGGTACTACGAGCAATTGGTTAGTAGACTGATGGTAGGGCAGAAAAGGTAAGAAATAACTTTACTTACTTCTCAATCACACCATGTTTTCCAGCTTGTCTGTGTGGACACAGTGGAGGCTCAGTCAGCACCACTGCATCCCATAGGCCCTCCAAAGATAGAATCTCTCTCTCTCTCTCTCTCTCTCTCTCTCTCTCTCACACACACACACACACACACGTCTGTGTGTGTGTGCTAAGATTCTGTTTTTATGGAGGCATAATAAGTGTTTTCTTAAAAGCTGAATAAATTTCACTTATTGAAAAAATTCAAAATAAAAGCAGCACAGGGCACAATTCTTCAAGCTTCAATCCCATTAATTCCAGAAGGAATGTGCACAAAAAAACCTGTGTGTCAAATAAGAGCAGACCCTGATGATGCATCAGTTCATTCATATTGATTTCTTGCTGTCAGTGATGGGATTTTTGCTCACAGTTATGCAGCTCTGTGGACTTTGTATTAAAACATAAAATCATTATATACCAAGTCAGGCTGTTGCTCCACCCAGCCCACTTCTATTCTAATTGGTAAAAGTAATTTGAGATGTCAAGGAGTGTCCTTCTACCTGAAATTGTTTAATTAGAGATAGTGAAGATTAAACTTGAAGTCCTTCGTCTCATAACACATGAGCTGTACCCCTGAACTATTAAGACTAAACAAGGCTGGCATAGGCTAGAATCTGGTCATCAATTCTCTTTCATATAAACATGATTCATTTCTGATTTATTCAGAAATTAATCATTATTTCTGAATCATGATTGCTGAGCATGATTTCTGAACACATGTACTGAATTAGGATAATGTCTAAATTTGAACAAATATGAATTATTGTCTAAATTCTGTCAAGCAGATTTCTGTGTTTAATGTTTGCAGTCTGTATTTTTTAAAAATTCATGACTTTTCACACATTGGAAAATAATTTTTTTTGGATGTTTACTTAGACGTTTGAAAACTACTGTGGTTTCCATTTTCTATTGAAGCCATTGTGGTTGTTTTGTACCTTCTTAGATGTAATAACGAAGTCTGGCTATAGACTTTTTGTTGAGTCAATTGTCTCTCTGACAGAAGAAAAATACTCTGGGTGGCACAGCAGACAATTGTCAGCTCTATGGGTAACAGTGACATCAGTGGGATTTTCAGATTCAGGATGTGGTTTTTACATCAACAAATTTAGCTTTCACAGCAAGAATTCTGGAAGTGACATAATGTCTAGGGGAGACTATTAAAATAACTGAGGATCTGAAAGGAATGTGAATGTTGGGAAAGGAGGAGAAAGAAAAAGAGATCCAGACACTATAGAAAAATATATTCGGATGCAGCATTATGCTAGTGAGGTATGAGATCAACAGGACCAAGATCAAACTAGCAGCATCTTGAGATTCATCTCCACCCAGCACAAACCCTAGCTCTATTATTGGGAAATGCTAAGGAATGATTTTCACAACCATCTGTTTTGCCCTGAAGGACAACCCTTGAGACAACTTCCCAAACAGTGCTGAAGAGAGATGGATTATACACATTAATACATGGCTTCTCAACTTTTTGATGACTACAGACCCGTATGGGTGGTTCAGTATGGTCCCATACCCACTTCACTTGACTGTCAAAATAAACATCACCATTCCTTATATTACTTACCAGTATGACTTCCACATATGTCAACAGCTTGAATTTACTGTACTTGAATTTATGTACATTGACAATAAACAAGTAAACACACACTTGTTCAGTAAATACATGCGTATTAAATTTAAATATTAAAATTAAAACATATTAAATTTAAAATTAAAAAAGCAGGCCTCCGTCAGTCTTGAAAGACTATGGTATCATGCTTGGCGCTGCATACGCTGCATGCGAAGCATGAAAGCCTGGGTTGGATTGTTATGGAGGATAGGCTGTTACCCAAGCAACAAATCCCCCCTCTCCACGCCACTGAATTAGTCCAATGGAAAGGCAGAGCCAATATGATTGGATCCAGCTGGCGTTGCAGAGCTGGGCTAAGGACAAGAGCTCACCCTGTCTCGTGGGGCCAACAGGGTCTCGAACCCTGGCCTGCTGGTTAACAGGCACAGCGCCTTAACCGCTTGCGCCACCCACAGTCCTAGAGTTGTAGCAAATACACACATGTTTAATTAAATACAAGCATTTTCAGGAAATGCCAAATATTCTCGAAAATTCTATCACTTTCCATTCACGTCATACCCAAGTATAAATTAATACATTAAAGAGATTGAGTTCCATACCCTCAGCATTTGGTTCCCATGCCCCCAAGGGGTATGAATACCCCTAGTTAAGAACCCCTCCTCTAATATATTGCTCAGGAAGTCTCTTTTAGCAAAACCCAGAAGCTGTGCACTGAGCTGATGTTAAAAATCATTTTTTGTTAGGAATCAAGCCTTTGAAATTAAAGTATGAACATAAATATGATTTGCTGATACAGCTTATTTGAATATTTCCAGGAATCAGATACAGAAAAGTGCAAATACATCCATTTGACAAGCACAAATCTATTTACACATTTCTCTGACTTTTAAGCATGTTGACGTTTTTCTAAGTCACGAATGATGAATACACTAAGGAAGGTCAATTACCCTACAAAAATATCTAAACAGCTGAACAAGATTATTTTGATGAGATTGCTTCCTGTCTACCACAATTGAGCAGGATATCGTTATGACGTTCATCAGGAAATGAATCAAGGGAAGTGAAAGTGGAGAAAATAAATCAAGGGGAGCCACCATATAAACCCCAAAATTTGTCCACGGATTTAGAATCCAATAAAATAACATCTCTTCTTGCGATGTCTTTAATTTTTATCTTAGCGTCTTAACCTTGTTTTCTCTCCCTGTGATTGAACCTTTACATTGTTTCCCGTACCCTCCGCAGGGAAGACACTCAGAGGAAACGGATGAAATGGGGTTGTACAATGATTTCTAATAAGGTCACCACTTCAGTTAGATAAGCTCTTATTTTAATAAAAGCAGCATGCCATGTTGTTCAATGATCGGAGTTTTGAAAATATCAAAACGGAGCCCCGCATGATGCACTTTCAAGGCATCATTTAATTGAGCGGCGATGTCAGGGTCACCACAGAGACAACCTGGGTTAATAGCCTTCAAGAAGATCACACGCCTGAGGAGGCACTGACCAAATCTCTCCACATAATGGACAGCAGCGGAGGGCAAGAGATAAGAATGCTTTACTCAGCAGTTGTCTGGATATGATGAACAGTCATAGATTTTGCATATTATCACTCATATATGCAAAGAGCGAATGTTCTGAAGCTAAAATGAAACCGTAAAACTGCTTGGGGTTGTTATGTGAGTAGCGCTTGATGGGTGGTTGTCTCCGGCCCCCTTTTCAAAATTTGCTGACTGGAAAGGCTGCAGCTTGGCAATAATCACAAATCTCTCATTAGCACATTGACTAATGTGCTGAAAAGATGGGCTTGATGTTTGCAGATTCATATAAAAACCTCACCATGCTGACCAGATTAATTCTCAACATGCTTTCTATGTGGCTGCAGTGGCTCAGTGTTTAGAACACTGTGGTTCAAATCCATTTTAATTAATGTGGCCGTTAATTTTTTGCCATTAATTTTTTTTCTTTTTCTTTGGCATTTCATACATTAATAGTGTTTCCCAAGGGCCAGAATCCAAACTTATGCCTGTCTACTCGGAAGTAAGTCCCATTATAGTCAATAGGGCTGACTCCCAGGAAAGTGTGAAGAAGTTCTAGGGGGCCACTTGAAATGGGCCTTGTGATTGACACATGTGCTATAGATGGGTAGTCGGAGCACTGTGCTTGCCAACTGGATTGTTTGCAGGTTGGCAGCTCAAGACCCAAATTCAAAACCCCCGAATAGGCAACAGGTAGGAGCTCGGATTTATACATGACAGCCATGGCATTGTCTGAAGTGTGTACAACGACTGAATTTTCAGATCCAGAGTAGTTCCAAAGGAAATATCAATGCATTTTACTAGGTTTTGTACAAAACATCAATTCATATACAACAGCTATTCTATTATTGTAAGAAGTGCCAGTTTATACAACAGAGGAGGAGCAAATTTATGTGGCATTAATACTCATGCCTTGGAACTGCTATTCACTCCAAGAGATAAAACAGATAAAGTATGGGTATTCTCTGCTCCCCCAGTGTCTCTTGGCAGTTTCATGGGGAGATACCATAATTGAGAAAATGGCACAGGTAAAAGGGTTAACCCTTGTCATTAATACTATGTTCCTGATCCTAATACTAATATCCCTTGGAATGATATTAGTAGATCAATCATGGATTTATTATATCAAATATAGTGGAGTGTGTCTTTATTTTTAAAAGAATGCATAATAATATTTTTTTAATATGTTGGAATACGCCCTATGTGCCCTGTTACAGATAATATGCTTTACAGATAATTATAGTAAGAGTGAATGCATTATTTTAACTATTCCCAAAGTTATTGGTTTTGGTCAGTAGCTCTAAAACAAGCAGTATGCTAAAAATATTTTCATAAGCCCTGAAAATATCTCTTGCACACAGTATGTTTAAAAAAGGGGGAAAGAAAAAAGAAAGAAAATGATGGTTTTTTTTAACATACATTTCTTCACAAACAGATTAAAAACAGATGGTTGGTGGGAAATAATCCTTCATATAAATTAGCTATTACTAAGTTCTAATTTAAAATTAAATTTATTGTGGTTGTGAACTTGGCAGGAAGTCATCTTGGCATGAAGACTAACCTTTATTTATTGATATTTAAACCTGAGAATGATGTATATTTTGCAGAGCAACAGGCCAAACACTGCCGCCCATATACTAGAATTACCACTCATGATGTATAAATAAATACTCTGTAGACTAAAGATGATACCCACAGGGTACAATCCAGACAAAGTCAAACACCTGGAAGTCCCATTGATTACAACGGGAGAAAAGTATGTGCTTATCTATCCCATTGAAAAGAATAGTGCTTCGAAGTGCTTAACCTTAATTCATTTATTCATAATTCTGTAGAGCAGCAGTGACTACTTCCATTGTATTCAGAGTGGCTGAATCCCCAGGAAGCATGCATAGGGTTGATGACAGATATGGCAACAAATTTGGTTGAATCTTATTCCTCAGAATACCATACCAGACTTCTCCAAAAAGAATGAAATTGCATATTATTTCTAGATAGCTCTTCTTTCCTGATGCAGCTGTTCACGTGCAGCACAATCCATTGCATGCTTACTCATAAGTAATCATAAGCCCAGACTTTCCTGACTTTCTGGATGCACCATAACTTTCTTTTGTGGATTCAGAGTAGTTGGGGCAGCCCAGCAAGGGCACTCCTCACTGCCCTAACTCTGGATTGTGCCCAATATCTTACTGAATACAATGGGAATTTTTTCTGAGTAGACATGGAGGAGCTCTGGCACTGAAGTGATGTTACTCCCAGTGAGTTTGACAAGGGGTCCTGGACAAATTTTTAAGTTTAAGGGTCCTGGGGTGAAAAGCCTGAGTCCTACTGCTCTCATGGTATTAATTAAACGTGATTCTCTCCCTGCCCCCCTCCCCCCCCCCAAAAAAAACTTCCATGACACACCTATAGATCATTCATGGCTTACCAATGTGCCAAAAGACACTGGCTGAAAATTGATGCTTTAAAGATACTAGGAAGTAAAAGGAGGCAAGTTGGACTGAATCTGACTTCCATAACAATTGACTTAACGATTGGTTGTCCAGCGTTGTCCACATAAGTCAGGGACCAACTGTATAGAGAATTGCAGGCTTACTACCATAATCTAACACCCTTTAAGAACTGAAATAAACCACTTATTTCTTTTCATTATTTTATCACAGTTCACAAAATAGATGTTTGAAGAATATAATTGGAAGCTACCTGCACCAAGATTTAACTCTGGTGTTATCAAATCCATAGCTCTATTAATAGTGCCATGATATTTTAATGTATAAAATGGATGCTATTATATTTTAATGTAATACAGTCAGAACTAATGGAAAAGACCAAAAAAAGTGTGTCCATGTTAAAAGCTCCCTGCTGTTGAGACATCAGGTTCATTTCATTTTAGTGGCACAACAAGCTTGTTTGATCATAAGAAGTTCCTTAAAATCTGATTCTACAGAAGACAAATGCTGGCCACATTTATATTTGTGCCTTGAAAAGAGTTCCCCTTCAATCAATTCTCTTTGCACGCCACAATTCCTTTTATCCCTTCAAATGCAGCAAGGTCACTATTTTTGTAATTAGGCTAATGACTACATCATGAGAAGGATGCCACTTCCACTATGATCTTGGAGCAGCTAAAATAGTCGCCTAAATTACAAGGCAAAAGATAGCAACCCCTCTATTAACAATGTCTGTAAAAATGGTGACTTTCTAAAAAGCTTGCTTACTTCCATGAATTTGACCAGGATTTCAAGATCTGATTGAAACATGTGCAGAAGTTCAAAAAATCCCTTTTTGTCACATCCATCAAGATTTTTTTTGTTATCTGTGTTCTAAACTGAGATTTGCTATCCCTTGATTTTCACTGCTGAAATGCTCTCAGACTCTTGTTAAGATCATACTTAACAGAACAGCTTCCTCCACAATATGGCCTGCAGTTTGGATCCAAAAAATTAATCTCAGGCACAGAGCAGCATAGGCAAAGTCTTACCTGTTCATCCAGACACCTCCCATCTTTGTATCTGAACTTTGCCTTCAACATGCACTGGGACACTGTTTCCACTGGTAAATCGAGTTGAAAAGCCTTTGGGGCAATTGGAAGTAGAAGTGGAGGCCCAGTATAAGTTGCTACAAAGATTGGGAATGGAGACAGGAGGCCAGAGGGCAGACTAGTACGCTTCTCCACCACCATCTGATTTTTGGTGCACCATGTAGTTTGGAGGCTGTTATAGAAGATACTGCAGTTTTCACCCACTATGGCTGCAATCCTAATCTCAAGTTAGGCTGGCCTTAGCCCCAGTACAATTCCTGTGTTGGCTGGGAGTGTCAGGAAAATGTCATAAGACACTTTTGAACCACTTTTGAACCACTCCTGGGGGAGGTTTAGGCCAGAACATAGACATGCACTTGCCTCCCAACCTCACCACGGGAGCAGGAAGACCAATGAGTTGTGCTGGCTAAGGTTAGGATTCCCCCCTATTAGTGATACATTATTTGTGCCATCAAAACATGGATCACAAACAAGAAATTAATCATATGAACATGGGCAGACAGATGTGAGAGGAAGACACTTGAATTGATTCACAAACGCTACAGAATCTCTTTAACCATTACCATTTAGTAAGAATATAAGAAGAGCCTCCACTGAATCAGGCTCATCTAATCCAGCTTCCTGTATCACACAGCAGCCCACCAGATACCTCAGGCAGCACATATGGCACCTGGATATGGCAGCACATATGGCAGCACATATGGCATCCACCCACCGCATCTGGCACTTTGAGGTTGTCTACATAGACCTCTCATGGCTTGTAACCTGTAATGGTCCTTTCCTCTAGGAATTTGTCCAATCCCTTCTTAAAGGCATTTAGATGCCATCATCACATCCTGTGGCAGGGAGTTCCACAGACCTACTGGATGCTGGGTAAAGAAATATTTTCTTTTGTTTGTCCTAACCTTCCCAACATTCAATTTTAGTGGATGTAGAAGATCCAGCAAGCTTTTTTACTGGCTTTTAAATTAATATTGTTTTTCTTATACTTCATAAATAACTTCTGACTTCAGCCATCCAGAGAGAGTTTGCCCTTCCTGTTTTTATCATCACTCCACAACATAAATTATTTTGAACTGGTCTTTTCAGTCTCAGTCAGCAACAGCAGGCGTTGGGCACAGAATGTCTTTGGAACTGACTCGCTTTGGGTAGAGCGAGAGAACAGCAATCTGCACTGCCATGGCGGGTTTTGGCAGACGTGACATCGCAGCAGCCTGTCCTTTATCTTTCTATCAAGGGAGTTGTGACAGTGTGAAGGAGTATAACTGCACTTTTGAGGAGGAGCAAATTATTCACAATAGAGGAGCTATTTCAAGATTTCTGATTTCTTCTCATCATGTTTTTTTTTTTTTAAATCCCCCTCTGCCCTTCTTAGAGTATCCAGGGATGGAATGCAGAACCATCTGAATGCCAAATACCAGTATGTGAGCTACCACTGAGCTATGGTTCCAGTTATGGATTATGCAACAATATAGTGTATCATTAGAAAATAAGGCTGAAATCCTAATCTCCAGTTATTCCGGCCCAGGCCGCAGCATAAGTCCTGCTCTGAACTGGGGGTGTCACAAAAGTGCTGTAAGACACTCATGTGCCATTCCTGGGGGAGGATTAGACCAGTAAGGCAAGACATGCACTTGCCTCCCTATATCACCATAGAAATGGGAAGACCATGGAGTTGTGCTGGCCTATGTTAGGATTGCACCTTATGTGTGCCAACAAGAGCAAAAGTGAAGCAAGGAAAACAGGAACGTTTTGCCCCATTCTTTTTTCCACACAGTTACACAACCAGTGGTATTCCCAGTGCATTCCCCTTCCTAGATGGGTGTCACAGTCATGCCACTAATAACTTCTGCCCGGGTACAAGTTACAGTTTGTGGCGTTTAGAAACAAGGGCAGATCCTTCTATCACCAAATGTGGGACCAAACTCCATTTGGCAGGGGCTTGGGCAGTACCCTTGGGCAGTACACACCAGAAGTAGTGTGACAATGTCCTAGTGTGTGCCACCTGTAATACCACATTGCAAGTGGGGCATTCCACTTTGCTCTTCAGTGCTTAGCCATAATCAGCATGAAGCAGTTTTTCTCAAACTTTGCCTTCCACTATACTACTTTACATGGTCCATGTATTCAAAGTATCACCAAAACATCTCTAGTTACTTTTGGGTTGGTCTGATGCTACATGAGACAAGAACCAGTTACAGAGTGACCAAATGCCAAAACCAAAATCCCCCCAACTTTCCCGAAATTCCTGACATCCAAGCCAAAATTCCTCCCCTGTTAAAAAAATGTAGGATACCCCAAAAGTGTAGGACAAATATAGGACTTGTTAAAATAAAGCAAAAATACTCGTATTCAGTGATGGGCTTCAAAAAAATTAAGAACCGGTTCTCTGCCCATCTGGCAGCCACTTTTAAATGGCTATTTTTAAACTTTATATGTCCTATCTCTTGTTAAGAACCGGTTCTATAGAGTAGGTGCGAACCTGCTGGCGCCCACCACTGCTCGTATTGCTTTCTCGTACATAATTTCAACACTTTTAAAATTGAAAACCTATTTGTAAGAGCTGTTTTCACCAACAATGCACATGTGAAGTGGCTTAAAGTTGACATGATCTTGCCCCAGAGAACCCAGCCTCACAATACCTGTTCCCATACCTGCTCCCAAACACAGCCCATGCATGCACTAACACTCTCTCTCTCACACACACTCTCTCTCACACACACCATGCATGCAATCATGCATGAAGCAAACAGAAGTGGCATGGTGGCCACAGAAGACTTGGGTCAGCCGATGAGGCCCCAGAGGTGGTACAGCACAACCAAACACCCACACACACCCATGCATGCAATCACACACACAAACACACAGACACACATCCCATGCATGCACTCACTCACATACCCCATGCATGGACTCACATACACACACATTCCATGCACTCACTCTCTCTCTCACACACACACAAGCACCCACTCACCTTCAGGTGGTGCAGCACAGCCAAGAGGGGGAGGCCAGAAGGGGACCAGAAGTAGTGTGACAGCCTGCAGAAGACTTGGGCCAGCAGGTGAGGCCCCAGAAGTGGCGCGGCATGGCCAGAGGGGGGCAATCATACATACATACACACATTCACACATACCAAGCATTCAATCACACATATACACACACATCCCATGCATGCACTCACTCACTCAATCACACCCCATGCATGCACTCACTTACAAAAACCAGAAGTAGCGTGATGGCTGCAGAAAACTTAGGCCATCCAGTGAGGCCCCAGAGGTGGTGCGCCATGGACAGAGGGGGACAGAATCAGTGCAGTGGCCACAGGAGACTGGGGCCAGCTGCTGAGGCACCACAGGCAGTGTGGCTGGCTGGAGAGGGAGGAGAGAAGATGCCAGAGACCCGGGGTGGCCAGAGAGGCAGCAGGGGCATGCATCATCCTCAGGAGAAGGAAGGCTGGCCAGTGAGGCTGTGGTGCGGTGCTGCACAGAGGGTGCTGCAGGGGCTGCAGAGGCCCTGGAGAAGATGCAGCTGAGGTGTGCTGATGCTGCTGGCCACAAGGCTGGGGAGAACCTACCTCCTGGTCCCACCTCAATGTTTTCCCACTCTGGGGGACTTCCAGAGCAGCACGCAGAAGTATGCAGTCAAATGGCTGCCAGGCTTGGATCCTGGTGAAATTGGTTTTTTCTTCTCCCCAGTAGACCCCTCTTTTTCCGGAAGTCTCTGGGGATTACCGGTCAAATGGTCAGCCTAACCAATTAATAGGCACAGGGTGGATGGGAGGCTTTATCAAATGCAGAAAAGCATGCTTTACATCTACCTGCTGAGCCAAGCCTCCTAACGCTGTTTGTTGGGTCACATTCCTGGTTTTGTTGCTGAGCATCAAGTGTCCTATAAGTACCATCAGGCACAGTCTCAAGTACCACTAGTACTTGGTGCTACTAAATACCACTCAGTACTGTTGATATTGAGAAATACTGGCTGAGAGGATAATATTTGCTCTTGATTCTAACTAGTGTCTTCTAGACTCAGTACTGACCATGTCTACTCAAAAGTAAGCCCCATTGTGTTCAGTGGGGCTGACTCCCAGGACTGCAGCCTTAAATACAAACACTGGTGAATGTCAGAATGTTCACAAAAATTTAGAAAAAGGTTACATTCTTTCTTGCTTAACATAGCAAACAAGTTGATGCCTCACACACAAATATTATATAGTATACTCTTGCATAAGATCATTTATCCACAGCAGCAGCCACAAGATAGACAGAATATTTAGTTGATATTAAAAAAGGATATTGAAAAGGCAACACAAACCCTTTTACAAAACAAAAATATCAACCTGAGATAATGTGACACCACAGCATTAACAAAAATGATGTTAAATAACTAATGTACTTGGTATGAAATGAATAAAACACTTTCCTTTCTTAGAGCTGCCTGGATTAATTATTGTAATAATTTTGGAGAAATAAATTATTGTGCAATTTTTTTAGAAAAGCAGCCCTTGTCAGCATTATAGATATACCAATAATATTCAGTGAATTATTCATTTTAGAGGCCTAAATTACCTACAAAGAGATCACAAAGAAATTCACAAAGAAATTAGTCCATAACCTTTCAAAAGAATGAAAATCCAATTGATCTTCTGTAAAATATTTTTTAAAGAGAGCCTGTATGATATTCTGCCTGGAACAAAGCAGAAAGTAACACACTAATTAAACGTGAGATAAAATTTAGGACTCGCATTTTGAGATTTCAATCCCATCATTGCAAGAGTGGTGGCAGTTATTTCAGTCACAAGGAGAACTGGGTATGCTCCTTGGGTAAAAAAAAAGTGGAGAAAGAATTGCTCAGTGACTTACTAAGAATGAAATTCTAACCAATTTAGGCTGGCACAATTCATCCACTCCTCACTCCTGTAGTGGTGTAGGGAGGCCAGTGCATGTCACGGCACTGGCATAACCCCCCCCCCTCACCCCCACCCCCGGAATGGTGCAGAATTGTGTGCTGCAATACCCACAAGATAGCACAGGGTGTGTGCTGGGATTTATGCTGGCCTAACTGGGAGTTAGGACTGCAGCGTAATTCACTGATTTACATTGATGGTCCTCAAACAGTTTGCATTTCTAATGAACAGTAACTCAGGGTGACAGACTCTGGGTGAATAGTCAAACTCTGGATGACCAAAACACAGCCTTTCTGCTTTGATCATGCTCCATGTGATGATAATCTCACTAAGCTCTCAAGATCTCTCATACCCTACAATCCAGAGTAACTACGGGAGCACGTAAGAGACTTTACGTGTACCCGTAGTTACTGCACCACCTAGTGAAAACCTATGGGAAATTCATTTTGCAATCCAGAGCAAATTGTTCTTACACCGGAGCAAGGACTCCCCGTAGTTACTCAGGATTGCGCCCTTAGTATCCCATGATGCTAGCATCTCAGGGTGATTGTGTGCATGAAAAAGTCATAAGTAAGCAGCATGTTTTAAGCATCTGTATGCATTGGTGTAGTGGCACATGAAAGCAAAGTGCTTATAAAAAAAGATATCATAGTTTACTGTCTTCAAAAAGAATAGGATTTTTTTTTGAGGAAACAGATTTATAGGTGCACTATTGCAGCACCAGGCATATTTACACCTGTCTCATGAAGATGCCTATATAAATGCAGCCTTACATGCCAATCCTATTGAGATTACAGTGGTACCTTGTACGACAGACAGTTTTACAACAAAAATTTGTTGTGAAATGAACAAAATGATGGATCTGCATTGTGAGCAACAGCAAGACGTTATGAAGGAGATGTCATCTGCAGAAGAGGAGGAGAATAAGGATAAGGAATCCAACACATCAAATTAAATTAAGTACATTTGTAAACAGTGTGGAACTGTGCAAAATTTGGTAGAAAAGCACCACCCAAATAAGGCTGTAGCAGTGTGAGTGATTAATCTGTTTAATGACAATGCAATGTCACATTTCCGTGAAATCCTCAAAAACGAGACAAAAGCAAGTGTCATTAGAAGGTTCCTTGCTCAAAAAGCCACCAGTGACTCTTTTAGTGAACATTAGTCATCCTTGTTTTACTGTACAGAATATTACAGTGTTTTAAAATTAATATTACAGTAATTTTGTTTTTTACAAAATTACAAAAGTAATTTTACAGTGTTTTGAATTCCATTACAGTGCTTTGTCATAATGTTTACATACAATTATATTTTTACATGAATATTATTGGGTTGTGGAACCAATTGTCTGAGTTTTCATTATTTCTTATGGGACAATCCGCTTTGTATAAAGAACACTTTCCTTCCAGAATGAATTAAGTTTGTCTTAGAAGGCACCACTGTATATGCTGGTGGAACTCACCACCAGTGTAGACTGCCTTATGGCTGTTATAAAAGGTACTCCAGTAGTGTGTGAAGTTTCTCATTACAGGAGTACCACAAAAGAGGCAGAAACAACACCCCCTCCCCCCCGCATACCCCCGCATACCAGAGGATTGCTGTGGGCCAGCTGAGAAGGTAGGCTGGTAGAATGGGGCTGAGGGAAACAGAATGGGTATATTGAATCCTAACATCCTTCCTGAACTGATCCTTCAATATGTGCCAGTGATCAATATGGTGTAGTTCGTCACTTCCAATTGGGAATTATGACTCTGGTTTCTTTCTAAAAGATGGCATCAGGATTGCCTATATTTTTGCTTCCCCCTCAGTTCTACATGTTGATAACCTTCCCACCACCCAATGAAATCTTAAATGCTGCCCCCTAAACACAGCAGCAGTGGCATCCCTCAAGGGGGCTATGGAAAGCCCTGGGTACCACCCGCATGGGGGTGACACACTGGGGTGGCCAAAATCACAAAAATTGCTAAATTTGCTACAATCATTTGAAATAATCTTATCAAGTCAAACACAATTGGGTGCATATTTGCCAGCAGAATCCAACGCAAAAAAAAATCTTTGAAATTTCTCCTTCCTATCAAAAGTTATGGCCAGAAAAAAACAAACAAACCAGAATGCATGGAGCCCTATGGAAAATGAAACTGAGCCATATCACACCTTTACTTACAAGTAGGCAAACATGCCTGAGTCTGTTGGAAAGGGTAGATTGAGAATAATCCAACACCCACAGAATGGTCCTGATCCAATAGAGGTTCTAGCAGGAGAGCGCAGCTATTGTATACCCTTGACTGAAGAACAGTGCACTCCTTCTATCTGAGATGGTTATCTTCTTCCACTGAGTGTGCAGCTTCAGGAGGGATGCACATAGAGCAGTGAGGGAGGAAGGGGACACCCACCTTGCCCGCCACATCAGCCAAATCAATCCTGGCAATCAACAGGATGACAGATGTTGCAGCCTGATTACCCTCACATCAGATTGATCTCCTGATCCAATGAACGCAGCCCCCACAAAGTTAACCCAGAAGAATGTCCCTAGTAATTGCATTGAGTCCTATGTTCAGCTACACAGCTGTGTTTACTTGTGAGTAAGCAAAGGTGCCTCAGCTCATGTTCAGGTCAGGCACAGAGGAATGCAAAGCCACCAGAATGGCCCCAATCCAATGAAAGTGAAGCTCAAAAAGTGCTCCAGAAGGCAACCTAAAACAGAGGCTTAATTGACAAGGTGATTTCCAAATTGAAAATACTAATTAATATCTAATTAGTTATATTTATTAATACTGCTAATAATTAATTAAATAATTTTAACATATGGGAGTTTCAACAAAAAAGGGGGCCCTGGGCGCTAAATTATCTAGGTACACCACTTGGAGGACTGTTGTGATCACTCAGATGGCGTCCACCAATGACGTCCACAGTTACATGAATAAATTTCCGCTAAGCCACCGCTACTTTGCGAAGTGCTCAGAAGAAGAGCCTCTCACTGAAATTGTAGTCATTGTCATCAACATACTTTCAGCCTTCCTTCTACCAACAGGCCATTCAAAACCGCTGAAGGGATGAGCATTGCCAGCGTCCCAATAAATAGCTCCACTCCATTTTTAGAATCTAATATTATAGGAGCTCACCAAGAGGAAGGTGAAGGAGGGCAAGCTGCCAAGCCATTATAGAGATTTTACAATCAATATCCTTTTATAGAAAAGAGTGCTCGTTTTCTTTTAATCCCTTTTCCCTTCAGGACGAAGTGCCAAAACAGTGACTTTTTCATTCGGTGATGACTCATTAGGTGGCAAATTTTATAATACCAGGGTACAATGGAGGAGATAGTAGACAAGCCTGACTTTAGGTGGGAGGGGAGAGGGCCATTCCAAAAAGACAGCCTTGCCAAAACAAAATGCCAGATTGCTCCAGCTTGAACTCTTGAAATTGCGATCAAGCTTGGCTTCTTGAGCTGTGTTTTCTGAACCTGTGATACTGGGGGTGAGGGGGAAACGGACCCGCATTTCCTTGATTCGGCTTGTGGAGGCTGAACACAAATGGAAGCAACAATCTGCTGCTCTAAAGTATCTGAACTATGAATGCTAATGAAAGCCTCTTTTCTTTCTGAATGCCATAACTATCAAGATGTGAACAGGCTGAAACATGTGAAAAAAATAATACCGTGTGCAATTGAAAGGAAGCGTTTGGAGAAAGGATAAGAGAACTCCCCCCCCCCCCCCGTCGTGTTCCTTTTATTATCCTGTGGCTTCTTTGCATCCTGTATTCCACTCATTTAACTAGGAGAATTTCTATAATTAATTCCAGGATTGGAACAAATACAATATGTTGCAGTTTTCCATTCTTTTGTTCATTTGCTCTTTTCTCCCGTCAGGGTCACCTGGTGGCGTAGCTATTGGGGGACAAAGTGGTTGGAGGGGGACAAAGTACTCAGAGAGAGATGAAGTGGTCAGAAATCAGAGGGAGGGGTCAAAGAACCCCTTCCCTTCAAAGTCACTCTAGGTGAAGGGAGTAAAAGGGAGCTGAAGATTTGCTTGCAAATCTTGCACACCTTCCAAGACTGACTGCTTTGTCCGTCTAGCTATGCCACCAGTATCGGCATATGAGCCTGATCAGAAAGCAAAACAGCAAAAGACTTATCAGTGTTATGTTCTTTTTGCGTGGTGTTTGTTTTACCGATGCATACATCCCCTGCTGCACATTGGCAAACAGAACATCAAAAAATCTTGATTCAATCATCTGTGCAGTCATATAAAGTTAACTTTTCTTGGGGTTTTCCTAATACATATTGGCTTTACACAGCTCAAAAAGAACCTCAATGCAATCATGTCTACAAACTTATCTAGACTGCTTTGTGTTTTGCTTTTATATGAATTTTCTCAGTGGACGCATGGATATTGATAACTGAAGAAGAAGCTGTCTAGGGCAGCAATCCTAATCTCCAGTTAGGCCGGCCTAAGCCTGGGTATAAGTCCTGTGCTGACTTGGGGATATCACACAAAGGTTCACTCCTGGGGGGAGGGTTAGGCCAGTGAACAGACATGTGCTTTCCTCCTTACATCACCACAGGAACAGGAAAACTGATGAGCTGTGCTAGCCTAGGTTAGGCAAACATTTGCACTAATTGCAAATTGCACCCTAAATCAATGAAGAAGTTGAAAGCTGTGAAAAATTTGCATGCTTTGTACAAAGGTACATAATGCTCTTGTACAGGATGGTCTATGAAACATTTGGAAAAAAAGAATGAGAGCATGATGAATTCAGAATGCACTGATACCACTTCAGAAACTGAATCAGGTAACAAAAAACTCTAAACTCCTATGTGATGTTTAGAGTAGAAGAATCTGAAGTGTGTCAGTTTTGGAATGGGGTCTCCAGACTTTTCAGTAAGAGGACCACATTTTGTATTTTACAATTTTTGTTAGCCAAATTTAAAAAAAAAAACACACAGCAGTTTTATATAGAGCATAGGTGAGCTACACACAATACACTGTTTCTGGCTGATTCACTTACGGGTCCACACAGTTATGGGTCCACACAGTTACGAGTCTACGTAGTTACATCACCCTCTAGTTTTATTTTATAGAAAGTCATCTTAACTGCTCCGGAGCAAGGGGCTTAATCTCATTTTAGGATATAGGCCTGAGTCAAGTTCCCAACACTGCTAAATAGTATGCTATTTCAGAGCTTACGGTCTACTTCAGCCAATGTGCCCTTTCATTTACATCAGCATCGTCTGCTCAGCCACAGTCTGTGCCTTGCTGTTGTATGCACTTGCAACTTTGCAAGCTTGGTAATAGAATATAGATTTATGGACTCTTCTTCCTGAAGTGCAGATGTTTAATCTGAATTCACTGACAGGCTGTTATACAGCAAGCTGGATATCAAAATTCCTTGAGACTGAAAGAAAGAAGTGTAGTACCTTCCTCGATTGCCTGATCAATAGTCCACTTAAGCTGACGTATCAGCAACTGGTTATTGTACCATCTGATTGCGTTTCACAGCCTCACTCTTGAGATGTATACTATGAGCATCGCTGTTGTACAACTAATTGCTGAGAGGCATAGAGATTTCTAAAAATATATTCTCCTATAAAATACCAGGAAAAAATCACCACTGAAAGGTATCTACCACTAATGTAGTATTTATGTTTTAAGTATTATGTAGAATTCAGATCTGATGTTATTTTTGCTCTATTAGCTTGCAGTGAGAACTTCAGTCCTACATAGGTATGTATTCACAGGCATGGACCTTATATACATCTGATAGCAGCTCAACTGCTCAACCATGTGATCAACTGTTTTAGAAACTTGTGTGTGTGTGTGTGTGTGCGTGCACATACGTGCATGTGTGGGCACATGCATGCTCACTTTTGAAAGATAACTGCAATATTCTAGCAATTATGGTAAACTTTCTGGGGTCACAGCACTTCTGCAACCTGTCTGCACTTCTGTCTGTGGTATCATACAATAGATGCTGGGGAGCAGTCCTGCTGGTTTCCTTAAAGTAAGGGAATATTTGTTCCCATAACTCGAGGATGTGTTATGGCTGCATCAGTACTGAAAAGTTGGATTGGGCCCTGAGTTAATGTTGCTACCAGGAAACAGGAGTGAAACAGGGGTGTTAATGCAGCCCTCTGCTCTTTGTAATATCTAGTTATATCCTAGAGCAACTATTTTCAGTCACTGTACCATGGTGTGCCGATGTGCAATGAAGAACCACAGATGTGCTGCAGAAGTTTGGGGAGTACCATTTAATAGTAGGGCCATTGGATAAATAAATTCATCAGTAAATCCATACACTGTAATGCTATTGGAGATGTGAGACAGACAGCAGCTTAGAGGGCTCATTAATGGTGAAAAATAATGATGGTGTGCCATGATAATTTTAGCACCTTCTCAATGTGCTGTGTGATGCAAATCAATGCCCAAACCACTGCCCTAGATTAAGCAACAGGAATTATTTCTCCCTAACAATATGTATCAGGTAAATTGGCAGTATCAAGATACAAAGTATGACTTAGGGTGAAATTCAGAGTAACTACGGGGACTCCTTGCTCCGGAGCAAGAACAAGTTACTCTGGATTGCAATACGAATTTCCCATAGGTTTTCACTAGGTGGTGCAGTAACTATGGGTGCATGTAATGTCTCTTACGTGCTCCCGTAGTTACTCTGGATTTTGCCCTAAGCCCTATTTTTACCTTCAAGCCACAGTCAGGTTCAGTTTCTGTAGTGGAGGAGCATGGTGGGCCTGGCCCCTTCCCAACACGGAGATGCTTCCTATGAATGGAGCGCTCCGCTTTTATGTTGCTTGCTCACATGACTGTGGTGCTGCTGGAAAATCTTCATTTGAACTGAATTTGGGTGAACATGCTTGTGTTTAGGGGGTTAGAGCTTAGAAGCCTGCACAGGAAATTCTATCAAGTATCAAGATTATCATAAGCAGTGTGTATTGCTGATACATTATGGAGCCTGTGGTGGCTCTGTCACCGACTCCTGTTGAAACTATGAATCTCATTGAGTTGAAGCCTAGGGGACATGAATAAAAATGAATGGAAAGAAGGAAAGCTACTACCAGAAGAAGCATTTAAGGCATCAGACTCCAGGGACTAACAGCTGATAACTACTCACATTATGAAACACAGATGAAGATAGCATCATCAGGAGCACAAGGGTGATAAAAGGTTAGAAAATGCTTTTGGAAAAAAAAAGGATTGTACCACTTGTCCACATAAATCAACACTCACTAGGGCTCCACTGGGCTTGATTTCTTCTCCTGCTGTAATAAGCATGCTTGATTGCCAAGGCCTGCCATTCCTGAGGCCAAATCAAAGATATAATATTAACTCCTTTCAAAAGATGCAGCAGGTGAGGCAGCAGAAGAATGCAAATGAATCAATTCTGCATGCTTAAGCCCATCTCCTTTTCATGCATGTTTGCCGATGGAAAATGATTTTCTTCCCGCCCTGCCTCATCATTTTTTGGAGCTATGAAAAATAGATTTTCTCTTAGTAATGAAGCACAGGAAGAACCTGCTTGTCATAAACTGATTATATTTTAGACTCAAGAATACACTCTCATTGGCTTTGTTGGACTGGACACAACTTTGGCTTGAAGTATTTCTTGTGTGCATCCTGGTGGGGATCCTTGTACAATAATATTTTTGTAATCTATTTTATTTTACTTGATTTTTTAATATTGGTATTTTAATGGCAGTTTTATTGTTTTAATTGTATTTTATATATGGTTGTAAGCCACCTTGGGTGCTCTTCGGGGAGAAAGGTGGAGTACAAATGAAATGAATAAAATAATAGGCTTGTATTTTATTATTAAATAAAATTTAATATATTTTATTTATTAAAATATAGAGCCTATATTTTATTATTAAAGCCTATATTTTATTATTAAAATATAGAGATTATATAAAATATACTATATATTGTGTATTATTTATATATTATATACAATATAGAGATTTATTATTAAAATATTAAAAGGCTTGTCCTTCCCAAGAAAAGATGAAGACTTTGTACCTGTTCACTCAGGTATTGTGTAAAAACAGATGACACCTGATTTCATACTTTAAAAATCAGAAAGTCTGTGAATAATAAGTCTTTAAGATGTAGTTCTGTGGGGGAGGGAGGTTGCCAGCAGCTCTATCACTATATGGGATGGTAGAACAGGGGCTCCCATAAGGATTGGGGAGATTGTGGTAAGCACTACAAAGATCACCTGTGTATTTTATTCGTTCTTTAAAAGCTAGACTTCATCAAAAAATTACCCAAAACAGCTCATAATTCATAGACAAATCCTAACATACGAAAGTAAAATGAATAAGTTTTTTCCCCTCCCTCTCTTACAGTACTAAAACAAGGGGCCATCTAATAAAACTTTCTGGCAGGTGATATAGGATTGTGTTAATTTCTCCTTGGAGCAAGGAATTGACACTCTGTTATTTAGGAATGATAATAAAAAGGTTTTTGAATTGAATCTAACAGAATGTTATTGATATATACTATACTTTTACAACCCAAATACAATTACATACTTAAAAGGTACAGTGCATAATTTGTGGAATTCATTGCCACAAGATGTGGTGATGGCATCTAAAGCTGTATGACTTTAAAATGCAATTGGACAAATTTAGGGAGGATAGGTCTAGTAATGACTGCTAGTCAAGATGGCTATGCCCTAATTCTGGGTTCATGGCCAACATGCCAGCAACTATTAGTTGCAGAACAGCAATTGTGGGAGAAAAATATGCTTTATGGGCTTCCCAGGAGTGGTTGATGGGCCACTGTGGGAAACAGGTGCTGGATTAGGTAGGCTTTTGGCAGGGTGGGAACTTGGCACCATATCAAATTTGAGTCAAGTCCCAACTCTCCACCTCTCACAACTCAGCTCATGCATGAATCCTGGGAACACCCTTTGCTGACTTTCCTCCTGAAATTCCTGAGTCATTATGACTTATGACTGAGCTTGGTAAGGCAGAACAGATAAGGAGGGCAAGGCAGAATAGCAGGAGGAAATAGAAGGGCAAGTGGGAGAAATGTCATGTGGCAGTTACTGGCACCACAATCCTAACCCCTGGTCAGGGTGACTATATAGAATGGAGGACAAAGTGCCTTTAACCACTTAACCATTACTTTTAACCTTTAACCACTGCAAAGAAGAGGGAATTTTTGAGGATGCTGTTTTTTAAACCCTTTTAAGTTTATTTTATTTATTTTTGGCATTTATTATTACACCTTTTCTTGGCAAGTCGACCCACAAAAACTGTTCATGTTGAGCTAAACCTGCCAAAATTTCCACTTCTATGAAATATTTAAATGTACAGGCACTCTGTCCTCCATTCAGTACAGTCACCCTACCCCTGGTTAGGCTGGCACAAGTCCTGGCTCAAGTCTCTTGCTGACCAGGGGGTGTCACAAAAGGGCCATTAACTATGCTGCTCCTGGGCAGATTAAGCCAGTGCATTGACATGCACTGACCTTCCCACACCACCACAAGACATTATGCCTGGTTAGTTATGCCTGTTATGCCTTTGTCCTGATCCAATATGGTTTTCTGTTCTTATGTACAATTTGTAAATCTTGAATATTCAATAAAACTATGCTACTTTATGAAACATCTGGTCCTCATGATACATGAGGCATGCTGCAAATGAAGAAAAACAGGCAAAACTGACTCTATGCACCAGCCCAAAATGCCCTTGTAAAGGTGTCAATTGATGGACTGCTATCAATTTATTCACAATCAACAAACAGGCCAGAGTAATCCTACTATTAAAACAGTGTTTGTTAATATACCCTCTGGCAATCCAGTTCCAAGATTCAATATTCTTTGCTATCACCCAAGTGTATTTCCTCAATCGTCAAGCCTAAACAGATTTGCCAAGGAGTCTTACTGAAATTGCCCTCATACACAGCTTCAGATATCAATCAAATTCCACCTGCAAACTACTATGAAATTAGCCCTCTCTTTAGGAAGACATTAGACAAAAGATCTCCACTTCCAACACTTAAAGAAAAATCTCTTAAATTTTTTGCTTACTCAGAAATATTAGAAAATCCTATCCACTGCAAAAGGACAAATTGTTCATAAAAAGGAGATGCAGTTCTCAATAAAATAGATTAAAAGCTCTAATGATAGTGCCATTAATTCTCATACAATTCAATCTCGCTTTAGCAGACATTGGCCCTTACTATTCAATGATGTTTTAAGGCTTGATTTATGAAACAATCCCAGCAGCATTGCTAATAGCACAGGTGGCTGCCACATGGGAAGTGTGTGACAGCATTGCTATTAAGAACAAAATGCATATTGTTTTAGTTCTGCCACATTATATTTCCTCATCTCCATAGTTAACTGTAGTTCCAGGATTACCTGTGCAAATGAAGAGGCTCTACATGCTTTTACTGACATTATTCCATGTTTTATCAGTGGTTTTATATTCCGAGTTTGTTTGCTTCCTTACTGTTGAACAAAAAGTTGATGCCAAAGAGATCTTTTGCATTCATGATGCTTCTTCTGCAAGCTGGCATCTTTACCAAATTGAGCTAGTCTGCAGTTCTTTTTGCTACATATTTCTGGAAGGAGAACCCTGGATACATGACTGATATCATCAGAGACCAGAAGATTCTGTAATGCAATGCAGAAGCTCATGCGCTTTCAGCTCCTGAACCCACATAGTATTGTGCCAAATTTCAGTAGACATCCAGGCAGGATCAGGGCAGGGAGCAAGTGGGGATGAGAGGGGCTGGCAGCTGTGCATAAGTTTGAAGATTCAATGTCATAAGCTGTCTATAGTGGGATAAGTAGTCTTCTGGTCTACTTCTCACCATAGCATGCATTGTATGCTCTGTTGGAAGTGCTGCATGCTCTGGACTTGTCCAGATAAGAGTGGACTGTCAGTCATATACTCCTCCCATCAAAAATATCCATCCTCTAGGGACATGACTGCTTGCTGCCGGATGATGCCTGGTGGTGCTCACTGCCCGGTGGTGCCTGGTGGCCAGTAGGGATGTCCAATGCCTGCTGGTGTCCATAGTGCCTGGTATGTCCATAGTGCCTGCTGGTGTCAACTGGTGCCCACTGCCTGGTGGTGCCCTGTGGTGCTAGCTGTCCACTGGTCCCTGATAATCTCTGCTATTTCATGGTGTCTGGTGCCTGCTGGTGCCCAGTGCCCACCAGTGCCCTGATATGCCCGCTAGTGCCCACCCATGCCTGGATCTCACAGATATTCTTGAAATTTTATTCCTGCAACAACGGATACATTCAGCTAGTTTTAAATAAATTATTTTTGCATGGTGTGATGGCAATGAAAGTTAATGTGATTCAATTAGAAAACATTAAAGGCATTGAAGAAGTGATGTAGGATGAAAGCAGGTTTTGTGACAGCAATCTGTGTCTTTTGGGGGGATCTCTTTGGAATATAAATCCAAACAGTGTATAAGCTTGTGTGCTTGTTCAGCAGTGACAATCCCATCACCTCATGCTGCCCATGATGTTTTGTCAGCAGTGAGAAGGAAATAAACCTGTATTTTCATTCAAGAAACATTTGTCCACCCTTGCTTACCCTTAACACTACCTATGGGGAGATACTGGGGTTGGGAAGACTGAGTTATAAAGCAGGTAAATCCTTCTTCAGAACATCAAATTCCCCGCACCTTGCAGATAACAAAAAAAAAATATTTTGACTACATTTCTCTCACAAATTCAAATGAAAACAGTGCTCTTTTTATGGAAGTTCATCCTCCCCTCAAGTTGCTTGTTCAGGTTTACAAAGGTTGTCGGAAGAATTTAACCCCAATATAGCATTCCACCAGACTTCACTTCTTCATGGCCTCTGCTTCCCACTGCGTATGACACTGTGAAAAACAGAGGTCAAGCCCCTATTAAGGAAGGTTATGGAAGGTTGAAGAGTAGAGGATTCATAATACACAGTGGCATTTCAACCAATTGCCACACCTCCTTTCAACTGCTCAGGGGTTATGTGAAATCTTGGGGATGGTAGAACAACAAAAGAAAATTGGTACAGACACTGAATTTTTCATGAGCATCCCAAATGTACTAGAAACTAAAAGTGGCCCTGTGGAAGCATCTTATATGGAATCTTTATATCGTGAGTAATGTATTAAAGAAATAGCAAGAATAATACATAGCTCTGTTTCACATATGAGTATGTTCAGAACATCTCAGTTCTCATCACACATGGAGGGGTAGGTGAGCATTATCACTCCTCATTCTGAAAGACTGGTGCATTTCAAGGTTTGATTTGGACAACATGTTCCCCTTGAAGCAGTTTCATTAAACAGATGATACATGCATTCACAATATCCATGACATGTACATTCTGGTTCCTTTCTTTCTCTCCTTTTTCTCCTGAATGTTGGGCCAGTTTGGGATTAGAAGTCTAACCTGATCTGACCCATAGTGTCTTTGTAGCAGGATATCCATTGAGATTTCTATGTTCACAACTCAGCCGCATAATAACCACTTGGCCCAAATTGGTCCAACTTTCCAGTGCTAATAGAGCTGCAATGAATCCCTAAAGTAAGGCAACAAGCATTCACTTGCCTTGAGGAGGCCTTGTGACTGCCCACTCTGCAATACACAATGCAGTGCATGACCCATTTGCATCAACGATGGAAACATTGGTTCTTCTACCATCCAGAAGGAATTCTACCATCCAGAAGGAATTATTGGCATGACCCTAGCAGGCTTATTGGATGACTTGCCACAATTGAACTATTTTTGATAGAACTGCACAGTGGCATCGCTATGGTGGGCTGGGGGGCCCTGCACCTCAGAAGGGTGATACAATAGGGGATGACCAAAATAGCTAAAATCATGATATTTCTGAATAACACCATAAAGTCATATACAGAAGCCAATGCAAAAAATGGCTTTGAAATGTCTCATTCCTATCAAATGTTATGGCCAAAAAACTAAAAAACCTAAAAATAAATGGAGCCCTTAAGTGAAACTGAGCCATATTATTCCTTTACTCAAGAGTAGTCAAATGTGGCTTAGGCCATTTGAAAGGGCAGACTGAGAGGATCCAATGCCCCAAGAATGGTCCCAAACCAATAAATGCAGCCCCCCACAAATCAAACCAGAAGGAAGTCCCAGAAAATTGCCTTGAACCTTATGGGAAGCAAAACTGAGCTACACAGATTATATGTACTCATGAATAAGCAAACATACCTTGACTTGTTCAGGTCAGGTACAGAGAAAAGCAAGTCTACCAGAATGGTTCCAATCCAGTTAAAGTGGAGTTCAAAAGTGCTCCAGAAGATACCCTCATCCCTTCCGAAAAAAGAATAAAATTGAGACTTAATTGCTAAGGTAATTAATTGTATTAATTAATACTGATAATAATTAGTTAATTTTGATGTATTGGGTTGTAAAAAAATTTTCTGGCCAAATGACCTTAGTATGCCACTGGAGCTGCAAATTATTAGGTCATACTAGTAAGCCTCCCAAATATTGTGTCCAAACTCTCACACAGTTTGTCCCCCCCTCCACCTTGTTTACAAGTGGGATTAGGATGTCTAGGGAGTATTAAAGTTTTTCTCTCTCTCTCTCTTTCTCTCTCACACACACACACACAGAAGTTAGCTGCTCAGCTTTCTTCCCTCCAAAGCAGGGTGACCATATGCCATAATTGGAAAAGAGGACAAGACCTGCAAAATGTAGGACGCCCAAGTAAAATGTGGAACATGACAAAATAAATATAAAAACACTCATACATATTGCTTTCATGTATTTAATTTAAATAATATATATTTCTTATTAAATTTAAAACTGTTACATATAATGCTGCTGGGGTGTAAACACGAGCTGGCCCAGCTTGAGGTATCAGGGACAGGCAGCAGCCCTTGATGGGTTGCTGGATCGCTTGGGGGGGGGGAACTGCTTGGAGTCTCAGTCCGGGCTCGTGCGACAACCTCCACTCTCCCTTGCTTTAATTCAGTTTAGGATTAGCTGGTTGCGTTAAGGGCCAGGTAGTAATTTTTGGTGCTCTCATATGATTGGCTTTTGTGTGGGTCTTTTTTCACCTACATTGAACTGGGTGGGGGTTGGAGTTAGATAACTGGTCACTTTGGAAGGAGTCAAAAGTGAGGGGTGTGGGAGATATGGGGTAGGTAGGCGTAGGCCTCAGTGTTCAGCCTGAGGTGGAAAGGGGCAGGGGTGAACCAGGTCCAGCTTATGATGCTTGACCAGCTCTAAAGTACGGTCTGGCTAGCCCCTGTCCTGGAATTAGGCGACACCAGCTGGGCAACTGGCTGGTCAAGCATCCAGCCACCTCAACCTTTGGGTTAGCAATGAGGGGCACCTTTAAGGATCCAGAGAGATGTGTCCTGAGCCAGGCTGTTTTGCCCTGTTTGAAATCAGGGATCATGTGAATAGCCACTACCCCGACTAGATCCCTGCACATTTAGTGCAGTCCTTGATTTTTGTTTTTGTATTATTAAATAGTTAATGAAGTGGCCCTTATTAAATCCACACCTGTGTCTTGTGTCTCTTTTGGCCAGTGGGGGGTAATTTATTACATATAATTTATAAATTACATGAAGGCTACATGCTGTCCACACACAAGGAAAAAGAGAACATTGAAGTTTTTCTCTGGGACTTGAGGCTAAAATCTAGGACATGTCCAGGAAAAAGAGGACATATGGTCACCATGCCCCACAGTTGATTTTTTTATAGAGAAGACTTAGAGTCCCTAAAACTCTGTGGACAACTCATAAAGTCCACCTGTTAGGACTTGTCAAGTTAATGGGGACAGAGACTCCTGACTCAAGACAAGCCATGCTGGATTTGTCCTTCTATGGAAGCCCTTCTATCTGTTCCAAAAGAACAGATGTGGTAAATGAGAGGGGGTAGCATTATATGTCAAGAAGGTATGGTATATACCTGCTCTGAAATCCAACAAACTGGTCCAGATATACATGGCCACATTGTTCTACTTTTTGTTTTACCCCCTAACCTTAACCCTAATGTACTCTACAGGTACAAGAAGAAATGGGTGATGTTTTCGTGAAACAACTTGCAGACATTGCAAGGAAACATGAGGTAGTTGTTGGACTAGATGACCTATTAGATCCCTTCCAATTCTATCATATGCAGGCATCCTCTTCTATATTAGAGATGTCACAAATTGCAGTTCTATGTAAGATGACAAGCAGAAAAGTAACAAGTGATTGACACTATGAGGAGCCCTTCTGGAAGTACCCAGTGTAAAATCAACTGAACTGCATAGTGAAGGAATGGAAAATTCATAGAGCTAAAAGTCTCCAAAAGATGAGATCCCAAAGGCTGGTTGATTATTTCTCAGTGTAGATGTAAGAACCAGAATTCAATTTCCATTATAAGAACAAGTAGCACTTTCCCTTTCCCGTTAGCGGAATGGGTTTCGTCCCCTTCTGATAGCACACTCAGCGCTTCAGACAGAGCTTTGGCAAACAAGTAGAGGTGGATGCCATCTTTTTACACAATTATCATTCTAATTAAGCAATAGTTACCGCCATTAAGTTAAAATCAGTTCTCTGAGATTAAGCAGATTCCTGATTAAGCATGGCCCGATTAAGTCGAGTGCACAGAATAAGTGTTTTACTATTATGCGCCAGTGGATGTTTTGAATTGCTCAATTAAACAATTCCTGATTTTTCCCCCTACCAGAAGGATTAAAGAACATCCCCCAGTGAGTACAAGTAAAAGATTATTGCCGCATGATACCTTTTCCTTGTGGGTAAAGGGCCATTGAAATTGCTGGCAAATCGAGATGTATGTGTCTCAGTATCTATCCCAACAGCTGCAATAGCTAGTTAAATCAGGGTTTGACATGCTAAAATGTTAAATGTATCAGTGCAAACTGCAAGGGAGGGGGAGGAAAACACCGGTGAATGCTTTGTAAAGGAAAATCTCCATTGTTTCATGAATGTTATGCATTTATTTGACTGTCAATTTGGCAGTTTTTGAAATTCTTTCTCCGCACATTCTCATTTCTGTTTTATCATAATACTTGCCTCTTGTTTGCTCGGCTGATACTGATTATCTTGATTTATGATCACAGCAATAGCAGCTGAAAGAACCAATTTTTTTCCATATTACAACACTGCAACTAAATAGGTGTAAAAATAAGAATAAAATACAAAAAAAAAACTGTTGGATGAGGGAAATAGATTTTCTCCACTGCAGCACTGATTATAGACTTGGTTTCATCAAACAGCAAGGGATGTAATGACCTCTCAGCTATCTGTCCTTGTAAAAGATAACAGCATTCCCTTTGATCTCCAGCAGAGCATTTATAAATGGTAATGCCATTTTAGACTGATTTAACATAAAACAAAAGTAAAAAGGGGAAATGTACTGATCATTCAGTAGGAAGAAGACAGTAGTAGCCTCACATAATTTAATGTTTTCTCTGTTAATTTAAATTTTGAACCTTCTATAATTTGAAATGCATTGGACTTTTTTATTGGACCATAATAACAACACCCTAAAGATTTGGGTCTTGTAAATGTAGCAAATAATATTTCACCTAAGAATTAAATTTGCTCCCATTAAAGTCACTGGTAAAACGGTCGTTTTGGAATATTTATGCTTACATTCCAAGATAACACTTCTTAACACACAGCACAACAAGCAAAATAATAGCATAAAACCCCATTAAACTAGTCAACCAAAATATAACAATAAGAAAATAAAATATATTTGAGATGACATCAATATACTAAAATCAACAGAATAGAGAGCCATAGAAACCTTTGCAGGACAGAGGGGTTTCCATTATTCATTTAGAAGCTTCAACTGAGCAGGTCTGGTTGGTTGTATGGGCAGGATAGATTAAAAGATTTGAGGGCTCCATTCCTGTAGCAACTTTCCAAGCGGTAAGTAAGTCCCACTGAACACAAAAGAGCAGCCAAGCATACAGTTGTCCAAGTAGCCAAGCAGTACTGTACTTTTAACTGAAATATAACTGTTAATAGAAGTAAAAACATAATAAAAGCCTCCACTGGATCAAGTCAAGGGCTCTGCTAGTCCAGCTTCCTGTATCATTCAGCAGCCCAGCAGATGCCTCAGGGAGCACATATGACACCTACATCCAGGTGCCCCCCCTGCATCTGGTATTTTGAGATTGTCAACATCTACACAGACCCCTCATGGCTTGTAACCTGTGATGGTCCTGACCTCTGGGAATTTGTCCAATCCCTTCTTAAAGGCATTGAGGCTAGATGCCATCACCATATTTTACAGCTATCTAAAACTATAGAAAGACCAGTAAGTCCAGATTGTGCTTCCTGTCTATTGTCAGATTAAGCAAGGGGTGAATATGATGTGAATTATTCCATGTCTCTCAATCTCTTTTTATAACAATGAAAGTACTGGCAACATCTTGTATAGCAAGGAAAACAAAGAAGAAGGTCTACCACGCAGGATGTGCCATGCCAACAAAGGGATATTGGAGATCTTGGGGAATTTTCTGGATGTGGGGAGTTGGACCTATGTGCCTTCCAGCTTGCTAGTGGGTGGTTACAAGCAGCAATGACTCCCTCCCCAAGCAGCCAAAGGGAACATCTCTTACAGTCTCTGAATGTTGTAGGGGATTCAGAGTATGTTCCCATTTGTAGACAAGGGTGCAAAATTAGTCTTTTGTCCGACATACATCACTATCTTCTGCCATTTGGGACATTTCAGGTTGGTGTGGAGGGTGTGAGCCATCAGACAGTACCCATCGTGGGCAACCCCTGTCACCATCTCTGAGGATATTTATTCCTCAGCTTCCTCACTTTGTTTTCATACTCTTCCACAGTTCTCTGCTTCTGCCAACTGCAACCAGCAGTGGAAGGTGTGGATAGAGAAAATCAGAACATCATTTTCCAGAAGCTCTCACTTAACAGTCTAGGATTGCAAAAAAGTTCCATGCAGGTTGGGAAATCATGAACATCCATAAACATGGCTGAAATGTTGTTGAAATGAATCGAAGGGCAAACAAATAGTGTTTTAAGTTACACCACGTTGTGCTGTACTTTACAACAAGGTACTGGCTTGTTACAGCCCTATATCATTGCTCTTTACAATTCAGGAAAACTGTTAGAAACTCTTCCGGTCATCAGGGAACTTCTTTCTTCTACTTGCCCCTCTTTCCATAGTTGATAGATCAGGAAACTGTAATTTCAAATGTATTCAACCCTTTAGGATGAATTCTCTTGGGGTGATTTGGGGAAGATGTTGGGAAATTGGGGTGCACAACTACATGAACAGTCAAAAATCCATCCAGGTTTTTCATTTCCATATCTTGAACCATTTGTGAGCTGAACAAGCAGGCATTCAACCAGATCTCTTTAGTACAACTGATACCTCCTCTCCTCCAGGGAAAAAGGAGAGCACTTGCAGACAAATGTTGATGTAGAAGCATCACAATGCCCTCACATATCAGAAAATCAACTGTGGGATACTTGGGAGCTTGAGCTTGGGAGCTAAAGGAGAAGAAAGAGGCTGAAGAAGAAGTGAGTTAATAAAGCAAGGTGCAAATGGCCAATGAATTTAAAATTTCTGGTGATATTTGCCAGTTTGAAAAGTGGGCATGTTCACAGACTGCTGTGAGACCTCATCTATGTATGACATCTGCGTTTAGAGTAAAAGTGTTTTTTTGAGAACACAGCATGCCATAATCCTAATTTAAACAATTATATTCTCCTTGTCCTTGAAAAGTTGACTGCATCCACAGTATTATTTTCAGTTCCTTTTTTTCATTCTGGGAAAGAGTCAAAAAATCTGGTTGCTTCTCAGTTGATTTTTATAACTCCCAATGCCACTACCTGTCTAGAAACAAAAACAAACTCATAAAATTTGCAGAGACTGGGGGTGGAATAAAGGCCCCTAATACATTAATGAAATCTCGCATATTGCCTTCTCCAAAAATCCGTGCAAACAGTGAGCATTTTATCTATAGTGAGCAGATTAAGGTAGCAGCAGACTTTGAAGCTCTTTCCAATTAGAGCCCCTATCAGTTTGTTTTATGAGAATGTGGTAAAGTTTATATTTTTTAATGTATTATGACATGGAACAGAAGATTCGCTAACTAGAACGTAAGACTCCCAGGGCTACAATGTGTTACGAGATCAGTTGTACTAATAATCCTTTTATATACTGCATTTTGCCTGCTCAGCTTGGGGGCAAAAGCAGAACCTTTTAAAATTTATGGGGAAAACAGCAATATGGAGAAAGGGGGGAGGGAAGGAAGAATAATATCAGAATGAGAAAAGACCCACTCCCCACTGATAAAAGGGATCTTTTTTGTTTTTGTTGTTCTGTTTTGCAAACTCACATTGGCCTCCCCTTCTAGGAAGCAAAATTCAGAAAAGGAAATTCAAAGATCATAAAGCATGACATGAAAGAGGAATTGATCTTGGATACAAGATGGGATTGAGTTATAATATAACAAGTTACAGGTCTTTTTCTTCCTGAAAGGCAAAGCCAATTGATTTATTATCATGACTCCCGGCTTGCATTCTTTTTTTTAGGAAGGAACAGTAGATACTTGGTAGCACGTCTCCTTTGATTTGCCACACTATGTCTTAATTACTGCTGCTATGAGATCCTGTGGTAGTATTTGCTGACTTCAAAGGCTCCTGTAGCTTAAGCAGCGTGAATGGATCAGATTTGTAAAGAATGCCGAGTGATGACGATAGGGTGTCTTCATATTTTAGAGTTGTCAGTTCATTTTTTTATTTATTGTAGATCAAAGTGAAAGTAAGTGCACACACACCCACATACAAAAGATAACAGATTTATTCAGCCCTCTTTTCCTCTGTCATTGAAATAGTTGAAATTGCTGTCGGCATCAATAAATCGGGTTCATTGTTTCAAGGAAAAATTACATTTTCATCATCTTAAATGAGACAGAATGACTGTTGCTTTAAATTGCCCTTGTAAGCATGGAGCTGTATCACTGCTACACCTTAAAGTGGACTCCGTTTGGAAAAAGAATCCATTTACAGCTGGGTAAATTGGTTTAAAGAAGGGGGCTGGTGCGCATTGCAGCGCCGGCTCACTTTGCCTCTCTGCAGAACACGGCAGAGCCCAGGCAAGGTGATCTGCAGCCATTGGCTGCAGCAGGGCAAAGGGGGCAGAGCCCGACTGTTCCCGGGCTTAGTTTGCCTGGGTCTCTGCAGCTGGGCTCCGGCAAGCTCTACAGACCTCCTCCCTGACTACTTCCTAAATGCAGCAGCGCTTGCCCGGCTATAGGCCCCCCTTGCATTTAGCAGGCAGAGGAGGCTGTGAGGGGCATTTTCAGCCTCCGCTTCACCGCAGAGGGGGCTGTGCCCGGCGGGGCTCTCTTTGGCAGTGGTTGCAGCAATGCGAGGATGACCCCCATGGAGAGCAGGTGTCGCAGGCTGCACATCACCAGGGGGCTGGAGGATCCCTCCCCCCCTTTTTTTCTTTGATCAGGTGGCTCGGCTTGAACCGCAGGGGATCAGAGCTACCCGCCCCCATGCACAAACCAGCCCCTCAAGGGCACATGGAGGCTCAGAACCCAGTCAATCTTTCCAGGGCAGTGTCCCTGGGAAGGGCCTAAATTTACTCTTGTGCAGCCCCCTCCGTGCCTTCACCAGTTGGGAAGACCAATTGCCTGCTTATTGGAATATCTTTTGGTCAAAACTAGAACATACACAGGGTGTGGGGTGGTCACAGCCCATGGGTGGCCACATACGTACCAATATGGGCAAGAGGTCCCAAAAGAAAGGGGGGAAAGCATCTAGGCGCCTTCTCCCCCATGGCCAGTTCAGAGGACTGGGTCTGATGAGGACTCTGATGAAGAAGATGTTCAGGGCCTTGTGGCCAGGGTGCATGCCATTGAAAAGGAGCTGGCTGAAAGGGCTGCAGGTAAGGGTGATGGGGGTTCTGGTTCTAATGCCCTGATCTTCCTCGTAGGTCAGTGAGGCAGGATAAAGGCAGGATAAAGGATAAAGGTACCCACAGGTTCCAGGCACAGCAATCACGTGAGATGGCACAGGAGGAGGCCAGTAAGCGTCAGCTGCCGATGGGTGCCACCACAATCAAGGAAGTGAGCCACAAGCGGGGTCTAGTCACCATGCCTTATATGTGCTCCAGCGAGGGGTCAGGTGAGGATCCTGCTGATGACGTGGAGGAGTGGTGGAGCCAAGCGCTAGGCTGGCTCACCGTGTGGCAGGAGTCCTGCAGGGTAGGCAGGAATAGGCCTCAGTGGGCAGCCTGAGGTAGCAAGGGTAGGGGGAAACCGGAACTCCCTGCTATGCTGAGCTGGCTCCAGGTGCAGGCCAGCGAGCCCCTTGCCTGGAAATTAGGCGCAGCCGGCTGGACAGCTGAATAGCTGCACATCCGGCTACCTTGACCTTCGGGTTGGCAAAGACATGCACCCTTGGCCTTTGTTTGAGGACTGCCCTGAATCAGGCTGGGAATGCCCTTAACAACGTTATGGGGAACTATGAGGAGAGCCGCATCCCCAATTTAGACCGCAAGGCTATTTTAGAACAGTCCCTGTTTTTATTGAGATGTTAAATAGTTTTAATACAGTGGCCCTTACTCCAACACCTTTTCTGATTCTTTATTGCTTCTGTCTGGGGCAATAGTGAATTAGGTTATTAACTACAATTGGTAAGCCATGAACAGTGCAACCCAGTAACACCACAATGCATACTTTCCTAGGAATAAGTCTCATGGAACAAGTATAGAATAGAAATAGTTTCTATTTCTTGTATCCTGGCTCAAGTAATGTCCTAAACAAGTGCAAACCCAGGGTGGTGTAGTGATTTGGGAGTAAGACTTGGACCCAGAAGATCTAGGTTCAAATCTGCACTCATCTATGAAGCCTCCTGAATGACCCTGGGCCAGTCACTATCTCACAGCCTTACCCATCTTACAGGCTTGTTGTGAGAACAAAAGGAGAGAAGGAACCACTTTTGTTGTGAGAACAAAAGGAAAGAAGGAGAGAAGGACACCACTCTAAGCTCCTTAAAAGAAAGGCAGTAAAAATGTGAAAATAAAGATAATTACGTTTAATGGATTCCACTTTTGTGTGTCCTGTTCTGGTCGCCACATCTCAAAAATGATATAGGAGAAATGGAGACAGTTCAGAGGAGAGCAATCAAAATGATTGAGGGTCTGGGACACATTCATATGAGGAAAGGCTACAGTGTTTGGGGCCCTTCGTTCCAGAGAAGAATAGATGATAGGAGTGCAAGGGATGGTATCTAGATGCAGATGTCTCATGTACTCCCTGAGGCATCTGGTGGACTGCGGTGTGATGCAGGAAGCTGGGCCTTTGGCCTGATCCAGTGCAGGCTTCTTATGTTCTTATGAAACAAGGATGACACCAATGTGACAGTACACAGGAAGAATTGTAAACTAGTTTCCTAATAGACCTTACTTCATTTGTTCCGAAAGACCATATAGTTCTCAAAAAAGGCTCAGTTATGAGCTTCATTTTCAACATAACCTAAGGGCAAAATCCAGAGTAACTACGGGGAGTCCTTGCTCCAGTGTAAGAACAACTTACTCTGAATTGCAATATGAATTTCCTATATTGCACTAGGTGGTGCAATAACTACGGTGGTGCAATAACTACATGTGCATGTAAAGTCTCTTACGTGCTCCCATAGTTACTCTGGATTTGGGGTAAGATTGCCTCCTTTCTTCTACATTTTACCATGGAATTTCCACCCCCAGCACTCCCAGGATTCCAAGCAAACTTTTCCTGTTTGCTGTCCACGTGTGTTGATGTTTTCAGTACCTTATGTACCAAAATCCAGGTCTTTCTCAAATAACTCAGTCATATTAATACCATACAGAAGAATGGGATCCTAGTCATCTAGTTATCATTTTTGGCAATTATATTCTTAATAAAAGAGAACATATTGGACACCCACCCATTTTGTTCTATCAGTAGAGGAAATAGTTCTATGCAAAACCTGTTTTTCAATTAACTAATAGGGTTTTTACTTGGTTTTTTTAGAATAATAAGGAGGAATAGTCCACCCAGAGGTGGAATTCCTGATTTTTTGCTAATTTTTTGCTAATTAATTGCTAGTTTTGAAATGTTCTCTCTCTCTCTCTCTCTCTCTCTCTCTCTCTCTCTCTCACACACACACACACACACACACACACACACACACACACACACACACACACGGCAGAACCACCTTGGCAGTTGGATGGCAACACATCAATGACAAGTTTTGTTTTTTTTCTCCCATAGGGTAGCATTAATATTGTCATGGAATTTAGATTTCCACCAAAGATTTTAATAAACACTGTATATTGCACTGTTGAGAATTTGAACTCTACAATCATCATTGTTTTGAGATGAGTTATACGGATTCTGTAATATAATAGAATCATAGAATTTTGTTGTAAATCAACCAACGACTTGCATGTACTTTCCTTGCATGATTCATTACAAGCAATCTGCAAACAAAAAACAGAGTAAAACAACACTTGAAGTACTGTAGACAATTCCACCTGTCATTCCACTTACTAAATACATGCCTGAGTGTGAGCAAGAGGGGAACGAAGGTGCTGATCCCCCAGTCTCAGTTTCTGCCTGCTTCTTGTAATTTTTAAAGAAACAGTATGTATTTTCATATGAGTGGTTTTCAAGGATTGTTAGAGTACACATAATTTTTAAATTAATGCCCTTTGGTCTGATCCAGTGGAGGCTCTTCTTATGTTCTTGTGTAAGATGTGGGCTGACTGTATAGATATTCATATTCATAAAATAAATATTCATAATAAAACAAATATATGCATATTTAGTCTTTTTCAGTATGCTCAGTTTATATGTTATAATGAAGCAACTAGCAACACTTATATTGTATTTATCCTAAATGTATCCTGATCAGTTCTTTTTCATTTGAGGAAGCGACTACACCATAGATAGAATATTTGAACTGTTGTGAAGCTAAATTTTTAACTCTAGTAATTTTTATCCTTCATGGAAGCTATGCAGTTTATATTTACATGTTTTTTTAATCACTCTGCTGAAATTCAAGCAAAAAGAAAGATGAACACACAACATTTTTGGATTTTTTTCTCCCTCTGATCCCCCTAAAGATTTACATTTTTTTAAAAAAACATTCCTATGAGGAAATTGATTCTTACAGAATGAGGCAGGTTAATTTTAAATCACGAATAACATTAATATCATTCATGATTTATAATAACATAATAACATTCATGATTTAAAATTAACCTGCCTCATCCTCCTCAAATCATATGGCATGATGTGCATCTCCTGCAGTGAAATTACATGACAGGTGTTAAATCCAACAACACTCCTTCTTCCCCAAAGAAAATATTCATAAATGTTTCCTACCCCAGTGATTCATTTCAATTCCAATATCAAATAGAATCTGCTTTGCACCTTAGGCTGTCAGATATATATGATGATCTTGAGTCTGAATTTAAAACCCATCAAGGGGATAGGAGAGATAACACCTCTCTTATTACAGTTTGGGGAAAACAATATAAATCACTTTGGGTATTGAAGTGGGCCACTGAGCACTTGGATACATTTCACTCTGTATTGTGAGAAATGTGAAGAACCAGATGTCAACTAAAAACACCACAACTGCAGCACTGCTCCTGCCAATGATCCAGATGTTTGTGGCCACTTTGCTTTACACATGCCTGCATTTTTGTTATATTTGGATACTAATGCACCAATTTATTAAAGAAAAAATAATTTTAAAAGAAAAAGAAAAAAATTATATATGTCACCCTTGAGATTTGCCACTGAGTCATCAAACAGCTGCAAGTAATGTTCCCCAGAAACTGAAATATTCAGGAATTTTATCCAGATCTTAAAGCTGCTGTCTTTCTGTGGCCAGGAACTTTTTATTTGTTGGGTTCAATGCCCTCTGGATGAATGAAAGTGACTCAAAAGAACCTGCATCCAGGCTGGAATTATTAATGCATCATTCTGGAAGGGGTCACATTTTGGAAGGGGTCACAATCACAGGTTCCTACGCGCCCCTACGCGCCCCTACTCTGGCATGGGGGATCTTCCAGAAAGCCTGCCCTTAGCAAGTAGGCAGCAGCAGGAGGTCCCCAGAACAATGAGGACCGGTATGCTCTCCTCAACCAGCGAGGGGGGGGGGGCTGAGAAGGAGGAGAGCAGCCCCATCATGCTCTCCAAGCCTCTCCTGCTGGCAGGGGGGCTGAGAAGGAGGAGAGCAGCTCCATCGCGCTCTCCCAGCCTCTCCCAGCGGGGGGGGGGGGGGCTGAGAGCCCCATCCTATGCAGGTCTACTCTGAAGTAAGTCCCAATATAGCCAATGGGACTTACTCCCAGGCCAGTGTGGAGAGAGCCTCAGAGCAGCTACAGAGCCCCAACCTATGCAGGTCTACTCTGAAGTTAGTCCCAGTATAGTCAATGGGACTTACTCCCAGGCCAGTGTGGAGAGAGCCTCAGAGCAGCTTCAGAGCCCCATCCTATGCAGGTCTACTCAGAAGTTAGTCCCAATATAGCCAATGGGACTTACTCCCAGGCCAGTGTGGAGAGAGCCTCAGAGCAGCTTCAGAGCCCCATCCTATGCAGGTCTACTCTGAAGTTAGTCCCAGTATAGTCAATGGGACTTACTCCCAAGCCAGAGTGGAAAGGACTGCAGCCTCAGTCAGAGCCCCATCCTATGCAGGTCTACTCTGAAGTTAGTTCCAGTATAGTCAATGGGACTTACTCCCAGGCCAGTGTGGAAAGGACTGCAGCCTCAAAGCCCCATCCTATGCAGGTCTACTCTGAAGTAAGTAATTTTATTTTTTTATTTATTTATTATTTTTTAATTTTAAAATTAAAAACCTCCCTGGCCACACTCCCTGACCCTGGCCCCGCCCCTTGACCCTGACCCCGCCCCTGACCCTGCCCACTTCCGGAGAACTGGTTCTTGGCCCAGGCTGGGCCCATCACTGGTCACAATGTCTCTTACATGCTCCTGTAGTTACTCTGGATTGTAGTCAAGGTTTAATAAGTGCCATTCCCAATTATGTACAGGTGAGGACAGGCTAAGGATTTTCTATTATTTATGTGGATCATTCTAAAATGGGGCATTGTGTTTTTTGTGCACATTGCAATCACATGTATTTAAAAGTTCAAGATCTAGGGTGTGGCTGATACACATGTTCACAAAGACTCAAATGCAAAGCACCAATGGGATAGGCATCCAGCCCGTTCCAGGACAGTGAAACATGGAAAAACAGTTGGGGTGGGGAAAGCAGCACTGAGCACCTCCTGGGCCCACAAAGCATCCTTTTCCAGTGTGGACTGGAAGATTAAGTGGGAAAATAATGCAATTCCTGTGAGGCTCTTTCACAGCTGAAAATGATGAAAATAGTTCTGCATTTGGAGTTCTGAGATGGGGGTTCTGAGATTAGTAATCCAAGTCCCAATCCAAGGACAAACTATAACCAGTCAGGTCCCTGGATAAAGTGACATAGAGAGAGGGGGTAAATAGATATTGGGGGGAGCCTCACTGCAGTGGGCAAACAGCCGCTGCTGAAATTTTTTTTACGTTTTCCTCTTTTTATTTGTGAGCAGGCAGCATGAAACCATCTTGTAACTTCTTGTAATTAATAAATTATATGTAATAAATAATTTGTAATAGTTTTAAATTTAATAATAAGTAATATAGAATTTAAATCCACCACAAGAAAGCTGTGTGTGTATGTTTAGCTTTTATTTTTTGTGGGGCCTTTTTTCCGGTTATCACATCTGGTCACTCTACAGATGGTTATCACATCTGGTCACCCCCACATCTGGTCACCCTAATTCTAAACATACTTTCCTGGGAATAAGACCCATTGAATACAATGGGTCTTACTTCTGAGTAGACAGGGTTAGGCTTGTGCTGTTTGTGTTAACCTAGAAGTTGATTCAAGAGTTCACAAACTCTCAAGTCTTCAGACAAAGGTCTGGATTCTCAGTTCTGGTGCTCTGCTGATCAAACATTTGTGACATCTCAAGTATAGAAGAGGGTGCCTGCATTTGGTGTGGGCTGTTTGGGGGGCAGGTTTTGATCATTTCAATTCAATTTCCCATCGAGAAACTGTGTTCCCATTTGACACTACCAAAGGATCCATACCTTAACATGAATGCCAGGGAGCACAGAACTGATACGAACCCTACAATCCAAAGTAACTACGAGAAGATGTAAGAGGCACTTACTCTGGATTGCTCTATGCATTTCCCATAGGGGCACCATAACAATGTCAGTGTAAAAGGTCCTGTAGTTACTCTGGATTGTAGCTTTACTTTGCAGTTATGAAGACGTTAGCAAAAGTTACAGAGCCAGTGAAAACTTATTATTATTTTTATTGGCATCCTTCAGTCTCGAAAGACTATGGTATCGTGCTCTGATTGGAGGTCCTGAAACAGCATCTAGTGTGGCTAAAAAGGCCAATTCGAGAGTGGCAGCCCCTTCCACACTGAGGACAAATAAATTCCATCCCCTGCCCAGGTCCCAGGTTTCGCTGCTTTTGGGTCTGTCTCTTTGCTTCAGCCTGCCGAACAAGTGTCTCTTCCAGTTGGAGAAGGCCATGCTGGGTCTTTTGCCTCCACGCTGAGCGGTCAGAGGTCAAGGTTTCCCAGCTGTTGATGTCCATTCCCAAGGCCTTTAGATCCCTCTTGCAGATGTCCTTGTATCGCAGCTGTGGTCTCCTTCTTGGGCGCTTTCCCTGCACTAATTCTCCATATAGGAGATCTTTTGGAATCCGACCATCAGCCATTCTCACAACATGCCCAAGCCAGCGTAGACGCCGCTGTTTCAGAAGTGTGAACATGCTAGAGATTCCAGCACGTTCCAATACTGTGTCATTTGAGACTTTGTCATGCCAGGTAATTCCAAGAATACGTCGGAGACAGCGCATATGGAAGGTGTTCAGCTTCCTCTCCTGCCATGCATAAAGGGTCCAAGACTCACTGCAGTACAAGAGTGTGCTCAGGACGCAAGCTCTATAGACCTGAATCTTTGTATGTTCCGTCAGCTTCTTATTAAGCCATACTCTCTTTGTAAGCCTGGAGAATGTAGTAGCCGCTTTACCAATGCGTTTATTCAGCTCAGAGTCTAGGGAGAGAGTGTCAGAGATAGTTGAGCCAAGGTACACAAAGTCATGGACAACCTCCAGTTCATGTTCAGAGATTGTGATACAGGGAGGTGAGTCCACACCCTGACCCATGACTTGTGTTTTCTTCAGACTGATTGTTAGTCCAAAGTCTTGGCAGGCTTTGCTAAAACGGTCCATAAGTTGTTGAAGGTCTTCGGCAGAGTGAGCAGTAACAGCAGCGTCATCGGCGAAGAGGAACTCCCGCAAGCATTTCAGCTGGACTTTGGACTTTGCTCTTAGTCTGGAAGGATTGTAGAGTTTTCCGTCTGATCTGGTCCGGAGATAGATTCCCTCTGTTGCGTTTCCAAAAGCATGCTTCAGCATGACTGCAAAAAAGATCCCAAATAAAGTTGGTGCGAGGACACAGCCCTGCTTCACTCCACTTCGGATGTGAAAGGAATCTGATGTTAGGCCATCAAAAACTACAGTGCCCTTCATGTCCTCGTGAAAGGACCTGATGATGTTGAGGAGCTGAGGTGGGCATCCAATCTTGGGGAGGATTTTAAAAAGGCCATCCCTACTAACCAAATCAAAAGCCTTTGTAAGGTCTATGAAGGCTACAAAGAGTGGCTGTCTTTGTTCCCTACATTTATCTTGCAACTGTCGAAGGGAAAATACCATATCAGTGGTGGACCTGTTGGCTCGAAATCCTTTATCACATAACAATATCTGCATACTTGCCAACTCCTGGTTTTTCACTTTGCAAAAGATAATGGAAATGAAACATTCTGTGTCCATTGAAGAGTCCTAATAACCCAATTTCCTTTATGTGCTTTCTAGCGGGATTAATAAGGGGAAATATTCCTGAGAAAGTGAAACGGGGGAGTACTAAACCGGATGCAAACATAGAAAGTTCTATGAGAAGGAACAGTGAACTATTGTCACTTGTGTTATTGTTTTCTGCATACCCTACTGCTCTAAAAATTATTTCTCAGCTAATTACATTACCACCTCAGTGAGTTTGATAAGGTAGGTATCCGTAGGATTTAAAAAACTAACAATAAATTTTCTTGCATTTTTTTCCTGTTTACTGCTGCAGGTAATTCCATGCTGTAGGTATGAGATTCAAAATACCTGTTACCACTTATCACTTTCAACATCATGAAATCTAAAAGCAAAAATAATTTTCAGTGAACACACATATCTGTAAACACACATTTAACACACATATCTGTTTAGGTGGCATTGCCAGGGGTCTTTTTGAGAGGATACTCATTGTTATTCAGTGGCTAGAGGGAGAGGGAAAGGTAGGTAGGTGGGTGGGAGGCTCTTACCTGGGTGTCGGAGGAGGGCTGCGGGGAATGGCAGGGGCAGTGGGGAGTGGTGGTGGGGCGGCGGGGAGATTCACAGAGATGGCAGCGGGCCTACAGGGGCGTCCAGAAACCGCTGATTGGCTATGGGGGGTCCAAGGGATGGCCACGAAGGCTCTGGAGGCACCAGGGATGGTTGCTAAGGTGGCGCAGGAGCTTGGGGGCGCCTCCAGCAGCCATGGCTTGGCTCTGGAGGCTGCTGGGAGTGTTGCAGAGTGGGCGAGAAAATAGCACATGGGTGGTGCAGCCAGCCCACTCGGGGCTGGTGGCTTGCCTGCTAGCCAACCTGGAGGCAGGGAAGGGACCTCCTCCTGATCCCACCTTTCCAGGCTACCAATGGCAGCCCCAGAGCTGCACATAGCTACTGCTGCACATGAAAATCAAACCTTTGACCGTGGAAATGCCCGGATTCTGGTAAAGGTGGGGTTTTTCCAGCTTGCTGGTAAGCCCTCCCTTTTTCCGGATACCTCTGGGCATGTCCAGTCAAGTGGGCATCCTGTGCTGAATTCTGTCTTCTTTTACAAGAAACATGCTGATAGTGTTTGCATCCAATAATGGGATGGCATTTCTAGGCAGGCCCTGGAGAGTCATAGAGGCTAGTAGTGCCACTGACTCCAGCTACATAGCTCATGGAGTTCAAGAAGACATATAGATGGTCAGAAGCCCTATCCATAGAAAAATAAAATATTTTTACTTCTTTCTGCTTGACCTTCCATTTTGCTCCTTCATGCTATATTGTGGGCAATGATGGGGGATAGGATTGGACTGTGAAACAGATACCTATTCAGAAATTGCAAAGTGTCATGGAAGATTAAACATTCCAGTTTTTGAATATCTAGTTTAGCAAGTGAAATTGTCACAAAGTTATCTTGGTTGACTTTGGGCATTTTAATCCTGTTGCTGTTAATTGGCAAATTATGCAAATGCCTGGCAAAACATACTTTGTCTCTGTTAAAGAACTAAGTGTGGATATTCAGAAATTCATCTCAAAAAAGAAAGCATTCTACTCATGAGCCCAGCATGTGATTTGATACATAAGCATTACAAGCCAAGATCGTTGGTTATTGCAGATGCAAAGAACCTAATAACCTCGTGAATGGCTCTCTCGGGAATCTGGTTTACATAATCAGAGCAACATTTTGCAACACACTTCAGTAATTCTTTTCAATCATATTTTGTTGTTGTTGTTTAGCATTGATATCTTGGCATTCTTTTAAGTAGGATAATTTAATCCAAACCCAACATGGAGCTTACAGTTCATTTATCATTCATCCATCTATGCCAATGCAGCAAGAAGCCATTCCTTAACTAAAACCAGAAAGAGAAGGAAAGGCAGGCATTTTAAACTTTATCCAGAAAACTATTAAAGGGACTCTGTTTGCAATTAATACATTTCTACATGTATATCTGTCTTTTCTTCTGATCAACCATCCATACTTAATCATGCCATAAGGCATAAGCCCTAGTACAAGTCCCATGCTGGTCTGCAGAGTGTCACAAAAATGCCAGAGGCCACTTCTGTGCCATTTCTGGGGAGGATTAGGCCTGTGCAGAGACATGCAGTTGCCTTCCTCCATCACCACAAGAAGACCGATGACTTGTGCCAGCCTAGTTTAGAACTGCACCCTAATGTTGGAAAAATAAAATAAAATGTAGCATCCATAGAAAACCTGAATTAGAAGACATCAAAAGTCATTCAGACAGTGATTCTAGCACTAAATGTTTCTCAATCTCAGACCAGAGCCCAGATAGTCCAACACAAAGCATGACATGTCACACAAGGCCCACATGTACACAATGTCCCATAAATATTGCCCATGTGATTTTTAAATAATGTGAAGAAATAAATAATTCTTCACAGGATCATTGCGACCTAGATTGTATACATGTATGGATCTAGTTATGTGGGGCTGTGATGTACCAGGCATGTAGGTTTATATAAATCCAGATAAGAACATAAGTGTCATGCTGACTCATGCCACATGTCCATTTAGTCTAGGTTCCTGTATCTCACAGTAGCCCGCCAGATATCTCTGGGAACGTACACGACAATAAACATCCTGCATTTTGATGCCACTCCCTTGAACCTTGTTTTCTGAGATACTCTACTTCTAAAATCAGAAGTTGCACATATCCAATCATGGCTTGAAATATTTAATAGTCTTTTCTTCCAGAAATCTGTCCAATCTTCGGTATCTAGACCAGATGTTAACAACATATCCTGTGGCAAGGAGTTTCCCAGACTAATAACACACTGGTAAAAGAAATATTTTATTTTGCCTGTTCTAACTCTTCCAATACTTAATTTTTGTGGAAGTCTTATGATTCTGTATTGTGTGAGATGGAAAAGAATGTCCTTCTATCCACTCTCATCATCCCCTGCATCATTTTCTATGTCTAAATCATATCCCCCTCAGGAGCCTTTTTCTAGACCAAAAGGCCCACATTTCCTGGTTTCTCCTCCACCATCCTGAGGTACTCATTTTCACCTGAAGATCCAGACCCAGAGCAATAAACAGAACCAATGGGTATTAGGACATCGGAGAAAGGGCTATAGCTCAAAGACAGATCATAGTCTTTTATAAATAATTTCAATTTCAGGTTTGAAATTTTCAAGTTGGGAAAGACCTCATCTGAAATCCTATAGAACCACTGTCTGTATTTCTCTAGAACAGTGATTTTCAACCAGTTATGCTATGGCACACTGGTGTGCTGCGGATCATCCTCACGTTTGCCGTGGGAATTTGGGGATTGACATTCATTAATAGGAAAATTGGGGGACTTGAACAGTCTGGTGTGCCTTGTCAATGGTAAAAACAATTGATGGTGTGCCTTGACAATTTCAGTGCCTTGTTAAGTGTGCCATGAGATAAAAAAGGATGAAAATCACTGCTCTAGGAAGACAACACAAATCTGGCTCAAATTTTTTGAAGCAAACTAAGTTTGAATGTGAAAAATTGCCAGTCTTAAGACACTTCAAAAGTGACTAATAACTCTGCTAATATTTGCATTGGAAGGGAGTATTGTAGTGGTTAGTACGCTAAGAGCCATTTGGAATGTAAAATACTTTCAACCTCTTTTATATCACAACATACTGACAAGGTGCTAAAATTTTCAGTGCACATCATCAATTTTTAGAATTGACAAGGCATCCCATGCTGCTGGGTATGGGGGCTCACATCTCCCAATGGCCACAACACACTAGTTGAAATTTGCGCTCTAAACAAAGGCTTAGTATTAGATTATATTGGAGTAAATACAGTATTTTACAATGAAGAAGAGTGAGAAAAATGAATTGGAGAATTAGTAGTTTCCACATGTGTATTAGGACAATAACACATTCATAGTGCAATCCTAACTTCCGGTTAGGCCGGCACAAATCCTGGCACAAGTTCCATGCTGGCCTAAGGCTGTCACTGGCCTAGGGCTGTTGCAAAAATACTGTAAAACACTTCTGTGCCACACCTGGGGAGGTTAGGCCAGTGCGCAGACATGCACCCCATGACATCACAGGAATGGGAAGATGGGTGAGTTGTGCTGGCCTAAATTGGTTTAGGATTGTGCACCCAGTGTAAAATCATTCAGGTAGAGGAAAACAACCTTTGGCATAAATTATAAAGTAGATTTCTGGTACCCCTTCCACACATTACAATTTCTTGGCAGTTTGCTCATGTGAATATTGATCTGAGCTTTTTGGAAATGAATTTTTCTTGTATCTTTCTGTACTCCACACACACTGGTTTGAATATTCAGTATTTAAAAGCTTTTTCTCCTGGGAACTTTCATTCTGCCACTTGGCAGTTTTATACAGCAAGATTCTTTTCACACTTTAAATGGCACTGCCCTGTAAACATGTGGGATAAAAAAAGAAATTAACCTGTTTGCTTTTTTGCTTGTTTGTATTAGTTGCAAGAAGAGGTTAATGGGCATTAAACTATACTAAGGTAAATAATTTCTTTTTATGGATTGATGCAAATTACACACACAAATACAAATTACACACACACATACACACACACACACACACCACACACCTGTGCACATATTTCCAACATATTATGTCAGATCATTAGCAAAGGTAACAAATGCATTTGCATAGCTTTTCATTAGGTGAGTATTAAAAGCAATCTCTCTCTCTCTCTCTCTCTCTCTCTCTCACACACACACACACACACACACACACTTCCAACATATGTCAGATCATTAGCTAAGGCAACAAAAGAATTTGCATTCTCTCTCTCTCCCCCTGATTGTGTATGTGCACATGCATGTGTGTTTAGATAACTGTCAAGCAAAAGAATTGCCTGTGAACACAGGAATTTTATGGAGATAATTTTATGATGTCTTAAAATCAACCCCAGGAGAGGGAAGCAAGTTCAGAGAAGAGCTGTATTCAATTATATTACGTCATCTTTAAATTATGCGATTTCATGGTTCTCATCTCACTCCAGGTTATTAATGCATTTTAAAGAACAGGTCACATTGCAGTGGAGACTGAGGATACTCTACTGTTCAAATCAGTACAGTGTTCACAAGCGGTCTGACTACCCGGCGTAAAGGTGTTCGGAATAGAATGTTGACAAATACGGAGCTTCTGTATAGAAACTGAACAATCCGTGTGGTCTAGTCGACAGGAGAAACTATGAGATGGACAGCAAGGGAGTCAATAGAAAAGGGACCTATGGAAGCCAGGAGACTCTCAGATTACTTGTCATGATTGCTGCTCTTTTAGAGAAAGTAAGTCTTTGAATGTTTGATGCAAATGAATGGCAACAGGATACAGAAATCTATTGCATTGTGCACTTCCAAAAGCAAGAGGTGGTCCACTGTCTCGTACAGGAAGCTGGACTAGATGGAACTTGTCCTGATGCAGCGGGGCTCTTTTTAGGATCCTCCACAGCCTCACTGGCCCCCTGGACACCCTCCAGAGGCAAGAGGAGCAGAGCTCCTTCATCTCCAAAGAACTTCAGGATTCCCCCATGGGGTGAATGGAAGATCACTCTGAGCTGCACCTGGCACCCCTACTCTAAAGGGATGAGGAAATATCCAACCTAGAAAAGTTGGGAGAACAAAAACAAGTTACCAAATAGTGAACAAACTTTGATTCTTTTTTAGGTTGGATGTAATATTAATAAAAATAGGGTGGAGAAAGCTGGGTTGAAGGAATGATAGAGATGTCCTTGTGTGGTTCAACATTGTCAATATGGACAATGCAGAATTTTAAACAATATTGAAAATGCTGAATTTCAACAGAAACTGTATGTGTGGTATGGGGTGGTGTTTATAAGGAAGGGTGACCATGTTATAAGTTTGCATGGGATCCAAACTCATGACAAACACAGACCTTGGTAATGGTCATTCTCACTTCACTTATAAAAGAGCACGGTCATACCATTCTCTTATTTCAAACAATTTTTTAAAAACTAACTGGTCAAATCTTGAGTTGCAGCTCTATAATAAAAATAAACTACAGCTCATTGTTATAAATACAACACAATGGATAAGGATTTCCATATCTGTAGGAAAGTATACCTCCAGGTTTATGAAATTGGGTTAGAATGCTCCATTTTCATTCTGCTAACGATCCATCAACGTTTGGATGCTCATACAACTGGATTATCATTCTTCAAATACCTGCAGATGCTATCATCAGATTGACACCCCATTGCCTCACTGGGCCCAGCTCTACACAATGAGGCAGACTCCCATCGGACCACGGGGCAGGTCTCCAACTGTCAAGAACTGGCGATGCTGCCAATCATGGCTTGCTTGAAGTGGCGGCTTGTGTCTACTTTATCTCCAATCTATTTGAGTATAAATGGATGTTTGCAGGGCTTTAAGACCACACAAATCACCTCAGGCGGAATAATAATTATTCTTGTAGCAGCAGCTAGGCTATTTCATGGACATGTTGGGTTGGCAGAAAAGCAAATCAATTTATAAAAGAGTGTGCAGTGTTAGATAAAGCCCAGGCCCCGACAGTTTTACCTGATGGGTTTAGTTTGGTTTTCTCAAAAGTGAATCGCCCACAGGCATTCTGCGGTGTTTCAGAGAATGGCCATTTTATTTTAAACAATAATATCAGCTTGATATGAGGGTACAGCTTGCCAGTGTGTTTCCTGCCTTTGAGTGAATATATCAAAGTGGAATCTAACTTTACCTCATGCCGATAATGGCAACATGAAATAATATGTCAAAGGAGTAAATGTTCTTTTAGGTTTAAGGTAAGATCCTCTCAGCAGATAATTACAACCAAGAATTTATCCATTGACAATCAAGGCAGCCCAGAGTGAATGGACCATAGTCGTACTTTTGGAATAGTGATACTAAATAGGATCTGAAAAGGGTTAACCAACATTACCATGGTATGTTCTCTTATTTACCAGGTAACATACCACGTAAGTTGAATATAAATACTTAAAGTGCACAATAATACTCCAACCAATTTAGGCCAGCACAACTCACCGATCATCCTGTTCCCATGATGGCATAGGGTGTTCAGTGCACGTCAGTGTGCTAGCTGTACCCCCTCCCCTAGAAATGGCGCAGAAGAGCCTTATTGCACTTTTGTGACAACTAACATGGTAAAAGGGACGTGCCAGCCTAACAGGGGATTAGGGTTGCACTATCAAACTCCAGAATATTTAGAAACAAAGCTGATCGGTTACAGAAGAGTGACATCTAGCTATTCTATATTTGTACCACTTTTGATTTAACAACAGGGTTCACTTTTTCCTTTGCTATATATGGGATATATTCCACCATGACTTTCCCCATAGAATTCTCATTCTGCCACCATTAGTTTGACTGCTAGAGGCATTTCAGATTCCCATGTATATAGAGTATCATGCATTGGCCAAAAAATAGCAACAGCAGCTAGAATTCCCAAATAAGATGAAGCATTTATACCATGGGGAATAGTAGAGTTACTAGTAACAAATGAAAAATAACAGCTGAGATTTGGTATCAGAGCATCAAGATCTTTAGTGACACCGTTCCCGAATTTAGAATTTATTAGAGAACTTTGTTTAGAACATTGAAAGATCTTCCCATGCAAATGTTGTGAGGGGGGAGGAGAGAGAGAGAGAGACAGAGAGAGAGAGAGAGTTCTTCACAAGATTTACAAGCTACGAATGGGAACCAAGATCCCAAACTGTTTTTCTCTAGTCTAGTTTCAGGCTGAAAAATAATTTTATATCCTCCCTCCGTGCATCCTTCCCATGTAGCAAATAAAACCAGCAATTTTCTGGACTTCTAAGCCCAAGCCTTTCTTTTCTTTCCTATTTACTAATTGTTCTGACACTGTTAAAAGCTGAAGGCAATCAATATTAGATTTTGCCTCACACAAAACTAAGTACGTCATTTAAAAAAGAGAGAGAACACTAAAATATATATCATGGTAGAATGAGGAACAAAACTGGGAAGTAGAATAACTCAAAAACTGCTTAAAAAGATGCACATCACACAAAAGGAGCAACAATACGTTCAATCTAGACAGCTTAAAAATGAGATTTGGTGCAAAAGTAGGTAAGGTATACAGTTTTTATTATGAAAAAAAATAGCATCACAATAAGATGGCATACAAATTCCAATCAAGTACAATCTCTTCAGTGCACACATTCTTAACTCTTATAAATGTATACCTACTTTTGCAAAAAACAACAAAAAAACCCTCCCCCTGGTATACATATCCAAAAACATGGCAGTTATGTGTGACAGTATCAGGCATGCCAGCTCTAAAGTCAGGGATGCTAGGATTGCATAACTCTCACACTTATAAACACATATAGAAGGGAAAACAAGTAATGCAGATTGAGAATTTTTGCCTCAGTGTTCCTTAATTAAAAGAGGCAACTTCTTCAGCATTTTCAGCACCCTGTGAATGGTGTCTGTTTATTGTGGAATTTCCTCCAAACCACGATGGACAAGACATGAGGAAACCTGGTCAGCCTGTCGTGGGGCCTGTCGCCAGGACGTTGCCTTTCCCACCATAGTGGTCCCTATTTATTTACTTGCATTTACATGTTTTTGCACAGCTAGGTTAACAGGAGCTGGGCTAAGAATGGGAGCGCACCCCATCTGACAGCACTCGGGTCTTGAACTTCTGGCCTGAAGAGCGGAATTCCTGTCAAGCAGTGTTCTAACCACTAAGCCACTGAGACCCTCTGCATTGTTCCTTAATTAATCAAAATTAACACAGTTTCTCTTTTTACACAAATATCAAGAGGCTATTTTGCACAATTTGAGTTTTTTCTAAGTTTAGAGATGCTATACTAAAAGAGGCAAATACAAGAGGTTGAATATACACAGTTCAAAGCTCATCTCATGAAGCATGCACTATAATGTTGTTCAAAATGCTACTAAGGCTGCAATCCTAAAGACACTTTCCTGTGACTAAGACCCATTGGACATAATGGGGCTTACATCTGAGTAGACATGGTTAGGATTGTGCTCTAAGGCTGCAATCCTGAAGTGCACTTGGGCTACACTATCTATCACTGGGCTGGCCCAATTCCAAGTTGGGCTCGCCCAGTTACACCACAAAGGCTCGGGATGGTGTAAGTCAACATAGGCTGGCCCAAAACAGATGGACCTGGGATGGCCTAGCTGTGCCTGCCTCGGCAGTTCAGGAGATGCATGTTGAGGGCATGTTCAGCATGACCTAGAACAGTGCAGTTAGGCTGTATCCATAGCCTGTTTCCAGGGCAGACATGCCCTCTTCCAGCTCCTTAGAGTTATACCACCTCAGAACCAGGAATAAATCTGAGTAGACCCATAGGAGTCCATGATAAGCCAGAGTAAAAATGGAAGTATTGGCAAAAATTTTGAGTCCTTGGCCAGCCCTGCCTCTCAACTTCAGGATATGGCACATATATGACAGCCTACCAGCCAATCCACTATAGGTACTGCTGTACTACAGTCTCATGCTGCATTTGTGACTGGTTGTCAATGTCTCCTGGGCTTCCTTATAATGGAGGCACCACAGCTGTTTCTTGTTCAATGTGATCTGAGGCAGGTCTCCTCGGGAGCAAGCCCCCCAGTTGTCTTTTACTTGGTGCTTACTGAGCATGTCTGGAGAAGCAGACTTGTGCTGCTCCCTGCTCTAGAGCAGCAAGAGCAGCCCAGGAATCCTGACTCTGGATTCAACCCAACTTTTTGCTCTGGATACACCCTAATTGGGGCAGCCCAGCTGGTTGTCATTCTCGCCGCCCTAACTCTGGATTGCACTTATAAACACACAGTCAGAAGGTTAAACTAGCATTTTATAAAAGTGATCCTAAACACATATAGCTGTATATGTGTAAGTCTCTTGCATGTGATCTGTAAAGATTCCTAATTGTAGGGATGGAGGTTACACACACAACCAAATACTGAATGTGCAACCAAAGGAGGTGCCAGACGCATGGTTCTGCTTCCTATTCAGTACATCCACAGAGCAAATAGATATATCTGATTAGTATTATTTGGAGATTTTTATCTACATGGAACAAGAATAATATGCAGTATGCACAATCTCTGTCTGGCAATGTCTAACCAAGAGCAAAAGTGGCTTATTTAACTGCATAAAATCCGCACTTACCATTTTGTTTTGGTTCAGTTGTTAGTGTTGCCTTCAACATCCTTCTTCTTGAGTGAACCTCTGCAATAGGAGTTTATGCATTACACAAAAGCAGATTATAAATAAGGAAGGAACACCTGTGGCAAAAGATGTGCATAGATGTGCCTGTGCCATCTCATAACACTGAAAAGAATGAATCTTATTAGCTGGCATTAAGTTACATGAAATAAAGGGGAAAGTTACATTCCCTTTTCTTACCATTTGCTTTAAGATGAAAGAAGATGAGTCAAATAGCAGCACAAATACAGAGATGGTGGCAGGGAGAAAGCCGTTGCAGGACAGCATTCTTTACAGAACAGTGACTCTTATGAACAGTGAGTCCTGATGGCTCAGATCCATAAAACACAGGGAATCTTCAAATAATAAGGCAACATTCATTTGCCCCACTAGAGTTGTACAATTTTCATGGTGGAAAAATTACAAAGGGAGCTACAGCGGTCCATTATGAATGCTGCATATTTCAATAACAACTCATCTTCCCACAGTGAACACAGCTGCAAGCTTAAAGTGTCCAAGTCAGCAAAACACTGAACTCCCAGCATGTGTTTAAGTTTCGCTGAAGTTGGTGGGTCTGAAACTTATTTTCTAAGGGTTTTCTTTAATCAAGGCCAACATTTGGCCAGAATCGCAAACTTACAGAACGGATGCGAAACACAAACAAAATCCAACAGGAATCCAGTCTTGAGCAACAACCACTAACACTCCTGAAAGCAAAACAACAAAATCAGAGATCAAACAAATACTGTATCATTTGTTTTGTACACACACACACACACACACACACACACATACACACACACACACACACACACACACACACAGTGAGAGAGAGAGAGAGAGAGAGAGAGAGAGAGAGAGAGAGAGAGAACACCTCTTAGCCTGCCATCCAGCAACCTCATCGCTGGCTGAAGCAGGAGTTTTCTCTACTGCACTCCATGTAGGTTCCTTCTTCCATCTCCCCTATCCCTCTCTCATTATATTGTGATGATGACACCACTGAGGATGATTCTGAGTCACTGGCATTTGGATCAAATGTGCAGGATGCCAGCACATCATTCCCATGATGGACCTCCAGCAATACACTGAGTGGGCAACACCTTGGGGTGATGCTGGTGATGCAGCCCACCCTCCTTTTTTTGGCTATAATATTTGAGAGAATAGAGACGATTAGTACAGTAAAACAGGAAAGAAAAATCTTTATGGCCAAAGATGACTAATTTTCACTAAGAGTCACTGGTGTCTTTTTGAGCAACTTTAACAAGGAACCTTCTAATTACACTTGTTTTTGTCTCCTTTTGAGGATTTCATAGAGATGTGCCATTGCATTGTCATTCAACAGATTCATCGCTCACACTGCTACAGCCTTATTTGGGTGGTGCTTTTCTTCAAAATTTTGCACAATTTCCCAATGTTTACAAATGCCCTTAACTTCACAGCAATTCCAGTGCTCCAAATGACTCCCATCATTTGGTAGAAAGCCTGGGATAGGCATGGATAATAGATGAGTAAATCTGCAATACACTTAACTGGTAGGATGGGTGATCCAGGAGATGCTTGTAATGCAGTTGCTGGATGGGGACCATTATCTTTGCATAGTGACTTCTTTTGTGCTAAATTTATTTTTAAAGTCTGAAAAGAGAGGACAGCTCTCCTTATTTCAGAAACTGATCAGTATAATAACACATTTGCGTTTGAGAGTATGAAGGTATGCAAACATTTACTGTTCACATCTTGACCTTTTGTAACTCAAAATGCTGCTTACTGTTCCACCAACAAAAGCTGGTGAAGTCCAAAATAGAAGCTTTATATACACACACACACACACACAAACATATATATATATATATATATATATATATATATATATATATATATATATATATATATATATATATATATATATTGCATTCCCTGGCACCACAAATAACCAGGAAAAAAATCTATACCAAAGAAATAAACATTTCAGAGGGAAAAAACATGTTGATGTCAATATTTATCCAATTCCTTAGGAAATTTTAAAATTTCAACAATATGTTAAGGATATTAAAACGGCATGTTGGAAACACTGTTATGACATTTGCACAGCAATTTACCCATTTACCATGAGAACCATGGTCTGGTTCTCTTTTAGGGCTAAATCTAAATTAGTATTGTGACGTTTCATTTTGAGCCTTCAGACATTCAAAGAATATTGTTCTACCACCAAACTACAGCTGTGTACCATATGAGCAGGTGAAAATGTGATGGTGAGGCCTATAGTGACAGTTCTGTACTCTTAGTATTTTCATCACTGTACAATTCTGCATCTGTTCTGTATCTGTTGGCTGGGTTGGAGGGAGGGTTTATTTGAGGAGCATTTAAGAACATCCTTTATATGTTTCAAGTAAGCCACTTCGTAAGGAGAGCAGTCAAAAAATGGATACAATATCTTTCATTCAGATAACCACTTTGACCTTAGAATCAAATACAGCATCCAGTATCACAACCAGTATTACATATTTGGCAACTCTCAAATTCCCTGCCCAAACATTAACAAAAGGTTCAGTTCAAGTTATATGAATGATCTTAAGGCTAGAAAAGGGGCTGCTATGGGAACTAAACAGTTTCTTTATATGAACTTCCTTCCATGTGCACAGGTCTGGAATATATCCAACCCATTGTCTGCAAAAGCATTTAAACAACTGAATAAGTTATTTGAATAGTATGCTATGTCTTTTTCTGGCGAGTAAATGCTGATTATACTCGATATCTTATGCTTCCTTCCTAAAATATCAAGGCATTTGCTTTGGTGAACTCCCAAGAGAAGATTTTTTTCTATAAGCTTTACTTCCCTGAGCTTATAGACAGTGAATTCAGTAAACAGTAAATACAGCATTTCCTATTATCCCTTCATTAACCCCTTTAAAAATTAGATTGAGGGACTTTAATAGCTGTTATGAAACCCTGATGACCTTATTGTTTTTGAAAACAATAAAAATTTATGCCAATTCTGGAGGATGTGATTTTGATTTGGGTATGATTCTGGAGAGAGTTCATCTGAATCTCCTCAGGAATAGTCACAGGTCAACTCAGTACTCAGTAGTCAGTAGTTTGAAGAGTTCTACCAGTTATCCTGTAGGATAACTGTATTGTTGTGCGGAGAAAAATGGATAAAAAGCTAGATAAGCTGCCTTGGGTATTTGCATTAGCATGGGAAAGGCATGGTATAAATAAATAAATAAATAAATAAATAAATAAATAAATGTCACTTCCAAGGTAGGGTGAAATCTACAGTAACTACAGGGAGTCCTTGCTCCGGAGTAAGAACAACTTACTCTGGATTGCAATATGAATTTCCCATAGGTTTTCACTAAGTGGTGCAGTAACTACGGGTGCACGTAATGTCTCTTTGCTCCCATAGAGACATTGCTCCCAGTGCTCCCATAGTTATTCTGGATTGTGCCCGTAGTCATGATTTTTGTGTATAAAAACAATAAGCAGTAAAATGTTTACATATACATTGATTAATAACCAGTAATTCTAGAGGTCGTAGCACTGAAGGCATTGTTTAAAGATGTCACATTGTCTCGTGATGTTGCAGTGTTCTTCTCCAAGTGAATAATGAGGCACTTCATGATCTGGCTGCTACTCCTGTGGGTGCACTTCTCTGGAGAACCCAAAAGTCATGGAAGAAGAGGTGCTAGTGGAGGAAAAAATTTTGCCCTCTTTGGCAGGGCTTTTTGCCTGGGGGTACAAACCGGTACTCAGTACTGGCACCTTTTTCACCTGCACCCCTCAGCAACTATTTAATTAGTCATATGGAGATGACCTGTGGTGAGTACCAGCACTTTTTTCCCTTCAGAAAAAAAAAACACTGTTTCCCAGGGCATATGTCCCTGAGGTTCTATTTTTGTTACACCTTCGGTTCCATGCTTTTACATATCTTAGGACTTGTCAAACACCACCCCACAATGGATAGATTCTTGATTGTAATGTCAACTGCTACTTAATAGCACACAAGCATTTGTGAAGCTTTTAAGCAACCTGTTCTACAGGTATTACTTAATGTTTGGATATGCTACAGTTTTTGTTAGCCACATTATCAAGCATGTGGAACGTATGAGTCCATGTTTTCCAGAGAGATACCTGAGAAGTTATTTTTAAAATCACACCAACAAGCATTTATGGGCCATTTAATAAATGGAGCAATTGCTGTTTAGATTACCTAAAATACTCTTGAGTTTTTTTCTAATTTTTATTTATTTATTTATTTATTTATTTATTTATTTATTTATTTATTTATTTATTTATTTATTTATTTATTTATTTAGCAGCTACATGAGGATCCTTGGAGAAGTGATTTGGAGATCTGCAATGCGGTGTCAACAATATGTCTCAATTCTATTTGAGAGCCAGGGCACACAGTGGATATACTGAACTTCTGCCTGACATCAGTAATGAAGCCTGCGCGCCTCCAGTGTGGGCTTCCTTTGCCCCTCTGCAGACACTGCAGAGCCTGGGCAATGTGCACTGCAGCCATTGGCTGCAGCAGGGCTGGAGGGGGCAGAGCCCAACCTTTCCCGGGCATGTTTTGCTCGGGGATCTCAGTCGGGCTCTGGCAAGCATCCCTCCCTGTAGTACAGCTCAGGATTAGCTGGTCTCTTCGGGGCCAGATAGGAATTTTTTGGATGCCACCTGATTGGCGTTTGGTGGCATTCTTTTTTGCCTACCCTGAGCTATGCAAGGGGAGAGAGTTAAATTCCAATTGGTTTTTTAAACCCGGTCACTTTGGCAGGAGTCGTGCAGATATAGGCAGGATAGGCCATTGGTGTGCAGCCTTAGGTAGCAAGGGTTTGGGGGTGAGGAAGCCTCCCTGTGATGCTAGTCCAGCTCCAGGATGAGGTCTGACAAGCCCCCTTACCTGGATGGGAAACCTAGGCGCAGTATCAGACCGGACAGCCGGTGGCTGCGCGTCTAGCTACCTTGACCTTCGGGTTGGCAAAGATGGGCAACCTTGAACTCTGTTCAAGGAATGCCCTGAGCCAGGCTGGGAATCGCCCTTTACCAACTTTAACAACTGCATGGGGAAATATGCGGAGAGCCGCATCCCCTTAGACCGCACGACTATTGTTAGAGCAGTCCCTGTTTAATTTTATGTTTAAATAGTTAATAAAAGGGGCCCTCAATCCAGCACTTGTGTCCAGCTCTTTATTTCTGGGGTAATGATCTTGATAAAAACAAGCCTTTTAAGGTCAATCCAAACAAAACAGAGGTACATTCAGTAGGTGGATTGCCTAACCAAGGAGGTAGAGTTACTCACTCTAAAGCAGTGTTTCCCAAACTGGTGGATTATGACCCAACAGGGGAACAGGAAAGGTGCCATTTCTATTTAAGGAGACTGGCTGAGACATTGGCAGCAGCACACCTTTACCTTTACCTTTTTTAATCACTACAATTGTTGTGCTTCTAGGCAAGGAGGTTTTTTTTAAAAAAACTTACCTGAGGGTTGCTATGGCTCTCTAGGGGGTCTGGGGAGCCTGAGACCCCATTTATAGTCATCCCCAAGGTTTCAAAACAAAGAAAAAAGGAAAAAAATCTTAACTTGTGTTTTTGACCCAAAACTTGTTTTTTGTTCCAAAACAAGAAGTGGGGTTTTCCTCCTTTTTTCTACATTTTGAGGCAGTGGTGGGATTCAAATAAATTAAAAACAGGTTCTATATCCATAGAACAGCAGGTTCTATGTCCCATTAGTAACCGGTTCTCAGAACCAGGCGCTCATTAGCAAAGGGTTCTATAGAACCTGTGAGAACCCCCTGAAGCCCACCACTGTAATTTGAGGCCTTCAGAAAGGCTGTAGAGAGTCATAGGCTCCCCAGGTCCCCAACAAGCATGTGAAAACCCTTTCGGGCCCAACAGCAGCACACTTGTACAGATAGTGTTGCTGCTTCCCCACAAAGACTTATAGGGTTCCCAAAATCCAAGTAGAACTTTGAGAACCACTCCTCTTAAAGGTCAGGTGTTTTGTTTGCAAATGCTTTTAGATCTAAGCTTGCCACTGAAGATCAACTGGTATAAGTGCTCTAATTTATTCTCTCCTTCCATCTGTGCCAGACAACGAGTCCTCCATTCTTGCTCCTGTTCCAGAAAGTTTACAGCAACTGAAGATGAAGCTATTCAGGGTGAGAATAAAGCCCTCAAGTCTTGCACTGTACTTAATGCTACCATCTGTGAAATATGTTATATGCATCTGTTATAATTGTTATCACATGTAAGTTAACAAATTTTCCCAACATGACCACTCTTTCTGGCCTCTCTATCCTTGTTCTAGCAAAAACTTTAAAAGGCATGCTTGGGAATTGGTATACATAAATTTGTGATAGCCAAGGGAGAGAGGGTTAAATGGAGACCTTAAATTTATGGGTCTTTTACAGCTGTCTGTAATCTCCTGCTGGTTAATATGTTTTCTGTTTGAATGCTTCAGTTCGTGTGAATTGGTCTCTACATTAAAGGAGTAAAAATACTTCTATTTGCACCAATACAACAGAATATATGACAAAAATATGGCAAAAATATGCCTATTTTGTCTGGAAACATGCTGTCTGTCTGTCTGTCTGTCTGTCTGTCTGTCTGTCTATCAATCAATCAATCTATCAATCAATCAATCTATCTATCTATCTATCTATCAATCTATCTATCTATCTATCTATCTATTTCTTGTAGACTGATGGTCCCCAAAAATTTATTCAGAAAATAAAAATATTGGAATAAAATCATTAAAATTGATAGAAGAGCAATAGTGTTCTTTAACCTAAGGATGTGACCCCAAAGAGGTCATGAAGACTCAGTTGCAGGCTACAGCAGCATATGGAATGAACATGATTGAAGATCGCTAGGCTAGAGTACCACCAGGTAAAGATAAAGGCATCTGGCATACCCCTTCAGGTTCCAGAAGATTTTGTCCCATTCCTGCGTAAGGTAGAACAATAGTGCTACAATGGCTTTCACAAGTGCCAGGAAATTTAAGATAACTTTTTCTGGTATAATTATCATTGGCATCCTTTCAGTCTTGAGAGACTATGGTATCATGCTCTCCTTGTGTCCTCTCCAGAGCATGATGGCCTGGATAGATTAATATGGAGGATAGATAGATAATATGTTACCCAAGGAGCAAATCCTCCCTCTCCTTGTCACTGAAATAGTCCAATGGAACGGCAGAGCCAATATGATTGGTTCCAGCTGTGTTGCAGGAGTTACCAGAACGTGATTGTACACAGTCACGAACTGCTTCTGGGACTCTGGCTCTGGAATTTGCCTTGAGGTTGATGCCTGAAGCCTTTCCCATAGATGGGTATAGCCACAAGGCAGTGGAGGTTTGAGGTGGGAGTTTTCCTTCTCCAGACAACTCACATTCAGTGGGATTTTGGATAGGTTTAGTCTGGCTCATCAACAACAAAGGCCTGTCTGGCTCATCAACAACAAATAGCCTGTCTGGCTACGCTATCACCAGCATAGCCATTTGTATCACTGGAGAACACAATCCCACGACCACAAAAAGCTACTGTCCATAACTTGGTTATATATATAACTCTATACACTAACTTGGTTATAATTATAACTAAGAATATTTTGTTATATTGAACAGTGCTAGAATGGTGTAATGAGGATGGGGGAGTGGATGGTAAAGGGAGTAGGAAAATATGATCCTAGAAAGGGAAAGAATCGACAGGTTTCTGGTCTTGTTATTTGTTTGTTTGTTTTTTGCTTGTTTATTGGGGTTGTAGCATGAAAAATGTTAACAATGACTTGATTATAATATAAATCAGTGATGGCACAAAAGGTGCAACATAAAATCAGCAACAGAAATTAAAAGGATTTCAGAGATTTTCCTCCATCCTTGAACTCCCAGAGTAAAGGATACTGTTACAGCCCAATCTTATTTGGGCTTATAAGGCCAGCCAGTCAGCCAGCCATACAAACATACAAATAAAAAATAAACAAATAAATGGTGGAATAGTAAGTCCTGAGATAATATTTCCATTTTAGCTATATATCCCTATTAACAGTTTGCTGCCTCTGAAACAAAGCTGGACTCTCTGTGATGATCCCCAACCAACCATACAATGCAGTGGATGCGAATACTACCACCAGTACTGAGAGTTTGGGGCTCAGCCTGGCTAAGGAAGCCAGAGCATGCAACCTTACCTGACCAGTCGCTGGCTCCACCATAATTCACATTTTCCCAAAAAAATTCACATAAAGCTTGCCTGAGGTTTTTGTGCACTTGAATCAGAACTTAAGCAAAAATTTAAAAAGCCATTTGACTTCTTACGGGTAATTGTTTCACCTCTTGAAAATTCAGGCTAAGACACAGTTAAAATTATCATAACATATATATTGTTTTCCCAAGTTGACCATCAGACCTGTTCTCTATTTTCTGCTTAACTTAAGACAGAATCTGTGTTTTTGACTTTCTTTTCATCCACCCCCTGCTGTGTCTTGTTCTTTGTATTTCATTTGGAGAGGTTTGCCCAGCAAATCTAATACAGTGTTTTAAAAGCCAACTGACATATAAAAGCATTAACTAGCAGAACTGTATCAGTTTTCTTGGCAGCTGGAAAACAAATACAAAACACACGGTCCAAAACTGATAATGGATGGATAAAGTTCAGCGCAGAGACAATCATCCATGAATCTAAGCATCAAGCGGTCTTAGTGACTGCAGATTTAAGCACACACATATCATGTAAGCCTCATGCTATATACAGGGTGATTGAAAAGTAACTCCCTATATTGTTCAAGTGCAAAGATGGACCACGAATTAGACCAGACTAAAATGGTTAGGATTGTGCTCATACTGCTTAAATTAACTGCATGAAAACAATATTATTTTGCACTTGAACAATGGATTTCCAAACTTCATCGGGTACAGTTCTGCAGGGTAAGATGTCCAGCCGTGTTTGTAGGGCTTCCAAATTTCAAACAAAATAGTCATTCTGATACACAGATACAAACAGATTAAATTTACAGATTAAAATTCTCATACAGTAAAGATCAAACGCAAAATATTTGAGACAAAAATTACCATAAATAATTTGTAAGTATTTTAAAATAGGGAGCTACTTTTCAGTCACCCTGTACTTTACCCCATCATGCTTAAACTTCAGCATTAAGAAATGTGAATATTTTTGTATAAATGAACTGGGAGGACAGGTCAATATGGCTCTGTGCAAGTGTCATTCCCCTTCTTTGCTCTCTTTCCACAAGGAAAGCTCCTACATCCAAAAGCGTGAATTTTGAATTATTGATTATTCCAGCGCCTAATAGACCCTATACTATAGTTGGTACACATAATGAATAAATGTTGCATCAAGTTTTAGTATAATTATTTTATACTAATTTTAATTGTGAAATATTGTGAAATTATGAATTTTGATTATAATTTTAGCTAGCAAAATATTGAATAACCAGAGAAGAATAACATGGGTCCAGTGGACCCTGCTGGTATTCACTGCTTTAAACTGAATTTACAGAAAAAAATGTAAAATCAAAAAATGCATGCTTTTGGATTTATAACTGTCTAATTAGCAGTAAAAAGTCACAAGTTCTTGTCAAATAATAATAATAAATTCCATTAAAAAAATACAAAACTAACTTCTGACAGGGTCACAGTTGGTAGCCAGCAGGTTAAAGGTTAAATAACCTTTTTAAACAAATAACTTTGTTTTAAATAAACAATTAAAAAATAGAAGGCACTTAGTTGGCAACTATATTCCACTGCCCCAGTCTGCATGAAAGGTCACAAATATTCCACCTGTAGGAGTACGATAACCTTTTCATGGCTGTGGGATACAATCCCATATGCTTAGAGCTATTTTCTGCAGGTTTTCAGTTGCTGGGTGGAGACAGACCATTCGCCAAGCTTTGAAACCACTGCCTCCCTGTGTGTCAGGCAGACTGTCTAGGTTCCAACAGAGATAACATTAAATCATATCATGAGGGATAGAAACGTAGAATGTGGTTGTGTTTCATTATGCCACAAGAACATCTGCACAAAACCATCTGTGTGCATCTTGAATTAATCTCTTCCTGCTCTTTGCTCCTTTATCCACTGAGACACTGTATGGGCACAATCCCTGGGCAAATTATCTGGTGCAAACTTCCTTTGAAATGAATAGAAGCTGTACAAGATATCTGCCACGATCCTGGCATTTCATTGAACTTGAGCAAGATATCTTTCTGGAAGATAGTGTTTTATTGCAATTATTCTGAGCACATCTAGCTACAAAAAATTGTATCCAATACTTTGATTTCAAAACACAAAGAACTTATAGATGTATATCAAGTCAGAATGCAGATAGCAGAAATTAACAGGCAGTTTTATTATATTCTCCTGCTGGATGCTCAGAAGATGTACCCAGATGCCAGATATGATGATCCCGCCATGAAGGATTCCATCTGGAAATGAAGGGTTCAATGAATGTTTATAGAAAAATTATTGTAAAAACTCATTGATATACAGATGAATTTAGTATAGTGACGATTGAAGTCAGGTCATTATACGAAACTCATCTTTATTGACACTAATCCCCAAATCCAGAGTAACTAAGGGAGTATCCAATACGAAGTCGCGAGAAGTTCTAGTTCCTCTTTATTCAGCATTGGTCAGACCTCACCTTGAGTACTGTGTTCAGTTCTGGGCACCTCACTTTAAGAAAGATGCAGCCAAACTGGAGCAAGTCCAGAGGAGAGCGACAAGAATGATCAGTGGGATGGAAGGGAAGCCCTATGAGGAAAGGTTGGGGGAACTTGGGATGTTCAGCCTGGAGAAGAGGAGGCTGAGGGGAGACATGATTGCCCTCTTCAGATACCTGAAGGGCTGTCATAGGGAGGAAGGGGCTCATTTGTTCATAGCTGCTTCTGAAAGCAGAACTAGAACCAATGGGTACAAACTGCAAGAGAGGAGATTCCGGTTGGATATCCGGAAAAAATTCCTGATGGTGTGGGCAGTTTGGCAGTGGAACAGATTGCCAAGGGAGGTGGTGGACTCTCCCTCACTGGGGAACTTCAAGCAGAGGCTCGACGAGCACCTGTCAGGGATGCTCTAGGGGGATTTGCTGCTGCAGGCAGGGGGTTGGACTAGATGACCTACTAGGTCCCTTCCAACTCTATGATTCTATTATTCTATGAGTACGTAAGAGACTTTATGTGCACCCATAGTTACTGCACCATCTAGTGAAAACCTAAGGGAAATTCATATTGGAATCCAGAGTAAGTTGTTCTTACACCAGAGCAAGGACTCCCCATTAGTTGTAGTTGTAACAAATGTTACTCTGGATCAGGGTTATGGTAGGAATCCACCATTACTTCCACTAAGCCACAGCCAGAGTTCTTGTCTGAATGATTTATAAAAGTAAATTTTTTAAAAGTCAGTTTCAAATAGCAAGAATTACAAACTGCCCATGAAGGAAGCCAAATCTTTCACCCCATTTGACTAGATGAAATAATGTTCTTTCCTGGCAGTAGCGTAACTAAAGGGGAGATGGTGCGATAGGCATGCAGGTTTAACAATTATACAATGCATTGACAATGGCCTCCCACTCACTATTGGAGTCTTTCTGGGCAGTTGCCCATATATCTAATTATTTACAGTATTTATATACCGCTTTTCAACTGAAAAGTTCACAAAGAGGTTTACAAGAAAATAAAAAAATTAATAGCTAATTCATAGTTAATGGATCTCTGTCCCAAAAGGGCTCACAATCTAAAATGCAAAAGAACACCAGCAGAAGCCACTAGAACAGATATTGCTGGGGTGTGTACGGCCAGTTACTCTCACCCTTTTAAATAAAAGAGGAACACCTATCCAACCATATATAGCTACACTAGTGCTTTTTCGCACCTCCAAATGACAGCCAACTCAAGGATCAAGGAGTATAATAGTAAAAACCTAACAAGACCAGCTACACCATTACCAAACAACAGCCATGACCAGACAGCGAAAATGGGCAACTGGGGAAGACCTGAGACAAACTGAGGCTTTACTTGGGCACCTCCTCTTTGATCTTAGCTGGTGATAGATCAAAGCAGGAAGTTAGACACTGATACTGAGTCACTCTGCCAGCATGTCTTATCTTTACACATTGACTAACTAGGTGGGTGGTCACCTGGTAACCTGCCCCCCCCCCATGCACACACAGCTTCATCCAAATCAAGTGCCCCTCTGCCAAGCCTCCCAAATACCATCCATTCATGCCAGTGGTCGCACCCAATCTGCTAAGCGTACACTTTTTTAAAACATGCAATATACCCTACAATCCAGAGTAACTACGGGAGTATGTAAGAGATATTATGTGCACCCGTAGTTACTGCATCACCTAGTGAAAACCTATGGGAAATTCATATTGCAATCCAGAGCAAATTGTACTTACACCAGAGCAAGGACTCCCCGTAGTTACTCTGGATTGCGCCCTAAAAGGATATTTAATGGGCAGTGCTTTTCAGTGTCAAATGATGGAACCTTCAATAATTTAAGACCAGTCTTCAAGAATCTGGCCAGTGAGGGGGTTTAAAGTGAGAGTGCAATCCTAACCAATGTAGGCCAGCAAAACTCACCTATCTCCCTGTTCCTGTGGTGGTGTGGGGATACCAGTGCATGTCTGTCTGTGCATTGGCCAGAAGTGGCACAGAAGTGGGATGAGAAGCGGTACAGTTGCAGCATGAGCAAGGAGAGCGATGTGGGAATATAGCTAAAGGGGAGGGATGTCCAAAGTCTCCAGTGGGATTTACCTCCACTAGAAACCCTAAACCTGTTTGTAAAAGCTGTGCAAGCCAGAGTCATAATACTGGATTCATTGTGGAATTCTGTTTTTATGCTCATTCAAGTTGAATTTGGCTGGCAAGGCACCATCTAGATATAAAACATTTTCCTAGTCCATATTTAATTTTTACCAGCATCCTAGAATACTCCTCAAGACGCATTGGAGAAGAAAAACAAAATCAATAGCTACAGGCAATGTTTCTGTATGTTATTTTTTTGTGCACATTGAGATCCTCTCTCAACAAGTAATTGTGCCATCATCATTTGCTGTGCGGTGTGAAACATCTGGTTCGTAGTTGTCAACAAATAATGTGGAATGTATATTAATAAAGAGCTATGAATAAAGGAGCACATTTATATGACATATGGTAATTGGGTGGTGCTGGTTAAACTACAAACACACTAAAATATCATCTTCAACTCTATCTGAAATATTGTTGAAATTTTATATTCAAACATCCTAGTTAAATACGAAAACAGGCTTTTGTACATGGATTTTCCTCCTGGATTTGATTCCAAGCATGGGAAATGTATAGTGATAATGAAAAACCCTAAATCCAAACCTAGAATGGCATACTCAGTACTTGGAAGCTCAAATCCCTCCTTCCCTCTCCCCAACACACAAACGGAAATTGATGCTTCTGGAATTGATGATTCGGCTATAGCTAGGGGTGTTTGAAAATGGACTTTTGTTTGAAAATGTGTTGAATAGAAATGCATAATGTGGTGGGTGTTTTTATTCAGATACAACCTACATTTAAATTTTTTAAATTTTTTAAAAAATAACAGTTGCTGATTTGTTCTAGAATGATGGATACTAGTTAAGATTGGAGAGTCACATCAAAATATGTCCCTAAATCTGCAGGAGTGGTAGTCCAGTGATATTGGGAGCTACCTAATGACTCTTGCAGAGTCACTCTTAAGTTTGCTGGCCCAGGGTTTTCCTGTGGCATGATTGCAGGTGAGAAAGGTCTGTCCACGACCTTCCTGGGTTCAGCTGAGATGGCATGTTGCCCCTATGGTACCAGTAAAATCAGTTGTTTCCTTCCAGACTTATCCTGGAAGTTGCATTTTTCATGACCTTTTGGACCCATACTTGTTGGCATGGTGTAGATGTGAGGTGACCAAAATTTTATGGTTTAGGCCAGTGATTTTTTTATCACTGTTCTATGGCACACTAGTGTACTGCAAATGGTCTGTAAGTGTGCCATAGGACTTTGTGGAGTGTAATTGGGGGATTTGAGTCCCCTACCAGTAACAGTGTATGCCTTGCCAATGGTTAAAAAAAATTTGTTGGTGTGCCTTGACAATTTTAGCACCATGTCAGTGTGCCATGAGATGAAAAAGACTGAAAGTCTCTTGGTTTAGGCTGAGGACAGAAGCTGTCCCTGCAACCTACTGTACACCTGCCTGTAGAGGTGCACCACAGTAAGCCTTGCATCATGTGAGCCAGCAGAACGCATGTGGAAGAGGGGAAGGAACTGCCGATCAGCACAGCTGAAATAGTTGTTTAGCAAAGTACCAAAAAAGATATATTTTGTTGATTGACTTAAATTATCAAATACTAAAACCAAACACTCACAGGTATAGCTTTCTTCCATTTCCTCTCAACAGCTGACAAAGCTCTCAAAATGGACATCATCATCCAACTGGTGGGTGAAATTTTCACATGAAAAAGAAAAAAAAAACCAAGGCATATAACCTTCTGCTGTACACAGGAACTCTGACTCACAGTCAGGGAGTTTTCTCAATGATGAGGCATAATACAATTGGAATAATTGGCTTACATAATGTTTATTGGTCATACACATAATCACACACTCCTATGATTGCCTGTTTTTCATCTTGTCAGATATGCTCAAGCCAAATGGAAACTTTTAGTTATTTTCTCCAGATAATAAGGGACTTCTATAGCTAAATGAATTTGTTCCAGCTGAATTACCCATTGCGAAAGACCAAAATGATTAAAAAAGATGAAGGCCACAGGAATGTAAATGTGACTTTGCCCCTCCAACCAAGCAACATCTGAAATAACTTTAGGGTTTTCTTAACATGATCCCCTTGAGACAATTGCAGATCAACTGTCACTGACTTGTAGATTTTTCCTGTTTAGGTTTTATTGTCACGTTGCATTTCAGTGACTGGTTTTCCACAAAGACATATATATTTTTACATTTATTTCTTGTTCATGGATGAATGGCAAGATCCAAGGAGCTAACAGCACTCCAGAGAGAGAGAGAGCAGAGAGGGTTTTTCTCCCCGAATCATGAAATAATTGTATGTATTAAACCCTTCCTTAGTTGCCTCTGAAGAGATAATATTCAAAAATTGCTATCCCTATGTAAAATCAGCTGAGCCACAGCTTTACCCAAAACAAGTAGAAGTGCTTTATTCAAGCATATGAATACATGTACCAGAGCAGTGACACGTGAACTTGTGCCTGCTGTACACCTGGAATGTGATCCCCATCCAGACAGCATCTGAGCATTTTCAACCAACACTGCATGATGTTCTTCTCTTTCAGAGAACAGGGATGATCTATGCAGTCGTGCCATCTACCTGGTGTCCTAGAAGGCCATGCAACAGGATGTCCAGGCAGACACAATTGTCCACAGCATCCCTGTCCTCTGAAAGAGGAGAACATCATGTAGCATCCAAGTGGTAATGAAAGGTCTGCTCAACAAGTGGGTAGATCTGTGCAAATGCAACAAGTGGACAGATCCACGAAAATGCTGGATCCAGCCTTGTGTGGCACTCTAACAGAGCAAGAAAATCCATGAGTCATAGGGCACAATCCAGGGTAACTACGGGAGCACGTAAGAGACAGTACGTGCACCTGTAGTTACTACACCACCTAGTGAAAACCTATGGGAAATTCATATTGAAACCTATATGAAATATGAAATTCATATTTCACCCATAATTTGATTCCATTTTTTAATTTTATGAATACCAATGCAGCTAACAAAATTAGGATTATCCCACAAAAATTCAAAAGCTTCAAAAATTAGTATAAACCAAAAATACAAAATGGGATGATGTTTCCCAGAGTCCTGAGTACTCTGCCCAGAGCTATCCTTTTTACTTCTGTACCTGCTTCCTAGTTCTCATAATTTGGGATGGTACTAAAATTGTGATGCCACAATGCCATTAACAAATACGGCAGTAGCTGGATGTTGTAAGAGGCAGGGAAAGGAACTATTAGAAGATGAGAAGGTTTATCTGTCTGTATACTGGATGCAGCACGTTTCTGAAAATCAATTGCAAGGGTGCAGTAGTATAGTTAGAAGGGAAAAATGATAACTACTGTAGACACTGCAACATGGATCGGGGAACAGGGTAATGAGCAAAGTAGGCCTGTGATCTGACCTATCAGGGCATTTATGGATTTATGAGGCTATGTGGGCAGTTGAGAACCCAGGAGGGCAAAAACTAATTTAGAATTAAACTGTACTCACAGCTGTGTTGTTTTTAATTTGGCTGCCCACATATCAAACACAGACCAATGAGGACACATAAATGATTAGTCATCATGCTCTTGTAGTCTTGCTCTGTCTAGTGAGGATTCAATGCTTCAAACATGTTGTATTTTGGGCAGGTTTGTCTGCAGTACAGAGTTGACAGTGTAGTAATACATGAGCATTTTAGTTTAAAAATTTGCTAGGTCATTTGGAGTCATTAATATGGTTAAAAGAGAACACAAGACAGTACCATACAACTCATAAAGGGACAGTGATTTTTAAAAAATCAATCTGCAACAGACTGTACATCATTGTTCTGTAGGTATATAGATTTTCTGCAATAAGTGTGACTTTAATACATTAATGTTTCCATATGTGCTGCCCACAATTTTGCACTTGGTCGGTTAGCATTACAAAGTCATCCAGAGTTTCACCCCACTGAAAAAGACCTGGCCTGTTTTAATACAAAAACAGATTTTTAAAACAGCAAATCATATTTACAGCATGCTGGTGACTTGTTACTTTTTATATGCATGTGTTTTTGCCATGACAAGACCTTGCTTTGTAATTAATTTGCCAATACAGGTCAGTGTAATCCTATCCAGGTATATAAAATGTACAATACATAATGCAGAGAAGTACTTTAACAGAGCCTGTTCTGAAAAATCATTTGGTGTGATGGGGAAACATCAGGAAACCGAACCAGAAATCTGAAGCAGGAAACAGAAATCTAAAACAGTGCTACAAATCCCAGAGGGAAGCCCTTTTTAGATGCAAAGTATTCCCACCACAAATCTTTGTATTCATACATTATATAAATCTGAGTGCTCTTTGGGGAACAAATAGAAGAGGAAGAAAAGAACCCCAGATTGTCCCACAAACATGCTGGTGCAACATTATATAGTACTTCTTTTTGAACTCTCGTCATTAAATATCAATCTGTCCGTGTTTGCATTTCATGCTTACATATTCAGGTGCAGGAGCTGAGTGTGCTGACAAGTAAATTTATTTCAGACAAATGGAAAGGAGAACAAAATTATATTAATTCCTGGTCAAAACATTCCCCATGCTTGTACAGAGATCCTGCAAAGATTTGCAGGTGATATTTGGCATTATAGTAATGGAACACTCTACATTAGTGACACTCTGCAGAATATTAGCTTCATAGGAAGTATGTAGAAGGTATTATCTTGTGCAATATAGTTTGCCTTGAGATTAAATACCATAAAAAACTAAATAGGGGAAAACATATTCTGATTCAAATTTGTTTGTAAACTCTTTAAATTATGTTGGCCTGATGAGGCTGGTTTTTGAATGCAACTGTTGATTGGAAAGTCATGGTTCAGTCTTCACATTTGTCACAATGCTTCCCATGCCTCAGCAGTTACTGTTGTCCTCTACCTCCAGTGCCACTCCAGCCCAAACTCCCAAATTTTAAAAAATGAAGTATGGAAGAAAAAGAGTGCTAGCCTAGAGTATCTATCAGGAGACATTCTAAGTCAGTGGTTCTCAAGCATTTCAGTCCCAACCCTCACTTTGAGAACCACTGTTCTAGGCCAATCTTTCTCAGCGGTACCACTTCACATGTTCACCTATTCAAAGTACCACCAGAAGTATCTGATGACTAGCAAAAAACATACCCGCGTTGCGGGAGTAACATTTCCCCATACAACATCCCCCCACGGTGCATCAACAACCCATGTGCATCAACACCCCATGCGCAACTTCGCCCATGCACACTTCCCTCCCTGAGCAGTTTCCCCCATGCGCAACATTCCCCCATGCACAACTTTCCCAATGCACAACTTCCCCACATGCGCAACTTTCCTCCATGCGCAACTCCCCCCATGTGCAACTTCCCCCCACACGCAACTTCCCCCCATGCGCAACTTCCCCCATGGTCAACTTCCCCCTTGTGCAACTTCCCCCATATGCAACTTCCCCATGCGCAACTTTCCTACATGCGCATCATCCCCCCATGCACAAATTCCCCCATGTGCAGCATCCTCGCCAGTGCAACCTCTTCCTCCGAACAACATTCTCCCAGTGCACCAGGTACTGAGCATCAAATTGGCTGGATGTTATTCAGTCTTCCATGTTAAGTATAGGACAGAAACACGTTGACCCCTTTTCAGCCCCTGAAGGGTTAAATTTCTGCACATCAGTTCTTGGTGGGTGTTCAGGTGACAGAAGGAACTCCCAGAATTCCATGCTTCAGGCCCAGCAGTTGGGGTGGAATGTTGAGGAGTCAGCAATTCTCAATGCAAAGTGTAGGGAGGAAAACGCATTGCGCCCCTTTTCACCCCCTTCCAGTTGGAATTTCCGAAAACCGGGTCTTAGTGCACCCCTCCGTCATAGAAGGAACACCCACCCCAAATTTCACGCTTCTAGGCCCAGCGGTTTTGGCAGGGTGTGATGAGTGAGTCAGTGAGTGAGTGAGTGAGTGAGTCAGTCAGTCAGTCAGTCAGTGAATCAGTCAGTGAGTGACTTTTCTCTTTAATATATATAGATGATACCATCATCTGTAACTTCTGGGCTGGGAGGCCAGATGCAGCATCACAAATAGCAATAAAGGCTCAGGTTGAATGGGATGACCTTTTGAGCATGGAAACTATGCTTTGGAACTGTTTGTTGAGCCTACAACTGCTGATTGTTTTGTTGTGTTCCTGGTCTTTCTGCCAAGGGTTCCTGTGAGTATCACCAGACATTTTGTCTCCCTATCAGGGATTAATACCATCAAGCAGTGCCTCAGGTACTACTGGTAATATCCATCCCACCAGTTGAGAAATGCTGATCTATGCCACTTTTTTCTCCATTTGTCTATACTTCTTCCCATTTTCATTTTCCCATTCCAAACAACTGGGTAGAAGAGAAGCAGAAGTGGCTCCCCTGGTAGCAGTTAGCAGAACCAATAGCAGAGGCAGATTGAGGAATCAGTGGAGATAACCTCCTTGTTTCTTCTAATGGATAAGCCAGCCTTGATCATCAAGGAAGGGTGCAGTCCTAACAAATTTAGGCCAGCCTCACATGGCATATCTTTCCATGGTGGTATATGGCTGCGCATTGGTCTAATCCCCCCAGAAGTGGGGCCGAAGTGCCTTATGGCCGAAGACACCTCCAGCACAGGACTTATGCCAGGGCTTAGGTTATGTATTGAATATATATAGTTGTGTTAAGCCCTGTTAATGTGAAACTAACCTTTAGATGATCCAACTGTTTTGGAGGGAAACTTAGAACATTCATATTTGGGCAGGATTGTTATAGCTATTCTGGTCTCCTTCTTACCTACTGAAACCCACTACACGAAAGCTTATGTTGGTCTAAGTGGAAGTTAGGGTTGCAGTCCAAAGCCCAAACACTTGTGAATAGTGTTTGAAGGTTTCTGCTGCCTTCCTGAAATCTGCACTTCTATGCTCTTGCTATTGTGTAGACTATAATTAGCACCATTTTGGAAGATATGAGTTTTTTTTCAAAAAATTTTTTTTTTCAAAAATAATGCTGGGAGGTTTTCTGCTAATTCATTTCCTAGATTTACAGGTCTTTGAATTAAATATTCCATATTATAGCATTAGGGAAAGTTACTAAAATTCTTTGGGGGGCAATTGTGGCCGTAAATGGCCTTTTATGCATGTTTTGCAATCAGAATTTTAGGAATGTTGTTTTGTCCGTTTTTGCCTTCTGGATTTTTTGGAGCACAACTTGCAGAACTGCTCTTGACAAGCAAAGCATAACTTGCTAGATTCATTTGTTCTCTTGGAATTTAAAAAACCTGGAGGTAGCAGAGCATTGGTAAAGTTGATAAATTACTTCTCATTCATGCTCAAGGGAAGAAACATGCACTGAAGGTGGTTTTGAATTAAATTACATGTTGATATGTTGAGGCAAATTTGCTGTTTTGTTCATTTACAATACCTCATGGACTTTTCGAAAGCTGCGATTTATTGCTAATTGAGCCAGAGGACCTTTTTCTGTCACTTCAAATCCAAATATATTTGCAGGCCTATCTCCAAATTACTCAGAGTTTCAGACAACCTATTTAAGAGCCTTGGGAGATTATCATTAATAGCTGTCAGAGGATTCTATACTAGAACATGGCACATCTAGCAAAGCTGATGATACTGTGAACTGCCTGGAGTTAAACGGCAGAATGCGTTCTTAAAAATGTTCATGGATGAATATCAATAGATGCTGTTCCCCTTGGCCATAAGTCTGTAGGGCGGAGAAAAGAAGATTGGAAAATAATGATCAAAATTTCTACAGATTGTGTTTGGGGCTGCCTGAAAAAAATCTTTAATGTGACCAGCGGCAATTCACAGATGGTATGCTGGGGGCTACCAGCGTGGAGTGCTAAGCACCACTACATAATGGAGGCACCCCAGTGCCCATATTGAAGGTGTTATGAGGCAGCATAAGAAGCAGACTGTTAACTCATTTATATATAGGTGCACAATTAATGAGCGTAATAGCACTTATCACGGATATGGTTCATGATGGATATGGCCTACACTAGGGGCTGCTAGCTGTTAAACAACCAAGTGCCTTCATGGGGTTAATAAGCTTCATATCTCTTCTGGTACAGCACAACATCTTCCAATAAGGATGCTGATTCACTTGTCCCTAGAAGCAGAGGTTGATAGGTTTTGTCACTTTATCACAAGCCAGAATGTGATGTATCTAATACCTAAATCCAAAAATTGTGGTTGTTTTTTTTAATGTTCAGGGGTTAAATATGGTGGGCGTCAGATTACAATTTTGTCTGATTTTACCTGAGGCCAGATCTTGACAAATATCCTATCAGAAATTGTTACCCAAGAACTGTTCAGTTTCTATTAAAAAATAGAAAAGATAATCAGATATATTTTTATTGATTTTTAAAAATTTTTTGATCTTCAAACCGTTTTTGTAAACACTATCAGAATAAGTGCACTGTAAAAAACATATCTACAAAACTATTAACCAAATCATCCTCTAAGGTGTCTGCTGTGTTAAGCCAGAAGTTTAACATACAACCTACACATACATAACTGGGAGTGTACACTCACATAACTGAGAGTGCACAATTCAGTTCACAGTGTAGAGACAAGCAACAAGGAATAAGTATGAGCAAGAGAAGCCACACATAGATGCAACCTGATTTATTCAGAAGTCAGGGCTGGATTTAGGTTTGATGAGGCCCTAAGCTATTGAACGTAATGGGGCCCTTAATATGTCCAGCTGTTCTTTTGTAAACAACAAATTATCACTTTTTTTGTGTTGAATATATGCTATATGGTAAGACATGGACATAATTTATGGACCTACTGTTGCTGTATGTGGGATTTATTTTATTTCTTTTTTATCTTATATTTTGGAAATGTACATCCAGTTTTTTTTCCTTTAAATTTTTTTGGGGGCCCCCAAAAGAGTGGGGCCCTAAGCTATAGCTTAGCTTATACGTAAATCCAGCACTTTCAGAAGTAGACATTGTTTCCGTGGGTGTTATTCTTATGTAATTGTGCTAATTGTACGTAATCCATGCTTGGGATTCTGTTTCAGATGGAAATTACATCCTGATGTTTTAAAAACAAACCTAATGGCCTAAGCACCACTCCTGCCTTAGAATATGTCACAAGTACAACAGTCCAGTGTGCATGCTGCCCTTGTGCTGCAGCAGTTAAGCCAGCTAGAGACCTTTTCGCCCTGTGGTTTTGGCCTGTCAGCTCAGGATATGTCCTACCTTAGGCTACCTTAGTTACCTTAGCTAGGCTATTCTCTCTGGCCTAAGTCAGGATTGAACCTTTTGGCAAATAGTGCTGCAATTCCAGTTAATGCACAAAATTCCCCTCAAATATTAGAAACTAGCGAAAGGCGTACCCGCGTTGCGGAAGTAAAATTCCCCCTTTTGCCATCCCCCCCATATGCATCAACCCCCCATGGATAACGTTCCCCAAGGCATAACAACCCCCATGCGCAACTTCCCCCATACACATCAACCCCCCATGCGCAACTTCACCCATGCACATCAACCCCGCATGTGCAACTTCCCCCCACGTGCAACTTCCCCCATGCACATCAACCTCCATGCACAACTTCCCACCCTGCGCAACTTCCCCCATGCACAACTTTTCTCCATGCGCAACTTTTCTCCATGTGCAACTTCCTCCATGTGCAACTTCCCTCCCATGCGCAACTTTCCTCCCATGAGCAACTTTCCCCATACACAATTTTCCCCATGCGCAACTTCCCCCCGTGCGCAACTTTCCTCCATGCACATCATCCCCCCATGCACATCATCTCCCATGCGCAACTTTGCCCCATATGCAACTTCCTCCCATGCACAACTTTCCTCCCATGCGCAATTTTCCCCATGCGCAACTTCCCATATGCGCAACTTCCCATATGCGCAACTTATGCAACTTCCCATATGCACAACTTCCCATATGCTCAACTTTCCTCCCATGCGCAACTTCCCCATGTGCAACTTTGCCCCGTGTGCAACTTTGCCCCGTGCGCATCACCCCCCATGCGCAACTTCCCCCATGCACAACTTTCCCCCCATGCGCAACTTTCCCCTATGCACAACTTTCCTCCAGGCACAATTTTCCTCCCATATGCAACTTCCCCCCTGCACAACTTTCCTACATGCGCAACTTCCCCTCATGCGCAATTTCCCCTCATGTGCAGCATCCTCGCCAGCGCAACCTCTTCCTCTGAACAACATTCCCACTGCACCAGGCACTGAGCACCGAATTGGCTGGATGTTGTTCAGTCTCCCATGTTAAGTATAGGACAGAAACACGTTGCCCCCTTTTCAGCCCCTGAAGGGCTAAGTTTCTCCAGATGGTTCTTGGTGGGTGTTCAGGTGACAGAAGGAACTCCCAGAATTCCATGCTTCAGGCCCAGCAGTTGGGGCGGAATGTTGATGAGTCAGCAATTCTCAATGCAAAGTATAGGGAGGAAAACGCATTGCGCCCCTTTTCACCCCCTTCCAGTTGGAATTTCCGAAAACCGGTTGTTAGTGCACCCCTCCATCACGGAAGGAACACCCACCCCAATTTTCACGCTTCTAGGCCCACCGGTTTTGGCAGGGCGATGATGAGTGAGTGAGTCAGTGAGTCAGTCAGTGAGTCAGTCAGTGAGTCAGTCAGTCAGTGACTTTTCTCTTTAATATATATAGATGTGGTTGCAGAACATTCTTTTTTCTCATCTAGATACTACTTCTAGTATCTTCTACTACTTCTCTAGTGTTGTGCTGTTCAAATATTCAATTTTTAAAGAACGTTCATTGCTTTCTGACACAAATCTGAAAATGGCTTCTTCCCTTCTCTAATCTCCCTTCAAATGTTAAGGTGGAAGAACATTTAGCAAGAAAGGTATCATCTCCAATTTGATCATTTTGATTAAAAATCTGCAAAATTTTATGGCTGAAATGTGTTGTAAAATTGCTTCATGCTATAAACATTGACATTATATTTAAGTATATCATTAGACTTTGCAGAGAATTTTAGGAACAATCTTTTATGAATGGTCTGTTCTAAAAATAAGAATTGAGTTATGGCATGGCTGGGCATAATGACAATCTATATTACTGCCAGTTAAAACATATACTTGGCAATGGTTATATTAGTTGAGATTCATAGCTGATATACCACATTTAATAGATTTTTCACTCTGAAATGAATTTAGAGATAGCATGTTTTTAGGTATTCTATGACTCATAGACACCTGGATATTTATCAGTTTCTTTCCTTTTTAAAAATAGAATATGCAATTCTAAATAATTATTCAAACTGCACAGTGTGTTTGGCTTCTTTAAAAATATTATATGAGATCCTAATCAATTTAGGCCATCACAAATCACCCACTCCCTGTTCCTGTGGTGGTGTGGGGTGGCCCGCATATGTCTGTGCACTGGCCTAAATCCCCCCTGGAGCAGCATAGAAATATCTTATGGCACTTTTGGAATACCACGGCATGGGACTTGTACCAGGTCTTATGCCAGCCTGACTGGGTGTTAGGGATTGCAGTCACACTATCGTTCTGATCAACAACTTGTGTAGCATTATGCATTCAGAGAGTGGTTTGTGAAGATATAATCTTACTCAGTAAAGAAATGCTGTCATATAGAATTTTTCAAAAATAGTATCTATTAATTACATTAGGAAGTACTCAGAAGGAAGGAACTGATGCTGAATGAAGCTATTTGTGAAGATTTGCAATAATTTTGAGTGAACTAAGCAGCTTCCTTAGTTTCCTCAAATCCAAACTGATGAGGTGCATGCATTTCTCAGTGTCCTTTTAAAAACACTTAACATGTTTTAATTCATTTTCATGTACAATATGAAAATGAATTATATCAAAGTACTATAATAAAATCAGCCTATAATTTATGCTTACTCGTGAAATTAATTCTAAATACTGTACTTCAGATATTGATAACCAGTTACCCCGTATATACTCGAGTATAAGCCAACCTGAGTATAAGCCGAGGCACCTAATTTTACCACTTCTTTGCCCATCTTGTGACAAATATAAGCTGACCCGAGTATAAGCTGAGGGGGGCTTTTTCAGCATAAAAAATGTGCTGAAAAACTAGGCTTATACGTGAGTATATGCAGTACTTATTTGATTCACTATGACTTTTTCAGAAGCTTATTAACTGAAATAAGATTGCTACTTTAAAACAAAAATGGAAAACTCACTTTAGTACACAAGGCACAATATGATATATTATGTATTGTTGCAAAAAGTGAGAAAATTATTTCAAGAATGAGATTTTTCTGATTGATTCTCTTTGCAATTTCATAGGAAACCTCCATATTTTATTTCAAATGGACCATATTCAAATTATGGTCAAATTACTTCAAATGGACCATATTCACAAATGCAAAGTAGCGTTCCACGTATAAATAAAGTTACTTGCCTGTTTTTGTACCTGTTCCATCATGCAGAATTGGGCATTATTTAATTTTATTTTTACAAAAATAATAAACAGGTTGCTTTTGGGGTAAATGAGGAATCCAAACATTGTTCTGTGAACAGTAAGGAGAACATGAATACCAGAATAGGAATAATACGAAGTTTGTTATATGAAGAGAGTAAGTATAATTTTAAAAAAATATATTCAACAAAATGGAGGCTAAAACCATCTAAGGAACCAAAGTGTAATTACATTCCCTGCCCATTCCATCAGCCAAATGCAGAAGATGCATTAAAATCTACTGAATCTGCATAGTAATCCCAGAATGATCTCACATTGGGCAGTAACATTCCTTCCTGTCGTGGAAGGTTTTTGAAATGTGTGAGAATACATCATGGTGGATGATGCTCTTCCCGTTCATCCAACAGTATTTCTGCACATACTACAGTCACATCAAGAGTGCAATGGAGAAGAAGCATCATGTGGTTACATCTAGGTGTGAAACCATATAACTTATTCTGGGACATGAGTGTGATGGTGAGCAATTGTGCTTTATCTGGATGGCTCTTTAGGGTGATTGGTTACCAAATTATGTATGACCACATGCAGGACGAGAAATATATTGTAGGAATTAGAAGGTAAAAAATGAGAAGTATCCTCAACTGAATGTATGTTTGCAGGACTATAATCAAAATTTGACAAATGAGAAAGAGACCTGTGCAACTAATGGACTGTGTTATTGCTTTATAACAATCAGAGCGTAAGCTAACCACAATCTTTGCGGATCCTGACAAATATATTTTGTCTTCAGATGCTTTGAGACGCTTTCTAACGAATTCGGAGAAGCACATGGAGAAGCATATTTTCATAGCATACCAGAGCATCAAGAGATTTGTGTTGTGGCTTCATGCCAGATTCATACTCTTCCATATGTACCTGCCACTCGCTATCATGGGAATCCTTTCCTCTCCTCCTGGCCTCTCTTTATGAGGAAATGTTGAACCGTGACAATGCTCTGAAAAAGATTTATCCTTCTTATCTTGGAGCTTCAAAGCAGGCCCTATAAAAACACCTTGAAGCTCTTAAAAGACTCTAGTTGAAGTGCTATTGAGAACGCTTAATAACTGCCTGAGATCTAGTGGGCTGGCTTTCCACATACTGCCAAGTTCAGCTGGAGTTTCTCCAACCTGTCAGTCATTCCAGGACCAAAAGCACACTTGCCACTGCTTGATAAACAGTGCTGTTAACATGTCAGCTGTATTCGAAAGCTTCCACAAGAGAAAAAGCTAGACCTCGAGCATAAAATGCAGTAGATCGTGCATTGGAAAACATGTCAGTTCCCTAAACTAGAACATGACACATATTCTTAGGCATTTATTTATAATGTTTTATTCTGTATTTATTTCCTTAAAGAGCTCCTGATGTGGCCTACAATACAATTAAAAGCAATAAATCATTAAAAGGCAGAATACCAATAATAAAACTGAGCTTTTTTATTCTTTTTTAATATATACAGTACACTCCCAACAAATGGTTGTAGTGACTCAGTGGTTAAGACGTCGTGTCTGTCGCCCGCAGGTTTGAAACCCAGGTGCTACAAGACGGAGTGAACGTCTGTTCCTCGCCCAGCAACTGCCAACCTCGCAGTTTGAAAGCACGGAAATGCAAGTAGATAAATAAGTACCAACTCAGTACCTTCCAGTACCATGGAAATGCCTTCCATTTCCTCTGGCATTTAATTATGCCAGCCACATGACCACAGAGGCATTACCAGATTGCGTTGGCTCTTTGGCTTAGAAACAGGGATGAGCATCACGCTCTACAGTCGGTCACAACTAGCTGTAAAACATGTGGGGGACACTTTTAGCTTTTAACAAATGATTAGAATTGAGGAAGGTTTGACTACAATTTTTTAGATAGTGAGCCCTTTAGGGATATATAGTGTTTTTTTTAAAAAAATTATCTGTAAACAACTTGGTGAACTTTTATTTGAAACATGATTGTTGTTGTTGTTGTTGTTGTTGTTGTTGTTGTTGTTGTTGTTGTTGATGATGATGATGATGATGATTTCTGCGCAATGGTTTATCCACTGTGCTATGCCATCTCCCAAGAGAAGGAGGAGGAAAGGAAAGTGACAAACAAAACCTTTTGCAAAGGCAAACCTTCCTAAAAGAAATTTGGAAATCTCTGAGACTTTTTCTTTAAATATAAGCCCAAGGACATAGGAGCATGGATCCAACAATATTCAAAGCTGCTTAGGTCTCCATAGGAAACAAGGCCCAAACCAGAGCACCAGCTGCATTTATTTAATACCATCAATGTTCAGATACAATATCTTTTTCTTGGAAACAACCTACATTTAAGGATGTACTACACCAGCTTTTAGCCACATCAAAATGCTTTCTGTAATGGATGCAGCTCCAGACACAGAATTACAGCCTCTTGGAGTTTTTCCTGTCATTCAAGTGACAAAGAAGCAGCTTGATTCTTTTTCGGAAGAAGGATTTGAGTCCGCTTTGTCTTTGACTAGAAAATGCCCAGTGGCCATGGCATGCAACATGTTGACAACTGTGTTTCCTCGATGGCAACAGATTTGTTACAAGACATTAGCTTCCTGCCACCTCACTTTCAAAATACACCAGTAAAACATGCCCCTTCGAAAAAAAATCTTGTTTTGAGGATTGAGGAAGCTGCCTTTATCCTAACCTTTACAAATCACTTATGGAGAGAGAGAGAGAGAGAGAGAGAGAGAGAGAGAGAGAGAGAGAATTCATCACAAGCCTGATGTTAAAATATGGTGCTAGACTTCTTCACTCATTTGTACAGCCTTCTTATGTTTCAGTGGTTACTGTGTGTGTCATAAACCTGTCCTTCAATGAATAACCAATAAATTAATACCCTTGCCAACAGCATACTTTGACTATTTCGTACGGCTGAAAATCTGGCATTTTGCTTTAATGGAGGCAGATGCTCCTTTATATAACTCTAGCCTCAGGAATCATTTGTCTGTTATATGATAAGAGGAGAAAATAGAGAAAGGGAGAAAAACCCACAATTTTGGCTACAGAGCAAGCTAAATATTCATGGCCAACAAAAAAGAAGATGAACACATAAAAGTTAATGCAAATATGAGTATTTAGTTCTTTTTGAATCACAATTGCTCATATCTAAAGTTATCTAAGGGCAAAATCCAGAGTATCTATGGGGAGTCTTGCTCTGGTGTAAGAACAACTTACTCTGGATTCCAATATGAATTTCTCATAGGTTTTCACTAGGTGGTTTAGTAACTATGGGTACATGTAAAGTCTCTTATGTGCTCCTGTAGTTACTCTGGATTTGGGGGTAAGAGTCTTTTTTTTTCACAGAGACCAAAGTTCAACATTACGGCTAGCCAGTTTTTTCATATTTTTCTCTGCTGCACTACTTTGCATGGTCCGTCTCTTGGAAGTACCACCAGAAGTAACTAGCAATGATATCATTGCCAGTTACTTCCAGATTGGAAGGCCAAATGTAATGCAGCAAGCACTACTAAGGCTGCAATCCTAAAGACACTTTCCTTGGAGTAAGACTCATTGAACACATTAGGGCTTACTTTTGAGTAGACATGGTTAGGTTTGTGCTCTTAAAAGTTTTACCCTACAATCCAGGTTAACTATGGGAGCACATAAGAGACATTACGTGCACCACCTAGTGAAAACCTATGGGAAATTCATAATCCAATCCAGAGTAAATTGTTCTTACACCGGAGCAAGGACTCCCCATAGTTACTCTGGATTGCGCCCTTAGGGTAGATGGGAGGGCTTTTTCAAGCACAAGTAAAGTGTGCACTGGAGCTCTGCCTACTAGGCCAAGTCTCCTACTTCTGCTTGTCATGTAGTACAGGTCTCAGTGTTAGGTGGCAGGGATATGGGAGCACCATGTATGCTACTGGACTCCACTTCAACCGTCGCTTATGAAAGAGTACCACTGTTTGAGAACCGCTGCAATAGATAGGCCACAATAAGAAGTGGCATTTATCCATGTCAAATAAGTGATCATATGCAAACAGTACTATTCATACATAATGAATTGTTCTTTTTCTTCATAAAAGTATAATATTTGCACTCAAAACGAAGGACAAGATTGCCTTGGATCTCATGCTCTGCACACATATCTATGCAAGACCTTCAGTGTATAAGCAATTAACTGTCAGCTGTAATGCTTGTGCAGGGAATTTAGGCAAGTGCTGCTTTTTAAACCCTTCTATGTTGAGCTAAACCTGACTCAATTCCCTCTTCTATGCAATGGTTATACATACAGCCACTTTGTCCTTCGTTCTTATATGGTCACCCAGTTCTTGTGCAGTTTTGCACATGCAGTGGTATAGAATTCCTCCCATACATGTGCATTAGCTGCTACATACATGAAACATATCTGATCTGGGTACCTGTGTTTATCCACATGCTTATGGGCTTATGGGCTAATTCATATTTCAACAACTTCTGAAGTCTCCTAAAGATCATGAGTTTAATGGGTCTCCTTGGGTTACAATTGCAGGGTGTTCACTTTGAAATATAATTTTTGTTTCTCTGCTATGATTTCAGACTGGGATGAGGACAAGAGTTTTTTAAAAGAGAAAATAGAGTTGAAGGCATTATTTCGGATGCTTTGTTGCCTAGGATTACTTGCTCATTCATTCCATTTTGCATTTTGCATTGCACCTACCTAAATTTGTTTATATTTATTATTCATGAAAACACATACAAGTAAAATAAAACAAGCTAACAAAGCAGTGAAGTAATACAGAGTAAGAATGGCAGTGTTGGCCTAAATCTGAGTTCTTGGCTAGCCTAGTTGCCATCACTGTCTCTCAACTTTAGGATATGGCACAACTACAGCAGCCCACTAACCTGGGGATACAGCAGGCCACTCCAAGAAGCCCCTCGTATTCACTGGAGACTGTACTGGCATCTCATCAGGGACTTCTTAGAAGGCAGGCACCACAGCTGTTCCTTGTTCAATGCGATCTGAGGGGTCTCCTCAGGAGCAAGCCCTCCCCAGATGTCACTGAGTTGGTGCCTACTTAGCATGCTGTGGAGCAGTTAATGCAGCCCAGGCTTCCTGACTCTCTGGATGCAGCATAACTTTCTGCTCTGGATTCAGAATAGTTGGGGCAACCCATTGAGGGCACTCCTCACTGCCCTAACTCTGGATTGTGCCCTAAGTTTGCTTACATTTTTCCTTACTGGTATCTTTTTTTGATTCTACCCATTTTTTCTGCTAAACACTAAAATTCATTAAATCACCCAAGGAAGGCTATTGATTTGTTAAATAGTTTTAGCAACATTCACACCTTAGATTTAAATAGCAAAAACTTCCACTGTTAAAATGATCTGTAAACTCAAAATACTTTACCTGTCAGCTTTATTTAGTTATCTTTCTGACTATTTTCATGTTTATTTAACCAGACTAACTTTCTCTCCTTGGAGAGAAAGATCAACATTTGGCAGCTGTTTATGGAGTGTGATCTCATTGAGACATGATAGAATTCATGGGTTTTTTTCTTCAGGATCTGTTATTTCCGTATCTTCTGGCTTATAGCAGTGTCACCTAGCCCATGACGTTTGGCCATGCTTGTTGACACAGACATCCTTAGGATGTCATACCTGACTGGCCAGTGAGCCAATAAATACAGAAGGATAAATGGAGGGAGGAAGAAAGCTGGTCTCCGTTTCCATCTTTCCAACACTTGCCAGGTGTTTTCTCTCCCTGATGGGAATGAACATTCCAACATAGAGAAAGCCAGTGGATAAATTATTGCAATTTGATCACAAAGTTTAAGATCATGAACACCATTTTTCTGGGGGATGAATCTTAGGTTAAGCAAATATTTATGTAGTCTTCAGTGAACATAGGGAGAGAACAAACTATACAACAGCTGCTCATGGAAAGGGCAGCAATTTTGCCTATTGTTAATGTTTGTAAAATTTGACTCTATTCAGCAGGACTTTACATGGATCTAACAGCAGTTGAGTGTAAAAAAAATGCAGGTTTTTTCTGTCGCACAGCATTATATGTATACAGACTCTGACAAAGTATTGGCATATATAGTCAATCATTGCTACCCACAGATTTGCTACCCACAGATTTGCTTATTCATGGGAAGCAGGAGCTGGCATCACGCACATTTTGTTTTATATTCTGAAGCTACCCACAGCATACTCAGCTGCGCCAAATCAGTTCCCTGCCATTTGTAAGCTATGCACAGTGGGCATTCACTCCTTGCAATAGCCATTTTGATGTTTCTGAAGCTACTGCAGCCAACAAACCCACTCAATTAAATGGAGCATCCAAGACTGCTTGGATGACCATTCTGAGGCAATCCCATTCTGAAGCAACTCCCTTAATTCCAATATGCGGCAGTAATTTTGAATTTACTGCGGCCATTTTAATATTTTTGCCAGTTGTGCAAAAATGTATCAATAGTAGACAATAGTAGACAAGGTATTTGCCACCTTTCTTAAGCTAGCTGCAGCCACTCTGAAGGCATTTGTGCTAATTTTATTTTATTTCAATTTATTAATCAATGATTCTGTGTTGATAGTTTTGGTTTTTCATGAGTGTAATCCCTGTGAATATCAGAGAAGGGCAATGGGACCTTTTGTATTTAAATTGGGTGCTTAACCACTACTCTGTTCTCACTTCCATGTGTAGCACCTTTTCTCTGCTATTCATTAGAGCAATAGGTAGCACACAATGCAACTTACAGCATGTGTCCTTATTGATGCAGATATGAATACAAACTCTTTGCATGTTGATGGACAAGAAGCTATTTATATAAAGACACCATGTGGACTAGCATCTGCCAATATGATGGCTTGGACAGAAATAACCTATGTTAAAATTCCAAACTGATATAGGAAGGTCTATATTGTGACAATTTACTGTTAGTAAAATATGGTGCTTCGTAAGAGATTCATCTCTAAGCACATTCTCCTTCTAACATAAAACATGATAAAAGAATTTTTTATTAAAAGAGGCTTCATAAGATCATCTGAGATGAGCCTCTGGTCTATTATTTCAAACATAGGTCTGTTATTCATAACTATGTTAGAATTTCATCTGTGCCACCATGCAAATGCCACATCATAATGCTTCAGAATTGATGTGGCACTGCCATTAAGCCACATCAGTTTGTAAGTTTGTATACCTAAGTTCGTATACCTAGTTTGTATACCTAGAGAAGAGCTCTCAAGCTCCCATTTCTTAATTTAGGTCAAACTACAGTTTGTTACTGTAGCAAAAGTTGGAAACCATGGTTTGTCCATCCCATTTCAAAAACCTAGATATCAAACCAAGGTCTGATACTGAGACATGATGTTGTGCTTTGGGAGTTGGACTTAAACATGGAAGATCCAGGTTCATGAAGTTTCCTGGATGACCTTAAACCAAACCCTATTTTCCAGCCAGAACTACCTCACAGGGTTGTTGTGAGGCCATAAGTGGATTAGCAGTTATACCATCCTGAGCTCCCTGGAGGAAGGTTGCTCAATAAAAATGTGAATAAATGCGATTGCTATCCTAGTCCTCAGGTAGGTCAGCACAAGTCCCGGCATAAGTTCCATGCTGGCTTGGGATTGTCTCAAAAGTGCCATAAGGCACTTCTGTACCACTCTTGGGGGTACTTGCCTCCCCCAATAGGCACTTGCCTCCCCCAATGCCACCATGGGAACAGGGAGATAGATGAGTTATGGTAGCCTAAATTGGTTAGGACTGCACCTTCAATGAATGAATGAATGAATATGTATGTATGTATGTATGTATGTATGTATGTATGTATGTATGTATGTATGTATGTATGTATGTAGAAGGCAGAGCTGGTGCAGACAAGAAATAATTCTCATCTTCCTTGTGATTAATAGCATCATAGACATCCATACTTCCTGAGCCACAACCATATCAGCTGGTGCCATTCAACTCCCAATAAGCAGTCAGTGCTTGCAAAACAGAAGAATACTTGGGAATTGTGCCAGAGTGTCAAAGGCATGAATAAAAGAATTTATTTAAAGGACATTGCTTATAGGGCACATATGCATTTAGTCAAACACACAAAAATATTCTAAGCCCCATCAGCATCAACAACACTGTTGGTGTCAGTTGCTAATATGGCACGAAAACTGCAGAATATGCGTTTTATTCAGGATAACATCTCATTACTATAATGCACGTAATCAGTGGCTTAATTGAACTCAGGATATAAACTGGCCCATGTAGAATATAACTAAACATAATGACAGCACATCAATATATAACTTTATCCAATACTTTTCATGATGATTGCATTAGTAATGGGGAAAATGCCGCTCTAAATAAAGTCAGATGCACCCAAAGTGTCTTCCACAGTTTTTGCAACTCTGAAATTCAGCACACAGATGTAAATGCACCTGGTTTATGCTGGGGAATCAAAAGCATGGCCACCCCATATACAGCCTCAGTGCATTATCATGTAATAATATGGCAAGCCCTATTCCCTTGCAGCTGCTTCTAAAGCAGAACCCATTGTCTGTATCTTAATTAGGAGCTCATCCTTTGTAATTCCATCTCCCTATTTCTGTGAAAGATTTGATCAAGCATCCTATTGTTTCAGAAAAAAACATTGTTTTCCCAAATCAGCTACCCCATTGTTTCTTCCGCATCCTTCATTACATTATTATTCACCAATATGCATGATACTAATATCAACGGATGGGGTAGGTTTTCAGATGAAATCATTTTTAGAACCACTCAGCGAGAAAGAGGCAGTATGGAGATTATGAAAATAAAACAACAAGGAGACTAAAAATAACAACAAAGAAAATGGTGCAGAATTGTTTGGTGTAATGACAATGTAGACCAGGTGCAAATTAGCATTATTATGGGGACATACTTTATCACTGGACTGATAAGGAAACCATTGTCCCTCTCCCTTCGTGGGTTGCACCTTATAATCCAGTCAGTTAACATTTGGGATCTGTGTGATTTATGAGCACATTGAACATGCACCCGAGTGCTCAAATGCTCCATATATATTAGAGCTACTTTGCATGATTTGGCCATGAAATATGAATGGTGTTTATATGATGTGCAATCAAGTACCATGAAGAACTGATCCTTCACAAAGGAGTCTAGAAATAATTCAGGACCCAAGGGCTTAACTATAGGCAGCAGGCAAGTTTCTCATGAATGACAAGTTGTCATTAGGCAATTTCACAGCCACAGTTACAAGTACAGATCAAAATAATTCAAAGACACCCGTGATTCTAATGCACTGCACAAATTGTTCTTATATCTAGCTCAGTGCATTACTTACAGGCCAATCCCTTTGGGGACAGGAAGGTTTAAAAAGAGGAGCTAGGACTGAGCATGCACAGGATGCACCAGCCACCTGTCACCTCCCCACACCATTCCTCACCCTTCCCACCCATTTTTTAAGACATTGTGGATACTGTAGAGTCATGCAACAGTTGTAAGTACTAAATAAGTACTAATAAGTACTCGTATTTGTAGTTTGCCGCTGGAATTGGAACAGTAGTTCCCAATCATTCATAGCCCATGGACTACCGAAGTACAAAGTGGAATTGTGGATCACGTGCAATCTTCCCTTGCCCTGAAAACAAAAAAATAAAAATAAAAAGTGTAATTATTAAATTTGTAATTATTACATAAGATTATTAGAGGAAATGTATTCGAGATTTAAATTTGTAAGTATTGGAGATGTTTAAAGAGAGTTATTAGATATTTAACGATAAATTTGAGGGTTGCTGTTTTTGTTGTCAGCTGCAGCTGTGAGTGGTCTTGTTCTCCACTCTCTTTGTAGGGAAGCATTACCCAAGTGAGCACTCTCCCTATGGACTAATAGAGAGACAGAGAAGGGACTGCACATGGCCACAGCGTATACTTAAGTGCCAGCTGTGGGCAATCCATTCTCTGTTCCCTCTGGTGGTCCGTGGTGAAGTGCTTCCAACATCTCACTCAGGGATGAAGGCAATCAGTCACTCAGTGACTGAAGACAATCTATTTTTCTGAAAACTTGCAGGATGAGAAGTAGTCCACATTGGTAGTCCACATGGATGTTCAAGGCTATGTTTTGCCAGAACAAGGCTAGCAAAACCTCAAAATTGGGCCATAATTATATGGAAAAATTTGCATTTAATTAAGTAGATATTCTGCGACTAGTATACCAGTACAGGGACATTGCATTGCTGGTATCCTATGCAGAGACAGCAACTATAAACTAGAATTTATTATCATGACTAAACAGGAGATTCCATTCTTGAACATAAGAGATACAGAACATGGTCAAAAAGAGTGTTTACTGAACAAGATGAAGGGGCTTAAGACTATGACATGCCAATTTCAACATATTGAGATTTATTTGAATGTCGTGGCAGTTTACCAAGAAAATATATCATCCAAATAAATAAAGCAATTAAACACTAAGTAGAATCATCATGACAAATTCAGGGAAGAGCAGGCCAGATGGAAATATCACAGGTCATACAGAGGGTTCAGAAATCCACACACACACAAAAAAAATTCATTGGTCATATGTCATAAGACATAGGAACTTACTCCTATGTCTAGGGCCCAGAAAACTTGCTGCTATCCTAAGAGCACTTTCCTGGGAGTAAGCCCCATTGAATTCAATGGAACTTACTTCCTAATAGACATGAATATGATTGCACTATTACTATGAAATCATCATCAAATTTCCAAATGCCATTCCCCCCACCATCACTAAATTAGATGCCTCCTCCAGCTTTTGGCAGTTCCAGCTCAGAAGGCAGCTACAACATTTGATACCCGAATTGGGACATGTTGCTTTCTGCAGCTCCTGTTTGGCACAGGCTCAGCTTCTGAGGTATACCACAAAAACCATTCACATGATATATGAGCATGCTGGTCGATGCCTTGAAGGCCAATATCACTGGGGTTGTACCAGAGCTGAACATGAGTTAAGGCTTTGGAAAGGCTTAAACGTGACAAGTTAAAAAAAGAAAGGAAAAGGTGTCTGAAAGGATATTTCTTGGTGATGTGAGTTTATAATCACCATGTTGATAGTTTTGACTATCAAGTTCCTTCATTGGCTGCAGCTAATCAAGGAAGATAGAACAGTAGTAAAATTACTATGGAATACTAGTTAGAAGGTTGAATTAGTACAAGGGAATGGCTGGTTCAAATCTCCAACCAGCCATGAAGAAACTGATCTTTGTTCAAGGTGCAATCCTAACAAATTTAGGTCAGCACAACTCACCCATTCCCTGGTCGTGGTGTGGAGAAATCAGCATGTCTGTGCACTGGCCTGATCCACCAGAACTGCCACAAAAATGCCTTATGGCGCTTTTGCAATACCCCCAGGACAGCAAGGGACTTGTGCAGGGACCTGTGCCGGCCTTTCCAGGGGCTAGGATTGTGCTGTCAGTCACTGTTTTCTAGCAGGGTTTAGCTCACTCAGCAGATTCAGAGCATTCTAAAATTGTGGGCTGGACACTGACAAGGACTTGTGTCACACACATTCAGAATTTACTACATCAAAATAGTTTTGATGTAGCAAAAACATTGAAAAAAGAAAAGCAAAACATTGGGATTATTATGAGGGGACCAGAATGTACAAAGATCGTAAATAAAATGATGTACCTAAGTGGGGAATAATCAATATCATATTGCCAGTGGTGGACCAATAGGTGGACCATGCAAAGTGGTACAGCAGGGAACAAACATTGAGAAATACTGGTCTAGATTGATGCTTACCTACCAGCCTTTGTAATTCAGTGACTCCAACAGAGTGTGAACTACATACAGTGGTTGTGCAAGGAACAACCAGATGGTTTAAGAGACATCTGCCTCTCCATAGCCAGCCTGTTCTTGAGTGGGTATCCTTGGATCTATACCAGCTACTATTTAGGTTCAATGAGTCTCAGGGGCTGTGTTGGGCCAAGAAAAGGGGACCTTCATCTTCCTGCCCCTAATCCAACCTTGATTCAGCCCAAACAGAGCCCCAATCCTCCATTAGATTGTCCTTTCCTCACCTTACTTTTGTAGTACAGCATCTGGGAGCTGCTGGTGCATGTACTGTACAGAGCCTCCAGCTATTTTCACTGGCAGATCTGATGCACACAGCAGAAACATGGCTTTTGCACCCCTGGAATAGGGTTTATGGAAGCAGATTAGAAGACAGGCCCTGAATAGGACTGTAGTAGTAATTTCCTGCAGGCGACATAGTTACTGTGCTTTGGGCTCCCCTTCTCCTGTCATTCATGTCATTCATTCTGATACTTCTCAATTACATTCTGCAATATAATTCTAGCCAGCAGAAGAAAACAATGAATCACAACCTGGAAAAAGCAATAATCCATTTTAGAGTACAAGTAATATACCAGCGTTAGTTCTGAAGTACCTAAGGTATTAAAACGCTTCAAAGCCCATGCAGTCAAAAAGTTATTTTCATGACTTTCAGATCTTAACGCCAAGTGAAGCATTGTCCTTTAAAGCTAGGAGCAGCAACTGTCCAATTAGGGGCCTCTCTTATTCTGACTTGTGAAGTCTGATAATGTTTTAAGCCCAAAAGCTCTTTAAAAGTTTTTAAAGTGACACGGAGGTTTACAGTATAAAATTCCATTCCATGTCACCTTTAGCTAAATCCACTTGACTTGATACAAATATTGGAACATATGGGAACAACTATTCAGGAAATAATGGCCTACTAATGGGCAAGTTTGGTGGCCTACTGCTACCAGTGTAATACTTCCTTGATCCCGCACTGTTGTCTGAACATCTGTCAGAACAGCTGGATTGTGGCATCTGGCAACATAAGGCCCTTGGAGGATTTGACCATCAGTCCTATTAAAATTAATGGGACTAACAATCCAATCCTATTGTGCTACCACTATGAACTTTAGCCTTGCTGTCAGCTTTAGGTGTCTCAAAATGTGCTATAGGTCACTCTAGCATTGATTATAAGGAGGCTGGACCAGCACTTAGAAGAGCACCAGTCAGTCAGCTTCATCACCAGAATAACACATTGCTGGAGTGCTGAGTGGGAACTTTCCCACTGGCAAGCAGATAGGGTTTTTGGGGTGGGTGAAAAGGGAACAAAATGGGGTGGAAGGAGGGCAGACTAGAGGATAGAAGATGGCAGTAGACTCTGTTGTCAAATCCAATGCTCCTTCCTGAACTGAAAACTTTGACATGGGTCTCATAGGTTCTGTGCCCTATCAATAGCAGGCACAGATCCGAGGAGATCTACTGACACCATTATTACTCATCACAGGGTCTTTATTCATGTCAGAAGCACATACACAAGTAAAAATTTTACAAAGAAAATTTTAAAAAAAATTAATTAGAAGTCATTTGCCTAAAATTGGCCTATCTTGATAGCACTTTCCCCTGCCAGCATAAGCCTTCCTCTGTGCATATAGAAGGGCACCGTATGCAGTGGATCACACATACGGTGGTTTGTTCTTCTCCACATTCACACAGCCTGTCTCAAAGTAAGGAAATGTTTGTTCTCTTATGCCAAAGTGAGCTCCACTTGCTATCTCTTGCCCTACAAAACAGAGTGGTTGCCAATTTGCCACCTTTAGCCTTTGGTGCTAGGAAACCATAGGACTGGACCCTAAATTTTTTTTCTTCTTTAGTCCTTGGCTGGCAATTGGGGAGCAGGTTGTCCTATCAATCAATATGCTGCTGTAGGTGCCACTGGATTCCATGTGCCATTTATAATGCGTTTTCACTGATCGGTGATCAGTGGCAGTGTTTTCCATCGGTGGTCAGTTCCTTAGGTCTTCCTCAATGAGTTTGAGCCATGTCTTTTTAATGCCACTCTCTTTCCGAAAGAGCTTATGTGATAGTCAATTGGTGTTCATTCTACAGATGTGGCCAAACCATCTCAGTCTAAAGAAAAAATGGAATTAAAGAGAATAACATTGCTCCAAAATGTCCTTATCGTTCTAGTCAAGCAGCAAGAAGATGGAAACAATAAAGAGGGAAATAACACATTTTGCTGAAAAATGTGTATCATCTCGTGCAGGCTGCATAGTAAGGGTTAACTCTATTTTTCTTGTCTGGGATGTAAGTAAGACAAGTATAAAAACAAATTGAAAGTAAAAGGAGAGACAGAGATGGTTGCTGTGTTTCTTTTTTCATTAAAACACTTCCAGCTCCTAGCTATTTTTCAAAAAGAATGGCATTTGGGAATGAGGGAGGGAGAGGGGGAGAGCTCTTGGAAAGCAGCCATTCTCCACGTCCATTGGGGACTCTCTTGTCTCCAACAAACTTCGTTTCTTCCTGTCTCTTCTCACACTCCGTTTCAATCTGCTCCCAGGTTAACGTCTGGTTTCGACAATGCCAGAGATTCAGCACTGGAGCCCTCTGGAGGGGCAGGACTACTTGGGGTCCACTGTGACTAATAAGGCTAGCCATGTCACATCCCCTGCCCAGAGACAAATTGGGGCCTGCATTTCTTGTAAGAGACAGAATCAAGGCACTGAGCGGAACTGAGAATTATAACTCTTGTTTGTGTTCTTTCTATTTCTCTTGCTCTCATTGCTGTTCAGGCTAATGTTCAACCCATGTAGATTACTGAAATTACCCCCTCAGTTACCAAAGCTTCATATTCTTGTATTCAGTGTTCATGAGTAGGAACACAAAAAATATACATTTTTCAGTGTCTATTCTTGAAATAATGTCGTGAGTTTCCTCAGAAACCCACTTATTAATTCAAATCCTTATATCCCACCTTTTCATCTCTCTCCACATCACTTTTTCACATTAATATAAGAACAATGGGAACCATATCACCAGTGATGGGCAGGCCTGGCTCCAACAACCGATTCTCCGGAAATGGGCGGAGCCAGGCAAGTTCAGGGGGCGGGGTCGAGGTCAGCGGGCGGGGCCAGGGATAATTTTTTAAATTAAAAAAATTTTAAAAAAATTAAGCATGTGGCTTACCTCTGAGCAGACCTCCATAGGATGGTGCTCTGAGGCTGAAGTCCTCTCCACACTGGCCTGGAAGTAAGTCCCATTGACTTTCATGGGACTTACTTCTGAGTAGACCTGCTTAGGATGGGGCTCTGAAGCTGAAGTCCTCTCCACACTGGCCTGGAAGTAAGTCCCATTGACCTTCATGGGACTTACTTCTGAGTAGTCATGTAAAGGATTGGGCTCTCAGGCTACACCCTGTCCACACATTCCTGGGGGTAAGCCTTTCCTGGGAGTAAGCCAGCGGGAGAAGGCGGGCTCTGGCCGCGCAGAGCCACGCGGAAGGCACAGAGCCCTCCCGGCCAGCCGGAGAAGGCGGGCTCTGGCCGCGCAGAGCCGCGCAGAACGCACAGAGCCGGCAAATGACCCCCGAACTGGTTCGGCCGTTATGGCCAGTCCTCACAACAACCGGATCACGACCGGCGGGCTGATGTTAACATCCAGTTCGGCCGATCCGGTCCGAACCGGTGTCAGCCCATGTCTGCATATCACAAAACATTCAAATTAAGGTATATAGTGAAAAGCAAGTCTTCATGATTCAGAAGCAGTCAGAGCCCAGGAGCCACTACAAGAAGGCCCTGTCAATCACCTCTCCCTTCCCATCTTCATATCTCAAAAGATATTTACTACTTATTGATGATTTAACAGTTGAAATGATTAATAGTATCAAGTTTCCGGGAGTGCAACTAACGTGTAGGTTGGCCTGATCATTAAATACCAAGTCACTGGTGAAGTGGGCTCAGCAGGGTTTGCACTTTCTAAGCCTATTCAGGAAAGCACATCTTCCCCTCCTGCTCTGACCTCCTTCTATAGAGAAAAAATTGAGAGCATCTTGTCATATGGCATGGTCTGGAAGTATTACTGTTTCTGACTGGAAAGCAGTGCAGAGAGTGGTGAGTAAGGCGGAAAAGATCATTGGTAGACAACTCCCTTCCATCCAAGATATTGCACAAAAGCAATGCTTGAGTAGGGCTCACAGTATTGTTCAGGATGCTGCTCGTCACTTAATCACCTGTTCTCTTTATTAGCCTGGGGGAGGGGAGGATCCGGAGCATCCATTGCAGAACATCTAGATTTGGACACAGTTTTGTTCCATACTGCATTAAATTAGTGAACTCTCAAGCTGCCTTTTTCCACTATGTTTCTCAAAATGGACGAAGTTAATTTGACATTATTTTAGGTGATTGCATGAGTTTACTCCTGTGAGCAAGCAACATAATGGAGCCTGCACGCCTTCAGCGTGGGCTCCCTTTGCCCCTCTGCAGGCACTGTGCAGAGCCGGGCAAGTGCAAGGCAATGCAGCCATTGGCTGCTAGAGGGCTGGAGGGGGCGAAGCCAGACTTCTCCCGGGTGGGTTTGCCTGGGGATCTGCACGAACCCCCTTACCTGGATGGGAAACCTAGGCGCAGTGTCTGGCCGGACAGCCAGCGGCTGCGCGTCTGGCTACCTTGACCTTCAGGTTGGCAAAGACGGGCATCCTTGAACTCTGTTCAAGAAATGCCCTGAGCCAGGCTGGGAACGCCCTTTACCACCTTTAACATCTGATGGGGAAATATGCGGAGAGCCGCATCCCCTTAGACCGCACGGCTATTTTAGAGCAGTCCCTGTTTATTTCTAAGATGTTAAATAGTTAATAAAAGTGGCCCTCAATCCAGCACTTGTGTCCGGCTCTTTATTTGTGACTGTCTGGGGTAATGGAGCCTGCGCGCCTTCAGCGTGGGCTCCCTTTGCCCCTCTGCAGGCACTGTGCAGAGCCGGGCAAGTGCAAGGCAATGCAGCCATTGGCTGCTAGAGGGCTGGAGGGGGCGGAGCCAGACTTCTCCCTGGTGGGTTTGCCTGGGGATCTGCAGTCGGGCTCTGGCAAGCATCCCCACCCTCCCTCCCTTGGTACAACTTAGGATTAGCTGGTCGCTTCGGGGCCGGGTAGGAATTTTTTGTATGCCACCTGATTGGCCATTGGTGGCATTCTTTTTTGCCTACCCTGAGCTGTACGAGGGAGAGAGTTAACTTTAATTGGCTTTCAGCCCGGTCACTTTTGGCAGGAGTCGTGCGGTAGTAGGCAGGATAGGCCTCGGTGTGCAGCCTTAGGTAGCAAGGGTTTGGGGGTGAGGAAGCACCCTGAGATGCTCTTCCGGCTCCAGGGGTAAGTCTGACGAACCCCCTTACCTGGATGGGAAACCTAGGCACAGTGTCTGGCCGGACAGCCGGCGGCTGCGCGTCCGGCTACCTTGACCTTCGGGTTGGCAAAGACGGGCATCCTTGAACTCTGTTCAAGAAATGCCCTGAGCCAGGCTGGGAACGCCCTTTACCACCTTTAACATCTGATGGGGAAATATGCGGAGAGCCGCATCCCCTTAGACCGCACGGCTATTTTAGAGCAGTCCCTGTTTATTTCTAAGATGTTAAATAGTTAATAAAAGTGGCCCTCAATCCAGCACTTGTGTCCGGCTCTTTATTTGTGACTGTCTGGGGTAATTTCATTTTGTGTGTACCAGCAGGCATGTACCTGTGTGCACAGTAAAGTGATAATAAAGATTATCTTATCTTAAGACAAAACTAGCACCTTAGACTTGACTCAGAAACTTGGAACCAGTGAAGCTGCTGTGATATTGAAATAGTATGATCAAATAGACTGATCAGATTCCGATCTACTGAAATCTGCAGCTGTTGACATTTTTTTCTAGGCAGAGGAAGGAGTTCAGCAAGGGCAGGCATTTCTAACCTAGTGTAGGCGATTAGCATGCCCACATGGGACATACATTTGAGTGCTGTACATGCAGTGCACAATGTTTCTAAGGTTGAAATGTAGGTGTTCCACAGCAGATCTCTTGATGTACAAATGGTGCTGGAGTAACTGAGGACAAAATGCCTCACTTGACTAGAATACGATGCTTATTTGGATGATTTCATAATCAAGCAGCCACTTCTAAGTGTAAAAAACAAGTTCCATTTGGAAACTACTGAAATGCCACTGGTGGGCACTAACTACTTTAGACTTCTAAATTACAGATACTCTCCGAGTACAAAGCTATTCATGTTTACTCAGAAGTAAGTCCCACTGGGTTCAATTGGACTTACTCCGATGAAAATGTGTATTGAATGGCTTACCTGCTTTGAATAAATTTCGGATTGTGATCTTTTTCATGTCTGCTCAGAAGTAGGTTCCATTATAAGGACTGGAAGGGCTCTGCTGATCAAGCCAAGCTCCATCTAGTTCAGCATCCTGTATGTTACAGTGGCCCTCCAGAAGCTTCAGGGAGCACTCACATCAACATAATACTTGTTTCCAGTTACCACTCCCTTGCATCTGACAGTGCTCTATTATACATCTATTATACACTGGATCAATAGTCTCTTAATATTTCCTGCTTATGAACAAACCGCATATAGATGCCAATTACAAAATGGATTTATTTGATAACATTTGGAAATTGTTTCTTGATTTATATGTACACCCAGTCTCTATTTAAAGTATTGTGGTATTATTAACATGCATTGTTTATCACAGTAATAGAATACTTAATTTTTGATAAGATTATTAAATCTTTTTGTGCATATGCTTAAATTAATATATTTTTGTGTTAATTATCAAAAGTAAAAAAAAAAATAATATGTCAATAGAATTGCAGCTTAGATCAAGTGTTCTACATATTTCACAACATTTAGGAGCTAGTCTGATTTTCTAAGTACCAGATTGGAAAAAGAGCAGTAACGATTGGGAGAGATAAAGATAGAAGCTGTGAGAACAGGAATCCCAGACTTTAGTAGTGTTCCCAGGGGCAGGCAGAAACTTTTGCAGGTACCTCAATACATCAAGTAAGTGGCCCCGCTTAACATTGTCTTCAGAGCCATTCCAGGCATCAAGAGAAAGTTGGCAGCCCAAAAAGGTGAGGGGGCCACTGACATGCCATGTTGAGGTGCCTGCAGAATTTAGCATCTCCTGGGACAGGTATCAAAACAATTGGGATTAAAAAATAATCCCTTGTTTTGGCTCATGCTTTCTTGTTTTGATAACTACTCATATTATTGTAAATTTTAATTGTGGATTGTTTTAGAAATAGAAATTAATAAAAATATGGTTAAAAATGGCAGTCTCAGAGAACTGCTAAAATAATTACTCTCCTATTGCAAATTACCTAATGATCTTTTCTGGGAATGAGGGATGCAGACATAGTTAGTCCCATGACTGCTTTGACCCTGGTTTGATTGAAAGCAGCATCTGTTTCCCAGGTTTCCAGCTGGGTTTCTACTATCCAGAGGTAGCCAATTGCAGACAGATGTGACATTTCCTCAACATATTGTGTTGACATCATTGACATTCACCTTATTAGAACAATGGGCACCAGAGCTCTCAACACCTTGAAATCTGAAATAGTTCCATCCCTGGAAAGTTGGAAACTTTGGTGACTATCTTCCTTGGAGATTTCTTTTTTCCCCCTGAACAATCCAAGTAATACATCAACCATCACTAAATACCAGACCCTTTTTCAAACTGACAGAGATACATAAATCACATTATTCTCATCACTGATTAACAAGAATTTGAATTCCAGGGATTTTTCCCCAAGAACTGAATATATGTTTACTTAGTGGAACGATGGAATTTGAACTAATCAGACTCAAATCTCTCTTCTATTGTCTCTTTCAGGCCTCATATTTAGCTGTACGTCAGTTTGATCAGTTGAACTTTATTTGTCCGTGCCATTGTGTTACCTTTTGCCTCTTCAGTATTTTTCACTCTCTCCAGCAAGACAGGAAATGCAAAATGAAAAAGCCAACATTGACTGACCACTTGCAGAGATGCACATCACAGATCTTACCAGATAAGGTCATGGTTGCTCTTATCTAAGCAATTGCATTGCCTAAAGTAGCAGTTCTCAAACTATGGCTCTAGGACCAACCGGTGGGTTGTGACCAAATTTTGGTGGTCAGCAAAATGGCAGGGCAGATTAGCCTAGATTAAAATGCCATGAGAACTACAGGAACTACAACATCATTGGATGAGGAAGGGCATGCTGCTTTTGACATTAGGTGGACTTGGGCCAGCCCTGACTGAATCCACTAATGATAGATGCAGGCAAGACAAGGAGCAGCTCTGGTCTAATTCAGGGCTTATATCAATTCTCAGCCTCAAAGGTGAGGTATCTGTTACTGTCTATTGCTTCCATTTGCTGGTATTTGTCACCGATTCCCCTTTTCTCACCAAAATAGCTCAGCTTTGATCTTCCTCTATATCTGCCGCTGGTGTTCAGATAGATATGTTAGTCTTTTGTACCATAGGCTAATTCAGCTAAGTAACATTTGCCCGCGGTGTCTGGTTTAGGATAGTTCAGTGTGCGCAGCTAAAGGCAGTACTAAATTGTTGCTGTGTGACCAGTCAAGATAAATATCAGTTGCTTCACTTCAAGTAAAAATTGCCCATCCACACAATTGACTTGTGCATATTTAGATCACATAACATTCTGCTTCATTTGATCATGTTAAGTGGTTGATGTGGATACTAGTTTGAATCACCCAGTGCGAGTGCCAGATCACAGGATGGTAAATGACCTCAAACTCACTAGATGAAAGTAATTGTCAAAACAATTCTTTTTCAGAATCTCTAGAGAGAAAGAGATGCAAACATACAGCTATTCTTAACAGTTCACTGGAGAACTGACCGTTGGTTAAAAGCTGAATAACCAATTTCTAAATAAAAGCAAAAATCTGATGAACATTTCTGAGGTTTTTATAACTGGCCAAAGGTACAGCATCTTAGACCATCTCACAGTTTGCAAAAACCATGAAATAGTTTTAAGACCCCAGCATTGATCTTAGGGATCAAAATGTTGGCAGTATTGAAAAATCAAGTTTTAGAATGTCTATCATCTAGTTTTTTAAACTAACACACCAGCATTAAAATATGCACACATACACATGGACACACACAAAGGAAAAAGATATGTTTCTCATGGTAATGGAAATAACATGTGGTCTTATGCATGTCTTATAGCCCATGTGGTCTTGTGCATGTTTTATACTAGCTGAATTTACCTGTGGTTGTGTGAGTAAAATTTAAAGAATATTTGTGGGCACCAGGCACCCAGTGACACTGGGCAGCAGACATGAGTGGGCACCTGGTACTGGTGGGCACCAGGTACTGGTGAGCACCATTGGGCATTGGGCATTGTTGGGCTCCAACAAGCACTAGAGGGCAATGGTGAGCAGTAGGAACCATCAGATAGCAGGCAACAAGTACCACCAGGCAACACCAGGCACACCAGGCAACACCACCAGCACTGGACATTCCTAGTGGGCACCAGACACCACAGGGCACCAGGCATTCTTGTCAAGCACTAGTCACAGGGCACTGGGTGCCAGCCAGCACTGGGTACCACTGGGCACCAGATACCATCAGGCACTGTCCTCCACATATCATTACTGGGCAATGTCACTGGGTGACAGCAAGCAATGGGCATCACCAGGCATCTCTACCAGGCACCAGGTTGCTGGGCAATGTGCAGAAGGCACCATCGGACATTGGGCACCATTGGACACCAGTGGTTCTTAAGGGGTCCCTACATTGGAGAAGGAAAAGTTTATACTCTGGTGTAAATTCTATATCTGGCTTTCCATGTATGCACAGAAACTTCAAATGTGAACATTTGCTTTAATTGTGAGATATCTGATTTAACCTACTTTTTCTGTTTAGGCCAGTTCTATCTCCTCAGCCTCTAGACCGTGTCTTATTGCTCATAAAGCATTAAGGAGCTGATGAACAAAAGGTTCTGCTCAATTTATCTTTATTATTGAGCACATCAACATGAGATTCATTGGACATCATTCAATGGACTCCACAAAATGCTTTTACGTTATGTCCTCCTCCTCATTCACTAGCCCTTAAACTACTCACAAGACATGTCTGGAATGAGGTATTCCCATTTCTGAGCAATTTGGCCTCAACTTTGAAGTGAAGGGTTGGCTGAAGTACTGGAAACAGAGATTAGGGCGTCATCTTCTGTTACTGGCTCCATCACCAAGGCTATCTTTTCCTGTGGCAACCTGCACACCTGCTTGTGCTCATTTTCACTTTAGGCAATTTGTTTTGTTGGTGCATATTAATTTTTTTAACTGCTTGTCAAAGCCCTGAAACAGTTTATAAAACAGCAACAAATTAACAAAACAAATCACAATAAATGGAGTGAGAATTGAAGTGCTACTGACTGCGTGCCTAGTCATTATGTGGTATAGGATGCTGAAGACAGCCACTTTTGGTGTTGGTCTCTTGCATGCCAAATGCTATGATCAAATATAAAGCACTTTTTGGCACTCAGGGCAATCCTCATCAATTTAGGCCATTGCAACTGTCTCTTGTCTCCCTTTTCCCTGCCACCTATCTCCCTGTTCCTAAAGTGATGTGGGGAGGTCAGCGCATATCTGTGCACTGGCCTAACCCCCTCAGATGTGATGCAGAAGTGCTGTATGAAACTTTTGCAATACACCCAGGCCAATGCAGGACGTGTGCAGGCCTAACTGGACTGTCAGTGAATAAGATGTCCTAGCAGGAGATCTGCACTGTCCTGTGGGCACCGAATCCTACCTGACAGCTGATGTGGCAAGTTAAGAAGATAAGAAGAACATAAGAAGATAAGAAGAACCAAAGGCCCAGCTAGTCCAGCTTCCTGTATCACACAGTTGCTCACCAGATGCTTCAGGGAGCACATACAACACTTGTATCCAGGTGCCCCCCACATCTGGCATTTTGAGGTTGCCCACATCTACATCTATCTATGCATGCACACACAGACTTTCACAAAAACATACACCCATCATGGCTTGTAACCGATGATGGACTTTTCCTCTAGGAGTTTGAGGTTGTCCACATCCTACAAGCCACACCCCTTGTGGCTTGTAACCTGTGATGGTCCTTTTCTCTAGGAATTTGTCCCATCCCTTCTTAAAGGCATTCAGGCTAGATGCCTCATTTTCTAGATTGAAGAGTCCCAAACTCTGTGGCCATTTCTCATATGGAAGGTGTCCCAGATCATCAATCATTTTGGTCTCTTTCCTTTGAGCCTTTTCCATTTCCTCTATATCCTTTTTGATATGAGATGACCAGAACTGGACACAAAGCTCCAAACATGGCCTCACCATCGATTTGTACAATGGCATCATAATTTTTGCTGTTTTATTCTCACATCCTTTTCTTATAATCCCAAGCATGGAATTTGCCTTCTTTACTGCCACCACACAATGTGTCAACACCTGAAGGTGGATGTGGTATGGCATTCCAGAGGCAGGAAGGGAAGTACACTTATTGGACACTTATTGGACATTTTAGGGACTGCAGTGCCATCCAAAAGTGAAAACCGTTGAAACGTGAAACCCAGTCTTTTTCATCTCGCAAATGCGAAATGAACGTTCCCTTCTCCCAAAGAGGTCTCTCATTTGCTCAACACCAACATGGAATACAACATGGGTCCAGCAGTCTTGGATAGGATGAGTATTACTTTGACTTCTGAAGAGGAGAGCAAGTAAACTTATTAAAATTATGAAAATTATTGCCCTTCTTTTCTCACACATATGGTGCAATCCAAAGCCCCAGATAGGCTGACCTAAGCCCCAGCACAAGTCCCTTACTGGCCTGTGAGTGTCACAAAAGTGCTGTAAGGCACTTCTGCACCACTCCTGGGGAAGGATTAGACAGTGCACAGACATGCACTTGCCTGCCTACATCACCACGGGAAAGGGAATACCAGTTAGTTGTGCTGGCCTAGGTTAAATTAGGCCTAGGTTAGGATTGTACCCACACACATTCCCCCCCATTACTGGGCATTACTGTATGCATACTGCAGCAGGCAAAAAGGCAGAATGTTGTCACCTCCAATTATTATGCTCCTTCCCAAATACGTTATTCAGTTCTTACTGCTGAAATTGATCAAAATAAGTGTCAAAAGCCAAAAAAAATCAATATAAATGATTTCATTTCCAAGGTGCTGTCTGAACACATCAGTGGCCTTTATTAACTAGCAGTCACAGTTAATGACCCACAAATGATTGTTGTGTTAACAAAGTTGGGGACCCATTTTCTCCTGTGCACCCTTAGAGGTTTCGGTAGACACAGGGCACATGAGGAGAGTGGGGGGTGGAAGAAGAGAAAGAATGTGGCAACAGAGGGAGTAATAGAAAGCATGAGATGGAGGGGAAAATGAAAGAATATGTGAAAGGGCAAGAAAAGAGGAAATACAGTGACTTCAGAGGCAAGAGCAGATTTTCAGGGCAAGCTACAAAGAAGAACTGAAAATGGATAGATTTGCTTAGGTTTTATTATCTTAAACTGCAATCCTATGCACATCTACTCAGAAGTAAGACCATTGAGTTTAATGATATAATCCTACCCTTGGCCATCCTTTGGGATGCAGCAGCACCTGCACAGCCTCCAGTGCATCATACCAGCAAGTTGCAATCCAGACAGTTGTAGAAACGTAATAAAACAATTTTTACTTACCACCAATGCCACTCCATGGTCGCCAGTGGACCTACTAAGATCCATACCAGTTTTTCTGCTATCATAAGTCTGGTTATTTCCAAGGGGCATGTTAGACCCAGGTTTGAGGTTCCTGGCACTTCCGGTGTTGAGAACCACACCAATATGCCTCTGACCTGTGCCTGGTTACACCCTGTCTTGATCCACCTGCTCCACCAATTTACCTGGCCTGGCTGAGGTTAATCCTAATCCTAACCCTAATCCTAACCAATTTAGGCCAGTACAACTCACCATCTCCCCATTCCTGAAGTGTTGTAGGGAGGCTGGCACATGTCTGTGCACTGGCCTAATCCCCACATGGGTGGCACAGAAGTGCCTTACAGCACTTTTGTGATACCCCCACGCCAGCATGCGACTTATGCCAGAACTTGTACTGATTTAACTGGGGATTAGGATTGCAGCCTCATGGAAATAGCATCATTTTTTCCCATGGTGAGCTCTGGAAAGTTACCGGAAGATGGTTGTTGTTCAAGAACTGTGAATTAGAGGTCCATGCTAGAGGATTATCAGTTGCCTTTGTTTATGTGTTTTGACAGGGAAGATTTGGTGACCTACCAGTATCTTGAGAACAGGATTCACTCAGATACTTTGTTAGATCTTTGCTGGAAATAAAAAAATAAGAGGAGGGGGAGGGACACTATTTTATTTACTCATTTTTTGTATGTTCATACTGCTGTTTCCCAAAGGAGTTTAGGATGGCATACATGCTTCTTCCCCTTCTTTTGTCCTCATAACAGCCCTGTGAGGTATGTGAGCCTGTGGCCAGAGCAGATGTATTTGTTTGATTTATTTGGGTGGGGGGAGTTTAAAAAAATATTTTCAAATGCATTTGAAGCCAGTTTCTAAAAAAATAAAATAAAACTGGATTTAGTACCTGGATAATGCATCAAGATATTCTAGTGCAAGTTTCCCATGTACCAGTATTGAACTCATCTCAGAGGAGTGTTTCTGTATCACTGCAGCTATGCATACTAATTTGAAAGTATTCCTGATAACAATTATGTTAGAGAAATGTTCTGTTCTTATAGCCGCCGGCAATCTCTTCAGTGGGCACACACAGTTCCTTAAGGCAAAGAATAAAAACCTTTTCTCATTGTTTCAACCTCCTTACAGATCATTCACAGCAGGTGTAAAAAGAAAGGTAGTTTTACTGAGCAGTCTAGAAAATAACATTAGACATGCAGTACTTCTGATGAGCCTGGTTTAAGGCTGAGACCAATTACCTTTTTAACCACGACAATAGATTGATGCTTAGAAAATCTGGAATCATTGGATCACTCCAGCAGTTTCCATGCTCCAGCGGGAAAGCTTTTGCTCTGGCAGAAAAGTCCTAGCACCATAGGAAGGAAATGGTGCTCCCAATGAACTGGTTGTGGGAAACTTCAGCTTGACCCAACTTGTTTGCCAAGCATGAGCTGGCTGAAGCCAAGTGGGTTTTGTTGCAAGAGTGGAACTTATTTACAATAAGCTCTCCCCACTAGTGTTCTAATTCTTGGCAAGGATCTAGCACATGTCTGTCCTTCTGGTTTTTAAAGTTTGGAATCGGGTCCAAGAAGAAATTCCATAAACCTGAATTGGTGATGGTAGAAGCATTTTTGTACTTACCATACAATACAAGCACGTCAGTGGGTCAATACAAGCATCTGCAGGATGATTGTCACTTATCTGGACACCCAAAATCTGGACTATTCCCAAATCCAGTCATTTGGGAAGCTGTGACTTTTCCCTGCAATGATGATTTCAATCGTACTGAAAACTGAAGTTGGCCCATGTTCACCGAATTTATTATTTAAAGTCCCTATTGGGCACAGGGGCTTGTGCTCCCCTTAAACCATTACATACATTGCCAAATCCATAGTTAGGAATGAGATGAAGAGAATAAGAGAAAGTTGGCTTTAAACATAACCTCAAACACATTGTATTAAACTAAGACCTTTTCTAAGCCGGGCTCATAGAAATTCATTGTGACCTTTTATGGCAAACCCCAAAGTGTTTCATAAGGCACACATTACACAGTTCACGTATTATTTTCTTCCATAGGCTAGATTATATAAACTTTTATACCATTTACCTAAGAATTATAGAAAATGCTTCCTGTTCAGCAGTATAATGAAAATACGTGTGTGCTTTTTTAAAGGAAAGAAGATGGAATGCAGAATGATGAGAGACTGCAATGCTTCATTGGAATTGTTCCTGGAGCACTAAACTACGCAATATCGTTCACAGTACTGTACAATATCTACCTATGAAGGTCAAATCTATCCACTTGCCTATTCTTAGGGACATGTGCACATGTGTTCTTATACTTGCTATTTCAACAGCTCTCTCTCTCTCCTTCAAATCATACCCTCTACATCAAATCATACCCCCCGCAAACAAACACACAGCATGTGAATTACAACAATAAATAGAAAACATATGAACATCCTTTATAAAAACAGCTTCAAAAATTCAACACTACTAGTGTAAATAGAACAGTAAAAATAGCTCTTAAGCTTATCCATATCATTTCTATATACAAATTTCTTTTACAGCAACTGACAAATCAGCAAGATCAAATAATTCAGATCATACTTTCAGTGGATCGTAGGGGGAAAAATCCATCTTTGTTAACAATCTTTATATACATATGCTTCAACTGACTTTAAAAGCCTCTCTTGGAAAGTTGTTTCATATCATGGAATCATCCAAATACCTTGGCTCTCATCCAGCAAGGTAGCATATGACCAGGAAGAGATTTGGAGAAGAGTTTCATAGAATATCCCCAAACATCTTCTAAACAAATAGCTATTTATTGTTGAATGCAATTTAATATATGCTGAACAAATGTGATCAGCAAAGGTATAATATAAAAGCTGATCAGCTCACACCTGCTGATTCAGGATATATCCATAAGTAGATGGATATATCCTGGACTATTAATGTTTCATTGAAAAGCCCAGTTATAGTTCATCAAAATAATCCTCCCTTGAGATTATAGCCATGAATGATAGTGCTCAGGTCATCCTTCGCTTGGAATGTAGCCTGCTAATTTATTCAATTCCCAGACCATCCTAAACAATAAATATGCATGATTACTTCTGTACTGTACACAAACATCTGGATCCTTTCACCAAAGTGACGTGTAATATCTTTTGTCCCTTACAAAATATGGAAGAGTCAGTGTGTAAATTCGGGACAGAATAAGCATCATCTATCCAGTGTTCTCTCTATCACAAAGTACAGTTTTCTCCATTTAGAAGTAATTTCCTTTTAGCTTCCTAAACAAAAGATGTTGCTGTTTCAGCAAGTTATCATTTCCTCTCATACTGGGGACCCTTCTATTTTTAATAACACCACTCTATAAAACAAGAGTCCAACTGCAACATTAATATAATAAGTGGGCTAGCACTATTTGTAGTGCATGCTTTACTAATCACATCAGGTGGCATGAATGAATTGGATTCATCAGTACTAACAAGCTGGTTTTTCCTCTTTAAACCTATGGAGTGGAAAACCCAAAACTGCATTTTTACTAGAACACCATCCCAACAGCTTTGACATTTATGCTGTATTTTTTTAACATTAATTTTAGTTACTTAGAAATTAATAGTTATTGTCTATTGGGGCACAAGCATGAAGCTCTGAGTGGCATCCTTCAGGCCTTCTGAACTGGAACATGTTGATGAGATGTGAGGCACCTACAAAATACGACCTTGAATCATTTGCCTAGCCTGTTTTTTTGTCAGTTAATTAGATGATAAATTATCAGCAAGACAATATACTTTTTTCCTGCCACATGATGTGGAAGAACAGAAATAATATACAATATCTGATTATTCACTCCTCTGAATTAGCAGTACAGAGGCCTGAATTTATTATGGCAATGGAATCCCTCCTACATATTATGAGTCACAATATTTACCAAGACAATGACCTCCACACACTTTAGATCAAACTAATTTGTATCTTCTTATCAGCTTAAGATGTAGACAAAGATGTAAATATGCACATAAATAACATTGACCCCCTTTGCGTAGATTGTCAGATGACTGAATAACATTATGACTGGCAAGCTTCCCAATACTGAAGATTCGCTGAAGGCCTCAGAGTTTACATTAAATTCATTTTTCTGTTTTCTTACCCCCTTATCCTTTTATGGAATTCTCTTTGGAGAAGTTCTGACAACATTATGCACTGGTGTGCTCCAGCTGCATCGGAGCTGGGAAAAAAGCCAAAGTACGTAGAGAGTCATGAGGTCAGTAGAGACATGGCCAGTTTTCTTCCATTCTCCTCAAAGGAAACTGCTTCACACCTCATCACAAAGAAAAACATCTCTCAGGACCACAAATGAATTTTTTGTACACCAAAATTTACCAAAACAGAATTTAATATAATAGAGGTTTGAGGTCAAATTCCAACCAAGCTGAGTCTGTTGGTGTTGATGATCTTCTTCTTCACGCAGAATGTGGCCATACCACTGAAGCCAAGCTTCTCTCATCTTGTCAGTGATAGAAACAATCACTGTAGATGTGGTGAAAACAAATGATAACACTGTCTCAAAATAGCATCATTATCATTTCCTTATTTTCAGAAACATACAGGACAATCCAGAGCAACTAATCTGTCCACATAAGAGCCCTTAGGTTGCCCTATCTACACTATCAACACTAGGCTGGAGCAACTGCAAGATGCTCCAGCCCAGTTACTCTGAAGGAGGCTTAGGGCAGAGCAAGGCAAGATAGGGTGCCCTAAGAGAGGTGGACCTGCTCTGCCCTAACTGGGGCAGCCTAAGCAGCTCAGGAGAGGCAAGTTGAGGGCATGTTTAGCATTGCCTAGGGCAGAGCAGTTACTCTGTATCCAAAGCCTGTTTCCAAGGCAGAAATGCCCTCTTCCAGCCCTCAGAGTTATACCACCTCAGGAGCAGGTATAGTAATGAGTAGACCCATAGGGGTCCATGATAAGGCCCGAGTAAGAATGGCAGTGTTGACCAAAAATCTGAGTTCTTGGCCAGCCTAGCTGCAACCCCTGCCTCTCAACCTCAGGATATGGCACAACTATGGCAGCCCACTAACCTCAGGATACAGCAGGCCACTCCAAGAAGCCCCTTCTATTCACTGTAGAATGTACTGGCATCTCATCAGGGACTCCTTATAAGGCAGGCACCCAGTGGCATCACCAGACTGGTGCGGCTGGTGTGGGCTGCATTGGGTGATGCGCTCCGTATGGGGTGATGTGCCGGAGGAGTTTGACTGTCCTTTGGCAGGTCCTGGGCGTCAGCACACCCATTCAGGCCTGCTCCAAGGCAGCGCAGCAGCCAGAAGCTGACACTTGTCTGAGGAGCTGGCCTGAACGGCCATCTTAGGTGCACTGCGCAGAAACACACTGAGCATGCCGAACAGCTTCAGAGGAGACTTCCTTAGAGCAGAGAAAGTCCGCGCCTCTGCACAGCCATTCGGCCTCACTCAGGAGGCGGAGCGGCAGCCAAATGGCTTCAGAAAGAGTACTGCACAGGCACCAACTCTGACGCCTGCACAGTCTCCCCCGAAGCCAAAAGGCTTCAGAAAAGTACTGCGCAGGTGTCAGAGATGGTGCCTGCACAGTACTCTTTCTGAAGCCAGTTGGCTTCAGAAACAACTGTGCAGGCGCCAACTTTGGTGACTGCGCAGTGCAGGTAGGGGGGGCGCACATCCCATGGATGATGCACAGACTTCGGCACCAGGTGATGTGCAGAATCATGTCACCACTGTAGGCACCACAGCTGTTCCTTGTTCAGTGTGATCTGAGGGGTGTCTCCTCAGGAGCAAATCTTCCCCTTGTGTCAATTACTTAGCATGCTCTGGAGCAGTTAGGGCAGCCCAGGCTTCCTGACTCTCTGGATTCAGCATAACTTTCTGCTCTGGATACAGAATAGTTAGGAGAGTGCAGTTAGGTCAGAGCAGGCTGAATTTGCTCTGGATTGTGTCCATAGGTTGCAATCCTAACCTCAACTTAGGCTGTCCTAAGCTTTGGCATGAGTCCTATGCTGACCTGTGAGTGTCCTGTGGGTGTCAGAAAAGTGCCCCACTCCTGGGGTGGGGCATAAGCCAATACACAGGCATACACCGACCTTCCCACCCCATCACAGAAAGATAGGATAGGTGAATTAGGCCGGCTTAAATTTCCAAGGATTGCACCCTTGGAACATCCTTGGATGTTCATTTTAGACTGAAGCTTTGATCAACTCAAGAACAACATGCTTTCAGACAGAAGTTGCCATTTTTTATTAATTCTTTTAAATACTTTAATATTTTACAATATATTTATTCATTTATTTTTACTCTTTATATTTTTAAGGCAGCTTGTCTTTTATTTATTCCTCAAATTGAAACAATTATTAATTCTATTTTTATTTTAAATTATGTATTTGGAGAGAATGTATCATTCTACATCTATGAGAGCATGCTTGCCAAGATGGAGCAGTCACACCCACACCCACATATGCAGACACAATTTCCTACAGGAGTCAGGCACATACTTTGATTGCAGTGTAGATGCAATCCTGAGTTTAATCCAGAGAAAATGGCCCAGCTAAGCTGGCCTAAGTAGGCCATATCCTGAGCTGACACTTGGTCCAAATCCATGGGGCTAGGAGGCTTCTTAAGGCTGGCCTAACTGCTTCTGAGAACCAAGTGTCATCTGCGGAGGACTTGCTCAGGAGGAGACCTGGCTCAGATCACACTGAATAAGGAACAGCTATGGTGGCTGCCATATAAAGAAGCCAAAGAGTCCCTGGCAACCAGTAACAGCTGCAGCGTGATGGAAAGCACATGGCTGTCTGGGAGACCAGATGCCTATAGTGTAGGGTGGGTGCAAGGGGAATGGAGTGGGTTGTTGGAGTGGTGCCATATCCTGGAATGGGTTGTTGGAGTGGTGTGGAGTGGGTTGTATGGAGTGGGTTGTATGGAGTGGTGCCATATCCTGAGGTAGGCTGTTGTAGTTGTGCCATATCCTGAGGTGGTGCTTAGGCTGGCCTAGTACTTAGAACATTTTCTTTTGCTTCCATTTTTACTCTAGCATATCACTGACCCCTATGGGTCTACTCAGATTTACACCTGCTCCTGAGGTGGCCTAAGCCAGAGGGGCTGTTTCTGCCTTGGAAACAGGCTCTGGATATAGTCTAACTGCACTGTTCTATGCCATGCCCCACATGCCCTCAACACACCCCTGCTGCGCTGCCTAGGCTATCACTGGTAGGCCAGCACAGGTCCATCTGTCTTGGACCGGCCTCAGTGTTTTATGTCTGCCCAGGACTTTTCTGGAGTAGCTAAGCTGGCCTATCTGGCATTAGGCCAGCCCAGTGCCAGATAGTCTGGCCTAAGTGCACTTCAAGATTGTAGCGAAAGTCTTCCATGTTCTTTGCAGTGTATCTGCATCTATCTCTAAAATAAATGTAGTATAATCCATGAAAAGTTTTGCTCTGTACTGAAAATTCCAAGTGTCTTTAATTTGAAGTGCTTCAGCTTTAATATATACACTATCTGAAGGCTCTTGATCGAGCCCTGCTTCATCCCAGTTTAAAAAAAATAGCAACCATGAAATATTGGTTGAACAATGTTTTCAGAAAAAGCTAAACACAATCAAAATAGAACCTGTCATGTCTGGATCATAATTTAGAGAAAGAGAAATTCATTTCTGATGTATGATATGAACTCTGTAATAACTTTGTCGAACATCACGTTGCGATACATTATGGTAGTTATATTATTTTTCATCCACTCCTCTTTACTTCATTGCTCCATTGTGGTAAACATCTCAAAGTAGATGAGTCCATAACATATATTAAAAAGAAATTATTAACTGACCAGGTTTATATATGACGATCAATGCCCATCTAGATGTTGCTATCTCAATTTCTTTTTTAAGTTATGACTTTCTGCCTCACTACATAGATGCTGTGCCATATGAACAGAATGAATTTAATTGCCCAGGTGGAAGGATATTTGCATCATTTCAGGCTTTTTATTGACTGGCCTTTATCATTCGGCAGCATGTTTAACCATCCTTTGAGGTATGTTATGCTGACCACGCAAAACTTCAGTTTTAAACAGATCAAAACATTTATTAAGAATATTGATCAATGTTAGTATATTTTAGACTAAGGGCACAAGGTATTCCCATTTGAGTATAGCAAACAATAGGCTGACAGCGGCATTTTGCATCTAAGGAGCCACAAGGGAAAGGGAGGAATTGCAATCATAAAATGTAACAGTGGGTCACTGTATGCTTCCTGTCTACTCCTACCCAAGAGGTACAACCTGGTGACTGAGGACATAGGGAAGAGAGGTGTGCCAAGATATGTACACATGAACACCATACCAGCTTCATGTTTCAAGAAATCAGTGATATACTTGCAGCTGAGAGAGATAATGGAGAAGAACGAGGCCTAGACTGATGCACCAATGCATCACAGGGATCCTATATAGGACTTGCTGTCATGACCTTCTTAGTTTCATGATGAATGGAGGCATAAAATCCTACTCTAGCTCCTAAAGTAAGATGGACGATGTAGGGCCCTGAATGATGAGAACCCTTGGTTCCAGCCAAATGCTGGAGGAATGGGCAGGTTTTAAGGGAGAGAGAAAATGAGAGAGGGAGCATTATAGTAGTCAAAGGAATTATTAGTAATAGTTTCTTAATTTTTGTCCCACTGTTGATATTTGTTAAGCAGCTTCAGATTCTTCTTGGTCTTCCCTCCTCAAACAAGCATTTCATTTCAGAAGACGTTGCTCCTTTAATACACAGAATTAAGATAACGTCCCATAACTTCAGGATTGGCTTTTGGAATGGGATACCTACAGCTGGAGCTTGTTGGGGTCCCTGCTTCACCAGCAGCCAATTTAGCAGAAATTCTTATTTGGGCAAAGTTTATCCATCAAATTGAACAGAAGCATTTCCAGAGAATGTCCTGTCAAAGAGTCAAAGCCATGCCACAGACAAAGCATGGAAAGATTTGACATTGGTTTGAGAGCACAGGAAGCAGTTATTCACTTAGACCATTAGTTTATTTAGTTCAGGCTATTGTCATTGAATTGTATTGACTGGCAGTGGTATTCCAGAATTGCAGAAGGATAGATAATGAGGTTCTTCCTGCAAATGCTAAGAACTGAAGCTGGGACCTTCTCAGCCAATAAGTGGTGGCCAAACTCCAAACTCCCTGCGATGTCATCAGTATTGCTGTTGTTTAGAAACACATAGTATTTTTGAGCACCCAACCCACAACTTCTAATGAACTGATCAAGTAGATCCAGTCATTGGATCCAAAATGTTTCAATAAAGAACTTGGCAACTGCACTGTTCAGGAACCTCTTCCTTTTAACAATTCAGATGCTTCTCAATTCTTTGGAGACTCCTTCAGGAAAGATATATTGTTCTGCTATAGTTTGCATCACCATTTGGCACAATTATTCCTCATAATTATGAAATAATTAGATAAAATGATGACATAAACCCCAGCGGAAAATATACATCTCTAAAGAGCCTAATGTTTTTGTCACTTAAAAGGAGAGCTGCGTACCTTTCTTTTGAAAGAAAAAAAAGCTAATTGGAAAACCAGCCACATCTGATCCATCTCTCCATATTTCAGGCAAGCTGGCAAGGGCTCAAAAGCCATCACAACCTGGCCTATTTCTTAAGGACCCTTGGAGTATGTAATAATATAAATCAGCATCTTACAAAAGTGCCCTCAGCACTTGTCCTGGTTGTTTTTAAAAAAAAAATTCTCCAAGCAGGGATGGTTCTGTTTTCAAAACTGGCACCAATAATAATAGATTACAGGAAATCATTCCACTGGCTACCATACACTGACATGAATTCCAGGGTTACGTCTGGACTTTTGTCCCAGGATAAATACACTTTTTCCATCAGACTAATTCTATGGGCCTTCTGCATTTACTTTTTGTTTGCCCTCCACATAGCATATAACACAGCCTCCATTAGCAGTGGTGTGACAGGGGATAGGATTGGGCTGTTAGACTCCTAAATTTTGGAAAAAAATATTGCATGGGAAAAAGTGAAAACACCATTACTCAGTGTAACAAGATAGTCTGAAGCTATTAACAACTTGCTTTAGACATGGTTCAAACAAGTCTGCTCATATCACTTGATGACCATGAGCTCTGTGATGACTTTTATGTGTGAATAGGCAATCAGAGACATAACACTATACAGAACTCATATGACACCCAAAATATAATGTTTTCATTATACTGAAAATGAGTTGCAATCAGCTGGTGAAACCAGTGCACATCTATGTGTGCTGGCTCAATAAGGCGGTATCCAGCCTCCATGCTGCCTAGTTTGCAATGGCAGAGGAGGCTGATGCAGGGAATTGGGAAGGGCAGAACTGGGGCACTTTGGAACAGGGAAGGGCAGACCAAAGGCATGCCATAAGCTAGTGGACTGGTAGGACCTGGGAAGAGGCCAGATCCTAACTCCCCAGCACTACACTAATCTGTTCAGATCTTCACCAGCATTTGTGGTGGCTATGGTATTGTGGTGGCTACGGTAGGAGGAAGGGGATAAATGTCTACTTATTCTAAGTTGCACATCAGCCACCTCTCACTTTGCACTGAACACAGTACAGATCACTTCTTAGACTTTGTCACATATCCCCCGGAATCTAAGACTGTGTCCTTTCTGCCTACTTGAATCAGACACTCTTGAGCATATCCTGATCCGATGTCCAACACATTGCTCACTCCATAGTCAGTATTTGGACCCCATCTTGCGGCACCCTTCCAGCCCATTCATTGACCCCACTTTTGTTTTACTGAGTGATAATTCGTCTGAAATCACTATTGCTGTTGCCAGTTTTTTAAATCAAATCATTAAATTATCTCTCCTCTCTTAGTTCCCCTCCTTTCTTACCCCCGTTTCTTCCTTTGAATTAACTTCTCTATTCCCCTTCTCCACATCCTTTTCCCAACCCCTTTCTCATGATATTGTCCTTTTTGTTTTCTTGTTGTTCTTATCCTGTTGTAACTTGTAATGCCAATAAAGGTATTCGTAATCGTAATTGTATCGACTTTGTCACATGGTGTTCATAAATCTTACTTCCTGTTCATGTACAATATAAACATATTTTTTCAGAAATACATTAGAATGCAGTCCTGAGGCTGAACTCTGAGCTACTTTGATCTGCACCAACAATTTAGGGCACAATCCAGAGTAACTATGTGGAATCCTTGCTCCGACATAAGAACAATGCACTCTGGATTGCAATATGAATTTCCCATAGGTTTTCACTAGGTTTTCACATATTTCAAATTCATTGTAATATGAATTTCCCATAGGTGCCGTTACTGCGTTGACATAAATGTCTCTTATGTGCTCCCATAGTTACCCTGGATTGTAGGGTTAGTCTGTCTGTTACACTACATGGTAGGGCTGTTAGACGTGCATCCTCAAATGTTCCTTGTGAACGTAAGAAGATAAGAGCCTCTGCTTCATCACTCCAAAGGCCCAGCTAGTCCAGCTTCCTGGATCACACAGCAGCCCACCAGATACCTCAGGGAGCACACAAAACACTTGTATCCAGGTCCCCTCCACTGCATCTGGCATTTTGAAGTTGCCCACATCTACATCTATCTATGCATGGACACACAGACTTTCACATAAACATCCATCCATCATGGCTTGTAACCTATGATGGACTTTTCCTCTAGGAATTTGTCCAACCCCTTCTTAAAGCTAGATGCCATCACCACATCCTGTGACAAATTGCAAATTCTTAATTCATTTTAGTGATCTAACATGGCAATGCTTAATTATACTCTGGTTTTAAGCCTTTCTTAAAATTTACTGAGACAACCTAGAATCAGAAAGAAAATGGCAAAGTTTTTTTCTATCTAACTGTCTGTCTATCTAAACCGCTACTGACTTCTAAAGGAGCTCACAATGCAAAGAATAAATATACACAAGAATTTGGTTTAGCTTTTGCTTTGTTGAAATTTGGTTAAATGTTATTACAATAAATTTGGACATTTATTGCCTGCTCAGCATTGTCTTTCCTGAGTTGTTGGGATATAGTCAATTAGTATCAAACGCAGGCTGAGCAACATACGGAGTGTTTGATAAACTTTTTTTCAAATTCAGAGGAGTACAGAAGTTTAAAGTAAACCTTTTGAAAACATATATTAATTTCATTCCATTATATTCTGTACTGCTTATTCAGCAGTATTTACTACAAGCAATTGCACATCTTCATTCTGTTGTGCAACCATGGGCTGAGTCTCACAGCCACATTGGGTACTTTCATTTTATCAGTGTCTTTTTTGGCCCGTACAGATTGAATAGTCATAACATTCAGTCTGCACATTCCCGCCACACAGGGCAAAGAATGAGGCTTTGCTTACAGTGGTGGACTGAGCCTTGCCACAAACCGGAGTGGAGGTCCCCCTATACTATGCACTCACCTGTCACTTCCTCCAGCCCACTGACTACCTAATGAACCCATCCACTTCTCGCATATGCTCAGAGCATGGGGATGGCTTACCCCATACATATTTTACTTCTCTTGCCACTCCTTGTAAGCTGGGCAGCGAAATGTCTGCAGGCAGTGGAGAAGTTAAACTCCCAGCATTATCTGTGTCAGTGGTTCTCAAACTTTCAACACTTTTTAGAATGTAAGTTTGCTAGGACCTGTTAGGCGTGATCTCATGACCGGACGTGATATCATCAAGCAGAAAAAAATTTAACAACCGAAGGCTACAATCTACATTTAGGCCACTGCACAGAAATATGCCAAGCTGCCCACACCTCCATGGGAAGATATGCCAGGTGAATTTTGGTTATCACCCACGGTGCAGAATAAGTACACGGAGGCAGATGTGGAAGTAAAGGGCCACTTTATTAACTATTTTAACATCAATAAAAAATAGGGGACTGCTAAGAAAGTCGTGCTGGTAACTACAAAAATAGGGATAGGCGAAAGCCTGGCTCAGGTAACACCCCACTCAGGAGGTGCCCTCCAATGCCAACTCCAGGGTCGAGATGGCTGGGCGCTCGGTCAACCAGTTGCCCACTTGACCGACCCTATATTAATTCCCAGGTACAGGGCTAGCCGCATAGGCCTATGTCAGGTCCGGTAGCACTAGGCCTGCTATGCATCACCCTGATCCTTGCCATCTCAGGCATTCACCAATGGCCTATCCTGCCTATTCCAGCACGACATCTGCCATAAAGTGACCGGTTAGATTAACCCAACACCTCCAGTACAGTTTAGGGTAGGTGAAAAAGGGTCCTGGCAAGAGCCAATCAGCAGGGACCCCAAAAATTCCTACCCGGCCCCGAGTGCGACCAGCTAATCTTAAACTGCACAGGGAGGGAGGGAGGGGACAACGCTCTGAAGCCGAATGCGGCTTCGCTGACAGGGCACTTGCCTCCGTGAGCCAAGTGCCGCCCCCTTTTGCCTTGGCAGCCAATGGGCTGCCCCCACATCTCCTCCGGCCATACTATCTCGCCGGGGGGATAAACTGGCTGGCCAGACTAAGTTCAGCTGGCCAGCACCATTAGGATTGCACCCTGAAACAATAAAAAACATGAATTTTGATGACTTAAGCCCAAATCATTTGAGTCGAGTTCCCAACCTTAAACAGATTTCTTCAATAAATGCAATATCTAATCCATATCACTCATTTATAAAACTCTGTCCTGTTTCAAATGCTGTTCCATCTGAAGCCAGAAACAAAAAAAAATAACTGCAATTATTAACAACAGTAGTTAGTGGCTTTCTCTCACTTTGACATGATGAATGAACATCCATTCATCACCAGTTTGAGCCAGTCTAATAATTCACTTCAGATTGTTTATTACTAGCATGAGGTGTCTATCAACTAATAACCATTTTATTAAAGAACCAAAACAACAGCGAGAGAGGATTTATTGGTTCCTGCCTGGCTCATTTGAGTGGCAGACTATTTGGCCAATTTGGATAATTAAATCAGGAGGGGACTTCAGACACTCTGAGGGGTGTATATTTATGGGCAGTAAGAGCACTGGGTTTTATGCGTTTGGCTTCCTAAAAGGCAGATGCCAAACAAAGACACACTTTCCTTCTGACTCTTGCTGCTATAGATCTTTGCCTCCAGGTATAGAACCGGAGTTAGCCACAGAATAATTACAAGACAGGAGGGTAGAACAGAAATGAATACTGTTTAAACACTCCCTTCTACATTGGTTTCAAAGGAAGACAAATGTTCTAAAGATTTTTTCCCTAGTCATACCTCTGTTTACAGTTATTCCCCAGGAGGAAGAAAACTCACAAAGAGTGACTTCTAAGTGAACACGAAGGGCTGAATGAAAATAAAGATTGGAGCTGGCTCAAGCATCCATTTAATGTAATATCCTACAGTACGTAATACAATCTCCTCTCCATTCTTTCTGGCTTCCACACAATTAGATGGCGACCCTCTTGGGGAAACAGCAGCCGGCCATTATAGCCGCTCAGATATAAATGCAGGCCTACCTCCAGCAGTAGTGGGCAACTCTATAAGTCTCTCCATTTGCAAAACATGGATTGCTGAACACTGCAAATAAAAGCAGGAGGCTTCGATAAAGTGGAGGGGGAAACACAAATCTCTCATTAATTTTGGCAAATGCATAATTTCTCCCGGTGAGTGCGGCTAACGAAATTTCCATCTGATTTATGATATTGCACTGCCTGAATACTGGTTAGTTGCAAATGAAAAATGGAAGATAAATGCAGTTTTCTCACGAAGGCATTTTTCCCCCTTCCACACTATGAGCACAAACTAATAGCATCTGCGTGGGTGTATGTTTCCTGAACAACTAACTTACAGATTTTTGCTTTTCACTTGTCTTGCCAAACAACAGACTTGACAGTGAGAAACCATGGTACACTATATTTAACTGCAAGTGGGAAAGAGAGCCATCAGTCACAACAATCATACTCCCGACATTGTCCTTCCTCTGACCTTAAAACCTCCAAATTGGTCTGCAATCATCTGCTTTTGAAAGAAAGTTAAGTGTTTGGAACTCTACGTCTTTGATGCAGAACTAGTGACAAGCTATAAAAACTGTTGACTACTAGGATGTTCAGGAAAGTCAATTTGCCAAAATTAGGTATCCAGCATAGACCATAAGGTTGCAAACTTAACCACACTTACCTGGGAGTAAGCCCCTTTGCCCATAGATGCATTTACTTCTGAGTAGGATTGGGCTGTCAGTCAAGTATTAAGAAACTTTGTATTCTTGCAGCTTTTGGTGACAGCAGGTGTCAATGACTAGGACATAGTGGATGACTGTGTTTCAGTTAAATGTGTACTGGTTTTAGACATTTGTGGTCCTGTTTTGGGGTCCTGGACATTGTGTGTGTGTGTGCCCCCCCCCCCGGCCCTCCCACACACACATATGAACTTAAGTAGTGTTTTTTTCTACACAGGTCAAGCCTTGTTTATTAAAAATCCTTCTTGGGATTTTTATTGAGACTTTATTTCTCAGTACTGATTTTCTGAGGAATCCTTCAATCCTATCATGTCAAGTCCTTTAGAGGCTTCTTCTTCTCATGTTGTGACATGCATGGTTCATTGGAACTTCGCCCATTTATCTCATTGACTGATCAGAAGGGCGAAAGAAAAGGGAACTGTCATGAGAATGAGACTTGCACAGCTATTCCTCTTCTACCAACACCCAAGATGGCATGAACATAGTTTCTGACATGTTCGCAACACTTCTGTTTGCACCAATTCAACAGGTGGTCTGGATAGCATTCAAATAGTATCTTTCCTGCTTGAAATATTTTGTGCAATGTGTCACATTAGTGGGCCAGCCATTTCCAACCATCTGCCTCACATGTTCTGAACACATACTGATGACTCCAGATTGGACAAAATCAAACTTTTGGCCATTGGATCAGTATGATTCCTCTCTACACTTTGTAGGGGAGAACAATTTGTATTGTCATATGAGAAGGATTAAATCTGCAGGTCTAGTCCAAATCCCTCTTCTCATGATGATTTTTAGCAGGAAAATTAAAGCTATGTCAGGAAAGTCAATAATTGACCACGCAAATAACATGAAGTGAGGTCCTCACTGAAGACGTCAACCTATGCTTGGGCTGTACTGCTTCAGACTGCATGTTGGGATACATCATATTCTTAAAATATCTATATTCAGGATTGAATCCTATCATGAGGTAGGGTTAAATCTATTCATAAACACTTTCTGTCACAGAGAGAAGAATGATCTTTACACCAGTACCTAAGCACTTTCCCACATGCAGAGGGGAGTGCATCTTGCCTCCCCATCCTAAGAATACCCTCTGAATGTTTGGGGAGCAGATATTCTCTCACCGCCAGATGACTGAAGGCAGGGTGACCATACAGAATGGAAGACAGTGTGCCTCTATCTTTAAGCACAGCATAGGGGAGGAAATTTAGGCAGGTGGTTTATTTATTCCTTCTATGATGAGTTAAACCTGCCTAAATTCTCTCTTCTATGCAGTGCTTAAAGGTAGAGGCACTCTGTCTTCCATTCTACATGGTCACCCTGATTGAAGAAGTTGCCACAGCCCACTTATCTTGGGCCAAATCTGGCCCCTGGGCCAGGAATTGAACACCCCTGAGTTAGATATTAGGCAGAAGCAATCAGTCTTCTGTTTATAGCTCCCTCTCTGCAGGAAATTAGGAATATAGAAAAAAAGAAACACTTAATCACATGATACCTAATCATACCTGTTGTTTGATGTGGTACATCACAGACACAGCTTTAGTGCCTTTGTGATTTAGTCCTAAGAACCAGGTAATAATCACTGAAAAATCAGCAGATTGCCTGCTGATAGTTGAGATTTTCAGTTACTTGAACAAGCCACAGACAAGAGAAGTTAAGGCTATAACAAACGACAGTAATATCACCAATTTCAGGAAGATTATTGCTATCATAAACCGTATTAAATGGTTTTTAAGAAAAGCAATAGCCTATTATTTTAAGTTATCTGAAGTTGAGAAAATGAGAGGCTGCTTTGTTAAATTGGTTGTTTCCAACCAATTTTCTAAGAATTTAGGACACAGGGAATGCTCTGATAGCCATATAATGAACATTCTAAATGCACCAAAGGTTGTTCTTTACTCCCATTGGCAGGAGGAAAAAAACATTAACTCTGTAATGCGATCAGCCTTCAAGAAGCTACTTCCTAACTGAGTGTACAGAATTACAATCAGTTCACAGTATGTGTAGCAATTAGGATGTCAAAGCTCATCAGCAATTAAAAATGTGGGTCAGAAAACAAAATGGAAAAGGACAGTCTGTAGTAAATATTCCAGACCAAGGTGGAAGGGGACTGATTTTGCTGCCATTATGAGCACCCTTGTCTTGCATGAGTGCTCACATGATTTTCATGAGAGTTCTCACATTTCTCCTGTTACCCACAGCAAGAAGCATTTATAGCTTTAATTGCGGTCCACATCTCTTTTGTATCCAGGAGAGGAGAGCTTCCAAAAAACAAGCAAGTGTGGAAGATTCTTATCCTGGTGACATTTCTGAAGATCAAATCACTTCCTACATTTTCATGGTAATGTGTCATGTCTTGTGCTGATTTATATCCAAAGTTTGGCTATGGCACTGTGGGTGCTCCAGAACAGGGAATTTCAGCAGGTGCACAACAGCACATTGGTGTGCTGAGAATGGTCTGCTGGTATGCCGCTGGAGTCTGGGAGAGGATCATTTATAAGTAGAGCTATTGGGGAATGTGAGCTCCCTCATGGCTGTGCAGTGTGCCTTGTCGGCGTACTCTGAGATGAAAAAATATTGAAAATGGCTGCTCCAGGATAATGTTTCAGCTGGTCAACTTATATGGAAAGATGAAGAAACCCTACTTGTGGGGTGGCAGATTTTTGCTCCCCTAAAAAGAAAACAAAAAAGGATGCCCCTTGTTATGATGTGAGTGGGAATACATTTACACAACAAACATCAGGGGGTGCCACTGATATGGTTGGGGATGCAGTTCAATGACTGAGCATGTACAGAAATAATACATCTACTATAGTGCCATTAAAGCCCTATATTGATTGTTTAACAATGGTCATTGCCAGTGGAAGAGGCCCAGCCCCTTTAAAATGGAGCTGTAAAGCTGCAAGCCTGTCTACATATACCTAGGAGCAAGCTGTACTGATTGACTATAGAATAAAGGCCTATTGACCTTCTGCGTAAAAATGCATAGGTCAGGATACTATGCCCATCAGGGTCAAAGTTGCATTTCGCATCCCTGTGTACTAACTCATGACCTGTGAAGATGGAATAGATTATAATATAGTCATATTTGGCAGGTGTGCAGCCATCTCCACTGACATGCTTTGGGTGTACCTGGAGCACAAAATCTCTCATAACAATCAACCAGTACTGTGCAGTCAGTGCTGTAACTAGAGAGGGGGCAAAACACTAAGTTTTGCAGGGAGACTCACTGCAGCGTACAAGGGGTCTCCTCCAGTGATGGGCTTCAAAGAAATTAACAACCAGTTCTCTGCCCATCTGGCAGCCACTTTTAAATGGCTATTTTTAAACTTTTTATGTCCTATCTCTCGTTAACAACCGGTTCTGTAGAGTAGGTGCGAACCTGCTGGTGCCCACCACTGGTCTCCTCCCCCTCTGAATGGGGGAAGCATCCTCCCCCTCCAGGAGGGGGAAGCATCTTGGCACAAGACAAAGCATCCTGAGCCTGGAATGGCTCAGAAGAGGAGGTGATCCCTTGCACACTGTGGAGAGGATCACTGCAAAACTTAGTGTATTGCTCCCCTCTAGCTACAGCCCTGCCTTCATTGCAAGGAAGTTGTAAGTACACAGGAATACAAGACTGGATCTTTGGACAACCTACTGCTGTATACAGCTACTGTTATGGTCATGCTATTTATAGAAGCATACGGGTACTTGCATTTTTAAGGTATATTTGAAGGAAGGGCTGCAGATGGCTTAGTGGTCAAAGGCGCTGTACCTGTCTGTCAGTCTGTCCATCCATCCATCCATCCATCCAATCAATGGGTGGGCTTCAGGGAGTTTACTCAGGTTCTATAGAACCCTTTGCTAATGAGCGCCTGGTTCTGAGAACCGGTTACTAATGGGACATAGAACCTGTTGTTAATTCAGGTTATTAGGACATAGAACCTGTTGTTAATTTATTTGAATCCCACCACTCTATCTATCTGTCCGTCCGTCTACAGAAATCTGAAGTTCGGCGGTTCAGCATGTCAAGACCCGAATACTGCAAGATTGAATGAGCTCCTGTCAGTAGCCCAGCTCCTGCCAATTTAGCAGTTTGAAAGCATGTAAATGCAAGTAGATAAATAGATACCACCTTGGTGGGAAGGAAACAGCATTCTGTGCACATGCAGGCCACATGTCCTTGGAGTTGTCTTTGGACAACACTGGCTCTATAGCTCTAGAAACGGGATGATCACTGCAACTTAGGTTCACTGCAACCTACGTAACAACTAGCAGGGCAACCAGTGGGGGACACCTTTACCTTTAATTCACACACACACACACACACACACACACACAGAGCACCATCATTAGCCCTGGAAACTGTATTCATCAAGACAATTTGTTGTATCCTATGGACATTTGGCATGCAAAAGTTGTTTTGTTTTCTGAAGAGTCTGACCCAATTTCATTATGGTTTCATGAAAAATGCCTGTAATAGCAGTTTAAATATGTTGCCCTGAGCCAGATGCCTTCATGCTGTTTGCAGCTGTTTCCCTTGTCCCAGCAAAAACAACAGCAACATAGTTTATATTTCTTCTTTTGGAAATGTGGACTGTGTTAAACATGTAAGGTTATTCCAATGGTGTTCCCTTTCATTCAGTAACATTTGCTTTTCCCCCCTTTCAATCAGGAGGGACTAAAGTTTGCATTTTACATCGAAACATCACTAAAAGCACCAGTTTGTAATTCAGGTCCACAATATTGAAACTGTCCTGGTGGAACAAGCTTAGAGCAGTGGCATGGCTTGTTGCAAAGCACTAAATTTTGCAGGTGCCTGAATGCACCAAGTAAGCAACTTCTCCCGTTCCCTTCAGAACCATTGCAGGTAAGGGGAGCAAAACAAATGCAAATGCTCCCATTGCCCAGAATGGCTCTGAAGTGAATGAGGAGGGTCTGCTTGCATGGCATGTTAGTGTACCTATAAAACTTAATGCTTTGCACCCACTATACCTATGCTATTGACTTAAAGAGTTTATGGCATAAGCCGCAGCAGTGGGAAATGAGGACATGGAGCACTTGCATTTGTGTATCTTGTGTATCTTGTGTTCCTTGTGCCAGTCTCCCCTACTCCTTAGGTGGCGCAGACACATTTATAACACTGCTGGGCAGGTGCGAGGGACTTAATTAAGCCCGAGGACACATTAAAATTGTGCCATAAGAAACATTTGACACAACTGTCATGTCAGGACAACAGTCGATATGGATATTGCCTTGCAAAACACCAAACACATTTTGAAATTGTGTGCATCATTGCCCTTTCCTGAATATAAAAGATTTCAGTATGCTTGACAGCCTGCACACTTGTTTAGCAAGCACACTTATTTCCAATTGTGCTGCTGCCAAGAGTCTCTTCTTCTGCTGTGGATCGTCATTCAAAGCAATAATGGCCAGTAGTGCTTGCTACAGATATCAAAACGTGGGAAAGCTCTGCTTTTCACTGTTTCATTTTGAAGAAGTCTGTGTCTGCAGCAGTGTACAGCATGCAGCAAACCAAAGGAAAAGAAAAGCAAGAATGCCATCATTCAAGGCATTCTTTATTCATCAGTTTGAATACTCCTGAGAAGGTGGCTTCTGGATATTGTCAATGAATTTATTTTTTAAAACGAAGACGAGTTAAGTTTCATAAAACAATTCTGGTTGGACAGTTCAATCCAAACCAGGGCGTGCAGACGCCTGGAATACCCCGGACAGGTCTGGAATATGGCTTCCTGTCTGGCTTGTCCGGGCATGGGGTGGGCTTGTCCGGAGATGGGGGGCTTGTGTTTGCTTTGTGACCACTTAAAAAGCTGCTCAGACCAGCGTGCGTCTACAGCGGCCGTCCGAAAAGCCACATTGGGAAAAAGAAGCTGTGCACATGCGCACAGCCTCTCTATCTCTGCCCGCTGCGTTCTTCTACAAGTAGAGGCTGTGCGTATACCTCTGTGAGACCACCCAGTCTCTTCTCGGAGTGGTCTGCAGTGGTGGAGCGACTATCCGCAGACCACTCCCTTCAAGTGTGCCTGGCTGAGGGCTGAGGGAAAGTGCTTGAAGCCAGGCGCGCTTGAAGGGAGCGGTCTGCGGATGGATGCTCCACCACTGCAGACCGCTCCGAGAAGAGACCAGGTGGTCTCACAGAGGTAGAGGCTGTGCACATGCGCACAGCCTCTACTTGTAGAAGAATGCAGTGGGCATGGATAGAGAGGCTGTGAGTATGCACACAGCTTCTCTTTCTCAAGGTGGCTGCTCAGACGGCTGCTTTATTCGCGCTCTGGTCCAAGCAGCTTTTTAAGTGGTTGCAAAGCAAATATAAGCCCCCCATCCCCAGACAAGGTAAGCCACCGGGGAGTGATCTTTTTAAAAATGTAGTATGTCCTACATTTTAAAAATGTAGGACAAAGTCCTCCCAAAGTTCGGATTTTCAACTGAAAATCTGGACTTTTGAGGACCCTTGTCCTACATTTCGAGGTGTAGCATATGGTCAACCTGATCCAAACCAATACTTGAACCAATGAAGTCCTCCTGTGCTGGCTCTTGATTGTTGAAAATGTGCCACAGGGCAAGTTTTTGCCATCTTGGAAGGTGGCTTAATTATATAAAGGCCTGCACCAGCTCACCATAGCTGGATCCAGCCCTTGTGCCGGCCAAAGGAAGTAAGGAGGAGAGGAGTTGGAGAGGGAGTCAGGAGGGATTACTGGGGTGATTTTGAACAGGGAGGGTAGAATGGGATGGGTGAGGACTGGGTTGGGATCAGTGGCAGCAACAGTATGTACTTATCCACAGCCCTTACCAGGGCAGCCTTACTTGGGTTGCTCAGATTTGCAGGAACTAAGTAGCCTCATTGGCAGACTGAGCTCAACACAAGGAGAAAAATATTCTCTTATCCTGATGTGATCTCCAGCCTTAGCGACGATGCTGCACCCCACATGTCCTTTGTGTACGATCTCCTCTTGTCCTCTGAAGGTCTTTGGAAGCCTCTAGAAGGCCTTAAATGTCACAAAAATCAAAAGGCCCCCCAGAAGTTTAGAAAGCCTTCAAGCCACATTTGGCCTCCTTGGCCCTTCAAGTAGGGCAAGGAAGGCTGCGCTGGAAAGGGGGAGGAATGCAGATATATGCCCACAGGCATAGCAACCTGTGGCGTTCATCCCCCTGCCTCACCCCAGGGATGTTACAGCTTTATATCTGCACCCTGTCGCTTTCTTTGTGGTCAAATTTCAGAGAGGAATACAGCCAACAAAGGTCACAAAATGAAAAAGCCTGCTTCTTGTGCATTGCATGTAGAGCCCTCAGAAAAATAAAGTTGCACTTTATTGAAGGCTACTGCCATAGTAGAGGGAAACAAAAGCAATTTTGAGTTTCAGTTTAAAAAGTGGTTTCATCTCTCTTTCCAGATCAGCACGTCTTAATGATCACTTAGGAGCATTCTTTTTCATTTTGTAATTTCTTGACAGAGAAAACCCTTTGCCACAGGCCCTGTTTTCCACTGAAGTCTTGCCCTTTCTCCAGTTTTCCAGCTGTGTCGAGGTCAATTCACAAAATAAGTCAACTTCTTTGTCTGAAATTGCACTGTAAAGTGTTGGTTTACTCAGAACTAAAATAGCCAGGATAAGACTCTAACACTCACCTTTTTCAGTTAAATTTAGTCTGCAAAATCAGGGTGCACATTAGAGTTGATGGTGCATTAGATTCAAATAAATATGGTATTTTGATTATACGTATAGGTCAGTATTTAGTATAAGATTACTACAATATTGTAATAAAAATGTAACATAAACTCCTCATTGTATAAAGTTGTACAATTAAGAAATCATAACATAAACCCATTATCATATTATTATATAATTCACTGTTGTATGCAGTAAAAAATTTTATGCAGTAAACAGTATGCAGTAAACATTGTATGTTGTTCTATGCAGTAAACATTTTTTAAAATCTCAAGCCTTTTAAAATAAGTGTGTGCATTAGATTTAAGTAAATATGGGTATTTCTCACATTTTTGAAACCTTGCCTACGTCTGGAATAACAGCTTTGTAACAACATTGATTAATTCTGGGGATGCCACCCTCTACTCTCTGCCAAGCGTAGGTAAGTACGTATGTATTTAAGCACTTGATAGTCGTGAGACTTGAGATACTCCTCAGAACAAGATGGCTTGCAACAGGCATTATAATTATTAAAATTGTGGAATATCATATCAAAGACAGAACATTTTAAATTGTGTATAAAAACAGAGTTTGAATTACAAATTTAAAGGGCCAGGAACATAAACAGATGTTCACCTGGCATAGAAAAGATAGTAGACAAATGTTCAGGATGTACCAAAAAACCAAACTGGACTTCACTGTCATGGTGTTCACCTGCTATATTATCTCACCCCTACTCCTTCCAAGTATAGAGTTTGTCTAATGAAGGGATTAAAATTCTAAATAATAGCAAGACCTGACCTGCTGCTGGAGAGATCAGAGCTACAGAGCATTTCAGAATTAGGGTGGAGATGGCTAGTATATTCCCATCAGAGGGGTTCCTATTTACAGCCTACTCACCTTGAATAATATGTAAAAGGGTCTTCAGTTCCATGCAGACTTTCTCAGTTAGAGCGTTCCAAAAGCAGGACTCTATGACAGAAACTTTATCTTTCTGTTTACGTCTGCTCACATGGAAATCTAATTGGGAGTTGAGAGTAACGTATACACCATATTTGCAGTTTCATTTATCCACAGATTCATTAATCTGCAGATCTGCAGGGTCCCCTTGCCTCCAGAGACTCTTCTGGGACTTGTGAAGACTGCACACATCCATCCAAGGCAACTGTACTCCAAACACTAAAAGGAGAAATTTCTAGCATCATGAGGGCCTGCAGAGGGCTGTGGGTGGCGCAAGTGGCTAAGACACTGTGCCTGTTAACCAGCAGGCCAGGGTTCAATTCCCGGGTCGGCCCCACAAGACAGGGTGAGCTCCTGTCCTTAGCCCAGCTCTGCGATGCCAGCTGGATCCAATCGTATTGGCTCTGCTTTTCTAGTGGACTAATTCAGTGGCGTGGAGAGGGGGGATTTGCTGCTTGGGTAACAGCCTATCCTCCATAACAATCTAATCCAGGCTTTTGTGCTTCACATATAGTATTTGGCATAATCAGTTTCGGTTCCCTGAGATAGATTGCAACTCATGTCTTTGAGAACCACTGAGCTAAAGACATATGACAATGTATATGAAAGCATATGGCCGAAATCAGGTCATATTTGGGCCTATCTAAAGGCATTTCAAAGGTTTCCAAAATGGTAAGTTTTTTTAAAAAAACACAAAGCCAAAACAGACATAAGCAGTAGCACGACAGGTATACTAAGTATTGTAGACGGAGTAAACAGCCCCTCCAACCAGCTGTTGGAGTCATTCTGGGAGTGAATGGGATCCATCCAAAAGTGAATGGGAAGAACTACTTACACATAATGGTGTTGCATTCACCAGTTCCATGGTGCCACCCTGTACTGGCCATACGGTAATTGGACTTCCCTTTATATTTCTGGAAGAAAGCAAGGAATCAGAAGACCATAGATTGCCTTGTTCTAAGAGGCTTACACTACTATCCACCATGGGATGACTACTTAGTGCAACATAGAACAATCTTAAGCCTACATAATCATGGTGAGGTTGGGATCACTGACCACAAAATGCTATGCTTCACAGAAATAATTTATGAGTGTTGACCTTTTTTTCCTTTTTATTTCATGGAAAAAAGCCAGTACCACTGCATTTATTTGCTGCTGTGATCTTTGTACTTTGTAATTTATACAGTTCATAGCATTTGAAAAAGGCGAGAGTGATGGCATCAGGGAAGTTATATTTCTTATTTAAAAAAAGTTTTGCCTGCAGGCAATAAATGACTGCTGTTCGGTTCCCGAAAAGACCCGTTATTAATTTTGTGCATTGAGACAAATTTGCACCCCCATAGCATCTGCATAATTCAGCTTCATTTTTGGCAGTAGTTTTTAGCGACATTTACAGTAGTCCCTGCTGATACATTCAGGGTTGGAGCAGGCAGAAGAAAGCCATTCATTTCCTTATTAGACATTCAGCATGGAAGTTGTCGAATCCCACACTGCTTGGAGTTATGCAGATTTTCTGAAGATAGCCTTATGATTCTGAGCAGATGATACCAGTAGTCTAGAGGGTCACAGGATGAATACTCTTTGTGCGGAAAAATGTTTTAATTTGAGCTTTAGCAACACAGCAGGAAGATAGATTCCTTATGGACCATGGCAGTGAGCAATCACATCGCTCCGTAAGCACCCCTCCATTTTTAACTAGTAGGTACAGCCATATGTTAACATTAGTTCTTCAACAAATTGGCCACTTGGAGTTTGCAAATTGAATTTGAAACTTAATGTGCTACAATCTCAGATTTGTAGCTTTTGTAATGGTTGCCAGATTTGGAACAATGCCACTTTTTATTGCTATTTGGCATATCAGGACATATTTTTTCTCTCTCATAATAATGACAGAATTTCAAATTTTTACTCAATTGTGCAATTGTGTTAAGATAAACAAAAGAATAATGAACAACCTGCCAGATGTGGGCAGGCCTCGCTCAAACTGAAGCAATTCCTGAAGTAATTCCCATAATTTCATTTATTTTTTTATAATCCCCGCAAAAGCAGCTGCATATTCCAATGCAATATCAGTATTTGTGTGATTACTTGTCTACATTTTCTGTAAACCTATCAACAGAGTTGCTTTGAACAATTATGTACTGCTAGTGAAAACTGTACCCGTGTTGAGGGAGTAAAATTTCCCCATATGCCATCCCCCCGCTGTGCACCAATTCCCCACACATATCAAACCCCCATGCACATCTACCCATGTTCATCCACCCATGCGCATAATCCCCCCTATGCACATCATCCCCCATGCTCATCAAGCCCCCATGCACAACAGCCCCAATGTGCAACATTCCCCATGTTCATCCCTATGCACAACATCCCCCATGCGCAATATCCCCCATGTGCAACATCCTCCCATACGCAATATCCCCCCATGCATATAAACGCCCCATGCACATTAAAGCCCCATGCACATTAAATCCCCATGCGCAACATCCCCCATGCACATCAACCCCCCATGCGCATCAGTCCCTCATGCGCATCAAACTCCCATGCGCAACGTCCCCATGCCCATCAATCCCCATGTGCAACATCCCCCATCTGCATCAAACTGCCATGTACATCAAACCACCATGCACATCAACCCCCATGCGCAACATCTCCCCATGTGCATCACCCACCATACACAACAAACCCCATGCGCAACAACCCCCATGTGCAACATTCCCCATGTGTATCAATGCCCCATGCGCAACATTCCCCATGTGTATCAATGCCCCATGCGCATCAACCCCCCATGCACAACATCGTCCATGCGCATCAAACTGCCATGCACATCATCTTCCCATGTGCAACATCCCCCATGGCAACATACACCCATGTGCATCAAACCCCCATGCGCAACATCCCCCATGTGCAACATTCCCCATGTGTATCAATGCCCCATGCGCAACATTCCCCATGTGTATCAATGCCCCATGCGCATCAACCCCCATGCACAACTTTGCCCATGCGCATCAAACCGCCATGCACATCATCTCCCCATGTGCAACATCCCCCATGGCAACATACACCCATGTGCATCAAACCCCCATGTGCAACATCCCCCCATGCGCATCAACCCCGATGTGCATGAACCCCCATGCACATCATCTCCCAATGTGCAACCTCCCCCATGCACAGCATCCTCCCCAATGCAACCTCTTCCTGCGAGCAATATCCCTCCAGTACACCAGGCACTAAGCACCAAATTGGCTGGATGTTGGTCATTCTTCCATGTTAAGTATAGGACAAATACACATTGCACCCTTTTCAGCCTCTGGGTGGCGCAAGCGGTTAAGACACTGTGCCTATTAACCAGCAGCCCAGGGTTTGAGGCCCGGGTCGGCCCCACAAGACAGGGTGAGCTCCTGTCCTTAGCCCAGCTCTGCGATGCCAGCTGGATCCAATCGTATTGGCTCTGCCTTTCCATTGGACTAATTCAGTGGCGTGGAGAGGGGGGATCTGCTGCATGGGTAACAGTCTATCCTCCATAACAATCTAACCCAGGCTTTCGTGCTTTGCATGCAGCGTATGCAGCGCTGAGCACGATAACATAGTCTTTCAAGACTGACGGAGGCCTGCTTTTAAGGGTTAAATTTTTCAACATTGGTTCTTGGTGGGTGTTGATGTCACAGAAGGAACACCCTCCCCGAATTTCACACTGTTAGGCCTGGTGGTTTTGGCTGGGTGTTGATGAGTCAGTGAATGAGTCAGTGACTTTTCAGTTTTGTGTATAGACAGTAGATGACCGTATTTCCTCGAATCTTCTGCTCACCCTTTCTCTCCAAACGTAGTCTCCAAAATCAGGGAGTACATGAGATTTGATGGTACATTGAAAGGTAAAGGTGTCACCCGCCTAAAGGTGACCAACTCTAGGGTGTAGGTTTTATTTTGTCTTGTCCTCCATTTTTCTTGGGTGTCCTAGATTTTGGGGGGCCGAGTCCTCTTTTGCGGTTAAGACTCCTGCTCACCTGCATTTGTGTATCTTGGTGTATCTTATTCAAGAGCAGCCAATGAGAGGCAGAATGTCCCCTTTAGAATCTCCTGGCAGTGAAATGGTTAAACAGTCCTTGAAATCACTGTGGGAAATAAGGCGGGATTATGCAAATCACTGACCAGTCACAAGCTTTTCCTTAAAGGGAAAGTGATGAAACTGACTAGATGGAAAAAAAATCAATCAGGTAGGAGGAACTAACCATGGAGTAGGGTGGAGCCCCAGGGGGCAGACTTGGGAGCATTGGTGGGATCCACTCTGCCAAGTGTTGGTGCATGCAGATTTGCACATGGGATTCAATATCTTGCAGCCCAGCCTGGCTCACCCTTGCCTTGGAAGCTGTGATGAAAGGAGTAGAGAGCTGGTTTCCAGGTAGGGTATATTACTTTTTTGCTTCTATTTTGGTGAATGTTAAATTGCTGATTGTTGATGTTTTTGCCAGAATTTTCAGTCTTGCTTTAACTGCAAGTCTCTGCATTGATTAAAATGATAATAACAGCTCATTTTTATGAATGAAAATCAGTTGATTGGCTGGACAATTCTGAGGGGATCCTGAATCTCCCTGCAAAGAGTGTCCCCTTTCATTTCTAAACCAGTCTTAGAAAAGGGGCTTATTTCTGGTCATCACCTGCTTCGTGACATCCCTTCCTGTGTTATGGTGTCACTGCCAGGCCCACAGCAGGCATTGGGACTGCTGTTTACCCTGTTCCACAGAGCGTGTTTCATGCCCTGCATTGCACAGATCTCCAATTCCAGAGCTGTGAACCCCTTTGGTATCCTGAGCATCATTTAGTTGTCAACAGGATTGCAAAAGTATTTGACCTCTTGCCTTATAGACCCTCACCAACCCGTTGAGAGTCCTGTGTAAGAATTTCATGCTTCTAGGTCCGGGGGTTGGGGCGGAATGTTGATGAGTCATCAATTCTTCAATGCAAAGTATAGGGAGATAAACGCATTGCACCCTTTTTCACCCCCTTCCAGTTGGAATTTCTGAAAACTGGTTCTTAGTGCACACCTCTGTCACGGAAGGAACACCCTCCCCAAATTTCACGCTTCTAGGCCCAGCCCAGTGAGTCAGTCAGTGATTTTTTCTCTTTTAGATAGATAGATAGATAGATAGATAGATAGATAGATAGATATAGATATAGATATAGATATAGATAGATAGATAGATAGATAGATAGATAGATAGATAGATATAGATTTCAAAGCAATATTTGAATTGTGTATGGAGGGATGTTTGATGCAGTTGCGTAAACAGAGGAGTGCAGTGGGTGCAGTTGCACTGGACTTTAAGCTTTGGGGGGGGGGGGGAGACTACAAGCTGAGCCTGACATTAAGATTGTGAAAAATGGGGTATGCGTGAAGGACAATACCATCATGTTATATATCACTGGAAAGGTAATTTTATGCAGAATGCAATGAAACAAACTACTTTGGAATATCTATATTCTATCAAATGTAATGGCAATGAAAATACAAAAGTCTATGGAACAAAAGTGGATTTTCTTAACTCAAACTTTCCCATGTTACTGATAGCTCTGAGAGCCAATGAGATGTAATTCTGATACTGTATGGAACTAATAAGGTGTTAATATGAATCAGCTCTCAGTACATATATCATATACTGTACATATGTCATAAAACAGTGACCCCATGTTAACTGGGTACACAGAAACTTCTAAGTGGTGCTCTTATATTTAGCAGGGCAAAAAATAACCCTTCCTCTTTGCCGTAGGACAATTTCCTTAACCAATAAGGGACACAATTTTCATTTTTTTTACTTAATTTTGATTTTGTTGTTGTGGAGGTGGGGGGCCACAAAATATCTTCAACTCCAGATAGCAAATAGATGCTTTAGCTACAACACTAGCAGAGCAAAACATGATGAACTGCTGAGGATGGATTATGTTTAAAATTATGTTTATTTATTTATAAATAAACATAACAACAGTTACAAGAAACCGAAAATTAAATGTAGCCATTTGCCAAAGATATTCTAATCAAGAGAGCACAGCATATAACAACCAGAAAGCGAAACTAAAGCTTTATGCTGGAATAAAGTCAAGACTTCAAAGACAGTTGAAAAGTGGACAGGTTGAAAAGTGGACAGTTGAAAAGTGGACAGGCTAAGCAGAGCTCCCTGGGGCAGGATTTTCTGAATCTACACTGTGGAGGCCACCGGAGAGGTGGGCCTCTTACATGTCACCAGGTTTCAAAAAGCAGAATGATGTGCAAGAATGATGATCGACCTATCATTTCTTAAGATATTCTAATCCTAAAGACAAGCCAAAGCAACTAGGGTGATTCATATGACAGAAGGCAGTCCCTTCCATCATATGTCTAATGATTATATGGTCTAAAGGTCTAAGCTAATTGTCTTTTGAGACCTCTAAAGGGTTGTTTTAGTCTCCTTAGTGTGGGGAAAAGGGAGTATAACAACACTTAGATTGTATAAAAGAATGACTGGTAATAGATTCAATACAAACAAGATAAAATATTTTTATATACTGCTTAATTAACGTTGTCATGGGATGCATTCAAAAATTTTGGGGCAGGCAATCCATTGGAGCTAATCTGGCTTTGGCAATAATAATAATGAGACAATCCATTATTGTGCCGATTGTCGTGCCGACAGTCCTTGTGATTATTGTGCCATGATTATTGTGCCAACAGTCCTTGTGCCGATTGTCACAAACCTGTGAGGCACATCATGACATCTGGGGAGTAGTGGGGAAGCCTGTACAACTCTACCAACACTGCATCCCAGTCCCTGAGTGCTGGTTGAATGCAACACTGAGAAAACCCAGGCTGGGAAGTGGGTTGTTTGGAGGCAGAGAAAACTGGGTGGTGGATCAGGTATTGGGGGGTGGGATTGGGGGCCTCCACCATATCCTGTCCATCTTTCCAGGCATGGCATGTTTACACAGGGATGTTAGGATGTCTGTTAGCTAAATTCTGGGCAGAGATATGAGTAACACCATAGGGCAGATGAATGTGTTACATTCATATTTGAAAAATTTCCTCTTATCATGACAAAACTTCTGGTAACTAGCTACTTCTGGTAACAAGTGCTACAGGTAACTAGCACTGGGTATAATAGAGGCCATGCAGCCCATCTGCACCTGTACTAGTTAGGATTAGGATGCCCAAATTTACAGATCATCTGTTATACCATAGCCATATTAAATGTACTTCACATGTCTCTCATTTATGTACTAAATGCCTTCCAGAAAAGGTGCTACAGAAAAGGGGCACTAATGTACAAACCATGATGAATTCCCAACAATTCAACTTTGAGGTTCTTCTATAAGCAGATTTCTTATTTCAGTGCTGAAATCGTCAGGACAATATTTGCACTCCTGATTGGCTTCTCTACCCCATGTGCACCTAGAAAAGCTCTGAGACCCATTAAGGTCAGCCTGGACCTTGGAAATATGAATATGACTGTTCGTGTGAATGTGAAGCAGTGGATTATCTTCCTGAGGCTGAACTCTGGGTCCCTTAAAATACATGATGCATCCTGTCTTAGGTACTGGTTCTCTCCCACTATACCATGGTGACGATGGTGCTGTCTTTCCCTCCTGCTGTCACATCCTGTTAGCTTCTGTTTCTGTTTCCATGAGGGGTGTGTGTAGAGGTGGACACCCTCCAAATGCCAATTGCACGGGAGGGCACCTGACTGCAGGTATCATCTGAGCTCCGTGAAGCATCTGGGTGGCCACTGTGTGATACAGGAAGCTGGACTAGATGGACCTTTGTCCAGATCCAGCAGAGGTTCTTCTTATGTTCTGTATCGGGAATGCCAGCAAAGCCTCCAAGGCTTTTCATTCTTGAGAAAGTGTATCTCATAAGTAGGCACTTTTCTGGTAGGCTCTCTGTGGCAGGGTCAGCTCTTATGGTGTGGCAGGGTCAGCTCTTATGGTGTGTAGCTCCCCTCCCCAGGCAGGCAGGTCAGGTGAAAACTATTATTTTGTGCTGTTCTGTGGAGAAGAGCTCTCAGTGGTGGACCCAGACTGACCTTATCTCATAGAAAGCAGATGGGGCTTCTCTGCTGCTCTGACAGTTTCACTGCCAGAGCCTCCTTTTTGGACTTTAGTCCACTCTCTTTCAATGGGAACAGTCTCCCCCATCCTTGGGAGATCAGTACCCCACAGTTTTGAGCCCTCCACTGTCTCCCTGCCCTCCCTTCATAGAGCAGGTTGCAATAACCATTTTGGCAACCTGGGGCATGTGTGCACACCTAAACGTCACCTTCAGGAGTACAGGTGAGGGGTTGCAGTCCTGCAGAACACTTTAGGCACCCTTCCTGTGATTGAGCCTGGTTTAAGGTGGGGGGACAAGGGGAGCGCAGAAACATGATCACAGGGATCACATCACTATGGAGAGGTGCAGGAATTTCTTGGACTTACCCCACGGTGTAGGACACCCCTTTTGTAGGCAAGGGATCAAACTTTGATCACAACCCACTTCCAATTTGTGATTGCAAAACTGGATTTCAGTGATAATCACAATATTCACTTCCGCTACACCCTGGAGATACTGAGGCTTCCTGTGCCTCAGAGAGGCTGGAATATGCTGGGGTGAGTCCAGGAAAGACTTTGCACCTCTCCATAGCAACACAATCCTGTCAGTCACCTTCCCTCCTCCCTGCTCCAGAAGGGGGAAGAGCCCAGAGCTCTCTGGCTGGGGTGTCATGAGGCCCCAGATTGAGAAGCTTTGATTTTGCCTGTCTCTATTTCCAGGGCACTGAAACAGCAAAGGTCTCAAAGCCTTGAGAAGGTGATGATGCAGGAGGCAACTTCCACTTCTTCCGCCTTTCCTCTGGCTTTATCTACGCAGTCCTGTCTGTTCTTTGCTGCTCCTCCTAACCTGCCCTGGTGACCAAGACTACACTAGTTAGTGGCACCGCCTCCTAAGGTTTGCCAATTAAAGACCCTTCCAGAGTCACAGTGCGGAGTAGGCAAAAAACCATCCCCCCAGAGTCCAATTCAGGGGGATGGAAAAAATTCCTACTCGGCCCCAGATGGCGACCGGCTAATCCCACACTGTCACTTGGGTGGGTAAGTAGGTGCCAAGAAGCTGCTGATGGAGAGTGGGCTTCACTTTTATCATCATCACTCCCCCAATTTACCAGAAACCTCAGTTGTTCCCAACTTACCAGAAACCTCAGGGAACAACCTTAGGTTGTTCACAAACAACCAAGTAGAGCTGTTCCACATGACAGTAGGAACTAGGGATGCTGGAGATGTGGATGCCTGTCTTCTGTTCTCCACTTCTTCAAATGCAGCTTTCTACTGAGATCTTCCAGGCAGTGGTTCTGCTGCAGGTAGCAGGCTGGGTGGCTGGAAATGCAGGCATGGCAGCTGCAGGTGCTACAGTTGCTGCGACCACGATGTCTGCAAGCGCTGCAGGCATGGCAACTGCAGGTGCTGCAGGCAGGGTGACTGCAGGGGCTGCAGCAGCACCAGACCCATTGCTGCTGCTACAGGCACTGTCCTGACAGCTGTTGGTATTGCATGTTCTTTGCTGTTTGCATCTTTCCTGCTTCATGTTAACTGATGTTGTTTCTCTTCTCCACTTTCTGTGGTTGTCCAAGACCTCTGGGACCTGTAGTGATATTCAGAATTCCAACAAAGTAGTGAATTAGCTCCCCAATGCTCTCTGGTTCTTAAACTCTGAGTCTAGGACCCACAAATGTGTCATGACCCCATTTTTAGTGGTTTGTGTACCTGAGAAATCAATTGAAACATGCAAGTTTTGGGAGTGATGCTGTGCTACTGCAGGAAAGTGGTTGCTTGTTCCCTTCCTGGGGTGCAGCCCCTAGTTCTTTGACTTAGGCTGCAATCCTAAAGACACTTTTGGGGCTTGCTTTTGAGTAGACATGGTTAGGATTGTGCTCATAGGACATCTCTGCATGTAGTCAATGTCCAAGCAGACCAGAGCAACCACTGGCTGCTCTCTGCCATTCCAATTGAGTCTTGGATCTGGCATAACTTTTGATCCAAGCCCTAGTTCCTTCTCCTCCTCCCACTTACCCAAACTCCTGTCCATCACCTATTTTTTGCAACACTTGGAGGCCAACATAAATGACTTGCTCTGGATTGCACTGTGGTAGGTCAAAGATAACAAGCTTTAGCAAATAGAACTGCTGCCCCATCACTATTATAGCTGCACCTATTTGAAGGCTCCAGCTTCTCTGTAATTGGGAACCACTGCACTAGGCTATTCTCTCCTCTGCACTTCCTCTTCTTCCTTCCTTTGTTCCTTCTTGAATTCAAGGATTGGGAGAATGAAGTACAGTCGGAGGCAGGTGGATGGATAGAATTGTGCACTGTCTTGCCCATGTTCATCCTGCCTCAGGACACCTCATGAATGAGCTGATTCTGTCCATCTTTCCGCAGTCTTGCATGGGAATGGCCTTCCCAACTCTGCCTTGGTTTTTGCATTCAGAGACTGCTGATGGTGAACAACATGAAGTGCTTCAATCAGGAGAGATTTTGCCTTTAATGTGGGGTTGCCTCTGATGTGGGGTTGCATGAGAATCTGGGGGAGAGACTTGTTTCAGGGGACAAACTTGGGAGCATCTTTGCCCAGATACTGCCCAGAAAGGAAAAGTCCAGCTGTTTTCCAAGAAGCCTTTAAACTAAGAGTAATCTTTTGAAACAGCTGCCCCAGCAGAGGCAAGGCTGACATCCTTTTACTCACATCCTTTTAAATTTCCCCCTCAGTGATGGCAAAGGGATCCCCAGAGCAGAGCCAACTGAGCAGCCTCTGCCCTCTCAGGAATCTCTGCCCAACTGACCAACTGACTGCCAGGCTGGGAGTTGGTGATGTCACTGGGAATGATGATGTCACAAAATCAACACTTTCCAGTGAAAACAAGCAGCTCAGGGCAAACCAATGATCCGGTTACTCCAGCATCGTTCAAAATGCTTCACCCACCAGCAGACCAGATGCCTCCAGAAATCTCACAAGTGGAGCCTGAGGGCTCCCTATAGCTGTTGAACTTCTGTTCAGTAACTGGTGCTTCAAAGTTGGCTTTAAGCCCATTGCTCAAAGCAGCCCACACTAGTGTAATCTATGTAGTCTTATCAAATGTATAAAAGAATACATTAAGAGCATAAGAAGAACCCCGCTGGATCAGACCAAAGTTTATTTAGTCCAGTTTACTGTATCTCACAACAACCCACCAGATATCTCAGGAAAAACACAAGATAACTTGCATCCTGGTGCATTTTATTGCATTTGGCATCTAAAACCAGGAGGTTGCACATCATGGCTTGTAATCTGGGATGGATATTTACTCCAGAAATTTATCCAGTCCCCTCTTAAATGCATCTAGGCTTTATGTCATCCCCACATGTTATGGGAAAGTGTTCCACAGACTAATTACATGCTGGATAAAGAAATTCTTTTGTCTTTCCTGACTCTCCCAACACTCAGTTTTGGTGCAAAAAAAAATATGATAGTGTCTTATTTGGGGTAAAACTGGGTGGTAACAAGAATAACAAGGAAATCCATTTCTATATTGTACCATGTCATATATTTTCATAAAAAGTAGGATTTTCAGATGAGAAGGTGAAACAAACAACAAAGCTGACTGCCATTTTCTTTTTGAATACACAGGAAGTTTCAAAACATCCAGTTCCCCTGTTTTATGACCTTTGTCAAAAGGATCAATGATTTTATGAGTTCCTTGTTCAGCATTAAAAGAATCTGAAATTTGAGTAATTGCTTTTTTTATCTTTTCTATTGTACAGAAGAAAAGCAGACTCCATGTTTTTATTTCACGAGATAAAACATGTGTAAAATAGACTCCTTACTTACTCATCTCTCTTTATAAATATGAATTTGTTTTTTGAATACTCCCTGCTTTAATTACTTGAAAAATAAAAGACCTCTTGGCAGAGAAAGCTGGCATTCATTTTAAACGGCTATTTATTTAAAACATCTTTTAATGTATGAGTCTGCAGCACAGCCTCCAGAGTAGTTTGAATCATGAGCAGAAAGGCTGAGCTAACGCCCCATTCCTTTACTGAGTTTTAAGTCTCCTACCCGTATGACTATTGAATTTGGCTCCACGTAGCACTTTTCATACTCCATATATCTCTGAACGCTTTATAAAATAATGAATAGTTACTGGTAGTACAGCAACTGTACAGGCAAGCAGGACGGCCATTATTCATCCTGCAGTAGCTCATACACACTGTCGACTGAGTCATTAGAAGCAGTGTTTTTCTCTGAAGCAGAGTCCTAGCCTAGTCAACAAACTTATTCCCTTTCCCCAGCTGGAAATTGCAAAACAATCTCTAAATTTTACCTTAGCAGTTGGCAGAGGGAGAAAATTTGTCTTTGCCATCCAGCCATAATTTGCAGAAGACAAATTTTAGTAATTTAATACTTTTGTGATATCCACTGGAAGGGAGGAGGTGGTATTGGCCTAATGCAGCCGTTCCCAACCTCTTTTTACTTATTATTTCAAGTGTGTATTTTGTAACTGTAAATAAATGGCCCAATAGTGGGATTTTATTTTCAGTTTTCAACCATTGATCCATATCTGATAATGTACAAATTGAAAAATTCAATTAAAACTTAAAATGATGTCCCATATGCCATTCATAGAGAAGACTTGGAAGAACAGAGTCCAGACTTGGGCTGGTAAAGGTGTCTGCTACACCAGTACTGGCATGGCAGAGGGTTACCAAATACAAAGGAGGACAGAATACATGTTCCTTTAAACATTGCATAGAAGAGAGAATTTAGGCTCTACATGGAAGGGTTTAAAAAGCAGCACCTGCTGCTTTTCTCTTCTATACAATGAGTTTATGAGTTCCTTGTTCAGCATTAAAAGAATCTGAAATTTCATTTGCAATTTTGTAATTGCAATTTTCTCTTCTATACATTGCTTAACGGTAGAGGTACTACTCTTGTCTTCCATTGTATATGCTCACTCTGGGCATGATGGAACCCAAATTTTCAGAAAGTGAGAGTGAGAGCTGAGCAATGCCACAGGTCTGAGGTAAGTATTTTTTAAAAAAATATTACTATTTCAAGCCAAATCAATGGCACTTACTTTTGTGTGTCATAATGAAGAATCAAGTTAACTTTACCCTTGACTATGAACCTCTTACATATTAAAATGGTTGTGCTTCTTTGGATTTCTTTTATGTTCAGAGTGCTTCTGAGGCCTATATCCTAAAGTGAAATTAAGCCCCTTGCTCCAGAGCAGATAAGATGCCTTTCCATAAGATAACACTAGAGGGTGACATAACTGCGTGGACCCGTAACTGCTCTGGATTTAGCCCTAAAAACGCATCAACTCTGTTCTAGAACTGATTGGAAAAAGCACTATATAGAAGTATTTTTGTTTTTATTTTGTCATGTTCTATTTTTTTTGGTGTCCAACATTTTCCCTAGATGTTTTGCATTGGCGGGGGGGGGGGGGGGGTGGCATGTCCTCTTTTGCAGTTATGACATCTGATCACCCTGCACAGGCTCAAACTTTCAATTATAATAAAATTAGAAAAAAGATTCAGATGTTTCCTTGTTGCATCTCAGCAATATTGTCCCTAAATGAAGCCTTGCATGGTGCATTTACTTTAAGCCTGCGCTTGGTCTTTTTAGCCACAGAGACTTATGCAAATGACTAAAAAGGAGGCTGCTGGAAGTATCCCAATTCCCATCTGCCTGCTTGCTTCAGAAAATCCTTTGAACAAACAATTGAGATAAAATCTGTCATTGTAACAAGATTAGCCATTGGCTGCATTCACCAGCCTGTTGGGATACCTCTATTGCCTTACAATCTGTTATCTCCACGAACCTTCCTTGGCTTTCAAATCGGTTCCTTGTACTTACTAAAGTTGCTAGGTAATTACTAGTTTTATCCCTATTTAAGCAAGCTGATTATATAAATGTTAGACACTGGTAGGTCCTGGCATAATCTTAATCCGGTGACTTTGCTTTATGCTTGCCTGCTAATGTGGAAGAGCCGAAATGTGCAGTGTGGGATATTTTCCATCCTAGTGGCTTAAAGGACATACAAAGGACGCCACACACAGACACGCACAGCGAAGAAACTCAAAGGCTGAGACATGTGAGCCATTCTCAATTGTACTGATGCACTGCAGGTGCCAGGAAAAGAAGAACAAAAAAGGAAGGAGAAAAAGAGAGAAGGAAAAATGATCCCACATGTCAAAAAACTGCCAGGAGTTTCATTGCTTTCTATTTCCTTGATCTGTTGGACGTTTTACAGAGGGAAATTTTAAGGTTCATTTTACTTGGGATAAAAGGAATATAAAAAGAGTATGGCTCCCACTCACAGTCCTGCACACTGGCCAGCCCTTCCTACACTCCTCCTAGACCTTTCTGCCTGTCTAGGTCTGCTACACCAAACCTACCTGGCTGGGATCTTGCTCCCAAGTCCCTTGCACAGGCCTTCTCAACTTATTCAGTGGTGTAAATGTGCTTTATGGCACATTTGTAACACCAATGGGCTGGCACAATTGTCTTGAATACTTAATATTGTGCCCTCATTTGTAAATCATTGTAATCGCATTTCATGTGATGTTTTTCTGCATGAGGATGAGGAGGAAAAGCCTGATACTTAAAGAAGAATCATCAATCATCTAAAGCAGCCATTCTCATCCTTTTTTTAATATGGCCCCTTAGGAACTCTTCTAATGTCCCATTCCCCCTATCAAAGTTGCTTCACAAACCCTTGAGATTCCCTTTCTCAAAATTCCAGGCTCTAACTGCAAATGGTTTCACAGCACTCTGGTACAGTGATTTTCAGACTTTTTCATCTCACGGCACACTTAACAAGGCACTGAAATTGTCAAGGCACTATCAGTTGTTTTTACCATTGACAAGGCACACCAGACTATTCAAATCCCCCAATTTTCCTATTAATGAATATCAATCCCCAAATTCTCACAGCATACCTAAGGACTACCCGCTGGCACTGCTCTAGTGACTCCTCCGTGCACCATGGCACACTGGTTGAAAATCACTGCTCTAGTGACTGCTCCGAGCCAGCTTGTGGTAGTCTATAACACACACTGTTATATTCCACATTTATTTATTTATTTTATTTATATCCCGCCTTTCCTCTCCTACAAGAGGGAGCCCAAGGCGGATAACAAACAGGATAAAACACCATTAAAATCAAATTATAAATATAGATTAAAACAATGAAAAAACAATTAAAATACAATTAAACTTAAAAAGCTCAGAACAATTAAAACAGACTAAAAACATAGTTAAAAACAGTAAAAATAAAACAATAAAACTGCCCCCCAACCTATGCCCCATTTAAAATGCTTTTTTAAAATAAAAGGTCTTAAGGCTCCGCCTGAAGCTCTGTATAGAGAGAGCTCTCCTCAGTTCTAAGGGGAGGGAGTTCCAGAGCCGGGGTGCCACCACTGAAAAGGCCCTATCTCTGGCCGCCACACCTCTCATGTCTTTTAGTGGCGGCACAGTCAGTAGGGCCCCTTCAGATGACCTTAGGTGACGGGTCAGATTGTAAAGAAGAAGGCAGTCCACATACTGTCCAAATGTTCTTGTTTCTCCTTGTGAACCTCTTCTCTCCACGCTTAGGTACCTGGATGGTGCTGTGGTAGAAAACCAGGTTAAATGTAGGGCTGGCAAATTGCTATCACAAAAAAACAACACAAAAAGCATTCACTTCAGTTCTGAGTGGCCCTCAAAAGAAATTTTCTGCTGAGTACAATATGCCCACCAACAAGTTTGCAACAGAAACATCTAAAATTGAGCATGTTTCAAAACTCTCTGTCAACAAAAAACAGAATAGAAATTCCTCTTGCATGTCAAATGATGGAAGATTACCCTCATTACATAGTTGTAAGGCTCCTGTTTTGCCCGTAAACCTCCGCTCCAGCTCTGCAAAACTTTTTCAGTAGGCTCACTGGAACAGTGGCATTGCTAAGAGGGGTGTGGGCATCTCACTGGGCAACATCCAGAGGGGGTAACACCACTATTGTCCCAAATTGTGGTTTTTAGGAATAATCATGTCATATATCAGTCAATGCATAATTTACAGCAGAATCCAAGGGAACAAACTACATTGAAATATCTCTATTTTATAAATATTATAACAAAAAAACCATGGGGGATGGCGGTAGAGTGTTCATAACATTGCCACATCCACTGCCTAGAATATTGCCATGTGCACTTGCAAGGTACATCATGAGGGTGACAGGCTTGCCTTCTGCATCTGGTAGTACAAACCTCAGTGACGCCACTGCACTGGAAAGGCAGTTACCGAATCAATGTTGTCAAAAATCCAATGCAGCCATAGGATAGAGGCTGCAATCCTGGAGTGCAGTTAAGCTAGCCTATTTTCATTGGGCTGGCCTAATTCCAAGATAGGTCAGCCTACCTACACCAGAGAAGGCTTGGGCCAGTGTAAGTCTACTTAGGCTGGCCCAAGACAGATGGATTGGTCTGGCCTAGCAGGGCTAGCCTAGGCCCTTCAGCAGGGGGATGTTGAGGGCATGTGGGGCATGGTTCGGAACAGTGCAGTCAGGCCATATTCAGAGCCTGTTTCCAGGGCAGACATGCCAGCTCCAGTTCCTCAGAGTTAGACCACTTCAGAAACAGGCCTATGTAGGCTAGCTTAGTTGAACAATTCTCTGTGGCTTAAGTCAGGATAGCACTCCAAGAGAATGAGAACACCCTCCTTTGAGTATGACAATTTGAAATAATTAGTCTTCTATCTCATTCGTTAGTCACTTTTCTCATTAATGGACAAATAGTCAATGCAGAATCTTCAGAACAGTCGGGCAAATCTGTGCATTGTTCTTTATTCTATCTGAAGCCTCATTTCAAAAATTAGCTGTCCATTTTCTTGAATTTTGTTGAATACATACCCTGTATACCGATGACAGTCTGGCTTGAGGCAGAAAGATTAAGTTCTTTATAGTTCTATGAAACCCTCCTGGGAATGATTGCCCTGTCTATTAGATCAGATTAGATTTTGAGATTTATAACCTCCCCTGTTCATACAAGCTCCAAGAAGATAACTTTATAAGAAAAAAATACTGAAATGATGTATTTGGAGACATTATTTGAAAAAAAGAAATCAGATGTTCTAAAAATGAAATGCATGTCTCTTTCCTAGACCCATTTTCCAAACACAGAAGAACTCAGACCCATGATGCACCTCCTGCATCCACTGAGTTGATGTCTTTCCGTACCTTTGGAAGGCAATAGTTGTTCCAGAGCATACACCCAGTATGTGTCCACATGCAGAGGGAGACTCCTCTCCAGGGGTGTCACTAGGGTTCGCATCACCCAGTATTGGTGATGCATCACACCCAAACATTGGGTGAGGCAACAATTTGAATGGTAGGTGTGGTTGTGTGCCATTGCCCCGCCTCTACTGGTTTTAATAGAATAAAGATATTTCAGAGTGGTTTGTTTCACTTTATTCTTCTGCAAATTATGCATTCAAAGGTATATAACATGATGGAATTATTTCTACAAACAATGATTTTCGTCATTTAGGTTACAAGGGGTGCCACTCCCTTCAAGGGTGCCCCCTTTCTAATGCTCTAGTAACATCCCTGATGGGGACCTTTTTGGAAGTCTCGTACTCTCCTGGACCAACCTTCCACTCCAGCCAAGGCATGCTTGCTTACTCGCCAGTAAACACAGCTGTGCAGTTCACATCCATTTTCAATGCATTTCTGTGCAATAATCAGGGACCTCCTTCTGGGGATGATTTGTGGGGGCTGTGTTCATTGGATCAGAACAATTTTGGTGTCTTTCGATTCCTCTCAGCCTTCCCTTTCCAATGAACTATGGCACATTTGGCTACTCATGAGTAAAGTCACAAAATGAGTCACTTTCACTTTCCATAGAGTTCAATGCATATTTTTTTAGTGTTTTGGCTATAATTTTTGATAGGACTGCTATTTCAAAACAGATTTTGCATTGGAATCTTCTCTTCAATATGAATAAAATGGTATAGGACACAATGGGGTTTGATGCACCATCAAGAAGTTGCAATTTTTAGGTCCCCCAGCGTGCAACACCTCCCCTTGGGCACATCACCCTGTGTGGACCGCATCACCCACACCACCCTAGTGAAGCCCCTACTCCTCTCTCAAACAAACCTCTGCCCTTCTTTTCCAAACATGGAAGCTTTTTCTCCAACCCCTTAACAGGTATGGTTTCCATGTCCTTTACATCAGGATGGGCTTAATATTTTTCATGCATTTTATACGGCATTTGATTGCCATTTAATTAACTACATTTTTAAAATGAATGTGCATGGAATGAATTGCTACAACACATGGAACAAAATCCTTTTCCTTCTGAAAGTAATACACTGAGATTGCAATCCTAACAAATTTAAGGCAGCACAACTCACCTGTCTCCCCATTCCCACAGTGGCATGGTGAGGTCGATACATGTCAAGGAACCATGAACACAATCTTGAGCTCATTAGATGAAAGGCAGTGTAAAAAAAATTGAAAAATAAGTATTCTCCTAACTACAGTAGCGCTTTCCTTAACACATATGCATGTTCCTTAATGATCTTCCATGGATTGCATATACATAGGTGATCAAAGCACAACAAAGAGGGTTTCACTTTTGTGACACCTCTTGTCTGGTGTAAGTACCATGCACTGGCTGAAGGGGGGCCTCAGGATTTCTTCCTATTTTACTTATTATTAAATTTAAAACTATTACCGTATTTACTCAACACTAATGCACCATAGACTCTCATGTGCAGCCTATACTTACAATCAAAATAGAGCATTTACTCAAATCTAATTAACCATCAAATCTAATGTGCAACCTTATTTTAGAAACTGAATTCGGCTGAAAAGGGTGAGCATTAGATTTGAGTAAATACAGTATGTACAATTTATTAATTACAAGACTTATATGTGCTACCTGCTCACAAGGAAGAGGGGAACAATGAAAATTTTTTTTCCTGAGACCCGAGGCTAAAATCCAGGACATGTCCTGCGGGGAAAAAAATCACCTCTTGCTATGGGTCATTCCTGAAAGGCATGATTCCTCCTTCACATGGCCTTGTGGTGCTTCCTGTATTTCAATTTTATATCCCAAATTATACACTGGCAAATTGAAACAAAAATAAAATACTATTAAATCTCAGATGGAATCCTACTGAGTGGATGCAGTGCCCAATACAGTAATTGTTAAAGAGATAAAAGACATTAATGGAAATCCCAGCATCTCTGTTTCTGAATGCATGTTTAGTACAAGAAAGAATGGAGTCTTTCTTTCTAACCAGGCAGCATACCTATACGTACCAACCTTGGATTCCTACCAGAACTTACTAAGCTCAGTAGAAAAAAAATACCTATGGAGAGAAGGTGTGTACAGAAAGCAGATCAAATGACACCTTGTGCGGTAAACCATTTATAAAATGCAGAAGAGATACATTTCACTCTATCATTTATTCACTGTATCAATACATTTAAACCAGTTTGATGTGGTTTGGCATGAAAACATTTTTAAAACTAGCATGTTTTTTGTTTTGGTTACACTGAAATAAAAAAAAAATCAAAACAGCGTTAACCGCTACTGCTACCATCACCACAACAACACCCCAAAAAGCATTAAAATCCCAGAGGGCAGGAAATTAGGCTGAGGAAGGGGAGGGGAAGAGGAGTTTGGAATATCACCTGGCTTTACAAGTAAATTTTTTTATAATTCACCTTACTTTTTCACCTTTTTGGTGGGAAGAGGGGGGTTGAACCTGGTTTAAATCTTTTTCAGTGTATGCGTTGGAAACGGCCTCGTAAAGCACTTTGAGCTCCAGTTTCACAGGATCAGGACCAATCTGGTGGTCTTGCATTCCTCTGTGCCTGACTTGCACAAGAGCCTAGCACATTTGCTTATCTGTGAGTAAATACAGCTGTGCAGTTTATCAATGCATTCAGATGATTGGAGGAAGATTCTTTCTTGGGTTATTTGGATCAAGACTGGCCTCTCAGCCTGGCCTTTCTGGTGGACTATGACATGTTTGCTGACTCATGAGAAAAGCCATGGTACAAGTAACTCACTTTGCTGGTTCTCTTTTTATTTTTAATTTTTGGCCATAACTTTTGATAGAAATGAGTTATTTCAAAACAAATTTTTGCTTTAGATTCTGCTTTAGAATTCAGCACTCAGTGGTATATCATGATGGGGTTTTCTGCACCGTCATGCAGTTAAAATTTTGGGGTGTCCCAGTGTGCCTCACCTCCTGGGCACATCACCTGGCTACACCTCCCAAACCCTGCTAGCAATGCCACTTCTACCTAGAAGAGTCTTATATTAGTTCTGCCATTTCAGTTGTTTTCTAAAAAGTGATAATTGTTTATGGAGGAGTGGAAGAAACATGGATTATTTTACAATGTGATCATCGGCTGTATATTTTCTGATCCTAGATCTAGTGACTGAGAGATGTTTGGCACTATTTTATCCCCCTTCTGCATATTCACTGGAATCAAATGTGCCATCGAATCTAATGTGCACCCCAATTATTAAAATCTTGAGATTAAAAAGTTTACTGGCTATTGTAATGCACGGCTGCAAAGCACATGCAAAATTTAATTTTACTGCATTTAACAATGAGTTAAATCACAACCATAATATGACAATGGGTTTATGTTATGATTTTTACCTAATTGTACTAGGTAATAAAACCCATATAATAATGGGTTTATGTTACATTTTGTATTAAAATATAGTAAACCGTTAAATTTAAAACTGACCAATACTTTTAAACAAAATATTATTTTTACTTAAATCCAATGCATCATCGAATCTAATGTGAACCCCGATTTTGGAAACTAAATTTGGCTGAAAAGTGAGCATTAGATTCAAGTAGAGGGTATGTTGCAATAGCATAGAAAGGCTTGCACTGCTTTCATAGGGAACAGTGCATATCAAAGCAGGTAAATTCCCACTGGGCACTGCAGAGGCAGGTGAAGAGAAGGAGTAGAACAGTGTGGAGAGTAGTGAAAGGGCAGGGAAAGAATGGATTGGGCCCAGGGACAGGATTGGTAGTGCTGATACACTGTGTATCCCATTTCCCCAGACAGACACAAATAACGAGCCGGACACATGTGCTGGATTGAGGGCCACTTTTATTAACTATTTAAACATAAAATTAAACAGGGACTGCTCTAACAATAGTCGTGCGCTCTAAGGAGATGTGGCTCTCTGCATAGTTCCCCATGCAGATGTTTAAGTTGGTAAAGGGCGATTCCCAGCCTGGCTCAGGGCATTCCTTGAACAGAGTTCAAGGATGCCCGTCTTTGCCAACCCGAAGGTCAAGGTAGCCGGACGCGCAGCCGCCGGCTGTCCGGTCAGACACTGCACCTAGGTTTCCCATCCAGGTAAGGGGGCTTGTCAGACCTTCCCCCCGGAGCTGGATCAGCATCACAAAGAGGTTTCCTCACCCCCAAACCCTTGCTACCTAAGGCTGCACAACAATTGCCTATGCTGCCTATATCCACATGACTCCTGCCAAAGTTGGTTTAAAAACCAATTGGATTTAACGCTCTCCCCTTGCACAGATCAGGGTAGGCAAAAAAGAATGCCACCCATGGCCAATCAGGTGGCATCCAAAAAATTCATACCCGCCCCCAAAGCGACCAGCTAATCCTGAGCTGCACTACAGGGAGGGAGGGTGGGGGACGCTTGCCAGAACCCGACTGAGATCCCCGGGCAAAACGCGCCTGGGAAAGGTCGGGCTCCGCCCCCACCAGCCCTACTGCAGCCAATGGCTGCAGCGCACTTTGCCCGGGCTCTGCAGAGGGGCAAAGGGAGCCGGCGCTGGAGGCGCACAGGCTTCATTCCCTTCTAGGGCCTGATTTGCTGATGTGGGAAAATGTGAATTTGTGTCAGCAATTTTGCAGGCCTGAGTTGCCCCTGAGTTGAGGCTGCTGGAGTCTGGCAAAGGCAAGGATATAAATGCCCCGTTACCTTTCCAGCAGCTGAAATTTCACTGCAGGATACAGCAGAAGTGTGGTATTAAATCTCAGATCCTACATTAGCTAGATTAGGCTGTGAGCTCCAAATTCGGACTTTCTTGACTCATGGGACTTTCCATGGCTTTTACATGACTTACTTAACTTTACATGACTTACAAGGTGAACTTGGATACTTCCTTTTGTCCTCCATTGCAATTTGGAGATTGCATCACGATAATAAGAATAATATTGGGGAAGCAATATAACATTTGCAAAATTCTATATAAATGTAAAACAAATGCAAAGTTTAATTTGTGTGAAGATCATTATGGCTGAGATCCTAAGCACAGCACAATATAATACTTGAAATGCAAAAAAGTCTGACATTTGCAATACAAAAATATTGCAATGTAAGTTCAGTACAAAGGCAAAGATTATTAATCTGTAGGAAAATAGTTGTCTGTTATCCTCAGCACTCTTATACTAGACAGTTCTCTATAATTTTCTGTCTTCCTCTACACAACTTTAACAGTAACATTAGGATAAAACAGACTTTTCTACTAAGTACTTTTGGATAGTCACTTAGTATACTCACCCAATGTCTCATTGCCACGTTTAAACACAGTCCTCATTCTTTTCCCATTCAGGTGAAGTCATTAGATGTGAGTTCCATGACAGAAGACAGGATATAAATGTCATTTAAAAAAATCAATCAATACATGTGCAGAGGTATTCTTTTAATATAACAGGGACTAGGCCAAAGTCATGACCTGCTGAGCTGCACAGGCCACTAGCCATGTACGGCAGCTCTCTGAATGTTAAACCAGTGCTTTGTTTTTTATTGCCCCTCTGGGATTGCAAAAACATAGGGTGGGCTGCAAGCACAAAGCTGGACATGATGTCTGATGGGCTGTGGATCAGAATTTCAGCAGTCAGATACAACTAAATTTGATGCTCAGTTGTGGAGAGACAACCCTGGATTTTCTGAAATCATATGACAATTAAACAACAAGCTTCAATCACTCATTGATTCATTTAGGTTGAAATTTTTAAATGGATTCTCAAGGTCACGGCTTCAATAGAGGGAGCTATATTTTCTATTTTGGTCTGGTTTTAATTTGGGTAATGTTCCTACTAAATATAGCTATTTATGACATTTGTTAAAAGCTTATATTGCTAATTTAACTTAAAAAAATGTAATGGAGTTGCATTGGAAGTTTTCCATAAAATTAATGTTCCAGACTTAATGGATGTCTAAGGTATCATTATTAACGGGAATATTCCATAAACCAAAATCAGACCTTTTGAATTGGTGATGTGATATAGTTAGATCGGAACTTATTTAAAACTGGTCAGGTGCCAAAGTACCTAAGAATTCAATTTAAACACCTTATAGAGGTTAATGCTTTAACAGTATTTACTTTAATTAGTACTTTATTAAATGCCCAATTTCACTAGCATGTTGGAGAGAAATATCAGCCAACCAGCGGGTAAAAAAGAGTTCTTTAGAGGTGAGTCCACTTTAAATCTCTTTTGAGTCCAGCCCAGGGTTACACATTTCCTATATTGTTTTAGGGACTGTATTGCGTGGGCAACATTAGTTGAGCAACTGTTAATTACTGGGCATTAGAATCAACTATTCAATATCCATGCTCATTGGGTGTGTGTGTGTGTGTGTGTGTGTGTGTGTGTGTGTGTGTGTGAAAACCCTCACAAGCAATCCAAAGTGGCAAGAAAAAGAAGGTAATCTATTCTCAGCTACATGTATTTCTAGACATCCTACAGTTAGTCTAATAGCTTTAATGATGGCAAGCAGTTTGCCCTACAAATTAATAAACTGTCCTCCGAGTTCCCAACTTCATTAATTCTGAACCTCCCCTTTTCCAGAATATCCAGTCATTTGTCTTCCTGACTCTTCAGGATTTTGCATTCAAGCAAGAATACAGCACTCCTAATAGAATGAAAAGTAGAGAGCTCTAAAAGAGGGATCATCTACTAATCATGGAAAAACAGGGTGTTTCCTGAAAATGCTGTAAATTCCTTGAAGTTGCACTGTAAATCTTGTTTTCAGACCACCTTTTCTCTTTTAAAATCCTCATGCTTCTCTTTGATGGGGCTCTTCCGTCTAGAAAGAAGGTACCTGTGGGAGGCAACAAGATTGAGGCTTATATAATTACGCATAGGGTGAACAGAAGGAAATTATTTTCCCCACTCACACAACACCAGATCCAGGAGAAATCCACTAAAATTGAGGGGTGGGACTATTACAAAACATAAAATAAAATATTTCTTTACCTCTAGTAGGTAATTAATATGTGGAACTCCTTGCGATAGCATGTGTTGATAGCACCTGGCCTAGATGACTTTGAAAGGAGATTGGACAGATATATGAAAGAAATATCCATCATAGGTCACAAGCCATGACAACTATATGTGACCTCTGGGTTTTAAGTAGCCTATCTGTGAATGCCAATTGCAAGGGATTACCAACAGGTTGCAGATATCTCATTGGCCTGTCTACTTCCAGACACTTTTGGTGGGTTACTGGGAGATCCAAGAAGCTGCAAGAAGATCTTAGGAGTTACATCTACCCTCCTCCAATGAGGCTGCACCAATGAACTACACATTGCATCATGGTAGTAAGGAGTCCGAGAGGCCTCTTTAACATAAGGGATAATCTTACCTTGGTAGAATCGCCACTGCTTACTATAAATGTGTGTCATTGAATATGTGACAGCTGGTGCAGAACGGTGCAGAATGTGAAGAAAGGAATAGGACAGGAATAGGATCCTGGTGCATGCCAGTGGAAAGGATGCCCGACACTTTGGGTTAAGAGGGTTAGGAGACCATGCAAAGGTCTGCAATCCTTTGAGAGACAGCATTTCCATTTACAGTCTTCTTAAAATGCATTATTATTATCAGAATATTTTGCTGTAACAGAACCATTTCCATTTTTCCATTTCCAAAGTGACTGCCAGCTTTTACAAGAAAAATTGCTAAAATGTATTTGTAGTAGAAAACAGCCTATTCCCTACTATAAAGCCCACAAGAAAGTTTAGGAATATATCTGTATGTTGTATTTGATCATTCAATCACTTCTTTGTAAGATATTTTTCCACATAAATTCTTATGTAGCATTTGCCAACTTGGTAGGAGATCAAAAAGAGCCAAAGCCTTGTGGGATGAATTTCTTCCTCGATTTCTGAACAAGCATCATACTCTATTAATGAAAGGCTATATCTTAGAGTTACAGTTTCCAACCTTATAAGAAAACTGCTCTAAGAGGAGTAATCTAAGCCATCAGACTATGATGAAATCTACATTTAAATAGATCTGTCTAGAAAAAGGACTACAATTGTAGAATTAATAGTGGCTGCAGGTTTTTTTTAATTCCCATTTTTCTTTGGACACTCCCATCTAAAATTTTACTGAATACCAGAGATGGGGAAAAGCATTCAAATACTTGTTGCTATCCAAATACTTGTCCCTACAGAGACTCGAAGTCTCTGTGAAACTTCAGACAAGACAGACATGTGAATGGGCCCTAATTACTGGGCAAGAGACACTCTTTCAAGTGGGTGTTCCTCTTTTATTTAGCAGTGGGAGAGTAACTGGCCCTCCACACCCCAGCAATGTCTGTTCTAGTGGCTTCTGCTGGTGTTCTTTTTGCGTTTTAGATTGTGAGCCCTTTTGGGACAGGCACCCATTAGCTATTAATCAGCTATTAATTTTTTTCATTTCCTTGTAAATCGCTTTGTGAACTTTTCAGTTGAAAAGCGGTATATAAATACTGTAGATAGATAGATAGATAGATAGATAGATAGATAGACAGACAGACAGACAGACAGACAGACAGACAGACAGACAGACAGATAGATAGATAGATAGATAGATAGATAGATAGATAGATAGATAGATAGATAGATAGATAATTCATTGAAAGAGATTGCCAGGATTTATTACATTGGTCAATACTAGACTAAATATAGTTGGCAACTAGTAGCCACATGTCACAGCTTTTAATTAAAATCAGTGCTATCCAAGTCTTAAAATACCTGAACATATGTGCCAACAGAGAAACTCAGAACATTGGCAAGGATGTTAAATACTTCTTTCTAGGCACAGTGGTATAGAGCCAATATTTTTACAGAAGATGCTTCTTGAAAGTTTCTCCTATTGGCTGCATATCTGCAAGATCCAACTGGGACAACAGCATTCCAATCTGTCAGGCTGTTGGTGCTTCTGTAGAAAGAGACCAGAGAAAGATTCCTTGTTCCAAACTGCCCTGATGCCAACCATCATATGTTAATCCCCATATTGTATATTAACATAGGGTTATGTGTATTCTCAGCTTCTGGCAACAAATCAGACACATGCAAATGCATGTGTGCATGCACACACAAACATACCTCTTCATCCATTTCCAAATATCTGTCTCCTTCAAATTATATCTTCAGAAGACAAGCTTCAAACTGAAATGGCATATAATGGCACATAACTCATAAACCCTCAAAGAAGCTCAGAATTTAACGATATATAACAATTGTTGCCTCTATGCCACATGTGAATATCTGCTGAAGCTTAAACTTGCCATCAGGGTCTTCTTAGTGGTGGCTCAACAAAAGGAGCATAGTTGCCATTATTTCTAATCTTCACAGATATTAAAAAAAACTTGGCATCCATCAGTCTTGAAAGACTATGGTATCATGCACAATGCTGTATGCGAAGCTGGAATGTACTCTCTAGAGCACGAAGGCCTGGGTAGATTAATATGGAAGATAGACTGTTACCCAAGCAGCAAATCTCCTCTCTCCAAGCCACTGAAATAGTCCAATGGAAGGGCAGAGCTGATACGATTGGTTCCAGCTGCGTCGCAGAGCTGGGCTAAGGACAGGCGCTCACCCTGTCTTGTGGGGACTCAGGCCTTGAACCCTGCCCTACTGGTTAACAGGCACAGTGTCTTAGAACAGCCATCTCAGCTTGTCTGCTCTGTATCCTGTGCAAAATTGGAGCTGCTGTTGTGCTACCCCAGGGTAAGGAGAAACCCCGGGAAATGGATCTATTTAGATCTTCACCACTGTTGTTGCTCCTCATTCCCCAACTGTCTGCTCACAGTCCTGCCTGCTGCCAATCCTCTCCACTCCCTGAAAAACCTCACACCTCAGATCAGTCAGCACAACTTTCTGTCTTTGGGGGGTCTGCAATGGCATGGGGAGTCCGATGCAGCTCCCTGTGCTGATCTTTCCTAATCTCTGGATGTTGCCGATGCACTTGATGGTGCTCTGGACCTTCCACCTGACCATTAAAGTGGGTTGTGCTGAAGCTCTTTGATACAGAGCACATGTTTTTGTGTGGCTTTATTCCAATTTTGCTGCTCTTGTTCTGTTGATATTCTTGTTTTTATTATGTGGAATTTTTTATTTTCAGCTGTTTTGGAGTTTCAAGGCAGATAATAGTTTAATCTGAAAATAAAACATTTCTAAAAAAATTTTAATGGCTAAAGTCTTCCTGAATATAATGGGCTTATTTCTGAGTAAAATAAATAATACCATTTTCAAATACATCTTGTAATAGGTAGATTGCTATTAACAAGATATTAGTTTGTAAATGGTATTATTTATTTTACTCAGAAGTAAGCCCATTGTGTTCAGTAAGACTTTAGCTTCAACCCCATATTACTGGAAACAGTAATATAGTAACTGGAAACAAACCTCCACCTATTACTTGTCAATATATATATATATATATATATATATATATATATATATATATATATATATATATATATATATATATATATATATATATATATATATAAGGAAATGGTCATTAATTATTACGGTATATAACATATATTCAGTATTGAATGATTTTCTATGACATAATTGCCTTGGAAAGTTAGCTGATGCAAGTTCTTTCTGGTTGTAATCATACTGAAATGAAATACTGATATCATTATATACAGGTTTTTTTTTAATCTGCCTTGCTCACTTGGAAAAATAGGGTCATTCATTTCAAATGAAGCTGTTCCTTGTTTTATGATTAGGATATCTTTTCATGGATTCCTATTTTTTCACCGGTTGGTGAAACCTAAATCACTGAATATTCAAGACGCTAACATGTTATAGTTAACATAAATATTGAATACTAGTAACTTCCTGCAGCCATTGCTTCAAGTGGACAATATAAGAACATTCATCAGTAAAAAGTGATTCTTTTTACTTATTGAGTGATTATTCTACTTTCCAGAATATTAACTGCCCTTTTGCCACCTCTCTCCTCAGTGGCTCTCCTCAGTTGCCCCATATCCTCTTCTCAGCCTGGCCTGTTATCAGTTGACAGTTGGAATGTTGACAGATGCACCTCAGCCTGTTTGATTGACATGGATTGCAGAAAATGTGGACACCCTTACACACAAACCTTTTATGTAAAAAGATTTGATATATTAACATAAGGACAACATATTAACAACATATTAGTTGTGAATTACGGTAATTAAAATTAATTGTATAAAAATAAACAGTTAAGGCATTACTCCATTTAACCCAAATCTTCCTGTCTCAATGAGCCCCCCTCCCCACAGAGGTGTGATTTAGGGCTATGGGGTCTTTGACCACCACTATATTCAACCCCAAATATAAGTTAAACAGACCATTCAACTAATAGTAGCCCAGCATCAGGACTTCATCATAGGGAAGAATGCATTAGCATAATATCAAGAAGCTGTTGTTTCCCAGGCAGTGTGCCTCCTGAAATTCTAGATCTGTAATAGTTTCCTCCCTTCTCTTTTTCCTCTCCCACCCTCCAAGGCATCCAAGCACACTCAGCAACATGAAACACCACCGTCTGCTTCCTTCCCTGGCTATCTGCCTTGTGGTTTGCCATAAGAAAGGGTGTTTCATCCCCAGGCTAGGAAATGTAAGGCAGTCTTAAAACTTGGATGCAGGGGTATAATAGTGGTAGAAAAGATATTTCCCTCATATTATAGACACAATATATCTAATCACATAATAGCCGCCGTGTGGTGTTTGGCAGGCATCCCAGAATAAGAGACAGAGCTGATCAATATGAAACATTCAAGAGGAAATGGAGCCAACCAAATGGGAGAAGATGGGAATTGTGATGGGTTCTATCTTAAGTAACAGCTTGTATTTAAATATTGTGAGCGCGGGGCTCATTATTCTTTGGCAAATGTACAAGAAGATGTTTTTGCTCATATCCAGTGTAAATTACTTAAAGCTAAGTTGACACCATACAAGTTTTTCATGGAACAAAACCCTCTCTCTTCTAAATGATTTCCTTGCCATAATATTGGTTAATACTGATGCTTTGCCCTCACATGCTCTCTGAATCAATGGGGCCATCGACTCAGAAGGATGACAGCCCTGAAAAACTATTTGTAGCCAGCATGAAACTCATGAGATTAAAACAAACTAATGCACACATACATGCACACAAAATGGCCTCATGTAGGTGCTTTGACCATAATTGATCTCAGATTTGGACTCCACTTCTCTGATCTCTTTTCTTTAAAGCTGCAGTTGTATCTATACTTACTTGGAGGTAAGCTCCATTGACTATAATGAAGCTTACTTCTGCATAGACATGCATAATATAAGGTGGCCCACTCCTATTCTCAACACACAGCAGTGCCAGGTACTGCGATGCCACGTTCAGTGGTGCTGTATCCAGCTGGTCCAGGAGGCCAACTATGTTCTCCTTGGAAGAAGGGAACTTCCATGCCCTCACCCTGAGTAAAGCCCCAGACCCCACAATGATGCTCACTCAAGTCTGCAATAGCAGGCTTAAGAAATCTGGAGTAGAACTTTGCAGTCCAACACAGGAGGCCTCCACTGGTTCCACACCCTCCTGGGCATTCCTTCCCTCTGATCTGCCCTCTCTCTGCCCTGGAATGCCACCACACCCCAAAAAACCTGAACCACTGCCTAGGAGTGCTACTTTTCATCAACAGTACCATGACATCCTCCTCCAGGGGCTGAGATTGTCCCGGCAGAGTGCCACAGACATGATTTACAGCACATTTGTGACTCCCAGCACTGTTGGCACTCCAGCTCGTATGACTGAGCTCTAGGTAACCTCCCAGATAAATGTACAGGAACAGATGCTGTGCTTCTCCAGCCCCTTTTCACATCTAGCAGTAATAGCAATAAACTAGTAGAATAGTAATAGTAATAGAATAGTAATAGTAATAGGCTACTGTAATAGCATTCTTAGGAGAGATGAAAGATCAGGGAACGGAGAAGGATTAAGCCCCTTTTTCAGAATGTCACTGTTTGATCCCGAGATTTTGTCAAGATTGAGGCTCATGAGGACAACTGCAGGGAAGGAACTGCAATCTGGGCATTACAGAAGCAGACATCATTTCTTCTTATCAACTCCTTACAAATACTGCTGTTGAATTTAGTGCAACATAGTTCAAAACTTTATTTATTCAATGCTACTGGTCACTGCAAATCTCACAGCAAGCTACAACCAGCCAAACAAGACCAGCCAAGACCACAAAGCAAAATCCCCTATACAATACATATATGCAGCTTCTTTTCAGTGCAGAAATAAATTTACCCCTTGATCTCATCTTATATAGAACCACCCAATAAAACTTTCATGAAGCTATCCCCCAAGCAAGGCGCTGCAATTCATTCCACCGATTTGTTTCCAATTCCTGTCCTGCTACAGCATACAAAGATGTCCTATAAGCGATTTGTCCTTGTCTGGCAGCCTTTAACAAAAATTCTCAAATATAATTCAAGAGAGATCTGGTTTTGGGACATTGTACAAAGCACCATACAGAATACAAAGAACATCTTTAACCATCTGCTGACCATGCACAGAAAGACATTGATAGCATGGTAGCTTAGCATATTTGCTGTATAAGTAAGCTGATCATACTGTATTTTCTGGAATAATACTTGTGAACATTTTTCTCTAGGAATGGAATATCAGTGTTTGAAAATACACTTGCTCAGCCTGTTCCACTTTCAGGTTCCATTATAAATATGCTCCATATCTGAATGGGACTATTTCCTCTATAGTTTTTCTTTAATATCATAGATCAGTTAGAAACAAACTGGACAAATGCAAGGTCATTCAGAAAAAATTGCAAGTTATGGGCAGCCCAAGCCTAAAGACAATTTTGTCATTGGGTTCAGCGGTGCCAAAGCAGCTATCACTGCATCTTGCAGCTATGTAACATTTGCTGGAAATCTCATGGGGGAAGGGGACTTTTTTGTCCCCTAATCTCAGGGAAAGCCCAAGCCCTGAAATAGGGCTTCTCAAGTCTGCTCTGGCTATTGGAAGACCAGATATGGAGTTCAGGATCTAGAAAAGCAGGGCTCATCTTCCTCCAGTCCCAACACCTCACATCCCAGTTCCTACACTCTCCCAAGCATTCCCCACCATGGAACACCTTCCCTTACATAACTCTGGACAGCAGCGAGCCAGCACAGGGCCCAGTCCAGCCCCAGTGATGACTCTGTGCACAGGGTGACCAGATGCCAAACCCCAAATTCCTGAACCCCAAGGCCAAAACTCCTACTCCCACAAGCCAAAATTCCTACCCACTTTAAAAAAATGCTTAAAAAATGTATTTTTTTGTTTTTATATTTTTGTTTTTCAATTTTTGGCCATTACTTTTGATAAGAAGGAAATATCTCAAATCCGATTTTTGCATTGGATTCTGCTCTTCAATATGAATCCAACAACATATTATGTGATGTTGTACTGTGAACCATCGTGAAGTTCAAAAATGAAGAGAAAAAGTAGGACAATGAAGCCAATTCCAGAAGCCAATTCCAGATTTCCAGAAAAATCTGGTTTTTTTCTGGTCATATGGTCACCCTGTGAATGTGCAGGATGTCACTAGTATGCCTAATGGCACATTGATAAGACTCAGCACTGGAAGTCACTGCTGGTACTGATGCAGGTCAGAATTGAGCACCAAATCCTGTTATTTGGAAATTTAGAAAGCATGTATATTAGTATAGGGTGGCATGCATAGTATGGGGTGGCATACAAAACTGACCAGTCACAGGCCAGTAAGCCTTTAATGATCACATGTGGACCAAATATGAATATGCATTTTTTGATATCACCTAATTCCCTTGAAACCTGAAATTCCCTTTTACCTAAAACCCAATTCCCTTTTACCTGAAATGGTAAAAGAGGAAGTGAAGAAAAAGAAGATATAACTTCATGAAAATCTGCAAAACTTGAGTGGTAGTAATCAACCTTCCTCTTCTCAAATTATTTATCAGACATTTCACTGAGCCATAAGTACATTCTCTCCATAGATGCCATTCTCCTGTCTTTAAGCAACACTATGGCTGTAATGCTAAAGACACTTTCCTGGGAGTAAGACCCATTGATCACAATGGGACTTTCTTTTGAGTACACATAATTAGGATTGTGCTCTATGCTTCACAGCAGCAACCAGGAAATACAAGCCGTTTGGATGTTGCTTGGTGGTACATATATTTCTTTCAAGCCTATAGAATGCCTACTTATTAACAGGGCATATCTCCACAGAAACATTCCAAGGTTACTATAACATATGGATTAATTTGTTTGTGAGGATATGGGTAAATAAATGACAATTCTAGGAAAAAGCTCCAGTGAGATTAATCAGTGAGTCAAAATGGATGTGTATAACCACAAGATCAAATTAGTTTTAATGTAATTATCTCAAGATGGAAATAATAACATAAATGCCATTTTATGTGAGAGATATGGAAAATGAAAGAGCAAACCAGAATTATTTAATTTGAAGCATTCTTCTGTCCATTAATGTTTCTTCTTGAGAGCTTGGGTGGCTGCAAAGCCTTTTTATTGGAGTTGGCTACATACTGTTTGATTTGGTTTGATTTTTTTTCTGACAGAAGCGTACCCCCAGGCAGATGATGCACTGCAAATTGATTTCTTTCATCAGTTTCAAAAGGGACTCGTCCTGCAAGCAACACTTTCTGTTTCAAAATAAAAATGTCAAAACCCCTACTTTTTTGCACACAGCCTACTGTTCTATTAGTTTTAGAAGTTGCTTTAGAATCTTAGATCTTAATGATATTTTATATGTCAATAATAACATAGTATACGAATCTGATTTATTTGGCATCAAGGTTAGTAGCCACATTAGTCTTCCAAATTAGACTAAAACAAGTCCCTCTTTTAGAGCATCAAATCCAAACAATTTTAATTTTTGATAGTCCCCAAGGAAGTATACCTGTCACTAAGTCTCATTCCCCATGAGAAAAAAATGGTCTTCAGCATTAAAAGAAAACCATGAATGCACAGAAGTGAGACCATGAATTTCCACACCTATATTACCTGTTTTGAGACTATACACGGAGTCCCTAGATAGCATAATGCATACACAAAGCATCCTATTTCACTTTACCCTTGAGAGTGTCAACTCTGCTCAGTGTAATTACAACAATAGTAACAAGTGATAAAATTACTATCCAAACACCACATGCAACTTTTTAGGATTTAATCCAAAACTATAAATGTTGTCTGGAGACATATTAAACAACATGAACACAATTCCACTACTCTAGGAACCCAAAGGCTTGCTGCTTTTACTAGTGTCATAGAGTCTCATTAGTTGTTGCAGCTAAAGCCCCAGGTTTCTACTTTTGTTCAGTCAGCATGATAAATAGATTTATAAAAGGATAATGCTAGTTTACATTGTTTTCTCTGGCATTTTCAGCAATGTAAGGCAAAATGGGCAGTTAAAGTGACATAGTGGAGAAGTCCAATAATCATAGTTCTGCATTAATATTCGAAGTGTTCAAATTAATGGGGATGTAACTCAGTGGCAGAGCACATATTTTCCATGGCATCTCCAGGTGGGGCTAAGAAAAGCCCTTAAACTCTGGAGGGCCACTGAAACTCACCTTATCAGGTCCATTCAATATCCAGACCAGTTTGGCACACATGCAGTGCCACCTGCTGTTTCTTCCAGTGTCTCCACAGCATATGTGGCAGTGGAGGTTTTGCACTGTCATGTTGGCACCAATGCCTACATTTCACAAGATCTACTGCCACTGGACCTTCATAGAATTGGGCTTTGAGTTCTACCTCAAGAGCTTCTCATTTGCTGAACGAGTTCAAGGCCAGCAGGGCAGATGACTGAACAGATTATTCTTCCATGAAATGTCTACAGCTTAGGCTCAGGGATGTAGCATCCATAAAGCACCAGGTAGCTTATAAAATGGGTGCAAACGGGTGGATGGGTGAGTTGGGGCAGTCTGTTGAGTGTCCCTGAACCTTCTGCAGTCATGTACCATTTGCAGGGTACATGCACCCCAATGGTTGGTGCCTTAGTTATTCATTTTCTCTGTAAACCTCGTTGTGAACTTTTTGTTGAAAAGTGGTATATAAATACTGTTGATTGATTGATTGATTGATTGATTGATTGGAGCACTCATGTGCTCTTCCCAGCAAGTCAGCTAGGGAATCTTGCCTGGCTGGCATGAAAGCCCAGATTTGCCCTCCGTAGCTGATCAGGAAGTTGCATTCTTGCAACATCCCAGAGTCCCAACAATAATCACTGAAGTTTCAAATCCATGCTTGACATTTGCTGGAAGGCATTGGGCAAAATACACTGTGTATATATATATATATATATAAAACAGAAGTGGGAACATGTTGCTCTAGCCAAAGAATGAAATTCTATTTTTACAATGGAGTCTCAACTATTTCTTGCTGATCTCTCTCATAGGATATGAATTATTGACAGATCAAATAAACGGTGACAGTGATAAACTCCAGAATATAATGGCATTTATCACAGACCTTTGACTGTCTTAAATTGCTGTGTGGCCATCATACCTGAACTTTGCTCACTAATTCATTTTCCTCCCTATAGCTCTGTCATATGGCAGCTGGTGGGTGTCAAGGTGAAGAGAAGGAGAGACAGGGACATCAAATTATGATGCATGATCACAAAAGATCAGGATTTTTATACCTATCACAGTATGTGACTCATTTACCACCATCTTCAGATGATTCGGGATAGGCCCTTAAAAAGCTATAGGCCTTAGTGAAAGTTAACAATCTTACGCTCAATGCAAAAAAACCTAAAGAACTTATAATTGACTTTAGGAGGAAAAGAGAACACCTACCATTGCACATAAATGGCGAGGAGGTAGAGAGGGTTGGTAGTTTCAAATTTTGGGGCACCTACATTTCAGCGGACCTCACATGGAATATAAATATAAACATGCTGGTAAAGAAGGCACAAAAGAGGCTGTTCTTCCTGGGGATGCTTAGTAAGATGAACTTTTCTCAGCGTCTACTTCTGTCTTATTACCGCAGCACCATTGAGAGTGTCCTTACATACGGGATTTTGGTATGGTATAGGAGCAGCTCTGTTGCTGACAAAAAAACTCTACAGAGGGTCATCAAAACCGCACAGAACATTATTGGGATAAGCCACCAACCCTGGATGACATTTTTGGAATCCCATTGTTTGAAGAAGCTACAAAACATTCTCCGCGATTCTTCCCATCCTGCTCACAATTTTTTTGAACTGTTGCCTTCTGGGAGAAGATATAGAACATTTAAATCTCGGACTACACGCTTTATGAATAGCTTTTACCCTAAAGCCATATCTGCACTCAATAGTAATTTTAAGGACTATCATGAGTGAACAGTTGAATGCTATTACTTGGTGTGCTGTGCAGCTGTTGTGTGTTTAAAGAGGGTCTGGGTGGGGGGTGTTGCTGGGGGGGGGGGTTGTTGGGGCTGGATGTCTTATGAAGCTCATTGTATGTCTATACAATGACAATAAATTGTTGTTGTTGTTGTTGTTGTTGTTGTTGTTGTTGTTATTATTATTATTATTATTATTATTATTATTATTATTATTATTATTAAATAATTGAAAGTTAAATAATTGATCCAGAAGGATCTTTCCGTACTGGAAAAAATGGGCAAAAAATGGCAGGTGTGTTTTAATATAAATAAATGTAAAGTTATGCATAAAAGGGGGCTAACTCCTTTTATACTCAGTTTTGTTTAGACCTAAGGGGATATGTAAAGCTTGATGTCTGGCTGTTTCTCTGCTGTGGGTGCCACAGCAGTCGCACTGGACATTCTCCAAATACCATTGGGGACCTGATTCAAAATGGGAGACCTGAAAAGCAAACATACCCCACAAGCGTGCGTGATTCTTCTAACCACACAGGATCAGAATTACTCTCTTCATTATTACCCAAACAGGAAGGCACAAAGAGGCCACAATGCTTCACAGGATGAGAACAAGACCAAAGATGGCTGCATAGTATCAGCAGTTAGTAATACAATCGGCCACAAGGTCACGTTTTCAAGCCAAGCACAATATGTTTCTCATAGAAGCGAAATATTTGTCTGTTTGTGTTTTATGAACCTCTTTAAAGCCTGGTAAATATAGGATTTCAGAAAGTGAGACTTGGGTCACTTTGCTTTCAGAAGAAATGGATGATGAAGCACAGCCGTTGTGAGGGGCTGAGTCAACAGCTGGGGCTGCTGCCTTATTTTAATGCAGTCCTTTCAGATGCCAGAAGACTGATTGAAGTATTTCTTCTTTGGCCTCAAAGTATGGGGCTATAAGCTTCACTGGAAATTTTACCAAGAAGGGGGAAAAAGACAGGAAAACTATTTATTCTTCTGTTAAATGCTGGAGAGTTTCCAAGTTAATAATTCAGTCAGCACAACGTCTTTTTGTATGGTCTAAGTCAATTAAAAAGTAACCCTTTAAAAAAAACCCATAGCATTTCAGAGTTCTCAACTATTGTTTATAAAGCTAATTTGGTAAAAATGTTGATATTATTAGGTCCTAATTGTTAAAAGGATTTTATGAAATGGAGAAATCCAGGTTGGCTGCAATTCAGAAATATACCCTACAATCCAGAGTAACTACGGGAGCACATAAGAGACATTACGTGCACCGTAGTTACTGCACCACCTAATGAAAACCTATGTTAAATTCATATTGCAATCCTGAGCAAATTGTTCTTACACCGGAGCAAGAACTCCCCGTAGTTACTCTGGATTGCGCCTTAATTCATCATTAATCCTATTTTCTGCCTCTCCATAGCACACAGCACATGGCACTACATGCAATCAGAGGGTGGCCATAAATCCACTAGGCTCCTCCTTGTTTCACTATTCCCCTGCCCTGTTCTCCACCCGGTGCTGAGCTCACCTGCTTCTGTGCCCTCAGTGGCACGTACATGACTTTCTGCCAAAGTGCTGGCCACTTTCTCTTCCACCAAGAACTTTACAGCTTCTTTGTGTCAATGGAACATGCATTCTACCTGAGCTAGTCATGGATAGGAATGAGTTATAAGACACCCCCAAATCCAGAGTAACTACGGGAGCACGTAAGAGACTTTACATGCACCCGTAGTTACTGTACCACCTGGTGAAAACCTATGGGATATTCATATAGGAATCCAGAATAAGTTGTTCTTACACCGGAGCAAGGATTCCCCATTGTTACTCTGGATTTTGCACTCAGTATGCAATCCTAAGAAATTTAGGCTTGCCTAACTCAACTGGCCCATCTTTCCATGATGGTGTGGGGAGGTTGGTGTATGACTATGCATTGGCTTAACCCCTCTACTCCTCGGGAGAGATGCAGAAATGTCTTACTGCACTTTTGTGAAATCCTCAGGTCAGCACTGGACTTATACCAGGGTTTAGGCCAGCCTAGGTGGGAGATTTGAATTTCAGTCTATATCATATAAGATGAAAGTCTACTTTCACAGTTAACTTTTCTAAGTCTATTGGTGACCTTGAGATGCCCAGTTGTAGCAGGGGCAAAGGACCTCAGTCTGGTCCTCCCTGTAATTAACAATGAAATTATAACAGTTGTTCTTATTGAAAAGTCATATTGAAATCTTATTGAAAAATCTTATTGAAAAACCATAAGGAAATTTCAAATCATGTAATGCTTTGTCGGTCAAAAAGCATACGAAAGAAATGCAATTGCGGTAGACTATCAAGTAAGGACAATTATGAGTATATGTTTTATTCATGCAATTTACTGATGTTTTTGACCAGCCTTGACATTACAAAGATTGAGGAAGATCAGGATTTACAGACAACCAGCAGAGTCCATGTCAACTTGCCTCATTAAGAAGAAATGTCTCATCTCAAAGGCAGGATATTCAGTCATTTGTCTATCACTATGTTCTGAAATTCACCAGCATGAATTGTTTCCGAGCCACCTGTTCCAGTCATAGTTCTGGATGCCTGCAGGAAGCAAAGAAGGCTTGTTGCAGTCAGGAAATAACAAATACATGACTTCCTTCACAATGAGCAAAAAAAAAAAAAAAAAAAAAAAAAAGGTTATTGAGATGCCCAAGTCATTGCAACACAGACACACCCCAGTGTCTGTCCTGCTGGGTTTTCTTGACTCCCCCAAATATTTCTCTGTTTATTTCATCCTTTATTTTACAATTTACAATAATCATTAATAATCAAGACCCAATCACTCTTGCCATTCTAATGGGAAGTTTATCTAATGAAGGATATCTTCTGTTCAGAACATATGGAATGAGACAAACGTAATCCAGATAATTAGGAGTCAGGATTAAATGGTCATGACTCTTGGCATTCATGTGCAGAGTTCGAATAACTGGTGTATGCCCAAGCAACACAGAGCAAGTTCAACAGTCACAAGTGAGTCACTAGGGTTTACATCATACAGTGCTGGAGGCCAGCACATCACCATCAAGATGGACATCAAGTGGGTAATACCCTTGTGATGGATGTGGTGATATATAACTGCCCAACCTCCATTTTTAATTAAAAAAAAAACATTTGATAGACTAGAGATATTTCAACATGTTTTGATTCACTGCATTTTGTATGAAATCATACACTAAAGTATATACAACATGATGGTATTATTCGGAAATACCAAGATTTTTAGTAGAGGTGTCCAAGAAATACCAAGATTTTAAAAAGACAGGAGAGCTATCACTCCCTGTGCACATCACCCAATGCAGCCAGTATCTCTAAGCAATGCCACTATATGCACACTACATATTATGCATGCCTACCTGCGAGGAGATTTTAGTGAAAATAATTCAACTTCCTTTCAAGTACAGTACACATACATAGGATTGTGTTGTATCCTTTTTTAGATTGACAGTTCTCTGTTCTTTCAATGTACTCCCATGTGATAAGCTTGATGTGCTGAACTTCTCTGTAAATTGGTAGCTACAGATATAATTTCAGCACATTTGGACAATGTAAAGGACTGTGAAACATGTGAGCAGAGATTGAAAGGAGAAAACATCATTAGGCTTAATGACCACAAGAAGTTCCATTTAAGAATATGTATGGCACACAACAAATGGGCAACCATGTGCATACCCATTCACGCACATTTTGAAAATAAATGCCCTAATATGTCCTAGTCTGTAATAATCAATTAGACATCAGTGTGGTTTCTAAGAATTTCTGTGGCTGAGAACCACTACACAACGCTTTAAAACAAGTCTTAACCATCTGTGTTACCCTCTAATTACAAATGCAACAAGAATATAATTCACAATTGCATCATTAAAAAGGCATAAGGGGTTTAATGTATGTCTGTGTTCCTTTTTAATGTTGACAGCATCTGTTATGTTATCTAGACAAAAACACAGATAAATTTTCTCACTATCTCCCAGAGGGTTAAAAGGATTTCATTTGTAAATTTGAATTGTATATGTCATTGCCAGTACAATTATTTGTGTGTATTGTTGAAAATCCACACGGGGTAGTTGTTAACAAGTTGCTTTGCGGCTACCTTTTAACTTTTGATTGTGAGATAGCATGTGATCAGATATCGGAATCACACTCTCACATTAGTCCAATTCTATCCAAGGCCGTTCAGAGCATGCAGGGATAGTTATCTAGGGACTTCCCAGATATAGCAAGGACATAGGCACAAGCCATTTTGGTGTGGCTGAATCAGCAGAGGGAAGCACAGGATTGGGCTGTTAACCCTCTACTACAATTCTAATCCACATCATTTCATTAATCAGAATGTGATCAAACGTGTTAACATCATCTAGAGAAACTGTGGAAATAATGCATTTAAATGCACTGTGCATTCGCAAGACAGGGTGATGCACTGACCTCTGCACTAGGTGGTATGTGAACCCTCATGGCGCCCCTGGCATGGAGAGTCCAGCATTTGTTTGTGCACTAGCCTACACACCCACCCCCTCAGGAGTTGCACAGAAGTGCCTTTAAGCATTTTGGTGACATCCTGAAGGCAGGATCCTGAAGGCAGGATACTCGTCGAGCCTCTGCTTGAAACATGGTTGTTGGAACTTGACTTCTTCTCAAGTTATTAATCCACCCATGGCTCCAGCCTTACATTAAATGGAGAAAGACCAACCTTCACAACACCAACCTTTGGGTGCCATTAAAAGGTAGATATTGTCAACTGTTTTTTTATCCCCACAGCACTATTTGTATTTTCTCCAATAGGCTCCAGAATGCCTTGAGCTAACCTGGGCAATGCCACATTTGGAGTGTTTGTGGCTTCTAATACTGATTGCATACAACAGACTATGTGGCATGTTTGCATACAACAAACAGTGGCATGTTTATAAATGTCAATATAACATAACATAAGATACATGGCAATTCTACAGATCAGCCTGCAGAGTCAATAACTGATTTCCCAGGAGCTGCTTACAAGCTAACTCATTAGGAAAACAGTAGCTTTTATGTCAATGGAGTTGTGATTTGGGAGCAGTCATCAAAATAAATGTTTAGTGGTTACAAAAATATTTGTCTACCACCAATATGCCTTAATTAATGGACATATACATTGGGGTTCTTTTTCTACATATGGGAATGTTAATAAAATGCAGAATCACAATTGGGGAGGACAGTTGCAGTCAAATATTAATTTTACACATGAAGTGTTCCTTAGCACATGACAATAAAAAAACATGGCAAATTGCCCTGAAGCCACTAAGGAAAGGCAAATAATGCTTGCATTTGTTCAGAATTCATGACCCCTTATTCTTTATGGCAACAGAATATGTGTGGGTGGTAAAGATATGAGCAAGCATTTTTGTGTGATCTAAAGATAAATGAATTTCTGCAGACCTGCTGTGTTTATTTGACAATTCTCTGTGTAAACAGTGGTTATTCACAACATGTTTACTCAAAAGTAAGTTCCGCAGATTTAAATGAGAATAATCCTCAATCAAGCATGCATAAGACTGAAGTTCATTTCACTTACAGCCTAATTTTATGGGTACCTTTTGCTGACAGAATTAGTGTTCCATCAGTGGAAACCCTAACTGTTGATAACATCATGTGCAATGGGGCCACCAGCATGAAAGCTGTGCACAAATGCCAACTGAGAGCCCAGCTGTCAGCAGTGGAGGTGAGTTGGCTCAGGGGATGGTTTGTGGATAGGGAGCAGGTGGAAAAGACAAGGATCAGGGAAGTCAGGAGGCATGACAGGGAAAGGATGGGATGGTTATCAGCACCAATGATGTCCCTGATATCCTGCGCGCCCTGCTTGACCATGATATGCTCTTTGGGTAGGCTCGAACCTACACCCTGGTGCATTTGAACCCTGGGCAACCTGGTACACCTGAACCTTGCTACACTTGGTACACTTAATTGCACTTGGACCCTGGTGTAAGAGTGTGGATAAATAAAATTATTTTGCCTATCCCTCTTTTACATTACCATACATTACCTTCCATTGCCTATACCATACAGTGGATCTGATGCTGGTGCTGCTGTATATCATTTGCCAGTGGAGGAAAGGATTGGGCATCTATTTACACATTTTATTACTACTCCTAATTTCATATCCTGAGTAGAATTTCTTCCTCCATGGTTCCTGCAAGCTTTGTACCCCAGGGGACTACTGCACAGTCATTAGGATAATGGAAATCCTGTCCCTGTGTGCTGCTACTGCTTCATACATAAGTAAAAGAAAAATGAAGGGTAGAAGGGAGTGGTTGGAAGGGGTTTTTTTTTTGGGGGGGGGGGGGTGAAAACCGTTGGGAAAATGGGATGAAGCAAGCAATTCTCTGGTTCAGATTTCAATCTAGCCTTACAATTCAGAGTAACTACAAGAGCATGTAAGAGACATGCACGAAAGAGAAAAGCCATAAAAAACAAGCACATAAAAACAAGTAATTACGTGCATCCATACTTACTACACCACCTATGCAGCGCCGAGCACGATACCATAGTCTTCCACGACTGACAGAGGCCTGCTTTTTAGTGGAAAAGCTATGAAAAATTCATATTGCAATCCGGAGTAAATTGTTCTTACACCGGAGCAAGGACTCCTCGTAGTTACTCTGGATTGCACCCTGAGTCTTAGAAGAATTTGCGACTATCAAAAGCTGGACTGTCTTTTGAGGCTGACTTTTATGAGCCCTCTTAGATCTTCTACCAACCTTGTCTGAAATAACTTTGAAAGAAGTTATCTATCAAGTATTATATAGCATGAATTGAATTATTTGAAAATATCAAGATTTTAAAAGATTTTAGGCAGTGGTTCTGTCACCCCTCCCATGCACATTACCCTGCATCCAAGAAATCCACTTACGGCTTTGCTGCACTGGCACGGGATACAACTGGGCTCCCCAAGGGAAGAAAGGAGGATAAATGAAATAAGGTAATTTCAAGCCTGTGTATAGATAAACCAATGTCTGGATCACAATTTTAGAAGTTATTGCAAATTTCAGTTTGGCCCAGAAATAAACGTGAAACCTATTAATGTGCATATCAAATTTCATATGCATATAAAGATATAAATATAGATACTAGTGACTCAATACACATGTGGAACTACAAATGGTGGAAACCAATAGCTGGTGCTGATTTTATGTGAACCTAAATTTCACATTGTTGTAATGCTGCATAGTTTTTGCTTTTTTGGTTTAATGGTTAAAACAAAGAAGAATTCCTATGGCCACTATGACTAGCTAAAAGGTTTGGCAGAGCCACTGTATATGTGTACATTGCAGAAAGACATCATTTTTTCATGTTACAGTATAAAATGTTTAACACTCAAGATTTTATAGGCCTTCTGGTATATGAGGCATATTTTATGATCCTATTATTGTGTTTGGGGGAACTCAGAGAAAGAAAGCTGTGCATTATTTTGCTGATGTAAATGATATGCCCGCACAGAAAGAATGGAGGTTTCCTAGTAATAATGGCCCTGTGGTGTAGCACCACTTCAGAGCTGCAAGCATTATGGAGTGAGATAGCATGAAAATGTCAAGAAAATGAACATTATGTGCCCCCAACAGAAACAAATGCATTATTTTGCTGCTATCAAACAACCAATTTTCTTTGCCAACGGTCAGGGTGACCAGATGCCAAACCCAAAATTCCTGAACCCCAAGACCAATTCCTACCCCAGACCAAAATTCCTACCTGCTTAAAAAAATTGCCAAAAAAGTATTCTTTTGTTTTTATAGTTTTTGTTTTTTGGTTTTTGACCATAACTTTTGATAGGAAGGGGATATCTCAAAACTGATTTTTGCATTGGATTCTGCTCTTCAATACAAATCCAACGACATATGGCATGATGGGGTACTGTGCACTATCACGATGTTTCAAAACGAAGCCAAAATGTAGGACAATGAAGCCGAAATGTAGGATACCCAGACAGAAGGCTAAAAATCCAGACAAATCTGGGTTTTTCCAGTCATATGGTCACCCTGCCAATGGTGTTTATCATGGAGCATAGCAACACTACAAACAGTCCTGCAGATGGGAGCATTTTGACCTTATCCTATGGCAAGAAGCTAAAGCAAGGATTTTCAACTTTTTTCATTTCATGGGGTACCATCAGTTGTTTTTACCATTGAAAGGCACATCAGGTTGTTCAAATCCACCAATTTTCCTATTAATTTTCCCTTTCCCCAAATTCCCATGGCACACCTGAGGACTATCCGTGGACACCAGTGTGCCACGGCACACTGGTTGAAAATCACTAAGCTAAGGTGACACCTACTGATTGGATGGGCATCAGAGGAAAGAACATAAGAAGACTTTTTTTTGCTGGATCAGGCCAACAATAAATCTAGTCCAGTTTCTTATTTTTCACTGTCGCCCATGAGATGCCTTTGGGAGTACTCAGGACAACAAGATGCTATTCCTGCATCCTGTTGTCACTTTCTTGCACCTGGCATTCAAGAGATATGTTGTTTCTAAAACTTGAAATTTTCATAGAAATTGGGGCTTGTATCCTGTGATGGTGATGTGGGAGAAACTCTACCAGGAATTTCAGTTGTTCATTTGGCATCACATTCAATTTTAAGAGCAGTTCTTTCTTCAGGTCTGCAAACTCAGTCAAGAATTTATCAGTTGCATGTGGTGTTGAATAGGAAGGTTTTTCCTCCTCATTCAATGAGCTGGTAGCTGAGTGTTATCCCCCTTTCCCACCTACTTTGGACTAAAGTAACTGGTTGGTGCAAGATAGGCGGGATTGCTAGTGGCAGGCAAATGGTAGTGTGGTGAGGTCAAAAATAAGGAATGTGATGTGCCAAAGACAGCAAAAAGTCAAAGATGTCAGAAATGTTACTGCCAGGTCCTGGCCTCTCCATCCAACACCTCACCCCCACCCTTGGGAAGACCCACCACTCACCCTTTCTCACCCCGGAACACTTCTCTCCGACCTTCTCCCGACCCTCACCAAACACACCCCTAGATCCGTGCTTCAGCTTAGCTCAGTACAACCCACCTGGCCAGGCTGGATCCGATGCGAGGAGGCTAGCACAACTCAAAGGGTGGTGCAAACATGTTTTATGTCATGTTTGTAAATCCCTGAGATGGCCCAGGAGACCTGTTCCAGTCTAGGCTGCAGTTTGGATTGTGGTCTTATATGTATAATTCTTTTACCTTGTATGCCAGAGCATGATAAGAACATTCAACAATGTGGAAAAAAACTACACATGACTGTGTTGAACAGTACTTTTCCAGAGCTGGAAAATTTGACTTCCTTTTCCAAAAGTCACTGGAAATCAGTAAACATATTAACAACTTTGGAGAGAACTATCATATGATGCAATGTGTTAGTTACCCTGTATGACTTTTCACAATTCCCTTGGTAAAATGTTGTTTCTTAATGAGATATCCTCAGGAACATATTCTGAGGATCTTTGTAACAGTTTAAGCTGGCAATTCTGTTTTGTAGAGCTTGTGAGCAAATGGTGCCAATCAGTGATGGGATTCAAAGAAATTAACAACTGGTTCTATGCCCATCTGGCAGCCACTTTTAAATGGCTATTTTTAAACTTTATATGTCCTATCTCTTGTTAACAACTGGTTCTACAGAGTAGGTGCGAACCTGCTGGAGCCCACCACTGGTGCCAATGATGAAAACATCCCTCACATGAACAGTACATCTTGAGCCAGCAAGAATTAGGAACAGAGTAGGAGGATACTCGGTCTCTCTAAGGGTCTAATCCTAACCGATTTAGGTCAGCACAACTCTCCTGCAATCCATTTGTGTGGTGGTGTGGGGAGGCTGGCACATGTTTGTGCACTGCCTAACCTGTAGGAGTGGCACAGAAGTACTTTAGAATACTTTTGTGACACTCCCAGGCCAGTATGAGCAGGGTGATCATATGACCAGAAATTTCCAGATTCATCCTCTTTTTTAGTCTCCTGTCTGGGTGTCCTCCAAAAGGGCTTAATTATGCTCCATTTTGGCTTCATTTTGGAACTTTGCAATGGTGTGCAGTACCCCATCGTATGTCATTGGATTTGTACTGAAGAGCAGAATCCAATGTAAAAATTGGTTTCGAAATATAGCCTTCCTATCGAAAGTTATGGCCAAAAATCTAAAAATAAAAAATATGAATTGAGATCTATTGAAAGTGCCCAAGACCAGAGCTTTACTAATGATCAGGCAAATGTGCCATTGTCTACCGGAAAGACCAGGCTGAGAGAAATCCAAGACCTTGTCCCCCTTTTGAGTTTTGGGCATCTGGTCACCCTGAGTATGGGACTTGTGCTGGCCTAACCAGGGATTAGGGTTTTGCTGTCAGTTTATTTATGGGGAAGCTTTGGAGAGGGAAACTTGTATGGTAGCTTTCTAAACTGAGAATTTAGGAGGCAGAAACAGACTGCAAGACTCATGATAGAAACATAACAATAGTATAAACAGCCATATTTAATGAGATTTCTCTGCATGGAAGGAGATCTTCCATTTCACATCAGTAATAGTAAAACATTTATTATATTTTCAGAGATAAACGTTTCTGTAATATATTTCATTGTCCTGTGTATGATATGCCATTAAATTGAGACTTCCTTTCATATCACCATCAAGCAGACAATGGTGATTGATAAATCAATAGATGGGCATGGCCTTATTACAGAGAACAAATTAGACATTTCAGAATATATTGCAATGCTGGCAAGACTTCTTTACAAATATGCCTTGTAATTGATAGATTTGACCTTTGGGCCACACTGGAAAACATAGTCCAATTAAAAAGCTGTTCATTCTTTTATGCCTCACAAGTATACATTAGAGTAAATAGATCTTTGTGTTCTCAAACCAGGAATTTATTAGAGAAAGACAACATGCTGAGTGATCATTTCAGAAATCTTGTGCTTTACTTCATTTAATTCTGCACTACAGAACTCAATGAGCTAACATGATAAATTAGTAAAGGGTGATAAAACAATAACTAGTATTGTAGACATTTGAATTTGGTTCCAGTGCATCGGTAATATAACAGTTTTGTCTAGTTTTATAGAGTATACACAAATTCAGTTATTTTAATTATGTTCACAGCAATATCCTTTTTTTTTAAAAGGAAAAGCTACATAAGCAAAGGAACATGAGACTGGAATTTTGCCTTCCTATCCCATTCCATAGCAGACTCACTCCTAGCTCTACCTGCTTTTTATCTATGTTATTTCACATTTGTCCACTATACAAATTTAATGCATATGCACTCATCCACCTTCACCCCAGGGGTCTTGAAACAATCACTCAGAGCTTCATTTCCTCATCTAAACCAGGGGTGGGCAAACCCCAACCTAGGGGCCAGATGCAGCCCACAGGAAGCCTTCAGTTTCCAATGAACCTCTGGCACATTAATAACTGTTGGAGCCTGTGTTGGCTCATGGGCATTATTTTAATCTCCCATTGCCTTTGTACAATTTATGTCTCCATGAATTTCTGAATGGTCTGTATGTATTTCACTGCATGCTTGATCTGTATTTTTTCACTGTGCAAGAACACTGTGGCAAAAAATGTGTTTTTCATGTGTGGCAAACAGTTCATAGTTTTCATTAGGTCTATGATCTGTATTATAGTTTTAGGGTGCAATCCAGAGTAACTACAGGGAGTCCTTGCTCCAGTGTTAGAGCAATTTACTCTGGATTGCAGTATTAATTTCCCATAGGTTTTCACTAGGTGGTGCAGTAACTACGGGTACACGTAATGTCTTTTATGTGCTCCCGTAGTTACTCTGGATTGTAGGGACTGTGTGTATTATAAAAAAGCTCAGTAAAATTCATCCATTGTGTAAATTCTATCTCCAAGGTATTCATATATGTAAATTCATTTAAATTTCTATGTAAATTCATTCTTTTTTCCCAGCTCACATCCCAGCATCAGAAAGATGATATAGTTCGCCTGCCAAAATGCTTGCCCATTACTGAAGATTCTAAGCCAGAGGTTCTCAAACGTTTAGTGAGATTTACTCCCTAAGAAAGTTTTTGTGAAGGAGGGACTAGGGCAGTGATATGATCCCCTTGGTGGTGTCTCTAAAGGGGGCTAAGACTGGATGCTTTCACTTATTTTGACTGTGCAGGGCTACCAGGAGGTGCAGGGAGCCCCACAGAGCCATCCATGAAGCCTGGAATGTTCACAAATGTTGGAGGTGCTTTTTGTGTGAAAGTAAGTAAATCACCTCCTCTTAGCACCCCTTACTGACAGTCCTAGAGATCACTCTCTTAGTCCCTCTTAGCAAAGTGATCCTGGAGATTGGATTGCTGTCTCTCCCCTTCCTCTTCCCATTCCCCTTAAAGCAATGGGGAAAGGTTTACTTAAGCGGGGGTCATGCCCCCCGGTTTGAGAACCAGTGTAAAATAAGAATGAATGACAGCCCAGTTGTATCGAGTGCTGGCACAGCAGGGCCACACAGTCTTTGCCATATCCAGTCCTAGAACTGAGCAGACTAGACATCTTCTTGGAATGGGGGGAATACTGATTCTTCTACCATGTGTAGAACCCAATGGGGCTAAACTGGATCTGTCCCAACTAAATAACTGGTGCACATCTAAGCAGTCTCATATAGCATTTCTCATATATCACTTCCTTGTCAATTGTCAAAAAACCTGATGGTGTGTTTTGACAATTTTAGCTCTTTGTCAGTGTGCCATGAGAAGATAAAGATTGAAAATCGCTGGACTACAGCTTTCTTGTTTAAATTGCAATATTCCAAAAGGACATTTCTGTGATACACAGTCTGCATGCAGTGATTCCCAAGGAAGGATCAGATCTATAACAGCTTAAGAGCAAGATATTTCTCTGACTACGTAGTATTTTCCATAATGACTCTTTGTAAGGTGACATTGATCGTGGGTGACATGACATTTCCTGTAATAAAGTAGCACAGTTCTTGCTGCTTCCCTAAGTGTCTGCCTAAAATTAAACAACGTTCTGCTTAATGATTATGGTCCTTGGGAGTCATTCATGTTATACAAAATAAATCAATATCAGTAGGAATGCTTTGCAATATTAATGAATTTTTAAAGAAAGCAAATCCAAAAGGAATTAAATTCCTAATTATAGTGCAAATAATGAAGGTGTATGAGTACATGGAAGATTAGAGATGGTAAAAGGGTATCCCATTCAATTAACATACCTGCTGTTCTCATTCAGAGGCATTCAGATGGACTTAGATTTAAAAAAAAAAACAGATCACCATCCCCTGTTCTGAAAATGGATTAAATATACAGATTGATTGTTAAATACTCAGCATTAAACATTAGACGCTTGTCTTCTTGTGGTGCTGTTTATGACTATGCAGTGATATTTAAGAAACAAAAGTTGTGGAAGTTTTAAGCTGGCATTCTCCAATAAATAAGAAGTCTAAAAACCCCTTTAGGGGCTACTATGAGATACAGGAAGCTGGACTTGATGAGTCTTTGGCTTGATCCACAAGTTGTTTGTGGGAGATGGAGGGGCTGAACATTCTGATTTAAGTGATGAAACTTCTCCACTTTCTGCTGTGGAAGAGGGAAAGAATTATTGACTTATCATCTTGGGCCATAGTTGATGTGCAAGGCCACAAGGGCCATTGGCTTTGCCCATGTTTGCTTCTGTGCAAATGAAATGGCTTTTTCTGCTCCTCTCTCAACTACTTGCATTTTAATATGCTTTCAAGGATATTTTACAGCTTCCGGGAAAGTCACAACAAACTGAACTGACTTTGATGGAAGATGTAACCTAGGCACCAAAAACTTTGGTACAATTTAGATAACGCAATTTTCAGCAGGTTTTACCTTTTAGATAAGAGGCAGATGATTCTCCTACAAATTAACATTTGAATAGCCCGATGATTCCTTTGTTTTTAGTAAGAACTGTGCAAACTGCAGCATACATGTTAGCAGACTTCTCTTACATGCTGTACTTGAGCTCCATATCCTGTTGGCCTGTTTGTCCTGATCACTCCCACTGGAGTGAGCAGATAAGTTATAAAAAGGGAATAGAAGAAAGCAGCTGGGATGATTTATAATAGTGGGTGTATAAACTCAAACGGGGTTTACAACTTCCCAGTTTGTGTACAGGTCTTCTGCTTCCTTTAAAGGACAGGGGAAGAAGGAAGGCAGCAAGATCGCCAGGATCATGCCCCTTTCCGGGAAGGGGCTATTTTTAAAGTAGAGGTTGCTGACAGGTTCTAGGAGGTGCGGGGATACCCACAGAACACTTGCAGGGTTCCTGTGGCTTAAAAATAGTGATCACAACAAAACCAAAAGTTTCATAATGATCACTCTTTTCTGCAGGAAACCGTGGCTAAATGGGAGTTGTTGGAGCAAACAGAAAGTATACTGGAAGCTGCTTCCAATAGCTTCTGTGAGACATTCTGATTCCTGTGGGAGCCAAAGAAATGGATTGCAGATCAGGGTGCAACCCAGTAGTAGTTTGCAAACCCAGGGATTCAGAAAATTCATTGCAGAGTAAAACTGAGCACTAGGTCATGACACACTGGAACTCGGGTTGCGACGCTCCATAACTGGGGAAAAGTGGCACAATATATTCACAGTACTTAACTCTTACAGTTTTTCTTTTATTTATTTATTTATCTATAGTATATATTTATATAATAAATTTATATAATTATTTATTGATTGATATTGGAGTGTCTTCAGGCCATGCTTAAAGCTTTGGACTGAGGGAGGTTCTTTGTTTGCTGCTTCGAAATGAAACGTATTTCTTTCATGCCATTTCCAATGTGAATATGTGTTTGCACGCATATGCTTTCTTCTACAAAGTGGTACAGTTTCACATGAATTGGCTTTCTGGGTTAGAAAAGCTGAAGTATGTAAACTTTACTTCACAGTTTAATAGCACAATCCTTTACATGTCAACTCAAAAAGTAAATCTTACTGTATTTATTTGGCTTACTGTCAGGTGAATGTATATTGTATTGCAGCTTTAGGATGCAATCCTAAAGACACTTTCCTGGGAGTAAGACCCATTGAACACAATGGGCTTACTTTTGAGTAGACATGGTTAGGATTGTGCTCTCTCTCTCTCTCTCTCTCTCTCATGATATTGGCCTGTCTGTTTCAACTGTTCACTCAGTCTTTCTCTCAAATCTCATGACTATCTGTATAAATCAGACCTTCCAGAGACAAAAGGAATTATAATTTGGAAGATAATCTCTTCTCCTTAGCATCCTTACCTATTGAGGAAGCCTACATGGAATGAAAAAGAGAGCTGTGCAGCAATAAAACTGACACTTATTTTTTATGGCAGCCTTTCTGTGGAAAACTGTGCCTCATATGGGGTGTTAGCATAGCTCAGTTTCAAAAGGCACATGCACGGCACCCTTATTTGTTCCACAGTATCTTCGCAACAGCAACACATAACCTATAGCCTCAAGGGAACAATATGGTAATTGTGTTAAGAAACAAAATGAAACAACCACAGAGCAGCTGTGAGCCTGTTAATATAGCTGCCCTATATACATTTTATGCTGCTTGGCTATAAAGTCCCAGACTGATTCCAAAACTGGCTGTGTGGGATTTCATAGCACATACAGGGTGGGGGTAACAGAACTGGCTGGTGGTGCCATGCCACCTGCAAATCTCATCTTGGACAGGCACCTGGTCAGAGTAGTCATTCAAGAATTCTTTCCACCATCAGCTCACAGAGCAAAAGGGTGCATCACAATCTGCAGCAGATACACACCTACAGAAAGGATGCAATCCACCTCTTCTCTCATGATTTTGTTACACTTTGGGTGCAATCTAATCTAGGCTGGCCCAACTCAACAGTCTTCCTATTCCAGTGGTGATGTAGGGAGGCAAGCACATGTCTGTGCACTGGCACAACCCTCCCCTAGGAGTGACACCGAATGTTCTTACGGCACTTTTGTGACACCCCAGGGTCACCACAGTACTTATGCCAGCCTAATTGGAGGTTAGTATTGCAGCCTTCTTGTTTTTTATTCTTTTCAGGTACATGCCATTCTTGCAAGGCAGGGCCTTGTTCTTTTTCTGCTATTGTTCTAGAATGAAGCCTTGCACTGTTCCATGTCCAATCTTGTCTCTCATTGTGTTTCTCTGCAATCACTGCGTCCAATTTCTTTCTTTTAACTGAGCTTAAAAGATGTCATTGGCAGGGCTTGAGTCACCATATTCATGCACCTAGTCATGCAAATCACTAGTTCCTATTCAGCCAAAGAGTATATTCCTCTCTTTTGTATGCTGATTCTTTCTTCTTTTTTTAGGGGTGGGGATGGGGGCAGGGGTTGGACAAATCAAACTCACTTCTTCATGTTCACAGTTACAAGAGTATGAATTGATACATGGATGCCATGACACAAAATGAGTAGTTATGAACCAATAGAAACTGGAACCTGCCATTTCAGGAGAGAGAAGCACATATGCATTGGTATATGCACACAGACGTACAATTGGTATTCTGTGAAATATATTTTGATCACTTTTAGGACAAAAATGAGCAGTAAAATTGAAATAGGACAAAGGTATTTCTCTGATATCTTACAGCCAGACTGCAGAGGTGTCTGACAGCACAGGCTTATACATGTTTACTCAGAAGAAAGTCCCACTATATTCTGTAGGGCAGTGATTTTCAACCTTTTTCATCTCACGGCACACTTAACAAGGCACTGAAATTTTCAAGGCACAGTTGTTTTTACCACTGACAAGGCACACCAGAGTATTCAAATCCCCCAATTTTCCTATTAATGAATGTCAATCTTTAAATTCCCATGGCATACCTAAGTACTATCCACAGCACACCAGTGTGCCACGGCACACTGGTTGAAAATCACTGCTGTAGGGCCTAATCCCGGTGTATATGATTGCAGCCTTATTGTGTACAAAGACATGAAACTGCTGTTTTGTGTCCAGACATGTCAGAGTGCAAAATTAAAACATCTAAGATTATGTATTTTATAAACTGAATGCTAGTTTAATGCCTCATTCCTATCCATTTCCCTTAACTGGTAAAGCCACATCAAAAAGGCCCATACAATATACAGCAGAGAAAGTGGATCTGGAGGGTTAGAAGGGGAAAGAGGATTTAAATTCCCTTATTCCTTTAGCTGGTGCAAGTCCAAGATAAAAATGGAGGGGGAGGCTAAGAAAAAGGATGATAGAATCTGAAGTGTGTCATTGCCTCTAGTTCTACCCCATCCAGTAGCCTGCCAGCGCCTTTCCTTCCGTTCCCCATCCGAATTTACTGCCTCCCTATCCCTGTCTTACTTCTCCTGTTGGGTCTTGGCTGATTCAACAATATAATGGGAGAACAGGCATTTTTTTTGCAGGAGCACTCTCAAAATGGCTGCTGATGTGCATGACAAGCATTTCTTAAATGCCTGCACATGACAGCCTCATCTCCAATAGTACTGGGCTCTCCATCTCCTACTACCCAATAGCATGAAAGCACATGATGAAAAAGAAAATAATTTGGCCTTTTAGGTATTTGATGAATGGAGCGATAATACAGCCATGCAGTAGAACTCTTTGCTTTCAAAATTACAGACAGCCCAATTCTGAGCGGACTGATATGTTCCCAGGACATGACAAAATGCCAAAAATTGGTAAGTTATTATCACTTTGCATTCCTTTGCTGCTCCAGGGGAAGGAAGGGGTCTTCCTCCCAGCTGAAATGAAGTTATTCTCAGCATTAGAGAGGGAGATTGATTTATTACCTACTCACCATGTTACTTTGGGAAGCAGGCTATTTTTAAACTACTGCCTAAAGGGCTGTTTACCAATTAATTGCTTTTAATTAATTTGAAAATCAGCATCTACGAAGATTCCTGAAATGGAACCTTTGCAATGTTGGATGGGAGCTTTCTCAGCAGAGTAATAACCACAGTAAAGGCTGCAACTCTAAAGTGCACTTAGGCTAATTTATCTAGCACCAGGCTAGCAAAATTCCATGATAGACCAGCCATGCTACACCTGAAAGGCTTGGGCCAACATCAGTCCACTTAGGTTGGTCCAATAAGATGGACCTGGGCCAGGCTAGTTGTGCTGGCCTAGGCAGCTCAGCAGAGGCATGTTGAGGACATGTTCAACATGGCCTAGAACAGTGCAGGAAAGCCTCATCTAAAGCCTCTTTCCCGGGCAGACATGCCCCCTCACAGCTCTTCTGACTCAGGAGCAGGCATAAATCTGAGCAGACTCATAGGGATCCATGATACGTCAGAGTAAAAATGGAAGTAATGGCAAAAATTTTGAGTCCTAAGCCAACCTAAGTGCAACCTTTGCTTCTCAACCTCAGGATATAGCACAACAGCCCACTTCAATATGGCACAACTCCCATAGCGCAGTGAGCATGCTGCTTCTTGCTGGCATGGTTAACCAGCAGGCCAGGGAGGGATGTTGTTCATAGGAAGGGGTTGCACTGGGGAGGATACTGTACATGGGGGTTGTGTATGGAGTGTTGCGCATGGGGGGTGTTGCGTATATGGAGATGATGCACATAGGGGTTGATGCATATTGGGGGGTTGATGCTCATGGGGGGATGTTGCGCAGGGGGGATGTTGTGCATGGGGGGTTGATGCATATGGGGGATGATGCACATGGGGGTTGTTGCGTCTGGGGGTTGTTGCGCCTGGAGGGTTGATGCACTGTGGGGAGATAGGGTATAGGGGAATTTTACTCCCACAATGTGGGTACACTTTTCGCTAGATCGGAATAAAAATACAAGACATCCCTTTGAGCACCCCTTTTTCTTAAAGGATAACACCACAATCCATTAAAAAATAAACCTGCCCCTATCCATATGTACTAAAAGAGTCAACGAGGTCCTGCTACCCAATACAGTTACAGAGCCTTGTTGTTTTAGGAAGAAAGCATTCTCTTCCCAAGGCATTTGCAATAACATTGATGTTCCCAGAGAACAAATTACTGTTGTTTATTTTGGATTCATTTAACATTACTTTGGTTCCTAGATACACAAACTTCATTTGATCAAGTGGGAGCATCGCTTTCAGCAAACTCTTGCCGATTCTTTTAAGAGCTTCTGTTTGTAGGCATCACTCATGTTTAACACTGTATTCCTGGGGCCTTCCATTTGAACACACTTGAAAATAAGCAAATGTTTGCCTGGATCTCTTTGACTTTGTACCATAGTGCAGCACATTTGTTTATTTCTGTCTAGAAATAATTTTTTTGGGGAAAAAAGATAATTACAAAGCATTTCATGACAGAGAGAGGAAGATGGATGTAATGCCTAATCAGTGTATACTGAGTTTAAAATCTATTTGAGGTCAATATCATTGAATTAACTTACACTGGAAATGAATAAATAAATGTCTTATTATAAGGCACACAAACTATTTTATTTTGTGAAATTTTGTACCAATCCTAAGAGAAAGCCCCATTAAACTCAATGGAACTTCTGAGTAGACACAAATTGGATTGCACTGTAACTGTGATTGAAACTGCTGTGTGAAATAGCTATTTATTTCCATATCTTGTGGAAATTCTTTGTTTCCCTTGAGTATTACCCCTTCCCACAAATTCTTCTTTTCCTTGAGTACTATCTCAAAATGACATTGTGGGTTGTATCCTAACCAACCTAGGCCAGCAAAACTCACTCATCCCTTTGTTTCTCATGGTGATGTGGAGAGGCTGACACATATTTGCACTAACCCTAACCTCTTGCCCAATCCCACTCCCTAAGAGTTAATACAGACAAGACCAAAATTATGCCCACGGAGGGATCACAGGCCAATATTCATCTAGATGGAGTCCAAATTGAACAGCTCTAAGAATTCAAATACCTGGTATCACTGGTATAGGGAAAGAAAGTGGCATCTATCACCAAAGTCCACATCAGAATTGGCCAGGCAACAGCAGTGTTCACATCACTCAACCGGTGCCTTTGGAAGAAGGAAAACATGGCTGAGACAGATCCTGAGTGTCCCTCTTTGTGATCACCACTGTAATGAAACAATATACGAGAAAACAATATCGTAGAAAAGGTCCAACCATCAAACTTTAAATGAAAACCAAGTTTAAAAATGCAGACTAATTGGGGGTTAAGACTGCACTGTGACTGTGCAATCCTAGCTTGTACTGGAAATGACAGGCTGGCTTAGTCTGTGCTGTATAGTTTGGCCACATCTGTACAATGAACATCAATCAGGTGCCATATGAGCTCCTCTGGCAAGAGTGACCTGTCCACTTGAAGGTCCAACAAGCAGCAACAAAGAAGATGTGGCTCAAACTTATTGGTGGTAGTGGTGGTCTCTGCATCCATGTTGGTGAATATGGTACTATTGTCAGTGAATGTCAGGTTGGTCAGGAACATGCTTATGTTGTATTGTATTCCATGTCTGCCCTCAAATACTTTCTTCATAATGGCATCAATCATTATGTTAAAGAGCAGGGGAGAGGCAACATCTCCCTGGCAGACCCCAGTTTGAATAGGAAAGTTCTTGGATAGCTCATTTCGGATCCGCATGGTTGAACCATTGTATGATGTTCGGAGCAGTTGGATAATTTTCAGCGGCACATGCACATTCTCCAACACCATCCGCAAGATGGGCCAGTGAACACAGTCAAATGCAGATTTGCAAACAGGTTGAAGGGTGGTCACGCTGCCACAATGACAAGAACTGGAAAACTTAGCAACAAACCAAATGGAAATTCAAATTCCCAAGCCAATAAATAAGTACTACCAAAGACAGTTGTCACGTGGTCTAAAAACAACACTCCCCCCGACTTAAACACTGTTCACTGATATCTGCTAAAAACCTCACAGTGAAAGCAGTGATTAGGAATGAATTGCATTAAATGTCTTTAATTTCTCTTTTTATTAATGATGGCTTAATATAAGAATTGTTCCAGATGTGTAGCTAAATATTGGAGCTAAGTCTTTTCATAACTTTTCCAAAGGGAGGAAAAAGAAGTTGGCATTGTAACTTCTAAAAACTTTTTCAAGAAAGGAATTTTTGCCCAAGAATTTTCCATGAGGAAATATCAGCCAGGCTCTTTTGAGGAGGGAATGGGTGACTGTAGGTTGGGGTTGAGAGATATGTTGGGCTATACACAGATTACTAACTTTTCAAAATTGCAAATTGATGTGATAGAGCCATATTAGTGTACAGTACATCACAATGCAATCCTAACCCCCAGTTAGGCTACCACAAGCCCCTTGCACCAACCTGGGGATGTTGCAAAAGTGTTTTAAGGCACTTCTGCACCACTCCTGATCAGTGCACAGACCTGCACCAGCCTCCCCATGCCACTGCATGAATGAGGAGACAGGTGAGTTACACTGGCTGAAATTGGTTAGAATTGTGCTCTCAGTTTCTTAACCCCACTTTTCCATCAAGCACAATAATATTTACCTACCTTATGGGTTTATTGTAAGGCAGCATGAAATGTTTTGAACCTTCCAAGGTGCTACTAACTATATTGACTATTATGTCATTCTGAATTTAGGCTAAAATTAGTGCTGAGAAATTGTTTTCAAGATTCCTGAATGTATGTGTTCATCCTCAGCTTCCTGGAGTCCACTGGAGGAGTACTACCATGGCAGCTACTGCTGCGTCCAGGAACTGCTAGGAAGCCACTGATTATTCCCTTCTCATGGGGAAAGGCGTCAGCCCTGCAAAGGAGCTTTACATTTCTGTGCTGGATATTTTGCCAGTGTAGACCTGAGAGATTTCACTGGTCCTACCCCCCTACTGCCTCAGTTCCTTCCCCTACCCTGCCCTCCTCCTATCCCATTCCACCCACTCACCACTTCCCTCTGTCCCCAGAATTATTTACTGATGCTGATTGATGCTGGTTGATGCTGTTCCATGCAGCATTGAGACAAGCAGCCCAATCCAGAGCAACTATTCCTTGCACATGAGAGGCCTTGGGGTGCCCTATCTATCACTAGGGTGGAGCAACTGCTGACACTAACTGCATGTTTTTTCAAACCCAGTACTGGTGTGCTTAACTAAACTCAGTTAGGTGTGCCTAACTGCACGTTTTTTTTCAAACTCAGTACTGGTGCTAAGGAGCTTTAGGATTGGGCCATCAGTGATTTGCACAATTTTTAATGGCACTCTGCCCTGGAAATATTCACATGGCAACCTTGACAATTAGAGACTGAAGGGTGAACATCATGAACACAATATAAGAAGAGCCTCCACTGGTTCATGCCAAAGACCCATCCAGTCCAGATTCCTGTATCTTACAGTGGCCCACCACATGCCTCAGGGAGCACACAAGACAGCAAGAGACCTGAATCCAGGTCTCCCAGTAGATCTAAACCTATACCAATCATAGCTTGGAACCTGTGATGGTCCTTTCCTCTAAGAATTTGTCCAATCCCTCCTTTATCTAGATGAAGCTAGATGCCATCACCACATCCTATGGCAAGGAGTTCCACAGATTACAGCTGGAAAAATATTTTCTTTTTACGGTCAAGATAGTAGAGTTGTTCAGATAAAGTTTTGTAATCATATCAGCAATTAAAGCAACCCTGATTGAGGCAATGTTGCATTAGTAAGTTGCTGGACAATATCATTCCTTTCCAAGGCAAACTTCACAAAAGGAACTTTTTGTTGGTGCTGTAACTTCCATTAAAAATACACAAGCCTTTCCTGCTTCAGCTTTAAGTATTTAGCATTATTTTGTTAATTGGGCCACTTGGTGTGTAATCGTGAGTTTCATTTTGATAGTGATCCTTCAGTTGCCTAGCATTGTTTTTAGAGACCTCGCTGAATATTCCCTGTAAGTTTCAGTACAGAAAAATTGGAGGAATGCACTGGAATACAAGCTTGGAATGCAGATTTTGTACAAACCTATATACGGCTTCCTGCCTATCCCATTTTCATTCTTCTTCAGAGCTACATAATTGCATCTGGTGTTCCCAAGACAACAGAGCTAAAATTAAGTCTCCATTCATTACAAAAATTGCCCACAAGTAATTCCAGGCTATGGACCGTCTGCTGTTTGTCAATGGTCCTGACTGATTTCTATCTACTGTAACAAATCACTCAACAGTAAAATAAAGTGAAAGTCAATCCCATTGTATTGTATGTTGTGGATGTGTAACAGACCTCAAGGATAGGATAACCACCACCACCCCCAATCCAATAGGTTATTGCTGTTGCAAAAATAAAGGATTAATGTAATTGGCTTTGCCACTCACAGCATACCAAAATTGTGGAAAAACAGTCTGGCTTTTTTGGGTTAGAAAACTTCGGGATGGCTAAGAAAAAGTCCTCATTAATTTTCAAAGTGTTTAATAAGGAGACTGTTAAATCATAGAGACCCTTGAGATGGTTTCTTCCTCTTCCCCAATCAGTTAACAAAATTTTATAAAGTTGCAAGAAAGTAAGAAGAATAGTAACATAGTTCCTAATGAACACTCAGAGGCAAGGAGGAACAATCATGGTTCTAAAGCTATAATCATTCCTTCTGGGCAGACTTTTGCACAGACTGATTGGTGAGACCAGACAAAGGTTGAAGTTTTCCATTTACTATAAGCCTTCTCTTTGATGGAAGACTTCTCTCTTTCTCTTCTACTACACCCTCTCTTTTGCCTTCCTGCTGATTTCTGTTCTGCATTTGGTGCTCATTTGGTCCTAAGCATACCATTTGGACCTAAGCATACATACCGAACACAAATTTTTGTCTTTCTTTGGTTTTCTCTCTGCTAATCCCTCTCCACAACTGACTTACTTACTTACTTACTTACTTACTTACTTACTTACTTACTTACTTACTTACTTTCTTTCTTTCTTTCTTTCTTTCTTTCTTTCTTTCTTTATAATGATATATGCCAGTTGGTAAGAATTCCAATGTCCCAACAGGACTGGTTAGCACAGGCATGTGATGTATTTGGAACTATTCATGCTTTATTAAGATTCAACCAGCTTGCTTTGCCATAGGAAAAATGAAATAAATTTTATTTGAGTGTAACTTTAATGCTCAGTTCAGAATCTTTGAATTAAGGTGATCAAAAATCAAAGTGTTCCTTTACATCTAAAAGACCTGATCCATTACTTATCTGTTGTGTTCTGTTAAGCTTTAATTATTTTCACAGAACAGAAGCAAAATATTTTCTCTGTATATAAACATTGCATCTCCTTCGGGATCTTCTGTTCAACTTTCCTTGAGCAAATGAACAAATAAAATATATTTTTGGTTTTATGACTTGTTTTTGCTCCATGAAATTCAATGCATGGCTGCTATTCATGCATCAGTATGATTGGTTAATGGACCTAACAGAAATAAGTCCACTGAACAGTCAACACTATCACAAAGATGCTGACTATTAGAGTTCCCCTAGCAGCATTTTGGAAATCCTCAGATGGCAAAATACAGTATTGACAATAGGAAGAAATACACAGAGAAAGCATGGGAGAATCTAACTTGCTGAAATCATAACATTATGTCATTGACTATTTTCCTTCAGATGCTTATTTTCTTCAGATGACATTACTTCAGCTTTATACTTTTATTTTATACATTACTATACTTTATACTTTTATACTCACAGTTATGAATGAGAGGATTTTCTTGATTCTGTTCCATAACTGTTCTGAAATTTCATTATGTGTTGAATTTTGCTCGGACTTTTAGATTTAAAATGTTTGAATTGTTTTTGTGCATGTGGTCTAATGGGGTGAGGAATGAAGGAATTAAAAGGGTGACGTATAAAAAATCTTTATTGCAACTGTGCAATTGGACTATTTCTCAACTGTGCAAATATCATTTAAAGTTTCTTTGTGGCAAAAAAAAGAAAAAGTCACAACAGTTGTTTTCCAGTAAAAATGCAAAATGTCAGAAATGTTCCTCTATAAAAATGATTGATCAAAATGTTTTCACTTTGTTCTGGTAAACATAGACCAGAGCACATTTATTTATTTATTTTTTAAGCCATAGTAAAAGGATCAGCATTTTGCACAAGTGGACATTTATAATCACAGTTCATATAGGTGGGAGTTATATTTTAAATGTTTAACGTGTGGTTGAAAAACAAGTCAATATGTCTAAATTTTCTGAATCAACCTCACAAATTATGTACACTTTACCAATATTCTGCTGTTCACATCAGTACTTGCAGTGTTGGTTCTGAAGTTCTTACATTATTCTGTGAATGTGATATACATTCTGTCTTATACCACTTCCATTAAGAAATGTGTATGAGAACAGTAGCGAAATCACGTGCAAATTGCTGCTCAAAGATGTTTATCTCGAGAACTATATTTGCTGCTTTAAACATATTTAGATGGATTGGCACTTGATACCAAGTAATTACGTGCTGAAGTTAGACCAGCCCAGGTAAATGTGCACCCAGTTATGCCAGCACAACTCCCTTATGCTAGTCTGGGGGTGTCATAAAAGATTGTGAGATTCTGCTCCAAGTTATCCATATGCAAAGTAAAATCAAACAGCATCTTTTGAAGCCGTACTGTTACTTAATGGTATAGATGATTTTGGCAGTCTGGAGAATAGATTATGGGGACATACCCTACAATCCAGAGTAACTATGGGAGCATGTAAGAGACATTTACGTCGGTGCAACATCGATGTAGTTACGTTACCACCTAGTGAAAACCTATAGAAAATTCATTTTGCAATCCAGAGTAAATTGTTCTTATGTCAGAGCATGGACTCCCCGTAGTTACTTTGGATTGGGCATATACAGGGCAAGCCATTGGGAGTCTGTGGTTATAAAAATGTTAAGAATCTATTTGTAGACCATCACTGGCTGATGTCAGGAAGAGCACCATGCATTAATTGCCCCTTTCCAGGCACAATCCTAATCATGTCTACTCAAACGTAAGCCCCATTGTGTTCAATCTTACTCCCAAGAAAGTGATTTTAGGATTGCAGCCTATATAGTCAACGTGGGTGTGTGAGGTTATCAGCTTACCTTATGCACTGATGTTACCTGAGAATCATGAGATAAACTCTTGTGAAATTCGTAGCTATTTGACCCTGGTAAGATAAGAATGTATCCTTGGGGAAATACGTATATAATGCTTGATCTACCATAAGCTGCAATGAATTAAATTGACTCCATCCCCTTACAAGTATGAAAATTATTACAACTAACATACCTTGAAAAACATGAATCAGGTATGCATCAGCAGTGTAATTAGAAAAGAAATAACAGAACAAGTATATTCTTTGACAGTATATCAATATTCTCTGTTTTCATAACCAGGCAGCTCCTGTAAGTTGATGTGAAAATGAAGTGTGCGGAGGAAGGTAGAATGAGTGTTTTGGAGATGAGCTATGCCTTCACAAAGAAATGCATAAGTTTATAAACTGCAGGCTGGAGAATCAATTTAGCGGCATGGAGAATACTTAATTACGCTAACATTCGTGCCAAGGAAATGACATTCTGAAAACCCCATGAAAAACTGACACTGACATCCCGCTGTTAGGGCTTTCTTCTTTCCATAAATAGACTGTGGGGTGAGTTATTTAGTGCCTGTGATACTATGGAGAAGGGAGCAAAAGTCTCTGGATATGCTGTAGTCTGCATTCACTGTGAAGGCAGAGAATGTATGAACAGCACTTTCAAGATTGCGAAAAATCAGCAAGTAGGCTTTGGAGAATTACAAGCATAAATATTCTTCTACAGGAATTTGCCCATCAGCTGGGAGAAAGATGAAAGGGAGACACGAAGAAAAGATGAAATGTGGCTCTGAAAGGCACAATATATTCTCAACCAGCCTTCCTCATAGGAGCAGGCATCTCTTTGCTTTCCACACACACACACACAGGCACACAAACACACACATACACAAACATAGAGGAGGAGGAATTACTGCTTAATAATTGCTATGGAGGATGGAGTTTTTTGCTGAAGTGAGGAAACGTTACTTTGGAGAGAAGGGAGGTATATGGAATATATCCTGAGGCTACAGATGCTCAATAAACCAATGAGGATCTCAGATTCTGTTCAGAAAACAACATAAGGGTATGATCCAGCTACTGTTCACAATGTTTTATGTCCCATTGGTGTCTTCCTAAGCATGCTTAACTCCCTCCTATTTAAATGTCTTGGCCTGTATTTAGCTTTGGCTAATATATCCTCAGTATTGATATGTTGCTTTTTCTAAAACTGAAAAGCCAACCCAGGTATATAGATTGCCTAAACGTTTGTTATCATAACCTTCTGAGACAGGCTGGAATCACTATCTTCCAAATATCTATTAGGGACCAAATGACAACCACTTGTTTTTTCTGACTACCTACTAGGTAGATATTGGAGCTGAAATCTGAACTCATGGCTCATATCTTATAATTTTTGTCACAACATTACACCAGCATTGGCTGATTATTTTTTTAAAAGAGCTTTGAAGAAGTGAGTGCAATTCTGAGTGTACAGGCATGGGTGAAGCTGAAGATACTCCCAGAGCCTTTTCTGCTGACTTCAGAATCCTTAGGATTGCTGCCTTGGCTTTATTTCATTGCTCAGCTAATGATTTGCCCTGTGACCTTTTGCAAGCTAATTCTAGTGCTCTTCATTTCCTTGTGTTTTCCCCCCTCCAGTGGATATTAGAATAACCCTGACATAAGTTTTATGAGATGTTGCTTAATTAGCTGGCATGGTGAACCAGTTTCATCCTTCAAATCAAACATCAGAGTGCTCTGCTGACAACATCCCAAACCTGTCTGTGAGTGACAGGGGGGGAAAAGCTGTCTTTCCATTGTCTCAGGGGATCGAAAAGAGGAATAATTCAAAGCAGCACAGAGGCAGCATCAGTTGTGGGACAGATGTGGGATGTGTGTGGGGAAAATCAGTTTATCTTACCTGAATTCAGCATGAACACATCCGGTCCTAAAACCTCCAATAAAAGTTGTGATGGCTGATAGTGACAACTATGCATCTTAAGGGGTGGAGAATCAGAGAAAGAAGAACTGAATCAAATTTTCATATCTCTTCCTTAAGGTTGCAATAATTCCTTGGCAGAATTATGCCAACCTGGGCATAATGGTTGCCAGAAATTTTCATATCTCTTCCTTAAGGTTGCCTTCCTTAAGGTTGCCATAATTCTCTTCCACAAAATCAGGACAGGACCCTCTGTTCCATTTGCCAGTATGTGAACACAATCCCCCAAAATCAGGATTGTCCCTGTTTTGGGGGACATATGGTAACCCTACCCTTCCTCCTTTTCTATTTATTCATTTATGTTTATCCTGCCCTCTAATGAGGGCTCAAGGCAAGAACATACCTTTCAGAGCTATATTTTGGTCTTATTTACACATCGTATATTAAAAAATGAGTTTCAAAGCTGGAAGGGCTTTTTCCGTCTCAAGTGTCTAAAGTGTTCAGTGCTTGAATCTCAAGTGCTTTCTTTAATATTCAACATGTTTAGTCAGCCACCATCTCACTGGTTTCAGTATGTCAAAAAGGAAGTACATTTCTATGTACTAAATGCTTCTCTGACCAAAAGATGTACTGGCACTTTGGACAAAAGATAATTATTTGTAGTCAGTGGATCAGGTTTCTCTTCTCTGATGTGGGTCCAGAGACTTGAGAAACTCCCTGAAGGATGACAGGTCTACTCTTACCAATTTGTGTTCCATGGCTTCTCTCACACAGTGACAAATTCTGACATGCTGTCACATGCCAATAGCTTCTCTATAGATGGGGTTGGAAAGAGTGTAGATCAGGCAGCTATGCCCACAATTCCTAAACCCCATCCCAGACCTAATTCACCTTTACAGGACAATGTGGACTTCTGCCAGCAATATCCAGATCTGATCCAGATCTGAGTTGACTCATGGTAGCTGATTGGACCTACTCTGGGACAAGGGAGCAAATGTATCCTTACCCCCCAAGAGACTTTATTACGTCAAAATTACCCTGTAGGATGTAGTAGATGCCATGTTGGTGCTGCTACATCAATGCATATGGAGTTACAGTGGGCTGCCAAATACTCAAAAATTTGCTGCTCTACAGTAAGAATGTGTGAATTTTCACCACTACTTTGAGGTGTTGTGGGGTGATAAAGGAGTACTATGGCTTACTGTGTCTTATTTCTCAACTAATGATTGAACATGCACATGTGAAACAACCCTCATTATGGATATATGTGTATTTTATAGACAGAGACAGAAAGAAAGTGGGTATAGACAGTAGAAATAAGTCATGCTCGGAAATCTCACACTCATATACACACACAAACACATACACAGACACACACCTGGCTGTGGTAGGAATTCCCTAAGGATCAATGTCTTTTTATGGCTTTATCTAAGCAAACACTAAATATATGACTTCAGAAAGTGTTACTGCTGCTGACATAAAATTAAGTCAATGCCATAATTTCTCAGTACTGAAGTTGGTGGGTACTAAATCTTCCTTCTGCTGCAGCCAAAGAGCTCTCTGCTACAGACTTGAATTGGAACTGGATCTCAAATGTGTGCTCATTGTAAGAAATAATGCTCTAAAGGATTCACAGAATCTACTTGAGACATAGGAAGATAGGCAAGGCCTGAGCAAATTTCTTGGTGCATGCTATGTGCATGTGTGTGTGCAGTAGCATAGCTAGGGGGTGCAGGGGATGCAGTTTCACAGTCTTTAGGGGGTCTACAAGCTGAACTTTATAGGCGAAAATTATGAAAATCAGGTATGTATCAATGATAATACCATCATGTTATATATCGCTGGAAAGGTAATTTAATGCAGAATGCAATGAAACAAACTGCATTGGAATATCTATATTTTATCAAAGGGTATGGCCAAGTAACGAGAAAATGAAAACATAAAAGCCTATGGAACAAAAAGCTGATTTAGGATGCAATCCAGAGTAACTATGGGGAGTCCTTGCTCCGACATAAGAACAACTTACTCTGGATTGCAATATGAATTTCCCATAGGTTTTCACTATGTGGTGCAGTAACTAAGTTGATGTAAATGTCTTTTATGTGCTCCCATAGGCTGCAATCCTAAAGACACTTTCCTGGGAGTAAGACCCATTGAACATAATGGGGCTTACTTTTGAGTAGACATAGTTAGGATTGTGCACATAGTTAGTCTGGATTGTAGGGTTACTTAACTCAACTTTCCCATGATACTGATTGCTCTGAGAGCCAATGAGCTGTACTGTAATTCTGATACTGTATGGAACAAATAAGATGTTTATTAATCAGCTCCCATTTCCATAAACATATTTCATAATACAGTTATCCATGCTAACTGGGTATACACACACTTCTAAGTGGTGCTCCTCTTACATTTAGCAAGGGAAAAAATAACCATTCCTCTTTGCCTCAGCACAGTTTCTCTAACCAATAAGAGACACAATTTTCATTTATTTACTTAATTAAATTTGATTTGTTGTTGCAGGGGAAAATTAATTTTTTTAAAAATATACTCCAGGATGACATCACTTCCAAGACAACATTAGGAACTTTGCACGGGGCTACATGATCATTAGATACACCACTCTTTGTGTGTGTGTGTGTGTGTGTGTGTGTGTGTGTAAGTGAGTGAGTGATTGAGTGAGTGAGGAATAAATGAGAGAGAGAGAGAGAGAAATATGTGTGTTTATTATTGTGGTTTTTTCTTGAGCAGATACTTTTCATTTTAAATTTTGGGTCTCAGGGTCTGCTTTACAGAGGTTGGCTGTAAACATTTACCTGGGTTTGCAAACCACCCATCATCTCAACAGCAATGACTGCAAACTAATTCAAAAATACTTTGCATACTTCTGTGCCATTTTCAGTTGATTGGTCCACGTACATCAGCCATATGAATAAATTTATGATTTGCACACTCTGCCTAAAAGGATGATGCAAGATTAACTTGTAATCACACATATTGATTTTCTATAATGTATTTTTTTCCTTTATAGGAAAGCATATTACCATCATTTACAAAATGTTAATGACAGACAGCATATATCTTACTAAGAATGAGATTGTCTGATGCCAAATACCAAAATTCTCACCATTAATCTAGAGGAGCTTTCCTGATTCTCATCTAGATGTGGTCCAGTCATTTTAGACAAAATGCCTATCATAATGTAGCTAGCTTTTCAGTGTATGGAAGTTTTCATGGAATGGAAGCTGTCTACCTTAATTAACCAATGGTAACTGGAAAACAGATTTTAAAATTTTTGATTTTTCGTTTATTAGAAGGTATTTACATAAGTTCTATTTAATAATAATTCTAAATATTACCCTGTACTAAAATTGTTGATTATGCTTGTATTTATTAGCAAGGAAAAGGAGAGAACATCAGAGAAATCCTAGGATTAGAAACCAACCAAACAAACAAACAAATAAACCATATTTTATTTTTTCCAGTGTCTGCAGCCTTGCACAGCCAAAGCAGCTCAGTGTGACTAGTACCATATAGATTTGACATGTGTATATGTCTGCATTAAGATGCAAATATGTATTTAGTCCTGGTTATTCATCAGCAGCATCATTATGCTGGCTTTTATGCGTCAAATATCTTGTGCATGCAAAAAGAGATCTAGCATTCTGCCTGAAATTCTTTGGGGTGTTTCTTTTCCCCTCTGAATGCAGCTGGATCCTTTATAGGTTCTTACATGCAGAAGACAAAGCAACATCTATTGTATATGTTCTTGTTTTTCATTCAAAAGAAGATCCCACTCAGCAGGCATAATATTTTTATCACACATAAAAAAGGATTTCTCACTCTGAGCATTTATAAATTTAAAAAAAAATTGGAAAGAAAGCAGAACAGCCATTAGTCTCCTTTCTGTTTTCTAACATCACACCAACAAAATGTTTTCATCAAAATATTCTTTCTCTTATAAACAAGGAAATAGAAAAGAAACAGAAACAAATATGTATTTCCTTTTTATATTTCAGTCAAATTTGTCTTGAAGTAAATTTGAATTTTTCAAGTCCAAACAATTGCAACTAGGAATCAACTACATTGAATATATTACATTGAATATATACATTGAAGATATATAAAAATACATTGGATTACACTGAATATATAAAAAATACAAGCTTGAAGGTTCCTAGTATTCCAAGGACTATATGAAGATAGTAGCTCAAGATATGTTAGATCACTAGAGATTCCAATCAAATTTCTAATTATAGAATTGGGTCCTAAAGAAGTAGTTTTAGAACTGTGTGGATATTGAATGATTCTTTAATTACTGATGGCACAATCCAGAACTCTGCATGCCAACTTACAGCCACTACACTCTGTCACAAACTTGTCATAAGGCACTTTTGTGAGCCCTTAGCTTGGGCCCAGTGATAAAACTCGCTAGCCCAGTACAAGCCAAAACTGGGCCATCATTGATGTTGAGCCCGCATTCCACCACCTGGTGGTTACCATACTGCTAGGCAGTGCAGAGATGAGTTGGGGTATGAGATGAGGAGGGGGGGGTGTGCCAGGGTGGGGAAGCAGGGGGTAGGGCAGAAGAAGTGGGCAGGAGGTGTGACGAGGAGGGAATGGGATGGAAGGAGAGTGGGACTGGTGAAGCTGAGCCAAATTCACAGCTCAACACATAACTCTACAAGTCTGAGCTATCACAAGGGCTGCAGCTAAAAGTAGCCCTATTGTGGGATTACAAGTGTGTAGATCAGTGATTTTGAACCAGTGTGCCATCACTAGTCCTTAGGTGTGCTGCAGGAATTTGGGGATTGACATTAATAGGAAAATTGGGGGGATTTAAACAGCCTGCTATGCCTTGTCAATGGTAAAAACAACTGATCGTGTGCCTTGAAAATTCCAGTGTGCTTTTCGTGTGCTGTGAGATAAAAAAGGTTGAAAATCACTGGACTAGATGAATAGTCACTCACAACTGTCAATGACCAGCAAAAATTTATACAATTCCTGAGATCCTATCATCAACAAACATGACAGCTTTCACTTGTTTGCATGATTATGTACAGTGTATTTTGCAAATGTCTGTCACATAAGAAGGTGACAAGAGAAAAGGTTTTATAATAAGACTCCTCACAATGACCAAACACAATGGGTTACATCATTTACATACGCAGTCAATGGCTGTCGGTCGACTCACTTTCTTGGTGAATCCACATTGTTAGCAGTACTTAACGAAAATTAAATTGTTATCTGCTTTAACATAAAATGTCACCCAGAATGAAAATAAATCTGCCTCATACTGGCCATCGCAGATTGAGATTTGGGCCTGGACATACACTATGAAATGAACAGACAGCAGGCTCTCTCTCTCTCTCTCTCTCTCTCTCTCACACACACACACACACACACACACACACACACAGAGATGAACATGAGTAATAAGTGTGAATACTTGGGAAAGTAATTCTTAGCTTGAGTCTGAAAATATTGTAGGCTACCAAATTTAAGAAATTTGAACCCAATCTGAGGAGGTATGTTTATGAGGGTTAGTGCTGGCCCAGTCTAGGAGCTGGACCAGTCCAAGTGCCACCAGTGCCACACATCTGCTCCCAGAGGACACAGGAACTGTGCCCAAGGGCCTTCCATTCTGATGGCAGCAGGGTGAGGTGAGGGGAAGAGATTTTGCCATTCTGGGCACTGGCAATGGTGAGGGGCAGCTGCCTGCTGGTGATTGGGAAACTGGCAGTGGCAGTTCTCCTGGCAATGTCTGCCAGAGGTACCTTGGTAAGCACTGTTCCCCATGCCAAGCTCAGCACCCATGCCGGGAGTTGACTACCCCTGTGTTTAATATAATATAATATAATATAATAATGTGTACCTACATACTGCATTGTCATTTCAGTTTGCTAAGAATTTTATACATGAACAAATTTCAGGGGAAAATTAAATACTGAACAATAACAGGTACTTTCCCTATCTCTATAAAAGATTCTTCTCACCCCCAGTGGTAAAAAGCAAAAAAAATTCTCAGAGAAAAGCACATACCTAACTCTGAAATGTTGAGAAAAGAAATATATGATACATTCTTTTTTATATTCTATATTGATGCATAATTTAGATCTATAGGCATCTCAAAGAGAACGCAATGATAAAATATCTGAAGAATTCACATTCCATTTTTCATGACTGAAGAGAACATAACACAAACTAATATGTATAATTCAATATGACGAGTGCATATTATTCGCAAACCTTTTTGTGCTTCTAGGCTATGCTTGCCACTATAACCTGCTGTAAATGTCTTTGTGGATGTACTGATCAACTTCCAACATTATTTCACTCAGCTAGGAGTTGTTTTTGTTTGTTTAGAGGGAGAGATTTGGGTTTTTAAAAAATTTGTGACATAATAGCTTCAATTCAAAGGATATTCTGTTTTAAGAACAAGAACAAGGATATTTAATTTTAAGAACAAGTAGTTAAAAAATCAATAGTTGGTGAGTCCAGACTCCCCAAATGTGTAGCTCTTATCCAAAATTCACCAATCTGACTATAGCTTCCCTTAACTCAAAGTGGATTATTTTCCCCTTAAGTCTTAGGCTGTCTTAAGTGAGCCTGTAAAAGCACCTTGAGTGAGCATATCTTTTTTTGCTAGAAATTAGCCAGAAATGAAATTGCTAGCAAGCCTCTAACATGCTTCTAGCACAATTCATTAAAAACAGACCTAAAATGATGTTGAACGTATTTCAGGGCATTTGTGAGACATTTACCCTACAATCCTACAGGATTGTGGGGTAAATGTAACTACAGGAGCACGTAACTACAGGAGCACGTAGTTACTACAGAGTAACTACAGGAGCACGTAAGAGACATTACGTATACCCGTAGTTACTGCACCATCTAGTGAAAACCTATGGGAAATTCATATTGCAATCCAGAGCAAATTGTTCTTACACCGGAGCAAGGACTCCACGTAGTTACTCTGGATTGCACCCTTAGGCTGCAATCCTAGCCACACTTTCCTGGGAGTAAGTACTATTGAACACAATGGGACTTATTTCTTAGATATGCTTAGGATTGCACTATTAGGCTGCAATCCTAAAGACACTTTCCTGGGAGTAAGACCCATTTTACACAGTGGGATTTACTTTTGAGTTTACATGGTTAGGATTGTGTTCTTAATCATAGCTTTTATGAAATATACATTAAAGTTATTGCATATAGAGCTTTAAATATTTCAAGAATGGATGGCTTTGTCCAAGCTGAAAACAACCTCATCCACTGCCTTCCCTCTTTGCCAGAAGAAGTACCTCTGATAGCACCTGAGAGCTTGTGCTGTTGACCCTCTTTAGGAGGAGTGCTGGAGTTCTACTCCCTCTTGTCCTTCCAGAAAACAGACGGCTCCTGCATTCCTCAGCATCTCTGCAATGTGTATGTAGCGCAGGGAGGCACCTCCTGAGGTAAAGCAAGCATTTGGTCAACCCCGTCCTACGTGCAGTCAGTCAACACAAGGAGGCCCCTGCAGAATATTTGCACAAGACTCCTGAGGTGATAAAATATGATAGAAACTGTATGTTCAACTCCCGGGGAGCATCTGCTTTCAATGCGAGGAGTGTGATAGGCTTGAGTGGACCATTATTGTTCTGCAACTTTATTAACTGTTCAGCCTTTCATTCCCAATTCTATTTATTGTTTGTCTCCTAGTTTTGTGCTTTCAACTATACTTCTTTTAGGCATATTTCTTTGTTGTGCTCATGCCTTTTGTTCTTCTCTCCATTCCTTTCTTCTATGATCTGCCAAGTTCTGCTCAATTAGGGCAGCTAAGTCAACATTACGAGCCTCCTTGAATTCACTTGGCACACTAACTAGCATTTAAGTTTTGCATCGCCCATACACTCCTCATCTCTTTTCTTCACGAAGGTCATTGTAAAGTCATTTATGTATCCTTGAATAGTTTATTGATCTCCTAATTATTCTGTGTTTGTGGTTCCTTCTGATGTTTCTTTCACTCTGTTATTTCATTATATTATTCTAAGCATTCAATAAACAAATTCTGACTTATAAAAGAAGGCAGCCCAGACAAGAGGGAACATTCCCCGAAAGTTCAAAGGAGGAGCTGAATGTTTTAACTTCTACTGAACTTGGAGGGTGGGAATCAAAACACAGGGCAAAGCTGCTCATAATGTCTCTCCCAGAGAAACAAACACAGTGATATTACAGAATTTTTGCCTATATTATAGTTGCACTCACCTCGGTTATTTTATAGGAACTTCAGAAGTGGGCTTTAATAATTCTCAAGGTGACTAGCACGTAAAAGTACGAACTTCACAAAATGATTTGCATGCCTTTGGAACAATGCAGATTGACCTCATTTAAACAAAAGAAATTTCATATTATTTATCCTCCACAAACAGTTAGAAAGTATATCCCTTCTTTATATTTGGGATAAAGTCCAGCAGCCAGGATGAATACCAGTGAGATTTAATCTACAGTTTGCTTTAAATTATTACTATAACATGACTTCTTTTCAGGGACAAGGGTTCAGTAGAAAAGCACATTCGTAACATACATATTATTAATCTATTCATAGAAAGAAAGAAAGAAAGAAAGAAAGAAAGAAAGAAAGAAAGAAAGAAACTGAAGACTGACTGACTGACTGAGTTTGTTCCCTTACTCACTCACATACTCACTCATCAATGCCCAGCCAAAACCGCAAGTCCTAGAAGTGTGAAATTTGGGGAAGGTATTCTTCTAAGAATTCTATTCTTTGCAAAGTGGGTGATGGAGACACCCACTAAGAACCAATTTTTGGAAATGCAAACCCAAAGGTGATGGAAAGGGGCACAACTCATTTTCCTCCTTTTACATTGAGGAAACCCTGACTGATCAACGCCCTGGACCTAGAAGCATGACATTTGGGGAGGGCCTTCCTTCCATGGTGTGAGCACCCATTAAGAGCCTATTTTTAGAAACGTAACCCCTGACAGCGTGAAAAGGGGTGCAACTCATTTTAGGCCAATATTTAACATTGATCAACACTCAGCCCCAAATCCTGCACCTTCCATTTTGGGGGATGGTGCATGGTTGAGGGGGATGGTGCATGGAGGTGGTGGTGCACAAGGGGATGATACATGGGGAAAGTTGCATGGAAGGATGGTCACAAGGAGGCATAGCACAGGGGGCATGGTGTACTGGGGGAAATGGTGCATGGGGCAGATGGTGCATGGGGTTATTTTACTCCTGCAATGGAAGGTAAATTTTGCTAATTGTGTGTGTATATCTAAAGCTAACACAGAGAGACATACAGTGTAATCCTAAGAAGGTCTACTCAGAAGTTAGTCCCATTGTGTTCAATAGTACTAACTCCCAGGAAAGTGTTGTTAAGATTGCAGCCATACACACATATTGTACACACACAATGTGTGTGTGTGAGAGAGAGACAGAGAGTCATAAAATAATGTTCAATATGAAAGCGCTGTTATCATGCTCCACCAGAAAATACAGTTTTCCCAAGCAGGGAAATCAAAAACACATTTTTGGTATCTTGTATTTGCATTAACTATTTTTACTAGCTGTGAGATCAGTGACTAGAAATCCAAAGGGTGTCTGTCCAATATGTGTCCCATTCTGCTGTGCTACATGATGTTCTTGTTCCATGGGAAGCACACAGATTTAACACATTGGACCAGGAGTTACAAGGCCCTTGCTGTGGTCCCCATAGAGTTATCACATACACCATGTTGCATTATCAGACAAAGCAGTTTTGTTTTTCTAATGAGCTCATTGCGCAAGGATGACTACCATGTGCCGATACAGAAAAGGAAACAATGTTTGCAGTGTTCTTCATGAATATCCTTATGATTTGATGGAGCTGTGCGTGTAGCTAGTTATGTATCTATATTTCTCATAGTATACCTTTTGGATCACCTGCTTCCTTCTGCAAAACCATCCTTTTCTTCTGCTTTGATCCCTATTGCTTCTAGCAAGTTCAGTGCAGCCTATAGCACCACAGAAACCATCATTTATGTGACACAAGAATATGTTTATTTCCAGAATCCTAATAATGGTACTTAGGACCTCCATGAAATTTCCTGGTTTTCCCATTTTATTTTGGACTAATTTTATTACCACGTGCTTTGGAAATGAAAGTGGATAAGAGTTAAACATAGGGCACAATCCAAACTACGGGGAGTCCTTGCTCGGGTGTAAGAACAATTTGCTGTGGATTGCAGTATGAATTTCCCATAGGTTTTCATTAGATGGTGCAGTAACTATGGGTACACATAACGTCTCTTACGTGCTCCCATAGTTACTCTGGATTGTAGGGATAAAGTCATATGTAGATTTTTTTTGTTTGTAACAAATATGTAACAAATATGTAAAATAATATTTTTAAAATAAAATATTCATGTAGATAGATGGATAGATTCATGGGCATGTATACACTCCCATACACATATAGCCTAAATAAAAGCAATACCAATGTTGAGGTCAGATGTTGTGGTAACACAGGGTGACCATATGACCAGATTTTTCCAAATTTTCCTCTTTTTAAGCCTTCTGTCCGGGTGTCCTCCAAAAGGGCTTCATTGTCCTCCATTTTGGCTTCATTTTGGAACTTTGCAATGGTGTGCAGTAACACATCATGTCATATGTTGTTGAATTCATATTGAAGAGCAGAATTCAATGCAAAAATGGGTTTTGAAATATCTCCTTCCTATCAAAAATTATTACAAAAAAAAACTAAAAATCATAAATATGCATTGAGCTCTATGGGAAAGTGAAAGGGCCCAGTATTGCACTATGAGCTTTACTCATAAGTAGGCAAACATGCCATTGTCAGCCGGAAAGGCCAGGCTGAGAGGAATCCAAGAACTTGTCCTCCTTTTTAGGTTCAAGCATCTTGTCACCCTGAACAACACTATTAGATAATGCCGTTTTTAGCGCCCAATTTATCTCCTTGTACCCTTCTAAACCACAATCTGCAAACTTATGCCAGTTGTTTTCCAAGATTCCTGCTAGTCAAAGTACAGATGATCTCTGTAATCCTTTTCTGCTGCCAAAATTTTGACCCTGCTTCCAGTCAGTTTCTGTTCATTAGACCACTGGGAATTGCACAAATCATTTTCCTTCTCTGCCAGGAAGTAGTGCCAAGTGTTTACTATTACTTATGCAAAATAATTTTCCAGAATCACATTACAAATGGGGAATGCACAGATGACTTGCAAAGGGCGAAGCAAATGAATAAGAAATAAATAAGCCGTCCTCACTGCATGGGTTATCAGTTCTATGCACCAGATGAATAAGCTGTTCACATTTCCACTAATCTGGAATTACAATAACCACTTTTCTCCTGGGAAAAATGGTGACTGAAATACAGAATTAAGATGTGTTTTGTTATCCTTTCATAGCAACAGGGAGTGGGCTTGGCTGAACTGAGTTTTATAGGGTATGTAAATGAAATGGAATGCCGGTATATAGGATGTCTTAATGCCTGTTATTTGTCTTGTTTCTGAATAGAAGCTAATAACTTTTGGTTCCAAGTACAATGTGATAAGCAAGGGGGAGAGAGAGTTTCAAATGAAAATGAAAGGGCAGCTGGATTAGAAAAGAAGGATTTTGTTAAAAAAAAATCCAAACCAAAAATTTACACTGCAAAAAACAATTGTCAATCAAGAAAAGGCAACCACAACTACAAATGAATTATTGGTAACATTCTTGAATTTATCAGTGTACAAAACAACCACATTTTAACACTGTGCCATAAAGATTTTAGGTGTAAACTTACAGAAGGAAAATTTCTGTTGAAAACCCAAAGCAGCCTTTGTTGTGAAAAGCAGCAGAAAATTGCTGACAAAACCTAATGGAGGCATCAGAATAATCTCATTAAAGTGGAACACACTCATTCAAGATGAACAAAAAGGGTTCATGGCAGTTCTCAGTGTTGAGGAGAAAAAGAGGAAAACTTTTCACTTCATCTCTGTCTTGTTTAGAATTGATCCAGTAAAACAATTATAAGGTTTATGACATTTTAATATTATTCACAAGATTATGTGTGTTTGTCTGCGTGTATACCCAAGCCGCTGTAATACATCTCACACACATTTCAAGTAGGACAAGACCCCAAATCAGAAATCTAGTTTGTTGGATTTTATAAAGATAAGCGGATTTGTTTTCTTTTCTCTTTCCCACTGATGTTCAATTCTGTTGATAAGTTACTGTAACCAAGCTGTACAATTAATATAATATTTTTGGCATTATAAAAAATACCAATGATGATGGCTTTAGGAAGCTTTTATGTAGGACTATTCAAAAAGTTATTTAGGCATAATTTGAGAGGAATACTAAAGATAATTGATTTCAGATGGAAACAGTATTTGTTTCTCAATTAACTTGGAAGATCAAATACATTCTCTGTAACATCCTTTGAAATTAACTTAACTAAAGCACATCACAAAGATGTACACATGTTGCTCAGTAAATAGGAGTGCATTTTTCTGTTTATAAGCCTGGGTTGTTCTGGTGTATAGGACTCAATGGTAGGCTCTGAGTCTAGCAATCCAATCCTACCTAATTTCCTGCATGATTATGGAGTGGTACAAACATGGCATCTGGTGCACAGAGTGAATCCTTCCATCTTGTGGGTTATCAAGCTGCTACTTTATAAACATCAAAATGAAATAATCTAAATTTTTCATTTAATTATTGAGAACATGTCTATATTCAGTGTGTTGATGGTGTCTGATTGCATCTTCTACATCCTTCAGCAATGCCAAAACAATTTATTATTAGAAAAGCTTTTTCACATGGATAATTTTTATGAAAGCTGGATGGATCCTTTTGCTACATATTTAATCCCAGTTTGAACCAATCAGAAATCAAACATTGACATAGGCTGCAATCCTGAAGTGCATTTAGGCTAGCCTATCATCACTGGGCTGGCCTAATTCTAAGACTTACGGTGTAATCCAGAGTAACTACGGGGAGTCCTTGCTCCGACATAATAACAGTTTATTCTGGATTGCAATATGAATTTCCCATAGGTTTTCATTAAGTTGTGCCCTAACTCCATTGATGTAAATGTCTCTTGCATGCTCCCGTAGTTACTCTGGATTGTAGGGTTAGGCTGGCTTAAGTCTACTTAGGCTGGCCCAAGACCGATGGAACTGGTCCAGCTTAGCAGGGCTAGCCTAGGCAGCTCAGCAGGGGTGTGTTGAGGGCATGTGTGGCAAGGCTTGGAACAGTGCAGTTAGGCTATATCCAGAGCCTGTTTCCAGGGCAGACACCCCCCTCACAGCTCCTCAGAGTTAGTGTTCACTAAACACTTTCTGAGATTTCTCGTGCACTTTCAATGAGTTCTGATTTTCCAACAAAATTGGAAATATTATTTTTTTTTTTGCAAGAAGCCATAGAAGGCTTCTGGCATTTAGCACAGCACCACATGGAGCTACACCTACCCTCAGAATTGCTCTGATGGGCAATCAGAGGTGGCACAGAGGTGAAGCGGAGAAGGCAGCAGTGGGGTGCAGTGGTTACAGCACTTTAGGGATTTTTTTCCTCTATCCCCAATGTCCGCCACTTCTTCCCTTGTAATTCCTTTCGTGTTTTGCTCTCAGCATGTCTTAATATTTTGAATATTTTAACTTCAATGAGTACAAAAAAGTATCCTTTTCCCTTTATCATATCTTGAAATGCCATTGAAATGCAGTACTTTGCCAATGTGAGCCAACAGTCTGTGCTGGTACATTTGATGAAGTTTAGTAAGGATATGATTTTCCCCACAGGATTCCGCATCTGACTCATGGAACAAAGTGTGTGTCATTTCTGATGGGTGCCATGACATCTCAGAAGTTGCAAGCTTTCTGAGAGGTCACCAGCAAAGGAGCTGAAAACATCAGTCAAGAGAAATATTATCTTCCGGAAAGATTTCAAAGCACAAAAACCTTTACAGCTGACACATTGGTTTGGTGTTCTCTTTCAGTCCATGTAGCATTCCTGACAACATGTAACCCATCAATCTAGGTACTATGAACATGTTTTCACCACTCTGGAACTTTCAAGTTTCAAGATGGATCTTTTGTTATCTTCAGGAGATTTTTCTTTTTTGCGGGTCTGAGACATCCGTATCTGATTGACACTATCTATAGGAATATGGGAAGATGATCTATACGCTGAATGAGTGATCTTATTTTGCAACCCAATTATCTACCAGAAAATACAAAGATGAAAACAAGCAATTAAAGTGATTAAAATGTTCAGTTAGTTTTTATGAATTCACAGGTGTGAATTTGAATGCACAATGTAAATAATATTTTCCGATTTTGGAACACGGTTTGTGAGTGGATTTTTTTTTTCCAATTTTTTTCCGTTTCCTCAATCACTCACAATCCTGTTTTACTTGTAGGAAACAAAATTAACAGAAATATATAAACAGAACCAATTATTAAACTAACAGTGTTGGCACAATAACAAGCAAGTGCGCTATGGGCACACGTAGTATGCAGCCCTGACGCTCCACGCGGAGGCTCTTTAAAAGTGCTGCCAGCCAGCGCTGCTGCCTCCAACTGCCCCCAACTTGGGGGCAGTTGCCTGGGGATGCCAGAGGCAGCTGCCCCTAACTGCCCCCATGTACCCCCACCAGCCACCTAGAACCTCCAGCAGCAGCCCAGGAAAGCCTCCCAGGAAAGTGTCTTTGATTGCAGCCTCCTAACCATGTCCATCCGGAAGTAAGCCCCATTGTGTTAAATGGGTCTTACTCCCAGGAAAGTGTCTAAGTAGACTTCAATTCCAGTGTTTTGTCATCATTTTTACATCCAGTCAATTTTTTTATATGACTATTTTTGGGGTTGTGGAACCAATCATGTGAGCTTCCATTATTTCCTATGGGAAAATGCACTTCACGTAAAGAGTGCTTCACATAATAAGCATGCCTCTGGAACGAATTAAATTTGTTATGTGAGGCACCACTGTATATTCTTTTGAAAATTTTCAAGGGCTGTGGTGGCACAAGTGGTTAAGCCACTGTGCCTGTTAACCAGCAGACCAGGATTTGAGACCTGATCCTACATGATGGGGTGAGTGCCTGTCCTTAGTCCAGCTCCTGTCAACCAAGCAGTTCGAAAGCATGTAAACGCAAGTAGATAAATAACTACTACATCGGTGGGAAGGTAAAAATAGTGTTCCATGTGCCTTTGGCAGTCACGCTGGCCCCATGACAAAACTGTCTATGGACAAAACTGTCTCTAAAGACTTAGAAACCAGGATAAGTACAGATAGTCAGTCACGACCAGCAGTATAACCTGTGGGGGACGCATCTACTTTTATTCACAATGTATTTTTATGTTTATTTCTGTTTTTTAACTAGTAACAATCCAAAATAAGACTCACTGGCTTCTCTCTGAACCAGAAACTAATAGTAGATCATGAAAACAATATTAATTTAATAATTTATTAATTATATTTATTTTATTGCTCATTTTCAACAGAATGTACAAGTCTGTAAGTGAAGGCAGGCATTGGCATCCATGTAAATGTATTACATGGCAACATTTTTACAATATTTGTATGTGCATGAAATAGGGATGTTTGGGAACAGAGAAAATTATTTTTCCTGAGCAACTACCAGACCAGAAAAAATGCATGTCTCCTAAAGTTCGGTCCAAAACATTACAATGATAGAAAGCAACAGACCCAGTCAAAATGGAAAATGTGAACTTTGCGAACTGAAGCTGGTTTAGAAGATTCTCACTGGGCTAAAGTAGATTTGCATTTCCAATTTATTATTTCTGCTACATTTTGGGAAAGCACATGTTTATTTTGAGCTTGCCATGTTTGCTCTGCAGGCCCTTCAATTTCCAGAATATTTCATATTCTCTGTTGAATGGTAACTAAATTAATTTGACTTTGCTCAACATTATCTAACAATTACAATGACCCCCCAAGTGAACCTCCCTCTGTTAATTCGCATAGCCATCATGAGACTCGATGTTTCTAACACCCGAAATTACGCTAAACTCATGCTAATTATAATTTTCTAATATGGTCTGAAAATCATGCTGTTACCAAGTAACAAAGGTCATTTCCAATAAATGATACCTTTCCAAGTCACCAATGCATTAAATTCTTTTTTGACTCATAACCGGATCTTGAAAAGTAGAAGGAGGATTTTTTGCAAGAAAGAAACCTTTGACATTCAGAACAGGATTCAGTATCAAGAAAAGGGGTACACAACCTGGTATACCTGTTATACATGTTATAACCTTGTTATACATGGATTTTTTTAATACACGGATTTGACTCGACACAAAAGGCCACTGCAAAAATTCTCCTTTTCTACTGTTGTAGATAAGTAGATATGCAAGCAATCTTTCCATTCTTCACTCCCAGAATCAAACCTTTGCAGATATTGAGGTACTACCTTATTAAATTAGGCACAATAGAGGCGCAATTAGTGGGTTCCATTAGAAGTGGGTTCTATTGTTTTCTTTATACACTGATTTTTTTTATCCATGGGAGGTTCTGGAACAGAATCTTAGTGGATAACGAGGGACACCTGTATTTTTATAATGCAGATGATGATAGGCAATCTAATCCAACTTGTTACCCCATGCTATACTGCATCATACATGCTAACTACACTATACAAAGTACATGCTACACTACTACACAAGGGAGTTCAGCTGAGATGTTGCCTTGAGGAAATGGAAAATGTGTTCCTTTCCCCAGGGAAAGTTGGTGCTGTGGTTCAACGTGGACCTGCACCAGCTATATTGCTGGTGCAGTTCTGCATCGATCTTCCTGGATTAGATCCAGGAAGGGGGATAGGTTATAGCATGCACTGACATTGCCAACCCCTCCCTAATCCCTTCTCTGTTCTCATTCTTCCTCAGTCATAGACTTACCTCTGGGATTCCTGCTGGCTTTACAATCAGTTTTGCTCTTACAAAGTGCTTTATAGCTTGTGATGGGCAAACGTGCTCCACCAGCATAAGAGCCACTTAGAATTATGCAGAAAGTGGGAGGCTAGACCTGCATTAGAGATGCACCATCATCTACTCCTCTGACTGCAAAGAAATGTACAATACACAATGATATCTCTCCTGTTTGATAGACTATATGATAATGGCTATTTCTGGCCTGCAGAACCTTTGCTCTGTTTCACCATCTTCACAAAAGATGTGTTGTCGACATCACATAGTTGGAACATTTTTGTGTGTATGTGTGTCAATAATCATTTTTTTTGTTGTTCATGGTAAATTATTACAATCCATATTTTAGCTGTTTTGAATGCCTTGTTAACATCCTGTTAATATGAACTTCTAGAATTCTTTATCATCTTTCCTTGTGTTTCCATTCTCTCCCCAAGATCTCTGTAAGTTAAGATTTCAAATTCAGAGTACATGCAACATTTTTTACAGTTCAAGTATAAGCATGAACAATATCATGCACTGCACAACCTTGTATTTCATATACTGTTGTTGCTATGTACAACATGTGTTATATGACATACTATTTCATTACAGTGGATGGTTATATCCTGCAATTTGGGGGTTGTGGTTAGTGGCATCCCTGGGGTGGCATTGTAGGGCAGAAGCCACAGTTCTTGCTACTGTCTGGCTTCCATTCTGTGTGCTGGTGAAGCCCCATGTTATGTCCTTTTTAGGCCTCTGGAAAAAACCAGAAGTAGTCTGCTGTTTAAGGTGCTCAAAGAGCTTTTGGAGTGCTCAGAAATACTGTGTGATCATCTGTTATGGTTGGGTAAGTGTCCTTGGGTAGAAGCGTGTTGCCTAAGGATGGCATGTTTCAGTTCTGTGTCTGGCGCAGCACAGAGGCCAGGCCTGCAACAGGTTGTGGTTGTAGTGATTGTAACTGTTGATTTTCACACAATTAGTCATGATAATCATTATTTTATGCCACTTTTCAATGAAAGGTAGTTCAAAGTAGTTTATATAGATCAAATCACAAAAATAACCTGTTGGCTAACCCTACAATTCAGAGTAACTACGGGAGCATATAAGAGATATTTACGTCGATGTAGTTATGGCACCACCTAATGAAAACCTATGGGAAATTCATATTGCAATCCAGAGTAAATTGTTCTTACATTGGAGCAAGGACTACCCATAGTTACTCTGGATTGCGGCCTATACTACATTAAGGCTTTTTGGCAATTTGCAGCATTCCAGGTCTCAGAGGAGGAGAGGGGAGAAAAATCTAAACACAGGCAAAACTGAAGGAAATTTTCTCAATATTTTCACCACAAATAAATATTATTAACCACAAATAAACATTCTCCTGCAGAAGACCAGCATTTGCCAAGAAACAATTAATGCAGGCTTCTATTAGGAGACATTCATGTGACATTCTGAAAAATCTCTGCTCTCTCCCCTGCATTTGTACTGTTGCCTTCATGCTTCCAGTAAAAAATATCCTACGGATTCAAGAGTATCCTATGGATTCATAATAGCACAAACCTTTCACATTATCATCTCAAAGCCTCGGATTGCACATCTTACCTTCAAACATTTTAAGTACTCTTGCTGCTTGGAACGTGATCTGTAGCTTCTCTGTGTGATGCCAATAATCCTTGTTCAGGTGCTGGCCCCAAGTGTATGAAGTGATGTATTAACTAATAATCTCTGTCACCCAGAAAACAAAACCCATTCATCATATACAACCTTTTTCACCCACCTTCCCATCTTTGCCAATGAACACACACAAAAATAATCACAAAGAGGAACAAGAGGTATCTTGTGCTGCCTCCATCACAGAACAAAACATATAATAAATCAAAAGTGGGCCACAAAGGATTCACGGGCTGATATTCAATCTCAAAATGAATATATCTACAAAGGAGCAGCAACAGGCTCCTTGAATAGCATTTAACATTTGCCTTTGTGAACTCAGGTCTGTGTGTGACCAAAGAGATGAAGACACTGAATAACGTTCAGCTATTAAGAAGATACAGTGGGTGTCTGCAGGCAGCCATTTATGCTGTTTGCAAAGGGTTTGGCATGCAAAAAAAAAATTTGTTTACACCTGCTAACCTGTTAACACCCTCAGTGAATATCCAGGAATTGGATCCAGGAATTGTCCCGAGGCAAAGGACAATATTGCAATTTTCCCAAGGTCCATAAGGCCTGCAGAAAGCTTTAGCTGGGCACATCTAGTTTTCATTAAAATTGGAAATGGCTTTTTAAGGTCTACATCAGGCCTTGAGGGATTGTATACAGTCAACCCTCCCCAACATTAGAAGGCCTCTGAAAGGCACTCTGCCGACATCCCCAGTACCCCTTAGCATGGCACCTGAGGTAACTGATCTTCCAGCACCCCTTAGCTATGCCAAAGCACATGTGCAAACACAGACACTTAATTCATAATTCATGGAATTGTGTCTTGGAGATGAGAGTTCGGTTGAACCCTCTTACTGGCAAACTAGTTACGCTGCAATATTTGGTTCTATTCTCACCTGAAGTGATAAATTCCAGAAACAGTATCACTATAAGATCTGTTTATCTAAACTTGAGAAACTCCTCTGATCTTCATTCTCTCAAGGGGCTTCTGGAGAAGCAACAAAATCTTCTTTGACACCAGATAGCAAATAGGTACTTTAACTATGTCACTAGCGGAGCAACTGGGTGTTGAGCTGCTGAGGAGCAGGCACAGCATTTGTTTTCTTTTTAAAGAAAATAATTTTCTTTTTAAAAATATCTGGGGATGACATCACTTCCAGCTGTGACATCACTTCTGGGGCAACATTTTGAGCTTTGCAGTGGACTATATGATCATTAGCTACGCCACTAGCACCATCACAGGTTATAAGCCATGATGGGTGTGCGCATGTAGATATATGGAGGCAATCTCAAAATGCAAGATGCAGGGGAGGGCACAAGGATGCAGGTGTCTTGTTGTCTTGTGTGCACCCTGAGGCATCTGGTTGGCTGCTTTGAGATACAGGAAACTGGACTATTTGTTATTCATTCCCTGCTGACTATAAGAGGAGCACCATTTAGAAGTGTCTCTTATATTTAGCAGGGAAAGACTAACCATTCCTCTTTGCCCCAGCACAGTTTCCCTAACTAATAAGGGACACAATTTTCTTTTTTTTACTTAATTAAATTTGATTTTGTTGTGGCAGAGGGATGATAAGAAAATCTTCTTTGACTCCAGATAAAAAATAGGTTTTTTAGCTATGCCACTAGCAGAGTAAACGGGTTTTGATCTGCAGGTTTTCCCCCAGTTTTCTTTCTTTAAATAATACCTGGTTATGACATCACTTCCAGTTGTGCCATCACTTCCAGGACAACATTTTGAGCTATGCACCGGACTACATGATCATTAACTATATGCTACTGACAAGCTGCATCTATCTGTCAAGAGCAAGGTTTGGAAAAAGATCTTATAGGTTCAGAAAACCTGTGCACATCTGGAATGCATACAGTGAAAGACGCAATACAAACTTCTCAGTAAAATGGAACAAAACTCTTCAATTGTGCAGCTCCATATTTCAAACACTTTCATTTTACAACGCACAAGAAACCTATAGCACTACCTGTTAGATGATTTACTATTCTGGGCAGCTAAGATGGAAGAAAAGCATTGTGAATAGGTTTGTCCAAATCAAACTCTCATGCCAACAGTAAGCTTTTAAACAAAACTAAACACAGCTGTGCATATACCTGCCACATCTTTTTTATGTATTGTTTTTAGAAAGAGCAACTTCATTCCTGTTCCTTTCCTGAGTGGTGAATAATATTCATTCAATTATTTAAAAGATTTTTATACTGCTTTCTTCAACATTCAAAGTCATAATATGGCTTTTGCAGCAGACATTTCCCTCACCTATCTTTTTTTCTTTTTTCTACTACATGGAATAAACTTGGATATGAGCATATTAATGAAAAGATAAGGGATTCACTAAAAGTAACTCTGATTATAAATGTTTGGGTCAATGTACATGAAACAATCTCAACATGGTAGCCAATTTGTGAGATAAACTACTTTCTGAATTTAAAAAATGGCAACTTTTTTTTGCTTTTATTGGAATCTTTTTTTCCTAAAGTCATTCTTCCAGGGTGCTTTGATGAAGATTTGCCACAATAGCACTCAGTGTTCAAACTGCATTGCAATTATTGAAGTTCCATATACCATATTGAACTGGCTTATGCAGATGTCCTCACTGACATTAGTTTCTCGAGAAGCTCCTTTGAAAGAAAGAGAACATAGTATCTGGGTGTTAGTTTCTGGCACAGAGACGAAGGGAAATTTTGTTTTAAAGAATTATTTTGCTTTCATAAAAGTCAAACTGAACGTTCTGGGATCAGAAACATCAGCTACATATGTCAAGGAATCCATAGTATTACCAAGTATTTGTGTTCTATATTTAACATAGCCATTGCACATGTAAAAACAGACCACAGTTTATAATTCAATCCACATTTACTGTTCTGCCATAAAACTGTAGTCTGAGCCATGGTAAACATTAGCTGACCCATGTTTCGAGAGTGACATGAGGTAGCAATCACACAGACACTTTATCATCAGCATAGCTCACTCAGTACTATATCATCACCTGGTCACACCTGTTTTGGTGGACTTGTATCACAACCTGGGAGTAAACCTCATTAATTGCAATAGATCAGTGGCTTCCAAATTTTTTAGCACTGGGATCCACTTTTTTTAAAAATAACACCCACATAGGGCCCACCTAGGTTTACCAGACTTGAAAAAAATTCTAGAAAAATAATATTTATTTATTTATTTATTTATTTATTTATTTACTTACTTACTTACTTACTTACTTATTTATTTATTTATTTATTTATTTATTTATTTATTTATAATAAGCAGGAAAAACCTTCAAACATTTATCTCCCTTTCTCCCTCCACATTCCGGCCCACTGTTTGGAAATCCCTGAGTAGGTGTTACTTCCTAATAAATATGCATATGATATGCGGGGAGGATATTCTTATATTCTCAGGTTGCTTGATCATAAATAGCCATGGGCTGCAATCCTAAGCACACTTTCTTGGGAGTAGACCCCACTGAATACAACAGGGCTTACTTCTAAGTAGACAGGCTTAGGATTGCACTGTTAATTAGGTTTCATTATGCTTCCCCAATCTTCAGATCACAGTCTGAAGATGGGCTGCGATCTTAATCCCCAGTTAGGCTGGCCTAAGCTCTAGCACAAGTCCCGTGCTGCCGTAAGACACTTGTGAGCCACTGCTGGGGGAGGATTAGGTCACTGCACAGATATGTGCTTGCCACCCTACATCACCAGAGGAACAGGAAGACTGATGAATTGTGCTGGCCTAGGTTAGGATTGCACCCAAACCCTACAATCCAGAGTAACTACGGGAGCATTCAAGAGACATTATGTGTACCCATAGTTACTGCACCAGCTAGTGAAAACCTATGGGAAATTCATTTTGCAATCCAGAGCAAATTGTTCTTACACCAGAGCAAGGACTCTCTATAGTTACTTTGGATTGTGCCCTAAGTCTCCTTCCTCTTACCTTCCATGAATTTGTGACCATCCTTTTCATGATCTTTGATAACCATTGTTTGCCATGATATAAAATTAAACATCCTAAGATTCATGTTAATAGGCTTACTAAAAACATTTGCTAATCTCATTTATACTACTGTTTCTATTAATGTTTGGGAACCCTTGCTGATTATCATTTAACATAGTTCTCTGTAGTTGGACAGAAAACAAACCATGATTATTACAACTCATTGACAAGAAGAGGATTAAGAGGAGAGGTGGTGATGCAAGAACTGCAAGCCTGTATTTTATTGCTTATTTCCAAACAGTGAAGAAAAACAGACCATCTGAATCTTTACAAATGCTGTTGAATATAAAGCCGAATCCTATACATGTCTACTCAGAAGTCAGTTCCATTATAATCAATGAAGCTAACTTCCAGGAAAGTGTGGGTAGTATTGCAGCCTACGTTTCTCCATCAATAAAAGACTTTAAAAGGCTCTAGAATCTACATCCCCAGATCAGTTTAAATACTTTACTTCATTATGATTCAGATATGGCTCTGTTTACATAATCTTCAGGGGCTGCCACCTATGGGAAGGATGATGAGAAGTGTGAGATTATGATACCTGCAAGGTTCATTTAGTCTTTAATGATTTTTTCGCAAAGCCTCGCCATGAAAGTGATGCACGATTCAATGCTGGTACAGTGCTCTCTTGATGAAATAAAAATTACTAAAATAAACTGGTGGGCATCTGGTAAAGAACAGTGATTACATGCTGGAGAATTTATATTTAGATGTGCTTAGTGTATGTGTGAAAAGCATGGGCTAATAGGAAAAGCACCAAAAATGCATATTACATCTTATTTTGTATACAACCTGATTTGTAGATCGAAGTATCTTAACAGGCTTTTAGGAACATGTTGAATATGTTCTTGGGAGTCATAATGATGCTCTTCTGGGCAAGCTGCCGCTAACAAAGCAAGTGTGTCTAGTGTATTTGCATATCAGTTGCAACTAGAAAACTCTACACTTAACCCCTAAATCCTCACCATCCAACATTTCAGCTATGCTAGCAAAAATCTAATGTCTTGCTATTAAAATACATACATAAATACATTTAAACAGATTGCTTTTGGCTGAATAGTCCTGAATAGGACAAGGGTCTGTGTATTTGTGTGTGTGTGTGTGTGTGTGTGTGTGTGTGTGTGTTAAATATGAAGTTTCAGATATTCTGCTTTATATCAAACCCCAGCTTCCATTTCTAACCAAATATATCTGTATCCAGCAATTTAACTTCTAAATAAAAATATTTTCATTGTTTATACTGGTTCATATTCTTTATTCTGTTATTTCAAAGTTGAAAGAACTGGTAGAATTTTGGAGTGATAGAAAAATGGAAACCAGCATAAAAAAGGAATTCAAAAGAAAGGTACATCCACACAGACATTTTTACAATGCTCTGGGTACCAGCGGGCACTAAGCACCCCTTCCAGTTTGAATTTCCCAAAATTAGTTCTTAGTGGTTGCCTACATCATGAAAGGAATGCCCTCCCCAAATTTCATGCTTTTATGAAATTGGTTTGGGCTGGGTGTTGATGTGAGTCAGTTGGAGACTTTTCAATTTTATATATATATAGAAGTTGCAGTGACAAAACACAGTGTCCCTCAAGATGATTTTGGGAGCTGCTTCTCATTCCAGTCTTGATATGTTGTGGTTATGATTTCTGAAGTGAGACCTTATTCCAGAGTGTTGCTAGCCAAGGTGTAGGCACTTAATTTTTACAGTGCTGTGCTGTGAGCCTCCAATTTGGCATGAATGTCCTATTCATTTGCATCCTTGTTTCTTCTTTGGCAGACAAAGCTCAGCTCACAATCCTGCCACCAATTACTGAATGACTGGCATGACATTATTCACCATGGTCGACATCCTGGTTCATCATTCTGTGATTTTATACTTCTATAGCAATCTGAGTTCAAGCATTTCTGCAACAATGAAATCTGGGATCCTATTCATACAATTTCTTTCCCGCATAAAGCTGGATGGACAGATTATATAGCTAGTGGTCTGCTTGTAAATGCAATCAGTGGTATTGTTGTAAGAGACGTAGGACAGCAAAATGGACAGTGGGCCTAGAGATTGTCTTGTATAGTTTATAATGGGATTAGACTGGGAAATGGTAGTTTTCATTGTCATCAGAGAATCCAAATTGAAGAAGGCCACCTTATAAATAGCAAACAGCTGAGGTTAGTAAACAACCCCCAAATCTGGGTAGGGTAGTACAAGATAGAATGGACTGAAAGATGTGGCAAACATTTCAGTCCTGAGTGAGCTGAGAATAGTCAGGTACACCTGGATACAAAAAAGTTGAGTATAGGAAGGAAAAAATATAAATTTATAAATTTATTGATACAGTGGTACTTCACATAAAAAGCTTAATTCGTTCCGGAGGCATGCTCCTTAAGTGAAATGCTCTTTAAGTGAAGCGGATTTTCCCATAGGAAACAATGTAAACTCAGACGATTGGTTCCACAACCCCCAAAATATTCATTTAAAAATATTAACTGAATGTAAAAATGATGACAAAACACTGGAATTGAATTCAAAACATGCATTCAGTGTGCATGATCCTATGAAGTCTATTTAGGCTGCAATCCTAAGGACACTTCCTGTGAGTAAGCCCCATTTAACACAATGGGGCTTCTGGGTAGACATGGTTAGGAGGCTGCAATCAAAGACACTTTCCTGGGAGGCTTACCTGGGCTGTTGCTGGAGGTTCAAGGTGGTCGGTGGGAGCACTTGGGGGCAGTTAGGGGCAGCTGCCTCTGGCACCCACAGGCCGTTTTAAAGAGCCTCTGCACGAAGCGTCAGGGCTGCATAGCACACATGCCCATTGCGCTCTTGCTTGTTAAGTGAAGTGGAACTTGTTATGTGAAGCAAGATTTCTTGGAAATTTATACTTGTTATGTGAAATGTTTGTTTTGTGAGGCACTTGTTATGAGAGGTACTACTGTACCTGAAAGATACCAATAGAAGAGTGAAATCCTGAAACACTTTGGCTAGTGCAGGTCACTTGCCCTGGTCTCCATATGGTCCCCAGCACAATAGAGGAGGGGGTTAGGTAAGCACCAGGACATGCACTGGTCTCCCTCCACTACTGCAGAAACAGGATGAAGGGTGAGTTTGGCCAACCCCAGGTTTTACATTCTAGTTCCCAGCAACTTTTTGTAAGCACTTTTTTGCTCATTTCAGGGTTTCTTAAGTGATATAAATGTTCCAAACAGGTGACAAATAGGGGGAAATTGGTGGTGAGGAGAGATTTTCATTACAATTGTTTTGCAACAAAATGCTATAATATGCCGTCTGGCTCAAAATTAGCAGCCCAAATACCAGCATCGTTTCCTCTGTTAGGTTAAACTTGAAACGATTGACTTTGAAACTGTGGCCATCTTTGCTGCAGCGATAAGTCCCATCTCATATTCATCAGACTGGTTGATCAAAGAAAAAAAGAAGAGGGGATGAGTCAGCATATTCCCATAGGGCTTAGTGTACCTTAGAAGAAATCAGAAGCTGCTAATAGCGAAAGAGTGAAAAATTCCTCTAATAAAAATATTTAGCATTTGCATAGCATTTTCAGAATGTGCAAGCAAAGCACTTCATTTGTCTTATCTCCACACTGTCCTTGAGACAACTCTGTAAGGTGAATAACAGCCCATTCTTAATAGGGCTGTACGTTGCCATAACTAGCATTTGAGCAGCATAAGGCCTTTTATGACGGTTGCAAATCATGACACACCATACCTCCTGCCTTGGCAGCCACCAGAAGTAGTGAGCAGCCATGTCTGTACCACCAGGCCACATCCCCTGACATCTGTAAGTTAGTGTAGGGGAGCAAAGGAAGCTGATAGGGATTGAAAAAGGTGGGGAGGTGGAGAAATGTTTTAAAGTTCATGACGAGACAAGGGCAGATTGAGGTTGGGAAGGGGCAATATCAGGGACAGCAATACCACCTGTATCCTATTCCCCTTTCTAGCCTCAGTTCACTTTTTGTTCTGTTCAGACTTGTTCCAACCACCTAGCTGGTTTAGGTTCATTTAGGCACATTCAGGAACTCAGGATTTGTCTCTGGGCAAGGGACAAATGTTCCCTTACCAGGCGCAGATCTCCAGGGTGCAAAACATGGGGTGCATCATGCACCCCATTGGGGAATTGAATGAATGGCTTCCAGGTATAATTCAAATGTGCTGAAAGTGTGAATCATCAAAAAACTATCCAAAAGTGAGAATACCTGTACCTGGAAGGCATTCATTCAATGCATGTTCCATTCTTTCAATTTCTCTTTGCTAATCTAAAGGCTAAAATTGTTGTTTTGCAAATGACGTGGTTCAAATGATTCAAACCAATGCAAATGACGTGGTGCAAATGATTCAAACTATTTTGGGGGGTGTGTGCATGAGAGAGGGAGATGAAGGAGGGGACAGGAAGAGAGAGACAGAGACAAAGCATGTGCCAACTTCAGTTCTGTGTCCATTCCCATTCCTGAAAGTATTAATGAGAGTCCATTTGCAGAAATCTTTGTGTGACAGCAGGAATTTGCAAGATGAAAACTTTTGCAGTCTGCTAACTAAAAAACCATTGGAAGCAATATAAACTTTAAAAAGACTGGGTTCCATTTTTCAACCATTTCCACTTTTCAGATTGTTATGGTTCCTAACCTGTCAAATGAGCAAAGGACACCTAAACATGGAAAGTTACTGTTTTCCCATATGAATGATGGCTGTTGATTAGAAATTTTATTATGCCACAAAGAAACTAAATTTCAAAACTTCTTTCATATCATTTTTCTTTCTTATACATTTTCAGAATAATCTGTCCATGATTGTGGCACAGTTCCTACATGATGACAGGATTCTCATGCTAACATCCATTTGAATAACGTCAGAGAGGACTGAGATGAAGGGGTAGTCAATGAAGAAAAATTCTATGGTATTCCTCAATATTTTATATAAAATTTCCAACCAAATAGAGAAAACCTATAGTATCCAAGCTAGTTCTGGACATATAGCAATCCTTAAACTGATCAGTCGAAATTCATAGCAGAAGGGTGTGTTGCCACAGATTGTCACAGGTGCCTGATTAAACCTTTAACCATCAACTATCTCACATGAATGGAATCCTTTTTATGTCATCAGTTAATGCCACTGAAAAAACTTTATGCTCAAAACCTGACTGATGTCGCTGCCAGCTTCCATAAATGGATTATGCTGTTTAATCTTCCTTTTAAGATAATTTGAGGCAGATAGGTATGAAAGTAATGGATATTAAAATATTTCATGAAAAGTCTAGACTACTGTTCGGGGCATCCTTTCCGACCTTGAACAAGGTGTTTACATGAGTTGCAAACTCATATGAAAGCAAATTCCAATCTCTGTGTATGCATATAGAAGCTAGTGTTAGAAGTTGGTTACCCAGGTGGGCTTCAAACCATTGCTTAAGCTCTTTTATGTTTTGCCCTTTCAACTACCTTGTAGATCAAAGTTTTATATATAAAGATCTGTCTTCAGTTTGTTACCACAAACGCTGGATCTTTTGTCCTTTCAGTGAAATAAGATGTCTTGCCCAGATACAGTGTAGAATCTTTTGCATATCAATAGAGTCAGAAAAGTGGACCAATAACATCCAACCAACTGTGCTCAGCATTGCACTGATAGAGCTCCCCAATACTCTTTAGACAAGGACACCAGAGACAAAGATTCAAGAACACCTGCTGTAGAGGATTATTATAAGAGTAAGGTAAACTTGATAAGTGAAGTTTTTAATCTTTATGATCCAGGAAGCACTGCACTCATACTCTATTGTGTTTGTGATATCAATACATAAATTATATTGGTCACAGAATGGCATTTGTCACACTTCTAAGTTATAACCACACTTCTAAGTTATTTACCCCTGCTAACTAAGCAAGAGGGTGTTCAAGTGGGTGTCCCTCTTTAATTTAGCAGGGGGAGAGTAACTGGCCCTACACACCCCAGCAGTGTCTGTTCAAGTGGCTTCTGCTGGTGTTCTTTTTTGCATTTTAGATTGTGAGCCCTTTTGGGACAGGAACCCATTAGCTTTTAATTAGCTATTATTATTTTTCCATTTTCTTTGTAAACCGCTTTGTGAATTTGTTAGCTGAAAAGCTGTATATAAATACTGTAGATAGATAACCAGTTGGATAGGATCACTGACTTTTTATTCAAGTCAAATTGGAAAGGTGGGGATATAAATCTATCAAATTAATACATATAAGTCTCTATTCCTGGCACTATTTTTTAATTGGGTCAAATCAGCAGTCAGGGCCTTATGCCGAGGTTCATGCCAGCCTAACTGGAGATTAGGATTGCAGCGAATAAGCCTTTGTTTTATTCTTTTTGGGAAGGGGGTGAGGCTGCCTTCTGGAGCTCTTGTTGAGTTCCATGTTCACTGAATTGGGACCACTCTGGTGGCCTGGCATTCCCAGGGCGTCCAGACACCCAGAATTGCCCGGACAGGTCCGGAATTGGAGGACATGTCCGGCCTGTCTGGGCAGGAGGGGGGCTTGTCCGGGGATGGGGGGTAGTGTGCTGCTTTGCGACCACAAAAATTAGATGCTCGGACCGGCGCGCATACCGCGGCCGTCCGAGCACCCATGTTGGGAGAGAGACGCTGTGCGCATGCGCACAGCATCTCTATCCCTGCCCGCACTGTTTTTTCGTCAAGCAAAGGCTGGGCGCATGCGCACAGCCTCTGCCTCTCTGAGATCGCCCGGTCTCTTCTCAGACCGAGCGTGGTCTGCGGCGGCGAAGCATCCCACTGCAGACTGCTCGCAGCAAGCGCTCTTGGCTCCACTGTTGCTTGCTGCAAGCGGTCTGTGGTGGGATGCTTCACCGCCGCAGACCACACTCGGTCTGAGAAGAGACCGGGTGGTCTCGGAGAGGCAGAGGCTGTGCACATGCGCACAGCCTTTGCTTGACGGAAAACAGTGTGGGCAGGGATAGAGCACATGGGTGCTCGGACGGCCGCGGTAGGCATGCGCCGGTCCGAGCATCTAATTTTTGTGGTCGCAAAGCAGAACACTATTTTTTTTAAAAAAATTTTTAAAAAATGTAGGACAAGGGCCCTCCAAAAGTCTGGATATTAAACTGAAAATCCAGACTTTTGGGGACCCTTGTCCTACATTTTGAGATGTGGCATCTGGTCACGCTGGGCATTCCTTGGTTCCTGACCTGAACATGAGTCAAGGTACATTTGTGTATTCACAAGTAAATGCAGCTGTGCAGAATAGGCTGCCTTCCAGAGTAAGGACAGTGAAGAGTGTCCTAGCTGGGCTGCTGCAACTATTCTGAGTCCAGAGCAGAAGGTTATACTGCATCCAGAGAGTCAAGAAGCTTGAGCTGCCCTAGCTGCTCCAGAGCATGCTCAGTAGGCACCAAGTCAATGGCACCTGGGGAGGGCTTGCTCCCAAGGAGACTCCCCCAATGCTAAACATGCCCTCAACATGGCTCTCCAGAACTGCCGAGGCTGGCCCAGCTAGGGCAGCCCAGGTCCATCTGTCTTGGGGCAGCCTATATTGCCGTAGGCTGCCCCAAGCCTTTTCTGGCACAACTATGTTGTCCCATCTTGGACTTGGGCCACCCTAGTGATAGATAGGGCAACCCAAGTGCACTTCTGGATTGCAGCCTTAGTTTCGCTTTCCATAGGGTTCAGTGCAATTATCAAGGACTTCCTTCTATGTTGATTTGTTGGGGCTGTGTATGGATAAGGACCAAAGTGGGGGTGTTGAATTCAACTCCATCTGCCCTTTCCAATGGACTAAGTCATGTTCACCTACTATGAGAAAAGGCACAAAATGGCTCAGTTTGACTTTCCATAGGGGTGCATGATTTTTTTAGTGTTTTTTACCCATAACATTTGATAGGAAGGATATATTTCAATGCTTTTTTTGCATAAGATTCTGCTGGAAAATATGCATCCAACAGTGGTGGTGTTATTCTGAACAATCAGGAATTTAGCCTTTTTGTCACTCCCAGTGTGTCACCACCTGACGGTGGTCCTCAGGGCCCCCCAGACCTAAGGATGCTATATGTCTCCCAAAACAGGGACATTTTCCCAATTTGGGGGGATTGTGTTTACCTACTGGCAAATGGGATACAGGGTCCTGTCCTGATTTTGTGGAAGAGAATTACAACCCTACCCAAATTCCATCCTAGTGGTACCACATAAGGAAGCCCTGGGTATCAAATAGGAAAGCAACCCTGCTGCTCCTGAGGAATCCTCTGCTATTCCATAGTTCCAAATTATCTGTGGGCCATAGTTTGCTCTAAATCAGCTTGCTGATATTCAGTTTGCTCTAAATAGTTTGCTGTTTTGAGACAATGCTTTTTCGAAAGTTTTCAAAAACTGATTCTTAATTCTGAAAAAAAAAACATACTGTACAGGTCTCTTAAAATATATTATTCCTCTAACAACATTTTGCTAACTAGATTTCTTTAGTGTTACTGGAAGGTAAAACAGCACAGTTTACTGAAACAATCTCATGCTTTTTCAGCACCATTTTGATGTTTTCCTGACTGAAGTGCTTCAGTTAACCCCCAAAGAGCACTTTATTGTTTATTTGCTTTTACCACCTGATGGAATAACTATAACAGGGAAAGCAACTTGAGAAAGGAAGACATTTCGACACTTTAAGTGGTGTGTTTTGGTTGAAAAGAACCACTAACAAAAGAATTCTCAATATATTCAGCACTGGGATCCACTTTTTAGAATTACAATCTATTGGAACCCACTGGAAGTGATATCCTTAGCCAGGAAGTAATGTCATAGACAGAAGTGGCATCATCAATTTAGGCGTCAAACCTAAACTGTGATAATCCAAAGGTCCCGTTGCACAGCACACTTGTGCAGTTATTTTTCATAGCTCACAATTCAAGCATTCCAGCTCAGTGGTCAAAGCAAAATGCAGTCTTGGACCCTTCTCCAACCACATAGCACTCCCCCTTTCCAGATTCCTTCAGCAGTCTCTCTCCCGTCAGGAGCCTCCCCTATTTAGACCTGATCTGCCCATGTTGTGCCCCTGACTCTACTCACCTCATTACAATCCTCCCTGGATTTGTTTGATCTGGTGGGCCTCCATTGTTCCATTGGTGTACACTTTTGCTGCAGCATCATGCACCAGCAGAACATATATTCCAGCTGACTGTGCTTCCACTAAGAGACGTGAAAGGTGTGGCAGCCAGAGATAGGGCCTTCTCGGTGGTGACACCCCGGCTGTGGAGCTCCCTCCCCATAGAACTGAGGAAAGCTCCCTCAATACAGAGCTTCAGGCGGAGCCTAAAAACCTTTTATTTTTTAAAAAAAGCTTTTAAATGGGGCAGGGGTTGGGGTACTTTTATTGTGTTTTTATATATTATTGTTTTAACAAAGTTTTTAGTCTGTTTTAATCGTTTCAGTTTTAAATCTAATTGTATTTTAAGTGTAATTTAATTATGTTTTAACTTCTATTTATTATTATTTTAATGGTGTTTTATTCTTCTCTTATGTTAGCCGCCTTGTGCTCCCTCTTGTAGGGGAGGAAAGGCGGGGTATAAATTAGGAAATAAATAAATAAATAAATAAATAAATAAATAAATAAATAAATAAATAAATAAATAAAATCTGTCCTTTACTGCACTAGGATTGGGCCACAAAGGAGTAATTTAAGTTATTTGATGACATAGAAACTAGGAAATGGTCTTATAGAATTCTATAGCTGGAATTCAGGATCACAAGGCTGACAATCTATTTGATGGTACCTGTATTTTCCTGCTTCAGCAAGAACAACTGTGCATGCACATTTTGGCAAATGGCTTTCTTTTTTTAAACTACATATGACATTGTTTTTATGCAGGACAAACACTGCATAAATATATATTTCTGGGCATGGATCATCCTCATGCATCCTAGGTACATTAGGACAAAAATGTTTCTCCAATTCCAAATTTAAGTAGCATTCATGCTTAAGTTTTTGAGGCTGAATCCCATAGGAACATATTACCCCCCACGGCGAGAATGAAGAGCCGGAGACAGATGCTGGATTTAAGGGCCACTTTATTAAATCTAACAATAATTAAACCCAACAAGGGACTGCTGACAAAGTCGTGCTGGAAACTACAAAAATAAGGGATGGCGAAGGCCTGGCTCAGGTTTCACCCTCGCACTGAAGGTACCCATCATTGCCAACCCGAAGGTTGAGACAGCTGGGCGCTCAGTCAACCAGTTGCCCGGCTGACTTAGCCTAAATCCCAGGTACAGAACCAGCAGCCACAGCCTACGTCCGGTCTGGTCGCAATAGGCCTGGCATGCATAGCACTGACCCTTGCTGCCTCAGGCAATCACCGAAGGCCTATCCTGCCTACTCCAGCACGACACCTGCCATAAGTGACCTATTTAAAACCTCCCTCACCACTATTACAGTTTAGGGTAGGCGAAAAAGAGTCCCGGCAAAAGCCAATCAGCAGGGACCCCAAAAATTCCTACCCGGCCCAAAAAGCGACCAGCACAAGCCCAAACTGCACAAGGGAGGGAGGGAGGGGACGACTCTCAAGCCCGACTGGGGGCTGCGCAGGCGCGCGCCTGCTTATATAGCCCCCAGTCGCCGCCCCTGGCCCCTGAGCCAATAGGCTCTAAGCATCTCTCCCGGCCATACCATCCGGCCGGGGGAGGCAAAAGGGCCAGCCCACTATCGGGCTAGCCCCATTACCCCCCACGGCGAGAATGAAGAGCCGGAGACAGATGCTGGATTTAAGGGCCACTTTATTAAATCTAACAATAATTAAACCCAACAAGGGACTGCTGACAAAGTCGTGCTGGAAACTACAAAAATAAGGGATGGCGAAGGCCTGGCTCAGGTTTCACCCTCGCACTGAAGGTACCCATCATTGCCAACCCGAAGGTTGAGACAGCTGGGCGCTCAGTCAACCAGTTGCCCGGCTGACTTAGCCTAAATCCCAGGTACAGAACCAGCAGCCACAGCCTACGTCCGGTCTGGTCGCAATAGGCCTGGCATGCATAGCACTGACCCTTGCTGCCTCAGGCAATCACCGAAGGCCTATCCTGCCTACTCCAGCACGACACCTGCCACACGGGGAACCTGGCTTGAACATGGTTCCACCGCCCCACTACACACAGTCCAGCAGTCCCTTAACTATGTTCCAAATATACTCATCCAGGGCCAGGTCAGTTAAATGAACCCCGTCATCCCTAAAAACATGGGGCAGCTGCCAGAGCACATGTCGGTGAAAAATCACCACCCCACCCCAACTTTCAACAAAATTGGCAGCATAGCTGTTGACCCGCTTACGGGCCAAATCAATACTTCGGATGCTCCTGGCCCCCTTCCAAACCCTCCTAGGCAGGAAAGAGGACCAGACAAACCGAATGGCCGGGCACCACCATTTGACCAGGGAAAGATCTTGACGAATCTGAATCCGAAGATCAACAGATTTCATCCTAGTGAGATCATTCTCCCCTAGGTGCACCAGCAAAACATCAGGGGGGGGATTGTGCTTAAGGAACCCACTAACTATGGGAAGCAGCTGCCCCCACCCCATCCCCCTCTTCACAGCCCAAGTTATACACACGCTGGGGCTGAGGCCGAGACAGGAGCCGGCGCCGGTGCGTTCGGCCCTCCTCCGGGCCCAGAAGAGGATGGAGTGACCAATTGCCAGAACCCGGAGAGGCCTCCCAGCCGAGGTATCTGGAATGCAAACAAACACAAGATCACTAAACAACTGAACGATCAACAGGTAAGTGAGCAACATCAAACAGGTCACCACAGCAAACGATGCTCCCCAATCATCATTTGCGCACATAATACCGAAAGGCCCCCGAGCGCCATCGTCCGATGCGCCGGATGACCTCTTCGGGAAGACCCACCGAAGAAGCTAACGTGGCAGCGCCAATCCGGAGGGAATGGACGCTATAAAAACTTGGAGACAGACCAATAGTGGTCACCACCCAAGAAAAAACAGCTCGAAATTGAAAGAAGGTAAGTGGCGAGCCGTCTGCGTGTTGAAAAATCGGACCCACAAAATGCACCACTCTGTCCCTAAATCGGGTAAGAGCCCGCACCGGGCACAGGGGGTGGGAGGGAATGGCCTGCAGTCTAATCAAGGAGCCCCGAGCCCTCTGGTCCGTCTTGGACCTGCGCAAGCGCAATAAACAGCCAGAATCCTGAAGGGTCAAGTCCGACCACCACAGAACCCAAGAGGGATCGGCTGAACGAGACCTCACCAGAACCTCACTGATTCTGAAGGCCCCGAAAAACATGACCAGGGTCACAGCCCTAAAGAGGTCCCTCTCAAAATCAGAGCTGCAACACCTACCATAAACCTCAACAATCTGACCCAAAATTTGGACGGTCACCGGCTTACGCACGTCCGGGACGGAAGGCCGGTCGCGGCGCATGCCCTCCAGCATGTGCCGGACCCTAAAAGACTGAGTGGTGTCCGCAGTACCTTTCAAACCGGCCACAAAGGCCAAGGCAGAAAGGTACACAGAGATGGACCTGGGGTGCAAACCTGACTCAAAGAGAAAGAGAAGAAACTGGAGAACAGATGCCTCCGACAGGGGCCATACCACCTCCAAGTCCTTGGCCTGACAAAAGGCCTCGAACTCTCCCACCTTCTTTTCATAACTGGTCCTGGTAGCAGGGGCCAGCGAACCCAGAATCAATCTTTGAGCCCTCACGGTCCAAGGCTCCAAAGCCACTCGGGCATGGGGTCCGGATCCGGACGGGCAGCCGGGGCGAGTTGTCGAAACCGCTCCTCCTGAAAACGAGACAGAGCATCGGCAACCCCATTTTCAAGCCCCGGGACATGACTAATCGAAAACACAAGGTTAATGCGCAGGCACTGCAGCACAAAGGCACGAACCAAACGCATCACCCGAGGTGATCGAGAAGTCTGTTTATGAATGACATGTACCACAGCCTGGTTATCGCACCAAAAGCGGACAGTGGAATTCCGAAATTGGTCCGCCCAGATGTGTACTGCCACCAATAAGGGGAAGAGCTCCAAAAAGGTAAGATCGCATACCACATCACTAGCCTTCCAATGTTCAGGCCAGGGATGAGCACACCATCTACCCCTAAAATAGATCCCAAAACCATGGCCACCAGCAGCGTCCGAATGGACCTGCAAATCAGCCCTAAGGATCTGAAGCTCCCTCCAAAATGACGTGCCATTAAACTCGGAAAGGAAGGTCAACCAAACCTTCATATCCTCCTTCATGGCAGCAGAAACCCTCACCACATGGTGAGGGGCCCTGAGGCCCACCATGGCGTCGCAAAGGCGCCTCAAAAAGGCCCGACCAGGAGCCACTACTCGGCAAGCAAAGTTGAGGTGACCCACCAGAACTTGTAACTCCCGAAGCGTTAGCTTCCTGGCATCCAGTGACTGAGTTAAGAGGGCTCGTAGAGAAACCAACTTGGTTTCAGGTAACCTGGAACACTGGGCCACTGTGTCCAACTCAACACCCAAGAATGTCATAGAGGTGGAGGGCCCCTCAGTTTTGTCTTGAGCCAAAGGGACGCCCAACTCCCTGCAAAGACCTTGGAAAGAATCAAGCAGACTGGCACAATCCTCTGTGCCAGCTGCACCCATAAAAAGAAAGTCGTCCAAATAGTGGACGACCCTCCCAAAAGGTGACCTGTATCTCAGTGCCCACTCTAAAAATGTACTAAATGCCTCAAAGGCAGAACAAGAAACAGAACAGCCCATCGGGAGAGCCCTGTCAATATAGTATCCACCCTCAAACCACATCCCCAGCAGGCAGAAATCACTCGGGTGAATTGGAAGCAGCCGAAAAGCTGATTCCACATCCGTCTTGGCCATAAAAGCCCCGAGCCCACATGCTCTTAAAAGACGAACGGCTTCATCCAAGGAAGTATACCTAACCGAACACAGGTGAGGGGGAATACCATCATTGACAGATTCCCCTCTGGGAAAAGATAAATGGTGGATCAACCTAAACTGGCCCGGGGCCTTCTTAGGGACTACACCCAAAGGTGACACCCTCAAATTGGCGAAGGGAGGGGACTCAAAAGGACCAAGGACCCTGCCGGCAGCAACCTCCTTGGCCAACTTTCGCCTCACCACATCCTCCATACCCCTCACAGACTTAAGGTTGGTAGCCCAAAAGGCACTCTCCGGGCGGGGGGCAGGGATCCTAAAGCCTTCAGAAAAACCAGACAACAAATAACTAGCCGCCTGCCGATTTGGATAAATACGAAGCAGAGCGGCAAGAACATCCAAATTAACTGGGGTCGGCCCCCTTTCCTTGAGCTGAGGGTGGCTGTGGGGGCTGGGAGCCTCCACCTTTCCTGCCCCCTCTGCCCCCAGCCCCTCTAAAACCTGTACCTTTGGGGCAAGCGCTGGCAGGGTGCTTACCACCGCACACCGCGCATTGGTGACCGAATGGGCAAAGTGCCTTTGAACAAGCCCCCGTGGAGCTAAACTCGAAACACGCCCTTTGCTTTTGAACACCCAAGGCGCCCGAAGACGCCTTGGGTTGAGTAGCAGGGTTGCGTGCAATCAGGTGACCGCTATCCGAGCGGTCACCTTGGATGGGTTTGGCAGTGGCCACAACCTGCATCCACAGCTCAAATTTTGGGACTGCCCAATCCAAAGAAGGATCATTAGCCGCCCTCATTCGAAAATTACGATCATACTGAAGCCAAGCCGTGCCCCCGAAATCCCGAAACGTCCGATGGACGATATCAAGATATTTAATCAAAGCCGGCGCACGCTTGGGCTTCAGCTGGACCAACACAGCCATATAGATGCAGTATCCATATAGCCAGTTGGTCCAGTTCTGATCAATTTTCCGGCGTTTGGCCGCCTCCAAATCCCGCTCAGGCTCCCCCACTTTGGGCACCTTCTCGGGCTCCACGTGAAGAAGACTGAAGAGGTCGACGTAGTCTCCTCTCCAAATCTTCTCCTTTACTGACATGGCTAAGTGCCCCCCCAGGGGCAAATCAATGCTTCCATAAGGACGGTCCTCAGGACCCTCCTCATAATCGGAATGCATCGCAAGCCTATAAATCTCCTCCCATGATGGTCCCACAGGAGCCCAGCCACCCCACTTCTCACCGGAATGAGCGGCCTTGGGGCGGGACGGGCGCGAAAACCCGTACCAGGGATGTTCCCCCATGTTCATAGGAGGCCAAGGATAACAAGGACCTCCCCAACCAGGAAACCACCAAGGCATCGGGGGGGTAGGCTGCTTTGGAGGAGGGGGAGCATAAGCCATCGGTTCATCCCAACAGCCCACTACCTCAGCAACATCGTCCTCAGCGTCCTCCTCACCTGTGGGCACATCAGGAGAAAAAGAGGAAGGAACGCCCGCAACACCGGGACCGGGTTGTACTCGGACGGATGAGCTGGTCTGAGCCTTCCGGCCGCCCGACCTGGAGGGGCGAGCCGAAAACATTAACGCCCCCCGACCCTTCCTAGTAAAGGTCCGGGTGGGGGGAGACACCGGGGCAGATGGCCCAGCCTCCCTGTTCTCAGCCCGTTCCCTCGCCTCCCTCTCAAGCTCCTTACACCTTTCAACCAAGGCCCGATGGTCCATGGCCTCCAACTCCTCATCCGAGGAAGTTGGCTCAGGAGGAGGCGGAGGTGGAGTGGGGGGACGGGGGGCCCTACCCCCTCTCTTCTGCGCTCGTTTACCCATGTGTACCACCCACCAAACCAGTGACGTGCAGTGTAATTTTATTAAACACGAAAAGGATATAAACTGGAAGCAGGAAAAGCAGCAACCAACAGCAACCGGCAGAATCAGGAACGGCAGTGAACAGGAACCACAGCAATCAGGCCCAACAGGCACAGCAGCAGCCAAGCCCAGCAGGAACAGCAGCAGCCAGGAACAGGCCCAACAGCACAATCAGCAATAAGACAAGAAATATATAGGCCTATAGAAAATAGGCCAGCAGAAACTGAAGCAGCAGAACAGGGTCAGCCAGGCCCAGCACAAGCGAAAAAAAGGGGCAACAAAATGGCCGCCCGCAACAAAATGGCGGCCGGCCACGAGGCCCCTCAAAATGGCGACCGCGCCACTAGCACCCCCAAAATGGCGGGCGCGAGGGCGAGCGCCAAGTACGAGGCCCGAGGGACCCTACGCACCAACGGGGGCGTCCGCAGACGAACCTCCCCGCACAAAAAAGGGGGGGGCAACCTCCGAGCCGCAGCCGCGACCGGAGTCCCAAAAGTAGCGGGGGCGTCCCTAGACGTACCCTCCCCGCACTAAAGCCGGGCCGCAGGCCTATAGCCAGAAGAGTCGGCGGAGACGAGCCAAGCCGCTCCGTCCCCGACGACTCTCAAGCCCGACTGGGGGCTGCGCAGGCGCGCGCCTGCTTATATAGCCCCCAGTCGCTGCCCCTGGCCCCTGAGCCAATAGGCTCTAAGCATCTCTCCCGGCCATACCATCCGGCCGGGGGAGGCAAAAGGGCCAGCCCACTATCGGGCTAGCCCCATTCCAGTACAAGCATATTGATGTACATTTGTTTTATGCATTTTATACTTCAGCAGTTCTGATCTTCTTCAACTCACTGGAAACGTGCAAGAGAAGACAAAGTCAAGATGTAATTGGTCTATGAGGCAAGGAAATATATGCAGTGACATATTCATGAAATTGGATCGATTCAATTTGCATGTTTGTTGAAAAGGACTTATCCTAGTTTGGGTAAACAGAATAAGATTAAGCTTGATCTCTACCCTTCTACTCAAAGCAATTTATGCAGCTCACCGAGAATGCACAAAGAAGCAGCATTTTTGTAAGCTAAGAAAATTGCCACTTGTAGGAAATTCACCTTCCTTTAAATACCAGCTGCAAGCTCACCAGGTCTGCACAACTCTCACCTACATCTTCAAATGCATCTCCGCTACTGATTTGCAGCTATGATATGGGCTACTGACTAAAAGGATTTCCATTTTAATAAGGTCACGCAGTACTTGTTAACAGAATTGCTAAAGGAAGAATTACTCTGGCTAACTAAGAAATGAGCAAAGTGACATTTAATTTTATAACGCAATATTTAACCTCAAGCAAATATTACAAGAAACGATCATTCATATACACCAGTACAATTTCTTAAGTAGCTAGAAAACAATGGGGGAAGAAATCTGTATTCATTGTTCCAGAAAATGTGATGATGGGACGATGCAAAGTGAATATATAATATAATGGACAATTCTTTAATGTGTCACATGCCCACTACTTGGATAAACTGAAATTGTAAAAATCCTAATCCAATGAATCAATATATTTGAACATAATTCTCCAGTATGTTAGCATTGCTCAGGGAAACAATCAGTCTTACAGACAGAGAAGTTGAAATTTGTTTAAAAATTTACTGCTACAATTAAAGAATTCAGTCATTGTTACATATATTGAACAATAACACAAGAAAAAGAAAATAATGAGAGGTCTGGGCAAAACAGGAGAGAGTAACCCATAAGCATTTACATAGCTGCCCTTATTGCAGTATATTCACATATACCCTCAATTAGGGTGCAATCCTAACCAATTTAGGCCAGCACATTTCACCCACTCCCCATTCCTGGGCTTGTATGGGGAGGATGGAACATGTCAATGCATTGACCTAACCCCCACTGGTGCATGTCTGTGCATTCACCTCACCCAGTCAGGAATGGCAAGAAGTGCCTGATGGCACTTTTGCGACACCACCAAGCCAGCATGAGACTTCTGCCAGGACTTATGCTGGCCGAACAGGAAGTTAGGATTGCACCTGAATGATATATATGGAATATTTCTGCACACATAACATCACTCTTCAAAAAACACACATATTGAACATGTGAAGGAAATACAGTGGTACCACAGCTGCCAGCAACATAGTTCCTATGCCTATACAGATGTCTGTGAATTTAGTATATGAGTTTGTCCCTCCTTTTGGAAGTTGGCCCCAAATTGGAAAACAACTTGTCAGAGTAATGGTTTTTGCTAGTTTTGCTAGGTTTTTGCTAGGTTTTTAGTTTCTGCTAGATACTCCTTATATTATTCTTAGTAGTAGCCTGCAGACACATGTTTAGATTGGTGAGTTAGGCAGAAATATCAGCCATTGAGCCTTTACATTTTCTTGAATCAAGAAAAACCAAATCCCTGTCTTTTGCCCCCCTTTTCCACCCTCTGCTGAGCTCATGATCCATCCTCCTTTTGGTCTCCATGCAAGCTCCCATTAATCTTTTATGTCACAACCCATGGTACATGTCTGCATGCTGCTAGTTTCACCACACTATTCTTACTACTCAGTGACTAAATAAGTTTACTCAGTTTATTGGTTTACTGGTTTACAGTTTAAGGTTTACTGCTATACTTGAAGTTGGGGGGGGGGGGACAACCACAGCAGAAGACTGATCTTGGACTCGAGAACACCTCCCCTGCATAATCCACCCAATACATTTTAGGGGAAAACATTGAACACCAAGGCCAGAACTACAGGAAATGAGATCTTGCTTTATTACAAATGGTATTGAGAGACCCATGGCTGTCCTTGGAAGATAAAGCTCTGCTGGGGGTAGATGTATCCACAGGCACCAGAGGATTTAAAGTTTCTCATGTCTGTACATTATTGCATGTTATTTGAATTTTGTTTTGCATTCCCACAAACCTTCACGACTATAAAAACAGATTAATACTTCTTCATTCCCATGATTACTGGATGAGTATTTCATGCCTAAGGGGAGCTTTAGGGAAGGCATCTGTGAAAACAAAATTATTACTTAATTATGTGTCAAAGCCCATTATTTACAGTGATATAAAGGCAGTCAGTCAGAGTGCAATGAGAGTATAAGATGGAGACATGGGCTCAATGAAATTTATTTGTTTCTTATAGGAGTACATAGTGACTACTGATTGTAGGAATCAGACCACTTTGTAGTATTGAATTTTTGCCATTTAGCCTCATGCTTAATAGGGTTTTCTTTTGTTTTTCCCATGGAATAGATGTTTTTTAAGTTTCTTCTAATCGCAGTGTGACAGAAAGGCTGGTGTCGAAGACAAACTGCTAGGAGGCATGATCTGCAAATGGATGGGTAAGTGACATGCTCACTGTGCTCACAGACAGGAAATGTCGTGAATTCACAAATGTATCAAAGTACAGTAGGGAAAAAACCCAGCGGGATCTTACTGAATCCCATAAACATCCCTGCAGGGCTCTCACAATATTTTGTAAAGGGCACTCAGCCAAAAAACTAAAAAGGCCCCTTCAGAACAAAAGAGAAATGATCCGATTTTTAAATTGATGGTTTGGGAACATTTTTTTCCTGGCCTTCTAAACTTAGCCTGGAACAGTTTGAAATGGTGCAAAGAGTAAAAAATGTGCTATTTTTCACATGACCCTCCATTACTGCTATTGTGAAGAAATGAGAATAGGCTCACAAGCATTCCGGATTGGATTTTATTTAAAACAAATGGACATCAAAATGTCGAGTTCAGCATTCAGGCGCATTACCATGTTGGTGCTTTAATGAAAATATTATCTAGTCTTTCTCCACTGAAGTGCTCATTGACAATTCTTTCAGTATTTCACTACTCTCTTTTTATACACAGCCTAAGGACCCTGACAGGCCCACTCTCTCCCTTCAAAGGCTTGTTAACGATGTGATGAATAAATCTGTCACTTTCAATTCTGAACTTGCTTTCTGTTGTGATTGCTTCAGGATCCCATATCTATGGCAACTTTTCACCACTCGGAATCGATTAAAAAAGTTATTGGCTTAGCTTATCGGGAGGGCTGGTGCTGATGGAAAATGATTGATTCATTGAAACTGAAAGACAGATACTGAGAGTGCTCTTGGGCTTTTTTTTTTAAAGTGGAAAACAGATAATGAATTCTCCAGGAATTTATCATGGTTGAAGTTCCTGCACTGTCTGCTCCCTCCTCCAAAACTAGAGACTAATTAAATGCCCCTGAAATCAATAGTTGAATTTCTGATTAATTTGTGGGGTGTGGACTTCATTTAAGAAAAGAGCCTTGTTTCACAAATCTTGTAAAAATAAATGCAACAATGCTTTTGTCTCAACTAGTGCTTTGTGTTGCCCCTTTCATTTCTTTGTTATCTATACTCAGAGATATTGCCAAAAACATAATGAAATATTCTGTTTCATTATTAGAATTAATTCATGCTGCGTGTAGCCATCCAATCATTGACTCCTTAGCAGATGCTCTGGAGCAGGGTTGTCCAAACATTTTGGCAGGAGGGCCACATCTTCTCTCTGGCACAGTGTCGGGGGTCAGAAAAATGATTTACATTTCAAATTTGACTAAATTCACATAAATTGAAGTATAGGGGTGTATTAGCCTCATGGCAAAACTTGTCTGCAGACCAGATGGAGGGGTTTTACCACAGGCCCTATTAAGGTTTGGACACCCCTGCTCTGGATTGAAGAGAATGTGAAGATTGTAGTCTTCAAATCTGATTGTGAGATATTGTGAGAAGCATTTAGATTGGATAGGGCACTTAGCTGTCCTGACCTAGTTCAGCCAGATTAGCCATCCCATTAAAAAAATTAAACCAGAAATGAGGGAAGAAGCTACTAGTCTAAGGCTGCAATCCTAATCTCCACTTAGGCTGGCATAAACCTCCGCTTAATTCCCGTGCTGACCTGGGGATGTCACAAAAGTGCTATAATGCACTTCTGCTCCACTCCTGGGGGAGGGGTTAGGCCAGCTCACAGGCATATACCAACCTCCCCACACCACCATGGAAAGAAATACCATGTGAGTTAGGCTGGCCTAAATTTGTTAGGATTTCTTTTTCTTTGACTAGGAATCCTTTCTTTGACTAGGAATCCTTTCTTTGACTAGGAATCCTTGACCATGTCTGATGGGGTCCAAGAAATGATCTTACTTTCTTCACTTGGACTTTGTCTCCCTATGAACATTTCCCTTGAACGTTTGGTCTATTGATCCTTAATCATTCCACACATGCAGCAGAATGAGTGCTTTGAGCTCTGAGATGGCAGCACACTGATGTGCCTCCTACTTGGAGCTTGAAAGAACTTGCAAGATTTTCACAAAGGCTCACTCTCCCCAAATTGTATGAAATCTCATTGAATCCAAGTGGGCAGTGTGAATTTTTCTGGTTCTCCTCTGTGCTTCCATCTTGGATTGTGCAAGACCTGATGTGATTCTCCTAAATTTTTGTGAAAAATCTTGCAAGATCTTGTGCAATCCATGATGGTGGTGCTAGGCAGAACGAGAAGAAGAGGCAACTGGGGACAACTTGCAGCATGTGAGTCCACTGCGGAGCATTCAGACACCATGCTGCACAGTTTGGGGGACACAAACCTAAAGCAATCCATATCACAGTTAGCCCTATGATGGGGCATTTGGACAGTTAATGCCCCAAGACTGAACCATGGTTAATTTTGTCCTTAAAAATACTCTGTGAATATTTTCCAGTCAAGTTGAGCAAGTGCTGAGATTAATTACACAGTTAGGAATTCTTATGCTCCATGAAGTGTGTCAAGACCACTGCCACAGCTAATGGACTGAGAGAGAAGAAGATGCTAGCAAAGCATAATTCCCCTGAGGAATCATTTCAAGTTTTATAGAGCATGTTCCTTCTGCACATTTGTCAAACTATAACGAGACTTTAACTCACGTTGCATGCTGATTCTTGGAGCAATTTCCTTGCATCAGAAAGTATCAAAGATTGGATTCATACACTGCAAGCGCCAGAGATTAATTTGTTCATTTCATAAAGTTAGAGGCCAGAGGTTCAACATGTGAGGCAGTGATGGAAAAAGGACACACAACAAATATATGCGTCATTTGAATATGGTACTTAGGGCACAATCCAGAGAAACTACAGGGAGTCCTTGCTCCGGTGTAAGAACAATTCACTCTGGATTGCAATATGAATTTCTAATAGGTTTTCACTTGGTGGTGCAGTTAACTATGGGTGCACATAATGTCTCTTACATGCTCCCATAGTTTCTCTGGATTGTAGGGTTAGGCAGCAATCCTAAGCCCCAGTTAGGCCAGCCTAAGTCCCAGCACAAGTTCCATGCTGGCCTGGGGATATAGCAAAAGAGGGTATAGCAAAAGGGGTATAGCAAAAGTTGTAAGTCTCCTCTGTAACACTTTTGGGAAGTTTAAGCCAGTTGTCTCCTCACACCACCACAGAAGCAGGGAGACAGGTGAGTCTGGTTATAACCTGGTTATAATTGCTGTTTATTTATTTATTTATTTATTTATTTATTTATTTGTTTGTTTGTTTGTTTGTTTGTTTGTTTGTAAAGCTTTCAGCAGTAGCAATAGCTACAGATAACTACTGTGACTTCAAAACAGGAGGAATAATTAGTTGTGAAGTACAATCTCTTGGCTACAATTGAATTGTTTCCGCTTTGGGGAAAAAAATGCTAAAGTCACACGATCAATGCTAATTATACTAACGTGAGTACGGAAGATCCAGGATTTAAATTACATCTGTGGAAGGTAGCAAAGGGATTTTGTGGAGATTTCCTGAAGAAAATCTCCATTGCCAGCTGCAAGCCTATTCATTGTCAGGTTGATCCAGACCACAATTTTGACAAAGTACTTGAAATGGAAGCAGCAATAAGAAGCTTGATGTTCCAGCCTTATCTCCACAGAGCATTCATGCTGGATTGTTTTTATTTAAGTCAGTTGAACTCCACTGCCTTCACCCAAGAAGGGGTGGGATCAGTGTCACTAGCACAAATTGCGTCTTATCATCCTTTCTGGGGCAGATCATAAGAATATAAGAGCCCTGCTGGATCAGGCCAAAGCTCACCAGTAGCCTTACAGAGCACACAAGAAAGCAAGATACCGGCATCCTGGTGCCTGCCCCTGTATCTGGCATTCACAAGTAGGTTTCCTTACATGCAAGGTAACCTCAGAACCTACATCTGCCTCTTGGCTTGAGGAGACCTCCAGACTGCAGAGTTCCTGCACAGCACACAGCACAAACTGCACTGGCTCCTTCGCATTGGCATGGGGTAATTTCAATCGGTGGGCAGCTGGTAAACAGGAGCTGGAGCTGGTAACTGGCACCTGTGCCAGATCCAAGTCCCATTCTTAAGGAGCCTACAGCAGTCCAGGGCTGGTTGGATCTGCATGGCTGGTGCAGAGCTGGGTAGATCTGTCGGGGCTGCTGCTGTGTTGCCTGTGGTAAGAGGAAAGCCCTTAGTAGTGCAACAGTAGCCCCAAACTTGCTCAAGTTGCAGCACAAGCATGCAAGCCTGTTTGTTCCAGTGCAAGTTAGGGTTGTGCTGTGTGTTACCTTTCCAACTAACTCCTGTTGTTGTCCAAGCACAGCAGTTTGAAGCTATCTCTCTCACACCATTTGAAAGCTCTGTAACTGATTTTTTAAGCAAAGTGCATGAAATTAGACGTGACATTTACTGGAATCTATATTTCTTAAATAAACTCTAATTTTTTTAAAAAGGCTCTGTCTTGTGGTTAACCCGATTTTATGATTGTTTTGCATCCCTACTTTAAGATTGTTTTGCATCCGAGCTACATAGCAGGCCTCCATCAGTCTTAGAAGATTATGGTATCGTGCTCTGCGCTGCATACGCTTCATGCGAAGCATGAAAGCCTGGGTTGGATTGTTATGGAGGATAAGCTATTACCCAAGCAGCAAATCCCCCCTCTCTACGCCACTGAATTAGTCCAATTGAAAGGCAGAGCCAATACGATTGGATCCAGCTGGCGTCGCAGAGCTGGGCTAAGGACAGGAGCTCACCCTGCCTTGTGGGGCCGACCCGGGTCTCGAACCCTGGCCTGCTGGTTAACAGTCACATTGTCTTAGCCACATACCCAACTACATATCCTACTACAATCCTACTACATATCAACAATCCCTAACCTTGTCTCACTGGAAGATTGGACCTCTTGTTTGCTAATGTTTGTTTGTTTCAGTTATTTGTCTGTGTACTTGCATGACACATGTAGGGCAGAATGTGGGCATCATAGATTGGTGGATTGGTGTTGGAAAAAGAAGAAAAAAAGAAAGATACATTCTTATCCATCACTTTTCTCTCCACTTTTCCCTCCATTTCTCTCTAACACAGGAAGGAAAAAGAAGACAGCTGCCAACCCGTGGGTGCAATATATGTGGTGCTGCCTTGGGCATGGGAAGATCTTAGACTGAACTTGTTTGAAAATCAGCCAGTAGTGTATTCAAGACAACACTCTTAAAAATGTTCTGTTCACAGGTGTGGTTGATTTTGTTTTCAAGTTTAATGGTTAGAAATCCCCTCTTTAAAAAGATTTAGCTACATTATCTGGATTCTGCCATTAAGTAACCAGTTTATGATGTGACTGTGGGCACAGCCAATTTATATGTCCATGATCTACAAGGAAAAAGAAAAAAAGGTCTTAAAATAGTCATCTACTTGGAGTACAATTGTGAAAGGTGATCTGCTAAGTTTTAAATTCTTTCCATCTTCCATACTTCGAGGAAAGAGTGTTGGGAATAAAAATATCTTGATGATGACTGGAAAACATGAGTACAGTTATAAGAAAAAAATAGAGATGTCTTACACTGTGGGAGAATGAAACTATAATTATAATTCTTTTTAAAAAGACAATTGCTTTTGGAAAATGTCATCACTTAATTGAAAAACAACAAGAATAACCAGTTATTTTACAAGGCATAATTTTTAATAAGATTAAAAGAAATCAACCAACCACTTTATTATTATTATTTTAAAGAAAACTATGTCCCCACCTGGCAAGCTGGCACCAAAGCAATCCCTTAATGGATTCAACACATAAAGCATGCCATTATATTTTGGCACCTATACCAACGGATTCATTATGTGAAAGATTAAGCCTTTACTGTTACACATGGAAGTATTTCCCAACCCACCCAGACACTGAAAATTTCTGATAGCTTCAAAAGGAATGGAGCACATCAGTTTCTGAAGATTTTTAAGTGCTGGGCGAGTTTTAAGTGCCATGCCTAATGTTTTAAAGTCAGACCATGTAATCAGTAATAAAACTTTGAAAAATAGTAATATTTTGAAAAGCTTGTTGACCAAAGGAAGAAACGCAGGCCATTTTATGAGTTAACCAACGCAAGGTTAATCCTGCAGGCTGGAGCAGTTTTTGACATGACCCATTCTGCAAATGTTCAGCTTTATTGAAGGTAATTTAAGCAGACATTTGTACAATTATTCAGGGAACGTTTGGTGCATTTTTTTATGAATTCAAAAAATTTTGGTAAAACAAATATTTCTTCAGGTATTTATAAATCCATTTTATGACAAAAAAGAGCATAGGTGTTGATTTACATGAAACACATTGAGCTGGGGGTCATAATGTTAACCTTTTGAACTGAGAGTGACACCTTAAGTTCATATAAAGCCCCCGTTGACTAATATTAAGCCCAGCAAAAAGAGTAACTTTTAATATGAGGGCAAAAGATCTTAGCTAAATGCTTGATTACCATACACAGAACTGCAAACGACAGGGAAAATTCAGGGCGGCGGGGGGGGGGGGGGAGATCATATGCAATGCTTTCCTGGGTTGGCCGAGAAGTTTCATACAGCCCCTGCTGCATGCTTAGGACTTGACATTTTAACTTACCTGCTCTGCTGTTTCATGGACCCAAATGGGCCTATTTGGATCTGTGCGGCTCTTTGGCTTGCATAAATCTGAGTGGGTCTAAGAGCATGTGTCATCATAGGATATTGGTGCTATTGCTATCCACCTCCAACCCAACCTCTACACTCACCTGGAAGTTCTCAATTCCCACCATCATCATCACCTGGAGCACCCCTGGAGTCCCTGCTTGGGCAGGGACTTAGGGACTCCATTGGTGCATATGCGATGGGACATAAACTATTTGTTGTAGTCGCCAAAGACCTGGGTGTGTGTTGTTGGAGTGGTGCTGATGACTGTGTGCTGATAGTGCATGAGGTCTGACAGTGCAAGACCCATAGCATTGGTCTAGTAATTTGTGAAAAGGCTGTGGTGAATGTATTTGGTTTTCCTTTACTTTTCAGCTGTGTTTGGACTTTCTTATCAACTTAGGGCGCAGTCCAGAGTAACTACGGGGAGTCCTTGCTCCAGTGTAAGAACAATTTGCTCTGGATTGCAATATGAATTTCCCATAGGTTTTCACTAGGTGGTGCAGTAACTATGAGTACACGTAATGTCTCTTAGGTGCTCCCGTAGTTACTCTGGATTGTAGGGTAGGAGAGACTTGTAATGATCAGGAACAGGGTGTCCATATGCCATAACAAAAAATCAAACTATAAAAGAGGACAAGGCCTCCCAAAATGTACATATATATTGCTTTCATGTGCTTAATTTAAAAATTTAAATTTACATATAATTTAATACCTATAACAGGGTGCCACCACCTTGCAATGGGGCTTCCCGGTTGGTTTCCTGGGAGTAAGTCTCAATGAATGCAACAGTGCTTATTTCTGAGTAGACAAGGAGCTCTAGCTTCACAGTGATGGCACTACCTTTTTTGGCTTTGACTTCACTGGGTGGAGCGGGGTACCTAGAGAGATTAGCATTCTCATAAGGGAGTACCAGGCTGAAATGCTTGAGAACCACTGAATTAAAACATCTTACCTACTGCATTTAGCATGCTTTATTTAAAAACAGGATTACAAAATGTCATTGATTAATCACACTAACTAATCGAATAAACCTTGCAGGCTTGAGACATATATTTCTCCCCACTTTTCCTTTACCCTAATGATGCACATAGAGATTTGACAGAAGAGTGAGTGCCATTTATGTCTGCAATTCAGACTACCAGTGAGTCTGAAAATTCCTTCATTTTTTGACATGCTGCACTGTAGTGTCTCAGCAATAAAATAGGTCAGATCATCTATCACAATGACTAAGTAAGTACTTTTGCTCTACACAGGAGGATTCAAACAAGATCCCAGGCACTCTGAAAAAATGATTAAGACATTAGAGTCCTGATAAATATAATGATCATGGACATCCTTGTGCTTTATTCCCTCTGATATATGCCCCTATTTTTAAATGTTGACAATACACGATTATTTTAAGTGGGTTTTATACATATATATATATATATATATATATATATATATATATATATATATATATATGCTGAAACTCCTGACTTTAAAATAGTGCAGCAATATGAGATGCATATTTGAATGAAAAAAGTCCAATTCATTTAGTGTGGCTCAAATTATAATCCTATCCACACATGATTTTTGCATTGAATTCTGCTCTTCAATACGAATCCAATGAGATATGACATGAATGACTGCACAGCATTGCAAAGTTCCAAAATGAAGCCAAAATGGAGGCCAATGAAGCCCTTTTGGAAGACACCCAGATAGGAGGCTAAAAAAGAGGACAAATATGAAAACTTCCAGTCATACACACAAAATTAATGCGTATTAAATAATACTTTGAAAATAAACAGTTCAAATTTTCCTTTTACTTGTACAAAAACCCCTTAGGAACTTAAATGCTGTTTTTGTACTGCTGTAAGCTGCAATCCTATGTACTTTTAAGCTGGGAATAAGAAACTATTCTTGAGCTCTTGAGCTCCAGGGGTATGAGCTGGGTATTGTAAACATGTTGTAAGGCAAATCTGCACCTGGAGAGGATGGGCTACTGTGCTGGTCCAGCACCAGTTAGTGCTAAGCGTCAGTGCCAGTCATAGGATTGTCCACCACTTCAGCAGTGTAGGCTGAAAGTGTTGGAGTGGGCAGAGGCAAGGAGAGGGCAGAACGGGGCAGAGGAGGAGAAGGCAGATGAGGATCCTGGTGGGAGGAGGTGACCAGCAGTGTTCTGATCCATTGAATCCAGAATACCATGTTGAACAGGAAGGCCCAAGATAGAGACTCTCAACTCTATGCAAAAAAGCCAGCACGGACCTGAAAAGCTCTGTTGCGGGGCTTGTGGCTTCCCTTGAGGAGACCTTTTGCAGCTGCTGTGGTGCAGCAGGATGCAGCAGTAGCAAGATGATTGTATGACCAGAAATTTCTGGATTTGTCCTCTTTTTTAGCACCCTGTATGGGTGTCCTCCAAAAGGGCTTCATTGCCCTCCATTTTGGCTTCATTTTGGAACTTTGCAATGGTGTGCAGCACCCCATCATGTCATATGTCGTTGGATTTGTATTGTAGAGCAGAATCCAATGCAAAAATCGGTTTTGAAATATCTCCATCTTATCAAACTTTATGGCCAAAAAACTAAAAATCAAAAATATGAATTGAGCTCTATGAGAAAATGGAAGAGCCCAATATTGCGGCTTTACTCATAAGTAGGAAAATGTGCCATTTTCTGCCAGAAAGGTCCAGACTGATAGGAATCTAAGACCTTGTCCTCCTTTTGAGGTTTGGGCATCTGGTGACCCTGCGTGCACATGAATATGTGAGTGTGAGTCATGTATATATTTTTATATCTTTAACCCATATCAGCGTTAAGATGCCAAACTTCAAAAGAAGTAGTTGTTTATGAGACTAATAAAGCAGTGATCAATAAATTCCTTTGTCATTTTATTAGGCTGTTATAAGAATTGAAAACTACTACGATCCATAAATTGCTAACCATTACTTACTGTATTTATTTTCCAGATCTAATATACCTTTCTTTCTGATTAGTCAAAGAAATGGGTTTTCCCATAAATTGTTGCTTCTAATTCTTTTTTTATTAGGTTACTTATAAATATCAGTGTTTTAATATCCTTAACATAATGTACTATATTTGAACTAAGTCAGATTTTGCTTTGACAGTCCAAGTGCTATAGCACCATTCTCCAAGTTTCAACATGCCAATGAGGAATGCCTATCAAAGTTTGGTGTTATTACTAGCCCAAAATTGTTTTAATATATAGAGGTTTCCAATTTCAAGGATCTGGAACAAAAGACTGTGCATGGCGTAAAGTTTTAGAGCAGCGAGATGATTGTTAATAAAAAAGCTCGTGCTCAAAGTAATTCAAGATGGTAGCACATTCATTTGCCCCATTTCATCTTGATTTGAAAATCCAAAGAAAAATGAACTGCACATCATCAACATACTTATAATTCAGGCAAACTATTAATGGTAAAACAGTACATAGGGCCAAGCCTGGACTGCAAGGATTTTGTCCAGATCTAGTCTTGGTTGTGTGTTCTCCAGCTCCAACTGGTCTCTGATAGTTGAGCTGAGAAGAATCTAGGACTTTTGACAATGGAGAGGAGATTTAGGTACAGCTTAAATACCTGTTCTGCAGTCCAGACAAAGGAAGCTTCATATTTATACACTATTAAGCAAGCCGAAGTTAAACCGTTATATAGGATTAGTAAACTCTTTCCCCTATCCTTGTAACAGTTTTCCTCTTTTCTCCACCCCAAGCCTCTATTATGGAGTGCCTATTTCAAAACTTCCCACTAAACTAAGTATGTTTACTCAGAAGTAAATCTCATTTTGTTCAATAGGTCTTACTCCCAGGAAAATATGGTTAGGATTGCAGTCTCCCGTCACTTTCAACCATCCTTCTGGGAACTAAACCCAGTTCAGCCCAGATGAATTCCACTTCTTTTTCATCTGATCTCTTTTCAATTAACTCCTGCTTCTCCAAAAGCCCTATTTATAAGTATTTCTTTCATTAAAGCACTGTAACTGATCCAAGCAGTGCAGTAGAAAGTAGATATGCTTTTCATTTGCCTCTTTCCCTGTATTCTTTAATAAACTCTACAATCTTTTGAAAAGCTAAATTGTTTTTGTTACTTTGAGTTTGTTTGTACTGCTCGCCCACGATGATCCTAAAATTGCAAGACACTGCTAAACTTGTCATCACACTTTATAAATATTTCTGATTCCCCTGAGTGGTTGAACCTGAGTTATTGTGTGTGTGTTTGTGTTTGTGTGTGCATGTGTACATATGCATACTGTATAGGTGAACTTGTGTGCATATGAATGAGCAGCATTGGCAACAGAATATATCATCTCATCTTTAATAGACAGGCAATGCAATCCTGACTTTAGGCCAGAAAAATGACCCAGCTAAGCTGGCCTAAGTAGGCCATATCCTGAGCTGATAGACCAAATCCCTGAGCTGATAGACCAAATCCACAGAGCTAGGAGGCATCTGGCTAACCTATCTGCTGCTGAAGAAGCAGCTGCACAAGGGTAGCATGCTCACTGGGCTGGTGTAGTTGTTCTGTACACCAGGTTCAGAGGAAGACGTTGGCCTCAGAATGTTTTGCCATCACTTCCAATTTTACTCTGGCTTAACATGGACCCCTATGGGTCTACCTGTCCGTTATTCCTGCTCCTGATGTGGTCTAACTTTGAGGAGCTGGAAGAGGGCATTCCTGCTCTGGTTACAGCCTCACTGCACTGTTCTAGGCCATGCTGAATATGCCCTCAACATGCCTCTCCTGAACTGCCTAGGCCGGCCCAGGTCCATCTGTCTTGGCCCAGCCTAAGTTGGCTATCACTGGCCCAAGCCTTTCTGATGTAACTGGATTGGCCTGTCTTGGAATTGGGCCAGCCAAGTGCACTTCAGGATTGCAGCCTACATCAAAGACAGAAGTTCAAACAAGCAGTAAACAGTCCTTTAAATACAGGAGGGAAAGAGCGTTAGCTGATACGACTCTGTGCAGCTGCACTGCAAACACAGGCTTATGTGGAGCTAAGTGGAGGAAACATTTTATTGTGGCTTAATACATTTTTACTCTGCATGTGAAGATTATTGTTTGTCTAGCACACCTGAAGTTCAAACCAAATGATACCAATCATATTTGTCACATCATGCTTGTCTCACACCTTGAGATAGTCCAATAGCTTCATGTACTGCTTCTAGTTTGGTTTGGTTTGTATCTATCTCTGTTTAAGCTCGCCCTTACTGCTTCTTTTTTTTTTTTGGCTTGGCACAGTTGCCATTCTATTGTTTCAGCATACACAAGAACAAGTTTTACCTTATTATTAAGAATTTTAATTTGCTGGATTTATAAATGTTTTCAAAAGCAGAAGTAGAATACAGACACTTAATTATAGTCATTTGATTCCAGAAGAGAGCTTTGTGACAAAAAATTAACCACTGTTTAAATGTACACGTTTATTCTTTTAATTCAACAGTCACTTTCACAATACATAGACATACCGAACTATAATTTATACATTTATTTTGTAATACTGTAATTCTCCCAAAATTAATTATAACCATAGCTCTAATCAGCAACTGGCAGAAGTTTTATATCCCTGTTTCAAAAATCTGCATATTACTAGTCAATTGGCAAAAGAGCACACTTCTTTGGTAATAATTCATGAGTCTCTCCCAGTTTAAGAGGCCCTACAAGGACGAAATAAAAATGACATCAAGTATAATCCTAACCATGTCTACTCAAAAGTAAGCCCCATTGTGTACAATAGGTCTTACTCCCAGGAAAGTGCATCCTTATTCTTTTAATGTTTCTGTGCTGAATTTGTAGAATGATCTTTTGAGTTATTGGTTTATTAACATGCATATATAAAGTTCTTTCTCTCCATTCTCAAGATAATATTCCAGGAAAATTGTTCCTTCCTTTTCTATAGTCTTTGTTCTAGAGTGGGGTTTCCAAACTCTGGCCCGAGGCTACAAGCCGCCTACAGTGTCAGTCAGTATGGCCAGTGGCATGATCATCCAGCCCATGGGTAAGCCTTGTATTCTTCCAGATCTGTATTTAATACATGCTTATACGTAAATTTATGTAGATTTATTCATATTTGAAGTGTAAATATCTCCTTGTCAGAGAGATAATGTGGCTCTTCTGCCAAAACGTTTGGACACCCCTAGAGATTACAGAAGTATATTTCCCATGCTACATTCTCTTATATACATACAGTGGCGCCTCACGTAACAGAATTAATTCGTTCTGGAGGCAGTTTCTTTACGTGAAACTTTCTTTACGTGAACCGGATTTTCCCATAGGAAATAATGGAAACGCAGACAATTGGTTCCACAACCCCCAAAATATTCATATAAAAATATTAACTGGATATAAAAATGATGACAGAACACTGGAATTGAATTCAAAACATGCATTCAGTGTGCATGATCTTATGAAGTCTACTTAGGCTGCAGTCCTAAAGACACTTTCCTGAGTGTAAGACCCATTTTACACAATGGGGCTTACTTCCGGGTAGACATGGTTAGGAGGCTGCAATCCAAGACACCTTCAAAGTGTCTCCCCACTTCCTCCTTCTCTCCATCCTGAGCCTCTCTCTCCCTGCTCCCTTCTGCCTGGCCCTGAGCTGCTTCCCTCTTCTCCACTGCTCTTCTCTCCCTCTGCCCAGCGGACATCCGGCCACAGGAGGAACAGCACAGATGTGTTGCTTTCACTATGGGCAGGTGTGCTAGGCAGTCCTGACGCTTTTTAAACAGGTTGCCGGCCAGTGCGTCTGCCCCAACTGCCAACGAATGTGTTCTTTACATGAAGCACTTTCTTTACGTGAAGCAGAATCCTAGAGAAATTTTTGTTTGTTACATGAAACTTACTTTACGTGAGGCATTCTTTACGTGAGGCGCCACTGTACGTACGTACATACATACATACATACATACATACATACATACATTGTAGTATTTCATAAAGCTAAATGAAGAACAGATCAATAGCTCCATCGGTTGTTAATTTTATTTGTACACTGATCCCGACTGTTTAACAGAATGCTATAGTCATGGCCCTGCACTGAATGGCTTGCATCAAAGAATGCATGAATAATCAAGATGGAGGTAACTTATTGTTTTGTGTATTCTCTGAGATATCTTGTGGACCTGGGGTTGACATCATTCTCTTCCACAAAATTGGGACGGGACCCTGGAAGTATGTGAACACAGTTTGCAAGTATATGAACACAATCCCAAAATTGGGATTGTCCCTGTTTTGGGCAACCCTATGCGGGCCACTGTAAGATAACAGAAAACTGAAGGAGATGGGCCTTTGACCTGATCCAGCAAGGTTCATCTTATGTAAGTGTCAGACTTAAAACTGAGTCACATTTTTGTCTACATTCCATGTTAATGTCCACAAAACTCAAGACTTTTCAAACCACATATTTCCTAATACACAAATGTGTAAATCAAGCATCTATTACAGCAGTTGTCAATTTCTTTTCATCACATGGCAGACTGACGAGGCACATGCAAGCCAATTCTGAGCTGCCTGCAGCAGGACTCCTGTGATGGCTAAATGGCTGCCACAGGAACCTGAAGGTTATCAGGCCACTGCCTGTGCCTTCTTCAGAGGAAAAGGACTTTCATCTCTTTCCTCCATGTGAATGAGCAGCCCTGCAGTTGAGTTACTCATTCCTGCACTGGTACTTCTGTTGGTGGGGTAGAGCTCCCTCCCGCGACACACCTCCCTCCCATCCTCTTCCTGCCATTCCCCTGCCCCAGAGTTCTCGTCTCTGCCTGTCACCATGCTTCCCCTTGGCTCTCCACTGCCCTGTGAAGAAAGGGTACTTCACCAGTGTTAGTATAGTGCCTCTTGGCACTGTGTTACCTCTGGCAGTGACCCAGCAATGGGCCTCACAGCCATGCCTTATGGCACATTTGCAATACCCAGTCACCACTGCAGCCCTGAGCCGACCCCTCAGGATTGGCCTCCAAAATTATCAAGTCACAATATTACGTTTTTGGCAATTGATAAAGCACACCATGCTGGCAGTGAGAGGTTCATGTCCCCATTGGTCCTTTTAATATATGACCTTCCACTAAATTCCTGTGGCACATCTGTGAACCACTTGTGACACACAATGTGCCATGGCACAGTGGTTCAAAATGGCTGATCTATTGCTTGCAAAGGTTTGATTGAAAAGCAAAGGCTAAAATGTAAGGGCTCACTTTGGTTTTGCTCACAAACATTATATTGGAGGATTCAGTATTTCAGGTTCTCTTGCTTGAAACTTCTCTACTTCCAACATTTTGTTGTTTTGACTGGCTTTCTGTGCAAAATAGGATGAAAAATTGTTTCCACATCAGTACTACCTGTTGCATTTTGTTATGTATATCTTTATTTTTGGTGTACTCTTCTCCATGTGTCTGCTACAGACATGCTTCCTTCTTTACTGATGACTTTATAGTAAAAGCCTGAAAAGTACTTAGGGTTGGAATTGGGTGAGACAAACACCATGACATTCAAGGACACAGAGATCCAGAAGAGGGATGCTAATTAGGACCCTGGATGTACAATCCATTTTTGGTATTTCCATATTCAAGTTTCACAAAAATGGACTGGTCTGGACACTGAAAGTTACTAACTGATGGAAGATTAACACAATGGTGGGAAACATTAGGTTCTATTTTCACTTCCCCTCTGGCTCCTTGAATCAGCGGTTTACAAAGATGAATGGATTTTCTCTGGATACCATTACATTCCTTTATTCCTTTATTGTTCCATCATGAGTTTCCTTGGCTCAAAATTTCTCTCTCTGTGAATTCCAATTTCCATAAGAATTTCTGCAATTAATTCCATAATTGGAATATGCATAGATCACTGTGGCTTTCCATTCCTTCAGAACATTGCAGTCTTTCAGTTGTTCTTTGTCACCAAAGCACACATGCACATTGGTTAAATCCTGCAAAAACCCAGTCATGATGTGGTTGTACATATGTTGGCATGAAGATAATCTTCATGAGTCATATTTTAATGATGAAAATTTATGCAGTTCCACACTGGTAAACACCACTGCGGTAGAGTGTGGGATTTTTGTAAATTTACCAACATGTGCATGTTTATCATTAATGTAGGAAGGGAAATTTAAATTAATTGAAGGAACTGATAAAATGGGTGTTCCAAATGTTCTGGAGAAAACCCAGAAATTTATGGAGCATTGGTTTCCACTGCAGAAAGAAGGTCAGATCCTTTGGGACTCTAAAATATATGGAAAAATTTGGATAGAGAGAATTGTAAATACATCCTAGGTCCAAATTATTTGCCCTGTACTTTAAAATATAATTATTAATATACTGAATGTTGATCTCAACCAAACTGCTGTGAGATACAAGAGCAGGAAAGAAACATTTTGAGTTTTTATTTCTGAATGTATATGTATTATCATTAATCACTTGAATGTCTTCATTCAAAAATCTCCTAAAGTGTAACTGAAAAGCAAGTTCATTATAGAGAACAAAGGATAAACAGTGTAAAACATGGAAATTATGGGGGGATTGGAAGCCTCCTCTTTTAAGTAAACAATGGATTAATTAGGTTCTGAGCTGTTACATATTATATGTTCTAAAGAAATATTTAAGTACACTGTATCAGAGATAGAAAGCAACTTTTAGGGTGAAATCCAGAGTAATTACACGGAGTCCTTGCTCCAGAGTAAGAACAAGTTACTTTGGATTCCAATATGAATTTCCCATAGGTTTTCACTAGGTGGTGCAGTAACTATGGGTGCACGTAATGTCTCTTACATGCTCCCATAGTTACTCTGGATTGTGCCCATTATCTGATTGATGTTCATAAACATGAAGCTCATCACAGACTGGAAGATCCAACTATTCATATAGTACATCTTATATTTATTGCTTAATTTGGAGCTACTTCACGTGCATGAAACGAACTGCACATGATCCATATTGGAACCAGATTCCTTTCTGCCACAAAATACCACTTAGATTTAATTCCATGTGTACTTATGTACAAAACCTAATGAGTTCCTTGTGGAAAGGAAGAGCGCTTCTCAGTTGTTTGAAAACAAAGATTAATAATTCATTAACATGTAGCATACTAAGAATTTTGCCTTTGAAATTTCTGTACACTTGAGGCCAAATTCTCCACTCAGATCCACATGGTTGATTTCAGAAATGAGTGACTGTCTCGAAAATCCGTGATTGCTTTGCCTTGTGTTGTCTTTCTCTTTGGAATGTTATATTCACAAGAAACAAGGGCCATCAAATCCAAGATCTGCAAGTTGATAAAGGAGGGAGCACACAGTTAATCTGTCCTATATTCAGGCATAAAAGATTACCATAAAATGATGATTGTTCAAAAGATTCAGCATTAATCATTCCATTTTGAACTGTACTTTAAAAGGCAGAGGAGCAAAGTTTTCACGGGATACCCTTTGTCATATGAGTTTGTGTACTCAATGACTCAGAGAAAATCAGGTCATCGTTACAACGCTCTGCTGCAGATGGAGAGAACTAGCAAGGGACCAGATGCTATTCAGTGAGAAGATAAGAAAGTGAGTCACTGTCCAATCCTATTCTCTCCCCCTCGTCCCGCTAATGGAGTGATGCCAAAATGGCTTCTGCTGCATCCTATGGGGGGGCATTGAATAAGGGTGCAATCCAGAGTAACTACGGGGAGTCCTTGCTCTGGTGTAAGAACAACTTTCTCTGGATTGCAATATGAATTTCCCATAGGTTTTCACTAGGTGGTACTGTAACTACAGGTGCACATAATGTCTCTTATGTGCTCCCATGCTTACTCTGGATTGTAAGGTAAGTCTCTTTTGGGTATGGAATATTAGTTCCATTACCTAAGGGTAAGCCTCCACAGCATGATGGGGTCTAAGACCTGCTCCCCTCAATTCACTGGTGTAGATCTGTATGAACTAATTGGGGGATAGGATTCAGTGGGTGCCAATGTATCCAGTCCTCTCAGATCTGATCTGTACTCTTTCCAATCCCCATTACTTTCTTGTTCTGCCTGCTCCCATCTGACTCTCCCTTACACTATCCTTTCTCCCCTACCATGTTACCTGCCTTAGTAGGTCCTCTTAGATCTGCCAGCGAAGTGTGAAGGCTGAAGCCTTCTGACCAGGCTTGCTTACTGGGTTTTTCCGCAGAGGGCTGCAACCACTGGAGAGCTCAATAATAATTAGAAAGACAGACATGATTTTGTTCAGATGGCAACCTTAGAATAAAAAGCATAATATGTTTTGAATACATATATTTCATTATTTTGAATGTAATCCTAAGGAGCACAGTTTGGAACAATCTTCATGGAAGCTGTTCCTAACTCCAGAACAGCTATCAGAAGGAAGGCATTGTGAAAATGTGACTAACAGTGCAATCCTAAGTATGTCTTCTCTGAAGTAAGTCCCACTGTGTTCAATTGTACTTACTTTCAGGGAAGTGTGGTTAGGATTGTGGCCATAGTGACTGACCTCAGGTACTCACAAATGGAGTCAAAAGATTTTCTAACCAATCCATGTAGGCTGTGATGCTTGACAATCTCAGAAGGCCTTGAATGTGGCTGAAATGCACAGACTGCATAACTACTATGAACAAGTAGTGGAAATTCTCTCTCTCTCTCTCACACACACACACACACACACAAACACACACACACACACAGAGAGAGAGAGAGAGAGAGAGAGCGAGAGCGAGAGAGAGCACCAGCATCCCTTGATTATCACTTGTCAAATAATGTCAAGGCACATTCTAGAAGAAAAGTCTTACTTAAGGCCAGCTGGTTTGCCCTACAATGAGCTGTAGCAGCCCCTCTGGGGAACAGAGAGCAAAAGTGTATTTTCTGATGATCGTGTCAAATGGTTCCTTATGAACAAGCTTTAAGTGAGGCCACATATTCACACAATGGGTTTCAACTAGGATTTTTGCACTGGATGAGTGTCCTGCCCTTGGAACATCTATTGAAGTCCTTCTTTCTATAGTCACTGAAATGTGAGAAACAGTGGATTAGAACACTGTTTCCCCCACAGGTTGATTGCCAGGCAAATGTGCTGCATCTCAAACAGATGTCTTCAATGTTTTATTCCTTCTCAATAACTAAAGACTGAAAACAATTATACAACGTTGTAGAAACACCATACTAATGCTCCTTAAGGAGGGACCACTTATGTATTTTATAATACATCCATCTGAATGATTACTTGCTATACGGGAATAAGAATTCTCAAGCTGATTCTTCCAGTCCATGAACAGCTATAGCAGAAAAGCTATTGAACAGAGTTGCTGGTCTCTACTGACTAAAAGTAATTATGAAGAACCACGTAAACACTACTGGCCATTTTTAAAAGGAAATCTGTTCAGCTGAATTACAAGTCATTAGCACTTTAGGTACTTAAATGATCATTATCAAAATTGGTAAATCCATTTAGAAGTTGCAAAAAAGACCATTGTTTTCTCCATAAAATGATTCAAACAAAACTATGGTTACTTTTTGGGTATTGCTTCATTTAATACTCAAAACTTGCATTCAACCACAATAAGAGCATATGTGATATGAATTTGGGGGAGAATGAACTTGGGGAGAGACAAAGGCTGCAATCCTAACCACACTTTTCTGGGAGTAAGTACTATTGAACACAATGTGACTTACTTCTGGGTTGACATGCATAAGATTGCACTGAAAGTCCACTCAGCCATGAATATTACAATCCTGGGACTTTCACTGACATAAATATGTTTAGGTTGGCTTTTGTATTCTCTTTGTGTTTTTCAGGTTGCTGATGGTCAGATGAAAGAGGCACTTCACCATCCAGTTGAGTTTGGGCAATGTGGCAAGGCTGTGGTGGGATACCAAGAGGGATATGATCTGGAGCCAACTGCTTCCTGTTGCTTCATGAATTCTTGTATAACTAGCCACCCTATCAAGTAATTATGGTGCAAGTGGCTGAGAATGATTTATGCCAGGGGACATCATTTTCCTGGAGGCTACAGGTCTGTAGGGATCTCATCCTGATACAGAGCTGGTTGCCAGGGATAGTAATTGACTGGTCCAAAGTGCTTCTTCAAAGGTTTCTCCAAAGGTTTAGTGTGAAGCTAAAATTGAAACTGAAATTGAGATCTCCAAGTGGAGGATTAAGGCTACAATCCTAACCTCCATTTAGGCCGGCATATGTCACAGAACATGTCTTGCATTGGGGGTGTCACAATGTGGTGCAGACACTTCTGCACCAATCCTGGAGGGGAGTTAGTGCACAGACATGCATTTGCCTCCCTTTATCACCATGGGATTGGAAAGACTGATGAATTGTACCAGCCTAGGTTAGGACTGCACCCGAAAACACTGTGTCTCAGCAATGTGAGACCTACATTACACATCTGATTTGTTCTACTCACCATTACTGTTGGTCCATCACCATTGCTAGATTGGTGATAGAGTACATTTGTTCACAGCTGGAACTGATATTTTCCTTTTTGCCTTGCAGTAGGCAAAAAGTAGATTACCAAAGCAGAGCCTTTTGGCTTTTTGTGGGGCAGTAGGGATGAAGTGCTAGGGTAAACTCCCATCCACATATGGCAGACAGCATGCTAGCTGAGTAGCGAGGATTGGGAGCCAATGAACATGCTGAGGTTAGCAAGGTCAGGGTCATGATCAGCAAGGACCACTTTGACAACATTTGTTTGGTTTGGTGAAGCTGGCTGGCAAACCCCCTCTCTAGTTAAGCAAGAGCCAGCTCAAGGCTTAGCAAGCTGCCTTAACCCCCGGTGTTGACTGCGATAGGTGATGCCTGGAGCCCGGATGTCAAGTCCGTGGGGTCTTGGGGGAGATAAACAAGCTAGTGCCATTTTTCCCTAAGCTCTTAATGGCAAGCACACTTTGGGGTTTTAACTAGCTTAATTTTCCTAGTTGCAGGTTATTGTGAATACAATAAATTACAATAATCTCAAACCTTTGTCTTGTGTCTTTTGGGGGGTGGTGGATAAAGGTGATATACACATATTGTAACAATGTACAATTTTGAGCACTGAATATCTGCTTTCATTGCCTCAAAATCAGCAAATGAACATGGCCTAATACATTTTGAATACTAGAAAAAATGTTGCCAATGATGCTAAACAGATCAGTTTCACATTTGTCTGCTCTAAAACAGCAGACCAAAAAAAGCCACATTAAAGTTTATCAGACACATTTCATGAAGAATGCAGGATCTAGATTACTTTTTATAGCCTGTTTTACTGGCACTATCCAGGAAGATCCCGAAATCTAACAGAGCACATTAAGGAAAGGCTATATAAACTGCCTTTTTCCAGTGCATGGTTACAAGCTAGGTCATGAATAGGCCATCCAGTGTAAGATCTGCTAGCCCAATGCAGAAGAATCCCTATGATTATATTACAATTTCTAAAATACAATAGTTGGTTTTCCTTGCTTGGTTTTTCTTATTTATGAAATGTTCAATAGATTAAAAAAATAAACACAGCTGGAAGGTAAGATTCTCCAGATTACATCGGTTACATCTGACTATAATTATGCTACTCAAAGGAAAAATCAGACAACACTCTTCCACTCTGGCTTACTGATCAGGTAGATGCTTGGCTTTCATGAATGAGCCCAACAAACACAAACAAATCTCAGCTCTCTTCATGTTTCAGTGCTCACAGAAACAGCATCCTCCAGGGCAAATATGGAGATGATGTTTATACAGTAACAGGAAGTTAAGGTTAAAGTTCAGGACACAGCGGCACCAAATACAGGGCGGTCTGTCAAAGGCTACCAGCAGAAAGCCCGTTCTTACTTTTGCTGTAACCTCTCCTGTGCCCTTTGTCACTTATAAAAGGCTGAAATATTTAATGGGAAAAAAAACACAGAGCATAAAGGTAGGAAATATTAAACTAACATATACCATGTTTTCTGCAGCACCTGTGCGTCAATCACTTCTCATCAGGATTTAATTTCAATGGTGGTGCTCAAGGGTTCAAGCTCATGGTAATGTGTACTCAGGAGCATATTCCTTCTGTGATGTAAGGACCTACTAAGAACCAGTTTGGTGTCCGGAAGTGACTAGTGCTCAGTAGTGCTTGCTGCCTTGTGATGCCTGCTGGTGCCCAGTGCCCACTGGGACCTGATGCATGGTGCCCAACAGAGATGCTCAGTGCCTGGTAGAGATGTCCAGCAATTGCATGTGTCCACTGCCCAGTAGTTCCCGCTGTCTGCTGCAGCCCAGTACTGCCTGGAACCTGGTGATGCCCACTGGTGCCTACTTCTCATTGCCCACTGGTACCAGGTGGTACCTTGTAAAGATGCCCAGTGCCCAGTAGGCAGCCAGCTCCAAAAGGATACAGTGCTGAATATGGCCTAGATGTGGCCTGGATGCAGACCATGTGGCCTGGATGCACCAGTGCTAGTTAGGACTGGGCTACCTTGAGCTGAATAAGATCTGATAGCCACAAATGTAACTTGATTTCAGGGGCAGATCAAGACCTATCAGTGTCTGCGATGGCATGCCAAATGCTTCTGGTTTCTTTACTTGGTTATTTGCAAGCCTTGCCTTCTCCCAAACCCTGGTTTGGAAAAGGGAAGAGGGGAACAGAGCAGAAGACAAAGTGTGGCATAGCATCTTCTTCCACACTTCCTCCACTCTATGTTCTCCTTTTGCAATCCATTATATGAAGGGGAGATTTCTGACTCTATCCAAGCAAATATTCTGCATACTGGCAAACATTCTGGAGTATAATTACTAATTCCAAATCCTTCTTATATTATTATGTTAGGAAATACAATTTTAATACCATATTTACTCAAATCAAATGTGCACCATTTCCAACCAAATTTAGTCTCCAAAATTAGGGTGCAAATTATATATGATGGCACATTAGATGCAAGAAAATCTAGTATTTTGATTATAAGTAAAAGGCTGCAATCCTCCAGTTAGGCCAGCATAAGCCCTGACATAAGTCCTATTGACAAAAGTGCCACAAGGTACTTCTGCCCCACTTCAAGGAGGGTTAGGTGAATGTACAGGCATACACTGACCTCCCCACACCACCATGGGAAGATATGCTATGTGAGTTAAGCTGGACTAAATTGGTCAGGAATGCACCTTATATTAAATATTAAATAATTAAATATTAATTTAATATTTTACTATATTGTAATAGCAAATATTAACATAAAGCCATTGTTGTATAAAGTAGGGGAATTAGGTAAAAATCTAACATAAACCCATTGTCATATTATTATCATTGTTGTATGCAGTAAAACTAAATTTTGCACCTGCTTTGTGGCTGCACATTACAATCATCAGTAAACATTTTTTAAATCTCAAGCCTTTTAAAATAGGGGTGTGCATTAGATCGATGGTGCATAGATTTGAACAAATACTGGTGTTTTAGAAGATGTAAAACAATAGGATTATTAAAAAATTGAAGCCTGCTGGGATGAAACCTGCATTGCTAAAATATTCTTTTTCAGATTTGGTCCAATTTATAATTTTCCAGTGCAAAGTTCTGTAACTGTACAGGTACAGATCAGATTAATAGGACATTTCTTGAATGTCCAATGAAATCCAATGAAAAGATTTGGACAATGAAAAGAAACATTCTTGAATGGTTCTGACAATGGTTTTGGCAATGAAAATGACCACACACATACTCCAAATCCTAAAACCTTTAAAATTGTGTGTGTGTTTATTTACTTATTTATATAGGGGATTGATTCATTGCCATACCATGCCAATACAAATGCCCAAGGAGGCTTACTAATCCTGCAATCCTAAAGACACTTTCCTGGGAGTGAGACCAGTGATGGGCTTCAAATAAATTAACAACCAGTTCTCTGCCCATCTGGCAGCCACTTTTAAATGGCTATTTTTAAACTTTATATGTACTATCAAATAAACCAGGTAGATGGTTAGCATATAAACTGAGAAAGGAAAAAGAATCAAGAAAGATATTACAGTTAGTAGATGACCAAGGTCAAATTTGTTATAGTAATAAAGAAAAAAAGGGAATTATTCATGATTTTTATGGCCACTTATACAAACAAGAGTATTTGGATGAGGAAAGAATTAAACAGTATTTACAAAATGCTAATTCACCTAAAATATCTGAAGAGATACAAAAAGTGTTAGAAAGCAATATAACCATGATGGAATTAACTGAAGCACTTAAAAAGCAAAACAATGGGAAGGCATCAGGCCCAGATGGGCTCCCGTCAGAATTTTATAAGACATTACAAGAATCTTTCAACCTCCCATTGTTAGAGGTAATGAATGAAGTTATGTCAAAGAAGAGGATACCTAAAACATGGTCAGAAGCTTATATTACGCTCATCCCAAAAGAAGAGGCTGATCCACTGCAAATTAAGAACGACAGACCCATTTCTTTATTAAATGCAGATTACAAACTCTTTGCCTCAATTTTGGCAGAAAGGTTGAAAAAATATTTAAATAATTATATTCATCCTGACCAAAACGGATTTCTGCCAAAGAGACAAATTAAAGACAATATGAGAGTAATTTTGGATACCTTGGAATATTATGAGGCACACTCTGAAAAACAAATGGCATTGATATTTTTAGATGCGCAAAAGGCATTTGACAATGTGAATTGGAGATTTATGTTGATATTATTGGAGCAGATGGGTTTTGCCAGAAACTTTATTCAAGCAATAGAAGCCATATACCATGAACAAACGGCAAAATTAATAGTAGAGGGAGAGTTGACAGATTCTATTAACATAAGAAAAGGTGTAAGACAAAGATGTCCTTTATCACCTCTGTTATTTATATTGACTTTGGAAGTGTTGAATGGAAATATTAGAGATGATAAGAGTATAAAAGGTATGAAAATTAAAAAAGAAGAATTTAAATTGCAAGCCTTTGCGGATGATTTGGTTTTTATATTAGAGGAGCCCTTGGAGACAGCACCAAGGCTACTGGAAAAAATAGAAGCATATGGCAAGGTGGCTGGGTTAAAAATAAATAAAGATAAAACAAAAATTTTGACAAAGAATATGATAGTAAAACAAAAAGAGGAATTGGCAGATGTATTGGGGATGCAAACTGTAAATAAGGTTAAGTATTTGGGAATTCAATTGACAGCAAGATGCAGTTCTTTAAAAGAGGATAATTATGTCAAACTTAAACAAAGATAGCTTCAGATCTGACTAAATGGGAAAACTAACATCTCTCATTAATAGGGAGAATTTCAACAATTAAGATGAATATCTTGCCCAGAATACTATATTTGTTTCAAACAATACCAATCAGGCTTTGAAAAGATTATTTTAAAGAACTTAATGAAATTGTTTTGAAATATATATGGCAAGGTAAGAAAGCGAGAATAAAGTTAAAACTGTTGCAAGATACTAGGACCAGAGGAGGATTTGGTTTGCCGAATTGGGAGTTATTACCAAGCTGCAAATTTGATGTGGGCTAAGGAATGGATAACATTAAGAAATTCTCGATTGTTGACATTAGAAGGTCATGATTTGCTACTGGGGTGGCATGCTTTTCTATGGTATAAGGGAAGTAAGGTGCAGGGTTATTTTAGAAGGCATTATATACGGGATTCTTTGTGGTTAAATTGGGAGAAGATTAAAAGATTATGTTATTTGAAAATTCCATTATGGTTATCAACTGTTGAAGCATTCTCTTATCCTATAACATATAAAAAAGAACAAACAGTGAGATATGGAGAAATTTTGGATGAAAAGGATGAACTCAAATCGATGCAAAAATTAGAGGAACAAGGTATAAAAATGAATTGGTTTTCATACGTACAACTACGTTCAAGATATATTGAAGATTCCAAGACAGAAGGTTTTTATCATAAATTGACGGATTTAGATAAAATTTTGACAGGTACTGATGATAAGGTGATTAAAAAGCTGTATGGTCATTTATTGGAAATTAAACAAGAAGAAGGTGAAAGAAACTATGATTGTGTGGGGAAAGAATTTTGGATATGGGATTGATTTAGAAAAATGGCAAAAATTGTGTTCTCAAAATTATAGTATGACAATGTCAACAGCATACAAGGAAAACCTGTATAAGATGTTTTATAGATGGCATTTTCCTCCGACTAGAATTGCAAGAATGTTTAAGAATAAATCTGAAAAATGTTGGAAATGCCATCAGATTCCTGGCTCATATTATCATATGTGGTGGACCTGTGGGAATGCTAGAAAGTATTGGGCTAAAATATGTTTGTGGCTGGAAAAAATGACAAAGAAACATATTGATCTGAAACCAGAAATTTTTTTACTGGGAATTCTACCTGATATGTACAGTAAAGAGTTAAAATACTTGATTGTAAATATATTAACAGCGGCTAGGATTGTATTTGCTAAAAATTGGAAAAGTGAGAAAATACCACCGCAGGAGGAAATTATTAAGAAAATGTTAGAATGTGCAGAAATGAGTAGATTGACATTTGAAATTAGAAAACAAGAGGATAAACAATTTTATGAAATTTGGGATTGTTTCTATCAATGGTTAGACAATAAAATTTTTTAGAATAGTCACCTTGTAAAGTATCAATGAATAAGTTTATAGTTCAAAGGTTGATTAATATGAGTTAATGTGTAATGTAACAGTAATTATGGTTAACAAAAGGTGACAAAAACTCTGTATAACAACCGACACACTATTTGTATATTTTTGGACTTATTGTTTGTATTTTAATTTGTCTTTAAAAACCAATAAATTTTGTTTAAAAAAAAAAAGAATATTTCTTGCCTGTACTTTATTCTTTTCTTTATAGGTTCAGTCAACTTACATTTTCAAAGCAGTGGCAACAGTTAACAAGGTAACAAGGTAAGTTACATGAACACCATGTAACATTTCCAGCAAGAGGCTTTCTTCTGGCTGGGTCTTGGCTGGCTTTGCCCTCAACCACGTGGGAGAGTTGAAGCCTGTGGCTGGGGACAGGGCACCAATGCCCCAGCTCTGTCCAGCACTTTTCTTTTCCCCCTCCCCTTGCTTCCCACCCAATTGCCTTTTATATGGGTCCCCCCCTCCTCCTCCCCTTCTTCTGGGTCTTTCCAAGGCAGTTGAAGGGGAGGATCTCTCCCTCTACACATATCTGGGTCTGGGCCATAGGTCATTCCTCTGGAGGAGCATCTCCCTCTGGAGATGGCCTCTGGGCTGTCCCCTCTGAACTTCTCCATGCAGTTCTGCGGCTAACCACTACTGAAATATTAAAAAAAAAATAACTGCACATGTGCGTGCAGCTAATTAGTGGCCGGGAGAGCTCCTAGAGAGTCCCTGCGTAGGCAGGGCCCTCAATTGAACTCTTCTGGCATGCACCAAGTGAAAGTTCCAGAAGAGTTCAATTGAGGTCCCCGCCTATGCAGGGACTCTCTAGGAGCTCTCCCGGCCATTAATTAGCTGCGCGCGCATGCGCAGTTATTTTTTTAATATTTCAGTAGCGGTTAGCTGTGGCTAACTGCCACTGATTGTAGCGAGCCCCCCAGTGCCCCCAATCACCCTCCCACGCCCCAGAATTGGCTCTAAAGAGCCCCCACTGCCCACCAAGTGCTCCCAATCACCCTCCTACCCCACTGGAACACCTCCCTAGAACCCAGGTAAGCAAAAAAATTATTTTTAATGTAGGACATCCTACATTTTGTCCTACATTGGTTTTTTTTAAGTCTGGATTTTCACATGAAAATCATGAAAATGTGACTTTAAAGTGACCAGGTTTAGAATTCCAAGTTTTGAATCTGGTCACCCTGACCCCCAGGCAGGTTGAGAGGGGCCCATCCACCCCCCTTCATCCTCCTCTACAGACATGATGAGTTGCAGCATTTCAATCTCCTCCTGGCTGTCCAGCTCTTCTCCCTGACAGTGACCCAGACATTGCTTTCATAAATTCACAATCAGATATACTGTATTTACTCAAATATAACACTCACCTTTTTCAGCTGAATTCAGTCTCCAAAATCAAGGTGTGCATTAGATTTTATGTTAATTACAATTGAGTAAATACAGTATTTTGATTATGCGTATAGGATGTGTATTATATTCAATGGCGCATTATATTTGAATAAGTGCGGTAGCTGCTTATCTCTGTAATTATGGTTGTAAAATGCTGTGTGTCTAAGTCCAATCATTAATTGAGGTTACTTCCACAAGATTAATAAACTCAGATCTTGAACAAAGTTTGTGAAATTAAAACTCTCAATTCAGCCAGTAAACATTTGATTCAGTAGGTAGAGATCTATAATGGAACTTTTTTAATGGGGGGGAGAGGGGTGGTCCACAAAGATCTTGGCTGTACCCAGTTATTTCATCAACAATGTTGCTTCCTCAGAGGGTGACCTACTACACTGGGGGTTAGAGAGCCTATACCTAGGATGTCAAGTTTGTGTCTTGCAAAGGGGTGAAGTTATTCTTTGTTGTGCCTGCTGAGGACTGGAAATGACATCATTAAGCAAAAAGTGACATCGGCTACAATCCTAAAGGCTCTTTCCTGGGAGTAAGACCCATTGAACATAATGAGGCATACTTTTGAGTAGACATGGTTAGGATTGTGCTCATCATTAAATAGAGAAAGCCAGACATATGAACTTTGTTCTGACATTGAAACTCATTAGTTTCTTGTTCTAATTTTTAAGATATGAGACAACTCAATTATCAAGCTGGGAAAGCCCCAATTATAATAGGGGCCAGATAAATTGCTTCTAGGAGTCAGTTTCAGACCGACCTAATGTTTGACACAGCCGACCTATAGATACCTTTAACCGAAGACAGAATTTAGCTGGCACAACTTTTTAAACACTTCCATGTTGAGCTGTACCTGCCAAAATTCCCTGCTCCAACACAATAGTTAAAAATATAAATATGCACTCTCTCCTCCATTGTACCTGTTCACCCACTGAATCACCAAGAAAAAAATACTTGTTTGGATGTTAGGGTTCTACTATGTCTATGTTCTTTAGGGAGAAAACAGAGTTCTAATAGATGTTTTGAATGTGGGTGCCACAAAATATAAATACTCCATCCCAATCAGGACAGCCGCGTTTAATAGCACGAGGAAAGAGGTACTTATATATTGGTCTGTGTTCTAATTAAAAATACTGTACCTGCACTTGCTTGTTCAGTTTTGCTCCATAAACCCAAAACCAAAATGGATTGTTTGTTTATTTTTCCATTGACCTTATAAATGCTTCTCTTGAGAGGTAAGAACCTCTCAAGAAGAGAAAAAAGAAGGCTTTTCTTTGCAAAAGAAAGAAAAAATTGAGGAGTTATGACTGTAATCTATTAATAACAGCAAAATATTGCAACAGTAACATCTTTATTTTGCTTCCATTGAGTCAATTAACTCTTGACAAAATAGAGAAAAATCTGATTAATACTCCAGGGAAGAAAATTCCTGCAACATTTTTTTCTTTAAAAAGTGGAAGTGTTGATAATGACCTGCAGGTTAGTTTTGAAATCCAGTAGCACTTGTCCAAACAAACAGTGCATGATCACTAGAGCTCTTATGAAAACATAGTATCAAGCATATAAGGAGCTACAGGTTCTTTGTTTTTATTTCTGTTAAAACGTGATTCGACATACACAACTAATTAGTTTGTCAGGAGCTCATTACAAAAAAAATCTATCATGGAATAAATTCAGATGACATGGGGTTCATGGAGAGTGGGCACATTCAGCAGTGGAACAGATTGCCAAGGGAGGTGGTGGACTCTCCCTCACTGGGGATCTTCAAGCTGAGGCTCCACCAACACCTGCTGGAGATGCTCTAGGAGGATTTCTTGCTAAAGGCAGGGGGTTGGACTAGATGACCTACTGGGTCCCTTCCAACTCTAGAATTCTATGATTCTAGGTGGGTGGCCTGTGCATAAACTGGGCCTGGAAGGGGTAGGGTGACTCCTGGGCAACCTGGCCTAGTACCATGCCATATCACTTCTTTAGGTGGCACAGATCTGAGTAGTCCCATTTGGACACACTGCTGCACAACACAATTTGCACTATAACAGTGCAATCCAAACATGTCTACACAGAATTCAGTCCCATTGTGTTCAATAATACTTATTCCCAGGAAAGTGTGGTTAGGATTACAGCCACAGTTGCCCTATAGCCAGTTCTAGTTCTGCACTGGATACAGCATAGGCCAGCTGGTGAATTATCTGGATCATTTTGGGCTATTATGGCTGCAATCCTAAAGACACTTTCCTGGGAGTAGGACCCATTGAACACAATGGGGCTTACTTTTGAGAAGACATGGTTAGGATTGTGCTATATATTGCTGAAGTGAAGGAGCTGTGAACCAGATCATGTCCTTGTTTGGGAGGCCATGTTGACTGCCACACAAGAGCAGAGTATATAAATAATTGTTTGCAGCCTATACAAGCACATCCCTATGGTCTCTAACTTGAATTTCCATATGGGGAAGGCCCACTGTGTTTGTGCAAGTAGTACTTTAGGAGCTATTGTGGGGGAAAGTGGGGAAAGGGTATTCACATGCACAAAATTTATTTGCTCATACTTCTTATGATCATCATAATCATCATCGTGTGTCATTATTGCTTAACAATAAGCACTGAAATGGTGCTATCTAAAGTTTATCACATAAGAACGATATAATCTGTCACTACATTATGTCAGGATATGGCATAAGAATGATAAAGAATGGACATAACTATAAGAAAATGCTTCCTTCTACCTTATCAAAATCCAGTTTAACTACTCATTAGTAGTCTCCCAGTTTAATGTCAGGGTGACATATGCTTGATAGTTTACTGTAATATATTATTCCCGCAAAAGTAGCACTGATGAGAAGGGTTGATCTTCTGAATGTGTATTGTTCAATAAGGAGAATCAGACAGCAAAAGGAGAATCAGATAGTATTGATATCTCTTTTTTGTGTGACTCATAATTTTGCCCCTCGGGAGTGGCCTGATAACATATGATGGTCAATATTTGGCTAGGATAGCCTTGGAGTCTTGGTTCAAACTGCTCATAGATAGAGAGGGGTATAAGTGAAAACATATATGAACTTTTTGATCATAAACAAGAGAAAATGCTTACAGTACTATGATTCATTCATCATTTGTTTTTATTACTCCGCTTCTTTGAATGTCGAAGTGTACTCATAAATCACTATTTGAAAATTCAATTTCTCTTCTGTCTAGAGATCAGAGAATACAGAAGGAAGCCTTCCTTCTTTCATATACCCCCCAAATAAAATATTACTCATGGATCATTTAGACTAGTTGCATATGAAAGATTGCCTTGATTTCAATCAAGATTATGCTGCTAGATCTGTCCAGAGCAGTTTACTTATTTTCCATTTGTGTCAATCTAGTTCAAAAGCACTTAGAGATACAATTTCATCTGCATCAATCTTAGATTGGCGACATGGTGCTCATAAGAGTCGCTTTATTGAGCATAGCATACTCCAGACAAGGATCTAGGCCAAGATGTGCTGATCAAAGAACAGTAGCTATATTGTGCGTTAGAAGATCTTTCCTTTCAAAAAGGCCCAGAGAAAGCTACTGAAGAGCAACAATGAAATATGATAGTCTCTTAGGTAGCTCTCATTATGAAGGGGGAGAAAAACTGCCTTATCTATATCTAAATGCCAGACCCGTCCTTCGTAGCAAAAGAAATTAATAGGGAATCAAAAGAAAATTAAAGGATACAAAGATGCCTTTATAGAAGCACCCACTTAATAGCTGTTCAATAAAAGGTGTCAGGTTTAAGAAACCATTTCTGAAGATGTTCCACCCTTTTGAGAGTAATATGGTAAATCTTTTATTTAAAAAAATATCTTGTAGAATAAACAATGTTGATGTTAACAGCACCCAAATTAGCAACAGAAGGCAAAAATAGGCAAAAAAAGTCCAAGCCAAGCTCTACATCTGTCCTAACATTCTTAGCTGATCTTCACACTAATCCATGGTGACAACCTAAGCTGTTTTCAGAATTGCCTCAATAGAGTCATTATTTTAGAAAGGCCCAGTTCCTAGAAATGTTAATTAACCTTACCCTTTAAATTTCCTATTTCTATTATGCTATTACTGCTATTTTTATGACATTTTACAATTTTAGGGTAAAAATTTCCTATCGTGAACTACACCATATGTAGAAGGAAGGCATGACTTCTCAGACTCTCTTCCTTAAGCAGCTACCTGACATACAAAATTTGAGCGTGGCACTGACGTGATAGGAAAAAGCTTCACCCGATGTATTTCTGTTTCTCAGACTGTTGTTAACAGCACATTAACTGTACTAGCATTAAATTTGAAACTGGAGAACTGAGATGGTGTAGTTGTTTAGGAGTTGAATTTAGACCTAGAACATCCAGGTTCAGATCCCCATGAAGTATCCTTGGTGACCTTGGTCCAGTCACTATCTGTCAATATCACTCTATTTCCCTGCTATCCAATCTTGAAATGCTGTGTGAATTTCTATTTTTAATAAGTAGAATTTTGGTACCACTCATTGAATTTTCATCAGGAATCATCTTTGAAAGGTTCATTTTTCCTCTGTCAGCCACAGGTCACACCACAACTTCATTCCATAGATGTAGTGGCGACAACTAGGATTTTTTTTTGTTCCATTAGGATTTTTTCCCCTGCTCATCTGGCATATAAAAAGTAGAGCTGGCAACAAGAGTTGGCTGTGCCAGTGAGAGACCCACCTGCCTATGCTGAAGAAAATGCTCCATCAGGGTGCAGAGGTGAGTAATACATGAGTCAAGTGTAGAGGTTTTTTCCCCAGGAGCATGAAATTGTTCTACAGCTAAATATACACACATTCCCTACAATCCAGAGTAACTACAGGAGCATGTAAGAGACATTATATGCACCCATAGTTACTGCACCACCTAGTGAAAACCTATGGGAAATTCATATTGCAATCCAGAGTAAATTGTTCTTACACCAGAGCAAGGATCCCTGTAGTTACTCTGGATTGCATCCATTGTCCCATAAAACTCACAGCATCAGTATTTTGAAGCATGATGTTTGGCTTGTTGTGCCAACAGATAACCACATTGTGTCCAAAAGAATTCTTTTAGATATTCTGGTACAAAATTGAGTAACTTTATTTCAAGGAATACATGTTTTCCATATATGTCCACCCATCTCAGTAGAATTACTCTAACCATTTTAAGTACCGGAGCATATTTCATTTATTCTCTAGCACTTGCTAATATCACTTAACAGAATGGTTTATATTTCACTTGATCTTCTCATGTTCCTGGACAAGACATTAGATGAAGAAACTTGCATTTTGATTGTTTGCCTCTTTCCCCTTTTCTTTACACTACACTATTTTGGCAGGAAATGGCAAACAGATGCCCCCTGTGACCTTTGTTTCCCCCGAGGTGACCAATCAAAGTCCAACATGTGGTTGCCTCATTTGGGCAGGAGCCAAAGCCTGTTCTCTTTAATTGGCTATGCGGTCCCCTACAGCTGTAACAGATTAGTGACAAATTTTCTTCAAATAAAGCTGCACTAAAAAAAAACATTTTTATCATGCTTGGTGAGATATACACAAAAAGGAGAAAAATAATATTAATAATATTAATAAAAAATGTCAGGTAGGCAAACAAAATGCAATTTATTACTAAACAGTAATATAAAGCTGCACTGATGTGTATGGGAGATCAAGCAATATAGGAACTTGGAAGGATAGACAGAAAAGCAAAATCAAAAATCATTACAAATGTTTGCTCTGATCTTTGATTCAAAAGTTCAAAAGTGGTCACCCTGCATCCCTCTCCAGCCATTCAAGCCACCAGTTCCCATCTTGGAACTGCTGCAAGTGTGTACGAGGTCAGAAGGAAGTGAAACCAGCATGGGTCCAACTTAAATAGTGCCTTGAAAATAGATGAGGACACAAGGTGCTTCTCATGGGGAGAATTTCTGTTTTACTAGCAGTAAATTAAGAAGCATGTCAGGTGGCTTTTCATGGCTGTTGTTCCCAGATGATGTTCAAAGAAGACATGAGTTCACTACTCCTTCCTGATTGGGGTGACAGACCATCATCATGTCCCAAATGAAAAACCAGACCTTTCAGGAGGTGAAAAAACCTGTATTATATTATGTTGTAAGAAACTCAGTTCATTAATAACATCTATTGGAGATCATGGATCTTTGTACTGCTCACATTAGATACAATCAGAAATTAACAAAGGTATTCAGAAATGATGTGGCAGATCTACCAAACCTGTTTTAACTTTCTGATAGGGGTGACACAAGTTATTCCATCTGTTTTGGGGTGGGGGAGAGTGGGTGGTGGGCAGGCCTATGGGTGGACCGCAGGTGGCTGTCTCTTATGGAGGCACAGTATAAGAAAATCCATCCCCCTTTCCAACATCTCAACTGTCCTTTTTCTTCCGCTCTCCTCAATGGGTCCCCTCAACTGCCTTCTCACCTATTTTCAGGCTGGCTTGTTATTCAATTCAATTTTATTACGATCTCAGACCAGAATAAAAATGGTATACAAGCTTACAGTAAGCATCAATCTAAATTATACATTGTAGGTATTAAAAAGTTAAAGGTAAAAAGATACAACTAGATAGTTCAGATAAAATACAGTTAAGGTAATTCACTTTCCTTTTTCTGGTTTTTACTATCTAGAATTACGATTAAAGATTAGTTAAAAGCTAGTATCTATTGGGTGTGAGATTGTTACAAGTATCATAAATTCCTATTACAATATAAACATTTTAAAATAAAATATTAAAATTCTTAAGTTAGTTGATAATATAAAAATCCATATTCTCTACAAACACCAGTATTAAGTAATGGATCACCTTACTAAAGGATATCACCTTTAGTCATCTTTCTACAGACGCTTATTGCAGCCACAAAATTTTTTGCCACAGTAAATTTAATAGTTGGGTTAGTATCAGATAATAGTAAAAATACATATTGGCCTCTATGACCAGTAACAGGGAGATAAACACGACATGTATGTCATTATAATACATGCATGTTTGATTGACTCAATTTGTTTGGCCCCACAAGGGCATAGCCACTCTATAAATGGAACCTTTTACAATGGCCATCCAGTACTGCTGAAGGAAATCCCCGATAGCGAGTAACATAAATGCTAGCCTGTATTTTGGTATTTTGAGTTGAGAGATATAGGAGGCTGGAATGGAGATATATTTGGAGTTCTCTATGGCGTTCAATATCCATGTCACACTGCTTTATAGTTGTTTTGGCTTGATCCAGGCCCATGCTTGGCAAAGTCAGCTGGGAAAGTCCTAAGGAAATAAGTTTTGACTCAATTAGTTGAGTCTTATAATCATCTCTAAAAATTAACACAGCAAATCCATAGAGCATTAAATGAAGTCTCAACAAATATTGAAAAATTACTATCCATACTCTGGCTTCGATCTTAATTTGGCCTGAGTCAAGTTGTAACATTGTGTTGGAGGTACATGTTGTTGCCCCCAAGACAGCTCGAATGAACTTGATTTGAATGTATTCCAGGATTGTAATATTGGGGAAAGACCCCAGTGGAGCCCCATATAATAACTGAGACAGAATTTTCGCTTGAAAAAGCTTAAGGGCCGCAGGAAAGTATTGTCCTTTAGTGTGCATGAACCACAGAATGGCAGAGGAGCTTCTCTGTGCATTTAAGGCCACCTGTTCCCCATGATCTTTCCTCAAGCCACTCAAATTGAAAATTACTCCCAAGTATTTAAAATGGGTTACTTGTTCTATTTTTGTCCATTCACCATGAGTGGTTCTTTGGTCTTCTGGAGAAGGCCATGATATTGATTTTATTAAAATTAATCAACAAACAATTCTCCTTGCAGTATGATGACAGAGCCCTCAAGGCTCCTTTTAGGCCAATTCGAGTCCTTGAAAGCAGAACAGCATCATCATCATATAGCAGAATACCTATATGCTTGTCTGTAGTTTTGGTAGGGTGAGAGTTATAAATGGAAGCTGAAATGCGAATTGAATGTTTACAGTTTTTCTCCTCAGTCTTCTCTGCTTCAGATCCACATGGGAATAGAACCTTCAGCCTGCTTGATTGACAGGAACATACAGAAACCCGCTCAGGTCAAGGCATTAATGTAGGTAGAAAATCCATGTAGTGTAGCTCTAAAAATATACAGAGCCGGAGCTGAAATTCTAAACAAATTTCTATTTCTTGCAAGTTCCCTAGAGCTACTTTGAAAAGATTAGAGCAATTCCTTCTGAGCCACAAATTCTCTGCTGTTATCTGAGCCTTGCAAGATCAAACATTTGCAGTCCTGTCCCAAGTACTGTGACAGCAAAATGAAAGCATGCTCACTAAAACAGAAGTAGACAAACTTCAAACTTCCTTACCTTAAGAGTGAACAACGTGACCTTCAATGAACCTTTAAATGAGCAAGCACAAATCTTAAAGCAGTGGTTCCCAAATTTACTACTTACATGGAATCCTTCATTCAGAGCACCTAGTCATTGTGCAAAATCTTGCAGTGGGTGCAATCCTATGTATGTCTAATCAGAAGTAAATCCCATTCTGTTCTATAGGACTTACTCTCAGGAAAGCGTGTTCAGGATTGCTTGAGATCTCATACCATCTCATGAGAATAGTGCAATATTTCATGAGAATAGTGCAGCATTTCAGTCCAGCAAGCTAGAGGAGACCATGCAATGCCTTTGTGAGTGTGCCATGATACTACTGATCATGTGCCATGATGGTCTACAGTGCATAGATTGGGAACAACTGTCTTAGGGCCCAAATCCAAACTCCCTCAGTGCCAGCACTGTAAGGTGTGTTTATGGCGCCTTGAGAGTAGGGAGCGCTGTTGCGGGGCCTGTACCAGTCAGGTGCCATGCCCAGCACCTCTAGCTGGAGGACCAGCTCCATCAGAGTGAGACTGCTGGGTGGCCTCTACAAGGTTGAGATGAACCAGGGAGGGAAGGAAATCCTGAACTCCATGTCTGGAGTTCACAACACAACACAGAGTCTCTCAAGTCTGTAACAGCAAAATAGCCAGTACAGACTTGAGAAGCTCTTCAGCAGCCTCACTAGTGCTGCTTGGTCTAGTGTAGTGATTTTTAACCAGTGTACTGTGGCGCACTGGTGTACCACAAATAGTCCTCAGGTGTGCCACAAGGAGGGATTTAAACAATCTGGTAGGCCTTGTCAATGGTAAAAACAACTGATGGTGTGTTTTGACAAATTCAGTGCCTTGTTAAGTGTGTTGTGAGAAGAAAAAGGTTGAAAATCACTGGTTTAGTGATAGCCATTTTGGTTATTCTGCACTCACCAAAGCTATCAACATGAAGACTGGGCTGCTGTAGATTTGTAAACTACATATAAAACCACAAGCCCATGCAGAGCATCCTGTGGTGTTCAGGAGAGGCACTGTAAACTTCACTCTGTGGCACTGACACACCACTTACTCCTCGCCACTGAATTTTGCTTGAGGAAATTGGGACCTGGTGGAAAACCAAGACATATGCTTCACCTACATGTCAACAATATACCCTCGCAGGTATAGATATTTCATGTCAGGTAAAAACATCTCAATACTTTTTTTATTTAGGGCACAATCCTAACCAATGTAGGCCAGCCCAACTTACCCACTCCCTGTTTCCGTGGTGGTGTGGGGAGGTCTGTGCACTGGTCTAGCCCTCCTAGGAGTGGCACAGAAGTGCTTTGCAACTCTTTTGCAACACCCCAGGCCAGCACAGGATATGCCAGGATTGATGCTAGCCTAACTGGGGTTTAGGATTGAAGCCTCAGAAACTAATTAATTAGCACTGTGCTGAGATGATTTTTTAAAATTAATTTGAGCTTTCCCGTGGGAATCTGCTTTCACCAAAGCATTTCAGGTCTCTTCACCACAAGGACTGTAGTTATTGTTCATCTTTTCAGAATCAGCTCTAGCATCCTGTTTTATTAGAAGGAGAATTTTATTCTGCATCATAATGATTTTATATCATTTCCTGAACTGGCTGCCAAGGGTGTGGGGATGGAAGAAATACAACAGAAGTTCTCATCTTGCTGTGATTGCTATCGTTCCACAACCACACAGCGGAACAGCAGTCACAAAGCACAGCGGTGTGCCAGGAATATTTGTTTCGCCAATTTTGAAACAACGGTGTGGTTCCATGGGAAGCAAATAGCTTTGGCAGATGTCTCAGAACCCCAAACCCAGAACTCATTGGTTCTAAGATCACAGCCAGGGAATTGGACAAAATCCAGACCTGTAAGGTTCAACCAAGATTCCTACAAATTACAGCAATGGAAGCAAATGATTACTTGTAGTTTAATTTAACTCTCTTAAGTCACAAGCACTGGTATGTAATGAGGCTCACACACACACACACACACACACACACACACACACACACACACACACACACAGAGAGAGAGAGAGAGAGAGAGAGAGAGAGAGAGAGAGAGAGAACAGATCAAGTCTAAAACATATAAAGAGCAAAAGTAATATACAACCTAGTCCTATAAACCATAAACAATGGGAATGGATCCCAGTTACTATTTCTGTGAATGTAAGGTGTATATAGGCATCCCCCACTTTCTGACAGTTCATTTTCTGATGGTTCTGCCCTTTCAACACCTTTCAATTATACCCAGGATTCATTCATTCAACACATGCTAAATTCTTTCAACCTCTCTCTGTTGGTCAAAAGGCAAAGAGTGCAATCCTAATCATGTCTACTCAAAAATAAGCTCCATTTTGTTACTCTCAGGAAAGTGTCTTTTGGATTGCAGATAAAATTGTCTTTTCAACTGTTGATTTGCAAGTGACATGGTGATCAAACTGTTCTTGGCATTTCCTTATGACTTTCTTCAGTTAATAACCATCATTCAAATACGTAAGATATTCATTCCCTACACGTCTTTGTTCATTTTACTGTAATTATATAGTTTGGCTATGTGTTAATAAATAATTGGCAAAGGTCCTCAGAGAGATAGCAAGATTTTTCAGGTCAATAGCTGGCTTCGAAAATGGTGTCATCGGGAAGGATTTGGATTCTGGGATCACAGGATGAACTTCCTTGAGGAAGGACTCCTAGCAAAGGATGGACTACATCTTACGGGTTGGGGGAAGAGTGTCTTCAGACGGGAGATGGCCAACCTTATCAGGAGGGCTTTAAACTAAATAAGAAGGGGGTGGGTTACGTCCAAAGGGAACCTAGGAATAAGGAAAATGCTCTGGATGGAAATTGCCAGGGCACAGCTGTAACTCAAAAATCTTTAGAGGGGCCTGGCCTTACAAAAAAGGAGGGAAATGCATGGAGTTGCAACCTTCAGGGCTTAAGTTGCATTTATACAAATGCACAGAGCCTGGGAAATAAACAAGATGAGCTGGAGCTTTTAGCAAGTGAAGGGAAATTTGATTTGATAGGAATAACTGAAACTTGGTGGGACGACTCCCATGACTGGAACACACAATTGGAAGGCTATCAGCTGTTCCGGAGGAACAGAAGTGGCAAAAGGGGAGGTGGAGTAGCATTATATGTCAAGAACATATATACTTGCTCTGAAATCCAGGAGAGTGGTCCGGATATCCCTGTAGAGTGTGTTTGGGTAAAAGTAAGGGGGGAAAATAAAAAACAAAACATTGTGGTGGGCGTCTACTATAGACCGCCAGGTCAAGGAGAAGGAGTAGACGATGTCTTCTTGGAGCAACTGGCAGGCATTGCAAGGAAATATGAGGTAGTAGTAATGGGGGACTTTAACTACCCAGACATTTGCTGGGAGACAAACTCAGCCAAACATGGAAGCTCCAGTAGATTCCTGATGGGCCTGGAAGATAACTTCATGGTCCAGAAAGTGGAGGAAACGACAAGGGGAGGGGCCATCCTTGACCTGATCTTAACAAATTGTGAAGAACTGGTTGATCAGGTCAACATAGTGGGAACTTTAGGGGAAAGCGATCATGAGCTGCTGGAATTTAGAATAATGTGGGAAATAAAAAGAGTGCAGAGTGAAACTTATATGTTGGATTTCAGGAAAGCTGATTTCAACAGGCTTAGAGGAGTCATAGGTGGGATCCCATGGGTTGATGATCTAATGGGGAAAGGGGCCCAAGACGGGTGGGAGCTCCTTAAGAGGCAGCTTCTACAAGCACAGTCAGAAACAATTCCAATAAAAAAGAAAGGGGGGAAAATGCTGAAAAAACCAGGCTGGCTCCACAGGCAACTTGGGGATCAGCTGAAGTTAAAGAAAGAGAAGTATAGGGAGTGGAAGACTGGAAAGATCACCAGAGAGGAGTACAGGCAGGTAGCCCGGTCCTGTAGGGAGGGGGTCAGGGATGCTAAAGCTCAGTATGAGCTGAGGCTGGCCAGGGGAGTCAAAGATAACAAAAAGAGCTTCTTTAGATATGCCCAGAGGAACAGGAGGAGAGACGAGGGGGTGGGGCTGCTCTTGGACAAGGATGGACAGCAGGTGTCTGGAAACCAGCAGAAGGCGGAGCTGCTCAACTCCTACTTTGCATCCGTCTATTCACAGAAGGAGGGCTGTGCAAATGGGGGTGCGGGATCATTGACTGATTCGGGGTTGTGTTTACATCCCCTAAGAGGTAATGAAAACATGGATGGTGCAGAACAGCAGATTAAGATTGACAGAGAACTGGTTCGAAACCACTTAACTGGCCTAAATGAATTCAAGTCATTTGGACCGGATGAGCTGCATCCTAGAGTTCTTAAGGAACTTGCAGATGTCCTTGCAGAGCCTTTGTCGATCGTCTTTGAGAAATCCTTGAGGAGTGGAGAAGTGCCACTGGACTGGAAGAGGGCAAATGTAGTCCCAATTTTTAAGAAGGGGAAAAAAGAAGACCCGGGAAATTATAGACCAGTCAGTTTGACTTCAATCCCGGGCAAGATATTAGAGCAAATCATAAAACACACAATTTGTGCACATCTAGACAAGTACTCCATGATCAAAACAACCCAGCATGGATTTACCAAGAATAAATCTTGCCAGACAAATCTGATCTCCTTTTTTGATCGGGTTACGAGCTTACTGGACAGTGGCAATGCTGTGGATGTCATTTATCTTGACTTCAGCAAAGCATTTGACAAAGTCCCACATGACATTTTAATTAGGAAGTTGGAAAAATATGGGCTAGACAGGGCAATTGTTAGGTGGATCTGCAACTGGCTCGATGGCCGCACTCAAAGGGTTTTAGTAAATGGTTCTGTGTCAACCTGGAGGTCCGTTTCTAGTGGGGTACCCCAAGGCTCTGTCTTGGGACCGGTTCTCTTTAACATTTTCATCAATGACTTGGAGGAAGGGATACGGGGGAGCCTGATCAAATATGCAGATGACACCAAACTGGGAGGAGTAGCAAACACATCAGAAGATAGGAGAAACCTCCAGGAGGATCTGGATAAACTGGAATCCTGGGCTGTAACAAACAGAATGAATTTCAACAGGGAGAAGTGCAAGGTTCTGCACTTAGGCAATAAAAACCACAAACATAGGTATAAAATGGGGGATACTTGGCTTGGCAGCACAACATGTGAGCGGGATCTTGGAGTCGCCGTGGATAACAAGCTGAACATGAGTCAGCAGTGTGATGTGTCTGCAAAGAAGGCAAATGCCATTTTAGGTTACATTAAGAGGACTGTAGCTTCCAAGTCACGAGAAGTTATAGTTCCTCTTTATTCTGCATTGGTGAGACCTCACCTTGAGTACTGTGTTCAGTTCTGGGCACCTCACTTTAAGAAAGATGCAGCCAAACTGGAGCAAGTCCAGAGGAGAGCGACAAGAATGATCAGTGGGATGGAAGGGAAGCCCTACGAGGAAAGGTTGGGGGAACTTGGGATGTTCAGCCTGGAGAAGAGGAGGCTGAGGGGAGACATGATTGTCCTCTTCAGATACCTGAAGGGCTGTCATATGGAGGAATGGGCCAATTTGTTCATAGCTGCTTCTGAAAGCAGAACTAGAACCAATGGGTACAAACTGCAAGAGAGGAGATTCCGGCTGGAAATCCGGAAAAAATTCCTGACTGTGAGGGCGGTTCGGCAGTGGAACAGATTGCCAAGGGAGGTGGTGGACTCTCCCTCACTGGGGATCTTCAAGCAGAGGCTCGATGAGCACCTGTTGGAGATGCTCTAGGGGGAATTCCTGCTGCAGGCAGGGGGTTGGACTAGATGACCTACTAGGTCCCTTCCAACTCTATGATTCTATGATTCTATGATTCTATGTGTTATTTACAGTGCAATCCTAAGCATGTCTACTCAGAAGTAAGTTATATTGTATTCAATGAGGCCAATTTCCAGGAATGGGTGTGTTTAGGATTGCAGCCTTAGACTTTTGCAAGTGATATTGCTGTATTTTTGGTGGCCTTTTAGGTGGCCTTTTGGTGGCATTTGCACTTTTCATCAGTTTTCATTTTTTGGACAGTGCTACAGTAGTAAATCAACTAGTAAGTGGGGGATGCCTGTTGTTTGTGAGGGAAGGGGAGGCCAATTTCTGTGGTTCCCTTGTTCTCTTTTCCCCTGACTTGGTGACAGTTTGGCAGCCTTGGTGGCAGGATGCAGCATGCAGGAGAGATTCCAAGGTTAGGAATCAGCACCTTGATGTGGACATTTTGTCATTTAGGAAATGTCCATGTGCTACAAGTGGCACACATACTACGGGTTGGCCATCCTTGTTTTATGCCAACCAGACACAAGTCATCAGTAAATAATTAATAAAACACAGCAACAGAGAATTGCACTCTGTTAGATAAGTTTCAAAAAAAATCCTTCTTTGATCTTTGTAATAATGTAGTTAAGAAAAGAATCCTCAAGCATTTAAGTACAAATAATAGCTGTGGGGGATATAAGCTTCATTGTCTCTTCATGAGGAGCAGAGAATCACTGTGTGTTTGAATTGTGAGAAAGAGAAAAGGAGTTAGAAAAGTAAAGGGAGAACTGGGGTCTTTCTTTGCAGATAATTTATACAATAATTCAACAAGTTGATGAAATTTAATACTTGTAAATCCTTGATGTAAATCCTAATACAGTGGTATTTTGCGTAACGAATGGACCACATAACGAAATTTTCAGGTAATGAAAATCTAGGGTACCCTGGGCTTTGCTTCGGGTACCGAAGTGTGCTGCGGGTAACGAAAGCTGGCAGGAGGTCTGGTCTAGAGGGTAGAGCCTCCGTATGCCTGAAGTTAAGAACTGAAGGTCGCCGGATCCGAGATAACCAGAAGTCAGATCCGAAGCAAGACCTTGAAAAGTGGCTGCTGTAGCTGAGATTTTCCATCTGCTTTTCAGTGGGAGTGAAGGAGTTTTCTCAGCTGCCCTTCCTGTAAGAGCTGAAGGAGAACTTTGTCAGCCAGCATTTCAGACATCGGGGCCAATGCTGTTAACCAGACTGTGAATGTAGCATCTTGAATGTAGTGTTTCTTGAAAGATAGAACAAATCTGTGTTTGTAAAAATCCCTTTGGTGGTTTAGATTTGCCTGCCCATGTAAACCGCTTTGAATAAAGACTGAGGAGCAATCCAAAATGTCCAGAAAAGCGGTATATAAATGCCTAGTTATTTATTATTGTTATTTAAATTTACAGTGCACGCACTTTCCATTCCGGCGCCCTCCCTCCTCCACCACCACCACCAACCTCATATAAGCGCTGGCAAGGCTCCCTCGCTCCTGCTGCTGCCGCTGCCGCCACTGCTGGTAAAAGGAAGGGGGGGGCACAGAGACCTTCCAGCACCAGCTCTGCAGCTAGACGACTCTCTGACTCCCCTTCTCTGCTGCTGCTGTTGGTGCTTCTGTTCATCCGATCTGCCTGGGTTGCAGCAGGGGGTGCAGTTCAGGCTGTCCTGGGAAGAGGCGATGGGGGAGACCCCCCTGAGGCTGACCCTCTCCTCGTCAGGGTGGTGGTGCATCCTCCACTGCCTTTCCTACTTAAATGGGTCCTACTCCTAGGAAAGTGTGTTTAGGATTGGAGCCTAAGTAGACTTCATAGGATCAGCCACATCACCTCTTCTATGCAGGGGATTTGACTCTGAGAGCACAATTCTAAGCATGTCTACTCAGAAGTAAGCCCCACTGTGTTAAAGTAAGCATTGTGTTAAATAAGCCCCATTGAGTCCAGAGTCCCTCTGGACTCCCCCTGATGGAAACTCCTTCACCTCCTGGAGTTCCCCCCTTCCAGGGAGCTTGTAGGCAATGGGATCCAGGGGGCAGGGGAGCCAGGTGTGTGTGGGATCTGTGTGAAAGATGAACATTATCATTGGTAGAAGAACTGTGCCTTGATATTTTAGCACCGTGTCAGTGTGTCTTGAGCTGAAAAGGCTGACAATCACAGGGCTAAGGGCAGTCCTTTGGTTTTCCATACAGTACTGTCTGTGAAAGAGTAATCTTAGGAATGCTTTGCTTCATTCTAGGTCAGCCATTAAAAAGACACCAGTGACTCTTTAGCTGAAAATTAGTCATCTTTTTATTTTCTCTTTTATTGTACATAGAGTAAATAACAGTGTTTTATTAAAGTTAATTGTGTTATATTACAGTGTTTTGAATTCAATTCCAGTGTTTGTCATCATTTTTACATAGTTAATATTTTTTATATGAATATTTTTTGGGTTGTGGAACCAATCGTTTGAGTTTCCATTATTTCCTATGGGAAAATCCACTTCACATAAATAATGTTTCACGTAAAGAACGTGCCTCCGGAACGAATTAAATTTATTACGTGAGGCGCCACTGTACTTGAAATGGATTATGGTCCCTTGTATGAAATACTAGAAACAAATGGCCAAATCCTGCGACCAATCGGAATGAAAAGGGTACCAACTATGACAGCGGATTGCCCCATTCAACTGTGCTGAAATGCTTCAATGAATCCTTAAGCCAGATGTTCTCCTTAGCATATTCATGACTGCATTAAATGATTAAAAGCAGTAATAGGCATCAGCTAACTGCCCTCTGTTCCCAGATGACCAAGTATGACATTAGCAGTTCACCCAATCTATTTAATATCACACATTTAATAGCTCTAGCATATATAGACAGAGCAGAAACCCACAATATATAGATATAGGATTATGAGTAGTTATTTTGATCAGTTTAAAAAAAAACTCTGATAGTTTTTCTCCTGTAATTTAAAAGAATTCACATTAAAAAATGGAAAAATACATGGCGAGTACTTAGGAGCACTCATGTTCTGTAGTTAAAGAGGGTTATTTTCTGTGGATGAAATGGCAAATCACTGTGGCTGTTGAAAGCACAAACACTGGTTTGGTTTCTGATTACATATAACATATATGGAAATTATGTTTTTGATTTATGGACAATATAAACAGAATGACAGCTTGTGCTCCTGCCACAGTACCATATGTGCTCCTCATAATACATAATGAAGCCAAAAAGAAATATTATGATTTAAACACGGTTTGACCTGTCACTGGAAACCTTGCATCAGGCTCCTGCAAACCTAATATTTGCCATTGTTCGGACTAAATGAACTTCTTCCATTTTTAATCACAATGTACAACACAGTGTGGATTGGGCTATTTCCTCGCTGTTAGACAGCCATCCACAGTTAGATATGGATGCCCATGTGTACTGACAGATTGATTTCTTGACATGTGGTCACTGCCACTTCTCCCTGCATGACTGCTGATCTGATTAGGAAAAGAAATTTGCCTTAGTGGAAGGCATGTGTTCCATTTCCTGCCCTTGGCTGCAATGAGCTCGGCAGGGTTCCCCCTTCAGTTTGTGTCAAGCAGATCTCCTCCTTCTTTCCCCCACCTCCTCTCCATGGAGGGGCTAGAGAGAAAAGTTACAAAAATACATGCAAGCAGCCTTGGGGAAAAATCAGTTGAGGCCAGGAATTAATCCTTGTCCTTGATTCTTTGCCTCCTCTATACAAGTGTTGCTGATTAGATGGACTTAATTTTAACATGTACCAACCCCGGGGTGACCCAAGAAAACCAAGAAGTGGTGATGAAAAGCACAGGGACCTCACCTCTCTGTGCTGTGATCTTAAGCCAACACAGCAAACAAGAAAAAACATTATAATTGTCCTGATCCTGTTATGGTGAGTTTCAAAGTGTTAATTTCCCATGCTGAGCAGTTGAGCAACATTTTGCAATGATGAGGCAATAACTCAGCAAAGTGTTCTGACAAATAGGGTGCTATTAAGGAACTCAAATTTGCATTCTCAGTAGTAGTAGTAGTGTCGTGGTTAGTTCACAGTCAGGTAGATGTTGACTGGTTTGTTTTATCCAGAAAGTGAGACCTTCCCAAGGATCTGGATGTGTTTCTGTTTTTCCTACTTTGCTGTTATAAATATCATCACAAAATATAAGCTGTTTCCAGTAAATCTGCTTTTTGTAGTTTGTGGATGGCAGTTTCTGTGACCCTGATGCTAAACAGGTGCCTTTCAAGAGCAACGAAGAGCAATGTTCACCAAAACCATCTTCATTGTTTTGGAAGAGCAATGAAGACACCAATCATCACTCACAAATTTTTCATCTTGTGTGACTGGACACTGTTAGTCCCATATCACTGATAGAAACACATGACTGAGGACACAATCCTGAGCATTTGTTTGGCTGACACAGGTCCCCTATGCACTCATTTGTGCTTCCTTTAGAGCAGGCTGGGATGGCAAAGGGGCTCGGGATTTTGGGGTAGAGGAGGGCGGAAAGAAGATGGGACACAGGGCAGATTGGGCTTGGGAAGGAGCACAACTGGCCACAGCCTTGCAGGCTGAATCCTAACCAGTCCAGTGTAATCAGTGTTAACATTGGGCTGCGCAGATGGAGCTGCCAAGTAGATCTGAGTAACCTCATAGTGGTGGTATGAAACTGAGTACTCTCATAACCTCAGAGTGGTGACACCCTAATAGCCTGATAGAGACATTGGGGTGCAATTCAAGTCAGGGGAAAAATATTCCCTTACTCCCAGTTGCATTCCAGTCACACTGACCTTGCACAAGATAACGTGCAGGTTACTTGATTTGCCTATCCCAACCAACTCAGTACTGGGCTGCTTGTTGCTCAAGGCATATGATATAACTGTAGAACTTTGAGTCAAATATTGTGCCTGCTTTAATTGAATTTATATGGGACTTGAATGAGCTGGATAGGGCCCGTGTATCATTCAGCTAATTTTAGAGCCCCCTTAAGAATTTGTTTCATGACAAATGAAAAATGAAACATATGGGCTTGATTTGGTTCTTTTTTGCATCCATCCCAAAAAGAAAACACCTCTTCTTGAGTCTTTCTTTGTTAAATACGCTAGGCAAACATGCCAAGAGAATGCAAAACAAATGGCAAATTAGGATTTAACAGTTAATACAGGGTTTTGTGTTTTTCGTTCTGACTGCATCTTTAATTAACAGAGCCTGCCCTGATGACTATGAATATGCTGTACATGTATGCTTGCAGTTTAACGTGTTTAATCTGGTGATAACTTCCATAAGAATTAAAACTGAGACAAATGGAAAAAAATAAAAGAGAACCGACGAACCAAGATTAGAAGCCTGTGATATGCAAGCAAAGTTTAATTAAAAGAATCCTGTTTGGATTTGAGATTTTCAGAATGAATGAGAAATTAATAACAAGCAATCCTGTTTTGATAACCTTATAATGTTGAGCATTTGTTTTCATCAGTTTTTTATTTTCTCACTGAAAGGTATTTGTAGATTGTAGATCTGGAAGAGTGTGTGAGGATGTGTGTGGGTGTGTGTGACATAGAGCACAATCCAGAGTAACTACGGGAGCACATAACAGACATTATGTGCACCCATAGTTACTGCACCACCTAGTGAAAACCTATGGGAAATTCATATTGCAATCCAGAGTAAATTGTTATTACACCGTAGCAAGGACTCCCCGTAGTTACTTTGGATTGCACCCATAGAGAGAGAAAGAGAGGAATCTTTGGAAAAAATTGCATAAGTTGTATCTTCGGAACATGACAGTATATCTATAACATAGTAAATCAAATTAAAATTTGCAGTTGATCTTCATCATTGTGAAAGCATGTTGTTGTAGATGAATCACTAATATTGGATACTTTGAAAAAAACGAGAATTGCTTGCTCGACTGAATTGAAATCTATCACCTCATTTAGCATTTTATTCCAAGTTCCTCTGGGCAGTGATAAACAAGGCTCAGGTTGACAGTGTTTGCTTACAGAGTTATGAATCCTGCCAACATTTACACCAAAAATGAGACAAGGGCATAATATTTTGCAACAAAATAACCTATTCTATCCTTCCTAGGAAGCAGGGATATTCTTTGCCTTGTTCTCACTGTCATAAAGGTAGTGTTACTGTCAAGTGAGGAAATGGGAAAAACTTAACTGCTAATACTGTTGTCCACCTTTCTCGTCTTCACTGTGCCCTGTGTCCTTGTCCTTGCCTACCCTCTCCAGGTTGCCTTTTGGACAACCTTGATCCCCCACTGGAATTCCCCCCAAAAGGAATTTTTGATCCCCCACTGACTTCGATTGCTGGTTCTTTCACCTACCAGACCAACTGATATCAGACTGGGTTTGCCCTCAGCCAGGGTGATTATGGCTGCAATTCTAAAGACACTTTCCTGAGAGCAAGACCCACTGAACACAATAGAGCTTACTTTGAGAAGATATGGTTAGAATTGCACCCTACATCTCTCAGGTACAGTGCAGACTAAAAGACCATGAGTAAGGATTTTTGATGTGCACTGGAAGAAATAAGTAATAATTATTATAATTAATATACTGTATATACTCGAGCATAAGCCTAGTTTTTCAGCTCATTTTTTTATGCTGAAAAAGCCCCCCTCGGCTTATACTCGGGTTGGCTTATATTTGTCATAAGATGGGCAAAGAAGTGGATTTCTGCACAAGCAGCTCAGCTTAGGACAGCCTTTTTAAAAAGCAAGAAAGGCTGCTTTGCTTCCGTCTTTTAAAAAAGACTTGACAACCAAGTCAGCAGATTTATCTCTCTCCTCCCTGCATGTAGGAGCTTGATGGCTCAACACATCGGCTGTTTTCTCCTCATTAAAACAGCAGTTGCCGCTGCATTTCCCACCCTAGGATTATACTCGAGCCAATAATTTTTCCCAGTTTTTTTGTGGTAACATTAGGTGCCTTGGCTTATACTCGGGTTGGCTTATACTCGAGTATATGGTAATAATAATAAGTTTGAATCAACCACCTGAAAGCAATATTTATGAGTGGTTTTGTCATGTCCCATGTTTTTCTTGTTTCTACGTTGTTGAGGAGATAATATCCATCATCATCAGCATCATCATGATCATCATCATTGCATCATACGGTGCAAAGAATATGAATCATAGAATCATAAAGTTGGAAGGGACCTAGTAGGTCATCTAGTCCAACCCCCTGCCTGCAGCAGGAAATCCCCCTAGAGCATCCCCAACAGGTGCTCGTTGAGCCTCTGCTTAAAGATCCCCAGTGAGGGAGAGTCCACCACCTCCCTTGGCAATATGTTCCGCTGCCGAACCGCCCAAACCGTCAGGAATTTTTTCCGGATATCCAACCGGAATCTCCTCTCTGAAGATAGCTTCCTGTCCCACAAGTCTCAAAATCGAAAAGTGTCACAAGGGAGACATAATAAGAAGTGAAGGTAAGGATAAATGGAAGGAAAGGATGTTATTATTTCATGGGCGGTTGGTGCACATGAGGGGTTGATGCACATGGGGGTGTTGCACAAAGGGGGTTGTTGCGCATGGAAAGTGTTCTGCATGGGCTGTTGATGCACATGGAGGTTGATGTGAATGGGAGGGTGTTACACATGGGGGTGATGAGCATTGGAAGGTGTTGCGCATGGGAACATGGGGGGTGTTGCGCATAAGGAGGGTATTTTACTCCCACAATGCGGGTACATTTTGCTAGTTTTATTTCTAAGTCTTTAGGTTAATTACAACAGAGCTAAGCAAAAAGAATCATGCAAAATTCAGTTTGGAGACGTGTTTAAAGGAAATAAAAGATGTATTAATACTACTTTGAGGCAGTGATTCTCAGGTTGTGACCCAAGAGCTTGAGAATGAGTCCCTTCGGCACTTTAAGGGGCAGGGAAGTGGTAAGGTAGTGGTTGTGATCTGCAGGACTGTATCACTACCAGGGTCACAGGGGCTCATTTAAATCTGCACAAAGCAGCCTCCTAAGGACAACCCTGCAAAATGTTCATGCCTCAAAATAAAAAATGTGATGGCAACCCCATCCTGGTTTTGCAATTATGACCCAGAAGTTGGGTGCAATTTCATTTTAAAATTATTTTGAATTGCTTGAGGGCCTGCAGGGGGCTCCATGGAGTCCTTGCATCCCCAGAAAGCTGCTCTGGGCTGAGATTAATTTAATAAAAGCCCCTGTACTCCTTGCAGCAAAGTGATCTGCGGATCATATTTCTGCCTTCTTTTCTTCTCCATCAAGATTTACCTGCAGTCTCAAACTTCCTATGAGTTTGAGAACTGCTGCTTAGGTATTTTTATTTCTTTATATTAAAATACAGAATCTGCTTTATTAAAAACATGTTAACACGTAATATGCTTTAGAACTCTTAAAAAAACAACCTCAAAAAAGTTCAGTTTTCCAAATTGTCCCAGTATGATCACACTATTGGACTAACTTGGTGGTATAAACACAAAAAAATAAGGTGATCTTTGGAGATTCTAACTGAAACTGACCAGAGCAAAATACCAAGAGGCTTGAAGGCTCTCAAACTGGTGGTTTAATTAGCACATCAAAACCTTTTGGAAAATTGTAAATTCTTCACTGCTGCAAATGAGAGCTATGCCCACGGGCAATATTCGTACTTCACCATATTGGGTTCCTGTAACAATTTCCTGACTTTCCAAGGCTGGTTGTAGTTTTCTTGAAGACTGTAGCAGGCCCTGTTCCATGGTTAGGGCCACTGCCATAGGTCCTTTGAGAGGTTGGAAACAGTAGGTAATAATTAGTGGTAGAAGAGTGAACAGAGTGAGGATGAGGAAGAAAACCAAAAATGAGTAAGTTCTGGCCTGTTGGAAAAAATTCATCACCAACAATGTTATGAACTTTTACTGCAATCTTAAAGATACTTTCCTGGGAGTAAGACCCACTGAACACAAAGGGGCTTATTTTTGAGTAAATATAGTTAGGATTGTGCTCTTTGTTATCTTAAAAAAAAAATAGAGCCAATAAAATTTGTAAGACATGTTTAAAAACCCAAAGGGAACAATCACATTACAACGTTTGGAAAGGGCCACTTGACCTGTAGATTTGTGCAGTTTTGTAGACTTGTGCAAATGCTATCTTTCTACATAAAAGGCTTAATCTGTGTATTGGGGTGTCTGGATCTTCTGGGCAACATTTCATGTCAATCAAGCAGGCTGAGGAGAGGAAACTGTCAACATTCCAACTGTCAAATGTCAACATTCCAGGTACCATTGAAAAAATGGGAAGATGTGATGCTGGAGAGGCGGATGGGTTTTTTAATTGATGACTGTTCTTATATTATACTTCTATATACAGCATCTGCAGGCTATTACTATATCCCTGCCTTTGCTTGCCTATCTCGAGCATCCAAGCCTTGTCTCTACCATCATCATAGTTCCCTTTAGGCTGTGTGTGTGTGAGCGTGCACACATACACACAACTCACCAAACTAATGCACACAAGTTTCTACAAAGCACAGAGTGCCAGCTGCCTGACTTTGGCAGCTCTGGGCAGCACTGACGCCAGAGATGGAGAAGGTGATGATGCAGGAGGAGGAGCAGGTGCAGATGCAAGAGGAAGATGCATGCCCATCAGGGGGAGGGAGGGGAGCATGTGGGGGTGCCAAGTCTCCCCCTCTAGGCATGCATGGAACTGGTACATTTCTCTCCACTATCCTTTCTCTCCTTTCTCTCCACTATCCTTTCTCTCCACTATCCTGCTGTAGAGAAGCTGCAGACTATACTCCAGTGGGATGTCAAGGCAGCACAGGCAGAAATTCCACAGGAGCAGAGCTCTGGTAGGCAAAGGAGCCATGCACTGCACATCCAGGGTGACCACATGTCCTCTTTTTTCAGGACATGTCCTCTTTTTAGCCTATTGTCCTGGAAAAATAATCTTCCTTAACCTACTTTTCCTTGTGAGCAGGCAGCATGCAGCCTTTTTATAACAGGTTGACCACATGGCAATGACATTGGCAATGACAAAAATTTTGATAATGAAAGTGTAAACTCATTTTCTTCTTCCATACATTGTATTGTACATATTGTAATAGATGTACATATGGTTTTCTGATGTGTAGTCAAAAGTATATAACTCCAACTGTCGTTACGTGGCACACAAAAAATTAACCTTCTTTCAAAAGCAGCACAGCTAATTTTTTTCGCACGCACGCACGCACGTACGCACGCACACACACACACACAGCCCACCAAAAATTAGAGGGAACACTAACCATCATCTATTTCTATGTGAGTTCAAAATGTGTAAATGCTAACTATATACTAACCATGCACACAAAACCTAATGCATAGAAGCCAGAATTACTTTTGGTGCAATTCTGGCTGCGCCTATTCAGATTTAAGCACCTTTGGCTGCAATCCTAACCACACTTTCCAGGGAGTAACTACTATTGAACACAATGGGACTTACTTCTGAGTAGAGATGCCTAGGATTGCATTGATTAACTGCTATAATTATTTTTAATAATTATTATTTTTAATTTGATCATCTGTATTGGTTAGATGTTTGGGGAATCTTAACCAGTAATGTCAAAGTGGACAAAAGTAGCTTTTTGCCACCTGAATATTTAGGGCAAGCCTTCCCCAACTATGTTCCTTGGAGCTCATCCACAACACCAATAACATCAACATATTTTGACCAGCATGCTTTTTGACCAGTGGCATCAGATTGTCACTAGGTTTGGTGTCATCCCCATGGACATTCTCCCATCATGGGGAAGTGGATGGTTGGGTAGATCTGCCCCCCTCTCCATTGATACTAGCTGACAAGGTGGACCTAAGCTTTGAAGCCTCTTTCAGCTTTTTTCCTGCTCTCTAAGTTCCCAGTATGACCAATCTGCACAGCCAGCCATATCCCTCCTGTTGGGCAAACCTGGCCTCACAGAGAGTGAAAGATGGAGGTTGGGCTCAACAGGAGGCCACATCTACCAGGAGGTAGATCTTGGTTCCATCTCAGGGGGCCCAGTAGACCTGACCACCATAACTTTTGGTGACACTCCCCAATGATGTCACTTGATGTGTTTTGCACCCACAAGACCCCCTAGTGATGTCACAGAGTGGCATTATGTGTGCCTCTGTGCTTCATCCTCCTCTTCCTCTTGCACATGCTCATCACTGTGCATCTTCTCTCCTGTGCAAAATGAAATTACTGCTGAGCAAAGTCACTGTCATTTGGAGAGAGAGAGAGAGAGAGAGAGAGAGAGAGAACAAGCAATCTCACCACTGCAAATTTTGCTTTCTCTCATTTGTGATAAAGGAATTTTTTTTTGTATCATAACCTATTCTAGTTCACCATAAGAGCAAAACCCAATAATGTGGCCAATTCAACTGAAAGTCGCCCCCCGCCAATTTAGATGGACAGCAGTAAAGTTTTGAATGGCTGAAACATATGAACTTGGTGTGCCTGCCGGAAGGCATCCATCAACAGCACTTTTAATTTTTGCATTTGGTGCAGCTCTGAGTGAGAAAAAGCTTCATTAACAAAATATTATTGCAATGTTTGAGGGTCAATTAGAAGTAGTTCAATTAGAAGGAATGCTTATTTATCTATTTCATTAAAGATCCCTTCTCTCTCTGTATTTGTGGGGAGAAAAATTAAAAATACGAAATAGGTAAAAGAAGCTGTTTTGTTAGATTAACTTTTTGACCTGTTGTAATGCAAGCTTCTCACACAGTGAATGTAAGTGCAGTAAATCTCAGAGAATATCAACACATCATTGGCAAAGGCAGCCCACAGGCAATGTGATGTAGGTTGCATCAGTTTATGGGAGGGGGGGTGAAAGGACACAAGATTTGGGGTGCCCTTCACCCCAAGTCAACTCTATCTTACCCAGAATCAACTACATGCTTTGAACCTGCTATGGATCGGATTTCTTTCTTTAATTAGATTTGGTTTTGTTGTGGGGCAGTTACAAAATATTATTTGCCCCCAGACAGCAGAAAGATGCCTTAGCTATGTCCGTTGTTGGTGGAGGTGGTAGAGAATGTGGGTGGTGTGTTCTGGAGAAGGAGGTGGGTTTTCCCAATTTTCACTTTCATAAAAGCTCACATGTAACATCTCTTCTGGTTGTGACATCACTTCCAGGTCATCAATTTGAGCTCGGCATCATATTCATAATTATGATTCCACAGGATGGAAAATTGGTGAAACAAGGAGGAAAAAAAGTGACAGTAAGTACTATCATTGGAACTATTTTGCAATTTGTTATAAGAAAATGAATAACTTCTAGGCTAAAAGCAAGACCCAAAAGATTAGTGCCAAAGGGGGAAATTGAATTGGCATATTTTGGATCCAGTGACCTCTGCTTTGACACATTTCTCTTTTGCATTTCTCTGCTTTGACACATTTCTCTTTCTACCTATTCATCTTTATTGCTGTTGTTAAAGACAATCCTGAACTCAAATTAAATGGGCCAGAGTTCTGCACTATACTTTAAGTACTCCTTTTCAACTAAGACTTTGAATGTCAGTTTCTGAAAGTGCACTCCGGGTCTATTAAAAAGGAAAACAATCACAACCTTCTAACCTTTAATGGTTTTTGTGACCACTATTTCATTAGTGCGAACATACAAAGATTGAACCATTGATTTCTACAGGCTTCCCTTATAACATGTAAAAGGAACCATAAGATTTGCCCACTAATTAAAGAAACAAATAATTATTGTCCAGGGCATACATTATTTATTTATGTGCCAATTTTCTTTTAAAAAAAATACTTCAAAAAATTGCAAGGTGATTTCATTGGAGATTGTTGGTCTTTGCAGCAATTAAATGTAAAATAAACCATGGCTAATAAAGGCAAATAACAGGAATAAGTAACAGAAGACTGCGGCATGGTTATATGATATAGGAGCATGATGAAATGCTTAGTGTTGAGTGAGTATGAATGGTTAACATCAGTTCAGCCTTCCTGGAGCAATTTATTTAGAGAATAATTCTTCTGTTAGCAAAATGGTTGCTGCTAAGGATGGACACAGAATCTGTTCCGAAAGGTTACAGGGCAGCCCTCTTGGGTTGGTAGCACTTCAGAAAACAGGTTGGGGAATCATCACTGTTAAAACTTCCTGCGCATAAGGAACTAGTATGTCAATAGTCCTGGCAGTCACTTTCCCCAGGAAATGCTATTTCCCAGAGAAAGGGAGCTTTTGATACAGTGAACATGCAGACCTGTCCTGAGATAAAGTTCTTGGTCCATATGATTTATCAGCAAGCATAGATCAGATGTTATATAACCTAATCACCTATGTCAAGATGGTAGCTGAACTCATTGGCAACACCTTTTATAGCTCCAATTAAGAGATAAACTGCTGTCATGTCTGGTTATAGTAGAAGATTTTAATGGTCTTAGGGAGTGCCTTTGGAAGGGAAAAATCTGACTTCATCTCTGCTTTTCTACTTGGTTGAATTATCCCACTGTTCAGTGTATTTGTTCTATATCCCATTCTTTGCTCCTGTCCAATACCAGATCTACACTGTAGCAACAAACTATGTTAAATAGGCACATTCTTGGAAAGTGAGGAGTCCCCTGAGATTCCCACACTGTCTAGCTCTCTATCCTACAAGAATGTCTGTCATAACCTTGGCCCCGTTATACTCTCCTGAGCGGTGGGAAAACTAAATCCTTAAGCTGAAGGAATGGGAGAGAGATTGTTAGTCTAGCTTGTGTTCTTTTCCTTGCTCTTAAAGGGTTAATGCTATGACTTTGGCAAGCTGCTTGGAACCAACTTTGAATTATTAAAGGGTGAAAAGCATCAGATTTTATTAAATTTTCTTTTACTTTTACAGATTTACTTAAATTTTCAAAGGAGTTCAGTTGCCAGAGAGAGAAAAAATATTATTGTGCAAACCAAGTCCTAAAACTGACAGTAGGATTCAGCAAAGGCAGAGAAACCAGCATGTCCAAAGGTAATGCAATGTAATGCAAGCATCTACTATGACCAGATGAAACAGCATTCCTTTTCTTTGCGGTCTATCAATATCTTTGCTCTCAACGTTAAATGCATTTTAGAACCCCTACTCCAATTTAACAATCATTTTACAAATGCAGAAAAATATTCTTTGCCTTCCAACTTCTAAGGAGGAGCTGAGTACTACCGCACAAGACAAAACATGTAGAAAACTAGCATATCAAGGAGAAGCTTTCTTTCGGCATCCGTATTTTTTTTCTCCCTTGGGGGAGCATTAAATATGACAGAGTGTGCTAGAATTCCGACGGAGGTTCTGGACATATTAGAGATGTTTGTTTATGATAAGTTAATATTATAATCTAAGTCTTACTGAATACAATGGTCTTACTTCTGAGTAAAATCAATAACATTATTTTCAGGCCATCTACAATCTTGAATCTTTTGCAATCAAGGTGATCAACAACCATGAATTTCAGCCATAGCCCTTGCTTGAAAGTGTGATTTCTTGCACTGGGCAGAGAATAATGGAATTTCAATTTTTGGACAGCAACTGCAATGAGAATAAAAAACTGTAGATAGTTCTCTTTGCAGCTGCTGCTGGCTCCTCAAAACTATTCTCAGTGATCTGTCATTGAAACTCTTTCTCTTGTCTTGCCTTTGTCCATTTTTTCAGCCTTAAAGGAATCAAGCTTGCCTTTCATTCCCAAAAGCAACAGGCAGGAACTAGGTCACAGTTTTACTTGAACATTTATAGAGACTTTGTAGCCTCAACCAATAAGCCTTACATGAGTAACCAAAAAGAAAAGAAAGAAACCCTACAATCCAGAGCAGCAAGACCAGTACATGTGTCAACGCAAGTTATATTTGCATCATACAGTTACGAAACCTATGGGAAATTCATAGAGCAATCCACAGTACGTGCATCGATGCAAGAACTGCAGTAGTTACTCTGGATTGAGCCCAAAGAAAGAAACTTTCTCTGTACTTTTTAAATCTTAATTTAAATGAACTAGATTTCTTGAACAATTTTCCACATTAAGAAACATTTTAAATAAGCTTAAGATCTCCGTCACTTGGGAAACATGGCATCTATGAGCAGATGAAAAGCTTGCAACAACATGTATGGCATTCAAAATTCTCATCTCCGCACTGTGAGCATAATGCAATGTCACCATTTTCAAAAACCCATCTGTGAATTTTGAGAGGAATGTGAATGATTTCATAAATAGCAGTTGACACATGCAGATCTGACACCTCTTTTTGTCCCTCCTAAATCTATCGTCCTTTAATCTTTTGGATATTCCTTGATTCTTATGTTCCGGTAAGAGGGTGAAAACTTTTATCTACTTTCTGCACCCTACACATAATTTTACAAGTTTCTGTCATTTCTGTTCCCACATTTCTAAACTAAAAAGTCCCCCAAAGTCTTTCTTCATTATAAAGGTGTTTAGATTGGACTTTAGGCCAGAAAAATGGCCCAGCTAAGCTGGCCTATGTAGGCCATATCCTGAGCTGACAGTTAGGTCAAATTCACAGGGCTAGAAGGCCTCTGGCTGACCCAACTGCTGCTGAAGAGGCAGCAGCACAAAGGCAACATGCGCACTGGGCTGGTGTAGTTGTGCTGTATCCTAAGGTTCAGAGTCAGATGTTGGCCTAGGACTCAAAAATTTTTGCCATCACTTCCAATTTTACTCTGGCTTATCATGGACACCTATGGGTCTACCTGTCCATTATTCCTGCTCCTGAGGAGCTTGGCTACAATCTGGAACAACTACAGGAACTTTTACACTGATGTAGTTACAGTGCGACCTATGGGAAACCTATGGGAAATGCATAGAGCAATCCAGAGTAAGTGCCTCTTAACATCTTCCCGTAGTTACTCTGGATTGTAGGGATAGTTAACTTTGAGGAGCTGGAAGATGGCATTCCTGCTCTGGGTACAGCCTAAGTGCACTGTTCTAGGCCATGCTGAACATGCCCTCAGCATGCCTCTCCTGAACTACCTAGGCTGGCACAGCTTGTCCGGCCCAGGTCCATCTGTCTTGGGCCAGCCTAAGTTAACTTACACTGGCCCAAGCCTTTCTTGTGTAACTGGGCTGACCCATCTTGGAACTGGGCCAGCCCAGTGATAGATAGGCTAGCCCAAGTGCACTTCAGGATTGCAGCCTTAGGGCACAATCCTAACCAAGTCTAATCAAAAGTAAGCCACACAGAGTCAATGTTGCAGCATTACGCTGCTATCCTAACCCTCACCCAGCACAAGTCCTATGATGGCCTGGGGCTGTCAGAAAAGTGCTGTAAGACACTTCTGAGCCGCTCCTGGGGGAGGGTTAAGGCTTCGCACAGACATACGCTTGCCTTCCTATATCACCATGGGAATGGGAAGACCAAAGAGTTGTTCTGGCCTAGGTTAGGACTGCACCCTTAGATTCCATGTTAGACATCTTTTTGTAGCAGCAGCTTCTGCAAAGGCTTTTTATAAATAATGTGAGGCTCCGCAGGCAGCAGAGTAGTGGTGAGGACCAGAGGTGACATGTTGGGCCAAGGCAGGCCAGATTATAACTCCCTTCCCAGGGTGGAAATGATTGACGGGCCACATTTTGCCCACTCCTGATCTAAGTCAGCCATCATTCTCCCTGATGTTTCAGAGGCTTCCTGAAGAGGGCTATTGTTTCTCTCCCAGAAAGACACTGAGAGCTTTCAATTACTTGTTTTTCCTTATAAGACACTAAAATACATCCTCTCGTATCAGCAGGTGAATGCTGGAGGCATCCTTAAAAGTGCAGCCTTCTGTGCTCAAGATGCTTAATAATTGTTAGAGCTACTCACAATATCACTTCCTCTGTGTGACAAGGATGTTGTAAAATGCTCTAATGACTCTTTATAATAACGCTGACACCTCTGCACCACATAAAAGAGGACATTTAATTTGTAAAAGACAGCTCTGGCAGTCTTGATTTTTACCTTTAATTAGACCTTAACAGCCTCTTTTTCCAAGACTGCCGAGTAGCCGTCCATTAATTTGGCAATAAACCCACATATGTGGTCTTGCTTGTTGGTAGAAGTTACATTTTGAAGCTTTCTTTAAAAAAGGAAAACAACATTTTAATTTTGAGAATGGGTTTTTAATATATGCTGTTTCACGGATTATTTCACCTTCTAATGAGGTAGAAAGAAATATTAAATCCAATATTTTAAGTGACAGGCAAATGAATAAGTAAAAAAGACAAAGGAAGGACTTTTCTGTTTATTTTCCTTGAGATGGAACTGAGAAATCTGGATTTGGGATGTGATTCTATGATCTTTAGATATTATATTAGTGTAATAAGCGTGCACAGCAGGGCATAGTACCTATCTATGAAATTAACTTTTGAAATGAATTGAAGGGCACAATGAAAAAAACGCACAGCTTGAATCCCCCAAGGAAAAATAAATAACATTGAATGTGAAAATCTTATTTGCGATAACACTGTGTTTCATAACTCAGATTTGAAGTACTACTATACTACACACCAGGGATGCAGTAAAGGTTCACATGGGTTCATTTTAAAATCAAACTTCATGGTTCATTGGCACCAGTAACCTGCTATTTCCACTAAGTCCCCCATACTGTCTAGTACAGAAGGAAACTCTGGGGGGTTGTGGAGTAGGGATGGTACCAATATCCCAAATTTACCGATTTCAGCATGAATGCCACAAAAATATCCCAGGGAAGTGGCAGGTTCCTAAAATTGTTTTTTTCCAATGAGAGAATGCAGCATCTGGTTTCCTGAGTTCATTCCTGAGTTCATTCAATGAGTTCAAGAAATCATTCCTTCCTCCTGAGCAATCCCAGTTCTGGACTTTGGTTTATAATACATATGACTGTCAGTTGAGGAACACAAAGTTGCTATAAACATAAAATAGTGATGTGCATTAATGATCCCTGTATTAACGCATGCTTTCCAACAAGGAATGTGTGGCAGCTTTAAGCTAATTGATGGTTATAAAAACATTGTTTAGAACATAGTGGTCATTCAGGGAATCTGATCTAAGTTTCAAGCCATGGAACAGATCCACAGATATCAAAGGCTAGCATGTTGGCAGGCTGGATTATACATATCTCTATGTTGGCAACACAGCATAAATGTATGGCATCACAAGCTCCATTTATAATTACTATATACTTATTTTTACATCTACTAAATAAAGGCAAATACAATTAAAGTCAACAATAGAGATATGTCAATGTGGAAAAAGACCTGAACAGAATTCATTCAGAAATGTCTTATTCCACATGGAAACTGGCAACATTCTCAATGTGTATGCTTGTGGATTAAAACTGGAGCTGGGCCAAGACCAGTTTTCAGATATGTATGTATGTATGTATGTATGTATGTATGTATGTATGTATGTATGTATGTATGTATGTATGTACTTGTGGAGGTACTCATATGTTCAGGTGCACTCTCTTCCTTAGCTCTAGACACTGGTTCCAATGGTGCCTATAGTAGCATTGTCACATGCTGGGCCCAATAAGAAACATGTTTTTTGCAGGTCTCAGCCAAGATATATAGAATCTTAGAGTTATAAACAATATTTATTACAGATTTTATACAGTATCTCTGTGGTAGAATGGAAAGCAATCAAAAAGCTCAACTTCATGGACCAAATGGATCTAAGCACCTTTTAACAGCCCAGAGCTCTTGTAGACACAGGGCTAAATTGGGAGCAATTGGTTTAGTTGGCTTAAAGACATCCCTGGTCATAAGGCCCAAGCAGGCTATAGGCTGCCTGCTCACAAGGAAAAGGAGGACAATGAAGATTTTTTTCCAGGTTACATTGATAAAAAGAGGATGTGTCCTGGAGAAAGAGGACATCTGATTTAAAAAAATTAAAAACAGCCTTTAACACCCACCCACCCAAAAGCATTTAAACCCCAGAGGGATAAGGACAGGAAATTAGGCTTGGGGGGAGGGGGAAAGGGAGTTTGGATTATTTCTACAAATAATTTTTTTTAATTTAAAAAAATTCACATTTCCTGTAGAGCCAGTACCTACCATTTTCAGTGTTGGGGGGCTGCCTTCTGGAGCACTTTTAAGTTCTAGGTGCCTGGGACCAGGGCAATGCTGGATGCCTTGCACCCCCTGGACTAACCTTCAACACCAGCCAAACTTTTGTTTACTTGCGAATAAATGCTGCTGTGCAATGAGGAGAGACCTTCCTTCTGGGGCTTTGGATTTTGGAGGGCTGCGCTCATTGGATCAGGACCAGTGGTGGGCTCCAGCAGGTTTGCACCTACTCTATAGAACCGGTTGTTAACAAGAGATAGGACATATAAAGTTTAAAAATAGCCATTTAAAAGTGGCTGAAGATGGTTAGAGAACCAGTTCTTAATTTCTTTGAAGCCCATCACTGATCAGGACCCTTCTGATGTCCTTGGGTTGCTCTCAGCCTGCGCTTTCCAGTGGACTATGGCATGTTTGCCAACCCATGACTAAAGCCACAATATAAATTACTTTCCTTTTTCCATGCATTTTCTATTCATATTTGTTTTTCAGTGTTTTGGTCATAACTTTTGATAGGAAGGAGCTAATTTAAAATGGATGGTTGGATTGGATTCAACTCTTCAAGATGAATCCAACAACATATGATGTGATGGGGTAGTGTATACCATTGTGATGTTGATTTTTGGGGTCTCCAGGACTAAGATGGTGGTCCCTCAGTCTTTGCAATCCTCCATGGAGGTTCTGCGACACCCCTGGGAGTTTCAACCTCACTTTGAAGACCACTGATATAGAGAAGTCACTTGGACAAGGTTAGGAAATTGCCTGGTTAGGCAATGGCCTGACCTGCTAGTAAGGTAGGTAGGGACAGGGACACACAGAGAGACTCACACACACTGTGTGTGTGTGTGTGTGTGTGTGTGTGTGTGTGTACTAGTGGAGTTTACCCATCATTGTAGGAGTAAAATTTCAAGATTATTTGTGGGCATGGCTGGGCACCAGTGGGTACTCGTGGCGGGCACCAGTAGGCACTAGGCACCACTGGTCACTGATAGGCACTGTGAACTGGATACCAGGAAGCAGTGTTGGGCAGCAGTGGGCATGAAGCATCTCTACTAAGCAGTACTGGGCATTGGGCACCAGAGAACACCAGGCACCACCAGGCACCATGCACCAAAAAGAACCACTGGGCCCCAGGTACCAGTGTGCAGCAGGCACCAATGGACCTCAACGGTAATCTCAACTGGGCACTAGACATCCCTACTGGGCACAACCAAGCACTAGCAGGCAGCAGGCAATACTGGGTGCCAGCGGGCAGAGGGCATTCCTACTGAGCACTGGGCATCACTACTGGGCATCACTGGGCACCACCAGGCACTGTGCGTCTCAGCTGTGCAACAGCAGGCAACCCTACCAGGCACCAGGCAGCAGCAGGCGCACCAGGCATCTCCAGGCATCCCTGCTGAGCACTGGGCATCCATGCTGGGCACCAGGCACCAGCGGACAACATCAGGCAGCAGGCATCACCAGGCATCACAGGGGACCAAATTGTTTTAGTAGATCCTTACATCACAGAAGGAATACACTTCTCAAATTTCATGCATCTAGGTGCCGGGGTAGGTGCTGGTTGTTGATCAGCCAGTCATCAATAGGGACAAAAACAAATTGCACCACTTTTCACCCCCTTAGGGGTTAAATTTCTAAAAACTGATTTATGGTGGATGCTCATTTCATGAAAGGAATTCCCGAATTTCATACTTCTAGGTCTGCTGATTTTGGCTGGGTGTTGATGAATCAGTCAGTGAGTCAGTCAGTGAGTCTTCAGTTTTGTATATATAGATGCTCTTCCTCTCTCATTTGTTGTGATGGATCAGTTAAGTGTAACCCTACAATCCAGAGTAACTATGGGAGCATGTAGGAGACATTATGTGCACCCATAGTTACTGCACCACCTAGTGAAAACCTATGGGAAATTCATAGTGGAATCCAGAGTAAATTGTTTTTACACTGGAACAATGACTCCCTGTAAGTACTCTGGATTGTGCTCTTAGTCTAGCCAATTCTATGATATCCATATTTGACCAAGCTTTCGCATAACTTATCCTGGATAACGGAAGCAGCAGCAGACACTCAGCAGCCAGCCCATGAGGCTAAGAAGGAAATACTTTCATGCAGTGCATGGGGCAACACCCCAGTGCACACGAAGATGTTCCATCACCCCACCACCACTGGTTTTTTGTTATAAGGTCTGATAGACTAGAAATCTTTCAACAGTGTGTTTCATTGCATTTGGTATAAAATTACGCAGTGAATGACATATAATATGATTTTACTATTTTAAAAAACCAAGATTTTAAAAATTTTAGCCATTTGTAGTGTCTGTGCATATCACCAGATATGGCCTACATCTCCGTTCAGCCCTAGTGATGCTACTGATCACAGGAAACAATGTCACTTTCTTTAAAAAATTAAAACCCAAAAATGAAAACTGGAAAAAAGCTACAGGAAAAAAGCTATTTTATATAACTATTCCTACCCCATAAAATTGTAAATATCTGCCTTAAAATAATATTCCACACTGTAATAGTAAGAGTTATGATGGGATGTAGGATCTCAGTTTCTTAAAAAAGATAACAGGTAGATTTATCATATCCATTATAGTTCTTTGAATAAGGAATATCCTTGCATCTTATTAATGTAAAGAGTACTTTAGCTTTCCTTTAGCTTTAGCTTTACTTTAGATTTAGTTTAGCTTTGGTTTAGTTTTCCTTTCTTTACATATTAATGTAAAGAGTACTTTAGCTTTCCCCTCTTCCCCTCGGAAGCATCCCCAAGGAAGTATATACTGTACTCCTTGGGACATTTCAGACATGATGAAGTTAGCAGTACCTGTCTACACCTTGTGTACATCTATGACACACACCTTGTAACATTTGAGTAAATGCATCCTTTTTGCATTTTATATATATAGGCAGGCAGAAAGCGATGGCCCTACCAGATCATATCACAAAGGAAGTTGCAGGTCTGCTTCAACTATTATCAAGTACGTTATTGACACATATGAAGTGTGAATGTGACATACCAACTACACTCTGTTGTACCAAATGTAGAGGTCTTCAGTTTTGAATTATTGTAGAGAACATAGTCAAAAAAATCTTGACAACACTTAAAACATACTTGCTGTTTCTGGCTACATGCAGAAAACAATTCCACCTCCATTAATACTGCTTTGTCTTGCCAAAGAAGCAAGATAAAGCAAGCATTGTATTATTATTTCATATCATATTGTATTGAAAATATACAGTCCATATGTGCTTAAATATTTTGTGCCATGAGTTTTAAAAATAATTCTCTCTCTCTCTCTCTCTCTCTCTCTCTCTCTCTCTCTCTCTCTCTCATTTTAGCATATGACCATACATATTTTAATTTTTATTCCATTATTCACATAACACTTTTTTTCTTCTTCGGCTTCCACCTTCCAGTGCCAAAGTCACAAAAAAAGTTTAGTGCTTTAATAATTGAAGAAAACATTAATCTAGTCTATCAGGGTAAATTAAAAATTTACTAGGTTCATAATAATCCTCTATTTGCTTGAAGTGAGAACAGAGGAAAAGAGACAGGAGAGGATTAAACGAAACTAAATTACAACAATAAGGCAAAATGTGTGAGCAAGTGACAGACAGCCCCAACTTCAAAAGCAGTTTAAAAAATCAGGGAATGAATCTCCTAAGTCTCATATTGAGTCAGATAAAATAGAAACTGTTGCTTTTTAAAATTTTTGCACCATCACAATAAAGAAATGCGCTGATAATTTATAAAAAAATTAATTTATAAAAAAATTATAAAATTAATTAATTTATAAATTAATTTATTCATGATTAATTTATAAAATTAATGATTAATTTATAAAAAATTTCCATGATTTGTAGTTGAGAAGGCCAATAACAATATTTTCATCTCTGGCTCACCTATGGGATATCTCAGACCATGCCGCACATAAGACTGCAATGCTTACAAATTGTTGGACTGTGATACACAAACTTTTTTACTGTCAGTTCTATCCGATTTATACCCAGTCCTAAATTGCTGCATCTGCAGCATCTGATGCAACTCAGGAGATGAATGTAGGTTTCCTCAGCTATCCCTTGGGGTTTCTCAAATCTGCTCCAGCTGTATACCTGGCATAAATCCATAAAGCCCTTTGTAGAGCTGCAGAGCCACGAAAGGGGTTGGACATGGTGTGTGTCACAACTGCTTATCTCACTCCTCCCAGGCCCAATGAGTGAATTAGGATACTGTTAAAAAAGGTAAAAGGCAACATCTTCAGCATTTGTACCGTGTGTTGATGGTGTCTGCTTGTTGTGGATTGAAGTTTCCTCCAATCCATGATGAACATGCAGGGTGACCAGATGCCAAACCCAAAATTCCTGGAGCCCAAGGGCAAAATTCCTATTCCGCAAAGCCAAAATTCCTACCTGCTTAAAAAAATGCCAAAAATGTAAATTTTTTGTTTTCTATATTTTTGTTTTTTGTCTTTTTGGCCATAAGTTTGGATAGGAAGGAGATATCTCAAAACTGATTATTGCATTGGATTCTGCTCTTCAATATGAATCCAACAACACATGACATGATGGGGTACTGTGCACCATTGCAAAGCTAAAAAATGAAGCCAAAATGTAGGACAGTGAAGCCAAAATGTAGGACACCCAGACAGGAGGCTTAAAATCCAGACAAATTGGGTTTTTCCTGTCATATGGTCACCCTGTGGATGTGACATGGGGATACCTGGCCGGCCTTTCATAGGGGCCTCCTGCCAGGACGTTGCCTTTTCCACCAAAGTGGTACCAATTTATCTACTTGCATTTTCATGCATTTGAACTGCTAGGTTGGCAGGAGCTGGGCTCAGGATGGGCGCTCACCCCATCTGGCAGCACTCGGGCTTGCTGATGAGAATTCCAGTCAAGCAGTGTTCTAACTCCAGTGTTATAACCACTGAGCCACTACAGCCCTTAAACTAACTAATTAACTAAGACACAATCCAGAGTTTGGATTGTGAATGGGCCAGAAGAGTGATGTCTGCGACCCCCCCCCCCCCCGCCCCTCAAGGAATGCAGAGTGGAAAATGTTTAATTTACTTATCTAGGTAACATAGCTTACAGTATCTGATATTACAAATCTTTCCTCTAGAGCAGTGTTTCTCAAAGGGGGGGGGTCAGGACCCCTTTGGGGGTCACTTAGAGCTTTCCTGGGGGTCACCTAAAGACCCATGGTGCAGGGGGCTGACTGACAGCCTCAGGGCCCAATCCTATGCATGCCTACTCTGAAATAAATCCCAGTATAGTTAGGGGGGCCTTTACTCCCATGTAAATGTGAATAGGATTGTAGCCTCGGCCCAATCCTATGCATGTCTACTCTGAAATAAATCCCATTGTGTTCAATGTGTGCATAGAACACACATTTCATTTGTAACAATGAAAATACATCCTGCATATCAGATATTTACATTACGATTCATAACAGTATCAAAATTACAGTTATAAAGTAGCAACGAAAATAATTTTATGGTTGGGGGTCCCCACAACATGAGGAAGGGGTAATGGCGTTAGGAAGATTCAGAACCACTGCTCTGCTGTAGAGTATTCTAGTTTAGTTAGGTTGAAATCCTAATCTCCAGTTAGGCCTGCCTAAACCCCGGCATAAGTCCTGTACTGCTCTGGGGTGTCATAAAAGTGCCATAAGACATGTATGCACCACTCCTGGGGAAGGTCAGGCCAGTGCACAGGCATGTGTTTGCCTCTCTACCTCACCACAGAAAGTCCAATCAGTTGTGCCAGCCTAAGATAAGGTTGCACCTTATTGCACTTTATTATGAAAATGATCTCTACCTGAGTTCACTATTTTGTCACTGTAAATGTGAAAGATGGTTTAAGAGCTTTGAGAATCAGAAGCAGGGCTTGCCCCCATATTCTTGCCGTCCCTCCATCCTTCCGTACTTTGTCCGCTTAGGACTCTTCTCCAACTTCATAGGATCTACCTATTTCTAACTTTCTGTGTCCACACAATAATTGAAATCTACCAAACAATTTGCTCCCTCACTTCCTCCCTCCATCTATCAGTGTGTAGGTGTATGTAGAAGAGTCCATAGAGACCTGGTTCAGAATTTATATTAAATTGTTTGTGATATATATGCTTAGAATAAGAATTGGATGAGTGCAGGTTCAACTTTGTTATACAAGAATTTGACTCAGAACGAATGGCCACTGCATATGAGAAGGAACATGCCAATCCCTGAGGAAGGGGATAAAAATGCATCCCTTTAAAATAGGGGAGGCCAAACATTTTGGAAGGAGGGCCATATCATCTTTCTGACACTGTGTGGGGGCTGGGGGGAGAAGAAAAAAAGAATTGATTTACATTTGTTGAAATTTGAATAAATTTACATGAATTTCCATAAACCAATATATTATAGATAAAACTTATGAATGAAGGATTGAATGAATGGATTCAAATTAATTCATAAACACGTTCTAACACTTTCAAACCATTTTATAAGCATTTTCACACAGAGAGAAGGGAAATGCACGCAAAACTTCCCTCACATCTGGAGCATTTCAGGGGTTTCCTGAGGGCCAGATAGATGGAACATACTGAGGGCCACTTGGAAACTTGCTGAGATCTGCATCTGGCTCCAAGGTTGAGTTTTGGAGAATCCTGCTTTAAAATCATAGTTTAAAAAACTGCTTTTCTTCCCATTGTAGAGAGACAGTGATGCAAGCAATCATTCCATTTATCAGCTGTGCTAGACAAAGGCAGGGAGTCCTTTTCATTTCTAATTACTGTCTCTCTACAAGATTAAGGCTGCAATCCTAATCTCCCATTAGGTTGGCCTAAGTCCTAGCATAAGTCCTACGCTGAACTGGGCGTGTCACAAAAGTGCTGTAAGACACATGTATGCCACTCCTTGGGGAGGGTCGGGGCATTGCACAGACATGCGCTTGCCTCCCTATATTACCAAAGGAACGGGAAAACCAATGAGTTGTGCTGGCTTGGGTTGGGATTGTGCCCTAAGAAAAGCTGGTTTTAAACAATTGTAAAAGAACACACTTTTTATTTTATTTTTAACTGCTTATATTATGACACATTTTTTATCTGCAGGAAATCCCAGAAATTTATTCTATAAAGTCCCACAACTTATTTTATAAGGAGCAATGGAAGAGCAGGAAACCTGGAAGTGGGTCTTTAAACATGTTTTAATCTATAGGAGAAGGAGGTGGGTTCTGGAATGGAACCCTAGTGGATAATGAGGAATAACCTGTACTTAGCAAAGGCTGCAATCCTAAATGCACGTTCCTAGGAGTAAGACCTTTTGAACACAATGGGGCTTACTTTTGAGTAGACCTGGTTAGGATTCTGCTCAAAATTTAACATTTCTCCTTTAAGACAACTGACTACCATGTCTCTGATTTCAGTTTATTGAAGTGAGCAAGTGTGGGTTTTGAGCTTGCCCACTGGAGGGAGCAGTGATGGGATTCAAAGAAATTAAGAACCGGTTCTCTGCCCATCTGGCAGCCACTTTTAAATGGCTATTTTTAAACTTTATATGTCCTAACTCTGGTTAACAACCGGTTCTATAGAGTAGGTGCGAACCTAATGGAGCCCACCACTGGGAGTGAAAATTATTATACCTAAACTGTAAGCTTAATATATATGTATAAAAAGAATTTTCCATAGCACGTGATACTATGTTTAACGGGAAGGAAATCATCAGTAATTCAGAAATCCAGTTCTAATAGTATATAAATAGAAGTGATCATGTTAGCAGATAGATCATTTAACACTCCTTTATAAATAATCTTCAGCAAAGACAGGGCTGTATGAATGAGTGGAGATGTTTTAATTATAACCAGAGAAAGAGGAGAGATTCTGGACATATTTAAGGATCAAGTGGCTTGGTAACAAGAACAGGATTCCTGTGGGGCTGAAATGTTTACAAAATGAAATGAGCAAAAAATAAAGTTAAAAGATTTAAGCCATTAGAATTACAATGGGCAGTAATGAGAGAAACTCTGGAAATTATATTTACAGTGACATTTGATGCTTTACTGGTAAAATATAAAGGCATTTTTGGTTTCTTGAACATTTCCTGCTTTGTGCTGTGGTGGCACTCCGGACCCATGGCTGTTTTCCATTGCAGTAATTATTATGTTGATTGAACTAAAAACCATGGCTAAGCTTCAATGGCTGCCCACTGGGAGGTGAGTAGCTATGAATGCAGGAGACCAAAACAGAGCCTTCTTCAACCATGAAACTTGCTGGGTGGCATTTCACACACTGTAAGTGTTTTCAAAAAATATATAAATAAATAAATAATAATAATAATATGGGGGAAAGCATTGTATAGCATTTCATACTTCCCACTGTTTTGATATCTACTAGTTCTAACAGGCTCATGTGCTCCAACTCCCACTAACATATTGTACATTGTGGTCACCAGATGCCTCAGTGACCACACAAGACCACAAGATAACTGCATCCCGGTGCTCTCCTCTTCATCTGGCATTCTGAGGTAGACTACATTTAAAATAAGGAAGTTGCACATACCCATCACGGCTTGTAACTCATGATGGATTTTCCTCTGGAAACTTATCCATTCTCTTCTTAAGGGCATCCTGTGGCAAGGAGTTCCACAGCCAAATAAAGCATTGGGTGAAGAAACAATTTCTTTTGTCTCTCGTAACATTTCAGTCATTCAACTTTGGTGGATATCTCCTTGTGTGAGAGGGGAAAAGAGGATTTTGCTTTGGGCAAATCTTTTCTGTGTTAAATCTTGTTATGTCTACTCTGCTGAATCTCTGGTACCAGCAAAGCTATTGAAGCATTGGTCAGAAATATGGTTGGAAAGAAGAGTTAATCTGGAATGTCTGCTGCAGCAAAACCAACAGAGAATCATATGACACCTTTAAGATGAAGGCATTTATTGAAACTTAAGCTTCCATGGACTCCAGCTCACTTCATCAGATGCATGGAGTGTTATCCTATATTGGCAGGTACATGTAAACATGGGAATTGAGGAAGAAAGGAGGAAAACAATTGTGGACTCTTATGCCTCAAGGCTATGAAATATAAGACCAGTGTTTAAACAAGGTTCACAAATAAGACTGTGCACATCTTTAATACAATGGATCAAGTGTCTCTACATACTTTGCACAATGGCTTCCCCAGTGTTTTCAACTGTTTTTAATGAACTATTCATTTAGTGGATCATAGCACCATTTTAAGTAGCTTCCATAATACCCTGATTAATTCTTTCATGAATTAATTATATTTAGTTGTAATTAGTTTTTAAAGAGCTTTGCAGCTGTAAAACACCAGGAACGTGACAGGTATTCTCATTATCAGGAGCCTCTAAGGTATTTCGTTAGTATACATATAAGGTGAGCCATGATGTACTTCAAAGGAAAGACACAGGCTATCAGGCATGTAATGTCACCCTTCTAAAGACTCACACCCTTTATATTGTTGACAGTTGCTAGAGCACAGTTTCTGAAATGATGGGTTGGGACCCGCTAGCTCCCCTCACCTCCACAGGATTATTGGATTTACCTGTGATTCAGCAGGTTGGGCTGCAGTGGCTTAGTGGTTAAAGGCATTGTGTCTATCAATCTGAAAATCGGCAGGTCAGGGGTTTGAGACCCGAGGTGAGTTCTCATCCTTAGCCCAGCTTCTGCCAACAAAGCAGTTCAAAAGAATGCAAATGCAAGTAGGTAAATAAGTACCACCTTGGTGGGAAGAAAACAGCGTTCTGTGCATATGTGGGCCACATGTTCACGGCGATGTCTTCAGACAATGCTGGCTTTGTCCTCTTTTGGTATGGTCATCCTGATACGTGGCCCTGTGCCCTTCATCAAATACGGGGTAAATGTGCATCCCCATTCACTGGAGAAATATATGGTTGTTCTAGAGGCAGAAGCTCAAGGTGTGCACAAGAAATGGGATCCTGTTTGCAGGATTCCAGGTGTCTTCCATTTATCCTCTGCAAATGGAGTCTGGCTTGTCTTCAGGATAGCAGCCATTCAAGTGAAGGGTCTAACCCAGCCTGATTTGGAGCCAGCTGGAGGCTAAATGGTAGCTACCGTTTACACAATTACAACCAAGCTTCTGTTGACACAAAGCAACAATTTCAGAAATTTTTCAGCTGCAGCTCATAGGTCTCTGTGTTTCTGTGGAGCTGTAGAGAATCCGGACATAGTTTGTATGATCATTTACCACCCCCTGGGATGAGTCAATAGCCCTTGATCTTCCTAGGGGTTGTTGACTCAATTCACTTCAAACCCTGACTGGCACCTTGAACATACAAACAAACCAGAAAGAGACATTTTAACCGTTTCATGAATTGTGATCCAAATACAGTGGAAAATGGTCAATTGAATCCGATTCACTTTAATGGATGAAAGCGGTGGGCAGCAAAGTGTTGAACTGCTATCCAAGTTAGTTGAACCCAGGTTGTTTTCAAAGGGCACATGAAAGCACCGCTTCAGGTTACAGGCCTCTTGTTGGTCTGATAATTAAGTGAGTTTCTGCTCCAGCAAAAGCATCTGTTGACACTATAAACCAATCTGAAATAACTCTGCTGTCATGTAGAGTGATTGCATTTGAAATACTGTCTGCAGAATATATGATCAAGAATTTCATATAGAGCAGCAAGACACAATAGGGAGTGTAATATGCATCTTAGGGAGTGTGATATGATATGCTTCTAGCTAGTTTATTAAGCATAAGCTTGATGCCTGAGTCTGTCATAATTGAACACTTCATGGCTTCTATTGCAAGCCAATAAGCCATTTCTCACTGAGGGAGAAATGGTTAACACATACAGCACCTGTTGGGATCCTACCACTATTCTACCTCACAGCTGGCTTGATAGTTGTCAGCATATATATTAAAGTCATTTATAGATGAGGATCCTATTGTGTTTACTACCTATACATACACAAAACATCCCAAAGTGCATAAAATCTCAAAGTACACAAAATCTCAAAGCCACATAAAAAGTAGGTCCAAACCTCCCATTCTAGTCCACTACCCTCCTCCATACTAAGGTTGTGATCATATCCACACTTTCTTGAGAGTAAGCCTATTGACTATAATGAGATTTCTTCTGAATAGTCACGCATAGTATTGGGTTCTTAAACTTCTTCTCCCATCATCCTTTTCTAACCCAGGGCACAGAAGGAGGGGCAGTAGTGGGAGTGGGCAAATTTATGGAAATGGGCATCCTTTAAATAGGGTGACCATACAGAATGGAGGACAGAGTTCCTCTACCTTTAACCATTGCATAGAAGAGGGAATTTAGGCAGGTGTAGCTCAATATAGAAGGATTTAAAAAGCAGCACCTGACTAAATTCCCTTTATCTGCAATGGTTAAAAATAAAGGTACTCAGTCGTCCATTCTTTATGGTCACCTTAATCCCTCATCAATTGCAATCAGGTTCTTGTACCAATCCAATCCAGCCCAAACCAATGTTGTCCCCATGCAGGGATGCAACATTGCAAATGAGGCATCCACTGTATCCCATTAGGGAGTATTGGCTCTTAGGGAAAGTTCCTGCAAGTGCAGTGGGTCTTTTCAGACTTGTACCAATAATATAACTGGTGCTATCACTGGTGCATGTGGAAATGTGGAGGTGATTCAAGCCCAGGAAAGTGTCTTGAATTCAGTGGATGCTGCTGATATTGAACATTCCCCTTCCTGATCTTGATACTACTGTCACTGCTTCATTCTGCCTCGTTCTGCCCACCCAACACTCTTCCACCCACTCCAAGCCCAGATGATATACTTCACGGCTTCCACCAGAGGCCAGCTCAGATATCGTCACATCTTGCAACTAGTGGATAGTGCCTAGCACCACTAGAACAAATTCAGTAGGATTGGGCCAAAAGAAATTGTACTATACTAGCAAAATGCACCCGTGTTGTGGGAGAAAAATTTCAAGAATATTTGTTGGCCTGGGCACGACTGAGCACTGCTAGGCTCAGCCAGGTACTGTGTGGGCACTGGTGAGCAATGGGCACTGGTGGGCACCAACAGGCACTGGGCATTGAAGGGTAACAGGACAGTGGTGGGGAATGTCGAGTACCAGGTAGTGGCAAGGAACAGCGAGCACCAGGCATTCCGACCAGGCATTGTTGTGCAGCAGGGAGCACCATGCATCAGCATGCAATGATGGTTCCATAACCCCCCGTGCTCCATCCCCTGTGCACTATCCCCCTGTGCAATACCCCTCCTTTCCTCAGCAACTCCCACCCGATGCATCCCCACCATGCACCATCCCACCATGCACCTTTCCCCCTTATGCACTATCCCCCCTGAACCATGAGTAACCACTACCAGGCAGATGCAGAGTCTGGGGCTGGGTTTGATTATTCTTGAATGTTAAGTATAGGACAAAAGCACGTTGCATCCCTTTTCACCCCCTGAGGGGCTAAATTTCTAAACATCAGTAATTACTGGGTGCTCAGGTCATGGAAGGAATACTTCCTCAAATTTCATACTTCTCGTTCCAGGGGTTGGGGCAGGGTATTGATCAGTCAGCAATTCTACAATGCAAAGTATCGTGACAAAAATGTGTTGCTCCCCTTTTCACCCATTATTGGTTTGAATTTCCAAAAATTTGTTCTTAGTGGGTGCCTCCATCATGGAAGGAGCACCCTCCCAAAATTTCATGGTTCTAGGTCCAGTGGTTTTGGCTGGGCATTGATGAGTCAGTGAGTGAGTCAGACACTTTTCTGTTTTATATATATACTAGTGAAAAAGTGCCTGCGTTGAGGGAGTAAAATCCCCCTGTATGTCATCCCCACACTTCACAACAACCCCATGTGCATCATCCCCCCATGGGTATCAACCTCTCATGCTCATCATCCCCCCATGAGCACTGTCCCCCCCCATGCGCACCATCCCCCATGCATAATGCCCCCATGCACACCATCCCCCATGAGCACCATTCCCCCATGCACACCAACCCCCCTTGTGCACCCCCATGTACAGTGTTCCCATGTTCATTGTCCCACCATGCTCATCGTCCCCCATGTGCACCATAACCCCATCCATGCCACCCCCTTATGTATCACCCCCATGTGCACTGTACCCCATGCGCAACCCCCCATGCACACCATCCCCCATGTGCGCCATCACCCCCGGTGGACCCTCCCTTACGGTGCAACAGCTAGATGTTTATCAGTCAGTCTTCAATGTTAAGAATAGGACAGAAACACATTGCACCCCTTTTCCCTCATTTAAGGGTTAAATTTCTCAACATCAGTTCTTGGTGGGTCTTGATGTCACAGAAGTAACATCCTACCCAAATTTCATGCTTCTAGGTCCAGGAGTTGGAGCAGAGCGTCCATCAGTCAAGGATACTTCAATGTAAACTATATGGAGGAAAAGGTGTTGCACCCCATTTCACCAACTTCTAGCTGGAATTTCCGAAAACCACTTATCAGTCAGTGGGTGCCTCCATCATGAATGGACACTCTCCCCAAATTTCACACTTCTTGGCCCAGCAATTTTGGCTGGGCATTGATGAGTGAGTGAGTGACTTTTCAATTTTATATATAGAGAAGATATCACTGGTGGCAGAATCAGATGGGCAGTGATGATTTTCTGGAAATGCTTACCATGAATAAGGGGTTGCAAGTGCAAACAGAGAAATGTCCTTCTTTTGATCCTCCCAGTGTGGCCTTTTTGCCCTACGAGCTTTAAACAGCTGTGTTGACAAGTGACAAAGGCACCAACGCTTACGAGGTTGTGGCAATAGGTACTGGCAAAGCAAGCAAATGTGGGCAGCTTCCCAGGGGAGACTCTGCTTGAGGACAGCTGTCCAAATTTCCTGAACTACATGTTCTTTTAAAATGTCAATTCCAGGAGAACATCTGAGTGCAGCTCCTGTCTAAATATATTGTAGTGATTTCAAGTTTTGCTTATTGGATGAAGTAAATCACTGGTAACTAAGAAGAAAACTTACTGGTGGACCTTTCTGGTCAATTACCTTCAGCCGAGCTCTTCAGTAGCAAAACAAAAATCTTTTCAGACAGGTTGGAATGTCTCAAGGCATGTGTTTTTGCGGATGACTCTTGACCGGACTCTGACAGGCTCTTATTCAAAAGAAGGAAGTTGCGCCAAATAATTCCAAGCTCTGCACAGATGATGCCCAGAACCTAGGAGGACAGGGTTAGTGGAGGCCAGAAGTCATTTTAAGAAACTGCTGTATATCAAAACTACAGAGAAAACTTCATTAAGTTTTAATTTAGATGCAATCTGTAGGACCAATGTCATGGTTCCAGGCTATCAGCATAACACATGGATGTATTAAGGTAGCCATCAATGCACCACTTAAGATAATGAGCAAAATTATGTTGGATAACCCAGGGCAGCTTTATAGGTTCTATAACTATATATATATAATCTTTATAAGATTCAGTATAACTATGAATCATTGATGCTACATATGGGCCCAGTGTTTGATCCTGATGCACAGGATGGTAACACTTGAATCACTACACATAACTGAATTGCTCAGTCCTTAGCATTTTGTGTATCATTTACAATGTTTAAACTTACGGTAGAAGTCAGATACCTCTCCCTCTTCTGCACAGAATATTATCCTTTAAATCAAATGAGATCATTAGAAAGGTGTCAGAACAATAAATTCCAATATGCTTAAGCTCTCTCCAAATAAAATTGAGCCTAGGTTGCCTATTGTTAACCAGCATAAAATGGAAGTTGAAATGTATAATGAGTAACTACCCAAAAAGCAGCAAAATGTCCACTAATTGTAGCGGGGAAAAATGGTGTTGGAATGATAACAAACTTAAGTTTGTACTGCATGATTTCCCATCCTTATTTTATCACAGAAATAGATTTATAGTTCACCGAACCCCATTGCTTTTCACTGGAATGAACAATCAGAACGTATTGGCCAATTGCAGTCAGAAGAGGCAATAATTCATTCATTTCCTTTATATCTCAGTTTTGTATTATTGCATTCTTATGGGCCACAGGAGCTGCGTAAAGGCATGTGAAGGAAAAACAGTCCATCTTGCTGCAAGACAAACAAGCCCAAGAGGTTTCATTCACAGGGAATGCCTTTTGAAACAGTCTATCTTGTTGCATGGATGAGCAAGTAAGATCTGGAGAAAACTGGTGTCTATGACCATTTTAGCTTATAGCTGCACCTGCTGTGCTTCTTATACAGAGCCATGATAGGTGAGTGTGCATAGATAGATGTAGATATAGGCAATCTCAAAATGTGTGATTCAGGGGAAGGCACCTGGATGTCGGTGACTTGTGTGCTCCCTGAGGCATCTGGTGGGACGCTGTGAGATATAGGAAGCTGGACTAGATAGGCCTCTCACCTGATCCAGTGGAGGCTCTTCTTATGTTCTTATGTTAGAAACATAGAATCCTAGAGTTGGAAGGGATCCAGTGGGTCATCTAGTCCAACCCCGTGCTTGTAGCAGTAAATCCTCCTAGAAAATCTCCGACAGGTGCTCATCAAGCCTCGGTTTGAAGATCCCCAGTGAGGGACAGTCCACCACCTAGAATCATGGCAGTTCTAATGGGCTGAGGGGAAAAATTATTTAACCTTAGTGAGCAAAATCTCTTTAAATCTGTGGAATTGCATATTTTCCTCCCCAGTGAAGAACAGAGGATGCAATCCTAACCAATTTAGGCCAGCACATGTCAGTGGATTGGCTTAACCCTCCTATGAGTAGTGCAGAAGTGCCTTTTGGCACTTTTGCAACATCCTCAGGCCAGCACAGACTTGTGCCAGGGCTTATGCTGGCCCAACTTGCAGTTAGGCTTGCACCCTGAGATATGTAACTGGAGGAAAGCAAGTAATAAGATTGGTGCCATATATAAAAGGAGATAATGCTATGACAGATTTTTCAGTAATGTAGACGTGGTTCATCTTAATAGTCTCCAGACAGGACTGAATAAAACTAAAATACAGTTTTATATATACCGTAGTATTTTATTTTTCTGTTTTTTTGCAGCTGTTGGAACATTTGGCCAGAAGGATCCAAAATGATATCCACAAAAGGGGCACTCGCTTGCCTGGCATTTTTCTCCACATATGCAAAAGCATTTTGCTGAATACACACAGCATAGAAATACAAAATGGTTAGACTCTTTTATCAGAGAAGGTTTCCAAACAGAGGTTCCAAAACCCAACCTGATTTTGCTGGATCATAGAATTGACACACTGATAGCAAACAAGAAAAATATATTAAGCTTCTTTGAAACTGATAAAGAGCAACCCATGTGCATTTACTCATGACTTTCAGTGCAATCCTAAGCCTGTCTATTCTGAAGTAAGTCCTGTTGTATTCAATGGAGCCTACTCAGTGATGGGCTTCAAAAAATTTAAGAACCGGTTCTCTGCCCATCTGGCAGCCACTTTTAAATGGCTATTTTTAAACTTTATATGTCCTATCTCTTGTTAAGAACCGGTTCTATAGAGTAGGTGCGAACCTGCTAGAGCCCACCACTGAGCCTACTCCCAGAAAAGTGTGTTTAGGATTGCAGCTTTGGTGACCTCACTATGGTCACTGCAAAGGGGATTGCAAAGACATTAGAAAGTTTCCAATCCATGCTTGAGCACCAATTGACATGATGCTCAAACATGCTCCAGGAGCTTCCCCTTCACAAGGTAGTAAAAAAATGAAAACAGAGGGTTGAGATGCTGGTAAAGTGAAATTTTCAGTCTTGTAAAGCCTGGAAATTTCTGGATTTGTCCTCTTTTTTACCATACAATCCAGAGTAACTACGGGAGCATGTAAGAGACATTACACGCACCCATAGTTACTGCACCACCTAGTGAAAATCTATGGGAAATTCATATTGCAATCCAGAGTAAATTGTTCTTACACCGGAGCAAGTTCTCCCCATAGTTACTCTGGATTGCGCCCTTAGTCTCCTGTCCAGGTGTCCTCCAAAATGGCTTCATTGTCCTCCATTTTGTCTTCATTTTGGAACTTTTGTAATGCTGTGCAGTACCCCGTCATGTCATATATTGCTGGATTTGTAAGAATTTATTGGCCACCTATATTACTGAATAATGAAGGAATTCAGCCATTTGAACCTTTCTACGAAGTGTTCTTATTACCAGGCTTTATCTACAACTGAGGAAACAGTTTAAGAACACAATCCTAACCATGTCTACTCACAAGTAAGGTCCATTACCAAGTAAGGTAACCATGTCCACTCACAAGTAATGTTCAATGGGTCTTAGGAAAGTGTCTTTAGAATTGCAACCTAATACTAAGATCTTCAATCTGTCCCCTAATAATAGTTTTTTTCCAATATTTTGGCACCTTTGGGTGCTGTACATGTGAGCATGGGTAGAATTCTTCCGCTGGTCCAGGATCATTTATGGTTGTATGTGTGAATGAATTTGATATCCTAAATCAAATATGAATGAATGTGATATCCTGTGCCAAACCAAGAAATACACATTCTTGTGTTTATCTCTACAATCCAGAGTAACTACGGGAGCATTTACGTTGATGTAGTTACTGCACCACCTAGTGAAAACCTATGGGAAATTCATATTGCAATCCAGAGTAAATTGTTCTTACATCGGAGCAAGGACTCCCCTTATTACTCTGGATTGCACCCTTAATCTATTATTATTTAACTATGAATGGGTGAATGAGCTCCCTGCTAAGATTAAAATCAGGGCTTTCTTGATTTGAAGCACAGTATCTCTGATATGATCTATTACAACTCTCCAGTGCCCATGAGAGAGAGGGACGCCTGCTTGGAAATATATACACAAGGTGAAGCCAATAAATCACAACAAATATTAGTCCTGATCAGTTGCTTTAGGATGGCACCACTTTCTTCCCAGGGTTATTATACCTTTGGAAGCTACTTGATAAAATGTGGAAGATAACAGAAAAACCTGCGTTTCATTTATCCCATCTTTTCTCCACAAGGGGAGCCCAAAGCACAAAATCCTTTAAGCAAAAAAGGCAAGAGCTTCTCTGTGATGTGTCAGAACTCTTTAGTAATGGGACCTACTTGTTGAAATTACTCTCCGTTGGGACCCACCTTGGTTTACCACACCTTAAAAAAGAAGATCCTGAAGGAGAAAATAAATTTTTTTTATTTACAAGTAATAATAACATGATCTGAGCTCGTAGCATGGTAATTAGTAGCTACAGTATCTAATTTTTAATAGCCTCAGGGCTTGAGGGAATTAGTTATCTGCTCTTTCCATCACCCGTTGGCAACCCACCAAGAATCAGGTCAGGATCCAACAGTGCATTCCAACCAATAGTTTGGGAACCATCAGTCTAGCTCTACTAGATGGGAATGAGATCCATTAACCCATTATTCATTGTGGGGTAAGCCAGTCACTTTTGGAGGCCAGGTAGGAATTGTTCTTTTCACTTTAATCAGTCTTGGTTTCCCTCACAATGCTCAGTGTCAAATGCACTGACCTTTATAAGCACAGTAATATAAAACAGTGCTGTAGAAATGCTCTTGACTTCGCTGAAGTATGCTGACCTGTCCGTAACTTCATGCTTTTTTATAGATGCTGGACATTGTGTCTAAAGATCAATTTAAAGATCTTAAAACATTCATCTAGTTGCCATTTCCCTTGCCCTGTAAAAATCTGGAATTTTTGCAATAAAAACAACAGCAGCATGTGACAAGACCCGTCTTACTTCCTAGTTTTAGTCAAAACTTAGGTAATAAAAATGCAGTTATATAATCAATGTACAATTGATGTATGGTTTATCTGTCTGCATAGAGACTTTAGAGAACTTCAGGCTTCAACTCCAAGTCAAACAAAGATAAGCAAATTGGATTAGAAAGAACTTCATTATCAATAGGAAAGCCAACAGCTTTAGCATCCCATTGCTAAGAAACTCACACTGAAGAGTTCAGTGTTTGTTGATTTATTAATTTTATAGTCTTTATTTAATTTATGGGAAACACACAGTAGCTTGGAAAACTGAATCACAAATCAGCAGCCAGTCAACCGAATAAACAAAGCTTTAAATTTAAAAACAGAGACCAATATCTATAAGCTTTTGACAATATAAAATTTTCATATCAGTGGCAGAGGGAGGGTGGCCCTGACCTCATGTGGGAGAGAGTTCCACAGGCTGGGAGCTACAAAAGAAAAGGACTTCTGCAGAAAGCAGCAATGAAACTTGCCAGAGGGTGACAGTACCCACAACAGGATCTCCTGAGATAATTTCAAGGTATTCCCCCTCTTATGGGGGAAAGCTCAGAATAAGGAGGTGTTGAACCCTACTTTTTGGTTCAAAGTGCCTTGTTTTGTGTTTTTTTAAAGCCCATCTGCACCCTCATTGAAACCCACACACACAAACACAAACACACACACACACACACACACACATGCACACACAGAAAAGATGCAACATGTGGGGCAGCAGGGAAGGCAGAACTGCAGTACCGTAGTCCACCAAAAATAGCTTCAGCCATTTGTTTTGTGACCCCCTCCCCCCAAAAAGCAGACCTGTGGCTATTTTCTGTGGACTATGGTAGGGTGATAAGCATACACTGCACATTCATCTATTGCTCACAGCACAATCTTAGCGTGTACTGGAACAGACAGGGTAGTGCTGCAGCAGACCCAATTTGGAGCCACATATGTGAACCCCATTTCCATGTGCTCACCAATCTCAACCAGCATATCTTACTTTGGCACGAGACCCAAAGAAATGCAGGGAGGTTCCAGTATCCTTCCACACTAGTTTCTCAGACATGCTTTATGGCATGTTTGCAACACCTCGGCTAGATCAAGTGACACCTTATGCCATGCTGCTCTTCAGTGCAGTTTACTGGCACTTATAGATAGGCACACACATGCATACAAGCATACACAGAGTCAAAATGCAAAGGTTACAACTGTAAAGTAGCCATCAAAGCAGCCTGAACAACTTTCTCAGCAGTTTGCTAACTTTGCTGGCCACATCTTAGGCTAATATATATGAAATAGATTGTTTTGGCTGGAATGTACAATTCTTGCTGGTTGGAGTATATTATCATTATCCTGTACATTGGTTGTTATACAAACAACATATAATGAGCCTAGCACATCATAATATAGCACACAAAGTACTTTAGAATTCTATTTCATTAGTTAACCACCCGCTTCCTTATGGTTTATTATTCCTGCTTTTATATGTACACACAGAATAACGAAAAGTAGATTATGATCAAAATTGGACTCTCCTATCCAAGTCCAAGCTCTAGTCACTATTAAATCACCTTGCCTCTTGTGGTTAGGAGGAGGTGTCTCTTTCATGTAAGGATAGCATTAACACCTACTTAGTTAAAATGTTCTGGTTTTGGAACAACCATTTTGCAAATCAAAATTAGCCTTCTTAAGCATGTGTGTATGTTGGTAAAACTTGAGGCTTCCTTAATCATATTTGCTTACTGTGTCCTAACAGTTCATTAAAAGCTTAGTATCATTTCCTTGCATAAAAAACCTTGGGTTATGAGGTCATACAAAGCACATCCCTGGGTTGAGACCCCACGTTGTTGGCTGGAGGGAATCTTGGCCCCTTTACATAACCCTCACTCACAGGAAGGCTCTGGGGTTTCCAATCGGTTGTGGTTAAAGACCTCCAAAGTAGCTCCAGCAGTTCTTCTTTCCTGGACCCGTAATTTCTTTTCAGGTACTTTGCCTATAAAGTTTAATTTCATTTGCCTTCAGGGTTCTTTCCTCATGAGCAAATGAGTCTGTTTGACACAAACTGTTTGATAGAACTAGCTGTGAAAAACCTAGAAAGGAGGCCTCTTAGGAAAAATCCTCCTTTTTTGTCTCTTAATAGATTAGATTTCATAATCTTAAAAGCTACTTTAGCAAGAAAAGACAGGATTCATTTTTTTATCCTGACATAATTTTTATCTTATCCAAACAAAACTATAACAGTTAACAATATGCAAGAGGTGAACACAGTCCTCATTATGTTCAAATACATAAAGTGGTTAAGAGAGTGTTTGTACTAATTCTGTGAGACAGTTATGTCCCTGGGCCCACTGGCACCTGGGGTGGAGGTGACAATGCCACACATCATTCCTTACATCAGCACATCACCACAACTGCCACCCACAGCACATCACAATCGACTTGCATGAAACAACATCATCCCTGGCTTCTGGAACGGTTCCATTTTGAAGTTCCAGTTTAGGTCCCTCCATGTTGTGCTCACTGCACCTAACATATGAGCAGTGCACACAGTTTAACCCTCATACAGAGCACAGCAAACTACCAGATCACTGCAGGTGCCCCAATTCACTCACGTTATGTTTGTGAGCTCATCTCCATCATGGATGTCTCAGCTCTATAATCTACAGAATTTACTTCGAGATTCAGAGAAGGTACTGGAGGAAGTAGCAGGACAAAGTGAGTCCTCCAGAATGCCACTCTCAGCTTCTGGTGATGCATAATACTTGAAAGAATACCAAAATAGCATCTCTTCCCCACCATGCCTGTGGTTGCCATATGTCCTGAAAAACAGGAACAGTCCCATTTTTGGGGAGATTGTGTTCACATACTGGCAAATGGGACAGAGAGCCCTGTCCCGATTTTGTGGAAGAAAATTATGGCAAACCTAAAAACCATGTTGCAGCAACTGCAGGAGGAAATGATGGTTTGGCACAGCTATTATACAAAGATCAAAGAATGAGCTAATTTGCAATCCTATACTCACTTTCCTATACTGCAATCCTATACTCATTTTCCTGGGACCAAGTTCCATTGAAAAAAATGGGATTTACTTCTGAATTAAACACGCATAGAATGATGCTGTCAGTTTCCACAAACTGCTGTTTTTAGTGAATGAAGATTGTGTCCTGGAATCCACCCTCAGTTTCCCTCTGTGCAATACAAAGCAAATTCACTCATTTGGCCACCTGGCTTTTTTGTAAACTTCTCATAAAATAACTCTAATAAATCCTTCCCCCAGAAAACCGCCACCGAAAGGGCTTAAAAGTATCATAATGTGGTTAACAGGCAGTAATATTTGAGACATTTAATATCTATAAGTTTTTATCAATGGGAATTAATATAAAGTATATACATAGACAACTGATGAGAATTTGGGACAGAGTAAACTAGGTCAGAGAAAACCAAAGGACTAATAAAGGACTCAAAACAGGCCAACTCCCCTGAGTCCTGGTTCCAACTTGCATTTCAGAAATAGTTTCAAAGCTCGTAAAGCATTTGGATTTGAAAACACATTATATACTGGTCGCTGTTACATAAATATATTTCCCAAGAAGAATTCCATTTAATTCTTCTTTAATGAAGACCATAAGGCCAAAAGTTTGGGTTTTCCTAGTATGTACAACCACCCATCCCATTTTTTCACTACTCCCCCTCTCCAAATTGGTTACATAAGTGAGCCTCCTCCTTCCCTCCCCACAAGTGAAGCCGGCATAAAGCATTTACATTCCAAAACAAAACAGCACTGACTGAATGTAAAAGTGACCTTTTCCATTCAAGAGCCTCTTTGAAAATTCAACATGACACACATAAAATCTTTATTGTCAGCAGTTGAGCAGTTCAGAACAGGTTCCATAATCCCTTTGCAGAGCCAAAAACGGCACAGGGGAAGCTGGATTCAATTTTTCGTTTAATTCCAGAGGTTAGCCATTATTCTCCTTTGCCAGTTTTTTTAAAGGTTACTTCTCTGTAGTGTGCAGAGTTAAAATGAGTATTCAGTCACCAAAGACCTGTCAGGAGGCATTAGGTGTTCTAATTAAAACCGAACACATGTGATTGTGCAAAGCCTATTTGAACTGTGAACAGCAGAAATGTGAAAAGTCCTAAAATAAATCTAAGTGCTGTCCACAAAAAACCTGGTAAAGCTAATAGTTGCCCTTACATTTCATGTCAATTCTAGAATGAGTCACAAAAAAATCTGCATATGTTATATTACATAGCTTTGCCAGAATCATAATACTTTATAGCTTAATAGGGTATCTGGCTTATGGCTACGCATCAGAAAAAATAAATCTTAACCAATCAGCCTCTGTTTTCAAAGGAAAACTTGTTGAGCCTAGAGGGACTTTCTTCATCAATAGTAATTACAATGAAACCTTTCTGACTCAGTAGCTAGATCTTTAATATCCATAATATAAAATATGGGCATACTAATGAAGACATATTAAAGTATTGATTGCCTGAGTTAGAAAAATGGCATGATTCTTGTGCTTCTGTTTGATGTTATGGATGAACTGTATGAAGTTATTTTGAGCTAATCATATCTGAATCCTTTATATTTTAACTTTAAAAGAATATACATTGTTACACTTGGAATATCAAAGTAAAAGGATCATGGTTAAAAATCTGCATCCTCTCCCAAAACATAGCTACAATCCTTTTGGATGCTTTTCTAAAGGGGACTTACTACTGAGTAAAACTGGATAGGAGTGTACTGTTAGACGTTAACATAATTGAGGGAAGAGGCCAGAGAACCCCTTCAAGCTAGCCTCCAATCTTGGACAATGATATAACCTGGTGTTTTATAGACATCATACATACATACTGGTGTTTTATAGTCATGTCTATTCAGAATTAAGTCTAATTGTGTTCTTACTTTACTCTCAGGAAAGTGTGGTTAGGATTGCCACCATAATAGATATGAAGCTCATAATAATCACTGATGAATAATGTAGATGAATTTTTTAGATGAAACCAAAAGGGACAGGAGAAGGCTCTCTAAGCTGAGCAGCAGGACCCTTCCCAGAAGAATGGGGAAGGATCCACCTGACAACCAGAAAGTGTGTCCAACAAGGGAGGACCCTGAAGGATACTCCCTTCAGCAGTGTCTAGGGCATGGGGAACTCAACAGGCTACAAACACTTTTTGCAGGTCTTATGTAGACTTTTGTATTTGGACACAAAAATCAAACTAGTCAATGTGTTATGTGTCTCCTAGTTCCTTGGAAGCTCTGCAGATGGTACTGGTAGCTGAGCATCCATATAGTGTCCTGTTTAAAACTGATAATGCAGAACTATCTCCATGTAGTAAGACAATATAGTTGATCACCGTAACACATCAAGTTTCTTGCGCTGCAACCATAGAAAGTGTGTTCTAAAGGGTAGCTCAATCCTACTTTTAATTCCCTGTGTGGTGATGCAGCTGCACCAAAATGGGGGAATTTTGGCCTCTGAAAACTTCCTTATTCTCAGCCCGTGAAAACACATTTGTGTACGCATAGATAAAAATTCATATAAAATGCTAGGAACAAAATTTCAATTCACTTTAAAGTTCCTGGTATTAAAAAGGCCCATGTGCTTCATCAGAAGAGCCAGCAGATGGCAGGATTGCCGTGGCTATTTTGTGAACACAGTTTGAATGGCTCAAATAAGCTCCCTCTGTAAAAATAATTCCTTCAAATGAACCTCCTGCAATTTATGTGGCTCCAGCAAGTCTGATGATTTTTCCCAAATAAGGCAATGTCCTCTGGATGAACCATGAGGCAGCAGATTGCAGCTATTGAGCTCCAGGGCCCTAGAATCTGGCTGAGAACCTCCTTACACAAATGTGTAGAAGCCGAACCAAGGGCAACCAAGGGCAACAGGGCAATTAGCTGGGGCAATTGAAGTCCTGGGCAATTGCTGGACAGCTCCCTGCTGTCCTTGCATGGATTTATTTTTTTAATGTTCAGTGTTATATTAGCCGAATGAGAGGGTTGAAATAAGGGAATTTTTGTACCTTTACCATAAGGTAAGCCCATATCAGACCACTGTGTCTACTTGGACTTGTACCAGCTAACTTGCTAGCACAAGTTCATATAGATCCAGGTTGGGAGATCAAGATTGGGAAGGCTGATAAGATAATGATACACACCACGGCCAGCAATACCACCTCTTTCCCAACCCCAATCTGCCATTTTGCTTACCCCATTTTTCACTCATCCCACCATGTTCTGATTTTCCAGCACCAATGGTGTCCTCCATCTGCTGGTGTATGGATCTGCCCACTTGCAGCATTGGCCAGACCACACAAAATGGCTTGTCATATGTTGTAACAGCCATAAAAAGGCCTTATGCTGCTGGAAGACCCAAACAGAATTGAATTCAACCATATGGTTAGTTGAAATTTATGAAGTGAATTAGTTACAATTAACCCATCTTAGGCTGCAATCTTAACCACACTGGCCTGGGAATAAGACCCATTGAACACAATGGGGCTTATTTCTGAATAGACATGATTAGGAGTGTGTTCTTATTGATTTCAATAAGATTTCAATAAGTGATGCTTAGTTCAATATCTTTGATAAGAGTCTCTTGTTTTGCAGTGAAATATCTGAGGTTTTATATATTAAGCTTGTCAAACCAAGGATCTTGAGCACTGGTGGAGTTAAAGTAACTGGTGGAGTAACTGGTGGAGTTAAAGTAACTGGTGGAGTTAAAGTATGTAGTGATGGCCAATAGTATGTAGTGATGACCAAGGCGGAGATAATAAAGGAACACAATTGAAAGACATGTGTAGCCCAACAGACAGGAGCATTTAGGGAGTCGGAGATTTGGGAGCAGACCACAGTGGATGAGGCTGACAAATTCAGGGTCTGAAGCTTTGAACAGATAAAGTAAAGCAGATGGTCTGAGACACAAGAAGAGTACTAAAGAGTCTTTCCCTACCAATTAATAGCTAGGCAGCTGTCGCATTGCATAGTCCCAGAATAAATAGGAAACCCATTACTCTGAATTCATGTGGACAAGCTGTAGAATTTAGTGTTTCAAACTAGAATTCATATATCAGTCCTGAGGTTCACTGGGAAAGACCATTTTTGTAAGGCTGATAGAATATGATTTGATCTGCACCATGTTTGACAACTTAAGTAGGTTAGAAAGACTAAGAGGTTTCTAATCCTTAGAAATACTAAAAGTTTAGCACTAGTAATTATCAATAGCTGTCATTTTAAAGATCTTTTACTCCATGAATTTTTCCCCAGTACTTCTTGCATTTTGGTTAGTGAAAAGCTTCCAACAAGCAGGAAAAACATTTACTGATAATTATGTACTTTCAGTATTGTGTTCTGTCTGCTGAGATTCTGATTCTTGCAAGTCTTCTAGGACTTAGCTGGATATAATCCACCATCACCCACAAATGAGCAAATTAAAATTCAGCTTTCTATATAGATTTTAGCATAAAGAAAGCTTAATATTTGAGAATCAATTTTGTTTTTTACTCAGTTGCATGGACCTCTTGTCAATATCTTACTAGCTACAAGTAGATTAGCTTGATCCTAACTAGGACCAGCCTGGCATACAGAGGCGTTTATAGTATGATACTTGTTCTATATAATTTTTCACATGGTGATGTAATGGTACCAGTTCAGCCTCCACTGAAAGCCATATTTTGGCATCTGGAAGCTTCCTTAGGTCTGGATAATAGAACACTTGTGTTCTTGTTCCCTTGCTTCAGGGCCGGCTGCTGCTTCTACCAACAGTCAGTACAGACCCGTGCCAGTGATATTGCTAGCTCAAGACTGTATTGATCTTTGAAGGTGGTGCAGGCGTGTAACACTGTTGTGCAAATCCAGCCGTACACTACAATACTTGCAACAGTGGCTAGGCCATGTCTACTGGTACTGTTGCTTTTGCAACATCCATAAAGAGGCATACACAACCAGAATGCTTGTTCTGGTGGCGTAAAGGCCCCTAAGGATTGGGTCCCAACTGTATTAAGGATTTAAAGTCAACACATATTTTATAATCATTTCTACTTGGTATTGGTTTTTTTTGTTTGTTTTTTAATGTCATTCAAAAACCAGCTCTATTGCCACATCACTACATCATATGACATATATGTGTGTGTGTGTGTATACATATATACATATACATATACATATACATATACATATATATATATATATATATATATATATATATATATATATATATATATATATGTTGGGGCTGTTTGCAATATTTCCACCAGACTGTACTCATGTTATTGTAAATTCATTGCATTTATTATTGGGTTACGTGAAATGGAACTAGGATGCAGAAATAGGAAAATATTTGATGCAGAGGGCTGCTCCATTTTACCATGTCAGGAGATTAATTTTCCCTTGGTATAGATGGAGCATGAAATCTGAAACTAATCTCACATATATGGAAAACTGTACAGCCACAGGTCTTGCAGAATTGCATCAAAACTTCAGCAAATTACAGAAGGTGACTACTTCCTAATGCTTGCTAACCGTATCGACTAGAGGGATTTAACAGCATACCTTTGCCCACTGCTATAATAATAATACTAATACTGCAATAATAATAAAAGTACTAATAATAATCTAGGGAAAGAAGGCCACTGTGATTCCAATAATAATAGGCACTCTTGGAGCAATTTCATCAAGCCTCCAGTATCATGAAAATTTAATGAGCCTCCAGAAGAACACAACTGCCCAGTTACAAAAAGCAGCACTCCTGGGAACTTCATACATATTGAGACGATACCTTTGTGAGTACTAGTTCCTTGGATAGGAACCGAATCACAATAGAGCCAATTCCAGTCAAACACCTTGGGTCTGTGAAATCTATATACAAGTATAAACCTGAAAAGTCACTGACTGACTGACTGACTGACTGACTCACTCACTCACTGATTGATTGATTCATTCATTCATTAACACCCAGCCAAAACTGCCGGACCTCCCTGTGAAATTTGGGAAGAAATTTAGGAAATTTGCCTCCTTCTGTGATGGAGGCACCCATTGAGAACCAATTTTGGGAAATTCAAACCAGAAGAGAGTGAAAAGGGGCACAACACATTTTCCTCCCTATAATTACATTGAAGAATGGCTGGCTAATCAAAGCCCTGCCCCAAACCGCTGGATCTAGAAGCCTAAAATTTGGGGAGGGTATTTCTTAAGTGATGAGAGCACCCACTAAGAACCAATTTCTAGAAATGTTGCACGGAGGGAGGTGTTGCATGGTAATGTGTTGCACAGGGTTGTTTGTAGCATGGGGGTGTTGCAAGGGGGGTGTTGCACAAGGGGAAGTTCCATGGGGTGAGTGTTCCATGGTGGGTGGGTGTTTCATGGGAGGATGTTTCATGGGGGTTTTGCACGGGGGTGTATTGCACATGTGTTTGTATTGCACCTGGGTGTGTGTTTTGCATGGCTGGTATTGCACAGGGAGTATGTGTTGCATGGGTGAACATGTGTTGCACAGGATGAATGTTGCATGGGGGGTGTTGCATGAGGTGGTGTTGAACAGGTGTAGGTGTTGCACAAACTGCATGGAGGTTTGTAAGGGTGTGCCCAGACATACAAATATTCTTGAAATTTCACTCCCTCAATACAGGTACACTTCTCTAGTACATCATCATCATCATCATCATCATCATCATCATCATCATCATAATGCAAGGCAACAAGAACTGAAAGATAAAATCCTGACCCATGCTGCCTCAAATGCAGAAAGGACAAGGCTTCAAGCTCTGAAACATATACCCAGAAAGCACCTGGCACCACTAATAAAAGACGCCAATGCCGCACTTGCAACAATTTACATAACATCTATTGAATAAACAAATCAGCTCGCCTACAGCACAGCAGTGATAGTAACAGAAGAACTGGAGATTGAACCACCAAAGTCCTCTGGAAAACCAACTGGAAAACCAAAATGGAAGATCAGACTGGAATTGAAGATCAAGAGTTTGCTATCAGATGCAAGTAACTTAAAGAACATGAAGGAGAAAACACTGAGGAATGACAAAATCAAGCAATACCTGGTCAAAAAGTACTGGCTGAACACAAGGAAGATTGAAGAAGCCATGGAAATTGTGAGACAGCAAATTACAGCAACAGCCAGAAAAATTGAAAGATATGAAGCCGGAATCATCCAGTATAGACAAAATCAAATGTTCCAGTCAGATCAAAGGTGCTTCTACCAGGTGTTGAATCAGAAAGCAGATATAAAAGTAATAAAACCTGAGAAAAATGCTATTACTCAACTCTGGAAAAACTTATGGGAAACTGAGAAAGATTACAACAGAGGTGCTGGGTGGATAAAAGAGTTTGAAGAACATTTCTCCAAGAACAAAATGGAACAGATGGAAATAACAACTGAAATGATCAGAGAGAGAGAGAGAGTGAAAAGAGTTAAAAACTGGACTTCACCTGGTAATGATCAGCTCCATGGGTTCTGGCTCAAGTACCTGACTAGCCTGCATGGAAAAATGGCTGAACAATTTAATGAAATGCTATGAACAGGTAACATCAGCAAGTGGTTAACAACTGGAAGGACTCTACTAATACAGAAGGATCCAGCAAAAGGGATAGCACCAGGAAACTTCAGGCCAATAATGTGTCTACCCACCATGTTCAAGCTGCTGACAGGCATCATAGCTGACAGGATTCAGGATTACTTAGAAGTACATAACATCTTACCAGTGGAGCAGAAAGGCAATAAACGGAGAAGCAGGGGCACAAAAGATCAGCTCCTGATTGATAAAATGATACTGGAGAATTGGAAAAGCCGGAAAACCAATCTGCACATGGCTTGGATTGACTATAGAAAAGCCTTTGATTCAATGCCACACAGCTGGATCATAAAATGTCTGGAGTCCATTGGGGTCAACAAAAATGTAACAAATTTCAAACTGCCAAAAATTCACAGAAAATTTCACATCCATTGTACATGGATGATTTGAAGCTCTACGGAAAGTCAGAAGCAGAAATCCATCACTCACCAATACAGTCCGAGTCTTTAGTACTGACATCAACATGGAGTTTGGCCTGGACAAGTGTGCCACAGTGGCACTAAAGAAAGGGAAGATCACGGAAAGTGATGGCATTGAAATGCCGAATGGTCAAACCATTAAATGCCACCAGCCTGAAGCCTACAAATATCTGGGCATACTGCAGCTGGACAATATCAAGCATGGGCATGTAAAAACTGTGGTCAGCAAAGAATACATACAACACATTAGAAAAATTTTGAAGAGCAAATCGAATGGCGGCAACATTATAAAGGCTATAAATACATGGGCCATACCTGTAGTTAGGTATACTGCTGGCATTGTGAACTGGACACAAAAAGAACTGGATGACTTGGACAGGAAAACAAAGAAATTAATGACCATTTACCATGCTTTACATCCACGTAGTGATGTTGACAGGCTGTATCTGCCTAGAAGATCAGGGGACAGAGGACTTTTGCAAGTGAAGCAGTCTGTTGAAGAAGAAAGACATGCCCTAGCAGATTATGTGCAAGAGCCAGGAATCTGCTCTGACTGAAGTCAGCAAGAGAAAGTTGTTGAAAGTGCAGCAGACCAACTATGAATATCGCAATAGTGCAATTCAGGCTCGGACTGCCAGTTGGCAGAATAAAGTATTGCATGGCCAATTCCTTGCCGAGATCGAAGGAAAAGTGGATCAGGATAAGACCTGGTTGTGGCTCACGAAGGAGACGGAAGGCCTGATACTTGCTGCCCAAGAACAGGCAATCAGGACAAATGCCATCAAGGTCAGAATTGAAAAATCAGCCGATGACCCAAAATGCCAGCTCTGCAAAGAAGTGGATGAAACCATCGACCACATTCTAAGTGGCTGCAAGAAGATCGCACAGACTGACTACAAACTGAGGCACAACTCTGTTGCCCAGATGATCCACTGGAATTTGTGCCGAAAGTATTATCTGCCAGTGGCAAAAAACTGGTGGGACCACAAGCCTGAAAAAGTGGTTGCAAATGAGCAGGTCAAGCTTCTGTGGGACTTCAGGATACAGACGGACAAGGTCTTGGAACACAATACTCCAGATATCACCATCATAGAAAGCAGTAAGGTGTGGCTTGTTGACATCGCCATACCAGGTGACAGCAGAATTGAGGAGAAACAACTGAAAAAGATCTCCCGCTACCAAGACCTAAGAATCGAATTACAGCGTATCTGGTGTAAGTGCAGGTGGTTCCAGTGATAATTGGCACACAGGGTGCAGTGCCCACAGACCTTGGCAGGCACCTGAAAACTCTTGGCATTGACAAAATATCACTCTGCCAACTGCAGAAAGCAGCTCTTCTGGGATCAGCACGAATTATACGCCGCTACATCACACAGTCCTAGACGCTTGGGAAGGATCCAACTGGTGATGTGAATGAAACCAGCACGAAATTGTTTGCTGTGTATTTATGGATAATAATAATAATAATTCAGCCTCTGCTGAAAGCATTTCCTGTTCCCTTTGGTAAGGCAAGTATGGCCCCAATGGATTTAGTTGTTTCTAAGCCACCCCAGGAAGAAGGAACTAAGGCTGCAGTCCTAACCTCCAGTAAGGCTGGTCTAAGCATCAGACAATATAGCACTATGCAGAGAAATAACAAAACAGTTACTCTGACGTTAGGTGGCAACAGAGGGAGAGATGCAATTTTGGTTTCACTAGGATATTTTCCTAGAGAGGCTTGCAGGATAAACAAAAGGATTCAGGAGTGTTTACATTCTCTAAAATAAAAACAGTTGGAAAGTTAGCTTTCTCTGCATCTTCTGTGAGTTCTTGTTGATATAATTGATTTGGAATATCTTTATGAAGGGTATTCCTATTTGAAATATTTGGAAACCTTTCAAAAAGCCTTTCAAAACATGTTCACTTTTTAAATATTCCATTACTATAAAGGATCCAAGTCATGGTGTGAGGGTCCTTGCCTGGAGGCAAAGCTAGTTCCAGGTTGTCCTTTTCAATTGTCTTCATATTTCCACTTTTGGTGGACCATACAACAGTTATAGACACAGTGGTGGTCTTGAAGATCATCAGTAAGCTATACTGTGTCCTTGGCAGGTGCAAACAATGTCAGTTTTGGCTTCTGCCTCTCTCTGTCTGAATGACTGTGAAGTTTTTACAGTGTCACTTATGGGCTCAAAGGCAATCTTCATTCAGGAATGGGTTATATCCAGGGTGGGATTCAAATCAATTAACAGCAGGTTCTATGTCCTAATAACCTAAATTAACAACAGGTTCTATGTCCCATTAGTAACCAGTTCTCAGAACCAGGCACTCATTAGCAAAGAGTTCTATAGAACCTGTGGGAACCTTCTGAAGCCCACCACTGGACTAAATCCAGACAAACTGGGTTTCTGAATATCTGAATGTCCTTTCATTACAGGATATAGATGAAATAAGCTTTTCAAAAATTTTCAACTACAGTTATTTTTTGCATCATTTCACCTTCTGTGAAATGAAAATGATACCACTTGCTGGCTTGACATAATCTGTGCCCTCAATGGTCTCACAGCCATGCAGACCAAATTAAACAGCTTTTGTGGATCAATATCTCTCAGTGTATGGAACAAATGCAAAGGATCTTTCCCCTCTTCTTTATTGAAACAGAGACCAAGCGGTTTCCATCATACAATTTTTTTTCACAGCAAAAGATATAATCTCTTTACCTCCTCTGCCCCATACTGTTTTGTTGATAGTTCTTGTTCAGCCCAACACCTGTGAGAATCAGTAACTATTTACATCAATAGTTTTACTGCTGGTGCATTCTCAGAGTGTACAAATTATTGAAAAATATTCAACTTGAGACCAAATAAAATTCTGAAAGACACCCAGATGGGTTCAGAACAAGCATCAGACAAATATTTCCAAATGAGTATCTTTGTTATGCCACTATCTAAGCCACTGGTACGCCAGCATTTCAGCCCAGGAGACCCTTCTTTCTTTCTTTCTTTCTTTCTTTCTTTCTTTCTTTCTTTCTTTCTTTCTTTCTTTCTTTCTTTCTTTCTTTCTTTCTACGGTATTTACATACTGCTTTTCAACTAAGAAGTTCACAAAGTGGGTTACAAAGAAAATGAAAAAAATTAATAGCTAAATAATTGCTAATGGGTCTCTGTCCCAAAAGGGCTCACAATCTAAAATACAAAAAGAACAACAGCAGAAGCCACTTGAACTGACATTGCTGGGATGACATTGCGGGGGGAGATTTATCTCCCCCCGATAAATAAAAGAGGAACACCCACTTGAAAGAGTGCCTCTTGCTCAGTTAGCATGAGCAAGAGATAGATTGCAAGAGATTGATAGATAGATTGCAAGAGATTGATAATGACAATCTATCTGGGACTCCCTAGAAGTTCTGTCATGGTTGGAAGTAACATTAAAGGTGCCATGGCTGCACCCAGCTTTTGGTGACCCCCCTCGAAATGAAGGCATGTCCCCCCTAAGAGGGTCCTGACCCCCACATTGAAGATCACTGCTTTATATTAAACAGTGCACAGAAAGGAGGTGATGATAACAACTTTGCACCACACCAATGGATCATGCTAGCTTCCTTGCTTTCCACCTGAGAGCCCAATCTTATTTTTTCATTCCAATCCCCAACCATTGCAGCAGTGCCAAACTGGTAAACATTGCATCACATTGGATCCTATCCTGCCACCTCCTCCAAGATGCCAATCAAACTTCCAATCTCTTCTTCTCATCTCCCCATCTTCCTATTTCTTCCTATGAATGGGCAAACCTTCTTTGGTAGGGGTGGGATGGCACAGGCCTTCCCACAGGTATGCCTGGCAGTGAGCTGATTTATATACCAGTGGAGCAACATTTATAACAGGCACTGGTTTGCTTACATAAGTCAACACTGTACTTTTATAGGCTGCCATCAGATGACAAGGTGAAGATTGGGCTATGAATCAAACACCTTATTTCAATTCAGAAAAAAAATTAGTTTTTCGCTGCAATCCTAAAGACATTTTCCATGGAGTAAATACTATTGAACAAATGGGACTACTCTGAGTGGACACGCTTAGGATTGCATTGTTTATTTTATTTTTATTTATTTTTATTTAAGGGATTTCTTTCCGCTGTCTTTCCCATGCAAAAGTATGGGAAACTTTGTATGACTTGGCAAAGTTTTTTTTGTTCTTACAACAATCCTGTGAGGTAGGTGAGGCTGAGAGTGATTGACTGGCTCAAGGTCACCCAGTATGCTTTAAGGCTGAAGGGGAATTTGAACCCTGAACTTCAGTGTTCCAGTACTTTAACCCCTACACCAACTAAACTAAATTAGTTAATTTATACTGCAATCATAAAGACACTTTCCTGGGAATAAGATGCATTTAACACAATGGGGCTTACTTCTGACTAGACATGGTTAGGATTGTGCTCATAGACTAATAACTAATTAAATTAATTGTGCTTAAACTCATTTTTTTCAGCCCACAAGTGTACACATTTGATCCCTGTTACATATATCCAAAGTTGGCCAGAAATGGCTTAAACCCACCGAAGACAGACAGTGGGCAAGGCTAGTTTAGAGCTAACTTTGGTTCTTTTCACTTCAATGAGACTCGTGCAAGCAACTTTCTTTGGATCAGATGCTCAATATAAGTGTGTATTTAACCATGGTTTAGTGGGTTTTCTAGGCCACATTTCACATCACTCCAGTTCTGTTGTAAGGCATATATTTTCTGTTCAATAGAATTGCAGTTGGTCACATCTGCTGTGCATCCTTTACTAAATATAGAAAAGAGCAAGATACCGGGTGGCCCCAGTATCCTTTGGCTGATCTGCACACACAGACAAACACATGCAGGTATCCATATTGTATCATTAATGGCAATGGAGCAAGGCAGAGTTCCCCCGCTGTCCAGCCCTCTTGCCCTTTAACAGCTTGGAGGTAGAATGACAAATTTTAGGTTCACTTCAAAAGCACAAATATTATGGTGGTCCAAGGTCACAATAGCAGGCTTCCCTTTGGAGCAGTTAAATGAATTTCTGTAGCTGTCTTCTGTTAAAGCTCAGCTCTGTGAATCAAATAACTGGGGAAGGCTCATAAAAATAAGTAAACAAACATAAAAGGCTGGACCTGAGTGCTATTGTATTTCAGGGCTGGCTCAGAGCTCCTGTTAAAGGCCGTTGCAGACATATACAAAGCATCATATGAATACAGCTGGAGCCATCTACCTACAGCACAGAAATGTGATCTTTACTGTTCAATGTGGTTGAAATTTGTTGGAACTGGAAAATAGATTAGTCTTTCCTTAAAAGAATATCTCATGAATTCTGCCTGCCGCCTGTTGCTGCTGGGAAAAAAAAGAATGCATTTGTTCTCTACTTATTTAATAGCTTTAACATGTTTCTTTCAGAAAGATGAAAAACTTTCAGCTGCAAAAAGATGGATCATATAAAGAAAGCAAGGTGTTGAAGCAATGAAGAGAACAGGAGAAATGCAGAATTCAGCTGGAGTCAGACATGTCTGATGACCTAAGATCAGTTTCAGTACAAGAACCTGGTTGCTTTTGCTCATTAATCTTACAGTTGCTTCTTCATTTAAAAAAAAACAAAACCATCAGGTGATTCAAAGAAATGAATGATATTGGCAAAAATATGCTCCATAAAGAGATCATCTTGGCAAACAATACATACTGAAACCTGGCAATTAAGACCTTAGGCAAAGAATGATCTAATATCTCAGTGATTTAGCAAAATGGATGATATATTACCATAATTTTAGAATATACATTTTATAGAAGGGAGCACTGATTTGGGTTTTGTTAATGCTGTTTCTTTCTGAGGAATAGATAAAATGGGAATTCTTAGGTGGCATCTGGACTCCTAGAAAATATTCTATAACAATATTGAAAAAGTAGGTTATTATTAATTAGGATGTGCTTTTTGCAATTGTTTATTTTTCTTTCTTGCTTAGTTTTTTATATTTTCTATCTTTGTTGACTATCTTTGTGTTTGAAAAGCAGTATATAAATACTGTTGAATGATACCTGTTATGTTTTAGTTTGTTTCTGTTTTTCATATATATGGAAAACATATATGAAAAACATTATTTTATACACAAAATAAAAGTGCAATAGAATCTTATAAACTAATTTAAACATCCCCCGTTTTCGCCTAGTATTTCCAGACTATCTAGGAACATGCATGTAAGTTTTAGTTAACAGTAGAATGATAAAATGGGAGAAATCTATTTTTCTACATTTATTTAATTTTACTGAGTACCTGTATTGAGTTTTGGACAATTTATTTATTGTTCAAAACCTCTTATTATACTTTTAGTTTACTTTAAAAAAAAATTCACAAGAATCAGTTTCCTTTTTATTTTACCTTTATGGTCCAATACTATTCAAGTTTTTAAAAAAATTTAAAAAAATATTCAAATGTTGGTGGCACATATGTTCTGCTGGCACACATTGTTACAAAAGTGTTATAAAGTGTTTCCTAATCTTAAGAGATCTCCAGCAGCCAAAACCTACTTACTTACTTAGACTGCAATCCTGAAGTGCACTTAGGCCAGCCTATCTGGCACTTGTGCTGGCCAAATGCCAGATAGGCCAGCCTAGCTGCTCCAGAAAAGGCCAGGGTGTAAGTCCACTTAGGCTGACTCAAGACAGATGGACCTGCACTGGCCTAACAGTGCTAGCTCAGCAGGGATGTGTTGAGGGCACGTTGAGGATGGCCTAGAACAGTGCAGTTAGGCCGTATCCAGAGCATGTTTCCAGGGCAGACGTACCCCCTCATACTTCCTCTGACCTAGGCCACCTCAGGCCACCTCAGGAGAAGGCATAATCTGAGTACACCCATAGGGGTCCATGATAAACTAGAGTAAAAATGGAAGAAAAAGTTCTCTCAAGCACCACTCCTGCCTCTCAACCTTAGGATACGGCACAGTGAACATGCTACCCTTGTGCTGCTGCCTCTTCAGCAGCAGTTAGGCCAGCCAAGAGGCCTCCTTACCCAGGGAATTTGGCCTGTCAGCTCAGGATATGGGCTATCTTAGCTGGGCCATTGTCTCTGGCCTAAGTCAGGATTGCACCCTTACTTACTTACTTACTTACTTAACCCTGCCTTTCCCATGCCAAAGAAAATGCCTATGATAGTTTACTAAGTTTTAATCCTTTGCCTTCACAACAATCCTATAAGGTAGGTAAATGAGTGACTGGTCCAATATCACCCAGGAAGTGTCACAGCTTCCCCAGCAGTCTACAGCAGTAGTTGCTTTGGGACAGGTGATACATCAGTGGTACTCAGGTATTTCAACCGCATTTCATTTCAACCTTAAAAATCTGTCCAGGAGACTCTGTCAAACTTACTGGGATGTAACATCACTGTGATGCCAGAACTCCTTGCCTATTCAGAAGTATATCCAATTGTGTTCAATGAGACTTACTCCCAGGAAAGCCAAGTACCAGATTCCAGTATAGCAGATCCATATCAATAGATTTGGTACCTGTAGATTTGAATACCTGTTGGCTCCAAACCTGTGGATGGGCCACTTGTAGTCTTCCAAATCCAACCAGAACTGTGTTTAGGCTAGAGGCTCTTCTGAAGAGTTAGGAGGCTAACCCCTCAAAAGCCTTTATAAGGCCAAAAAGCACAGATGAAAATTGGTGGTTGTTATTTTCTGTCTTCCTGAAACTTTGGAAAACTTCCTGAAGTTTGGGGAAGCTTTCTTATCTTTTAGAAAGCACAGCTCTGGTCATGTTCAGTGGATGTCAGGTACCCAAATTACATCATCCACAAATATCAATGACCCATTTGTACAGCCAAGATTTACTGAGCTTGCTATTCTGGAAGCCTTTGGAGAAATGTGAATTTTATCCCAGGCTTGACAATGTAATGTTAATTTACTCAAGTCTAATGTGTCATCAAATCCAATGCACACCCATTTTAAAAGGCTTGAGATTTTAAAAAATTAATTGGTGATTCTAATGTGCAACTTCATCACAAGCCTTTTAAAATGGGAGCACATTAGATTTGTGCATTAGATCTTTGCTGGCAGAGCAGAACAAGGAGGAAATCAGGCAGCCAATAGCAGGAAGTCAGGGAGGTGATGAGCTCTCCCTACCACCCCCCTGATCAGCAGCTTTGGCCGACTGGCTTCCTCCTTGTTCTCTCCTGCTGGAAAGGGAAGCTTCAGGGTGGAAGTCGGGCTCCTTCACCATGGCATCCCTTCACCCTGGGCTCTCGGAGTCCTTAGCATGGTCAGGGCTCTGTGTCTGGGATGGAGGAAAGACAGTCTTCCCTCCTCCTGTGCAGGGCTCTTGGGTCCCATGTGCACAGGGATCCCAATGTATGGGATGGTGGGAAGACAGCCCTCCCTCTAGCCCAGATGGCACATTAGTACAAAAAGGTACTATAAATATTTAAATCGAATACACTCTTAATTCTATTGCACATCTGCTTTCAGTTTTAAATTTGGCTGAAAAAGGAATATGTTGGATTCGAGTAAATATTGTGTGTGTGTGTGTGTATGTATGTATGTATGTATGTATGTATGTATGTATACACACACACACACACACACACACACACACATATATATACATATGTATGTATGTATGTATGTATGTAGGCTGTGGGTGGTGCAAGCGGTAAAGACGCTGTGCCTGTTAATCAGCAGGCCAGGGTTCGATTCCCAGGTCGGCCCCACAAGACAGGGTGAGCTCCTGTCCTTAGCCCAGCTCTGCGACGCCAGCTGGATCCAATCGTATTGGCTCTGCCTTTCCATTGGACTAATTCAGTGGTGTGGAGAGGGGGGATTTGCTGCTTGGGTAACAGCCTCTCCTCCATAACAATCCAACCCAGGCTTTCGTGCTTTGCATGCAGCGTATGCAGTGCCAAGCACGATACCATAGTCTTTCAAGACTGACGGAGGCCTGATTTTTTTATGTATGTATGTATGTATATTAATTCAGTGAGATTTGCTTCCAGGTAAATGTGATTGAGACTGCAACCTAAACTTTCTTGGGAGTAAGCCCCACTGAACATAATGGTGCTTATATCTCAGTAGATTTGCATAGGAGTGTGCTATAAGTTAAAGAGTTGCATTAACCCTTTGTTAAGCTCAGTTTGCTAGAAAAGCCCCCAAATTTTTTTTGCTCCCTATCTGAGCCTAGGTGGACTAGGGGCCTGACCCACCCTAGTACTCTCCTATCTATAGGTGTTGTTCGAAACCCCCTCTAGTCATTTTCCCATTACCTGCATGGGGTGCAGTAATGACCCCCTGGCCTCTCAGGCCACGTGCGCCACGACCTGTCACACTATTTTGTCGCCCTAATTTGTGCTCTTGTCATTTTTGTCTTAAGTGATTTACAGACATTTACAACTCATTTACAACTGCTTTACAACTTATTTACTACTCCTTTACAACTCATTTAGAACATTGTGTCTTGCATTTCAAAGACATTTGCATTTCAGTGTGCCAATGCATCTCTACAGCTGAACTCCCTAACAGCGATTAGGGAGACAGGGAGTCTGTCTCACAGAGACAGACTCTACTTTGCCCTGTACTTCAATTCCTGTTTGCAATTAATGTTAATTTGGATGTTTTATCATGAAAACTAAACATAATGTGGCAGCAGGTCTTACAATTGAGCATTTTTTGTATTACTTGCTTTAAGGTTAATAAATGAGATTTTCTGACTCAGATTTCGAATATTCTCTCTTTGTTCATCCTAATTAAGGTCACTGATCACTTTAAGAGCATTAGAGTTTAATTAATTAGGTGCTTATGGGCTGTGGATGGCGCAAGTGGTTAAGACACTGTGCCTGTTAACCAGCAGGCCAGGGTTCGAGACCTGGGCTGGCCTCACAAGACAGGGTGAGCTCCTGTCCTTAGCCCAGCTCTGCAATGCCAGCTGGATCCAATCATATCGGCTCTGCCTTTCCATTGGACTAATTCAGTGGCGTTGAGAGGGGGGATTTGCTGCTTGGGTAACAGCCTGTCCTTCATAACAATCTAACCCAGGCTTTCGTGTTTCGCATGCAGCGTATGCAGTGTCGAGCACAATGGAGGCCTGCACAATTAGGTGCTTATGACAGTTTTTCTGACAAAGCCTGTAAAGGCCAGAGCGCTTAACCAGTAAAAATCCCTATAGCACCTAACCAAGGGTTAAATTGCTACTCTGTCATTGTTATTTCCGCTCTTTATTTTTAATTGATTTATTGCATAAACTATATTTTTATGTTCTGTTTAATTGTTAGTTTCCCTGTTAAAAAACTGTGGTGGAATATAAAATGACGATTAATATGCAACTGGTTCCTGATCCTTTCATAATCTAAAGAACATACCCTTCCCTGTATGCCCTTCCAGGTAGTTTAAATAAGAAGTAGAATATAACCCATTATTAAGGTTGGGTTTATTAGCCATATGTAGTCCCAATAATGTCCCAGAAACATATACAAAAAGAGACGCACCAAAATACTAGTGGAAGGTGGAGTGCTCTGTATTTTGCTGGAGTTTTCAAATTAGCACTATCGTTCAAAGAAAAATAATAATGATTCAAATATATCATATGAGCAGAATCCAATCTGGCAGCTGGCATTAATATAGTAAATTACATAATTATATTAAAGATGAATTGCATGGTTTTACAAAAATAAATCATAGAACCTGTTTAAATCTCCAATCTAAACACAACATGAGCAGACTTAACAATGAGAAATGAAAAAGATTTTAAAAGAAGTAATGAAAGTCAGATTTTTTCATTTACTTTTTCATTTACTTACCTTTCAAGCTTCGGTTCATTATACTTTGTGTGTGAGCCTTGTCGCAAATGTGTTCAAACAATCTTCTAGCTTTCACAGCCCTTTGAAACATCACCTCTATACAAACTATATTATGTAGAACTAATCATGCCGTATTAAGATGTCTGCATTTTTTTTAACTATCCACCTCAAATTTTCCTTTAAGGATAGGTACAAATGAAAGACAAAATAATCTCAAGGAAATTAAAGAACTGATAATATACTATAGCGTTCTGAAATGAACATAAACATTCATAAAACATTATGCAAAAACAGATCCTATTAAATTCAGTGGTTCTTTTGTAATCTGTTTCGTCTTGGGGGATTTTCGTCAGGACTCAAGAGGACTTCACCAACCTAGCTAAGCAACTTTCTACATTTTTCATCTCATGGCACACTAATGAGGCATTAAAATTGTCAAATCTATCAGCTTTTTGACAAATGACAAGCACACTAGACTATCTATAGGTGGCTCATATCCCCCCATCACTGTTAACAGCACTCTTAACAGACATACATATTTTCCTCGTTCCCCAAAATGCATCTAGGTATTTGTGGAGGTCTTATCAGGGATCTTCCCTAATGGAAAAAACAAACCCTGTCTAAAGAGAATGGTTACCAGTTTTGTTCCACAATCCAGCATGCAAAGTCTATCAAGAATTCATACATTCATTGCTTATCCACCATCCACCAAAGCCCATAAGGTTTTCATTCCATAGTCAGCAATGTTCTACCTGTTCATGACTCTAGGCCAGATCATATGTTAAAAGCACCTGTATGTATTAAACTGTGCACTATTGATGTACTGTATTCTTAAGCTAGTTTCCTCAATTTACCATTTTTCTTTGAAGTATTGCAGGATTTTCCTTTCAAAAACCAGCTAAACTGCTTTTACCTGTAATTTTAAAAATTATTGGAAACATATCAATTTTCTGATGTTCAGTGGGAGCGGGAGAAACAAGCATATGCTTTGTAAACCTTGTGAGTGAAATTAGTACCAGGAACAAAATAACAAATGGGTCGCTCCATCTGAACACTATAACAGATTCATGTACTGCTGGTGTAACTACTTTGTCATCTTCTATTTCAAATTGTACCAATTAATCTCATCTGAACAATGCAGGTGTGCACCTTATTCCTTCTCCCATAAAACCAACGGAGGTGGAACTAGCATATTTTGATCCATGTAGACAGTGATTGTAAAATGTTAACAGTAGACTGTGTTTTTCATTTGGACTCATATACAAGTCGACTTTGAAATGCCAACCAAGTGAGACTGATACAGAAACCGTTATTGTTGCATATTGGAGTCCTGGAGTCCTTTGAGAAAGCATGTTAACATGAAGACATGGGGAATATCTATTACAGGGAACAAGTGCAGTCGCCAGAGGTGCAGCTCAGTGGATTTGTATGATATGAATATGAAGAAAAGGTCAAAGGTGACTCCCTCTCCCACTGCAGATGCTCAAGGGTGAGGTGACCCTGAGCAGCACAGTGCTTTGAGTAGCTGAAGTGGCAATTAAGGGAATCCACTTTTAAAATGACCTAGGGTCAGGGGTGGCCTTAGGAGCTGCAGGGCCCTGTTGCAAACACTGGGGGGGGGGGGGGTGGAGTCCAGGTTCACAAATAACTAATAATCACAAACTTGAAGTATAACTCATAGTAACAAAAAACAGAAAGAAAGAAAGAAAGAAAGAAAGAAAGAAAGAAAGAAAGAAAGAAAGAAAGAAAGAAAGAAAGAAAGTATACTTATTTAGAGATTTTCGGTGCAATCCTAAACCTAGGCTTTTACAACTCTGTCTTCCCTTTCCCATGGTGATGTAGGGAGGCAAGCACATGTTCCTGCACTATCCTAACACTCCCCCAAGTGTGCTGCAGAAGCAGTGATGGAATTCAAAGAAATTAACAACCTGTTCTTTCTGCCCATCTGGCAGCCACTTTTAAATGGCTATTTTTAAACTTTATATATCCTATCTCTCATTAACAACCGGTTCTATAGAGTAGGTGCGAACCTGCCGGAGCCCACCACTGTGCAGAAGTGTCTTATGGCCCTTTTGTGACACCGCCAGGTTAACACAGAATTTAAGATGAGGCTTAGGCTGGCCTAACTGGAGATTAGGATTGCAGCCTTTTAGTGCCTCAGATTGTCTTGCAGCCAAAAATGCATTGTACGTGGGAAGTAAAATAAAAATACTCTTCCTTATCAATGTCCAAAGGCACAGCAGGGTTTACCTCATCACTACTGATACCACAGGAGATATTGATGCCTCGCAGCCCAGAATGCACTGCACCAGGGAAAGCAAAGTGAATATAGTACTCTATGTTTTTAAGCAAATTCCAAAAATACAGCAGGGATTTTTATCTCTGTTATTACCACCATTACAGATGTTGGTACCTCACAGTGCCACAGTCAGATATTATGCACCACACACAGCAAAGCCTCCAGTTGCATGGGAAGAGTAGAAGCTGAAGGAGTAGAATCTGGGGCCAGGGAAGTCATATGTGCTGTCTTTTCAAGCGTCACACAAGTAGTTACTCAGCCCAGCCTGATGGACTGGTGCCTCACTGGCTACAAGTCAGTGACTGATAACCATCCACCAGTTGAGCATAGGGCCCTCTTAGGAGCAGGACCTTGATTTGGGGAAAACTAGTGAATCGCTCTTGGGCTAGCTCTGCCCAGGTTAATCATTTGGCCTCCTTCCAAACTATTTCAATATAGACAGACTTCAATTTGTATTAGCATCCACACAAACTCCAGTCACACAAAAGAAGAAAACACAAAGAGCACAATCCTATAATGCCCTCTCAGAAGTAAGTCCTACTGTGTTCCAATGGAGCTTACTCCCAAGAAAGTGTGGTTAGGATTGCACCCAATCCTATCCCCCTGCCATTGGCACAACAGTGCACCATCAGTTCTGTTTTGTAATACATAGGCTGCAATCCTAAGAGCACTTTACTGGGAGTAAGCCCTATTAAACTCAATGGAATCCACTTTTGAGTAGACATGAATAGGATTGCACTGAAAATCATTTGAATTTTATGTCTGTGTATGAACTATGAAAAAATTGACAGTTACTGTCCTTTCATTTACTTCTACCATTGGTAGTATTTTACTTTTCTGCCAAGTGTTGACGTAGCTATTCCAAATAGGTACGTGTTGTGTCCTGTGGTGGGAGAGGAAGAAATCAAAGGAAGTTTACATAAGCCCTAATATCACCTATGGGTTTCCTTTGACAACTGCCTGAGATGGTGCATGTGCTATTGTGTCTTGCATCCCCATCCCCTGGTTCCTCCCTTGAAGTGTCTTGTTCTACCCCTTCCCTGCCTGTGATCAGGAAAGGGGTAGCTTTGACCACAGTTAATTCAAAACTGGCTGCTGGGGATGTGCTAAATGTGCTGCTGTAAAACCTGTAACAATAGGCGAACTCTGTTCCTCTGTCATAATGAGCACTGAACTGGTCTATAAGTGTGTTGTCAAAAACTTTTTTCCAGGAATAGGAGAAAAGGCACAAAGTGTTATTCCAGAAATAATATCTGCTGAATTCATCTATTAAACTCCAGCTTACTGTAAATGTCAGTTTGATAGAAATGAGGCCAAAATCTGAAGAATCAATTGTTAACAGAAAACAGTTTAAGGTGAAAGATGATATAATTCAAAATTTGCCTCATTTAAACCATTGATTTCTAATTAGAACACTTCGAGAAAGGTTTGAAAGGTGCAATAATGGATAATCTGGGAAGGTGGGCCAACAATATAATGAAAGTCAGGACAGAGTACCATAACACATTACCCACTTCAGTTGCCTTTTATTCTTTTTTCCAGAAGATTGGTAGAACAGCTGTTTTATCAGTAATTTCTGATAGTTATGCCCCCATCTTGGACCCAACGTGTCCCTTTGGACCTATCAGATTTGCACCAGCACAAGAGTTGGCATAGACCCTAATAGACCCTTTGGGGACCAGGGAGTGACAGAGTAAACATATATAAAATATTTCTTTTCTTATTTCTCATGGCAGAGTCCTCAGGCAGACATCATGATACAGTAGAGGCTACACTAGGCCTGCTGAAAGCACACAGGCCAAGCATAGGATTGGGACCTAAGAAGATGGGTTAATGATGGTCACATTGGACCACATTTGTTACATTGGAGCAGTTCAACCCTCTCCCAGTGCTGTCACACCTATCTTGGTAGGACCAGTAAAAGACCTCCAGCTCTGCCACCTGGTATGGCAACAGACCTTAAATGTCCGTATTCAGTTATACAACCCTCTGCATGCCATCCAAAGGATATATTAATTCTGGGGAGATCAATAGTCTGGGCACAATCCAGAGTAACTACAGGAGCACGTAAGGGACATTATGTGCACCCATAGTTACTGTACCACCTAGTGAAAACCTACGGGAAATTCATATTGCAATCCAGAATAACTTGTTCTTACTGCGGAGCAAGGACTCCCCCTAGTTACTCTGGATTTCACACTCTGTGGGACAATAGAGTAATACTCTTTAAAATTGTGCATGATACCATACAAGTGTACACAAAATCAACTCCAAATGTATCTACTGAAGTACCAAATTTTTTAAAACACTTCACTGAGACCCACCTGCTATTATGAGACTGAAAAAGTTTCACATCACCAGCTGCTCAAGCTTCTTTTTAAAAATCTTTTTAACTCTAGTAGGGGTGCATGGCTGGAAGACAACAAACATTTCTGGTGCATTTGCCAAGATCCACATTCATTGGTTTGGAATCACTAGGTTGGACTGGTGTTCCCATTCACCTGGTTTTTGATAAGCTTTAAAAGACATTCATCTTGTGAGCATAAACATGTATGTGTCTCACTTTCTATAAAGCATTTTTTTTAAAATCAGCCCTCAGCTTGTCAGTTTTGCAACCCACCAATAATCATGTAGTGAATGAACCACTTGTAGGTCCCAACCAAGAATTTGGGAACCACTTATCTCTTGAGTTCAGGCTTCCTAGCAATTATACAAAAACTACTTGACAGTAGTTTACAAATGGTTTATTAGACAAAAGCAGTTTGGAGAAGAAGAAAAAGTACTTGCACAATCTATATACTATATATATAATTGAGAAGTCACTGACTGATTCACTCACTGACTCTTCACCAGCGCCCAGACAAAACCGCTGGGCCTAGAAGTGTGAAATTCAGGGAGGGTGTTCCTTCCATGATGGAGGCACCCACTAAGAATCGATTTGGGGAAATTCCAACTGGAAGAGGGTGAAAAGTGGTGCAACATGTTTTTCTCACTATACTTTCCATTGAGAATCCCTGACTGATCACTGCCATGTCTCAACCCCTGGACCCAGAAGCTTGGGGGAGGCTGCACATGGGGTAAGTTGCATATGGGGGGGGGTGGATGCTCATGGGGATGCGCATGCGAGTTTGATGCACATGGGGGTTTGATGCACATGGGTTGGTTGATACACATGGGGGTTGATGCGCTTGGGGAGATTTTGAGCATGGGGGATATTGCACATGAGGGTTATTGTGCATGGGGAGATGTTGTGCATGGGGGGTTGATGCCTATGTGTGGGTTGATGTGCATGGGGGTAAGTTGTGCACAAGGAGAAATTGTGCTTGGGGGGGGGTTGATGTGCCGGGGGGGTTGATGCACACGGGGAGTTGATGCGCATGGGGGACGTTGCACATGGGGGGTTGATGCACATAAGGGTTTGATGCATGGGGGTTGATGTGCATGTGGGGTTGATGCTCAGGGCAGATGATGCACTTAGGGGTTGTGCACATGGGAGTGATGTGTATAGGGGTGTCATATGCAAAGGGGGATGGTGTACAGGGGAAATTTTACTCCCACAATGTGGGCACGTTTCGCTAGTGTTTTTTTAAAAAAAATCAGTTCCATTGTCATGAAAGGACCAACATTCATTCATTCATTCATTCATTCATTCATTCATTCATTCATTCATTCGAACCGAGTTGGTACTACAGAATTTCCTTACAGGAAATTACAGGAACGTTTTCCTTTCAAGCAGCACAGACTACACGCCATATATAAAAAGCCAAGTTTATAAAATGTATTAACAGGGATGTCAAACTCAATCAGCACAAGGGGCCAAATCTAAAAAACACCAATCTAAGTTGTGAGTCAAATAGTTTATCAAAGTTTTATTTATTGAACAGTTTCAAACTGACAATGTTTCAACCAGAATATGAACCTGAAGCTCTCATAAAATGACGAGATTCATCCCACATGCTTTGAGTTTGACACTTGTGTTAAAGACACAACACTCACAAGATGATATGTTTGGACTGTGTTGTGGAAAAAAGGCACAGACCTTCATATTGGAATGTTCCATTACTTTGAACAAGTATGGAGTGAACAATATTGCCATAGCTATGGCAGGTGGGCATAAAGGCACAGTGCCAGCTCAGTACAAGTTCAAGCTGGCACCTGGCTAAAAGAAATAAGGGAAGAAAAGCCTGACTTGATCAGGAAGGCAGACTTTTTGATTCCCTTTGTGAAAACTTTTTCTTCTGCTGTACTCAGATGTTCTCTTGTTCCTTTGAAAAATCCTATCACTGCTGTAAATTGCTCCTATTGCAGTTCACAGTTAGTAACAGTTTGGATTTTGGGTTCACCAAGTCCCCCCTAATCCAGCAAAAATGAAGTGACCTACATTGGAGTGAAGCCGCCACTTTCAGCTCGGCTTTGAGTCTCTTTTTTTGTTTTTGCAGGTTGACGTCAGGGTCTTAACGTTATTAGCATATATTTGCTGTGGTTTCATAAGTGGAATAGGTTCCCTTGGAAAACATTACATGCAATAATGATTTAAACGGTGTCATTAGCACGTGTCAGACATGGATTGCTAAGAGAAAAAAATGTGCAAATCCCACTTACTTTACAGTGACATTTTCTTAAACAAATAATGAACAGAATATGAGAGTGAGAGATCTGCTAAAAGAACATATTTTTTCCATCTGCTGTCATTGCAGGACTATTCATTTGCAAGTTGTTTCCCCCACAGAGTGGAATATCTTTCCTACACAACAAAGTGGTGTCGCTGGGGCTTGTCCCATCCCAGGTCACTTGTTTCCTTGCCCCGGAAAAAGCTCTGTGCATGGGTCTACTCCGATTTGCACCCGTTAAATTGCTGGTGCAAGTCCCAGTGGATCCATTCCTGCAGATTGGTCCTTGAAAGGGGGATAGGATATGGCTGTCAATCCCACCCGCTCTTGGGCCCAATCCACTCATAGCTGTCTCCTCCCCACTTTTACCCTGTGCTGCTTGGAAAAGACCTTACCGGGGGAAGCTATATTTTCCCTTAACTCAGGTGAAGTTCCAGCCATTCCATAGGACTTCTTGGATCTGCATTAGCTATATGGCATGCTGACACCACTGATCCCTGCCAGGCCTGATTCTCACCCTGCCCAAGAATGTCCCTCCAATCTCCTAAATGCCTTTTAGCCCCATTCCCCAAATTCCCACATGCCACCCAGTGCAAATATACTAGTGTTAGTTGAAGCAGGGTTCAGATGTGGTTGTGCTAAGCAGACAAAAGCCTTCATGCTGGCCCAGCCAATTCATGAGTAACCCCAAAGGTGCCCTATGGCACATTTGCAACACACTGAGCCAGTGAAGGGAAAGATGCAGTGGTTTAGGTAAAAGTTGGAATTGTGCTGTAAATTCAGTAGTGTTTAATCCCAGGTAAATGTGTAGGACTGAAGCCTAATACTTTGGTGGTTCTTTGAACTGTAGTAAAGTTCACAGTTGTTGTTGCATCACATCTCATCTTCTGTTTTGCTGTTCCTCTGCCTTCAACAGCATAGTTTTCTGCTTATTCATCACACTCTTAAATGCCCTTTTGTATCCTTGCCTAACTCCAAAGCTTTCTTTAAACCAGAACAATCTAACCCTTTTTTCCTTTGCAGTCCATATCTGGTTTATCTGCCGATAAACCCTATCCTCATTCCTCCTTCATCAAATGCCATCATTTCCCTTCACCTCTGATCTGTGTAACTTGATTGTACCCTCTCATAGCACAAATCCGGTCTCTCGGGTACCCTGGAGAAAATTCTTGGTGCTAAACAAACTGCTAAATAGTAATATTAAGTGTTAAGATACTAGTAGCTTGTCACTTTCTGGACGTTTGCAAGCACAGCTTCAAAGTACGATACAGTTCAATGGACTGAGAAGATGACTAGGGACCAGAAGTTGAGAAAAGTTACTGTTTCTAACTCCCGCATTGACTGGCCATAGCAGTCACACAGCAGTCTTGTATGCATGAGGTAGTATCAAAAGAGAAGTTATTACCTTCTAGTGACTGGAGTAATTGGTAGAATCACTTTAGGAATTCTCAGTCTGTTCCCATAAGAGCAAATTCTCATCTTCTGTATAAAGAAAAATTTCTGAACAGACAGGAAGTCAATATAAGCAGATAACCCGATTAACAGAATTTTTCATCTACGGATTTGTTGCTGCTGTGACTAGTATCACAACTAGAAACTTGGTAGCTGAGCATTGCTGATGGTATGCATAAATGCCTTACAAAATCACATTTCATTTGGATCTGTGATTGCCAAAAGTCATTATCATAATGGAAACATAGTGGAGGAATCTATTATTATAAGGGAAGCTTTTTGCTAGACACTAAAGTGTACAAAAAGCATGTGAGCAAGAATAGTGTGGTGCAGTGTTTTTCAACCAGTTGTATTTGTACAACTGGTTGGTACTTGAGTTGGTGTCCAGTGGTACTCACAGATCACAGACTCCTGTCAATGACAGTGATACAACCTATGCAACAAGCATCAGTAGGAGACTCAGCTCAACAAGCAAAACTCCATTGTGCACTTTTTGCATGCTCAGAAAAAAGACTTCCCATCCAACCTAAGCCTCTCATCACTGTTTGTAGCATTGCATCTGGCTTCCCAATCCAGAAACAACTGGTAAGGATATTATCACCAGTTACTTTCAGTGGTACAGTGGTGCATCACATAAAGAGCTTAATTCGTTCCAGAGGCATGCTCTTTAAGTGAAACGCTCTTTAAGTGAAGCAGATTTTCCCATAGGAAATAATGGAAACTCAGATGATTGGTTCCACAACCCAAAAAATATTCATATAAAAATATTAACTATGTAAAAATGATGGCAAAACACTGTAATTGATTTCAAAACAAGCATTCAATGTGCATGATCCTATGAAGTCTACTTAGGCTGCAATCCTAAAGACACTTTCCTGGGAGTAAGCCCCATTTAACACAATTTAACATAATTTAACATAATGGGGCTTACTTCTGAGTAGACATGGTTAGGAGGCTGCAATCAAAGACACTTTCCTGGGAGGCTTACCTGGCCTGCTGCTGGAGGTTCAAAATGGCCAGTGGGGGCACTTGGGGGCAGTTAGGGGCAGCTAACTCTGGCCGCAGCCCTTTTAAACAGCCTCCTCGCGGAGCGTCAGGGGTGCATAAGTGCTTGTTAAGTGAAGCGGAACTTGTTATGTGAAGCAAAATTCCTTGGAAATTTAGACTTGTTATGTGAAACACTTGTTATGTGAGGCACTTGTTATGAGAGGTACCACTGTATTTTCAATATGATGACAACACAAAGTGGAACAGACAGAGACAAACATTGAGAAATGCTGATGTAGTGATTCTGGTGTTGGATTTCCAATTTGTAGATCTTGGTTCAAATCCCTTTTCAGCCATAAAGCTTCTTGGGTGACCTTGAACCAATCACGATCTTTCAGCCTCACCTACCTCATAGGATTCTTATGAGGACAAAAGTAACTACCCTATGCTCCTTACAGGAAGGGAAATATAAAAATGTGGGAAAAAATAGAATAAATACACTATTTTCACACTGAACCATTTCAGACCCTGTTCTCCTTCCCCACCACAACTATTAATCTTTCCCTTAATCCTCAATATAAGATTTAAAGAATCTTACAATGATCTATGAATCATTTGCTTTTTAGTCTATGGTAGACATGGTGTACACCCATCCAAACACGTTTCTCCTTTTTCTCCCCTTCATGGAGCTTAAATCTAAGTGTTTTGATCTAATAATGTTGTGGCTTTGGGTATATGTATAATTACAAAGTACTATGATCACATGTTTTCAATAGTATATGTTGATTTAATATGCAAGCTGCTGCTTGCCACATATCATTGTCCCCCTACCAGATGGTTGGTCATGGGCAAAGTCTGATGCATAGCACATTGCAGTAATCTGTGAGCAAAGGCATCTGGAAGGAACAGCTGCTTTAGGATTGTCATACAGAAATGGGCAACCCTGATTTTCAGGCTTAAGGAGGGGAAGCAGGTGCATGACTTCAATTAGAGGACAGGACATGTAAAGCTCTTCATTATTTTCCAGGTGCTTGTTTCAAATGGTAGCATAAGCCTAATTCAAATATTTCTTGGGTTTGCAACTGCAGTTAGTTGCAAAACTGCTCTTTATGGTGGTACCCACATTATCAAGATGCTAATTCATGTCAAATTCATGTCACTACAATCTTATACCACTGCAGAAATCCTTAAATCAGAGGCCATTAATATACAGTACCAGTAAGAGAAGCAATAATTAGACAACATGGCATTTTAAAAAGAGTTTTAAAGCATGCCACAAAAAGGTTAAAAATGTACTGACAATTTCTGAAATATGTGGAAGAATACATGCATTTCAAGTTTTTCTTCTGTCTCAGTTTTGATGGTGACCTCAGTATTGTTTGAAGGAGAACAGTTGAATTAAAAACAGCAAGGAAGATAAAACCTACAGAGAGGTGCGGCACAGCACAGTTATATACTTATTTCACATACTCTTTCTTGTTATCCCCTAGTGCCATCTCTGGTTGAATCTTACTACATATGAAAAGCTAACAGGCAACTCAAGGAGAAAATGAAGCATGATGTGTTGGACAACTCCTGGCTTTAGCAGAGGGATAGAAGCCCTGCTGAGTTCATCACCTTTTCAAGCTGATAATCCAACACCAAATTTGACTGCTTGTCTGACTGAGCAGGTCTTCCCAGTTCTCGTATGGTTAATGCTCATAATGAGCGTCGAGCGGCAACACAGTGGCTTGATATTCATAATTTTTGAGACCTCAATACACTAAGGGAAAACGCACATATATTATCTTCTAAATTCGAAATCACTGCCGTAGAGGAAGAATTCCACTGCTCTTTTTGTTTTGCCTTATGGTTGCCAAACAACTATTATAAATCTCTTCCTGACTGTTCCTATGTTATTAGTGTGTGTGTCTGTGTTTGTGTATGCACGTTTGTCCCTTTTTGGTCCAGTTGCCAGAGATACAACAGCATGGCTACTGTTTCCACACTTAGCAATTACTTTAAAAACCTTACCGTTTAGATATGGGAACAGTCCTTGCACTGGTTTCTACTGTCACATGTTGCAGTGATCCTTAGAGACGCCAAGAAAAACTCGGGTATATCCCAGAGATGACTCTGTCCAGATTTCAGACATAGTATCAGTCAGAAGTAGCATGTTTTTGGGATCTCCAGGAGAGTAAAAAATAAAGGATGAAGAGCAATAGAACGTTACAAGAGTGTCTTCAGTCTTCTACTTCATTGTTATTTTGAAAACAGTGCCTGTCCCAGCATGTTTTTATAGTCTCAAAACTCCAGTCAGACATTACATGTATGCCCCCTGAACTAAGGTGCTCCATAGCAATACCCCCTTCACTGTGGTATGCCAGAATTCAGTATTTGATTGAGGGTGGCATTGCTAAACCCACTCAACTTTTTCTGTATGATCTAAGCACTGATCGCACTGAAGTCACATTCAAAATGGTATGGACGTTGTGTAAAAATGGTGGTAACAGCTTGAACACTGGACAAAGGACCATGACTACCATGAAAGTACCTAGCCAGACTTGCCCCTGAGCCACCAGTGTTGGTGTCGTCAAGGGGTGGATGGAAGAATGAAGGGATTTCATTTATAAAATTGTCCCTGGGTTCACAGGCACTGCTGGTTGGCCCAGGATCTCTAGACTATTATCCTCAATCTAAGTAGCTGACATCCACCCATCTGCACTGAATCCTGCTTGGGTATCAGAAATTTTGACTTAAAAGGTAGGCAATCCAATTCTTTGTCTCTGGTACCACCAGCATGTAGAAAACATTGAAAACAGTTAAGGAATGAATATTAGAATACCACCAAATTTGGTCTGAAGCCACATTTTCAATGAGTCTGGAAGATCCTTAAAAGTTTTCTCCGAATTTTGATATGATCTGTAAAATGTCTTAAGACAGTGAGACATTATGGTGCATGTTGGATGAGATCCTATTTCATATTAACATTTTAACCAGTGGTGGGCAGCAGCAGGTTCGCACCTATGCTATAGAACCGGTTCTTAACAAGAGATAGTACATATAAAGTTTAAAAATAGCCATTTAAAAGTGGCTGCCAGATGGACAGAGAACCGGTTCTTAATTTCTTTGAAGCCCATCACTGATTTTAACGCAATCCTAAGAAATTTAGGCCAGCCTACCCCACTGGGCCTATCTTTCCATGATGGTGTGGGGAGGTTGATGAATGCATGTGCTTTAGCCTAATGCCCACCCCAGAAACCTGGGGCTGCAATGCTAAAGATACTATCATGGGAATAAGACCCATTGAATACAATGGGACTTACTTTTAAGTGGACATGGTAAGGAGTATGTAGTTACTTCTGAGTAGACATGCTTAGGCTTAATGCCTCAGCAAAGTTTATGTTTGGTCAGGTCAGGGATCAGGCTGGGGCAGGCCAAAGCAGATTTTGGCGACAAGTTCCTATGCCCCCAAACCAGGTCAAAAATGTCCCCTTGGACCTTCTGAATGTCACACCCCAGCTTACCTACAATATATTACAGGTCAATAAATTCTATAGGCATATATTGCTTTGAAACAATCCTGTAAATTAGGTTAGAGAGAAAGTACTAACTAGCATAGCCCATCCTAAATTCATGGTTGAGTTGGAATTTGAACCTCATTCCCCCCCAGAACAGGTACCCTTCTGACCTGCATGAAAGTCAGCTGTCCAACCAGCCAGACATCCTTAAGCAAGTCAATGTACATGGAATAAAACAGAAATAAGGCAATCAAGATTCAAATGTTGAATAACTATAACACAAAACTATGTGATTCTGGTTTCTGTTTTTTCAGACACTAAATATTCCTCAACGGATTGACTAGAGGGAACGGTTATGCACAACAGCCTCACAACAATAATAAACGTATATAACAAAGCAGAAATACACCTCTAAATTCATTTCATCAAAGGACAGCATGACTGAAATTCAAACATAAACGCCTGAGTTTGACTTGTATTACTTCAGTAAAGTCACGTAAATGAAGATTACAAGGTATAGCTGTTTTATCAGGTGGATAATGAAAAGCGTTGCTGTCTACCCACTATCTGGTAGTCATCATAACTATGCACTACCTCCAGGTAGGGCAATTCCGAATGCTTGTGCTGTATTCAGAGCTGTATTTTGGGCAGAAGTAGCTTGCCCCAAGATACAGAGAAGTGCTTCCCCTTATTCTAAGGAGAGTCCCAATGGGACAACTGGGATCTGTGCCACCTCAGTTGGCAGCATAAATTGGCAGCCGTGGCTGCCGAGGAACAGCTCAGGATCTGGCACAAGTGCAGGATCCTGACCACACCACTTACTTCCACCTGTCTGCCAAAAGTCTGACCCACCATGAACTAACTCTCTATATTTGTCACAAACTCCCAGACCTTTGCATTGCCGCAGCGGTCAGCTGGCACAAACTCACCCTCCTGGGGCCCACAGTGGCACAGGGAGGCCAGCACATGTCTATGCACTGGCCTATCTCATATGTTAGTGCAAAAGTGCTTTACACCAATTTTGCAACAGCAATGGGCCAGTGCTAGTGACTTGCACCGGCCCATTTGCTTGTCAGGATCTCACCCTGCATGTTTCAGCACCCACCATTGGGTTTCAACAGATTATTTTGACTCATGAACTGATGCACAAGTGAATTCAGGCAGTATGCAAAATAAAACGTTTTGGGGGAAAAAATGTTCTGGCCTTTGCAGTATTTTAATATAGTGTTGAGTTGCAGAACTAAATAAAATAACAGTCACAGCACCTGCATTCTTAAACACAACGGTGAGAAAGAAATGCACAATAGTAACAACAAAATAAACAGTAATTGATGTTTCCAGAGCATACTTTTGGCATCCCTTTTAAGTCCTACTATAATGGCTTAGTCTCAAAGACCCTGAATATGCACAGGATAATTCACCCATGAAGAGCAGAATTACATTTCTTTATTGCTTCACAAGATCCATAACTCAGAAGGCCTTGAGGCCAAAGGAGCACTGAAGGGCTTTTTACTTGATAGATAGATAAATGAACTACAGCCCAGTCCTAACTAAATCCTCCAATGCAGATGAAGAAGTGAGGTGTGGGCTTGCTATATGTGGTGAAGAAATTCAGCTGCTAGAGGTTCTTTCACAGTAAAGGGATATTTCTCCCCTTCCCTCAGAGTAAGCCCCAGCAGCTGCAATGGGTCTCCTCAGACAGGGCCATCTTAACACATGGGTCTAATGGGCACTTGCCCGGAGCACCCACAAGCATAGTGGCCCCATGCTAATCTGTGCATGTCAAGTGACTTGCCATAGACAAATACTACTCCAAAGTAGTCTAGATAATGGGTGTCGAATTCATTTCATACAAAGGGCTGAAGTTAGCATTAATTGAGTTTCCAAGGACCGGAATTCTATGCATGTCTACTTGGAAGTAACTCACATTATAGTGAATGGGGTTTACTCCCAGGAAAGTTTGACAAACAAGCTTTCAGGGGGCACCAGAAATGGTGAGGTGGGGCGCATTCAGCCCGTGGGCCTTGTGTTTGACACCTGTGGTCTAGACTATACTAAACTACAAAATAATATTTTTTGCAATGTTCTTGTGTTACAAATGGACATGGTGATTTATCTCTGATTTAGTATCCCTGGGTTAGTATTGCAGTCACCTCTGCGATAGTGCCACCTCACATGGATGTAGGCCCATGTGGGCCATATCAAGTATCCCATCTGCCAGAGTGGGGAGGCAGAAAGAGCAGCAGAACAGAACAGACAATAGGCCCCTCAAGTGCCCCCCCCCCCCGAGTGGCTTGGATGTTGCCCCTGTGACAGGGGACCAGCAGGCCTGGGCAGTACAAGGAGAAGGGTGCAGGAAAAAGGAATCCTTGCTTGGGGTCTCCATTCCCTTCCCATCCCAACCCCTTCCCTTGGCTGTGCTGGGCAAAATGAGTCTCCAGACTGTCTCTCCATAACACCGAGGTCAAAAAAGAGGGAGAGGACTGGAAAGGTAAGAGAGGAAAGATGAAAGATGAACTCTACCAGTGTGTTACTTGCTGAGGATTGGGCAATTAATCATATCCTACAATCCAGAGTAACTTTGAGAGCATGTAAGAGACATTACATGCATCCATAGGTACGGCACCATCTGGTGAAAACCTATGGGAAATTCATATTGCAATCCAGAGTATATTCTTCTTACACTGGAGCAAAGACTCCCCGTAGTTACACTGGATTGCACCCATAATCATGTTCATTATCTCATGGGTTCATAATCTCATTTGATGTTAGCATGCCAGAGCCAGGGTGACCAGATGCCAAACCCAAAATTCCTGAACCCCAAGGCCAAAACTCCTAATCCCATGCCAAAATTCCTACCTGCTGAAAAAATTGCCATAAAATGTAATTTTTTTTGTTTTTGTTTTTTGGTTTTTTGACCATAACTTTGGATAGGAAGGAGATATCTCAAAACTGATTTTTGCATTGGATTCTGCTCATCTGGTCACCCTGGCCAAAGTTTTGACTTATGCGTTAAGGAAGTTCCATTTGTCCCCTCCAGCAGCAGACCCTTACTGTTGCATGTGAGCAACATGTGTGAGAAGGAAGTACAGTGGCGCCTTCAAGTAACAAATGCGTCATGTAAAGTATGTTTCACATAACAAACAAAAATTTCTCTAGGATTCTGCTTCACATAACAAACTGTGCTTCACGTAACAAACAAACTCGCTGGCAGTTGGGGCACACGCACTGGTCGGCAGCCTTTTTAAAAAGCATCAGGGCTGCCTAGCGCACCTGCCCATAGAGAAAGCAACACTTCCACACTGTTCCTCCTATGGCCGGGCGTCCGCTGGGCAGAGGGAGAGAAGAGCAGTGGAGAAGAGGGAAGCAGCTCAGGGCTAGCCAGAAGGGAGCAGGGGAGAGAGAGGCTCAGGATGGAGAGAAAGAGAAACTGGGGAGACACTTTGAAGGTGTCTTGGATTGCAGCCTCCTCACCATGTCTACCCAGAAGTAAGCCCCATTGTGTTAAATGGGGCTTACTGCAAGTCTTAAGGATTGCAGCCTAAGAAGACTTCATAGAATCATGCACACTGAATGTATGTTTTGAATTCAATTATAGTGTTTTGTCATCACTTTTACATCCAGTTAATATTATTATATGGATTTTTTTTGGGTTGTGGAACCAAGTGTCTGAGTTTCCATTATTTCCTATGGGAAAATCCTCTTCACGTAAAGAACATTTCATGTAACAAACATGCCTCTGGAACGAATTAAATTTGTTACATGAGGTGCCACTGTACTGAGAAAGTAAAGGAACATACTGATTTAGGAACTTAATGATGAGGGGTGCACGGAAACATAAGCACCCTCCTGGCTGTCCAGCTCCATACTGGATATTGATTCTTGGAGAGGTGAAGGAGAGATGGGTGCTACTGTAAAGGTTTTGAGACACATCTACTAATATTGTGATGTTAGTACAGGCAGACAGATAGATCAAGGGACTTTTGACCCTGAGACAAAATTGATTAAGACCTTGCCAAACATCAGCTCAGGGTTGATGTATAATTCTTTATTTTGAAACAAAAGATAATATACCGCTAATCAGGTTTGAGAAAGACTTTCAACCAGACTTATTTACACACAAGGTAAGAAAGGTGATCTCTTTACCTGACTTCCATCTGGCACCACCTATGATCTGGCCTTCTTGCAAGGTGTGGGTGTGGAACCAAATGTAGGAAACTGTCTTTTAATAAAGATTTTTGGGCTGGTTCAGGTGATATTCCTAGTCCTCTTTCATTGCACAGAAAAAGGTCCAGTCACAATTACCAATATATCTCCCCTTTTCACCTTTGCTTGCCATTTCCTTATTGCACAGTGTTGGTTTGAATGAAACTCAAATTAGGGACTGTCTCATCAGTGAACTGACATTGTGGGATGACATGCTCCTTCGGCATGTGATGAAAGGTCAGACTATTGTTAGAACTAGTCCAGATAGATTTATCGGGGCCCCTAGACAAAATAAAATAAATGCTTCATTTGAAAGCGAACATAAAATTTATTTTAAAGAATATCTGGCTTCTGATTTTCATTAGCCATAATTTATCAATCTCAAGTACAACATTCTTTCTCAAGTACACCATTCTTTCACATCATTGCCAACCATGCTGCTGGGCTGTTCATTACATTCAAGTGTGGCACACTCAGGAAAAAGCAGCAGCTTTTATTATATTTAGGATGCTCCAGTAAATGGAAGTTTTTCTTTAGAACAGATTTGTGTCTCATTCCTCCTGGTGTAAATCTACTGATTGTTAGAGTTTCTCTGCCAAACAGTCTCGATTAAGTGCCAGGAAATCAATATCCATGATTATTAAAGATTGCTATAGGAAGTCTGAGAGTTTGTAAAAGAAGAGCTGCAGTGTTTCATACAGATATCTGGCAGGATTTAATCTGACAGAAATTGCTCCTCAGTTGTTTTATACACAAAATTATTTCATGTTCTTGCTTTTTAAGAAGACATTCAACAAATACAAAACAATTGCTCTAAGTGGAATTGAAATGTCGGCTGTCAGAACAAAAGGTATTTTACAAACTCACAAAGCCTTTCTGGTTAACTTCTGAAAACATTGCTATAATTTTACATTTTAAAGAAACTGGTATTTAAGTGCAAATAGGGATGTTTGCCACTTAACAGTGGGGATATGTTCCCTGATCCATGTTGTTATGTGATTAAGTTGTTAAGTGAACATTTCACCCAATGTAGTACTTTTTCTGTTTATACAGACATGCCTTACTAAACATTGCAGTTTCTTAGACATGAATTGTCTATTCTTTATATTAAGCTTCTCTTTTCAGTATCCAGAATCTCTGTATAGGCAGGATGACCATATAGAATGGAGGGATTTTAGAACAGAAGCAATAGATCATAGAATAGAAGGAATTTAAACTGATTTAGCTCAACAAAGAAAGTTTTAAAAAGGAGCACCTGCCTAAATTCCCACTTCTATGCAATGCTTAAAGGCCCAGACACTCTGTCCTCCATTGCATATTGTCACCCTGTGTATAGGGCCTCCCGATGGTACATAGATGCTTTTATTCAGTTATCACAAAGTTGTGGGTCTACTTCCCTTATATGATAACAGATGATAGTATCCTGCCCCCACGGGGCCTTCACAGGGTGACCATATGAACGGAAATTTCTGAATTTGTCCTCTTTTTTAAGCCTGCTTTTAAAGCCTATAAGTTAAAAAAGACTTCATTGGATGCTTTTATCCAAAAGGGCTTCATTGTCCTCCATTTTGGCTTCATTTTGGAACTTTGCAATGGTGTGCATTATCCCATCAGGTCATATGTCGTTGTATTGAAGATCAGAATCCAATGCAAAAATCGGTTTTGAAATATTTCCTTCCTATCAAAAGTTATGGCCAAAAAACCCAGAAATTAAAAAATGCATTGAACTCAGTGGTGGGCTCCAGCAGTTTCACACCTACTCTATAGAACCAGTTGTTAACAAGAGATAGGACATATAAAGTTTAAAAATAGCCATTTAAAAGTGTCTGCCAGATGGGCATAGAACTGGTTGTTAATTTTTTTGAATCCCATCAATGATTGAACTCTATTGGAAAGTAAAAGTGCCCAATATCACACCTTTACTCATGAGTACGCAAACATGCAATTGTCCACCAGGAAGGCCAGGCTGAGAGGAATCCAAGACCTTGTCCTTCTTTTGAAGTTTGGGCTTATGGTCGTGCTGGGCCTTCAGCGATAACCTGCATGCTCAGGATATTGTGACAAGCATTTAGCACCACAACTATTCTATGCTGCTGGCTGCATAGAATTGAGCTGCCCATCATGTGAGCATCTCCTCCCAATCACTGTCTTGTCACCACCCATTGACCTTGTGTGAACAGGACGACCCATGGTGGATGGGGAGAAATACATGATCTTACCCTGTACTATGTGATGAGCTCAATGAGACAGTTGGTGATCATCCAAAATGGTCAGTTTCTGTTGGTTTTAAAAGGTAACAATAAAATTGATTATAGTATGATTTTCTGGTAGAAATATTTATTTATTTATGGTATTTATATTCAGTCTTTCTTAGTGACACCGACTCAAGGTGGGTAACAACATAAGCAACATATAACAATAATATTTATAGATGTTTAAAAATATTTTAAAAAACAACCCATCACCAAAAATTATGCTAAATAATGATCTAAATAATATGCTAAATAATAATAATAATTGACTAGTGGCTCTGCATATTCCCAGTCAATAAATCAATAGCTGCACTGTGATGGTGAGTCCTATGCAACAAGAACACAGAGATTTATCTATGATGATTCTGTTGCAGGTATGTGATCTCCCTTTTAAGGAATGATATCGTCCTAGGCTTAGGCTACATAAATAGTAATTACAGAAAAACATTTTCAAGTAATTCACATTATTCAGTTGTTGCCCCCTCTCTTTTATTTCCACCAGTGCAGTTTTGAAGATTCCCGACTCAGTTTTTTTAGACATATTCCTTGCTTTTGAAATCATGTCATGATTAATCACATCAAGATTTAAAATGGTCTAAAAGCAATTTTGATGTAATACATGCTGTGGACAAGTTTAAATAAAACTCCCTTTTACATGAGCAAAAGAACATAGTTTTAATTATACATTTAGTATAAATCCAGACCACTTTGTTCCTTTTTAGAGCCGTTTGTAGGCCAAGTGATGTGTTTCTCTACCTGACAGCTCAATTCTATTTAAATTCCTGCACCACAATGAAGCAGCACTGGTGAATGGAATTACAGGGGAATTCAATTCTGGTTTTGTCATGGTTAGGATTGCACCATTTGTCTGCTATGGTCTCCTGGGAGTAAAGGGCATTTGTCCCCTTGTCCCAGGGTAAATCCCATCAGCTGCAATGGGTCATCTTGTACTTGTGCCAGCAATATCACTGGTGCAAGTGCAAGTTGACATGAGCTGGTGGATTTGGCTCAAGAGTGGAGTTAGTCTGGCTGCACCCTTACGAAGTCCACAACCAATAGAAATGGCATCAGCGATCCAGGACAGTGGACACTGTCACTATGTGAGATATACGCTGGAGGAGGAGGAGGAGGATACATGGTGCAATCCTAACCAATTTAGGGCACCATAACTTATCTGGCATAACTTCCTCTGGTGGTGTGGAGAGGCCCGTGCATGTGCCTAAATTGGTTAGGATTGCACCCTGAATGCACTGAAACAGCCTCTGCATATCTCTCTTTCCCATTCCACCCTTCTCCACCTTCCTCCTACCCCTGCAATTGCAGCTCCATTGCTAACTAGGACCATATAATTAGGTCACACTGAACCCACAAGTTAGAGCACAGCTCAGTTTTGAAAACAAAGGTTGCAAAGCTCAGGCCCAGATGAACATGAGAGGCTGTCTGTATACCAAGTTGTATATGTTCAGAGACATGCTCATGTTTGTTGCCACTAATCCACGGGCTTGGATCATTCCTCAGTATGATTTTCTGACTTACATTAAAATGAATGAAAATGATTACTTGTTTGTATAAATGAGCCACTGCAAACTAAGGAGCACAGAAATAATTTTCCTAGTAGTTCAAACATAATGTTTTTTTCAACTTGAGAATTTCAAGAAATTAAGTGATAAACATGCATGCAGGGGCTTGAAACAGAGAAAGAGAACTGAGTAATAATAGTTTTTCAGGTGTTAGCTGCATGTTACTGACGGAGACCACCTGTGCAAACAGATACTAATTTGAGAGATGAAGACTGTATTATGGTCACAGGAGGGATTATTTTACCCTCACAGCCTCAACTCTGAATCACTTCCACAAGCTTAACTGAATGGTAATATGTGTGGGGGAATCACACCTGCATGAGAGTTTCAGGCTGCAGCCTGAGTTAGGCCAGTGTAAGTTCCAGAACAAGTCCCATTCTGGGGAGTGTCACAAAAGGGCTGTAAGACACTTCTGCACCCACTCCGAGAGTAAGGGAATTAGGCCAGTGCACAGACATGCACCAGCCTCCTCACATCACCATTGGAATGGGGAGACAGATGAGTTATGCCAGCCTAAGTTGGTTAGGATTGTGCTCTTAGAGCTCATGCTCTAAGCCAGGGGTGTCAACAGGGTGGTATGGTTGGTACGGGATGCTCCAGGTTACGATTCCCCCTGGTTCACATAATGATAACCAAATGATCAAATGATCCCCCTGGCATATCATCTCCTGCTACTGGGGAGAGGACTGCCCATCTCCTCAGAAAAAGTGCTTCCCACTGAAGGACACATGCATGATGTTCGCACATGCACCATTCATTGGGGAGCACTCCCACTAAGGAGAGGCAATCCTTTTTTCTGCAGGAATTCTCCCCCCCCCCCCACTAAAGGATGCATGCATGAACTTTGCGCATGTGTTCTTCACTGGGGGAGCACCCCCATTGTGGAGACGACTGAACCAGGTGATGTGGACCCTGGCATTGCCCCTGCTCTATGCTCATGATATTTTTGCAGGCATGGGACAGGCGGTGAAAGTGACTTGTGTATCTTTGAGACAGTATGTACAGCTGTTTGTCTAGCAGATCTGGAAAGAGTTAAGTTCATATTCCAGGCTCTTGCAGAAGTACACAGATGCGTTCAGGTTCCAGACAAAGTATTAACCTTTCTTGCAGCACATATTCACTGCCTGACAAAGGGAACACCTTCTAGACGTTATCTGGTATCACAAATATCTTACTGTTTATCCCTAGTCACACCACTTTGCATAATCTACCTTTTGGAAGTACCTCCAGTACCCACTGGGTTGAGAGGTCACATACAACATGATAAATACCAGTAAGAGGATCAGGATGGATAGGAAGGCTTTTGAGGGTGCATAAAAATCACCCTCAGAGCTGTGGAGCTCAGTCCATAAAGCCAAATCCCCTGCCCATGTTTATCATGTTATGGCTGCAATCCTAAAGACACTTTCCTGGGAGTAAGACCCATTGAACACAATGGGGCTTACTTTTGAGTAGACATGGTTAGGATTGTGCTCTATGTCAGTCATCTTGCTTCCAGGCAGCAGATATCTAGGAGTCTATATTATATATATTTTATTACATATAATTTATTAATTGAAAGAAGGCTACATGCTGCCTGCTCACAAGGAAAAGGAGGACACTGGAGTTTCTTTTTCCAGGACACAAAGTCCAGGATATGTCCTGGGGGAGGGGGGGAAAGGATATATGGTTATCCTGACCAAAGCTGTTTCCAGAGCACACAAAACAACCACCACTCCCAAAAAACTGGTGACAATATAATCAGGAAAAAGAACCGTAAAAAGCAATTCTCAACTTGGGAACTAAGCTTGGGCCATCACGAAATGTTTACTTTCATTATCTAATATGCCAGTGGATTTGAAACACCAGAGTAGAATTTCCAGACCTTGCAGATCATTTAAAAGCTTAAGAGATTATCAACCCAGTCATTTAAAATGACATTTTCACAGTGCAAATATTTGTCTATTAAATAGGCTGCATGGCACATGACCTGATCAGCCTTGGCAGTGTTACAGAATCTTCATACACTCCAAACCCCACTGTTTCCTCATAAAACTGTCAAGCCTTTGTTTAATGAAACATATATAAGCTCAATGATGTTAGTCAAGTCTTGGCATGCTAATTCATTTTGGCATTCACTTGGTGACTTCTTCTATTAAGGTTGTTATCAGTTTATCCTTTTAGTAACACCTCCATATTTTTCCAGTAGCCTCAGGACATGAAACCCAGGAATGTATTTAATATTCAAACAACCAAAATCATTCCCTATCTAAAAATATATCCTGTTGAAGTCTCATGATGTTTTATTTAAGAAGAAGATTATTTTGGTTTCCGTTAAGTGACAGCAGCTATACAGGCCACATAACCTCAGATAGGTTTCTTTTCTCAAAAACATACCATCAGTTCTAATTATCTACTAGGCTTGAGGTTCTTGGTAAACCTAGTGGAAACTGAGTTCGCAGGTACTGGATAGTTGAGCCTATGGAGAAAATTGGGTTAGGTTCCAGGGGAAACCCCTTCACCATACTTTCAATGAATATCAGGAACCTGAATCTTCTCTGGAAGTCCATGGGGCTGATGATAAGGACTCATCCTTCGGCTGATGATAATGATGAAAAGGACTCATCAACATCTTCAAATAACCTATTTAAGCGAATATGATGCTCACCTTTTTCAGCCAAATTTACCCTACAATCCAGAGTAACTACGGGAGCACGTAAGAGACATTACGTGTACCTGTAGTAACTGCACCTCCTAGTGAAAACCTATGGGAAATTCATATTGCAATCCAGAGCAAATTGTTCTTACACCGGAGCAAGGACTCCCCGTAGTTACTCTGGATTTCACCCTTGGTCTCCAAAATTGAGGTGCGCATTAGATTCGATGGTGCATTAGATTTGAGTAAATACAGGTTTTTATTATAAGTATAGGTCAGTATTTAGTTTAACACTTTACTATAATGTGATTAAAATGTAACATAAACCCATTATTGTATAAAGTAATGCAATTAGGTAAAAATCATAACATAAACCTGTTGTCATTTTTATTATCATATACAGTAACTCATTATTATACGCAGTAAAATTAAATTTTGTACCTGCTCTACAACTGTGTGTTACATTACATACATTTGTTGCATTCTCCAGTCTGCAGACTAATAGCAATGCATGTTTGATGTAGAAAATTGGGCAAACATAGACAATATCCTAAAACAGTGGTATTCAATGTGGAGGTTGGGATACCCCTGGGCGGTCACAACTTTGAGTCAGGGGGTTCACAAGAGAGTGGGATCTGCCATGTTGGAATCTGGCACTGGGTTTTCCTGGGAGTAAGTCTCATTGAACACATAGGAACTTATTTCTTAGACACAGAGGAGCTGTGGCATCATTGCGATGTCACATCCCAGTAAGTTTGATAGGGGTTAGAGACAGATTTTTAAGTTTGAAAGGGGGTCCTGGGCCTGAGTACCACTGTCCTTGAAAAACCAAGGAATATAATTGGCTGCAGTGCAGAAAATGAGAACAGAGATAAGGACAATCAGAGGTAGGAGACAATCTGGTCCCTCAATATATCTAGAAACTGTTTTGGCTCAGCCAAATGTTTGGCTTAAACTTCAGTCTCCTGTTCAAGAACTAGCCTACTGAAAATAGCATCAGAGTGAGAAAATACAAAAATGTCACTTTAATTACTGAAACAGGATCCATGATTCATAATAAATGTCCAGCTGAAGTATTCCCAACTTCCCCAATGTAGTTGCACATTTATTTTTGAAGAAATTCTCCACAGGCCCAACATTTTTGGATGGACTGAGGGCTTCATAAAGCCAGATTTTCAAAAGATGAATAGAGGTTTTTACAGTGAATTTTACCTTCTGTCAAAATACCCAGGCCTAAAGCGAAAATAGGCTGGGTAGTACACACAGTTAATCTGGCTGACTTTTTACCTCTGGAGAGCAGGCTTCAAATCTTATTTAGGTCATAAGTGTGTGTCTGGCAGAGAGGGAGCAGGTAGATTGGCTTGATGGTCTCAGCGTCATTCCTAGGGGATGATTGTTCAGAACATACTTCTCAGCAAAAATACACCCGTTAGCAGTCTCTGTAAAAATATATATATAAACTACCACAAATGCAATCCAGGTCAGAACAGGATGTGTGTGAAAAGAGATTAATTATTAGTAAAGCCATGAGCAAAACTACTCAACTGTGGAAATAAAAAAGGAATCTGTAGTACTGAAACCAGTGACTTAAGGACTAAGGGTACAATCCTAATGTAGGCTGGCACAACTCATTGGTCTTCCCATCCAGTGGTGAAGTAGGGAACAAAATTCCATGATTATTGGAATTATAGTGGCCTTCTTTTCCTAGTTTCTTTGAATTTATATTTGTAAGTCCTTATAACGTGTGATTTTCTCATGTTTTCTCTTGAAGACAACAATCTCTGAATATTGTAATGTCAATGATCCAGACCTGTTTTTTTCTCAAACACAGTAACGTCCAGTATATTATGCTCCAAGTGGCTTTCAGTTTGAATACACAGGATTTTGGTGTGTTCATTCTGGACTGTCTTTTCTGGTTTGTGGTGGTATCATTATTATTATCCATAAATACACAGCAAACAATTATGTGCTGGTTTCATTCACATCACCAGTCGGTCCCTTCCCAAGAATCCAGGGCTGTGTGATGTAGCGGCGTATAATTAGTGCTGAACCCAAAAGAGCGGCTTTCTGCAGTTGGCAGAGTGATATTTTGTCAATGCCAATAGTTTTCAGGTGCCTGCCAAGGTCTTTGGGCACTGCACCCAGTGTGCCAATTACCACTGGAACCACCTGCACTGGCTTACACGCTGTAATTCGATTCTTAGGTCTTGGTAGCGGGAGATTTTTTCCAGTTGTTTCTCCTCAATTCTGCTGTCACCTGGTATGGCGATGTCAACAAGCCACACCTTACTGCTTTCTATGATGGTGGTATTATTATTATTATTATTATTATTATTATTATTATTATTATTATTATTATTATTATTACACAGTAAGGTAACCTGATATATATTGAACATAAGTCAAAATGAGTTGGTAAACTGAACTTTAACTTGAGTCAAAATGAACTGGACGAATCCCAAGAACCAGCTGTTTTTACTCATATACAAGTAAGAGGAAACAGATAGATCTTGACTTGAGTCCAAGAGGTGCCTCCAACATATCCCTGTACCTTGTTGTTAACTGAGGACAATTTGTGACAAGAAACCTTGTTTCTTGTGAAGTATTCTACCTGTTTGCAGATGATTTTCAACCCATGTGACTTGGCACACTGGTTTGCCATGAATGGTCTGCCAGTGTGTCGTGAGAGTTTGGAAGTGGCTCATTAGTTATTAATAGAGCCATTGCAGGATGCACGGCCCCTACTGCCAGTGTGATGTACCTTGTCAATTCTAAAAAATTTCAGTGTTCCTTGACAATTTTAATACATTGTCAGTGTGCAGCAAGACAAAAAAACATAAAATCACTGCCCTGGAGTACAATTACCTGCCACCGTCCAAAAGAGACACCAGACACAGACGTGGATTTAAAAGGGACACTTTTTAATAATACAATTTAATAATACAAAAATCAAAAACAGGGGCTGCACTAAATGTCATGCGGGGATCTAATTTTTATGGTGATCTAATTTTTATAATCTAAGCAGGGCAGCAGTTATCTGCATGACCTCTGATTTCAAACACGGCGAAGCAGCCTGGCTCAGTACACACCTCACTGGATGCTTAAATGTGCCTCTCATTGCTAACCTGAAGGTTGAGGTGGCTGGATGCTTGACCAGCCAGTTGCCCAGTTCTAATTCCAGAGCAAGGGCTAGCCAGACTGCAACTTTGAGCCGGTCAAGCATCAGAAGCTGGATTTGGTTCACCCCTGCCCCTTGCCACGTTAGGCTGAACACCGAGACCTACGCCTACCTACGCCCCATATGACTCTTGCCACATGGAGAATCTGCCTAGCATGACTTCCTGCCCCACTACAAAAAGGGTAGCAGTCCCTGATGCAAATTTAGCAAGAAAAGATCAATGGCCAAAGGAGATAACTGCACCCCATCAGGCTAAAAAACTTGGGCCGCCGCCACTCAATCTGTGGATGCTGCATAACAACCCCATCCATAGGGACAAGGAAGCGTCCTACTTAAGTATTTATCTGCTTTCTAGACACATCCACCTTCCTGATGTTCCTGGCCCCTTTCCAAACACATCTAGGCACCATTCTGAACCAGAGTATACATAATCCTGGGAACCAGCTCACTAACATGGAAATGTCCCTACTGATCTCAAGCCTAAAGTCAATGCTGTCCTCTGGCAGAGGTCATCTTCCCGACGGTGCACCACTAGAACCTGTGGTGGTGGGCACTCATTATATTAGCTCAATTATGGAAAGGAGAGAGTGGATTTCTTCAGTGCTGGAAGCTTTGGAATGGTGCAGTTGATAGAGGCAACTATTTCACATATATCTGTATTCCAGACATTCTGACTTTTATTCATGACTGTGGCAATATCCTTGAACATCTTTTGTTTGGTCCAACAGAATCATCAGCCGAAACTTCTTTAGTGAATACTTGGGATGGCAGAGCAAGAATAAAATGCCCAGAACACTTCATTCACTTCAATACAAATCCACAGTTTCATTAGCTGGGAGGAGGGAACCCCACACAATTTTCTGAAGCATTTTGCAAGAAGGAAGCAGGGAAAATCCATCCAATAAATTATTCACAAGGAATGCTTCGTCCAGCTTGGTTTTTATGATACTCCTTGAGGTTAATTAAGCCTGTGGAGATTTTTTTTAAGTTCAAGGGAAGAAAGTTATGGCAGCAAGAAATAACAAGTTTGTTTGTCATTAGTGTGTGGCTTTTCTCTCTTGTGGTTTCACAAAAAACCACCCTGTGCTAAGCAAAGTTAAATGCCTAGATTGCATTCTGGAGGGGCAACCAGCTGTGAATATTTGCAAGGCTCCCTTGCAATTGAGCTGTATGGGCGGAGGGGATTCTCTGGAGGCAAAGGAGAGGGAAGGAGACAAAGAAAAAGCCACAAGAGCTTCTCTTTCTAAAACAAGAGCAGCACTTAAACAGAATGAGGGCTGTGATAACGTTAACTCTGTCTTGATGGATACTGGTTCCAGGCAAATTATTTTTGACGAGGATTAGACAGCCACCTACAGGAAGCTCTCTAGCCCTTGTTAGCATGCTGTTTAAGATTTCTTTTTTTTCTTATAGCACAGTCAGTGGAGGGGATGATATGTACTGAATGTTGCTTTAAAATCATCATGGTTGGTTCACATAGGGCAGTGATTTTCAACCTTTTTCATTTCATGGCTAACAAGAAACTGAAATTGTCAAGGCACACCATTAGTGTTTTTACCATTGATAAAGCACACCAGGCTGTTCAAATCCCCCAGTTTTTCTTTTGATAAATGACTTTTCCCAAATTCCTGCAGCACACCAGAGGACTATTTGTGGCAAACCAGTGTGCCCTGGCACACTGGTTGAAAATCACTTGACATAGGGTAAGAACCAAATTTCTGTTTGCACAGCTTTACCAACTTTCAGCCTCTTGCCACAGGTTGGTTGGTAGTTGTATTTTACACCCTTTGGAAAGTTTCTGTTTGGGAATGCTTTCTGCCTCACTCTCGGTGAACACTCTTTGCAGTCTCCAGCATCACAAAGAGGCATAGCTGTTGTCTCAAGCTAACTAAATAAGACATTTATTAAGTCTTGTTTATTAATATAAATGGGACTTTTAGGTATTAAGATTGAATTGGCAAGTTCAGTTACGAGGTACAAACATAAATTTGGTCTGGTCCAAAATATTCATGTGAAATTGAAAGCAAAAAAAGAATTTCCCCTTATATTTCCTGAAGTTGAAACTTGCTTTGTTAATAAGACCAGAGAATTCTCACCACAGTGTGTTACATACCCTGTAGATCCTCCTTTCTTCTCCACAGTATCCAGAATTAAGCATGAGATGAAATGCCCCTCCATTTTGCTCCTCAAAACTGTAGAATTAAAAGGGATTCAAGAAGGGAAGGGAAGGTACCCTTCCAAAAAGGGAAGGCAGGGTACTCTTCCTTCCAGCAGATGTGTGCCATTTTCTCCCCTCATTTCTCCTCTAAATGAAGTTGGATTGCCACATTTTCAGAGGCAGGAGTGGCACTGGCCAAGGGTCTACCTGACCAATCCTATCCAATCCAATCAGTAACTTTGCCAATGGTCATACCCAATGCACCATTGGCATAGCAAGAGGCTCTATAGGGACCCACTGCAGAGCCTTGTTTCAGGGCATCCAGAGCAGCCTGCAAGATACATTTACTTTCTCAGGATGTGTTGAGTAGTCATATTGAGGTAAAATTTGAATTCTCCCTTAAGGAGAAATATTGGTTTAGATAGTGATTCCCAAATTGGTGGGTCATGACCCACCATTGAAAAAGAAAAAGGATATCCCCCCCTTAAGTGCAGTTGTGGGCTTCAGGGGGTTCACACCGGTTCTATAGAACCCTTTGCTAATAGCACCTGGTTCTGAGAACCAGTTACTAATGGGACATAGAAACTGTTGTTAATTTATTTGAATCCCTCCACTGCTTAACGGTTTGGACCTTCTCTGGTGGCAGTGATGATGCTGCAGCAGTTGCAGCTCCATTGATAACAAGGAGCTTATTTTTGACCTGGGGACAGAGCTAGTCTCTTGGTGGCTTCTGAAATTTGCCACCCACCCTGATGTCATCTGTGCCTGTGCAAACAGTTCTTATGTCTAAACAGCAATTCCTTCCAGGTATCAAGTGAAGTTTTTAGAGGGAAATACAAACCTCCAAGACCCTGTAAGAGTTCAGCGCTACCTTCAGGTCAAAAACAAGCCCCTTGGTTGGGATGTAGCAATCGGCGGGATGCAGCAATCAATGCAATGATGGCACTGCCCTCACCCTACCCACACAAACACTAATCTGGTTCCCAACTCTCCTGTAGGGTTGTGGGAACCACTGGGTTTAGAAGAAATCTTTCCCGTATTTCAACATATAAGGAGCTAGATCTCCTATCCTGCAACACACATGTCCTCTGGCCAGATGTTAGCTATGATTGTATAATATATACAACATGACTTCTTCTGAAATCCTTAATTGAAAAATCCTACTGTGATGTGAAAAATCAGTTTAGTAATTTTTACTAGTTAATCTAAGAGCATTTTATTTTTTGCTAATTACTTTATTTCCAAGGTTGCTCACTTCTCTCATGGATGACTGACTGCTTCAAAATGTAACATAAATCTTGGTTTAAAAAAAAACAAGGCGGATGGAAAGGGGTTAGAAAGCTTCCTGTCTTTCATTCAGTGTCCTGGAATGATGCTTGCAAGAAGATAACTCTATTGTTACCATTATTTATATTAATAGGAAGAATTATGCTGGATCCCAAGGCCCCCCGTGGATGCACACTGATTTCACACACATTTCTATCAGCTCTGCTTGAAACCACATATTAAAACCCACCAATCTTTCCACTACTGCCTGATGAAAACCTCAATAGAAACAGCTGCATTTCACATGTGGTTTAACTTAATAATTCCTATGCTGCATGTATAACTCGTCGGCCACACTGCTTCTTAAAAAGAATTCACAATCCTCTTTTGTTTTGCACTATGAATATGGCTGTGTTTCAAAATACAATGAGGCTGGTAGCACTTCATCTCTACAATGTCCTGAATAACTTCCTTTTATTGCATGTACCGTGACAGCCAGAACATGTGCATGAGCATGAGTACATAAAGTTGTTAGGCAGCTATGTTGCAAACAATCAATAACCTCATAGCATCATTAACCTTTTCTCTAATAAATTCTGAAGCACATCACCACGTTAAGCAGCACAGAAAATCTTTTTTCAAGCATAGTAAGAAAATACAATAGTTATTGAATTAACATTTCACATATCTTCTGAATATCTTCATTTACTGGGCTAAATTTATGTGACACTGACTGAAAAGGCATGTGTAAAAACCCCTTGAGAAATTCATCGTTCTTAAAGAAAATTTATATGGTTAATTTTTTCATTGGGAAGATACCTGAAATTGGCTTCAAATTTCACTTTTTGAAAATGTTGCCATTCCTGGTACAAAAAATCCTTATGAAAACAACTTCTCAAAAAAAAAAAGATATCTCTAAAGCTCAATTTTTCACAATCAGTTGAGATGGTTGTTGCATGACAAGCTTGTCTCTATGACTGGATAACACATTCACACAATTTTGTCCTCGTTATCTAATCCATCCACCATCGTTCCTTGAGGATGCCTGTGATACCTACAATGGTATCCTTGAGGATGCCTGTGATGCCTGTGAGACCCTACTGTACCAGTGACATCAACAGTGGCACTCCAAAGCCCTTTTGATAACCAGAAAGGCCTCACACTGTGTCCTCTTTCCCTTCAAAAACCTTCTGAGGTCTCAAGAATGTTGTCTGTTGGTTTTCCAACATAAAAACTTTTCAGAGGGCCAGAAAATGTCACCTGAGGCTGTGGAGTGACTGGTTAGAGCAGGATGTGAGGTGGAGCTTGAGGCAGGGCATGGACTGGTCCTGATCTATGAAGCCACATTGCCATGCAGTGCAGAGGTTGCTCCTGTTTTTGAGCACAGCAGTGTGGTACCAGAGGCTTCCCCAGTCTGCTTGGACTCAGACCACTCCCAGAAGTGTACTGTAGCCCTACCCTAAAGAAGGGGATAAGCATCTCCTTCCATACCATAGCACAGCTGCAGTCACAGATCTTGCACTGGATATAGCACAGGCTGAGCCAGCTTGTGTGTTTCAGCATAAGTTTGTAATGTGCTCTCTTAAAGGGAGGCACCTGCTCAGGCCACCTATTGAGTTCATGGTAGAATTCAGATTTGAATCAAGGAAGTCCTGCTTTGCAACTCAGATTCTTGGCCACTACATTATACCATCTCTCAGGGGATACAGATAATAAAAAAGAAAGAAATGTAGCAATGGCATGTAAATTGAAGCTGATGTGTTAGTCCCTGTGCATGAAAGAAAAGTTATAGAGGATTTTTTTTGCATCCACCTGAGATGATCATCTTAAACATATGGTTTGTCTGATCTTCCGTAGGAGAAACTCTAAACATATTTGCATCCCAAGAAAAACTCAAGGACAAAGCAAAATACTATGAGTATAAGGCATAAACGTTTCACATACCACTCTAAAACCCGGGGTACTTCCAATGGGTGATATAGAATAAACTGGTGTACTATGAGTAGCAATAAACTACAATTTTTTTCTTTAAATTGACTTGTAGATTAAAAAGAACGCTTATGAAAAACAACATAGTTTCTTTCACAGCAAATCAGAAGGAAGGAAGATGTGGTAAGACTGATCAGTGGATATCTAGGAGCAGTGGGGATGTGAACACTGACTGACAGGCACACAAAGGAGAAGGGTGGCATCACTAGTGGCCAAAATTTTTAAAATCCTGGCATTTTTGAATAATACCATCATGTTGCCATAGTTTCTTGAAAACTGGGGACTACCCTGGTTTTCAGGGGTAGGGTTAATATACTGGTAAATTTGACACCAAGTGGGGGGGTGTCCTGTCCTGGTTTTGTGGAAGAGAATTATGGCAACCCTAATCATGTTATATATAATTAAATGTGTAACTAAAATCAACTGTTACAGACAGATTTTTTTCTTGAAAAAAGTGCTGGTACTCACCATGAAGACTCCTAGGCATGTCTATCCAGGCGTATTCTGGTGGGCAGAAGGTGCCCATACTGAGTACTGGTGACAACCCCCAGAAAAGAAGCATGGTTAGACTGCCAAAAAAACCAGCAGTTTTGTGCATTACAACACTCACCATCCAGGGTGTTACCACACCCACTGCATGGGTGGAAAACCATCATAGGTGTGAAATACTGGCCTCCTATACCAGGTGATGCAAATCCTAGTGATGCCACTGAGACTGAGGGTGCAATCCTAATCCCCAGTTAGGTCTGCATAATCCCTGGCACAAGTCCTTCACTGAGCTGAGGGTGTCCCAAAAGCACTTTTGTCCCACTCCTGGGGAGTTTAGGCCAGCGCAAAAGCATATGCCGAACTCCTCACACCACCATACCAAGATATGGCAGGTGAGTTACACCAGCCTAAATTACTTATGCCAGCCTAAATTACACCATAGAAGAGGGAATTTTGGCAGGTGCTGCTTTTTAAACCCTTCTATATTGAGCTAACCTGCCTAAATTTCCTTTTCTATGCAATGGTTAAAGGTATAGGCACTCTGTCCTCCATTCTATATGGTCAGTGGTCACCTTGGGCACATCTTCTGTGCTGACGTGAGGGTGTTGCAAGAGTGCCATATGATATTTTTGGACCACTCCTGGGGTGGCCAGGCCACAGCACAGACATGCACTGGCCTCCTTACACCACCATTGGAACAGGAAGATGGGTGAGTTGTGCTGACCTCAATTGTTAGAATTGTGCTACGAATCATTCCTAACAGATGTTTTTCACAAAAGAATAAAAGTGCAAACAGGAAAAGTCATAAAGGTACGAGAGAGAGAGAGAGAGAGATATGGGGGTCTATCTCATTTGAAATATAGTTTTAGGGCAAGTAGTACAAATCCACACCATGTGGAATCTGTACTCATTTGCCACAAATTAAAAAGGTCTCCAGACATCAGCTCTTGCACTACAGAAGCTGAAAACATCTAGTAATTGAATGTCAAAAGCGAATCCAGACATTAGCAGTTTATGGTCGGTTTTTCAGAAGGAAATAGGCATTGCAAGCAATTCAAACTCTGCCTTTTGGGTAATTTTCTTTCCCTACAGGAATAATCATATACTTGCAAAAACTTTGTGGTGACACTGGGCAAGGTCATTCTCAGGGCCATGACTAGTGTGTGCTCCCCGAGGCTGGTGACCCCTTTGGGGTCAGAGCGTACCTGTGTGCTCTGGAGCCTTGTGTGGTGTCCCAGAGCATTCAGAAATCTTTCCGAGCTATGATGGGCTGGCCATTCACCAATACTTCCAGAAAACTGGTAAATCCATGGGATGCCTCACTCCTGTTACCACATGGTTCCTTGGTTGTACTGCCAGGGATGCCACCGCAATGATTGTTGTGAAATTGTACAAGCGAAGCTGAATCAACCCTCATGTTTTGGGTGATTGATGATTCTTTGCTTAATGCTGTTTGAGGTCTGCTTAAGGTTCACCATGTTGAGAGAGCATTGTCCTTTATATCTCTCATCACATACTTTATCAGTTGTCTGTAGTATGTACAGTAAATTTTATATCTATGTATCTGTTTTGGAGGGGGACTGGTTTATCTGAAACTATCTGATTGAACTATTGACTTCAGTGATTGATCTGGGAACACCTTCCAGTCACAGCCATCTGAAACTGAGAAATCTTCTGATCATAAGGGCATAAGGGATTACAGTATCTGCACTACCTCAGCTACCATTAGTGTGTGACGTAGTAACACAAATGAACGAACAAAAATCATCCACTTCATTTTATGTTTGTAGCAATTTGTCTGATCTTAATACTAACTACTGGTGAAGCCAGCACAAATGCAATATTGGCCTGGGGTTGTAGAGCACTTCCTCCCTCTCTCCCAGGATGTTGAGTGCCTAAAGGGATCTCTCGCCTCCTCAAGAGAGCCTGCTTCCTCCACCATGTCCAAGCTCTCACAAGCTTTCAGGTCATCCAGGGGAGTGCCAGTGAGGCACAAATGGCTGTTTGAGAGCACCACTCCAGTTCTGTGTCCCCCTTTGGGGCATGTCTGTTGGCTCTGCCAAGGCCTGATTATGGAGGCAGAATGTCCTGAATTTTGGAGTGTCACTAAATCTAATCCCAAAATGATTTGTGGGTGTGCACAAGCATATAAGTGAATATGCATGTGCCATGCATGTGCACATATACATATCCTTGGACTGCCATGAAATGTCCTTTGCCAAGAAGCACTATGCCATCATAACTGACTTTTTATGATGTAACAATCCACCATCAGAATGGATACTGAACCCAATTGTATAGTCTCTAAATAGTGCTATTAATACATTATTGGAGGTAAGTCCCATATAATTGAAAGCAGCTTTCTTCTGAGCGAACATTCATCAGATAGGCTGCTAGGTGATAAGTGAAAAAACTGTTAAATCACTGCAATGCATAAAAATTGTCTTGTGCTGAGCGGCACTGGTCCATCTAGCTCAGTTTTTTCTACATTGTTTGGAGTGGCTTAGGTTTTGGAAAAGGTTCTTTCCAACCTAAGAAGATAAAATCATTAAGAGCCCCACCTGATCAAAGGCCCATCTAGTCCAATTTCCTGTATCTCACTGTGGCCCACTCTGGGTTTATAAGCTGGAAAGTGTGTGGGAAAGACGAGGAGGAGGACAAAGAGGAATGAGATGATGGATGGGAGAGGATGGAAGGATGGAAGTGATATGTGCACTCACATGTGCCCAAAACAGAGAAGGGGAGTAATCAGTGGTGTGCGTGCGACAGAGAGCTCAGTCTAGTGCTGGTAGCTGGAAAGATGTTTGTAAAGCTAGACAGGGATGCTCTCCTTGGAGCTGTCGCATCAGCAACTGATAGGAGTTAAGAGTCCGGATATTAGGAGGATATTAGGAGGATATTAGGACTGTAAGGAGGATTGGGTATTTTACAGTGGATCCTGTCACCTGCCCTTTTCTGGATCAGGGTCCTGAACCTTAACATATACTGTACTAGTATTTCTGCCTTCTTCTCTAACTAGAACAAAGGGCTGAGAGAAGGAGAGGCCATACACTCCCAAACAGGTTCAGAGTCAGCAGTTCTGGACTTTAGCATCAGGCCACAATGCCTCTATTTATAGCATCCAACAGTTTTAGTCCTCTGCTGAAATTTCTTGGGTACTGGACTTATAGCTGGACACAACAGTACAACATACTGCACTGTCAAAACTCCTTTCAACTCTCTTTCAGGACCCATGAATCTAATAGTGTTTTGAAAGGCATTCTGGCGTCCAACTCATTAATTCCCAAACATCCTTGGGACAAACATCCTGTCTTAGGCACTGGTTCTCTCCCACTATACCATCCCTGGTAATGGTGGTGTTAATTCCACCCTCCTGCTGCCACACCCCATGAGCTCCGCCTGTGTATTGGGAATGCCAGCAAATACTCCTGGGCTTTTCATTCTTGGAAAAGTATATCTCATACGTAGGCATTTTTATGTCTCTAAAGTGATGAATCCTGGTTTGTCCTACTATATGCTACACTCTTGGGATAAAAGGATATTGTTCTATCCCATCCACAGCTTCTAATGAGCTCTACCAAACTTCTGGAAATAAGACACTGGACACAGAAAATGGGTTCAAATTTGGGCCAGACTTTATTAACTAATTCTGCTCCTGATTGCCTCCTCATTCTGCCTTATCACACCTCACTGTCCCAGGATTTAGCCCAGTGGTTCTCAAAATTTCAGGAAGATATTGAGCCACTGTTATCATGTGCAGGGGCAGAGGGAGAGCATCAACATGATTGCAGGGATTGCATCACTATGGAGTGGGACAGTTGATCCTTGTACTCACCCCAGTGTGTAGTAGACGCCCTGGGCGCAGAAGCTGGTGCCAGCCTCTTCAAGGCTCCCAATGTTGTGGAGAGAGTGAAAGTTGAAATCACAACCTACTTCCAGTTTCCGATCTCAGCAGCAGATTTTCACACCCTCTGCAGACAAGAGATACTGAGGAGGAGGCTAGTACTGGGCTTCCTGCATTCCAGGGAGTCTTCCATATTTTGGGGTGAGTACAGTAAAGCACCTGTGCCTCTTTGTAGCATTGTGCCCCTGGTGATCACATAGTTGCCTTCTCTTCCCAGCTCCTTAAGAGAAAGAGCCCAGGGTTGTCTGGCTGGGGCATCATGAGACCCCAGTTTGAGATAATCTGATTCAGCCTGTTGCTATTCCCAGGACCTGAAGAAGCAAGGCTGGAAATTCAAACCTGGGCCAGACTTTATTAACTAATTAGCAGATTGAACCCGCCATTGTGGGAGTAAAATTTCAATAGTATTTCTGGTGGGCACAGGGCACTGGCACCAGGCGGTGGGCATCAGTTCCCCAGAACTGGACACCAACAGGCATCAGAGAGTATCAGGGGGCAATGAGCAGCAGGCATTGGGCATCCCTGCTGAGCAGAGGATACCCCTACCAGGGTTTGGGCACCATCAGGCAGTGTATACCACCGGATACCACCATGCAATGGCCAGTGGGCATCACCAGGCAGCAGTCAACAGGCACCATTGGGTAGGGAACACCACTGTGCTGTGGGCACTACTAGGCACCAGCAGGCAGTGGGCACCAAGCATCACAACTTGGCACCAGGTATTACTGGTCATTTGGCACCACTGGGCAGCACTGCACAGTGGGCAGAAGGCACCACTGGGCATTGGGCACAACTAGGCACTGGGCATCCCTACTGGGCATTATTGGGCAACACTGGGCACAACCAAGGAGCACTGGGCACTCTCAGGCACCAACAGGCAATGAGTCCCACTGGGTACCAGTGGGCAGCAGGCACCAGACATTCCTGCTGTGCAGCAGACATCACTGGCATTGGGCACCAGCAGGCAGCACAGTTTAGCAGGCATCACCAGGCACTTGGAAACCACCAGGCACTAGTGGGCAGTGGGCACCACTGGGTAGCAGGCACCATGAGGCACCAGTGGGTATCAGGCATCCCTACTGAGCACCTGACATCCCTGCCCGGCACCAAGCATCAAGCACCACCAAGCATAAGTGGACCACACTGGGTGGAAGGCACTACTAGGCGCCAAATTGGTTCTTAGTAGGTCCTTACATCACAGAAAGAATATGCTCCCCAAATTTCATGCTTCTAGCTCCAGGGCTTGGACATGGGTGTTCAACTGATCTGGTTGATGACTGATCAACATCCAGCCCATTTGGTACCTGGTGCATGGGAGTCAGAGGATGGTTCATTGGGGAATGGTGCATGGGGGAATGGTCCACAGGGAGATGGTGCATGGGGGGATGCTTTACGGCAGGGATGGTGCACCAGGCCATGGTGCACGAAAGGAAGGTGCATGGGGGAATGTTGCACAGGGGGATGGTGCATGGGGTGTTTGTTGCATGAGTGTATGTGTTGCATGGGGGGTGTTTCACAAGGGTGTGTGTTTCACAGGGTGGTGTTGCATGGCGGCAGTGTTGGATGAGAGGTTAGGGGACCACAACTGCACGGGATTGTGCAAGGCACAGGGGGGTGTTGCATGGGAGTTAGATTACAAATATTATTGTAATTTTACTCCTGGGACGTAAGTACATTTCACTAGTATATATAGAAGAGTCTGTTCCTCCTTGCCTCCCCATTCTGCCTTCTGACTCTTCACTGCCCCATGGATTTAGCCCAGTGGGGAGTCTGAGCCACTGTAAGCATGGGTGGAGGTGGGGAAGGCAGGAACATGATCACAGGATGTGCATCACTATGGAGGGAAACAGGATTCCCTGACATACCCCAGCATGTAGCAGTCTCCCAGGACATGGAAGCCTGATACTAGCCTCAGCTGGGTCCCCATGTTATGGAGGCAGTGAAAGTTTTGATTGCAACCCATTTCCAGTTTGCAATTGTGAAACTGGAAAGCAGATCATGATCACAATCTCCACTCCCGCTACAGCATGGGGATACTGAGGAAGCTGGTGCTGGGTTTCCCATGTCCCTTGAAAGCTGCTATACGTTGGGGTGAGTCCAGGGAAGCCCCTGCACTCCTCAACTGCAATATCATCTTGGTGATGCTGCTGCTGCTTTTCCTCCCCCAGACGGGGGAAGAGCCCAGAGCTCTCTGGCTGGGGGTCATGAGTCCTCAGTTTGAGAACCGTTGATTTAGTCTGTCTCTATTTCCAGGGCACTGAAACTGCAAAGTTCTCAAAGCCTTGAGAAAGTGATGGTGCAGGAGGCAACTCCTGCTTCTTTCACCTTCCCTCTGCCTTTATCTATGCAGTCCTGTCTGTTCTTTGCTGCTCCTCCTAACCCCCTCTAAGCTGCCCTGGTGACCAAGACTACACTAGTTAGTGGCACCGCCTCCTAAGATTTGCCAATTAAAGACCCTTCCAGAGTCACAGTGCGGAGTAGGCAAAAAACCATCCCCCCAGAGTCCAATTCAGGGGGGTGGGAAAAATTCCTACTCGGCCCCAGATGGCGACCGGCTAATCCCACACTGTCACTGGGCAGGTGGGCAGGTGCCAAGATGCTGCAGACAGAGGGTGAGGTTCATTTGATTACATGGCATCCACTCCCCATCTTGGTGATACAATTTACCAGAAACCTCAGATTCCCAAAATACAGGACGGAGCTCTTCCAGATGATAGCGATGCTGTAGATGCTATCTTCAAACATGACCTTCTTCAAACATAACCTTCTCTTGACATCTTCCAGGCAGTGGTGCTGCTGCAGGCAGCAGGCAGGGTGGCTGGAGGGACTGCAGGTGCTGCCTTCACGATGTCTGCAAGCGCTGCAGATGTGGCAACTGCAGGTGCTGCAGGCAGGGTGACCTGCAGGGTCTGCAGCAGCATGAGACCCATTGCTGCAGCAGCAGGCACTGCCGTTGTTATTCTCACTACTGCAAGTTCTTCATTGTTTGTAATTTTGTGCTTCAGAATCAGTGTTGACTGATGCATGTTGACCGATGCATGTTGACTGATGCTGTCTCTCTCTACCTCCTGGTCGTTCAAGACCTCTGGGACCTAAGGAAAAGTTCAAAATTTACACAGCAGCATAGAAGCTCCCCATTGCTTCCTGGTTGTTAAATTGTGGGTCTAGGACCCAATGCGTCATGACCCAATTTTTAGTGGTTTGCAAACCACAGAGCACAATCCAAACTTGCATTAGAAAAGGCAGGCTTGCCGAGTCAGCACTGTATCCAGTGCAAGTTTTGGAACTATTGCTGCACCACCAAGGAGAAGGGGAGGCCAGTCCCCTTTCCCGGGATAAGGCTGCAACACCCCAGTAGGTTTACTTGGATGTAGGACATCTATACCCAAACAGACTAGAGCAGCCTTTGGCTGATCTGTGCCACTCGGGAACAGAAGCTTTATATGGCCTAATTGCTTTTTGCAACTGAATTTTTCAGCAGTGTTCTGCATTGCGCTTTGACGCTAAAGAAGCTACTACTTTAGTGGATAGCATTGCTGCCCCATCACCATTATATCCATACCTGTTTGCAGGCTCCAGCTTCTCTATGGTTGGGAAGTATTGCTCTAGGCAACTTCTCTCCTATGCACTTCTACTTCTTTCTTCCTCTCTTCCTTCTTGAATTGAGGGACACTGAAGATGAAGATAAGGAACAGTCAGAGGCAGGTGAATGCTAGAATTGCATGCTGTCTTAGCATGCTTTTCCTTCCTCAGGACACCCCATGGATGGGCTGATTCTGTCCATCTTACCATAGTCTTGCATGGGAATGCCCTTCCACAAGTCATCCAATTCTGCCTTGGTTTGTACATTCAGTAATTGCTGATAGTGATCAACCTGAAATGCTTTGATCAGGAGATATTTTGCCACAATTGTGAGAGAATCACAGGGCAAGACTTGTTTCAGGGGACAAACATTCCCATTGGGACTTCTTTGCTGTCTTCAAATGGTAGTGATGGGGAATTTGTTGGCATCAGCAGTAAGAAATGCTCATTCTTAGGCCTGTTCTGGGAAGAAGCAAGTCTCCTCAACTTCTTTGCATCTTTGCAGTGCCATCCAGCCTGAGGAAAGACAGGCAAGTGAATGGATAATGGGCAGAAGGATGGATGGGTATCTAATGGACAGAAGAGTTGGTGGCTAGACCAGGGGTACTGAGTAGACAAACTGAAGACCAGAGCTTTTCAAGACTACAGGAAGAGGCTCTGCAGGGTGGCAGGGGCTTCCTTTTCTCCTCTTCTTTATTCATTGGGTTTGCTGCCTGTTGGTCCTCTGTGGTAAAAGGAGATGGCAGCCAAGCATCACTATTGCTAACATCTTCTCATACTATGGCTTCTATTAGATGGAAGAGGAGCCCATCCCTGCCGTCCTGTTAAGACTCCAGTTCTCAAAAATGGCAGATCTGGGAGTATTTTAGCTTCCTTGTTATGAGTCACCTCCTTCCCCCAGAATGCTAGAGAAATTTCTGCAGATGGGGGAAAAAACACCAACTGAGCATGAGTTAACCTGCATAAACCTCAGGTTCAGACAAACATGTGCAGCTGTGTTGAAGAAGCCAAACTGCTTCTATCACACATAAATGCTTTTTGGTGCTTGAAAGAAGGGGAAGAAGTTGGCTACACTGCTCTTTCTGGTCACATTTGCAATCCTCTGAGTCTATCTGTTGTTTCTTGCTGCTAGTACATCCCAGAAGGACTGTTAGATGTGAAAGTTTCTTTCTATAGCCCGTGGACAGCTCCCTCCAGGCTTTTATTTGGAGAAGACAAATCTAACATAGTAGGAACACCTTCAAAAGGCAGAGCTGACCTTAAAACTTCTTACTGTTTGGAAAAGCTCTTGCCTCCAGCACTGGACCTCATCACCTGGTTGAATCTTGATGTTGCCCAGAAAGGGAAAGTCTAGCTGTTTTCCGGGAAACCTTTAAGGGCAATCTTTTGAAACCCTAAGTCTGCCCCAGCAGAGGCAAGGCTGATGTACTTTCGGACCCAAATACCCCCCTCAGTGATGGGAAAGGGATCCCCAGAGCAGAGCCAATTGAGCAGCCTCTGCCCTCTGAGGAATCTCTGCCCAACTGACTGCCAGGCTGGGAGTTGGTGATGTCACTGGGAATGAAGATGTCACAAAGTCAACACTTTCCAGTGAAAACAAGCAGCTCTGGGCAAACCAATGATCTGGCCACTCCAACATCTTTCAAAATGCTTCACCCACTGGCAGACCAGATGCCTCCAGCAATCTCACCATTAGAGACCAAAGGCTCCCTATAGTTGTTGCAGTTCAGTAACCTGTGCTTCAAGGCTGGCTTTAAGCCAGTTTGTCTCATTACTTCCAAATGGGTCTGCAGGAGGCTAATCTACTGTAGATTTACCAAACATACCGTATAACACATTGTAATGCATATTTTGATTTTCTCCTAAACAAAAATAAAATATTTTTTATTAAATTTCACAGTTAATCAAACTAGTATTTATTTAACTATTTGGTTTTCAAAAGTAATCTGCATGTTGTATTTGTTTTCATGTAGGCTTACAGTATATGTGGCTTCACTGCAGGGATTTGGGGTGTCATGCCCAAGAGCAGTGATGTTCCTGAGGAGGGTGTTCTGTGCTGAAATTGCATGGTTAAGAATAAATCTCCATCATGTTATATACCATTGGATGCCTTTTCTACAACACAATGCAACAAACAAAAGCAGAGTGAAATAACTTCATTATCAAAAGTTATTGTCAAAAGCTAGAAAACAAAAAATGCATGGAAAGTAAAACATACCCCTATTGCACATTTAAGAGCACAATCCTAACCATGTCTACTGAAAAGTAAGCCCCATTGTGTTCAATGGGTCTTATTCCCAGGAAAGTGTCTTCAAGACCTTTCAGCCAAATCCAGAGTAACTATGTGAGCACGTAAGAGACACTTTCACTACCTAGTGAAAACCTATGGGAAATTCATATTGCAATCCAGAGTAAATTGTTCTTACACCAGAGCAAGGACTCCCCATAAGTCACAATAGGCAAACTTGTAAGGCTTGCAATCCTAAAGACATTTTCCTGGGAGTAAAACCTGTTGAACACAATGGGGCTTACTTTTCAGTAGACATGATTAGGATTGTACTTTGGAAAGGACAGGATGAGAGAAATCCAACAACACCATAATGGTCCCAATGAACTCAGCCCCCCTTCCAAGGCTGATGAATGTATTGAGCTCTATGTAAGCTATATGTTTGCATTTACTTGTCAATCAGCAAATGTGTCTTGGCTCATGTTCAGGTCTGGCAACAAGGAATGCAAAGGCCACCACAATGGTCCTGATCCTATGAAGGATCCTATGAAGACTTAGCAAATGATCCAGAAGGCAGCCTTTCCCCTATAAAAATAAAATAGATGCATGGGTTGGCATGGCCAAAAAATGGGGGCCAATATGAAACATTTCTACAACCACCCTGGGTTAATGCCCTGTTCACTGAGTAGGAGTAGGTCTATTGTGGGGATGATGTGCTGGCCACCTGTACCAGGTAATGCAAACCCTAGTGACACCATTGAGAAGGTGTCCATGTGTACATGAAGACAACACCTCATGTCAGAGGTATCGCTAGCCCTGGTGGTACCCAGGGCTGCCCCCACTGCAGCCAAGCTGCCTTCCCTGCAGATGCCCTCCTGTGGTCAGGCTGGCTCCCCTGTGGCTTGGCTGCCCTCCCTGCAGCTGCACCCTCCCCCCCCCCTGGCTGGGTGGCAACAAGATTGGTGGCCTGCCCAGCTCTGGGGAACAGCGCAGGCTGCGGGTGGAGGGTCCATCTGAGGGACCCTCCATAGCCAGCACATGCTCAGGGAATGGACAGGCTAGAGGAAGGTCCTCAGGAAGACATCCCAGCCTCTCTGGGCAGATGGCAGCATCAGGGCATGGGCCTGGGGCAGAGGTGATTTTGGTGCCCCCATGCCTCATGATACCCCCTGTGCCTTATTACACTGGGGTCATTGACCCCCTTGAAGACACTACTGCTTCAAGTACTGCCAGTGGTACTAGTACCACTGATTGAAAAATATTGCTTTAGATCAGGTCTCTAAACCTCTAAAGTCTCTAAACTTTTTGGCCTGAGGGCCACATCATCTCTCTGACATGGTGTTGGGGGCTGAAAAACTAATTTACATTTCAAATTTGAATAAATTTACATAAATTTACATTTAAAAATATATTGGAGGGTATAAGAAGTCTTGACTTAGGGCTGGATAGAGGGCCACATTGAGGCTTGCCGAGGGCAGCATCTGGCCCCTGGGCTAAGGTTTAGAGACCTCTGCTTTAAATGAAGTTGGAAAACAGTAGATGAAGTTGGCAAGGGATGAAATATTAGGTACCATACACTTCCCCCAAGTTCAGCAATTGTCTCAAAAGAGCATTTCTTTCTTCCCCTTGTGGTTTTCATTTCCTTGGCTAGAAAATAAGAGGGAGAACAAGAAACAGTCTAAATGGGCCACTGCAAACAATCATAATAGCATTTGTTATTTTCATGTGCAAGATTTGCAAAGGCTTTTTTTGGCAACAACACATTTCAGAGTTCATATTTTGAAAGGAGGCTTCCCCAACAGGTGATATTATGGAGGTCATATCTGGGTAAAGGTGAACTTGACTACTATGAAAACAATGTGCAAATTGAATAAAGTGGGCTGAAGGGCAGCGTCGCTCCTTTAGCTTGCCAGGTGACCTGTTCACACCACCCACTCATGATCCTCCCCCCTCCATTCCTCAAAGACAACAAACTGACAGCAAACAAGACTTGCCCATTTAGCATATTCCAATCTACCATTTCAAACAGAGTCCTTTGCTTTTCATCCTAAAGTGGTACTTGTTAAAGGAGCTGTGACCATTCAGGCTGTTTCCTTTGAGGATGATAACACTGCTGCAGAAGCTTCATTATTATGCTAATCGAGCACAGTCTGAGCAGCTTTCATAACTGCCACGTTAAATCATCTACCAAGGGGAAGCCTCAAGAGCCATTTACATTGCACCGTATGCATATTAATAGGGCTGGGAGCAGCGGAGTTGTTTTTGAAGCAATAGGCAGGCGGGTTAGGTGGGGGGAACACAGTGTTGGATGTCTTGGAAAATATGAGGTGGTTCATCTTCAGAAAGGTTTTCACAGGTTCAGCGCTGAGGGGTTGGTACTCCTGTCAGTGAGGCAAGAAAACAGAGCAAGAGATATGAAACCAAAGGGCAGGCTGCTTCACAAAGTGCCAGTGATCTGGTGTTATGGTTCCCATGTACATTTCGGCCCAACAGCAGCCTCTTGTATTAAAAAAATATGAATACACGTCATGCCTTGTGACATGAAGCAACTGTAAACATTCAGCTAGCTCACTCCAATGTCACTGGCCTAGCTGCTTTTGGCATCCTACTGCTCAGCAAATTGCACAGAATAATAAAACTCTGGCAAGAACGTATTCTCAGGTTGACCAGATGTCCCTTTTTCCCCAGGACATGTCCTGGATTTTAGCCTACTGTCCTGAAAAAAATCTTCATTATCACCCTTTTCCTTGTAAGAAAGCAGCATATAGCCTTCTTGTCATGAATAAATTCTATGTGATAAATTATATATAATATTTTAATTTATTAAGTAATATTGTGCTTAATTAGCCATATGAAGGCAACCTATATGAGTGTTTTCAGCTTTTATTTTGTCATGTCCTTCATTTGGCTTGGACAAGCCTCCTAAATTTTGGAGGGCTTGTCCTCTTTTTTGGTTATGGCATGTGGCCACCCTGCATAAGCTCCGCAGTGCATGATGTGTAATATGTGCCTTATTTCTGGGAGGTGATTCTCCTTCTCCTTTACAGTCAGCCAAGACTTTCTCCGATCCCAGTGGCTCTTTCCCAAATGCATTTATATGCATGTTTTCTCAGAACCAAGTTCCACAATCTAAGTTCCATAGACCAGTTCAACGGATAGGACTGCACCTTTGAAAGAGCCAATAACTGGATCTTCCAGTTTAATGTACAATGACCCCTAAGTTTGGGAAACAGAACTTTTGAGAAAGATTTTTGACAGTTCTCACCAATCCCATAAACTCAATCTAGGAACAAGCCAAGTGCCTAAAAGTAGCCACTACACCATTAACTGGATGGGGAAACAAAGACATAATGCATCAGGAGTCCTCTAGCAGCAACAGAGAATTTCCTGAGTCAACAGGACTATACAGTATAGGACAAAAGTCTTTTATTAAATAACTTGGCTTTATGGCCTTATGTTCTTATGTCACAATTCATTATTTATTTTCCCTGCATATATTCCATCCTGATTGCTATTGGCAAAAGGAGCTTTAACCCTCTATATCAGGGGGCAGAGCTGGGGGTAGCTCAGGGGTGATTTAGATCCAGGAAATTAGAGAGGGCTGCTGACAAATCCTATCTCTCTCAAGCCTCAGATTTTAGTATAGCCCTGCAATCCAGAGTAATTATGGGAGCACGTAAGAGACATTACGTGCACCTGTAGTTACTGCACCACCTAGTGAAAACCTATGGGAAATTCATACTGCAATCCAGAGTAAATTGTTCTTACACCAGAGCAAGGTCTCCCTGTAGTTCCTCTGGATTGTGCCCTTGGTCTCCTTGGTTCTCTGGCAGCTAAATAGCCAACGCAGATTTGAGTAGTCTCCTTGGGACCATTGGAGTTCTACTGATGTTCCCTTACCCCAAGGAGACATCTGGCTGATGGTCCCAGCCCACAGGATACAATGTCATCTGTTTCAGTGCCACTGTCCTGCCCAGTACCAGGCAAACATAGTATTGGGCCATTAGTATATACTTGACATTGCAATTTTACCTGGGGGTTACCTACTTTGTTTTGTAACACATATCACCACCAGGGTTCAATAACCATGTATTATAGCTTGGTACATATAATGAATAAATGTTGCATCAAGTTTTAGTATGGGACCCTGTAGGAAGTTAGTGTTGTGTTTTTTAATGGAATTTATTATTATTTGATAAGAACTTATGACTTTTTTACTGCTAATTAGACAGTTATAAATCCAAAAGCATGAATTTTGTATCACCAATTACATCCAGGGTCCAATGGACCCTGTATTATAGTTTGGTATCATAATGAATAAATGTTGCATCAAGTTTTAGTATAATTATTTTATACTAATTTTAATTGTGAAATACTGTGAAATTATGAATTTTGATTATAATTTTACCTAGCAAAATATTGAATAATCGGTGAAGAGTAACATGGGTCAGATGGACCTTGCTGGTATTCAGTGCTATAATTTGAATTTACAGAAAATATGTAAATTCAAAAAAATCATGCTTTTTGGATGTATGACTGTCTAAGTAGCAGTAAAAAAGTCACAAGTTCTTATCAAATAATAATAAATGCCATTAAAAAAACACAACACTAACTTCTGACCAGGGTCACAGTGACCCAGTTGGTAGCCTGCAGATTTTAAATTTCTTTGTGAAATAGATTTATATTCATAAGATGTCTGAAGTATATCATAGACCAGAATGAAAATCTGTCAAGATGCACCAGAAATGATGTGATGACTGGAAATGTCATCATCAAGCTGGAAAACTTTTAACAATCCTAAGCTGAAATCCTACACTTGCCCAGAAGCAAGTTCCACATACTGTCATTGTTAAAAACATATACATAGCAGCCTGTTAAAAATATAGCCTGGTAACATTTTCCCAAATGCAGTCACATACCGTCGTAGCATCAAGTCTAACAAATTAAAAATAAAATATTGAAATGAAAGGGGATCACCTGAAATTGGTTCATACTAGGTCCTGACCCAAAGTTTGAAAAACACTGTCATCGGCAATGGTGCTCTTAAAGCCAGATGAGTCTGCCAACTTGCCTAAATGGCTCTTTAAGGGCAACCATCATGCATTAAATTTACTGGATCTCAATTAGATTTCTGTCTGTCTGTCATATTACTAATGGGAAGGAGCTAGTTAGTACCTTCCAAGTGCCCAAAAATGTCCAACACAGCCCAGAGTTGGGCCTTGCCTGCCTTCTACCCTGGACTATGGGACACCTGAGCACCCTGTAACATAACACCTGAGCATCTAGACATCTGCTTGCACAAACTGTGGTATAAGGACTGACATATGCCACATTCTTGGGTTTGTTCTCTCCCCTTCCCCCTATCATGACCTTTTGATTTTCATGTCAACCCACGCTTTGATTTGTTCCCTGTTGCTATAATTCATGGTTAAAGTAAATGCTAGCATCTGCAGAAATCACCCACAGATGATCCCCTGGATCTGGGATCCTCAGATGTAGGCTGCAATTTAACAATCAGTATTTCCAAAATTTCACATGGGGGCTTAACTTCTTAATATATATGCCATAAAACTGTGATACTAGTCAAGCTTCAGAAATAACATATTCTGCCATTTTCCTTATGCAACTGCTGTTTCTCATAGTGTGATTGACCAGTATCTGCAGCCAACTGTGGATCCAAGATATGCTTGCAAGAGAAATGGTTCCAAGGCAGCTGTGTCTATATTTTGCATTCTCTGTGGGGTTTTTTATGCAGCTGTGCTTGTCAATTCACCCTGTGTGGGCACGCCATTATCACCAACTTGCTTGGCCTTCCTGCTGCCTACCTAATTGTGTTTGTGGAGTATAGCAAAATGAACAAATTATTTTCAAGTTCTTATCTTTTTTTGTATTATTCAAGGGTAGCACGCTTCAGTGCATGCTGTTTAATTTTACTTACTTTGCTGGCTGATCACATACCAGAAGCCAATAAGATCAGCTTCATGTATGAATCAGCTTCTGTATGAAAAAAATCACAGAAAACCTGTCACAAAGGTTTCAAAATTGTTTCAAAGGTTTCAAACCTGTCACAAATATTCAAAATTTGATAAATTTTTCAATTTTCTCACATAAGTTTATTGAGAAATTTCACAACAAAACTTGTGAATTTGTGTTAAATTTGTGTTTAAAATTGTGTTAAATTTTAACACAATTTTTAAATTCAAATGCATGTTCATATATCTTGATTGTTTTGATTTTGTGATACTACGAAATGATAATTGCCATTATATTATGTATCAGATGCTGCCGGATATAAAATACTCTTTCCTATAGTATCTATCTATCACCAGGATGCCAACTTATTACATACAACAGGCAAAATAGCATTTATGGTGCCTGCTGAGGACCACAAGTGATATAATAAAGCAGGAAATTATGTCATAAAGTAGGTCATGAGCGGAAGTACTTTTTCTTACTTAGGTACTCATTATTTGCAAATGACAGAGAATACACATATCTTGATAATATTTTCAAGATATGGAAAATCCCAATTATGGCAAAGGCTGACAATTCAGTGACAACTTAGCAGCTGATGGTAATGCTGGGAGATTCTGATGGCCAAATAAAAAGCTTCTTCAGGCCACATCTGGTCCATGGGCCTTATTTTTGACATGCCTGAGCTGTCAAATTTTATGATGGGTAAAAACATGGTGTCAATTGCCAATCTATAAAGAATGAAATACTATTGCAAGTCAATCATCAGTACCAAAAATTCTGCTATACTGATTGATTTCAAAGTACTGTAAAAGTACTGTAATTTCAAGAAAATTCTTTTTAAAATTTTGAGGAGTTCTTTAACAAGAATAATATTGATGTAGTTTGATCACTATTAGTGAACCTCAATAATGATTAGTGATAGAACTACTTTCTATTGAAGAAAGTGAACTTCCTTGGATATTAGCTGCCAAAAAATATTTGTTGTTTTTGGACATACTCTCAACTCATAATAGGTGACAGTAGCAGTGCTTTGTGTACTGAATATGTATTGTACACATCTGTACTCCACAGTCCAAAGGCAGATCAGATCAATTAAATAGTCAAGTGAATTATTTGCAGTGCTAGTAAACCTTAACTGGTAAATTTTAACTGATGAACACTGATGAATGTAAGACTGAGCCACGGGTGGGATGGTGATGTAAAGATCAGTGGTAAAGTACATACTTTGTATGCAGAAGAGCCCAAGTTAATCCCTTTCATCTCTAGGTATGACTAGAAAGACTAAAAAAGACCCATGGTGAACATTTTCAGAGTAGAGAATATTTATTTTCACGAACCAAAAATCAGATAAAACAATTTCTTATGGGTGCAATCCTAACTAATTTTCCAGCAGTGCCATAGCCAGTGCCATAGACAGTGGAACACCAACATGTAGTTGGTAGTGGTCACAGCGTCCTCCTCAAAGTAAGGAAATGTTTGTTTCCTTATCATGGAGTTGCACTACACTTATACCAGAGCTGGAAAATTGGTTAAGATTGCATCCTATGTTTCCTAGGAATATTTATTCGTTAAGCACATTAAAAAAATAATAACCTGAAGAATTACCATGATTGCCTAACTATTTTATTTTTTAAAGCATGTATGAGTTGTTCAGTATTCTGATCCCAAAATCATGTGATCTGAGAATGTATAAATTGATGGTGTTCAGGAAAAAAAAACTGTATTAATAGACCGGGCAGACTAAATGCCCTTGTAATGGAATATATACATATGTAACATCATTTCCTACCTTGGTAAGGTGAGTTATTTCACCTTAGGGACAACTTAATACAATAGAATACATAAAGTTGGACTGCTGCCAATACCTTGCATTCAAGAATTTTATCCACATTAATAAGCCACTGGCTTTTGAGATCTCAATTAGTCAGATAAACTACAGCTATCACATAGAACTCCAGGAGCATAGACCAAATTTTGTTTATTTTCTGCCTTCAGGCCATAGGTGCAATGCTCATCAATTACAGTTATGATTCATACACTTAGGGATTTATGTCCTCGTGGTATGCTGAACATTTTAAAATAATGAAGCTCATCCATATTGGCTGGCTAAGAACTTGTTTTCGCTTTTTTCTGGAGACAGCAAAGCTACTACAATCCAAAACCATACGATGCAAAAGTTATTACCAGCTGAAACAAGGCTTCATAGAAGCCTTATTTCCTCCAGCTAAGTTGATTCAATGGGAGGGGAAAAAAGCAAGGTTTAAACTAGGCACATGGGAATGTGGAGGCAGAGTTAGCAGCAGGAAGATTTATTAGAAGGATTTGGAGATATTTACCATATCCAAATCCCCATTTATTAACAAGATTAATTAAAACATAATATCTTTAGTAGAGAATGATACATGTATATTATGCAGATAAAGTGTGGGACAGCACTTGAGTCAAATGCAGAGTCATTGGACTTCCATGATTCAAGTCAAAAATGAGTCATAATGAGGACACTTAAGTCCTCATTAGGACTGCTCGATGAGTTAAAAATTCAAGAGTTGCCCTCCTTAAAGAATCTATAATTGAAAAAAGACCGGATTCTGCCAGGGTGCATATGTGTCAAAGCTCTGTTAGAACACTCCCTCCTATCTATAAACAGTGCAGGAGGAAGCAGAGAGAGAGAGAGAGAGAGAGCAGGGAAGGAAACCACCATCACCATCACAGAACTCTATAACTATGGAGTCATCCCTAAACTAGAATTTTTGTGCAAGGCACCAAAGCTGAGTTCATCAGCAGTGAGCAAAGTGTGTAATAACCTCTTATTGTTCCTTTCTTAACCTCACAGTCCTGTTAACTCTCTATTCCCTTTCTGAATCCATGTTTTCATCATCCTTTCTATATTTAATTATGCACCACCCTCAAATCCCCATTTGCAAAACAAAAGCAAATTATATTCACAGTATTGATCTTATCTGTCTGCTGTGTATATTTATGTTATAACATGTTCTGCATAGTGACTTTCCTCCCCTTTGTTGTTATAATGATGGGCACAACGGGGCACTATTTAGGTTAGATTCTATTAATAAAAACGACCATTACTAAAAATTGGCTTATTCATTTTCAGTGCATCCACAATGGGCCGAGGTTGCACAAGGGAAAATCAATAGAACAGATTTAAGAACACAGAATAATTATATACTTTTCATCAGAAGACACTGAAAATATTAAGAGGGTTTATAAAAAGGGGGAGAGAAGGAAAAAAGCAAGGAATTGTGACTTGAATGTACAGTGGTTGATTTCCTTCACAATTTATCAAGAGACGGTAAAAGATAAGGCTGTGCTAGAATGTGATTGGAAAAAGTAATATATAACAGAAAGATAAGTGTGTTTAACAACTGACTTTATCAAAATGAATTGCTGCAAATAGGATGAGAAACTCTGCAAGGGGGGATTTATTCTACCTAAGAAACAATTCATTTTGTGGCATATGCACTTCATTCCCACTTCTGTTTCAAAGCAAATAGAACTTAGAAGACTCCAAACTAGAATAAATTCACTGATGATAAAAATATCATAAATTCCTCAGAAGCTGGAATATAGGGTGGAATTTCTATGTGGCTGACATATACCCTATTTACTTGAATATAAGGCTCACCTTTTAAGCCAAATTTACTTTACAAAATTGAGGTGCGCATTAGATTCAATAGTGCATTAGATTTGAGTAAATATAGGTATTATGGGCTGTGGTGGTGCAAATGGCTAAGACAGCGTGCCTGTTAACCAGCCCTAGCCCTTAGCCCAGCTTCTGCCAACCTAGCAGTTTGAAAGTATGCAAATGCATGTACCACTTCAGTGGGAGGTAACAAAGTTCCATGAGCCTTCAGCAGTCATGCCGGCCTCATGACCACGGAAGTGTCTCTGAACAATGCTGGCTCTAAAGGCTTAGAAATGCTTCCATCAGTATACTGATGGAAACCCACTCCAAACCTCTGGATGACCTCTCTCAGCGGCTTCATGTAGATATTAAAAAGCATGGGGGATAGAATGGCCTCTTTGGTTAGAGAATAACTTTTCCCTTTGGGTACATGTGGGCATTTTGGAAATTTTAAATAAATTTGTAAGAAATTTATCAGTTGATGAGGTCCGTTCTCTGAGTTCATTATCTCTAATGTTCCTGATAATTTTAGCTCATTACTCTAGAAACTTTTATGGTTCTAAAATGATGTTGCACACTTGTTAGAAAAAAGGGGGACAGAAAAGGAGGACTTTGGATTTGACATCTCCTTTGAACTGCTCTTCCTGAAAATATAATCCCTGCTACATTACTTCACGAAGGCCAAAAGTGCAATTAATATTGATGCAGTCGCAGCGTAACAAAAGAATCAAGTTTGCACATTTTGGGACTAGTAGGCGAGTCTGCACTAATACATCCTAGGTCAGCAATCCTGCAGCTTAGATTTGTGTCTCCTATATTTATCCTGGCAAAGGTTTACCACTTTAAATTATCTATCAGGGTGACACAGCAGAGCTTCATTCATGCCTGATCTTTATTGGGTGGGTGGAGGTCAGAGTAAAATAAATTGCATCAGTGTATTTGTGTGATCAATTGACTGCAAGGTCAAATGCAGCTGAAATTCAGGGAACATTGGAGCCCTAGAACATTTTCTTGAAATCAATGTGACTGCTTGAAAAAGGTGTGATAACTAGATGCTTTGGGCCATTAACACCAGCTGGTCATTAAGCCCCCTCGAAAATTGTTATAGCTTTTATAACCTCTCTTATCTAAAGCAAACAATTAAACATTTTAATTACATTATAGGGATGACAGGAGATAATTGAAGTTATCAGGAAATAATGTGGCCACATTAATGTGAGTTACTGTGTCACTGTTTACCTATGGAGTTGCCATGCAGTTAACACAGACAAGAGTTATTGCCCAGTAGCTATTCAATTAGAGCTAAATCCAGGTTCTTTCTTCCATAAAGGAGGGCACATGGCAGAAGGGATAGAGAAGGGCATTGTTTCTGTATTTCAGAGGCCTCATAAAATGGATTGTTGCATGTAGGAAGTGGTAGACCTTTCCTGGTGTGATTTTCAGCATATCGCAAATACTATTCAACCTGAACTCCTTTAAAAGTCTTTTGGTGCAGAATAGCTCCTCAGGATAGCCTGAATTATATGGAAAGGTTCATTCCTGAATTACCCTGCGGACTGAGGGTCCAATCCTATTCAACTTCTCAGCACCATTACAGCTGCAGTACAGCCCTGGGAGAAGAGAACAAATTTTAACTTGAAGAGGCTTCCCTGACTGCGCTTTCCTCCTACTGCAAGATGCAGCGAATCCTCCTTGGCATGACTGCATCAGCAGCCCCAATGGTTCTAGTTGGATCTGTTCAATTTCAGGAGATGGCCTGAGGCTGCTGCATGCTACCCAGGAGGATGGGGTTGGAATCTCACATACCTGCTGGATTCCAGCTTTGCCTCCCATTCCCCACCCACCTGCCCCCAGGAATGCCCTTCATCTGCCTCCCCCACCCTGAAGCACCCCCTTCCTATCTTCTCCTTGCCCTCCCACAACTTGCTGAGATAGACAATGGGCATTGGAAAGGACAATATACCCAGCTCTGGAGACTATTTGGGCTGTTGCCACCCTTCTTCTGCCTTGATTTGCCCGTTCCTGTCCTCTTCTGCCCACTGCCGTGATGGTCCTCCCTCTAACCAACACTGGATGACACCAACCTCTATGACATCATTGCATGTATCAATTCTATTCTGGAAATTAGGAAAATCAGACTTTCAAAAGCCCAGGAAAAACTGGGATGACAAGAAACATCGCACAGTATTTTGCTTCATATGAAACTGTGTTGCCCAACACTTGTCAAAATGTGGATGTAGTGGTAAATATTTTATTTCTGTGGATTTTTGTTCATTCAAGCCAAGCAAGAGACATACATCCAAATATGTTCAGTTTTTGCCAGGTGAGCAAAGAGCCAGATAGTATATGACTATTTTACAAGACTGTTGGAAAGACACCGCACATCCAAAGGCCAAAAGGCCACACTTTTGATTGACTCATGTAATCAGCTCCTCCTTAATTGATCCGTATTCCAAATTAAATAGAGACCTGTCTATTATTTAAGCATAAATGGAGTGTTTATGCCTCCAAAATTCAGATGACACTTTTCAGATCCAAATCCTGCTGGAACAGAATATTTGGAGTTTTATAACCAGAACCTTCTCCCTGGACTCCTAAATTTCGGGAAGAAAATTCAAGCACAAAAAGGTAGAAAATGTCTCTTTGATGTAAAGGATGTTACTACCCTTACTACTGTAAGTAACTTTACTTACCTTAACCTGGGGAAAAGTTCTACTTTTCTCATGGGCTACTTTAGTTATGTGCCAGCTATTTTCCACAAAACAAGAATTGTAAATGTAATAGAATGGAAACATATAGGATCCAGCCATGCACGCACTGATCCCCCAGCCCCTCTCTCCTCTATTCTTCATCTGTCCTTGCTCCTTCCCTAATGAGAATCTTCCCTGTCACCCCCACTGTCTTACCTGGTTCCAGCAAACAGTGTCTTCAGAATGTGCACTCTGCTAGCAGAATATAAGTATCCCCCGTTTCAGCACCTTTCAGTTATACCCAGAACTCATTCATTCAATGCAAGTTCTGCTCTTTCAACCTCTTTATGTTGTTTTAAAGGCCAAAATTGCCCTCCCCATGTTGTTGATCCTGGTCTAATCCCATTCCCAAAGAAGTTAATGACAATTCATTTGTAGAAATCTTTGTGCAGCAGCAGGAATTTGCAAGATAAAAAGTGGCATTTGCAGTGTGAAAGCTAAAAACCCATTGGAAACGTTTTTCAACTAAAAAATATTGGGTTTCACTTTTTAATAGTTTTCTCTTTTGGACAGTGCTCACGCCCCTAATCAGTCTAATAATTGGGTCATGCCTATACTTTGGATAGGAATGGGCTGTTACCTATTACATTGTAATTTACTTTGGATTTCTTCTCCCTTTATTTATACATGTACCCCAATTGACTCAAAACTTGCTGAACATCAGATTTCAATGACTGCATCATGAGCAAACTCCAAAATTTCCTACATAAGTTTTGGAACCCCTTGAGTGCATGTTACACCTTGTGTGGATGTTCAAATGCTATACTTGCCTTCATTAGTTAGGGACTGAACTAATTTAGTCCAAGGTCCATTCCAATAATATTCAGTGATTCTAGAAATATCAAGAGCAAGTTGGATTTTTCACATGTAGAAATGGAATTTTAAATAGGAAAAAAAAATTTACGGAACATTTCTGAAAATTGTTTCTGCCAGCAGTGGAACCAGGTGGAATTTGCACACAGTTTCACTGCTTACTAATCACCATTGGACTTGTTGGACTGGCTACATGGAACCACAAAGCATGGTGGAAATGATAGGTTTGGTTTTTGATCATTAGCAAGCATCTCTGATGGATGCCATCAGGCTTTCAGCTTTCTTTCACTGCTGTTTCCTAGTAGCTGCTTGACAAATCCTCTCTTGTTAAATCATTACAAATTGCAACAGGTCATTCATCTTCCTAGATGCTTCTGACAACCCTCCTGTGCACTGAACCCCAATAAACAGGGAGACCGTGATGATAATGCCATAGAAATGTCAAGGTCCATGGAGTTCAGTAATCACTAAAAAATAGCTACATTGAGAAAATAATTTGTTTTAGGTAACATTCCACCAGCTATCTATCTTTAAGGGCTTTCCACTCTATTGGAGATATGAGAATGACAACACACACACACAAAGACATCTATTTGTTGCTTACAGCTCAGGGTAGCAGGATAAAGGAAACAAATTAATATTGGTAAAATAACAAGTACAATTTATATCTCTAGCTATAGACCCATGAGGGCCTAGGATTGCTTAGGCCTCTAAGGGGATCATGCAGGTTTATCTGCTGCAAAAGTGAAAATTGTTTCCTTCAGTGTCTCACTTTGCCTCAGGTCTTCTGAGCTTCCACTTAATAGAGATAGCACATTATAAACACCAAGCTGTCCAATAACAGTGTAGGTCTTATTTTAATGTTCTGTAAGAAAACATTCTCTAAAATATCTGCCAGGGAAATCAAACATCAGGATACCTTGGTTTGGGGGGAAAAACTCAGACACATTTCTAGAAAAGTCAAGTCCAATCTGCCAGTGGAGAACATTTGACATATTACCATCTCATTGAATTAATGTACTATTAGGCTACAATCCAGAGTAACTATGGGACATTTTACACCAACGTAGTTACAGTGCCACCTATGGGAAATGTATAGAGCAATCCAGAGTACGTGCCTCTTACATCTTCCCGTAGTTACTCTGGATTGTAGGGTTAGTCTGCCAATGATGTCAGTTCAGGGCACAGAAAGAAAAGACATTATGTAAATCTTCCAAACATGGTTCACTGAGAGGTGAGGGTCCATGGTGAATTGCTAAGTCACATCTGCTTTTAAATTTTGATAATGGATTCTCAAGGTATTACTTGATCTCTCTAAAAAAAAAGAGAGAGAATCAGCTCCTTTCAGGATCATGAGATCAGGATCTCAACATCTTTGATCTAGATTGGGTAGATCACACTCAGAGCCCAATCCAGAGTGCTCAGTGCAGGGGTGTGGCAGTGGTGAATATTGCAAACATGCCATAAGGCACATCTGTGAAGCCCACCACCAGGGCAGCACTGAAGGTATCCCAGCACTGATGAATGCTGTGCTAGTGCCAGGGAAACACTGGTTCTTCAGCAGATAAGGAGTGGATGGGGAACATATGGGGAAGGAAGCATTCCAGGGTGGGAAGAGGGTGGGCAGGACATGTTCAGGGGGGAGAGAGGGAAGTGGTACTGGTGGAGTTCGGCTCTACCAGATCCAGGGTTTCTGTGGATGGTTTTTTGCCATAACATGAATACTCTTATTACTACACCAGCTCTAGAACTGATGCAGAAACACACAGCTTCACTGCAGGGCTACTCTGTTTATGCAAGGGAAGGGATAAATGTTTCCTCCCGTAAAGAAGCAATGGGCAACTGCTGTGGCAGCCTGCTTGCCCGCATGGTTCTGCAGCAGCCATTTTGCAGTCACAGTAGTCCTGGAGCTGCAGATAGCAGAGAAATATGCTGCCTACCTGCTTCACATAAAATCAATTATGTGCTGCCTTGACTTGAATATCAAATCACCCTGATATAGGGTTGCCATAATTCTCTTCAATAAAACAGAGACAGGACCCCCTATCAAACTTGCCAGTAGTCCCTCAAAAACTGGGACTCTCTGGGTTTTCCAAAACATATGGCAACTCTTATTTGATAGCCTTTTTAATGGGAGTGAATAGTGAGATAGAATTTTTTTAAATAAATAAATAACTTTAGAGCTATTTACACATGGTGCCATATGTATGTATCAGTTTTGTATACACATACATGCCCAACTTGTATAAGCTTAAATAAATGTTTCCTTACCTGTAGGAGAACCATGGAGCCTAAAACAGTCCCATAGAATACAGCTCCCCATTTGCAAGGCTGCACTGCTGCACAATAAATTACATAGGACTGGGCTGTTGGAGACCGCTTCTGTACAAATCATTATTCACATGTACAGATCAACAATTTCTGTAGACAGATTACACACAGAGCATAATGCATATAACCTTTTTTGTGCTTGTCATAACTTATGTTCAGTAAAATCTGGCTTAAAGCATTCCCTGAGAAACATCCCATTGAAAAGACCAGCTGCTTAGCCGCTAATACCGTATAACATAATTTATATTGTAAAAATATAATATATTATTGTATTATATAATTTATAGTATATAATTATAATTTATAGAATATTATATAATAATATATACTAAACACTTTATTAAATATTCTCTCTCTCTCTCTCTCTCTCTCTCTCTCTCTGCATGTGTGTGTATTTGGAACTAGAGACATCATGCTTCTTTTCCCAGCAGCACTCCCCCCCACCAACCAACTATGGATGATGCATTCATGTCCTAGCATATATATGAAAAGAGTAATGCAACTCATATTTTCCTGTGCCGGGTGCTTCTTTGGTATGCAGTGTCTAGAAGCAACCATTGAAAACACAATGTATTCTGCGGGTTTAATCATCGTTATGTTAAACGCATTGTATACATGAAAGTGCATCTATCTAACAGGTTCTGATAATTTGTAAGCAAATTGCTATCAGCATCGCAGCTGGGCGAGTGCTAAAAAAAACCCAGCCTAACATTTTCACAGTTTCTGAATTACTTTTCTCTTTGATCACTTGGCATCTCCTTTTGCTTTTGACTGCTTTTTGCCAGAGATAAAGAAAATAGTCATCTGACTGTTTTCTGTTTGCAAAGGCTTCAGGGAGATAACTGCGTAGTTGTGTATGAACGCTGCTTTCACTATTCATCATGCAAGGGTTCACCCAACATTACTGACCCAGTCTCAGCAATACATTTTTGAAAAATGCTATTTTAAGTTTTATTGGTCTTGGAGACTTAGATGTGAAGGGTAGTCAGCGAAGGCAAACTAATTCAAACAAACTATTGCTTGCAGTGATTTGGTATGAACTTGTAGAATTTCTAGAACACCCCAAAGACGCCCCATTTTGTAGGTTCTCAAAGCCTATTCTTAATATCTGAAACTGGTTTATGTATTTGAAAGGAGGGGAAGAGGGTTTTCTTCTGTTCATCTTTCTTGTCTTCTTTTTTACTTTAAAAAAAGTCTAGAGTTTACAAATCTTACTGTGAAGAACATGCAGAAAGTTCTACACTTGGGGGTATGCATTCATTTCAGAACAAAAGAAAATGGAAACAAATTGGACCTACACTTGAATTAATGGTTCTTTATATTAAATGAGTGTGTACAAATGGAGTGCATTTTTACCTTCTTGACAGCAAAAGAGTGTCACTTTTGACCGGTGCCTGCAATTTCAGTTTTTCAACAATACCCTGGTGAGGAGCACTGTGAGCTGTCATTGGGCATGGGACAAGAAATGCCTGATTAGGCCAGGGCGACCTTATGTCATAACAAAAAAAGAAGACAAGGTACCCCAAAATGTAGGACATCCAAGAAAATATGGAACATGACAAAAATAATAGCTGAGAACACTCATATATATTGCTTTCATATGGTAAATTTAAACACTGTATGACTTAGGGCACAATTAGGGTTGCCATATGTGTGGGACTGTCCCAGTTTTGGGGGATTGCATTCACATTCTGGCAAGTTTGACAGGGATCCTGTCCCAATTTTGCGGAAGAAATTTATGGCAACCCTGAGTGTAACCAAACCAATTAAGGCTGGCACAACTTACCTGTCTCCTCATTCCTGTGGTGGTGTGGAAAGGCCAGCACAAGGGTGTGCACTGACCTAATCCCTCTAGGAGTGATGCAGAAGTCCTTCTAGGACTACCAATCAGTGGTGGGCTTCAGGGGGTTCTTGCAGATTCTATAGAACCCTTTGCTAATGAGCGCCTGGTTCTGAGAACCAGTTATTAATGGGACATAGAACCTGTTGTTAATTTAGGTTATTAGGACATACAACCTGTTGTTAATTTATTTGAATCCCACCACTGCTACCGATGCATCCACACTTCCCCTTTGGTCTATTCCTCCTTTCTGAATCTCGGGAGAGGTGAGAGAAGCAAGCTTTATCCACTGGAATAACAGCATGTAAATTATTTTCTTGCATTCTGCTGTATCAGCCCCAATACAGACAAATGACAGAGATAGTTTTGATTTTTCTGGAGCCCAACAGAATGTGGTTTGCAGATGTCAGGCCAAAAACACACAGTGCTCAAGTGAGCAATGACATCTATGAAGGATATTGATTTGCATTCAGTTCACCAGGACTGGTAGAGTGAGTTTGTCTTACAACTAAGAGAGAGAGAGAGAGAGAGAGAGAGAGAGAGAGAGAGAGAGATGCAACAGTGCTTCAGTTTTGAGGTGCTTGGATTTATGTGTGCAACAGTGGCTCAGGGAACTTCCTCACAGTGTGCTGCTCTCTGGAATGGAAAATGGCTTTCCCAAAGGGGATTTGCAACTTCACAAAATTACTCTTCCTGAAAAGATGGTTGGTTTGACAAGGTTCCTGTCACACTTTGCCATGAAGAGCAAGTTTAAAGAGGGAAAAGACAGTGTAATATTAATACCATTTTAAATGGTGAGGTCTTTGGCACACATTGTGTCACACCGTGATGTATCATTAAACTCTACTACAAGCTGCAAAATAAACCATCAACAGGGGGAAAAAATAAGAAGCCTTTTGGGGATCAAAGAAATGAGTGCATAATTGCTGTTTGGTGTAGGGATGTTGAAGGAGGGGAATTGCTATTTGTTGAACAACTGCACAGGGTTGCTTTTAATTATTCGTCTCATCTCATAAAATCTACCTAATTACTATTTGAACTTCTGGTCTGGCTTAGCCAGTGTCTGAATCACTCCCTGTCAAGCTGGTACTGATATTGGCCATTAAATGGGGAATGAATTCTGACACTTTTGTCAGCCAGCTCTTTGTTGTGTTGTATGCAATGGTTGTGTGAGAGAGTGAATTCCCTCTGACGTGTGATTTGGTAAGTTTGATTATATTCACAGAATATACTGGAATATATTCACAATTTAATATATTCACAGAATATACCTAAAATTCACTGAATAAAGTGGCGCAAAAGGGGATCATATACCATTTTGGACAGAATATACTGGAGCAAAAGGAGATCATATACCATTTTTGAAAATCTCATCACTATCCAACAGTTTGTAATTACTCAACATACAGCAAGTTCTCATGTAAAGTTGTCAACCGGCTCTTGGAAATGGCAACTTTATGTGAAATTACTTCTAACAAAACAAATGTTACCATTGGCTAATTGATATTTTCTCACAACTATGAACTGTTCCAAAACAAAACAATGTTATTAAGGCAGAGGTGGGCAAACCCTGGCTCAGGGCCATTTGATCTCCAATGAGCCTTTGGAATATCAGAGATTGTTGAAACGCTTGCTTTTTCTGGGCATTATTTTATTACCATTACCTCTGGACAACATATTTCTCCCTTATGTGTTTCTGGTTTGCTCTGTATGTTTTTGCTGTGCAAGAAGTGTGAAGCAAACCGCTCCTAGTTCTCTTGTGTGTATTATAAATAAGTTCAACAATCGTTCATGTACAGTACATTCCATCTCTAATGTTTTCATTTAAGTAAGTTTTATTCAAATTTGAAATGTAAATTAAATTCATTCTTTTTTTCCCCTCTGGCCCCTCACCCAGTGACAGAGAGATAATGTGGCCCTCCTGCCAAAATGTTTGACCACAGCTGTGTTAGACAACTGAACAAGCAACAAAAGTGATCTGTTTAAAGAGCTATTTTCTATTTCTTTGCCTTTATTAAAAATACTCATGGATTGCATTGTAGAACATTCAAGAACAATTTGTCATAGCAAAACGGGAACCAGAGTAGGTTTATCAACAATTTAAAAACTGTTCATTAACACATGAACACATGTGTTCCCATGAACACATGATGTAAATGAATGCCTACTTAAACACATGCAACTCAACATAAATATTTGTATGCTTCCACATGATCCGGAACTCTACATTTGAACACAGAAAGAATACATTTTGGCTGCATTCCTTCTCTTAGGCTACCCTAAACCCCAGCACAAATCCTGTGCTGGTTTGGGGGGTGTCACAAATGTGCCGTAAAACAATTCTATGCCATTCCTGAGCACAGACATGCACTCCCTTCAACACCACAGGAACGGGACAACCAATGAGTTGTGCGGGCCTAGGTTATGATTGTACCCTTTGTTGAATATAAACACGATACTATGCTTAAATGAAGCATACTGGAGTAAGTGCATTAGAAATATGATTCACTGCTGTTTCACTTTTCTACAGCAATTGTGCATATGTGTGTGAGTGTGTGTGTGTTTGTGAATAGAGAGAACAATGTTTCGCTGCTTGGCAAGAGAGAGAGAGAGAGAGAGAGAGAGAGAGAGAGAGAGAGAGAATTTGCTTTTTTCATAGACAAACAATGATTCCTGAAGTCAAGGACAACCTGCCATTACTATATCTTCCATGAGTGCAGTGGGATATACATCTTTTAAAAACAGAATAAAGAACAGTAGTAGGGATCCTGACAGGCATTCAAGCCTGGAAGTCAGATCAGGGAATTGCTGCCCTCTTCAGGGCTGCTCTTGATGTCCAGATGTTCCATAAGCCTCGGATGTGTGCCGTGGTTTATTAGTTTGCTTACGCATATAACCCCAAGACCTTTGGGGAACCCTTCCAGCTGCCGAGCCTTACCACACACAGAGCAGTGCTTTAGCAGAGCAATTAGGCAATTGCTTGCAAAGCGATGAGTTCAGTATCTGTATCTGAAATGATAAAATATTTACTTTGGAAAATACATAATAATCAGTAGCACATTAGAAAATTACCAGTGTACTGAGCTGCTTTGAGTGCACAGTGCACTGAGCTGCATTTTCATGCTGCCACACTTCTTCTTCCTGCTCCAAACGACCCATTCTAATTCACCATTCATCTTTCCTGAATTCTATCCACTTGGGCAAAAATGCAGGGCACCCTAGCAGTAATTTACATTGAATTTAGTGAGGTTTGCCTCTGTTTAAACTTGCATGGGATTTCACAGGAAATATGTTTAGTGACATATCTGGTCCCTAATGGAATGTTCTGGTTGGTCTGAATTTATTACTTTCTCCAACACAGCTCTATGCTTTAAAATTGTTTATAGCATTGCTTCTCAAATTGTGAGTTAGGAGCCACCAGGCAGGTCACAACCTAATTTCAGGTTGGTAAACATTCATTTTATGTGTATTTATTTTTTCATATATTAGACAATGGCTGCAATCCTAAACAAACCTTCCTGAGAGTAAGACCCATAGAGCATAATGGGTGTTACTTCTGAGTAGACATGGTTAGGATTGCAGCCAGTCTTTGTTCAGTGTGGACAGTATTGCAGTCTGGGATGTTTGGTGTGTTCTTTATTTTAAATAAATTTTCAAATAATAAAATTAGATTTTGTCAAATGGAGGGTATTAAACATTTTCCTTGTTGATGCTGTCACTTCTGGCCATGATATCACTTCCAAATTAAAGACCTCACTTCCATTAGGTCCTGATAGATTTTTATTCTAATAAGTGGATCTTGGCAAGAAACATTTATGGTATCAGTATTATGGTATGTATGGTTTATGGTATCAGTCCTGTTTCCCAGATAAGTAGCTCTTCCCCGAGTTCCAATTTTCAATTTCTTACAATAGAATTTGCCCAGGTACCCCCCACAAAGACACAAAACCATGTGATCTGGAGTAAAATGGCCCCCGTTTATTAATCAAGACCAACTGATCAGCTTATACTAGCAATGGGTCCTATATAAACTCCTTCTGCTTTTCAGTGCAGGCAATGGAACCACAGCTAACCTGGTAGGATCTCCATGGTCAATACCACTTTGTCTCCAAACTCAAGCAGTAATTCTTGCTTTGCAGCACCAAACTGAAAGTGGTCAGGGAGGCTGAACCTCTCATCTCATCCCAAGTCTGACAACCTTTGAAATAAACCTTGCAATTCAAGTCTGAAAGGTAATCTGCCTACTTACCTGAGCTAGACGACCCTTTGAGATTGGTTCTGCTTCTCCCTCTGACTCTCACTATTTGAGTGAGGTAGGTTCCAGATCTCTACTCCTACTCTCCATCTGATACTACCAGTCATGGCATCTCTGACTAAACAGCACGCTTTAAGGGTGGTCTGGAATATGCAAAGTAACTCCACACTGCCAATAAGTTGTAAAAAAAAAAGTTCCTAGCAAGTCCTTAACAGCTATTTTTAGACTATACAACATTTGTATGTAAGGATGTCTATGTCATCCAATGCCTCCACATTGTTGGGAACCCAAAGTGCAAGTAAGGAAAAAAAAACTGTCCATTTTTTTGTACCATCGTCCAACATGTATTGGAGACACCGGGTTACAACAGTAAGCAGAAAGGGTGGAGACCACTGGTGGGCTCCAGTAGGTTTGCATTACTCTATAGAACCAGTTGTTAACGAGAGAAAGGACATATAAAGTTTAAAAATACCCATTTAAATGTGACTGTCAGATGGGCATAGAACCAGTAGTTAATTTCTTTGAATCCCATCACTGGTGGAGACTGGACTCCATTGCTTCATTGAGGCACATTTTGATATGGCTTAGAATTGGGCATAGCTAAACTAAGCTAGATTGGAACTTGGTTTAGGATTAGGTTTAGGATGGAGAGAAATAGTTGGTTTCCTGAACACTGAGTCTGACCAAGGAGTGTTTGGCCCATGAAATATCACAGGAAAGCCCATGTGATTGCAAAATATTCATAGTACAAATAGATTTGACATAACAGGTGCTTATGTTGTTATAGATTGATACTCCATTTTGTTTAAAGACAAATTAGCTCAAAATGTTTTTTGTCCAAAGTCAGATAACATCGCAGCTCTAAACAACTCCATTCAGAAAAAAAACTACACACATTCCAAAAGTACTCCAAAGCACAAGGGTGTTAATTGTCATGCAATGGTCAAACTGAAAACTATTTACGGTAACACTTTCCAATGGAGAAGAAGGGACTTCAAGAGGACCCTTTGACGCTTTGAAGTCCAGCTCCCCACAGTTTAACTTTGATTAAAAAGAAAACCACATGTGCTCACAACTTTATGTAGAGAGTTACACTTCCAGACCTCCAATGCAATTCCTGTAAGGAAACTAATTAGACCAGCCTCACATCCCCAACCCCACATAAACATTTTCCCACAAAAAGGTAGCAATGTTGATGGAAATTTAAGGTTTTACTGCAAACATTACCAATCTAAAAGGCACCTGTCTTTTTCTTTTTACATTGTAAAGGAAAAAGACTGGGGGTGGGAAAAGGTATTGACTTTCAAACGGTCTACATCCAAGCACATGGACAGAAGAAAGATATTCCCACAAAAAACACATGTCCCAAAACAGCATTTGCAATTACAGCACATCCATCCATTCACACCTGTCACTGAAGAAAGACATCCAGTTTACATTCCCTTCCATTCAGTACATACAATTAAGTCTTGGAAAGACAATGTCTTGACTAGCCAGGGCAAATTGTAGACATTTTGTTTCAAATAAAACAGACTGAGGCATATGCAATGGTGTAAAAGAGAATAGTCTGAGATTATGCAATAACAGTGAATTCCTATAAGCATTAAGCTACACTTGGTGGGACAAGATGTTTCACCAAGTTAGTTTTATATACATTATAAAGAAATTAAAGCATGCAGCACACCAAACCTGAAGCCTGTTTAAAAATAATATAGTGGTACCTTCGTTTACAAGCATAATCCTTTCCAGAAACATGCATGTAATCCAAAATGCAAATATATCAAAGTGAATTTTCCCATAAGAAATTATGAAAACTCAGATGATTTGTTCTGCAACCCTGGGCTGCCAGGCATCCTGGCATAACATCCCAGGGCTCGATATGCTGGGCTGCTTCAATACACGTGCTGAGGCAGCCTGGTACCACAAGCGTGGAGAGCAAGCAGAGTCAGGATAGTATTGCAAGATAGAATTTCTTGCTTGTTATCCAAGATAGAATTTCTTAGAAATTTTTTCTTGTCTCACAAGACACTTGCAATCAAGGTTACTTGTAATTCAAGGTACCACGTTTATAAATATCTTAATAATACCTGTATAAAAACTATGGGTGCAATCCAGAGTAACTACGGGGAGTCCTTGCTCTGGTGTAAGAACAATTTGCTCTGGATTGCAATATGAATTTCCCATAGGTTTTCATTAGGTAGTGCAGTAACTCCGGGTACATGTAATGTCTCTTGCGTGCTCCCGTAGTTACTCTGGATTGTAGGATATGGGTGATATCCTAAAGACACTTTTCTGGGAGTAAGATCCATTGAACACAATTGGGCTTACTTTTGAGTAGACATGGTTAGGATTGTGCTCTACGTTAAATTTTTGCTGATATTGTTCACATGCTATTGAAAGAATAAAATGCAGTGTATTTCCACATTAAATATTAGACCCAAATTACATGGAATACACAAGCTTAATGGCTGATCCTCTAATGTTATTGACTTCATCTAAAAGCAGATGTGCAGGAAGGGGATGATTAAGATCAGTACCTCTGCACAACTTACAACTTTCACTTCTTTGTCAGCTCTGCTTTATTTCTTTGTTTCTTATTCATTCATTCTTTCATTTATTTCAGAAAACAACTGCATGCAATAATGTTTTTTCTTCCAGTTTCTGGATCTCTAAGTCTGCTGTACTATAGGATTCAGGAAAAAAAAAATTGTAGGAGAAACATAAAAAAAGCAGATTTACAATCTGTTAAAACTGAGAAGTCCGCATACGATGATACTAATAGAAAATACCTTTTTCTTACTTTGGAAAAAAAATTTTCTAACTCTTTTATTTGACCCAAGAAAGAATCACCCAAAAAGTTGGATATAGATGGAAATGGTGCCCAAAAACCCTATTCCAGGGAAGGTGTCAGTAGAAGAAACACTTGCATCATTGCAAGATGACAGTTCCAAAGTAGGGAATTAATCCTCCCCTCTTTTCCAGCCTTAGGAACCCTAAGGCACTACTCTAACCTTCTTTCCTATTCATGTTAACACTCAGTGGGGAGCAGCATTAGTAGAATCAATCCTCTAAAAAATTTGCTCAAGCTGGAGAAGGAAATTCTGCTCCCAGTATGGAGCAGACTAAAGGAAATTGAAAATCCCTTCAGTGTGCAGCATGTTAGGTGATAATTGCTGCATTCCAAGGAGTTCAACATTGTGGCACCCACTTAGAGTGGGCTTGAAATATTATGATTAGCTAGAGTGAAGCCTTGCTTCTAAGATGAGCAAAAATCCATTCAAAACTCACCAGGTTAATTTATTGCTTGCTTTCACTCCATCACGCTTTCAAATACCCAAATTAATTCTTGAAGAAAGTCTAATACAGTACTGAGATCTTTGGAGCTCCACACCAAGAGTGCAGAAAATATTTTCGGTTTCCCTTCATCAAGTCAAAAGCCAAGTTTCATTCACTCCCGATCATGTTCAGACATTTTGTGTTACATGAGTGTGATTTAAAACCAATCTTCTGCATCCTCTAAGTACTTGCAGTTCCTTATGTTTGCAAATGACTTTTTAATTATCAAGCCTAATGGCTGGATAATGCATTTTTGTAATAATAATTTGGCAGTTATCCAGATGGTTGCAGATTTTAACCACTGTGCCAATTTTTTTCTTCAAAGAATTTACTTAAAAAAACAAAAACAAACAAAAAAGCCCCAAACTATTCAACTGTTCCTGCACTTAGAAAATTATGGAGATCAAATTGTGTTTGTTCTGCTTTGTGAAATGATACAAAACCAATCCTCATTAAATGAGGAAGGATAGGCAACTAGCCAGAAAATGTCTGATTAAAAAAGGCTTGAATTGATGTTCATTTAGGCCCCAATACAGTGGAAAGTTTTCATACTTAAGATCTGAATACATTCAAGCTATAGAATTTATATACAATTTGGATTTTTTAAAAAATTATTAGTCTAGTCTCATGTTAAAACAAGACCTGAACTTTGGGTGGATCAGTTTCTTTCCCAATTTCTCCAGCAACTGTTGGCTATTGCTAACTTTTGCAGGCAGCTACAACTATTTTAGGGCATCATTATTTCATTCTTTTAAAAAAACTGAAAGAAAACAGAATTTTATTTCACACCTGCAGCAATGTAACATACTTTCTACATAACACAATATGGCAGGGGTTCCCCAAATTGTGCATCACAATACCTTAAGGTATAAAAACACACTCAGAGTGGTGAAAAGGGATGTCCCCAGTGGCCTCTTGTACATGTTCTCCTGGGTTCCACCATCTTGAATCCCATGAAACCTCACAAGATTTAGGTGCCGTCATCTTGGATCTCACAAGGTTTTGAGAAATCTAAGATGAAGATGTTCAGCTGATCTGGGAAGAAGAAGCTGTGGATGTTACAGATGGCTAGGCTTGTTGTCATGCCATATCACAGAAGTTCACGCTGACTTAGATCAGTGATAGTCAGGCATTTCAGTCTGGGACCCTCTTTCAGACTTAAAAATCAGTCTGGGATCCCTTGTCAAACTTAATGGGATGCTCCTCAATGTCTACTTAGAAGTAACTCCCATTCTGCTGACCTACTCCCAGCAAAGCCCAGTGTCAGATTCCAAAATGGTGCATCCCACCATCTCATGACCCCCCGACCCGAAGTTGTGATCCCCCCCCATGAATACCACTGCTTTAGAAGGACCAAAAGTACCAGACTTCTCTGTTCTTTTCCTGCCATTTCTACACTCTTTTTCCCCCTTGTGGTTCCCAAACATTTTTGGCTGGTGGCTCCTTTACCTACTGGGTCATTGGTTGCAGCTCCCCATTAGGGCAACAACCCTGTACATTGCATAGGGCAGTGGGTTTTTCAAAAGGATTCTGTGGCTCCCCACAATTTGGAAGCCACTGACCTTCCCCATTGGCTGTCATGTGTCCTGACATAAGACTCAGGATGACTGGGATGGGGAAGGAAAAGGTGTGGACAGCTTTGGCTCCTGCATCTCTAAAAAGGATAATCTCATGTTTGTGATCAGGCAGCCTACAAATGGTTCTGCATATGGTCAGTATTACTGTATAAAACATTTTCCAGTAAAAACCACATGGTGTCCGATGCTACCCTCTGTTGAATATCCTACTTATTTCAATGAAATTTAGATCTGTTTGAGCCAATTATATGGAAATAAATTCTACTATAGTTATTAGAGCTCGATATAGTAAAAGCAAATTAAACAGTTATAATAACCAGTGATCTCTAGACAAACAAAAACACAACACTCCAGCACCAGCAGTTGGAGGAAACCAAAATCTTGGCAGAACAGATTTTTTCTGAGCATCATTTTAAAAGCAAAAACAGAACTGAGCCTCTTAAACTCCAGAAAGTAGAGGGCTCCATATTCAGGGGGTTACAACAGAAAAAGTTCTACCTGGCTCCATGGCACAAATGGAGCAAAGTCTCTCCAGAAGATCTCAATAAATGGCTGCATTAATATGGCAGAAAATGATCCTTAATGTACAAGGTGATTCAAAATGAATGGGAATTTTGTCCCATTCATTTTGAGTCACCCTGTATTGAGATCCTAAACCAAATAGGGCTTTCAAAGTGGCAACCACCACCTTGAATTAGAATGGGGAAGGCAGTGTAGTTCCTGCAGGATGCAAGTAAAAATCTTCCAAGCTGTGGATGTTGTTTGGGAACCACAGCAATATGTAGCAATAATGTGATAATGATATCTTCAATGATAATATCAATCCTCACCTCCAGGTAGGTCAGCCTAAGCCCCAACATAAGTCCTATGCTGACATGACATATGTCCTATGTAAAAGACATTACATGCATCCGTAGTTACTGTACCACCTAGTGAAAACCTATGGAAAATTCATATTGCAATCCAGAGTAAATTGTTCTTACACCAGAGCAAAGACTCCCTGTAGTTACTCTGGATTGCGCCCATAATGACTCTTAGCCCAGATTAAAACCACATCACATTGAAAGGACAGAATTCATAAGAAGAAGAAAATGAAAACTATGTGGGCCTTTTTTGAGTTTTTCCTGCAGACTTTGGCATGTGCCCAGTCTTACTATCAAATCCTTCCTTTAAAACAGGATAAGGTTTGAAGTTCAGCATGCATGCACCATTCTGCATCTTGAAATTGTTCTTAAATGCCTCAAGTCTGAATACCTATTTATTGTGCTATATTGAAAATGATTCTTTTTCATGGTCCCAAATAACATACAAAGTTTTTTCAAGTGCATTGCAATTTAAAATCCTAAAAGGATTTGCTTCTCTCTTTCCGTGAAAACCAGACATTTCTTATACTGCTATAATGATCTAGCTGGCAAGCAATTCACAAAATTACACTTTACAGGGACTGGAGGTTGATGGTGTTCGTAGTTTTCACAAACCTTTGATTGGCATCTCAGGATTGGGAGTGATCATGTGTAAAGAAACTGCATGCACACATCTAGCTTCTGACTGCAGAACATCAGCTGGAGTAAGAGGTGATTTATGACCACTCACACCATTTTTGTTCCCCTGAGCTAGTGTGTTGGTACATGAAAACATGATAATTAATTGTCAACCATGAGTTAAGGCTTTTAGAAAGAAATCACAGATAGTTGCAATAAACTCACTTCAGATAATCCAAATTGCACCATTGTTTGTAAAAGCTGCACTTTTAACATGAGTTTTAATTGAACGTAGCTATACAACTTAAATGTGGAGAATTAGCCATTGTTCATTGAGAACTGCTTTTGATTCTCTATGAGCCCAATCCCATCTCAACAAGGACAGCACCAGGTTTCAAGGGTCTCTTAGCAATTTGCCCTCCATGCCCGCCTAGTATCTGAATCCTCTTAAATTTGATAATGGAGCATGAGGGAAGATGGAATGGGAGAGTGACTATGGAGTGATGCTTTTGGCAGCAAGAATTATTCCACCACATGCTCCCAAATGCACAGACAAGATCTTAGGGATTGCAATGGCCTTTCTGGAGACACAAGAACCTTAGTAGATGCTGGATGACGTTAACAGCTGACCCCAGTCTGATATTCTACAATTCCCCTATTACAATGAACTGGAATGGCTTTTTTGCAGCTCAGTGTTAATGCCTATAGAAGAATATCCCAGTGAATTCTGCCTCATGGCTTTAAGTTATGGATAAACACTGGGGCACACTTGATAGCATTCATTAACAGTAAGAGTTCAAGCAGTATGATGAATTCATTCAGCACAGTTTTGAAGTGTGAATTTTTATAAAGCCTTTTCTATTTGCACTGTATTGCTGTGGCAGCTGCTCACCACTGATGTCATGACTCAAAGAGATCTATTTCCACCTACACAGTAAAAGTGATGAGTGTAAGATTTTCCAAATCTTATAATCTACTTCAATTTAGATAATGCAAAGTTTTATTCACATATTGTAAGTGAATGCAATTCATTCTTTTATTATTCAAAGTATTCAAATTCAAAGTTTGAATGTTATTAACTGGTACACACATTTAACCACCCATCTATGTATGGTTAGTTATAACTGGATTGTTAACCATCTAGCACCATCCCCCCCTGGTTGCCAGCTACCCAGGCTTTCACCATGTTACCAATACTGAAATATTCTAAAAGTTTAGTCAATTAATGAATCAGCTAAACAAAGAAAGACTAACCAGTCCAGAATCAGATGATATTTTCAGCATTTGTCCAAAAAAGGCTATTTCCTAATAAACAAAACTTACACTAGGCTTAAAATAAAAATCAAGAAGGCAAAACAAAACAGAACAAAGAAGCCAAACATATTTTTAAAAGTTGTCTCCATGCTGTTTGATGCTTCTTTTTGGGCATACTGCATCTGAAGTGCTACTTGTGGATAATCTCATTAAAATAGAATCATAGCCCAGCCCATGTAATTACCTCATGCACTATGGATCTCATGAACTGTTGCTATGAGTCGTGTTATGGTGGCACATTGTGTTTTTGAGATGTTGGCACAACATGCTGAGGCTTTCCATGTTTGCCAGCTGATCCAGATGCCTACCAGATCAGGTGTGGTGGTGGAAAGGCAGGCAGGGAGCTCTTTGGGGGAAATTCAGGATATGGGTGGAGTGGGAATTGGCAGACAGATGGTAGTTCTGGGGTGGGAAAGATTCCGGCAGGAGCAGTGCATGCTGAAATCCTGTAGTGCACCCTTCTTGAATATTGGCATCTAAGTGGTTAACAAAAGATGCAAAATCAGGAATAGCAGAAATTATTTATTGAAGGGTTCTTTACAATATCGGAGAGAGAGACAGAGATAGAGGAGTAGAAATCAAGCAGAGACACTAGAAAACACTATACTTTGTAATTGATAAAGAGGGGGCAAGGAAATGTGCTCCACAAACACCTGTCACTCAAGGCTCCTAAAAGTCGTTCTCCTCATAAGAAAGGAGGGAGGAAGAGGAAGGGCGTCTTTCTTACATGTTAGCTAAAAGAAAGTCAGGAAATAATACCTGGAAAAGAAAAATAAGCAAGCCATTCTGTGTGCGTGCTCACACACACACACACACACACACACAGAGAGAGAGAGAGAGAGAGAGATTTGCTCAATTAATCCATTAAGAAGTTCATAATCTAGAATTGTGCTGCTGGTGCCATAGATTGGTGCCACTGGTTTGCCGCATGTGGTGGTCCGCTCCTGGACTAACCCCACTGTCTCATAGGGTCCAGCTGTCCTACCATATCCATTCTAAGGGAGCAGCCACCAAAAGCCCATGGTCAGTACCTGGCAGGTAGTCTGGCCCACCCACGCTTACAAGTTCCTGAGGCACAGGGTTGGTTACTTTCTGCAGGATGAGAGCAACATCCTCTTTTTTCAGGACCTGTTTTTTTTTAAACCCTGTGTCCTGGGAAAAAAATCTTCATTGTCCTCCATTTCCATTCCATGTGACCAAGCAGCATGTAGCTTTCTGGTCATGAATAAATTATATCTAATAGTGTTAAATTTAATAATAAGTAATGTAGTGTTTAAGTTAACAATAAAATTCATATACATGAGTGGTTTTTTACTTTTATATTGTCATGTCCTACATTTTTCTTGGATATCCTACATTGGGGGGGCCTTATCCTCTTTAGAGGTTATGACATATGGTCATCCTGGAATGAAGGCATACCTAGTCTGTGGCAATATTAGCCCTTTAATCCCAAGGCTAGACTAAGTGGACCAGACTATGGGCGCAATCCAGAGTAACTATGGGGAGTCCTTGCTCCAGTGTTAGAACAATTTGTTCTGGATTGCAATATGAATTTCCCATAGGTTTTCACTAGTTGGTGCAGTAACTGCGGGTACATGTAATGTCTCTTATGTGCTCCCGTAGTTACTCTGGATTGTAGGGTAAATGTGGGAATGGGAGAGAGGAAGCACAAGTAGGGGAAAGTCTAGGGCTGGTGATGAGAGGTTTTTGGATAGGCTACCTATGGAATGCGCTGTGTCTGCTTCTCTGGGACTGGAGTACCCCAAGGAAGCAGCCAAGACAAGTGGAGGAGGAAGAAAAAGGATAAAGCAAACCCCTTTCCATAGCTGATTTAGCTTGGGTATCACAGTCATTGGGCCAAAACCCCTCTCTGTTTCTATCTCTCTTTCCCTGGGACCAGGAAGGACTGAGAACCCAATCCTGAGCTCTTATTGCTACCTCTCTGCTAGGACTGAGTGTGGCAAATGTGCCTTAAAACATGTTTGTGGGCCCTCAGAGCCAACCCAGAGCCAGAGCTAGTTCTGCACCACCCAGAGCTATTGGTAGGTTATTGCTGGTTGGACCCTGGTGCTTCATGGCTTGGTGGTCACTGCACCAGCAGGCAGCAGACAGATGAGTGGAGACAGGGAAGAGCTGTTCTAGGGTTGCGGGACATGGGGGAAGTGTGGGAGAAGGCATGCTGGGAAGAGGGACTAGCATGGGAGGAGAGTGGGTACAGTGGAGCTCAGCTCTACCAGATCTAGAATCTTTGTGTTAGACCCCATGACCTGACATGGAGGCACTTGATTCTACAGCAGCCCAAGGGATTAGCCATTATGGGGCTACTTCTCTTACCCGGAGGAAAGGAGGAAAGTCCCAATCACCTGAGAAGATGCCAACCACACAACATACTGCAACAGCTATTTCGGCTCCACAGAAATCCTGGCTGTGTGGGCAGTCAAGACACCAAGTGAAGTTCATCCTATCATGGCAAACCAACTGGTACATAGAATGGAGAAACTTCGTTTTCGCTAAGAGCATAGTATAATGAGAAAAACTTCATCCATACATAATGTTGAATCTTCTCCTGGTTTTAAATGATATGATTCTCTCCATCAAAAATATCATTTTGAAATAACATTATTGGAATAGTTCATGATTAATTCTCCCATCTGTGGTCCTACTTTTGTTCCATCTGAATAGCAATAAAGAATTATACCCCAAAAGTGACTTTTTGTTAAGTGTTACCTTATGCACAGTTTATAGAGACAATGTTTTTCCTAGGAAATATTTCATCAACATCTTGGCTGAGGCACCTTGGCTATACACGTAAATCTTCTGTGTGTTACTTGAATGTTATACATGCTTTGAGTGATTCAGAGTGCAATACTTTAAACAAAGAAGATCACACGGGCTTAATAAATTCAATAGTAATAAAAAAAAGGAAAAGGTTAAACTTGAAAAAGAAAATATTTATACTGGAGGTAATTACAGCGTCCTGTATTTATATAGCACCTTTTAAATCCAAGAGTTCCTGCAAGTCCTTTAAAAATGTGAATGAAGGACAAGACTAGGAGCCAAATCTTTGGTTTTATCTTCATCACCTACTTGCTGTGTGGCCTTGGACTAGTTACATAAGGCCTAATTTCTATTCACTTTCAGGACTAACAGCTTTGAGGAACTATATAATTTCAGCCTTTTACCTTTGTAGGAAGTGTGGCACCTTATTGCTAAGTTCAATCTTTTAAGTATATGGCAGATGACAAAATATATAGCCACTAGCAGAATAAACCCACCATTGTGGGAAAAGATTTCAAGAATATTTGTGGGCTCCTGGCACAACTGGGTACTGGTGGGCACCTCTGCCCACCTCTGTGGCACCACTGGGCCACAGTGGGCAACAGGTCCTAATGGGTAGTGGGAACTACCAGCCACCAGTGGACAATGGGCACCTGTCATCCCTACTAAGCACTAGGCATCCTTAGCAGGCACCACTGGGCATTGGCACCACCATGCAGTGGGTAATGGGCACCACAAGCACCACCATGGGCGCCACAAGCACCACAGTGGACACCACAAGCACAATACCAGCCACCATTGGGCACCACTTTGTACCCCACTGGGTCCCAGGCATCCCTGCCTGGCACCAAACACTGGGGTTGGGTTTCAGTCTTCATCGTTAAGTATAGAATGAAAACACATTGCATGCCTTTTCATCCCCTTAGGGGTTAAATATCTAAACATTGATTCTTACTGAGTGTTGACATCATGGAAGGAATACTCTCCCTAAATTCCATGTTTCTAAGTCCAGTGGTTGGAGCAGGGCATTGATCAGTTAACAATTCTTCAATGTAAAGTATAGGAAGAAAAACATATTGTGCCATGCGCTGATTTTATGAAATGAATGATCAGTGATGTCACAATGATTTGCATCACCTGTTGAAGGACACCAGCAATTCACCCCCTTCCAATTTGAATTTCCAAAAACTGATTCTTTGTTGCTGCCTCCATCACAGAAGGAACACCCTCCCCAAATTTCACACTTCTAGATCCAGTGGTTTTGGCTGGGCTTTGTTAAGTGGGTGGGTCAGTCGGTGACTTTTTGATTTTATTTAATATAGTATATATTTCACTCTCATATCTATGTAAAATATATAGCAATTTCACTCATATTTCTCATAACTCTCTTATATCATTAGGTAAACTCTATGAACTTTCTGATAATTGTGACATTGTTTTCAATCTTCCAGTTAGCACTTTCAGTGAGGTACCTGATAAAGCATGGGGGTGGAATTTGTGAACTGCAGATAAATGAAACCACAGATATGGGAACCACAGATACAGGGGATGCCAGTACGTTGCAACATATCACTGAACTAACACTCGGGGTAAAATATATCAGAGAATACTTGGAGAAAAATTAAATAAAATGTGTCTAAAATATGTAATTCAATGTTTTGTGAAATCAAAACTATGTAAAATCCAGGCAGAATGCAAATACAGAGATCCATCCATTCCTTTAAAAATTCCTACAAGAGAAACAGGATGGAGTAGTGGTTTGAGAGATGGACCTAGAGCACAACCCTAACGATGACTACTCAAAAGTAAGCCCCATTGTGTTCAATGGGTCTTACTCCCAGGAAAGTGTCTTTGGGCTTATTGTCCAAACCTCAAAAAGAGGACAAAGTCTTGGATTCCTCTCAGCCTGGCCTTTCTGGTGGACAATGGCACGTTTGCCTACTTACAAGTAAAGCCCTGATATTGGGCAACTTTCACTTTCCCATAGAGTTCAATGCATATTTTTTATTTTTAGTTTTTTGGCCATAACTTTTGAGATGACTAGCCCCCAAATCCAGAGTAACTATGGGTTCACATAAGAGACATTACATTCACCTGTAGTTACTGCACCTTCTAGTGAAAACCTATAGGAAATTCATATTGGAATCCAGAGTAAATTGTTCTTACACCGGAGCAAGGAATCCCCGTAGTTACTCTGGATTTTGCCTTAGGTTTATTCTCAGTCCTAAAAGCTTATTTAAAACAGAACAATAATCTTTTCAACATCAGATGCTTGCCAGCAATGCTTTGGCTGGTCCTGATGACCTCGGTTGAGCATTCTGGCTGAACCAGTAGATGAATTCAGGTTTCCATGTTCCAAATGAGTTTAATCGCCATGTTCCACTGGTCTGAATGGATTCCTGGCAGAAAAAGACTCCTGATTTACCAACTTTTTTGAGGGCGGGGGGAATGTACTGTTCTTTTCTGTTTTGGACAGCTTCACAATTATCTATCTGACAGGAAGCAATCAGATGCATAAATCATTGACATTAGGCAAACTTGTATTAGCTACTAGGATGAAAATGTGGCTTATTCATTTTTCTTGATCCTTAGTTATATTAATACCCACATAGCAGCAATCTTTTGCTGGAGAGTATGTTGCTAATAAATATGGCCCTGCTAATGTGAGGTGCTGAATAACATTGCCTTGATCCATAATAACTCTTTCATCTTCCATGTGGTGCTCTGCAGTATGCTCATCATTCAACTAGTAAGGAGATCTGCTATGTAGTTTGAATATACTTCCCATTCAAACCTACAGGGAACGCTTTAAATGGTAGCACTTCTTATTCTAAAGGGTTATAGAACTTCAGAATGTCTTCTTCTAACGTCTAATTTCTTGAACCTTGTTGCAGGATCTCTCTCCCTGATCTTGACCATGTTCTCATAAGGATCTGACTATAGATGGATGGATTTTGACTATCTTTTAACTCAGCAATTTTCAATCACTGTGCCATGGCGCACTGGTATGCCACAGATGTTCTGCAGATGTGATGCTGAACTTCGAGGAGAATCATTGAGAAATGTGAGCATGGTATACATTGTCAATGGATAAAAACTAATAGTGTGCCTTGACAATTTTAGCAACTTGTCAGTGTGCTGTGAGATAAAAAAGATAAAACACTGCTTTAATTATTCTTCTGCTCAATATTGTGTTTAAGTGCTATGATTAATCCATGCTGAGTGCTCCAGTATGCACTCATAGAAGTATCAAGGGAGTAAGCCAAGGAGATATCTTTTCTAGGGTGATAAGGAAGCTTTGCATTTCCATGCAGACTGAAAATTTATTTATTAGTTGAAATGTGTACATTGCCATTCAGCTCAATGAGCACTGAATTCAGGTTGACAAAATAAAAGAGGGCCAAACTGACACAAAGCAATAAAACAGATAAGACACTAACCATAAATGCTAAACCATCATTTATCCTAATAACTGAATGGAGTTTAACATTTAAAGAACGCAGGCTGTCACACTGTCTAATAACACCAAAGCCTTGTTTACAGCTGTATCTTTTAGATAATGAATTCCCAAATGCCAACTTTTCTATTATTTAGCGCCCAGGAAGGGGTGGGAACCACATCTGTTTTATTTTTGTTATTGAGTTTTCAAGACCACTGTGCTTTTATTTTTAACTTTGACTGACCTAAATATCTTCCTACCTTTTGATAAGTACAGTTATTAAGTGCCTGGATTTAGATGATTTTCTATGATACACTTTCTTTCAAACAAGCAATGAATTGTGCTGTATTTTCTGTACTGCAGAACTGTTTCTTATGCAGCCCAGATCTGCGAGTGCACAGTTGGGGGAAGTTGAAAGAACTGTCTGTAATTCTACTAGGATTTCCTTTCTGTAGTTGAAAGGAGCTTTTTGTCTACACTGACCTAAACCTAAATGGTTCTCTCACCATTTTCCTCTGGAGACTAAAACATATCCATTAAGCATTTCTAAAGCACAATGAGAAAAAGATAGTGTTGATACATTATTGTGATATAATATTTTTTCCAGGTTTCTCATGGTGCTGTCAGAATGTTTAAAAATACATCTCACAAAAAGCCTGTGGCCACAGCACTGATTAGTTCAGATTAGGGTTACCAGATAAGATGAATTTTCAAATTTGAGATTCCCAAACTGTGTATGACATTCTGTGGATGTCACAAAGCAGCCAATCAATAGATTTGGGAAGGTTCATGAGAAGTCTAGAGCTCAGAGGGGGGTGGGATCAGGAGCTGGCACTAACACTACAATCCAGAGTAACTACAGGAAGACCTAAGATGCAGTTTCTCTGGATTGTGCTATGCATTTCACATAGGTTTCCCATAGGTGGCACCATAACTATGTGGTGTAAAACGTTTCATAGTTACTCTGACTTATAGCCTAAGTTGGGCCAGATCCTAATTTCTCTCTTGCTTGGAATTACCACCTTTTTAGATATCTAAGTAGCTATCCAAGGCAGATACTTGGTGGATCCAAGTAGACCCATTGGGGCTAATGTCATGGTACATGGGGTAAGAAGAATGAATTCCTGTTGCATTAGGCAGAGCCCAATCCCATGCTGAATATGGGGCTAGCTGGCCTGCCCATTCCAGCATGGGTTAGGATTGGGTTATAAGCCACATTGTCCCATATCAGCCTGCTTGACCTCTGAGACCTGC